>JAYRCH010000357.1:0-1344026 GCA_037179445.1 Phengaris alcon alcon
GTTAAGGGGTTGTGCGCTTGATAGAACTGATAATTGGAGCTCTTTGACACCTTTTTTCACAGTCATGGTCGTATTGAAAAATCCCAAAAAAACATAATATTATGTTAATCTGCATTAACATTATATAAGACTCAGGGGAACGCCGTTTCAGTTTTAACAAATTTTGTCTCAAATAATAGCGATTTTTTATCCAAATTCAATACTCTCTGGTCGGCACGATACCCCCTTGTCACCAACAAAATCAGTATGGGACTTGACGCTCAAGGTCACTGGCGTTACACAGAGGCTTAACACGGAATAAGCCCAATCGCACACACACGAAATCGTTAATGCGCTGATACTGGAACCATGGTGCAAATTGAACAGTTTTATTACGATAATTGTCCTTCTGATGAATAAAATAATGTTAATAATAACAAAGTATTTACCGACTTAGGTGATAACTTTTTATTATTAGAAACTTTTATAGAAATGTCGCAATAATTCAACAATTCAACGTTGCCTTCCAGTGAATTTCTATATGTTTCTAGAAAATTCTGTAACTATCTACAAACTACAACATTTTCCGTAACAGGTATCCTACGCTAACGATACGATTAATTTTATAATATACTGTCGAACTTTAAAAGTTATAAAACATTTTACATTTAATACAAACAGACACTTCAATTTTATTTATTTACTAGCTTTTGCCCGTAGCTTCGCCCGCATGGGAGAGTGTTCGCGGCGAAAACCTCTTTAGCAAATATACCTGCAACCTGCAATATAGTAGTAGCACAGAGTAAAAATATATACTTACTTATAATTATTTTTTCACAAGTACTTTTTAATTTGAATATATCTCCTAGATAAGGATTAGGTAATATTGTATTAGTCTTAATAGCTTCTGAAATTACCATAATATGATTTGTGGTCATTTTTTTAAACTTAGAATGGGTATGTGACTATATAATAACCTATCCATAAAAGATAGACATATCTATGCCATCGCAGACTTTTTTGTAGACACCATGGTACCGACTTCAAAATTATAAAGATTGAGTACATAGTGAAATCGTTAACATTTTAGCCGAAAGGGGAATTATTTGGAAAATAAGTTTTATTTCATATTTTTCGTTTAAAAATAATATTCTTTTTCTTAGTTATATTAAGTTTAGTTCATCCTTTGTTAATATGATTATAATAAAATAAATTTGATGCATTATTTGTATAAAAATTTCAAGAGATTACAAAGTTATGTAATATAATGTTAAAAGCTAAAATTAACTAAAATCTATTTAAAATATTTACAAACTATAAAAGTAGGTAAGTGCTAAAAAAAATAATAACTACTCCAAAACTTAAAATGCTACAAAACAAAGAAATCTCCCAGGTCGTCCCCACCAGGCAGAGTACCTAGAAGGCTCAAAGAGTTTCCTCGCTGGATTATCGCAATCCAGCGAGGAAACTCTTTGAACTTATTCTCTGGGCCAGGTAGGTGCCGGCTCTGGGGTCTCGGGTGGCCTAAATGAGTTTTTTGGAAATTTTTTTTCTTAGTTATATTTATTATATTATTACTACACATTTTAAGAAAGTTATAAATATAAAAAGCCTCCGCTATTCTGACTAAATAAACAATCACCAGTGATGATAATGATTAGACACTATTATTAAATAATAATTATTATCTATTGTAGTAGTCGGCTGAAAAAAATGTAGCAGTTAGTATTAAATATAATTAAATATACCTTATATAATTTTGGCTATTGGAAAAATTTCAAATACATTGATATCAGTGTACTAAACTATGAGGAGTACCTACCTATGTCACCATAATAATATGTTGGTGTATCCTAAGAAGATGGTGGTGCTGATGATGATTACTGTAAGTGGCATATTCTTGCAGTTCCTTAAACAATGCTGAAATTTCTAAACGTGTATCTTTAAAGACTGAGGAGTTCTGTTCAGTGGTTTGGGCTTTAGGGTATACCTTGGCACAAAATTTTACTTACTATAAAAGTCGAAATTACTATAAATGTCTTTATAATTTAGTTGAGTTAATTCTATTTCTCATTGATGCCATCATCAGGCCTCCACTTTGGCGAATAAGGGGACCAATTTCGAATTAAGTATATTCTTTACAACAACAAAATAATTTTGAAAATGCTTCGACACACGGCAGAGTAATGTTCAAAGATATACGTATCGGTGTAAAAGACTATGAGAAGAAGATACATATTATCATCATAATGTAAACCAAACCGTAACCGGAACCGTACAAAAACCGTTTCCGCAATAAAAAGTAGCCTATGTGTTAATCCAGAGTCTAAACTACTACCATACCAAATTTCATCAAAATAAGTTCAGTATATTCTGAGATTAGCGCGCACAAACGTGCAGACAAACAGACAAAAATTATAAAATCATTGTTTGGGTTCTATTTCGTTCATACAGCCATAATATATATATTCTTATACAGGTAATATATTCCATGTACAGACAACGAAGTGAGCAACCAGGAACGATTTTATTATTTATTATGACATATTGATTACCGAAGTTAGCAAGGAAGCATACAAATAACAAAGCGCCATTATGGCGCCGTAGATCGTAAAAAAAGGCTTCTTTAAAAAAAGTTTGACGAATGGATACATTTTAGTGCAGCAAAAAATATATTTTAATCTGGATCATATTTGTACATGTATAAATATTATGATCGAGATTAAAATTGTATTCGTTTTCAAAACGTTTTCTTAATTAAAATGGATATTCTTGGAGATGAACTGATGAGATGAACTAATAAGATATGAGTAATTACGCCACCTTACGTCAGATACACGATAGTGCAGCTACGTAGGCTATTGGCTTTTTGCTTTGTTGACCAATTATATCTTGTGCAGACAGTGACCAGTTACGAATTTACTAGAAAGGTAATTGTCATACTCAAAGTAAAAAAATCATCTCATGTATATAGGTGACTCTCCGCTCAACACAAACTCGCCCATATAAAGGAAGATTGTTTTTCGAGTATGACAATTACCTTTCTGCCTTATACCTCTCTAAATAAGCAATAGATCATGTGCCCAAAATATCCGTAAATGTTTTTACCGGACCGGCGGACCTTATATTATAATATGAGGGTTTTACATGGGTGACTAAAGCTGCAGTAACAAATCACAAATTCACTGCTAAAATGCCTCAGACAGTCGCTCGTTTTAGAATTAAGATTGATTGTAAGTTTAATAGCGTTGTCTATAGCCTGATCGGATCGATCGTTGGTTAAGCCCGTAAGTCCTGCAGTGGGGGCGTCAAAGGTAAGATTGAGGTAGACATAAGGTAATAGAACCTATGCTTTCATTCATTTACTAATTTACTATCTAGGAATCTTAATCACAATCAGGTGTGTTGTGTGTTCGAGTGTTCTCGTAAGTTATTTGCATTATAATGTATGAACAAAATATGACAATGGTCAACCTGCTTATGAACTACATTCCCTGATTGTAGGTACACTATAATCCACTTGGTTCGACGCACTTCATCGATATTTACAAATAAAATAACGTCCTGTAAAAAAGGTTAAGTACTTAAGTAGGCAAACAAGTATTTAGATATCTCTATAAAGTACAAATAAAAACTTTAAGCACAGATATCGTTTAGTACGGGAGGGTCGCGAGCACTTGTAGTTTTATCAAACAGCAAAATACATTTCTCGGTTGGGTAAAGATCGACAGCAGATTTTTTTAAATTTATATGCACAAAAACACATTACAATCTTAACAAATCACAAAATGTTAATACAAGTTTTTGATATAGATCACAACGTAACAAATATGTACACACTATAAAACACAATACGATCATCTGGAGGCACGGTAGTGCCCCCGCCAAGACGAGCTAAGCGAAGCGCAAGGGCACTACCAGATCACCTTTTTTTGATCAAAGCGTTTCATTTTGAACTCTCATAACTTCGGTTTCGATTCTAACAGATAAACGAAATTTTCAGGATATATTCCCAGACTTATTAAGCATGTAAAGTTTTGATTGCATAAGTCTTATACTTTAGATTTTATTGATATCTAAAACCCCTGATTTCGTCACTTACTGATGATCAACAAAATTATAGGGTACTTTCGGATGTTCTAGAAAGCTGAAACTTAGTATGTAAGCTAGTATTAGCACAAAAAGAATATAAAAATTGTCAAACTTGGAACTTTTGGTTGGAAGGTTGATTGCCTTGGGGGTTAAGGGGTTGTGCGCTTGATAGAACTGATAATTGGAGCTCTTTGACACCTTTTTTCACAGTCATGGTCGTATTGAAAAATCCCAAAAAAACATAATATTATGTTAATCTGCATTAACATTATATAAGACTCAGGGGAACGCCGTTTCAGTTTTAACAAATTTTGTCTCAAATAATAGCGATTTTTTATCCAAATTCAATACTCTCTGGTCGGCACGATACCCCCTTGTCACCAACAAAATCAGTATGGGACTTGACGCTCAAGGTCACTGGCGTTACACAGAGGCTTAACACGGAATAAGCCCAATCGCACACACACGAAATCGTTAATGCGCTGATACTGGAACCATGGTGCAAATTGAACAGTTTTATTACGATAATTGTCCTTCTGATGAATAAAATAATGTTAATAATAACAAAGTATTTACCGACTTAGGTGATAACTTTTTATTATTAGAAACTTTTATAGAAATGTCGCAATAATTCAACAATTCAACGTTGCCTTCCAGTGAATTTCTATATGTTTCTAGAAAATTCTGTAACTATCTACAAACTACAACATTTTCCGTAACAGGTATCCTACGCTAACGATACGATTAATTTTATAATATACTGTCGAACTTTAAAAGTTATAAAACATTTTACATTTAATACAAACAGACACTTCAATTTTATTTATTTACTAGCTTTTGCCCGTAGCTTCGCCCGCATGGGAGAGTGTTCGCGGCGAAAAACCTCTTTAGCAAATATACCTGCAACCTGCAATATAGTAGTAGCACAGAGTAAAAATATATACTTACTTATAATTATTTTTTCACAAGTACTTTTTAATTTGAATATATCTCCTAGATAAGGATTAGGTAATATTGTATTAGTCTTAATAGCTTCTGAAATTACCATAATATGATTTGTGGTCATTTTTTTAAACTTAGAATGGGTATGTGACTATATAATAACCTATCCATAAAAGATAGACATATCTATGCCATCGCAGACTTTTTTGTAGACACCATGGTACCGACTTCAAAATTATAAAGATTGAGTACATAGTGAAATCGTTAACATTTTAGCCGAAAGGGGAATTATTTGGAAAATAAGTTTTATTTCATATTTTTCGTTTAAAAATAATATTCTTTTTCTTAGTTATATTAAGTTTAGTTCATCCTTTGTTAATATGATTATAATAAAATAAATTTGATGCATTATTTGTATAAAAATTTCAAGAGATTACAAAGTTATGTAATATAATGTTAAAAGCTAAAATTAACTAAAATCTATTTAAAATATTTACAAACTATAAAAGTAGGTAAGTGCTAAAAAAAATAATAACTACTCCAAAACTTAAAATGCTACAAAACAAAGAAATCTCCCAGGTCGTCCCCACCAGGCAGAGTACCTAGAAGGCTCAAAGAGTTTCCTCGCTGGATTATCGCAATCCAGCGAGGAAACTCTTTGAACTTATTCTCTGGGCCAGGTAGGTGCCGGCTCTGGGGTCTCGGGTGGCCTAAATGAGTTTTTTGGAAATTTTTTTTCTTAGTTATATTTATTATATTATTACTACACATTTTAAGAAAGTTATAAATATAAAAAGCCTCCGCTATTCTGACTAAATAAACAATCACCAGTGATGATAATGATTAGACACTATTATTAAATAATAATTATTATCTATTGTAGTAGTCGGCTGAAAAAAATGTAGCAGTTAGTATTAAATATAATTAAATATACCTTATATAATTTTGGCTATTGGAAAATTTCAAATACATTGATATCAGTGTACTAAACTATGAGGAGTACCTACCTATGTCACCATAATAATATGTTGGTGTATCCTAAGAAGATGGTGGTGCTGATGATGATTACTGTAAGTGGCATATTCTTGCAGTTCCTTAAACAATGCTGAAATTTCTAAACGTGTATCTTTAAAGACTGAGGAGTTCTGTTCAGTGGTTTGGGCTTTAGGGTATACCTTGGCACAAAATTTTACTTACTATAAAAGTCGAAATTACTATAAATGTCTTTATAATTTAGTTGAGTTAATTCTATTTCTCATTGATGCCATCATCAGGCCTCCACTTTGGCGAATAAGGGGACCAATTTCGAATTAAGTATATTCTTTACAACAACAAAATAATTTTGAAAATGCTTCGACACACGGCAGAGTAATGTTCAAAGATATACGTATCGGTGTAAAAGACTATGAGAAGAAGATACATATTATCATCATAATGTAAACCAAACCGTAACCGGAACCGTACAAAAACCGTTTCCGCAATAAAAAGTAGCCTATGTGTTAATCCAGAGTCTAAACTACTACCATACCAAATTTCATCAAAATAAGTTCAGTATATTCTGAGATTAGCGCGCACAAACGTGCAGACAAACAGACAAAAATTATAAAATCATTGTTTGGGTTCTATTTCGTTCATACAGCCATAATATATATATTCTTATACAGGTAATATATTCCATGTACAGACAACGAAGTGAGCAACCAGGAACGATTTTATTATTTATTATGACATATTGATTACCGAAGTTAGCAAGGAAGCATACAAATAACAAAGCGCCATTATGGCGCCGTAGATCGTAAAAAAAGGCTTCTTTAAAAAAAGTTTGACGAATGGATACATTTTAGTGCAGCAAAAAATATATTTTAATCTGGATCATATTTGTACATGTATAAATATTATGATCGAGATTAAAATTGTATTCGTTTTCAAAACGTTTTCTTAATTAAAATGGATATTCTTGGAGATGAACTGATGAGATGAACTAATAAGATATGAGTAATTACGCCACCTTACGTCAGATACACGATAGTGCAGCTACGTAGGCTATTGGCTTTTTGCTTTGTTGACCAATTGGTCTCGGGTTCGAATCCCGGTCGGACGAAATGTTTCTTTTCTTTTTCTTTTATATATATTTTTTTCGCACTATTAAACTCCGAGCAATGCTCGTTCTCACAGGTACTATAGTATATTTTTGAAAGCTTTATACCTAGTTATTTATTTTATTATTAGTTTCTCTAAGTTGTTGTAAATATTAGTATAGATTATAAAAAAAAATATGAAGAGATTGTATTCGACGAAAGTACGAAAACCCTCTTTTTAATATTAGTACCTGGGAGACCGAGCCTTGATCGGAGTTTTAGTATAACGATAAAATAATTAAAATAAATATAAAAGAAAAAGAAATAATAAGAATCACAAAAATATTTATCGTACCGGGATTCAAACCCACTACATTCCGAATTTCCATACAATGCAAAAATCAAATGTAGAACTTGCCAATCAGACTGAAGTAAGAATGTCCAAATTATTGATATATTGTTGCACGACGAAAGAAAAAAAACATTTATTGCTTAAAAATTTACAACATTGATTGACAACAGAATGAACAAATAATATTTTGTTATTATTATAATATAATATTATATAATATAATATTATTTTGTTTGTTTGTAAAGTGTATTTAATTATATCAATGATTATAATCAATTCTAATCCTAATAAATAAGTCCTTCACCACCAGTATTAGGAACATGTATTCAGCAAACTACGTTTATAATTCACGCGTTGTAATAATTGATTTATTTTTTATATAATAATATAATATTTACAATAAATATGATGTAGCTGAGGAGACTATTCGGTTAAACCACTAATGTAACTAAAACTTGAAATAAAAAAAAATAAAAATAAAAATGGGTTATGGTGTTAGATAACCGAAGTTTCATGTGGAAGGCTATTGGATATCAAATTTTATTGTTTATTTATGTAATTGCATAAAATCAGACGACAAAATTTAGGCAAAAGCAAGCTTAGATTATTTGACCGCCGAAAAATGCGAAATATAAAATTTTGAAATGTCGTCTTAGAATGAAACGTCAATCTGTGTAAGTTCCGCAGTACTTCGACCGCATATTATAATAATATTATTTTTGCATTTTATTATTTAAACCATCCATGAAAAAGGCACAAATTTGGAATATAGATTCTTTATGACTTAACCATATTGAATACGTGAACTTTATTTAACAATTTTGTTTTTTTGACGAAAAATAAAATATTTACTGGGGTCCTTCTATTCGGATTTTCCAAAGATCTGTTGGTTGTATCGAAAAAGTGATAAGAATGAAAAAGGTTTGTTTTGTCGGGCTCTATTCGGTGGCATTAAATGAGAATAGATTTTCACCAATTTTCTTTTCTTGGTTCGTTTTTACTGAAAAATGGTGGGTCCTAGGCGAAAAGTGCACTGATGATTTTCGTCTTATTTTTGGGACCTCTACACGATAAAAACAAAAAACTAGCGGTTTACATTTTTTTATTTTTCATGAAAAATTTCCCAAGTCCCAGAAGTTTTATGTGTCTCTCACAAGAAAATGGTGGGTACTAGGCATAAAGTATACAGATGATTATCGTCCTATTTTTAGGCGCTCTACAAGATGGAAACGAAAAACTAATCACTTATTACAATTGCAAATTTTCGTCGAAATTTGCAATTGTAAAAAGTGTTTTCGTCTTGCACACCCTTTGCTACACTCTGACCGCAGATCGAGCTGCAGCTCATTTTTCACAACCATCTACATCCAGAGGTATAGAGTGTGATAGAAACCAATTTAAATGTGCTGCCTGTGACATCAACATAGTAAGAATGAGGCGCATATTTTAAATGACGCCTCCCTACTTGCTCGAGTACAGCAACATGTTACACACCAAGAAGTAAGTAGTAATGTAACAATGGAATTTTATTTAAAATCCTATTGCTATTAATATATTTTTACTTTATTATGACCAATCAATTTACATTGAGTCTTATTTGTGCATTGTTTATTACATTTATTTTTTATGTTATTACAGGTGACAGCTAATGACTATACATGTGATGCATGTCATGCACGGTTTTTAAGAACTGAAAGCCCCGCCATATCATCTCAAGAAGAATTTTCTGTGGGTCACCGACAACTTTGTTTGGGATGTGGACATTCATTGTTGCATCAGCAGCATTATATAATACTGGAAGAAAATATTAAAATATTACATGTTGTTCAAAATTGGATTCACCCAAGAGAGGTAATAATCTTTTAAAGTAATTTTTTGTACATATAAACAGACCAAATTATATATCAATTAAATATATAATAATTTATTTATAAATTAGGCAATTATTATTTATCAAAACATTGAAAGCTTTTGAGTTCTTAAATACTCTGTGTTTATGTTATTTATAAAATTAAATTTTCTTCACTTGCAGTTTTGTAATTATTCACTTTAAAGTGATTTATAAAGCTTTCATTATATATAATTGTATTTTTAGGTCCAAGCTTCAGATATAATTTGCAACATATGCTTCCGAAGAGCTGAATCTAGAGTATTGGTACCAGTACCAGATCCCCATAGAAATCCAACTAATCAACAACCAAATGAAAGAATTACTTTGCCTAATTACCATAGAGCAGCAGACACCCATGCATGCTGTATGTTTCCACATTGTAACAGCACAAGACAGAGAACAGTCCCATTTTCTGTAAGGGTGAGGCTCTTCAGTGACCAAAAATATTATGTGCCACAAAACTGTAGAGTGTGTGAATTCCATTTGAATACACAACCATGGAGTGATCTCATTGAAGTTGAAAATCCAAATCATACTTTTACAGCTAGTTATATTGAAGATTTTGTTGAGTTATTGAAACATGATAATAATATTATTAATTTTGAAAATATAGAACAAATTCATGATAATTTATTTTGGTATTACACTGGTCGCACAAAAGATCAGTTCAGAGAACTGGAACAAGAATTGCCTTTTTTTCAGAGACATTGTGTTGCTCTTGGAGCATATTTAGTAAAGTTGAGAACTGGGGACAGCGATGAAAGAATTTCAAAATTATTGAATATGTCAAGAAGCTCATTGACAAAACTAATACAAAAAGCAAGGGATTCCATGATACAACATTTTGTACCTGTGCAATTGGGTTTAGCCCATATTTCCAGACAAATGTTGCTCGTAGAAACTTATAAATACTGGAATCTTTATTTGGGAACCCTGGAAGTTATATTGAAGATAGAAAAGCAATTGTAATGATGGATGGGACGTATATATATGTTCAGAAAAGTAGTAATTATGCGTACCAAAAGGATACATACTCCTTGCATAAATTCAGAAATCTTGTAAAACCATTAATCATAGTATGTTGCGATGGCCATATTGTAGACGTTTTGGGACCATACCCTGCTACAAAATTGGACGCCGAAATATTAAATGACGAATTTAGTGATGCCTCCCAGCCCATGCAACAATATTTTAGAGAGGATGATGTAATGATATTGGATCGTGGCTTCAGAGACTCCATTTCCTTACTTCGAAGCTTAAACTATTCTGTCCACTTTCCACCATCATTAGAACCTGGAGAAACTCAAATGAATACTCAGAACGCAAATGAGTCTCGAAAAGTCACCTTATGTCGCTGGGTTGTGGAGGTTGTCAATGGGCGCTTCAAAAGAGACTATAAGTTGCTGCGACAAGAATATTTCAACAGGGCTTTAGGGCATTTAATGCAAGATTTTAAAGTTGCAGCAGCTTTGATTAATAGATTTCACCCTTTCCTAGAAGACAATGCCAGAAATATTATATCAATTATTCAAGAGAAAATGTTTTTGACTAATCCGTTAGCCGATTATGTAGAAAGGTATAGTTTAAATAGGAGACGGTCTCAGTTTCAGAGTATAACTGTGCATGAAAATGTTGTGTTAGATTTTCCTCGAATGGAACTTCATGATTTAATATTAATATCTTTCGGTGTATACCAAACAGGCCCGCTCATATTATGGTGAGCATGTTCGTGGGGACGGAAATTATGTTATAGAAGTGTGCAGGGACGTCTATCAAGATTTAACTACCACTCTCCAGCTCAATAGTGAAAATGTATGGCTCCTACGGGGGAAAAGACAAAGCAGACACATTTCACGGAAAATATATTTTGTTTATATTTTAATTGATAGTTCACAAATGGAAATGGAAAATGGAAATCGGGGCCTATACTGAAGTGAACGAAAATACATGTCCAATGTCAAAATAACCGTTTTACAGAATATGATTGATGTATTTCTGTTGCCGCATATAAGAACAAATACCAAAACCAGAATAGTTTATATTAGGTATTTAGTCGTTTTGTACGAAAACCTTAGTGCGCGAGTCGAACTCGCACTTGGCCGGTTTTATTGATCTTTTACAGTCATTATTCGTCATCCACCCAGTACTTAAAAGTAAACCTCTGATAAGTATAATTTTAATTTCAATCTTTTATACCTTTTAGGTACGGAAGCCTAAAATCGTAGGTAAACAAATAGATCATGTAAAGAGCCAAATCAAACCCAGGAGGTAAGTACATCTGAATCTTAAAAATGTTCGTAAAATGATTATCACAAAAACATTTCAACGATTACTCAGATCCATATTTGTATAATTGTATAAGAGGTGAAATTGAATCTTGAAATTAAAATTTTAAGGTTCAAATTGGGTTGAATCACTTAAATCAATTGCGTACAGATGTGTCAAACGTGCCCCCGTCCCGCGCTGCGTCATCGAGCATACTGCGCGGGCGCATGACTTCTTCTCACTTCCATTTCAGAGCAGTATGTATTGCTATTTACACATACAGTCATAACGAACTCGACTAATAATACGCGCAATGTATGACGCTGTTACTAAAAATACATAAAGTACCATAAATTTGACCGAGACACCATTCTTTGTGGATGTGAACCAGTCGTGCGTTGAGTTTTGTGGCAGGCATACAGATATGAGAGACACGATACGCAGTCAGGTGAGTTTTGCTCTGCGATTTTTACATAACTTGCCCAGTGCCATTTTATTCGGCAAAGTTACGTCGCAATTTTAACCCGACAGATGCTCATATAAAAACTAGAAATGTAGCGAATTTTTTATTTTTATTGCAATATTATCAACACATATTATTGTTTTTCTGTCGTTTTTAAATGAGTTAAGTGATCTTCATAGCTATATTTCATCATTATAATTGTATTTTACATTCGCATCACCAAAATTTTGTTTGTTTTGATCTTATGTCCTCCAGATAGAACTATTTCTGTACTTCCACATTATCATCATTTACTGTTGTGAATATTTTTCTACTCTAAGATAAGAAACATCATCATCACCGATCACCAACGGGGCTCGGGAGACGGGACCTCAGATTGAGTTGTAGTCTACTACGCTAGCTTATGGCGGGTTTGAATTGATAAAAATTATTGACGTGATAACGTCTTATAAATCGATGGAGCCGGCTGCACGCACGAAAAAACATGACTCATGCGTTACCTGTTACCCGTTATCGTTACCAAGTACCGTTACCAAGTACCAGCGTAACCTCGCATTGCCTTTACCTCATTATTATTATTATTGTTGTCGTTGTTGTTGTTGTTGACGTTGTCACGTTCAACTATCGTCAGTGAACCGACTTTACAGACAACCGGTATGTTTTTTTTTTAATGCGATTGTACAATCTTATTTTTCACACTCTTGTTTTGTTATTATTAAGACATTTATTAAGACATAACCTATCTACCAATAACTATTTGTTAAAAACGTCACGTCATTTGTATCGCAAAAAACCGGCAAATGATTGAATGACGACGTTTAGAACAAAATTAAACATTACTTATAAACATTATTGATAGATAGGTTGAAACCGGCCGTTAGACAATAGCGATATTCATTAAATTTTATGTAACATACTTTTCAAGGTATTATTCTAGAAATAAAATATTTCAATGGAGTTTTCCTCATACATTTCTGTTCTATGTACTTACTTCTAGTGTCAATAATTATTTTGCATTCTGTGAGCACACATCTACTTAAATAAACAACGTAGATATACCTAGCTTGTAGACAATGCTTGTCGTTTTCCTGAAAATAAATTTTTCTAATTTTCTTATGTATAAAGCCTAGAAATAGTTTTATTTTCTTTTTTAGGATTCTTTTATTCAATAGGAATAAAACGGATCTCTTATAAGATGACTTTGTTGTCCGTCCGTCCGTCTGTCCGCCTGTCCGTATGTATCTCAAGACCCCTTTATTTTGGAAAACGTGGAGGCATCAGGTTGAAATTAAAAGTTGATATACTCAGATATACTCAGGTCCCTTGATAAGAAAAAAATTATTCTTCTCAGTATACGTAAAAACCATACCATATCTTTGGTTATTTTTGTCACGAAAATACATATTTCCACACTCTTAACGGAATCAAAATTCATAAGGTACTTCCCGTTGACCTAGGACTAGGAATTTGGCAAAAAATATTGTTTTATACAACCAGTACAAGAAAAATCTCCACACTTTTGTTATCACACAAAATAGGTCTAAAGTAGAGGGAGTCGAAATTTCAAGTTCATATGGGGTATCATAAATGAAAGGGCTTGATGCGAGAATATTTTATTTATTGTTTACGACCCTCATTTTTTATTTAAAATGAAAAATGTCATAAAATTACTTCTTCGTACAAACTTTCATCACCCGTTTACGCGCTCGACAAAAACTGCGAGACTACTGAACTTATTTATGATGTTCCTGCTTTGTACGGATCCCTCGGTGGGCGAGTACGACTCGCTCTTGTCTGTTTTTTTTTTTAAACTTCTTCTATAACTTCTCAAACATACGTGACGAAATTCCTACAACTATCGAATGACAAGTTATTCATTACCCGATAAGAATAGTTACGTGATTGTGGTCGCTAAATCAATATGTGTAAGGAATATAATCGTTTGTAGTGACGTATCCGTTATCAAGTTACGATAAATTTTGACCTTTGCACAATAACGGTTAATGTTATAATAGTATGATCTATGATCTGTATATTGAATTACAATAATTATTGATGACTAGATGAATAGATGTTGCCCGCGGGTCGCGACTTCGTGCGCGCTAAAAGAAATCGGGATATAATTAATCTTGCGAACAAAAAATGTTTTGTCGACTGCAAAAAATAAGCTGTCGACTGCACATGAGCATACTGTATTACTGAATTTGGCAGCGAATTAATATGTTGGCGACTAAATTACTAAACTTGCGAAAGCACTCAGGCAACAAAAAATACAAAAGTCGGCAGATAAAACGTGGGGAAATTTAATCCAAAAAGGTTAGAAATCTAAACTACAACGTTGAATGATAATAATTTTATTCTTAGGCTAGCTATTTATAAAGCTTTTTTTATTTTATAATTAGCTCATTTATAAAAATAAATTAAATGGTAAATGGTTTAAGATTATTGACGTGATAACGTCTTATAATTCGATGGATCCGGCTGCACGCACGAAAAAACATGACTCATGCGTTACCTCGCAAACATGACTCATGCGGCGTTACCTCGCTCTGGGGCTTTCCATGTTCAACTATCGTCAGTAAACCGACTTTACAGACAACCGATTTTTTATTATAAGAGTGTTTTATGCCATTGAAGGAACTCTTTATATACAACATTAACTGTATTGCCGTGCGGAGCAAGAATCACCAGACTGCTATCTGAACTTACTCTGGAACACGCAACATAGAACTGTCCGTGTGAGAAATAGTTCTCTCTTAGGTCTATCACGGCCACTTTCAATGGCTGCCCCTGAAGCTTTATTGATGGCGAAGCATACTTTTAGGGGAAACTGCAATGTCTTAAATACAAATGGATACTCTGATGGGATCAATGGTATTTTAGGTATGAATACAGTTACCCCTTGAGCACATATAGTGAGTACAGTAGCCTCAACAATGTTGCGATGGAGAACTTTTATCTGGAGTCTGGTGCCATTCCACAATTTGGAGGCTTAATATTTCTTAATAATATAACTGGTGCTCCAATATTCAAACGGAGATTATCTGGTGGAAGACCTGTCGGGCTTAGAGTATTAAGGAACTCCACGGGATAGTTTTCTGCATCGTCTGTTCATCAGTTTTTACAGTAGTACAAAGATTCAGTAGAATCCACTGACTTATATTGTACTTCATCTGCTTCAAATGGCTTGAGTAAAAGTTCATTTATTGTGGCTGCGTTTTCATTTTTGGTACTCAAAACAGCACGCTCACAATATAAACTTTCTATGGCATTTGTTATGAGATTAGTGAAATCAGGGTAAAGTGTTAGTGTGTTCTGTACGTGATGTCACCACTGTTTCCAAAGCGGAGTATAAATTTTACCATAAATTGTAGGGTAATCGCCGTTTCCTATTTTAAGCAACAATTCATGAAACTGTTCAGCACCTCTCGAATGGACTCTTATGTTATTGTCTTATGTTGTATGTGACTCCACATGTATGATGACTTTAAACACGACTTTACCTCAACCGCTCGTGTGCTCCTGGGTACTACGGGTATCAAAATAAAGAGCTTGAAGACAACATTCCAAAAATATACAACAAATATAGTTAAATGTTCAAGTTTAGTAGTTATTTCCTTTTAGGACTACCTATATTTAAAAATTTCCAAGAAAGAAATGCTCATTTAATATTTTTTCCCCATACAAAGATTATACCCCTTTTTATCATTAAAAGATTGAATTTTAGAAAATGTTGCATAAGAGTTTTAGTAGATCTTGTCAAAGAGCAATATCACGAAATTTAAAACAGAGACCACAAATAAAAAAGTTAAATATAAACGTTGATACCCCTTTTTATCCCTTTAGGGGGTCAGTTACGCAAAATACCTTCTTAGTGGACCTTAGATACGTCAAAAAAGGAAGCCACGGTCCGAATATTACGTTTCTAACCTCAGTAGTTTTGCCTCGGAGTTAATGAATCAGTCAGTCAGGACATGTTACTTTATATAGGTAATAGAATAGTACCTGGGTAACCGAGCTTTGCTCGGAGCTCTAAAAGATGAAAAAAAGAATCACATAAATATTTTAACGGGGTTCGATTCCCACCACATTCCGAATTTCCGAACAACACGAAAATTAACCTAGCTGCCAATCCGACTGACATTATAGAGTCGAAATTATTTATACAGGCTGACCTGAAATTCGATACATTCCTTTGAAAGATAGAAAGTAGACCTCATGTACATTAATATTTTTCATGGCATCCCCTATCCGAAAGTTGATATTTACAAAGTTATTGAAATTTCAAAATTTTTTTCTTTATTTTCGACTTTTTGACTTTGACATGACGTATTTTTAAAAATGTTAGTCTTTTTAGTGATTTTTTTATGTATTTTAACCGTCAATGAGTCAAATAATATTTTTAAGGAATAAATAGGGACAAACTATGCGAGAATTTTTCATTATGAGACATGAAACAGAATTTTCTTTTAAGAAAAATGCACATTTTTCTTAAAAACAGGTGATTTTCTTTAAAAAGTTGTATGATACAATGCGTACAAATACCTTAAATAACTTTCTTACCTCATAAGCTTCCAAAAAAGGTACAAATATGTACATATTTGTAAGGAATGTATCGAATTTCAGGTCACCCTGTATATTGTTGCACGACGAAAGAAGAAACATATATAACTTAAAATGCGCAGTTTCCCAGAGATAAAACCTAGTTAGACCGATTTTTATTCCCCAAAACTCCCTGCATACAAAATTTCATGTAAATACTTGCAGCCGTTGCCGAGATTATGATTATATACTATACATATAAATAAAATTGAAATGGCTGTTTGTAATTTGAAATTTACAGCTTTTCATTAAATGCACATGAATACTAGTAGTATATACGGCACTTACAACAGAATATCAAATTAAAAAAAATGTCTGTCCGACTGTCTGTCTGTTTGTTCCGGCTAATCTCTGAAACGGCTGGACCGATTTTCACGCGACTTTTACTGGCAGATAGCTGATGTTATAAGGCGTAACTTAGGCTACTTATATCTTAAGTTTCCGTTAAAAAAAATAGGGTTCAGCTTCTGTTAGTTCTGCGCACACGAAGTTGCGCCCCACCAGCTAGTAAAAAATATAAAAGAAATAGTAAGAATCACAAAAATATTTATCTGACCGGGATTCAAACCTACGATTCCAAATTTCCAAACAACTCAGAATTATACATAGGTACGCATACCAAGCTGGCAATCAGACTGTGACGTAAGAGAGTCCAAATTATTGATATACGGGGTTACATGGAAAGTCGTGCTGAATATTAAAGGACGTTATTACTCAGGTCATTTCTGATTGATTTGGTCATATAACCTTATGGAGATATTGAATTTTGATTATTTTTTTCAAAATTCTCAATTTTATGGCTTTTATGCCGATTTTTTTGAGACGAGCACCTGAAGTCTATTTTTTTAATTTAGTTAGAAAATAAGTCAATTAATAAAAGCGATCGATAAAGACTAACCCTACTACTAACAGTTAGAAAAAAAACTGCCCGACAATGGTTAGAATTGAAAAAAGAAAATTAAGTGTTGTTAACTTTGAAGCGCTTTTTAAAAAAAAAGAGTGGAACTTATTTTGCAAATCATTTAAAAAACTTCTACGTCTCTTTAGCTATTCAAAAAAGTATAACACTTACTATTAAAAAGGAGAAACATCGACCTACTAGAGTTAAGGTACCAGAGGGGGCATTTGTAAATAAAACAAAAAATCTGTATTATTCAATTATGTAATTCGTTTTCAAAATGGCCGCCCCTATTTCTTTTACACATTCTAATTATTTTTCTTAAATTGCTCTTTACGACAGAAGTTCGCAGGTTCCTCCTCAATTCGTCAGCCGCATTAATAATTTTTTCTCTCAGAATATCGATATTTGCGATCGGTGTCATTTCGTCGTATACAAGGCTTTTCATGTGACCCCATACATAAAAATCCATCGGCGTTAAGTCTGGGCTCCTCGCCGGACATGCGATGGGTCCGCCTCTTCCAATCCATCGATTTGGATAATTGTCGTCCAACCATGCTCGCACACTTCTTCGGTAGTATGCTGGGCAACCATCATGTTGAAAGAACATGTTTCTTCTTAATGAAATTGGCAAGTCCATCATCAAGAGGGGTAACTCCTCTCATAAAAAGTTTTCATAGTTTTCGCCATTCAAATTATCAGGCAGGAAATATGGCCCTACCAAGTAATTTGATATTATACCCATCCATACATTTAAGCTAAATCTCCTTTGTGACCCTTTTATTCTTTTTTTATTAGGGTTTCCTTTGGATTTAGGAGCCCAATAATGGGAGTTGTGGTAGTTAGTGGTGCCATCTCTATCAAACTTCGACTCATCTGTCCACAGGATATTCGTAAAAAAAAATAGATCTTCGATGTCTGCATTGAGCATAAATCTGCAGAAGTCTTGTCGTCTCACTGGATCCCCTTCTTCGGTAACATGTACAGGAGTATAATGGTACGGGTATTGTCCAGCACTGTACATGACGAACCATACTTTCTACTGGGAAATGCCAAGACGTTTAGCCACAACATTTGTTGATGTGGTGGGATCGGATTGAAAGAGTCTTCGTATTTCATTTTCGTCATCGTCGTCGTCATCAAGAATATGAGGTCGCCCCATGTCAGTACGTCGTACTAGAACAGAACCAGTTTCTCGTAGTCTTCGATAAGCTCTGTCGAATACGCCGATATCAGGTACTCGGCGAGTAGGATACCGCAGCATGTATTCATTGCGTGCACGTAACGAAACTCCTTCGCAAAATCCGTAACACATTAGGATATCAGCATATTCTTCATTGGTGAATGCCGCCATGTTCACAACACAAATAAAAGTCCAGTTAACAAGCCAGTTCACACAGAAGATGAAGATGAAACAGTCAAAAAAACAAGCCAAGTCGCGGTTTTATACAAAATTATCGGAGAACACGGAAAGCACATCTACCACGGAATAACGGCATGAGCAGACAAACGCCGCGATTTGACTTCATAATAACATTGCGCACAAAAAATGCGTACCCGACCCTTTTTTTTTCATTGTTTAAAGGTGCCAGGTAGTAAACCGGATTCTTTTGTATCGAATTTCCGTCATGTTGTCCTACTATTTGGGCCTTTTCAAATAGCATTATTTTAAGATTTTATAATTATACCTACGACGTGTTATACCTTTTTGAATAGCTAAAGAGTCGTAAAAGTTTTTAAATTATTTGCAGAACAAGTTCCATACTTTTTTTTTTTAAAAAAAGCGCTTCAAAGTTAACAACACAATGTTTTTTTTTTCAAATTCTAACCATTATCGGGCAGTTTTTTTAAACTGTTAGTTACTACTAACAGTTTTAGTTTTTATTGATTGCTTTTATTGATTGACTTATTTTATAACTAAATTCATTAAAAAAAATGACTTCAGGTGCTCTAGTCCCAAAAAAATCGACATAAAAGCCAAAAAATTGAGAATTTTGAAAAAAATAATCAAAATTCAATATCTCCATAACTGTTTAGTTTCGGATACCTAATTATATGACCAAATCAATCAGAAATGACCTGAGTAATAACGTCCATTAATATTCAGCACGACTTTCCATGTAACCCTGTATAGTTGCACAACGAAAGAAAATACACATATTGCTTAAAAATATATCATTCTTTGTTTCCAAAATATCGAGCACCAAAATCAAAATTCGGAAAAAATGTTTTTTTTTTTTACTATTTCGGCCATAACTTTTTTCGTTTTTGGCTTGCTCAACGTGGACGACAGTTCTCGTGAATACGGGTCTTTTGAGCCGTTTTTGAATATCATATCTTCAAAACTCTCCGAGAGATAAGTGAATCGCACTTTTTCGTGAAATAGGGGCCTATACTGGAGCGAACGAATAGTACGAGTAGATTGTTAGGGTTGAAAAGAATCAATTCCCGAGGTAGTTAGACGGCGGCAGCGAGGGCGGCTATAGTCCGAGTAGGAATTGATTCTTTTACCCGTGGCAAACACTCTACTTTTCATTTAGAATATGAGGAAAATAAAACTTGTTGTTTATCTAAACTTTTTATTGATAATATATTAGTAGTGCCTATTTAAAATTAATAGTCAAATTAGAACAATTCGTGAAATTAAAAGTTACATTTTTGTTTGGAATATTTATGTTGTTTGATATATTTTGAGAAATTTGGCTGTTCTGGATCTCTGTAAAAGTAGGAGACTCTGGTATTTTATCAGACGATGGATTCCATCGTGGACACTCCCTGGAAGTTGTCGGCAGAGGCGAATTGGGGCGTATTTTTATAGTTTCGGTTAATTTGGTTGAATTTTTAGTTTGATTTTGGGCTGAATCCTCTATGTAGCCTTCGGCGACTGTACTGGATTTCCAGCCTCCATGTCTTTTTAACGTAGTCATGTTTGCCCCAGAATCGGCTACAAGTGTCGCTGAAGTTCGTATAAAACAGTGTCCGGTTTACTGCTCACAGTTTGGTAAATTCAAATATGTTGCTATCTGCTTCGCATACCTGAGATTTTATTTTTATCTCATTTTGTGATATTTTTTTACTATTTGTGTAAACTATTCTTTTACTATAAACGAGCGCTCAATATGTGTCTTTGTTTTAGTCAGTTTTACTAATAATAAATCGCCTTGATTTCAATGTCGTTAATTGTCAAATTTGTGAGTTCACTGCTTCTGCAAGCGCCGCGCCGCTTATACCGAGTATCAATGCGACCTGTGAAAAACATCTAATTATTTTAGTATTTGTGTAATAAATACGTTCATATTTAGAATAAACCCATAAATACTTAGGTAAACTTACCTTCACTGCCAAATATATCTCGTCAGGAGCATCATTTAAAAAAAAATCCACCTCATGAGATGTGCAAACTTTAGATTTCTTACTCTTGAACCCCTGCGACTGTCTTTTCAAAAATGCTGTTAAATTATGAAATTTTTTCAAATCTACATTGTGTTTTACATTAAGTGTACTCTTGAGCATTGAATATCGGCTCCATACCGTTGAAGGCTGTAATTTGCTACACAGTCCATTAAAATATGTAAGAAATACACTTTCGGAAAACAATTTTATATTCTTGTCTTCTCGCCACTTCATAAAATCATTGTATGTGTTTATATATCTTTCTTTTGATATTTTTGGCAAAAGATTTTCTATGACACAATTTGCCTCGTCTGTAATGGAATCTGGTGTCAATATTTCGCTTGAACTCATTTTTAATATTCAATTCAAATCTTAGCACAAAAGTTCGTCACAGATACATAACAGATTTTAGTATCCCGCCAATTTGTTTTGACTTTTTAAATTTTAAATATGGAACTTGCCGCTCGCCGCGTCGCGGCACTCGCGGCTTATTCCGCTCAAAGCAGTTTGCGCTAAATTCACACTGGCTGTTTAGACAGTCATGTCATTTTTTAATAGTTTTTTTTTACATAAAACTCTTCACAGCTGACAGCAGTTCTATTTTTGAAGTTTTGAAGACCCTCGGGCAGGAATGAATTTGTATGAGTTTTTCCCTCCCTATGAAAGGAAAGAAGCATCTTCCACCCAATAATCAGATCAAAACAACAATACTTTCCGAGTATGAGAAATGAAAAAGACATTTCCAATGTGAAAAAGGAAAAGGCGGTTATACGTTCGGCTGTATAAATATACACACACCGGCATATTTAGCGGAACATAAAATAAAGGTTTTATATCAGTATCATATAAGGTTGCTGGCTGGTTTATACGTCATTTAATTTCAAAAGAAATATTTTCAAATTAAGATAACAACTGAACATCACATTTTATGCAATTGTTTTAATTTTATTCAAATACACCTTATCTGGAGCGAACTTCGAGTATTTCTTCCTTCTGAGTTTGATTTAAAATTTCATTGAAATACTGTTTTTTGTTAGTTTTTTTTAATCGCGTATCTTTTTGGAGTTGAGGACTGAATTATGCCTGACATAGCCTCAACGGAGATTGCCAGGGCACTCGAAATGCGAAGAAATGGTCAAACCTACAGAGTGATATCCAGAGATCTTCGTCGACCAGTTTCAACGATCCATCGCAGTATCCAACGGTTCAGGGAGACCGGTACTTATGTGTGAAGAGCAGGACTAGGCAGAAAAAGACGCACTTCGAGTAGGGATGATCGTTTCATTCGGCTTCGTGTACGTAGGAACCCCCGTTTGACGGCCGTCCAAGCCTGACATGAGTTAGAAGCAGTGCGGGGTGTAACCGTAAGTGAGCGTACGGTACGAAGAAGGTTCGAAGAAGCTGGTTTGGGTTCATTTGTGCCCGCCAAGGCTCCAAGGGGTTCCGTACAAAACGGCAAAAATCACGTTTGATGTATGTGAGCCTCAAATTTTTATTTTATTCTGTTTTTAGTATTTGTTGTTATAACGGCAATAGAAATGCCTACATTAATTTGTGAAAATTTTAACTGTCGAGCTATCATGGTATTAGAAGGTTAAGATAGAGCCTGGCGACAGACGGACGAACGGAAAAAATTACTCTTTGGGTACGGAACCCTAAAAATGGCACGTGGTCTAAAGAAATTTATTAAAGTTTATTGAAGTATTTAAAACTTTAGAGCCACTATGGTTGATAACATCTAAAGACTATTACTATAAAACAAAGAGAAAAGTGTATGACACAATAATTCGGTTTCGTCGATAGCGTGATTACAATTGCAGCAAAATACAATTAATAAATAAAATAATGCAAGCATGTCACGACATGTCTAAGGAGGGTTCCGTAACTATCACGCGCAATTTTCTTGGAATTACTACAAAAGTTATTGTCATAAAGTTATTACAGAAGTTAGGAGAGCAGCGGACAGACAGACAGACGGACGGGCATAGTGAAATATTATAAAGGTTCCTTAAGTATTACGGAACCCTAAAAACACAACCGAAGCTCGCGGCAATTTTCCGTGTATGTGCTCGAATCCGTTCAGGCCGAACCTTAGATTAAAACGCCTAGAAACCGAGTAAGTGCATGGAAAGTGAAGTAAATGATACTGAGCCATATCAGCTCAGTTTGTTCGAACGACCCGTCAGTTGTCAAGGTCAAGCGCTAGTGCATACATCTCCGACTATTAAAAACATTATGACGGTTTGTGTCGTTATTGGGTGTCACAATGCATCGAAAAAGAATTAAAAAAGCTTCGGTCATAAAATTTCATATGTAAGTATGAAATGTTTTCAGAACAATTTGACTTGTATTAAGTCAAATATTTAAAACATTTTAAAATAAAATCATATTATGTCGCCATCTTGCTGCCTTATTTTGAATTGTGAAATTGTTACTAGTAAAAATAAATTTATTTCAAAATTTTCATGGCTAACTACGACAGTTTAGTTTAGTTTAGTAGACAACTAAGACAGTTTTATAATATTTTATGATTTTTTAAACTATCAATTTATAGTATTGATAGTATACAGTCCTTAATATCAGTTTAATATAAATAATGTTCACAAATTGTGTTTAGATGGTTTAAAATGAAATATAAGTTATATTTTTACATCTCACGATATTAAGATAAACAAATACAATAATTCCAATTTTAAGAGTACACACTCCACAACTTTAAAGTCTTGTTTGTGTGCGTATGTAATGCTGGCGCCTACATCTATCTGTTGCTTGCTTCACTTTGTACGATGCGTTTGTTTGAAGACTGTCCAGGCGTTATTAATCTAAGGGCCGAACTGACGTCAGTTCGGTCGGATGCGATTTTCTCCGTGTATGTGCTCGAATCTGTTCAGGCTGAACTGACGTCAGTTCTAACTGAAACGATAGGCCTCTCGTCTGTGGGAGCCTTTAAATGTGTTATGTCCAAGTTCTGTCATTTTTAAATGTACATACGCGAAAAAAATAGGAAGGATATGTGTGAGAAATTATCGTGTATCTGTCTATTTGTAACAGTACCTCTCTTTATATAAAAGAGTTATAAGTGTGTATTCACCATAGAATAACAGTCGTGGTGACGTAACATACGCTCATATTATTACACAATTTATTTCAAATAGGTAACCTTTGTCTAAGTTTTAACGACTGAACGAACTGAAATTGAAATTCTTAATCCTGCTCTGCCTTCCCTAAACAGCTTGCACATTGAAAATCTTGTACTATTATGTATTCTGTGGCTATGTGCAAGACTAAGTTTTATTATTGACTGACGACCTCGGTGGCTCAGTAGTTGAGCGTGCTGGTGCACTTGGTACTCAGGCCGGGGGTCGCGGGTTCGAAACCCGCCGACTTTATAAGGCTTAGACTATATGTTCCGGCGCGCCTGGTAGATTTTCAGTACTCTGAATTTTCCCCGGCCCTACGGATTCCGGACAATATAGTTGGCCTAGACGGCGACTAGCGGTAAAGTCGACTATCCGGCCATTTTCATAGTCTGCGACTAGTCGGCAAAAAGCGCCGACTATGCGGATTATTACTTTGGATATAATATAATAGTTACCGGCCAAACCCGATTTAAGGCCAAATTAGTTTTGCCTAGGGCTTAGGCTAAACTAGTTAATCCTATATGCGATCGGATAAACCGGTACACACTAGGAAAAACTGGTCTACCCTAGGGGCGATAGGAGAAACTATAGTTTAACATAGGAGGAACTGGGTGAACCTAATATAAATAGTGGCCTAGTCTAAATATTCTAATTAAATAGTAAAAACTGGCCAAGTGCGAGTAAGACTCGCGCACGAAGGGTTCCGTACAAAAGGAAAAAACACATTGTTTTTTTATGTATAGCATAACCCTTCAAGTTTCAGGTATCTTCGTACAGCGGTTTATGCCGTGCGTTGGTCGTCAGTCAGGCAGGAGTCAGTCATTCAGGATGAAGCATTTTATAGATATTCACAGATGGCTAAGAAACAATATATTTAATATGAACTATATCCAGACATTTTTAGATAAAATATTATAGTGCTAGCTTTTGCCCGCGCCTCCGCCCGCGCAAATGCAGTATTTCACGGTGACACTGTACTTAACCGAGATAAAATGTAGCCTATATTTCAATCCATCCATCCTCACAAACTTTCACATTTGTAATAATAGTAGTAAGATCTTCGCCACCTGTGACGTTCTTAATTGGGTGATTGTCATTAGGTTGTATGTTGCGGCGTAGTCGATACAGCTTAATTTGCTATGAATGAAAACTGGTGCTCGACCTTCATGCGCCTTGTCTAACTAGGGCTCTTATCAATCTTTCCGCAAAAAGGAAAATCGTTGGTTTCAAATACTTTAAACTATTTGCGTAGCGAATATAATCCATCAAAATAGAACACTTTTTATAAAACAAAATTCCGAATATTGATGGCCTAAATTCATTTTTAGGGTTTCGTACCCAAAGGGTAAAAACGGGACTATTTACTAAGACTCCGCTGTCCGTCCGTCTATCCGTATGTTCGTCGGTCTGTCACCAGGCTGTATCTCATTAACTGCGATAGCCAGGCAGTTGAAATTTTGACAGATGATGTATAAGTAATGTTGCCGCTATAGCCGCAAAACCTATAAACGGAATAAAACTTAATGTTTAAGTGCGGCTCCAATGCAACAAACGTGTTAATTCGCTGTTTTGTACGGAAGCCTTCGTGCGCGAGTCCTACTCTCACTTGTCCAGTTTTTATTCCCTTGTTTGTAAATTTTAAAAGCCGAAATACATAAAAGCTTTCCTCTATTAAGTTTGTAAAAAAGAAGAGCTTTTTAAAAAGTTTCACAATCTATTTTGTTTATGAAATTAATTTAATAATTTACAGTATATCATAAATTTGGGGTAATGTTTATTATTTAAAAGTAAAAAACATTTTCTACTACTAAACTAAGTAAAAAGGAAGGGTAATAATGATTTTGACAGTCCATGTATCTACCGATGTGTGTTCCGATTTTAATGCGGTGTGGATATATTTCTAATCATAGCCTAGGAAACATAGGCTACATAATTTACGTAGACGAGTTATATTTAATTAACATTTTTTTGTTACCATATTTTATAGATTGAATGGAGATTTGTTCTATCGAAAGTTTTTAAGCCAATAGGCCTGTATAATAGAGACAGGACGGAAAATGTTGATCCCTATCGGATCCAAACCGTCCGAACCCACTTCGGGTTCGGACCTCCTGGAGGTATTTAGTACCTAAATCTTCAGGGGTTGCACAAACAGCAGGTCAAACATTTTATTACTACAGCCATTACGACTCTACCAATCTGAGTCCCTATAAGTACAGAGTAAAAATATATACTCACGTACAGAGGAACACCTTTCATAGAACGATCCAAATATGGTCAGTATTGTCACAGAAGCGTCTTTTAAAAAAGAGACTTTCTCAATGACAGTTCAGGTACTACCTAAACGGTTATTGAGAAAGTCTAATTGGTACACACCACAACCCCGCATAGAACTTGCACGATCACGCGTGTGACTCAGGGGGTCTATTCACTAATGGATGTGGACGTGATCATGGACGCTTTTATAATAAAGCAAGACATCTCCTATAAAATGATAATATTAACTTACCTATTATTATCCTTAGTATGGGTAAAATATGATATATTTTTATTTATTTGTGATAATGTTTAACCGCTACTCCATTGCAGGAATTTAAAAAAAATACACGACACTATTATAACTAAGTATAATTATTAGATCTTACCAATTTTTGTAATTATTTAATTGGTAAATATAAAGTAGGCAAAACATTTTTCTTTAAGCGTCTCTTTCTTTAAACTTTATAATATTTCGAAGGGTTATCGATATCCAAAACATAGTGATGTTTTGGATATCGATAACCCTTCGAAATATTTCACTATGTAAATACACAACCTCTGCGATTTATACAAAATGTCTATTATATATTGCCAAAATTGGCATATTATTGGACACATAACATATAAATTAATTTCGGTCTTATTGCTTGTATAAATTATAAAGTCTGGAACACTTCTAAGCATACCGGTGAAAAGTTAATATTTCACAATTTTCTTTTCTCGCACTTCGCAGAGTTCGTTTTATATACCTCTACAAAACAAGCCATACATTTCAGCAGTTAATTGAATACTTATTTTTCATTTTACTATATAGTATCACGTAAGTAAATAAATAAATATTTTAATTAAGAAACCATATATGATTTTCCTCTTGCTAATAGCCGGGTATCTATGCTATGTTATTGCTCTGAGCTAATACAACAGAGCTGAAAATCGAAGTGTCAAGTGTCAAATTACAGATTTGAGTTTTGAAGTACACTTCATTCGCTTCATTGTCCATTGTCCTTTGTATAAAAAACGATAAAAAACGTAATGTTTTTAAGGTCCCGTAGTACTCAAGGAACCATTATACGGAGATGTTGCAGTTCAAAACATTGACGAGTGTGTCTTTCAAAGTGAGATTTAAATGTGAGAGAAGGTCGGAATAACTCCATAGTGGAGCAGCATCTTAAAGCGTACGTCAATTTGGGCACAAACAGACAGAACCAAATGATTTGGTATGCTATGTGGGAATTTATCGAAATACATTTGCCGGAAGATTCTGTGAATTTGCGATTTTGTTCCGAAATAAAGGCATTGATACCGTCACTGAGTATGGGCCCACCCAGTAATCGGAGGGACTCTTTAATGAGAATTTTTATTTTAGGGGCCAGATTATTAAATTTAGAAATGATCGTGTGAGTCGTTGATAAACAACTCACATTTAGAGACATTTAGTTCGAAATCGATGGATTTGAATCGATGATCCTGCAAGACTGAAACCGGATCTCCACCGATGGTCCCGTCATCCAGGTAAAAAACGTTGAATTCTGATGAAAGCGATGTAATGATTTTATGTATGGCAAGGCTGAAAATGGCGGGGCCAGAAGGATCACCTTGCTGGCAACCAGTAGCAGAAAGTAAAGGATAACTTTTGTATATGAGTGTTGAATCATTGCCATAGCACTCTAGAATATATTTGTAGATATCAGGCACGTGTTATTGAACTTCTTTTAATAGAGAACTTCTAGAGACACAGTTGAAGGCATTTTTACATCTACTATCAGAACCACTTGCCCATTTTTAGCTTTGATGTATGTGGAGGGCGTCGACGGCAGCTTCGCATCCTCCCTTAATCCCAAAACCAAGTTGCACAGGTTGAAAGGTATCTGTAAGTTTTCGCTAATTACGTTTGCAACATACTTTGGAAGCAATCCTTCAGTAGGTGCAACCAACAGCTATAGGACGGATGCCACCGTCTTTCGTTTTTAAGGCGCACAAATTGGCACCATAAATTATGCCTGTTATATCTTGGTGCACCTTACCACATAACATCAGGTTGATTAAAGCTGCCAGGTCTACTAGAAGCGCTCTGGCGGGGTCTCTCGGGGCACAAATTAGAACCTTAAAATGAATAATATAATATCATAATTTACTTCTCAATTGAGAGCTTTGTTACAAATGACATTAGCTGTCAGTACTTCAGTTGCCAACATAAAATGTCACTTAATTGTAGCGCTATAAAGTCGTAATTCCAACTTCGTAAAACTGGACTCCGACGCCAACTTGCGGAAACCTTAGAATAAAACCTGATCCAACCTTAAAAAAAACGAAAATATTTATTTTTCACTCTTATGGATTTTTGGCTTTGATGTTTCGTGAGACAAATAGCTGCCTACGGCTTCGACTTTAGTCTTACTTCCATGTATATCCTTCTCCGTGGCTCAGAGTTCTATTCACAGTGCGGTTTTTTCTGTTGCGCCCACAAAAAAACTGCCGTGGCCGTGTACGAGGGCTTAGGAAGATACGCCTTGAAATATTTTACTTCGTTCCTGTGCAGAATATACAATTTGGTTCAAAAAAAATCAAAAAAAAAATATCATTTTTTTTTTATTCAAAATTGGTATTTTTAAATACTCTTTTTGAACGTCGATACTACGTGATGCCTACCACCGGTTCGGGAACTAACCCAGCGAGAAGAGCCGGCAAGAAACTCGTCTGGGCCCATCTTTTACCAAAAAGATGGAAAATTATTCTTTTAAAATCAAAATTATTACAATGTTTACTTATGTCTATGTAACAAATAATAAGATAAGATAAGGAGCCACCTTATTCCCAAGGTGTGCCGTCTTGAATGAAGTAATTAATTTTATGATACGCTTTGGCACACAAACGTTCTTTAACTACTTTTTTAAACTTATTAATGGGAAAGTTTTGAACCTTTTCTGGGATTATATTGTATAAGCGTATACATTGGCCTTTAAAGGATTTACTAACTATGCTTAGTCTGAACGCTGGCATATCTAACTTGTTCTTATTTCTAGTGTTTACACAATGATTATCACATTTCTTTTTGAAGTTGTTTAGATTATTTCTTACATATAACACATTTTCCAAAATGTATTGAGATGCGACGGTCAGAACTTTTATTTCTTTAAACTTTTCCCTTAGAGATTCAAAAGTCGACATCTTATAAATAGAACGTATAGCACGTTTCTGCAGCACAAATATTGTATTAATGTCCGCAGCGTTTCCCCACAAGAGGATGCCGTACGACATTATGCTATGAAAATAGCTAAAGTAAACTAATCGCGCGGTCTCTATGTCGGTAATTTCTCTAATTTTTTTAACAGCGTATGCTACAGAACTCAGCTTATCTGCTAATTTAGCAATATGTGGTCCCCACTGAAAAATACTATCTAATGTTATACCTAGAAATACAGTGGTGTCTACTAATTTCATTTTCTCATTATTTAATAGTATATTGGTTTGTGCCTGCGTAACATTTGGCAAGCTGAACTTTAAACATTTTGTTTTATTGGAATTCAACAGTAAATTATTAGCATTAAACCAATGTACTATTTTTGAGAGAGCACTATTTACCTCGTCATTGTTAGATTGTCGTCGCTTTACATTAAAAATTAGTGAAGTGTCATCAGCAAAAAGTACTATCTGATGCTTATCATTAACTAGATAAGGTAGATGATTAGATTATGATGAGATTAGCATGGAATAATCTGGAACAATGTTGTGGAAAAGTTTAAAACAAGGAACTAACTTGTCATTGTGTAGTTCTTTGTACAGAACAACTACGTTCTTAATGTTTTTCGGGAGTCGTCGTTTTCGTAGGTACATAATGTAATTGTGTAGGTACAAACAATTGCCAGGCTTAACACTGTTCTAATTCATAAAATTATAAACGAACATACAGACACACACAAGATACGTGAGAAAAACAGTCTTCTTGACAGTCGGGTAAAATAATAAAGATTAACTAAGCTTTTAAACAAAAAAACTAGATCAAGATCGGTTCATCCGTTTGGGAGCTACGATGTCTCGGACAAACTCACAGACGGACACTTCAAACTTATAACACCCCTCTATTTTCGTCGGGGTTAAAAATAGAGTTAATCGGTCCGTTAAATTTTTCATGAGTAATTTTTTTATTATGGAATATATATTTCCTTAAAACATGATACGACAAGATCTGATTTTCAACCATCAACCGATGATCTACCTATTAATAAGTTGAAATATAAAATGGCCAACGCATTCACAAATATGATTGTAGAGCCGAGAATACTCTACGTGTGGGGGCGAATAGCGGCTAAACGTAAACAAAAGTCAAGTATTCTGCTTTAAAGATGTCATGACGAGAGAATATTACATGAAAAATCGTCGCAGTCGCAGACTTAGATCACACCAGAATAGCCTAGATTTTAGATTATGCTTACCTCTTTCAAAAATATAATGTTTAGTCTGTGAAGTTTTCGTAAAAATTATGATAAAGGAAACCAAATCTGTTTTTGTAACCGTATATTTTGTAGCATCGTAAAAACAAAATTTTAATTTTTAATTGTGTAATGTAACTGTCTATAGTTATAACTATTTCTTATAATACAATATTATGTATATTACATACACTTTTTATACTATACATACATACATTTAAGATTTTTATTCTATTATACACATATTTATTACACGTCCATGAGTCATTACCCAGGAACACAGAAAAACTTTTTGTTCCTTATGCGGGATTCGAACCCGCGACCCCCGGCTTGAGCACCAACACGCTCAACCACTGAGCTACAGAGGTCGTCTAAGTTTACATTTCGATATAAAAATATTATTATTCTACAAGTTTATGTAGGTACATTTACTAATTCCAGCTGGACAGAGATGGGTACGTGGTGCTGGAAGACTTTCTTCGGCCGGCAGAGTGTGATGAGCTACGTGCAGCCGGGCTGGAGCTCACCAACCAGGCCTCCGCGATAGAGGACAAAACCGTCTTCTCTACGATTGAGAATGAAAAACAGGTAGAGAAATTTAGTCTTTAATTCCAGTTGGACATAGGTAGGTACTTGAGCTGCAAGACTTTCTTCGGCCGGCAGAGTGTGATGAGCTACGTACAGCCGAGCTGGAACTCACTAAGCAGGCCTTCGAGATAGAGGACCGAGCCGTCTTCGAGAGGAATTTACGTTTAGTTTATGTTTATGCTATTTGTAACATAATTTTAATTCATGCAATTTCCCTACCATGTGCTCTCTCACACAACGGTCAACTCGATAATTTTTTTATATGCTTTATGTAAATTTTCAGCAACTGAGGGACAAATACTTTATGGAGAGCAACGACAAAATCCGATATTTCTTTGAATCCGGCGCACTCACTCCCGACGGAAAATTACAAGTTGACGTGAGCATATCACTGAACAAGGTAAAATTCTAAATCCTCTCTGCTAAGACATAAGTAGCCGAAAAAGTTGTAAGTCGACCTTTTAAAAGACTATTCGCTTAGGGTCAGCTCACACCAAAATTAGATACACGTTTTATACTATGACATCAGTCGAACACTGCACATTTGCATTGTGCATTGCAGCGTGGTGCAACCTGATATTCAAACTCTTTCAATGAACCGGTTATCTTCTTCATGGTGTGAAGTGAAATCGAACGGTCACTGAGCAATGAGCGAAAGAAAACCCTCTACGAAACCTACAATAACTGAAGTCTCTTCCAAAGTTCGATGTGCATTGTTTATGGTCGTATACTATACTTCTCTTTAATATGAGCTAGAGATATCAATTATTCTGTAGCTGTTGTCCACCACGCTAGCCTAACGCTTGACAAATTTTACTGTTTGCGTACCTACCTTCTGATATTGTTTTTTTTTTTAACAAAACTATGTCAAAAAATTCAATCTACCTGAGAACTCAAGCGATATACTGGCCACTGAGCCACAGACGCTTAAATTATATAAAGTATCTCTTACTTATCTATTTCCCTATAAGGGAGTCTTTGTGTAATATTAATATTCATAATAGATCCCGATTTAATGAAACACTTCAACACACACAAGTTCGTTGAGGCACTAAAATATATTCTTTTGGGGACCTCAAACACTAAGAATAATCGTTAAAGGTTCTTAAATATTCTAATATGTCAGAATATATGTCAGAATATTTAATAACCTTTTAACGATTAACGAAAAAAACTTTGTTACTCTAGTGGGACTAATCCATAAATATTTTTTACACAACTGAAATAGCTTAACCTATACTTTAAGCTATTGCTAGCTTTTGCATGCGACACTCTGTTTAATTGCATGCAGTGTGGGAGGAGGTGCTTTACGCATGCTTATGCGTGCACTCACACATTTGCTTCCACGTTGTGGGTATTATGTCGCGGGATATTGCTAGATTTAATAGTAATTACATGGGAAACCGAGGTTTGCTCGGAGTTCTGATAAATTAAAAAAAATAAAAAGAATCATAAAAATATTTTTGACCGGCATTCGAACTATTATAATAACCATTACCACCACCAAACATTCAGAATTTTCGAACAGCGCAAAAATTATAACGCATACCAAACTTCCATATCGGACTGACATGTAGAATCGAAATCATAGATATATTGTTATCGTGGCGAAAGAAAAAACATTATATCGATACCTTGGAGTAGAAAGGGCGTATAAACCATTTTACCCAAAACGAGTTATGATTGCAGTCTTATTTAAAATTTCCGCTCTGTCGATTGGTCTATGTAACACTTTCAAATTAGCAAAAGAATGTTTTTACGGCCCATATGACTTCAACGTCTAAACATAGTTTTTCTTGAAATTTTTGATGTAATATCATATTATGTATTATATCAAAATATACATATGAAAAACTATGTTTAGCAAAAACCAAAAAAATATATATAGCTATGACTATTTGGTGTAATGTCTTATTTTTTATGATAAGGTCGTAAAAGACAGTGAATTCAGCCAAGTCAATGGGTATTACCAACGTAACAAACGCATTTGGTCGTAAAAACCAAACTTGAGTACGATTTAGATTACCAACATAGCAAATGCGCTTGATTGTAAAAACCAAAGTTCAGTACGATTTTTAATACGATGCTTTGTAAAATTTGGCTTAAATATTAAATTTCAGCAAATTTAATAGATAATAAATAAAGTAGATGTTATGTACCTACTCAATGTGTGTAGATTTTGAAGAAGAAGAGTAGATTGATTACTGACGTTCAAAAATTTGTGACCTACTAGATATTTAATTTGGATTAATGCAGCAACACACTCACTGGCTCATTTCATTTTGCAATTACGAAATAAAATGAGCTAGTAGGTATATTGCTGCATAAAACCAAATAAAGAATAACGTTATTGATAGTTTATAGTTTTATATTGTTATTTACTGTCGCCAAAGTTTCAACGTTATGTTATTAGGAATGAGGTAAGATGATTATTTAAAGTACCTGGATGATAAGGTGGATCGTTGACTCATTTTCTTTTTCGGTCTTATATTTTGTATCATATTGCGAATTCGGTAGTACCGCTTATTCACTCAGATAACCCCTTGCTTATATATTTAATACGACTCAAGTTGCTACAAGAGCCAATTACCATATTATATTATTGAATCCTATATAACTGGTGAAAACTTTGATCTCAATGATTGTTCTAAGCATAATATTATGATTATCATCGCTTTTATAGTAATTTCATATTTCGTTGCCGCATTAACAAATATTATAAAGCTTTTAACGTTACTGTCTTTAACGTAAAAAAATAAAATTAATAAATAAAAAACCGACTGCGTAAAAACTAAGAAAAACAAGAAAGTCGAGTTAATCGAGACTTTTGCTATCGAATATTATTGAATAACTATACCTATCATTGAACTAGTTTGGTGATCGATACATTCAAAAAGAAAACATTATAACATTGCGTTTTTAAAAATCGGGATTTGGGACCCATTCTTATAAGGAAGCCGGATTTTTTATGAGTCCGGACAGTTAAAACAGAACATACATATATATACTTCAAAGTTGGTCGCTTTTTCACAAAAGTGGTGACCTGATGATGGGATCCATGAGGAATCGAGGGAACTCCTAAAAATTTATATGGACATATACTTATAGTGATTTCGACTTTTTCTGAAGTGTGAAGCCCGAACAAAATCCCGACAATATTTAAAAAAACACACGTTCAAGTTGGCTGGTACCGACTTCAAATTATGAAGATTGAGTAGAGAAATAGTTAAAATTTCAGCCAACTTTGAAGGCGAATTATTTAGAAAATAAGTTTTATTTCATAATTTTTCGTGCATTTTTACTTTTTAAATGTATCAATCACTAAACTACATCAATGGTAGGTATAGTTATTCAATAATATTCGATAACGAAAGTCTCGATTACTGGATTTTCTTTTTTTTTTTCAGTTTTAATTCATTTACGAACCGGGTTTTTCTTGTAATTATTTTATTTTATAATAATTATATATTAAATAAGTATTTAAGTATTTAAGTTAATAATAATAAATATTTAAGTTTTTGTTTATTTATCAAAATCGACCAACGCGTTTGGTCTTAATAGTGGGACCAGGTGCAAACACACATAGGTACGTACATAGGCTGATAAACACATTAGCACTCCTTTTTGTCACGCAGTAGTGTATAAACAACTTCATTTAATAAAAAAATCTTTTGTTTGATACTTTGTTCATAGAAAATTAATCACTTCACGAATTTGACTAAATTTGATTAATTAACTGATTAAACTTGAAGTTTTTTCACCCATAGATAAAAGTAGGTAAAAGCGGGGAATTTAAGTATGATGGTATTTAGTACCCAAGTTTCTGGTGAGGCATGCATTATTAGTATAAACTTATTGTAGTCTAAGTGATTTTACGAATTTCTTAATTTTTGTTCGTGGTTTTTAAGCTCAATGACAACGTATCTACTTCTAGTTACGACTCATTACAATGAAACACCTGAAAGAAATATGAGATGTATAAACCATTTATACAAAAAAAGAAGTTAGCGTGTAGTCGTAACTACACGCTAACTTCTAAACTAAAAGACTGACAATAAAATAAGGTTTTCCATTGCAAAGAACATAAAAAAAATGCCGGTTGTCTGTAAAGTCGCTTTACTGACGATAGTTGAACGTGACAACGTCAACAACAACAACAACAATAATAATAATGATGTAAAGGCAATGCGAGGTACTTGGTAACGGTACTTGGTAACGATAACGGGTAACAGGTAACGCATGAGTCATGTTTTTTCATGCGTGCAGCCGGCTCCATCGATTTATAAGACGTTATCACGTCAATAAGAACATATATCACTTAAAAGAGTTAATATACATACAAGAAAAAATAGTTTTTTAGTCTATTTATTTTTTTCAATTTTGTTTTTTACTTCTCCTGTAAAGCAGGGTTTTAGCTTTTACAACCCTTCTACCCCAAGGTATCGTTATATTTTACAGCTTGAAATTCGCAGTCCCCCAGGGATAAGACTTAGCTAGATTGATTTTTCCTCCAAAACTCTATGCATACTAATCTTCATGGAAATACTTGCAGCCGTTTTCGATATTACGATATTATATATATACAAGATTAGCTCGTTAAAAGCTCGTTCAATATAATTGTATGCTTCAATTGTATGCTTTAAAAGTTCATCTTTATCGTTTCAGGTCGGCCATGCTTTACATCTTCTTCATCCGATCTTCAGATGCTATACTTACAGTGACAGGGTGAAGGCGGTGTGCAGCGAACTTGGCTTTAAGGAACCAGCGATAGTACAGAGCATGTATATCTACAAGAACCCGGGCTTGGGTGGTGAAGGTAAGTGTATTAACCAAATAGTAATAATAAATATTTAATGCGGAGCTTCCCAAAGAGGGTTCCGCGGGTTCTGTAGAGTAGTCCAATCGGGGTTTCACTATTATTATTAGCTGTTAGCTGTGGGAAAAACTTATTAATTTTATGTAAGTAGGTAGATACTAAGGGTCTGTTTCACATTTTACTTTAAGTGTCAGATAGCTTACTTGCATGTTTCGCCTCTGTCGCTCGATAAAAATTAAGCAGCGACAAAACTTCCGAATAAGCTATGCGACTCTTATTACAAGATTGTGAAACAGGCCCTAAGACTAGTTAGCAAGAATCCAGGACTATAGCACAGCACGGACATATGGAATATGATAAAATAAAAGGTTTTTGGTTGTTAAAATTCACGGGACTTCGAAGAATGTTAGGTTTCTCAGCAGTCTGTACAATCTTCATTTATAATTATAGTTTGCTTTAAAAAAAAATTGATGGCTTGTAAACAGAATGTTCATGACTACCTACTCGTTACTTTAGAAAGAGATAAACTACACAGAGCGTCAATTCCTCATTCTACCCTATTCTTCCATCTTTTCCAGTTGTACCACACCAGGATGCCACATATCTCTACACAGAACCAGTTCCACCAGTCGGTTTTTGGATAGCACTGGAAGATGCAACAATACAGAACGGTTGTCTGTGGATGTCCCAAGGTTCCCACAAGTCGGGAATACATAGGAGGTTGCTGCGTAACCCGGACAAGGAGTCCAAAGAGGGATTGATTTATGACAGACCGGCGCCCGTGTACCCACAGTCCAGCTTCACACCAGTACCTGTTAGTAAAGGTTGGTAAAAATGTGCTTTCAGTGTACTTGACCATTTTTGTAGGTTGGAAAAAAAAAGTTAGCTCGACCGGAGCAAAATATATCATTTGCATAAAATCGCTAAAATACACATGCGACGATTGCCGAGGGTAGTAGGCTGTTGTACAGTACAGTGCAACTACTTACTTAATTTCCCTTGGCAATCGTATTTTTCTATGGAAATCACTTCCTATGTTTTAGTCGGGGGTTAAAAACGACGATCCCCTAAAGACATTAAGAACGTGATTGAGTTGAAAATTTAAAACAATTTTCGAAATTCATACACTTTATTTGAAATCACTTCCTCTGTTTTAGTCGGGGGTTAAAAACGAATATCTCCTAAAGACATTAAGAACATGATTGAGGTGAATATTTAAAACAATGTTCGAAATTTATACACTTTATTTGTATCATGGACTGTACAATTTCTGGCAAATCTGCCGCCCCGCGCAGTTCACCACTGTGTCTTTCGATTTTCCTTGACTAACACAAAACAAACTTCGTTCAACTAGTGTTACCATAAAAGACTGGATACTGGGCCTTTCGTCATGATGCATTCGATAATTTCGACGGCGAAGATAGAAATTAAAAATGTATGGGATTTGACATAAGTCATCGTGATGCCTTATGTTTACGAACTTATGGATAGTTATGGATTATGATGGATACAAATGCAAGGACGTTATAGCGCAGCTGCATCGATATTTTAGTATCGGAAATATCGGGAACATCGCGTTGGAGTGACAAATGATTGATACTTGTATGGAACATGTTTGAATTGTGATACAAGTTTGTATAGTAGTTAGTTGTTACTTTCATCACATTATATTTTGCGATAATGTTTCTTAGTGACTACATATTTAGTGTTCAGATAATAATTAATGAATGTAGGTATTTCTTATTATTAAAAAAAAAGTTGTTATATAATAATAATGTTAACACGACTGTTATTTCGTACCAGCTTTTGCCCGCGGCTTATAAATTTAGCATAGGCTACTTATTTAACATCATAAAGATTTTGTGCGCGATAACTTTAGAATTCACTAGATGGTGCCAGCGACTTCGTGCGTGCAAAAGGAAATCTCGAGGGAACCATACATTTGGACGTGATAAAAAGTAGCATTTGTCCTTCCCCGAGGTATTTTCCTTATCTGTGCTAAATTTCATCAAAATCGGTCCAGTAGTTTCGGAGCCTACCTATTTAATGCAAACAAACGAACAAACCTTTCCTCTTTATTTTATTAGTAAAGATAGCCTATGACATTCACTAATAATGTGACTTTATATTGATAAAATAATTTTTCAAAACGGTTCAGTAGATCCAGAGGTTAGCCCCGATAACGTCACTTGAAACTCACTTCACCTCATATCACAAATGCATATCACGTAGATTTCTAATGAAACCACGACGCTGGCCTATCTCACGTGCTATTACAGAATAGACAAGGTTTTATAATAGTATAATTAAAACGAGACAATCTTGTATATATATAAACGTAATTTCGAAAACGGCTGCAAGTCTTACCATGAAATTTAGTATGCAGTTTTGAGGGAGAAAAATTGTTCTAGCTAGTCTTCGCTGTGGGAAACTACGCATTTTTAAGCTACATACGTTTTTCTTTCGTCGTGCAAAATATACCTAATAGCAAAAATTTCGACTCTATTATGTCACTCCGATTGGCAGATTGTTAGCTTATACATTGCTTTGTTCGAAAATTCGAAATGGGGGGTTCGAACCACGGTATAATATTTTTGTTTTTTTTTTAAATCTACTAGAGCTCCGAGCAAAGCTCGGTTACCCAGGTACTATAATATATTATACATCCATGCCAATGAGTAGTGGTAGTATGATTCGAGCCCATTAATATCCGAGAGGGATATGAAGCGTATTTTTCGTCTCTCTCTGACAACTTTGTCCTCAACGTATACCCTTTGTTTTCCAGGCACCTGTGTCCTCATCCACGGCAACGTGATTCACAAGAGTGCTTACAACAAGTCGGACAAGAGCCGCCATGCCTACACCTTCCACATCGTAGAGAAACAGGGGAACAACTACTCCCCAGATAACTGGCTGCAGGAAGGTCCAAATGCCCCCTTCGTGAACGTGTATACTACGCCTCAGATGGAATAAATACACAGTATGTTTTAATTACAAATGTCTGTATGCATACAGACAGGTTCAATATATGTGTTCGAAATAAATGTGATTTAAAATTCAATAATCTTTCCGACCTATGCGACCGCCGCGACCCGCGACCGCGACCAGCGAACCAGCCAATCGGCTATCTGGCTACGCTCACCGGTCGCGCGTTGCGGGTCGCGGGTCACGGGGATTGTTTAGTGCTCCATATAAATTTATAGTAAACAGTGGCACCGCGACCCTATTTCGGTCTCGGGTCGCGGGCTCGCGTCGCGTCGCGTCGCGTCACCTTATGGTCTATAAGTTACTAGTGCCATTAATTGAATATAATTTAACCTTCGTGGTTTTAATAAAAAAAAAATATGTAAATTAAAATAGATGTACCTAATATACGAAATATATTTTATAATTGCAGTATTAGTATGAAATAGAGACAATAAAACGAGTGAGACTTACAGTAGTCGCATATGATGTGTAAAATTTTATGAAAATATTAAAAAAAAAACAATGCTTAGTACGATTTTCTAATATAATAAAAACTACGGAAACTTTTCCAATAAGCAGTGACAGAAATCACCGTCAAAACTTTAAAAAGCTAAATATTGAAATATTTTATTCGAATCTGACGGCCAATCTACCACCGCGAGCTCATTCGTCAAATCAAATAGCGCGCGCTTCCACGACTTCCTGTTACACGCTTACGTCCCATTTCACGAAATCTCTCCCACAAATTGCAAGAAAGCCCGAGGAAAGATGTTACACATAAAAAAACCTATGTTTTACTGCTCCTTAACTAGGATAGTCTAAAATATTAGTCGAAAATAAATCGCATAAAGCAAAGGATATGCTCAACGTAAAGCATGTCCGTATATTGTTATGTAAGTATATACTCGGTTATCAAGGTCCCGCATATAAAATTGAAAATAGTTATGAAAATACTTGGTTTCCACATTTTAATATTCAAAAAGTTTACTTATTAATATTATGTAGATAGTAAAAACTAAGGTAATTTTTAATAATTTACAAGCTTTTATTTGGAATCACCTGTCCCTTTGTGTGTAACCATCTTGCAAGATGATGATGATGGAGTGACGACCTCTGTGGCTCAGTGGTTGAGCGTGTTGGTGCGCATGCCTGGGGTCGCGGGTTCGAATTCCGCCGAAGGAACAAAAAGTTTTTCGGAGTTCCTGGGTCATAAATGTGCATTAAATATATATTATGTTTAATATAATAAAAATCTTAAATATGTGTATTGTATATAATATAAAATTATTAAATATATTTCCGTTGTCTGGTACCCGTTACACAAGTTCTCGAAGAACCACGGGGCCAGATTGACGTGGCGTAAAGCGTCCATAGATAATATTATTATATATTAATTATGTTATTATTATAACTACTAACTTTGACCCACTTCCTGGTTTCCGATAGAGCTGAACTTTTGCACGCATATGTTTATTGCGTCACAATGCAAGATTATGATGACATATAGACCTGATTTGTTGCTGGAGCTTTTGAAGGTCGCCATAGGAACTCCGCAATAAAACAATGCAAGGAGGACTTTGGGCTCGGATTGGTCTTAACGAGTACTTTTTCTCCATATAGAATTCAGTGTCTGATGATCGAGGCGGAAGGCGATTATAGGAACTCCGTTATAGGTATATATTTTAAAGTTTTTTTAACCATACTTTTTCATATCCTTTTACAATATAATTATCCTTTTCAATAGAATTAGATTTCGTAAGCATCGTCGCACTAATTATAAATTATAATTTTATTCTTAACATTAAAAGCTTCAGGTATAATATTTATTATTATACTTATAGGGCTCGGTAACAAAATGTATTGTGATATATACAACTAATAAATATATTTGTGATAATTTTAAACGATAAATAAATATATCACTTTATTTTTATTGTAGTTTTAATCATCCTCATCTACATAGGGACACATTTACAGTAGTTGTTTCACAGGTTCCGGAGTATGGCGGGATAATTCAGAGCACTGAAAATAAAACACTGCGCTAAAACAATAGAGCTGAAAATCTAACACATAAGTGCCGAGTCAAATGTAAATGTCACAACTGACACTCGACACTTCGATTTTCAAAAAACGCAGAGTTCTATTTTCAATGCTCTGAATTTTCTACGGCCTTCTGGATTCCAGTTCATATAATCCCAGCCTTAGGAATATTTTGTGTGATAAATCCAGACAGTGACCAAATAAAATAAACCTTATTAGAACGGATTAAGATTTGTGCATAATAGCAAAATACGCTTTGCTTTTTTTTCTTTTTTATTCTTTTTTTTTCAATATTGTTGGTTTATTTTTAGAATCGAACTTAAGGTGATTATATCCGCTTCCTTTGTGTATTTTTAAACAACCAAAAAAGCTACATAAGAGCGGAAAGATGTTCCTAAACACGACCTCTTTTTGTTAATTTTAGGTGAGGTTAGGTTAGGAAGAGGTTCGCGAAAGTTATTTTGCTGTACTAAAAATCATAATTTTATATTATTTTTAACCGATTTTTATATAAGTAGCAAAATGTATTTACCGAAAAACAGCTAATTTATGACAATTGTAAGTTTGGTTGGGTTTGGTTTCATTTGGTAGCAAAATGTACTTAGGTACCGAAAAACAGCGAATTTATGACAATTGTAAGTTTGGTTGTATTTGGTTTCATTCGGTAGCAAAATGTACTCACCTACCGAAAACCAGCTAATTTATGACAATTGTAAGTTTAGTTGGATTTGGTTTCATTTGGTAGCAAAATGTATTTACCGAAAAACAGCGAATTTATGTCAATTGTAAGTTTAGTTGGATTTGGTTTCATTTGGTAGCAAAATGTACTTACCAAAAAACAGCGAATTTATGACAATTGTAAGTTTGGTTGGATTTGGTTTCATTTGTTAGCAAAATGTACTTACTGAAAAACAGCGAATTTATGACAATTGTAAGTTAGGTTGTATTTGGTTTCATTCGGTATCAAAATGTACTTACCTACCGAAAAAAACAGCGAATTTATTACAATTGTAAGTTTAGCTGGATTTAGGTTCATTTGGTAGCAAAATGTATTTACCGAAAAACAGCGGATTTATGTCAAATTTCCAAACGCGCTTAAGGGCGCTACTTGATTAGGTCGTACTATTAATAGCTATAAGATAATCAAAATTTTCTTTAGAAAGAAGTTCCATAACGAAGCTCATTTAGGAAAATAGTTCCAGTAGAGTAAATTTCTAAATATAGTTCAGCTATTTTTAGAAGCTAACAGCGCATAGAAACGGTAGCATGTTGATGAACAATGATCTCTTACCTGCCTAGTTTATACTTCGTCTTATCCTTTTTAGGGTTCCGTCGTACCCAAGGAACCCTTATGTAATGCAATATAAATACTTCATTAACAGTGGCGTGCACAGGATTATGACACTGGGTATGCGGCGAAGTACTCGGTCACAAAAACTTTTTCGTTTATAGATTTTTTGCATAGCTACAGCCAAGCGACGGATCTCTAAGTCGAAACCATGTCAACAGAGCAAGTCTTAGATGTACTACTATTCATGTACATCTTCTACGGCAACGCAGACAAAACAGCGATCGATCGTCGCGGCGGAAGAAATTCTAATAAGTAAAATAATAAGCATATTTTTAAATATTATAACTACTCACCAGTCAGTCAGCTTCAATTTTCACATATTCAAGGTTCCGGTTACTTGAGATTACTATATCCCGATGTAAATTACTAAATAATATGCAAGGAAAACAATATAATTTAATCGTGTGTACACAACCACACAGCCAGTTATACGTGTCATAACTTTTAACCTGAAATTTTCGAGTTACATTATTTTTTTCTGGTTTAATTGTTGTAACTCGGGTACACACCTACCTTTTACCTTTTACCTACAGAATTTGAATCTTTTCACCGAATGACAATTGTGAGAACTTGTTATTTTTAATTTTTAATAAACACACATTTTCAACACAAACCTCACAATCAAATAACATTTTAAAAAAATCAACAAACGCACTAGTAAAAGAAAATCACTACAATTATTATAGAAACTCAGTAATAAACTGGAGCTATTAAATTGTAAACAATGCTTACATGAAATATGCAATATGGCCCTCGCGAAATACAAAACGTTTCTTCTATTGAAACAAATAAAACCTTACTAAACAAAAATGCATATGCGTGATTTATTAGATTTCCGTCTATTATTTTTACTCGGATTATAGGCCATGAATAATTTCCGACAAGCCAGTTCGGCGGTTTTCGGAAGCGATCGGATAGCCGAGAGCCATCGCCTGCCGCTATATAATCATGTCGATATTCATGGGTGTGTGCGTTTGCGAAGTATGAAAATTACACATACATGCGATGATATGTCCTATAGAACGTAACGGCATGAGATGAGTTGCTATTTATAAAATATTAGGCGTTTTTAAGTTATTAACTATATTTTTTTAATTAATTTATTTACTATTAATTAAAGTCATCTAAAACGTACGAACGTGTTCGTGTAAATAAAAGATTGTTGGTACAATTACTAATGTGGACTGTATTCAAGTAGAAAGGTACAATATGAATTAAAAAACGATGCTATATCTAATACGGCTTGGCGTGAAGTCCGGTCGGCGCCCGGCCGTGAGGTGCGCGCGGGGGGAGGATCTATACGCGCCGTAGACGCGGCAAGCTGTGTTCACTGTGCGCTGTACAAGTACGCAGTGTCGCGAACATACTCCCGGGCCTTGAAGTATGATCTTCAAGATTGATGAACTGGAAGAGGGCAGATATTATTAAAACTCCGAATTAAAGTGCCCTTCTTTGTTTGTATTTCGGCAACTCTGCAAACTCCGTCGCTACCCTTCATGAGCCTTGTGACTCTTCCCAAAAGCCAAAGCAAAGGCGGCACACTGGAGTCTCTGATCAAGACCATGTCTCCGATTTCAAGTTTTCCGGAAGATGCGTGCCATTTGTGTTTCTGTTGTAGTTGATATATATATTCTCGTGTGTAGCGACTCCAGAAATGCTGTCTGAGCTTCTCTATTCTCTGAAAACGTTGAAGTCTATGAATGTTTACATCTTCAAGTGGAGGATACGGAACAGACAAGAGCGATCGTCCAATCAGGAAGTGGGCTGGTGTTAAAAATGTCAGGTCTAACGGGTCGGTGGACAAAGGTGTAATAGGCCTAGAATTTAGGATTGCTTCTATCTGATACAAACACGTTAAAAGTTCCTCATAAACAAGATGTGTTAAATTTAAAATACGACACAAAAGTGTTTTAACAGACTTGACTGCAGCCTCCCAAATACCCCCGAAGTGAGGCGAATATGGTGGTATAAAATTAAAACTTATATCAAGTTCGGCTAAATTGGTTTGTATATAGGGATTATTAAATTTTAAAAAACGTTTAAGTTCGTTGCATGCTCCCACGAAGGTTGTACCATTATCGGAATATATGTTTTGAGGTTTACCCCTCCTCGATATGAAACGATTGAACGCAGCCAAGAATGCCTCCTTGCTTAGATCGGTCACGAGCTCTAAGTGTACGGCCTTGACTGCAAAACAGATAAAAACACAAATATAAGATTTTTGCAATCTACAACCGCGTCCCTTTCGATCAGCTATTAAAATTGGACCGGCATAATCGACTCCTGTGTTTAGGAAGGGAAATTCAAGATACGTTCTTTCAGCTGGCAAATTACCCATAATAGGCTGTGTTGGTTTCGCATTATGTCGTGTACATCGAATGCAAGCATGAACAATTGATTTCGCTAAATTTCTGCCACCTAACGGCCAAAAATGATTTCTTATATTGCATAAAATTAATTGAGCCCCACCATGAGATAATTCCTTATGCTTACATTCAAAAATGATTTTAGCTAGATGGTGTTTTGAGCATAATACTATCGGATGTTTAATGTCATATGTGTAACATGAATTTTTTAATCTTCCACCAACTCGTATTAAATTATCTGAGTCTAGAAAAGGTGTAAGTGATTTTAACCTACTACCCTTTGGTAATGGTTTGGAAGCCTTAAGTAATAAATATTCGTCAGGGAACATTTCCTGTTGTGAATAGCTGAGAAGACGTTTTTGTGACGTTTGTAATTCTGAAGAGGACAAAAAATGTTTAAGTTTATTTAATTTACCTTGGCAATTGAAAATAAATCTATAAATGTATGCAAAAACTCTTATTAATTTTTTAAAATTAGATGATTTATGAATTAATTGATGCAATAAATTTGTATTATGTATAGGTGAATTATTATCTATATTATGATGTGTTAGCTCTGGAAGTGAAATGTTATTAAAATTGGGAGTAGAAGGGATACAAAATTCTGAAGTATGTAAAAAGTCAGGGCCTCTCCACCAAAGTGAGGAAGCGCTGAGATAGTCAGCATTCACCCCCCGAGAAGCTAAGTCAGCAGGGTTCAGTTTAGACTGCACGTAACTCCATTTCATACAACTTGTAGACTCCTTTATTTCGTTTACTCTGTTTCTTACAAATTGCTTAAGAGAACTTGACTCTGTTGAGAGCCAACCCAAAACAATTGTGGAGTCGCACCAAAAATAACAATCATTAAACTCTATCGTTAAAGATTTTGCAACCTTTCTATAGAGTCTTGTACCTAATAAAGCGCCGCATAACTCTAATCGAGGTATAGTTGTAGATTTTAGAGGCGACACCTTATTTTTTGATGTTAAAAGGCACACATGTATTAAGCCACTGGTAGAGATAGTTCTGACGTACACACATGCACCATAACCACGTTCAGAAGCGTCTGTAAATACGTGAAGCTGCACGTTTTTGGGATTGTCTTGTAATGTCCAACGTGGTATACGTATTGAATTTAGATGAAAGAGACAATTGGTTAAATTATTCAGTTGCTGTTTGATTTCAGGTGGTACCTCATCATCCCATCCACATTTTTGCAACCATAAGTGTTGTAGTAAAATTTTTGCCTGCAATATGCAAGGACCTACTAAGCCTAGAGGGTCAAAGACTTGACTGATAAACGAAAGAATGTTACGTTTTGTGTACTTTTGTTCAAAAGAATTATTAATTGAAAAGTAAAAGGTATCAAGTGAAGTATCCCAGAATAATCCTACAGTTTTAGAAGTCGAGGAGTCTAAATTTAGTTTTTTATGAATACAATCGTTGCTAAAATTTAAGTTTTCTAAAATTACTGGACTATTTGATTGAAATTTGCGTAAGTTAAAATTTGCTGATTCTAGAGTAGATTTTATATCCTTAACTAGGTCAATGGCTGATTCTATAGAGTCTGCGCCGCCTAAATAATCATCTATATAGAAATCATGTTTAATAGAGCGTTGGGCCATTAAATTAGATGTTTCGTTAGCAAGAGACACTAGACATCTTGTGGCTAAATATGGAGCTGATGAGGTACCATATGTAACTGTATTAAGTGTGTACGTGTTAAAGGATTCATTAGTATTAAATCTATATATAATTTGCTGTAAGGGGCGTTGTGACTCATGCACTAACACAGCTCTATAAAACTTCTCTACGTCCCCAGTTACTGCGTATTTGTGTTCACGAAATCTCAATAATATAGACATGAGGTCATCTTGAGTTTTGGGACCTATCATTTGTATGTCGTTAAAGCTCTTACCAGACGTCGTAACGGCACTTGCGTCAAAAACAACGCGCAACTTTGATGTTGAACTTGACTCTCTAATCACTCCATGATGAGGCAAGTAATAATTCTGTTTGTTAGACATATGTGAATTAGGAGAATTTAAAGACATCTGGCCGAGATTAATGTATTCTCTAATAAATTCATTATAATCATTCTTAAATTTACTATTTCGTTTAAATCTATTCTCAAGTGCTAGAAATCGTCGTTTTGCTAAAGCATATGAGTGTCCTAAAATATCTGGTGAGCTCTTAAATGGTATTGTAACTACAAATTGACCAGTTGAAGTGCGAAAGGTAGAATTTTTAAATATATCCTCACAAGATTTTTCTTCATGAGAATATTCATGTTGAGAAGAAATAGAGTCTAATTCCCAAAATTTTGATAAGACCCGATCTAAATCGTCATTAGAAGTATGATAACAGACATTTTGTCTATAATTTGTATAAATGCAACCGGATAGAATCCATCCTAGTTTAGAAGAATGCAACCTTGGATGTGATAAACCAATGTTACAGGTTTCCGAGTTTAATACTGCCCAAAATATTTCTGCGCCTACTAAAATGTCGATAGAAGATGGTATGTTGAATGTAGGGTCAGCTAATTTAATTTCTGGTGAGATTGGTACATGTGTTACGTTTATGTATGAACTCGGGAGAGCGCTGGTGATTTTCGGCAAAATATAGCAGTTGATATTTGCACTGTAATCACCAAAACAAGACTCAAAAACTAGTTCACATATCTCTATGGCACTTGTTGTATGATTGTTAATTGTAGAAATAGTGGAGTTGGACTTACGTCTTACTAAACCAAGCTTAAGACACAGCTCCTCTGTAATGAAGTTGCAAGTACTCCCATTATCAAATAACATTCTTGCTATATGAAAGTAGCCATCTTTGTCCTTGACGCGCACCAAGGCTGTGGATAATATGACATACGAGGCATTAGATGATGAAACATTTGTTGTAAGGACTACATTGGGAGGTGATGATGATGATGACGCTTTGTTGATAATATCTTTATGCAAAAGTGTGTTGTGCTTAAAATTACAATATTTGCAATTTGATAGTCTGCACCGATTTCGATTATGACCTGGACGTAAACAGTTGATGCATATTCTGCTTTCCGTGGCCTTTTTTATTCGTGAGTCAACATCAAGTTTTATAAATAATGGACAGGAAAACAAAAAATGATTTTGTGAACACATGGGGCATGAATTGATTTTATTATAGTTATTATGTTTATCGTTTCCTACTATATCTTTTTTAAAATATGAATTTTTATTATTATTGGGCAAGTTTGATTGATTTTTATAAATGTAATTTAGCGGTGGTGAGTCAGTATTTAATATGTCTAACAAATCACACCTATTATTTAAAAAATTTGTAAATTGTTCAAGACTTGGTGAATTACAGTTTAGGCTGCTTTTGTATTCCTCCCATCTTCTAATTGTAACGGAATCTAATTTTTTCGCCATCATGTAGATAATAATTGTGTCCCAGTGACCGACTGGTTCACCAAGTGCTAAAAGTGCTCGTAGATTTTTATTAATAGCATCAATTAAATTTCTAATCTCTGAACTTGATTCAGTAGTTATGTCTTTACTTTTAAACAAAGCTTGTAAGTGGTTATTAATTAACAGTCGTGTGTTGTCAAATCTATCTGTTAGTAATTGCCATGCTATTGGGTAATTATTTGCTGTTATATCTAGACTTTGAATAATTAAAGACGCACTACCTTTTAAAGCAGCACGTAAATAATGAACGTAAATTTATGTACTTGTGAAATATTATGATTGTTATGAATAATTGAAAGATACGTATCTCGAAATTCCAACCAATCCTGGTAGTCGCCGCCGAACTGAGGTACGTTGATGACCGGTAAATGAAACTTAGGAGCATAGTTGACATCCTGGTCACCCGCTACAGATCCATCTCGAGAAGGTGCTGTTGACATCACACTATTCAACATACAGCGCGCCACAGCTACGAGACTATAAAATTGCTCCTCGTATTGTATACACTCATTATATTCCTCATCAACTTGTTCCGATAATGTTTCAATCTCCGTCTGTAATGCATCAAATTGGTCAAATGTAGTGTTAATTCTATTAAGACGACATTCAAGCTCACATTTTTGCCTATCCGCTAATATTTCGTGACCTTTAATAAGATTTATAAAACTTCCAAATGATGTTAGTTTAGCTTTTAAGCTTCCACGTTTTTTAATTAAATCTTTAAAGGCAGTCATCATTAAATCAAAACCGAAAATTAAAGAATACTATTATATAAGTGTAATTATTCCTAACGGTACTTCAATAGACAAATAATTTATGTAGGTAGGTGCGCGTAATGCTTGAACGCTGCGCAGATAAGGATTGATAGGTACGACCGATGCCGCGAAGATGTAAAAATAACAGTTTGCTGGAAAAAAAACATGAAATGATTATTTATAATATTATGTAGCAGTAACTACCTATTTATGAATGTTAAGTACGATCTTACAACATACTCAAAAGATTAAGTTTGTAATTAAGGGTAGATAAGCCTGCAAGTAAAAAAAAAAAAACTTATTAATATGCAATTTGCCTTTATAAATGATTAAATTAAATGATACTTAGATGAATAGATAAGTAAACTTTATAAATCGATGACGATAGAATTGATGCACTCCTAATTCTTGGAAATGGAAAAAATTAAGGAAGATGAAATTGATGATAGGAGGTAAGGAATTGGAACGAACTCACTCTGTACTGTTTTCTTCTTGTCCCTTTATTTTCAAGCGTCTTATTATGAGCTGCACAAGTTGTGGCTGGCGATCGTTGGTTCCAAGCTTATTAGCACAAAATGATCGATTCCAATATGGCACGTGTAACGTGTTTTTTATTCTTCTTTTTTTATCCATAGGTCGCTGGTTCATATCCGGCTCGAAGGACCATTTGTTCGTGTAAATAAAAGATTGTTGGTACAATTACTAATGTGGACTGTATTCAAGTAGAAAGGTACAATATCATTAAAAAACGATGCTATATCTAATACGGCTTGGCGTGAAGTCCGGTCGGCGCCCGGCCGTGAGGTGCGCGCGGGGGGAGGATCTATACGCGCCGTAGACGCGGCAAGCTGTGTTCACTGTGCGCTGTACAAGTACGCAGTGTCGCGAACAGAACGTTTTATTAAAATATCTGTGAATGACAAGTAAAGCACTGCATTTCTGCCTACAAGGAGCGCACGCCCCTGTTCATTAATATTATAAAGAGGAAAGATTTGTTTGTTTGCATTGCATGGGCTCCGAAACTACTGGACCGATTTTGATGAAATTTGGCACAGATATAGAGTAGACCATGGGGAAAGACATAGGCTACATTTTATCGAGGAAAAATGTAGGGTTTCTATGAGATTACCTTTTGCGCGTACGTATTCGCGGGCAACATAATGTAGTTTTTTTTTTTAATATTTTCTTAGCATCCATGGCCAAATGGCAGAATGGATATTTTTATTTCAAAACTGAATGTGGGCGTATGATACAGTTTGCTAAGCTATTAAGTGGAAAAATTGAAAAGTATATATAGGAACTAGGGACTGTGCTTTTTAAAACTGGAATAAATTCACGGAAACATGAGTAATATAATATTAATTCGTTTAAAATCAAACTCAAATAGGTAAAGTTAGGTGTGTTATTAAAATAGTTTTGTATTAAAGTGTGATTTGTGTAGGTACTTCTGAAAATAATTAAATAAGCACACACATACACATACACACGCACATCCGTAACAAGGAGAGGGGTTAAAATTCTATGCTCTGAACACAGATTAAACATCAGCACCTATAATATAGAAACAAAACATAGCTGATAGCGCAAATAAACTTAGCCCTTTTCATCCGTTATTGGATTATTTAAACAGTATTCTCCGAGTGAAGTTACCACTCTTGAAATACTGTAGAAAATGTAAATACTGCCTGGGACAGTTGATTTTTAAATGTGTTATGGTTTCCCAAGCACACACGGCATTCTCACAACACAGTCAGCCTAGTCCAGAGGAATGACTGGTCAATACGTTTGGGGCCAACCATTTGCGGGTTTCCTCACGATGTTTTCCTTCACCGTTAGAGCGTCCGTAGAATGTACTTGAGATCTGAAAAAGCCTCATTGGTACACGCCACAACCTGGGAATCGAACCTGCACTCTCAGGAGTACGAATCAAACGGTCTACCCACTAGGATAGTGCGCAAATAAAACACGTGGCATAGTAATGGGCGTACTCCTGCATCTGATGGCTTCAGACACAGTAACAGATGCTTAGATATTATTACTTTTATTCAGTACAGATGTTGCCCGCGACTTCGTATCCACAAAAAGGAATCTCGCGGGAACCGTACATTTTTCTGCGATAAAAAATTCCTATGAATTAATTCAGAGTCTAAACTACTACACTACGTCCATATCAAATTTCATCAAAATCCGTTCAGTAGTTATTGCGTTTATAATTATTATGGTAAGGATTTTGGTCACCCATCCTAGTTGGATCCACGATCGGGGTTGCTTAACATGAGTTTGCGCTACGACCACAAAGCTATCGAGCTTCTCACTCATTCCTCATTGTATTATTTACTTCAATTATTATGTTAACCTGCGTAAAGTTTCAGCAAATTCAACTGTAGGTTAATCAATGGAATTTATCTGCTGCCGGCCGCCAAGACGAGCCAAGCGAAGGCTAACCTCACCTAACCTAACCACATTTTCTCGGAGTAATTAGTGAATTTTCTGAATCCTCATAACTTGATTTTGACTAAGATGTAGAGTTTGTGATAGTACGCCTTGTCTCTACAAGGCGTTTAGAGTCAGAAGCTTGGTTCTGGATGAGATTATTTTATCTCGTCTTGGCATCATTTTACATGTTGGTTTTTGTGAGGTATGTTCTGTATGACTTTTCCATTTATAAACTGATTGAAAGGTAACATACAATAAATTTTAAGTGGAGAAAACCAAAATTCCCTGGAAAATCCCACATCCAAATCGGATAATCCATTTCTGAGATTAGCGTGCACAAACAAAAGACAATAGAGTCAATAATAATTATCATTGTTTTGTGTTCTATTTCGTTTATACATTAATAAGCCCCCTAGAATAGTATTTCTTATATTATATAGAACTGATATTTTTTGGGTTTTCGTCTAGCCTAAATATGGATTTTGGTTATCAAGTTATATTTAGAAAAACACAATGCCCATGTTTTGTTTATAACCTTACAAGTAGTAAAAAATTTGAAGTATCCTTACTAATATGTGAGTTTGTTTGTTCGGTTGTTACGCTTTCACGTTAAAATCTACTTAACCGATCATCATGAAATTTGACACAGCATAGAGTAGACCACGGGGAGGGACATAGGATTTTTATCGCGTGTGCCCATAAATGGGTCCCGTTTTTATTACCCATTGGTTACGAAACCCTAAAAACATATTCAATATTGTACATACAGAAGTATAATGCAGTGAGTCGAGTTATTTGCTGAAGAAGTTTTTTCTCCAAGGACACATTCCACGCGGGCGAAGCCGCGGGCAAAAGCTAGTTTAAAACTAAATCAAAATCCTTCAAACGTTTTGGGAGCTAAGATGCCACGGACAGACACGTACACAGACACACACGTCAAACTTATAACACCCCTTTTGTTTTCGTTGGGGGATAAAAACTGAAAGCTCAATGTTTGCTCAAATTCGATTACAATTCCTTTTTTAAATAACTACAAAATCGTATTCGAATTTCAGACAAAATTACCATTCTTGAATATGAGCCTAAATTAAACTTATTACCTTAGTACCGAAAAACTTGGACATACTTAATTAAAATTGCAAACCGCCTTACCAATTTTCAAAAGGACTCAATTATTTTCCAGATAACGCCAGACTGAAATATACCCTATACTTTATTGATAATGTTCAATTTACTGTAAACATAGACTTTTAATAATGTACCTACCTATATACCTATATGTAATAACTATCATGTGATCAAAGCTACCTGCATCTGACATAAAGGGGTAAGTTATTACATGGGGATTGTAATTACTTATTATGGGGAGTATTCATGGGTGACACTGAACTTTGTACCAAATATAATCACATTTTTTATGACCCGTTCTTAGAGTTCCAGAGTAACTACGAGGAACCCTTACCTTATGTATTAATACAAAAAATTTAGCAATGCATACGCTAATCAATGTTTCTGTCTTTGTCATACGTTATCATATGATATGTTGGAAAAGTCACGAAAACGACACGAAAAAGACGGCAACATGGATTTACGTATCCTTTACTTAAATATTTTTATGAATAATCGTCCGTTGGTTGCTCATCTGGGGGTTCATTCCGGGGGTTCGTCTGTTTGTCTATTTGTCTTCTGTAAAGTTAATGGTGGACACTTTTTTTTATAAAGTGAACTATTTTCGAGTAATATTCCTCAAAAGTGGTTTATAAATTAATCCCCAACTGGTCTTCCAAACAAAGGTCGAAACTTGTAACTTTCCATTCCAATTGTTAAACTCTTGATGAGAATTATTTTTCGCTAAATCGAAGAATAACTTTTAAAAAACTTATTGTGGGTTGATATGTACGGAACCCGGATAATAAGCCGTGTTCTAGCACGCTCTTGGTTTATTTTTACCCGATTACGGCTAAGCCAAAAGGAAGGGTAATGATTTTGGCAGTCTATGTATGTATATATGTTTGTTCCCTCGTAGCGTCTAAACTACTAGTCCGATTTTAATAAATGAGGTGTCAATAACCACGGCTCTACCTTGACCAGATTTTTACCTATGCATTTTTGGATTCTGTATTCTTTCTTGTCTTTGTTGTCTTCATATCTGTATTATTTTCTTGTTTCAGCCTTTTTACGTATATAGTTTTTTATTCTATATTGTAAACACTTACGGATAAGACCGCGGTACACTTTTGTTTTTGCCGACGTTTCGGCTATATTATATTAGGTTTAAGCATTTTGCCACTGGGAACATATTCCGAAAATTTCGTTCATCTAGTATAATCCAAACCCATGTTATAAGAGTTAAAAAACCTTACCAAGAGCATGTCAGGACATGTCTAAGGAGGGTTCTGTAACTATCAACGCAGTGCGCGTTGATAGGTTTTTTTTAATTACTTACTTCAAAAGTTATTGTCCTATTGCGCTCAAAATAATTTTATAAAAAAACTATTCGATCAAAAAAAAACTTGAGAGGTGTCAAGGGACACCCGGATGGAACGAAGTTATCTTCCAAAATAGGCTTCCCTTATAATTGCTAGACCTTATAATTTTCACGGGATTTTCACTGGCATATTTAGCTGATATCAACTATATATGCCAGTAAAAGTCCCGTGAAAATCGGTCTAGCCGTTTCAGACATTAGCCGGAACAAACAAACAGACTGACAGACGGACAGAAAAATGTTAACAATTTATATTTTATTGTAAGTACCGATCATACTTTTAAATGCATTAAGTGAAAATAAAAGCTGTTAATTTGAAATTACAAACAGACACTTCAATTTTGTTTATCTGTATAGATATAATATAATTATTATATTATACAAAACAAATAGTTGAACTAAGTAGTCAAAGATGGCCGAAAGCACGTCGAAGGAATGCCGATAACAGTCACAATGTGAAATTGCTAAATTCTAAATTTTTGTCAAGGTGATAAGGTCGTTTTTGTATCATTATTAATAGTCGTTATTACATTGTGATTTCGAGTGGCAAAAAGTGTCGTGCCTATTTTCCCGTCTAGCCCCCATTCGCAACGCGCCATAAGGAACTTCGTTCCAAAAATCAAACCATCGATCGATCGAAAAATCGATCTAGCTAGTTCTTATCCATGGGAAACTACGCATTTTTAATTATGCTATATATTATGTTTTTTCTTTCGTCGTGCAACCATATATTATCAATGATTTCGACTCTATTATGTGAATATGAATGCCTAATATGTATAATTTTTGCTTTGTTTGAAAATTCGTCATGTGGTGGGTTCGAAACCCGGTAACATATTTTTGTGATTATTTATTTTTTTAAATCTACTAGAGCTCCGAGCAAAGCTCGGTCACCCAGATACTTTTATATTAATTCCACTAAATTAAATAAATATTATTATTATTCAAAATCTGAAAGTATTTTATTAATCCTGATAGAATATCATAGTATATTATAGTATACAGGTGAAAGGTACAGTATGGTTCCTAGAAAATTCGTAAGCTTCTGTATTCTGAACATCGTTTCCCAGAAAATAATTTAACTTTTACATATTCGAGTGTATGGACGAACGTGTATAATGACGTAAACGCACTCGCAGGTGCACGTTTTGTAGATGCACATCCCACCCCACGGGGGGCGAATTGCACCCCTTCATGTACATAACGTATGTATTGCGTACCCGGTAACTACTGCTGTCTGCTGTTATCGATGTTCGGTTTTATATTATTTATATGCTATGCCCGGACGAGGCCATTTTGATCATGTGGGAATAAAGGTTGCCTCATAATGAAATTATAAACAGTTTTTTAGGGTTTCGTACCCAAAGGGTATAAACGGGACGCTACTACTTCACTGTCCGTCCGTCTGTCCGTCTGTCTGTCACCAGGCTGTATCTCATGAACCGTGATATCTAGACTGACGACAAGGACCGTCGGGCTACCAAGCGCCGCCTGGTGACATAAAAATAATCAAAAATTCTCATTGACCGCTTTTGATGCCACTTACGCCACCAGATGACGCTTTGTTTGCGTTGGGTCTTAGCGGCAGAAAAAACACCCTCATTGTTTACTCTACTTTAGATCCCATGCTACTGCAAACTCCCATACAACGAAGTTTGTTGTAAGCCCATTCCCCATTCGAGCAAAACTAACGGCAACCGGTAAACGCTTGAAATATTCAATCAATATTGAGTTGTTTGATTGAAACTTGACTTTTTCCCAGTTTTCTGCTCGACATTAGCACTAAGAAAGCTCGAGATGAAACTTGTGTAATGAATAAAGTCAATTTTAAATCGCTATCTTAAAAAGTGCAGGCCGCGTAGCGCTCTCTGACGCTAAGGGTCAATTCACACCGACACGAAACGATGTGTGTGTGACATGGCACTGCATTTTTGAGATAGCTATTGAATATTGAACTTTATTCGTTACACAAGAAGATACTGCTATAGCTATCTTAAAAATAGAGCGTCGCGTAGCATTGAGCATCGTCACGGTGTGTATTTCGCTTGCCAGCACTAGTCTTTGAAAGGTGAAGTTTGGGGCACTCGAAGAAAATGTGATTCATGTCGGCGATTTTAACGTTACAGAAAGTGCAAATATTGCTGTTTATTATATTTAGTCGCTAGTTTTAGAATAAAAATACCATAGACGTATACAATATTTTAGATGACGCATGTCAAGACTAAAACCATTTTTTGTCTCGACATGCGTCATCTTCATCAGTTTGTGGCCATTTTGACATTGTGACATTTCAGGTATGGTGAAATCAAATAAGCATAGCTTTTTCTTCTATGAAGATTTGTTCTGTCAAATTAGCCTAGCTTTAGTTTTGAAATTTTTGGACAATAACTATTAACGTAACTCTTCTTTTCATTTTCTACAAGAAAATACATCGAGCGAAATTCTAGGAAACCATTCTCACTGAAGCTTAGACTTCAATCATCCTCTATTGAATTCGTTAACAAAATCATTATCTTTATAATAAGCTTAATGTTGTGTAGGGCACTTTACATCCAATATAGGAGAGAATCAGATGCAAAATAAGAGTATTTTATCAGGAAATGCTTATTTGAAAAATCAATTCCAACATTTTTACTCCTAGGTATTAACATCAAATGGTCAGTACGGCTAATTGTGAGATCACTTTAAATATTATCTACGGCAAAGTGTATACTATGATCGAATTTTATGTCCTAAACGTAGTACTTAGTGGCGTTTATTAGCTTTATATTAATGTTATGTGAAGCTGGTACTTCAGTGGAACTTGGTCAGAAGATAATAATACCCAAAATTGTATGACCAGTTTTATTGTATACGCTAAAAAGGGTTTAAATGTGACTTTTTATCTATATTATCAATTTTTTTAATATGTATATAATTTGCTAAAGATGAATCCCGCGAATCCCGCATTTTTTCAAAACTATTTTTCCACGACTCCACCTGTTTCTAATTAGATTTTTCAACCAGTGGTAGTGGTAATCACTAGCTTTCTATTAATGCATGTTGCAGGTGCTAATACAGCGAAAGTTAGAAAAAAATTAAATTAAAAATTGATTTTCTTTGTTTTTATGGCCCCCATAAGTCATAGCCGACTTGAAAAGGTTTAAAAAATGTAGCTTTTAGCATGTTCTTCAAATAATGTTTAAAATATTTTTGGCTATTGCTTAAGAAATGTGAAATATAATTTTTTTTACACTTTTTTGTCAATGCGGGATACGAATTTTCTTTTTGAGATAGTTTTAAAACTATGCAAGCGAGATTCATGGGTGTTTTACTCGGGCCATAGACCAATAATGTTCGGTCATTTGTTATTAAGTACTCTTTCGAATTAACCGATAAAAGACTATGTCCGATTTTTGGGCGAGAATGAACACTGTGTTACGTAAACATTGCTGACATTCGCCGGTTCATGAGCTGTCATTTGTAAGCCCCTGTGGCAAAGGTGTAACGTGAAAGAGTATCAAACTTGCGCTTTATGATGACGATGAATAAATTACCTATTTTTTAGAAGTTGATAATGAAAAAAAGGTGGTGTCGTCGTCACAAGCAAGAAAAAAAAAAAAAATAGGGGTGAATTTTTGAAGTAGGTAATTTGAAGAAAAATCTAATACTCGTTGATAAAAAAAATATATTTTTATTCAGAATAAAAAACAAGGTTTTGTTTTCTGAACGTTAAACAAAGAGAGAGAAAAAAAGGACTTCAATTACCACCGATTCGGAACCATAACCCGGCGAGAAGAAACGGCGTAAGAAACTCGCACGGGTGCCCAGGCGGGTGTTTTAGTAAAATGAATAGCCAAAATTGTTCTTTAAAAAAATATATATGTATCATACAATACAACAAAAACAAAAAAATATGTAAACAAGAATAAATAAATATTAAATTACAATATCTACAATATATTACAGTACAGAAGTACATTGTTTAGTTTGTAAACTGAAATTGCCTCATAGGGTCATCTTATTCCCAGGGTGTGCTGTCCTCAATGAAATCTTTAACTTTATAAATAACCTTTCGCATACAAATGTATTTTAACTACTTTTTATAATTTATTTATTTTTAAAGTAGTAACGGAACCCTCCTTAGACTTGTCTTTGTATGCTAGGTTAGGTTAAAAACCCATTCAAGATACCCCAGTCGATGGGGTAAAATGAGAAAAATTATCATCCCCCCCTGAAATATAAAATTAATATTATTTAATAATGACAAAAGTGTAAGTATACAATTATTCATCTAATTTTATTCATAATCACAGAAGTCATAAGGACGGGACATACAGACAGGTACGGACGGATAGAGCGAAACTATAAGATTTCCCTGTAGTTACTTATACGAAACCCTAAAAAGTTATACTAAAGCCCAAAAGTGATACTAGGACTAGGACCGATTGAGACTTTTACTGATGTTGTTGAAAGCTTACTACAAATTTAGACAAGTCTGAACCTCCGGTAACATATTTCAGACATATACAAAAATTGGTCTATTTTTTCATTCATTTTTTAGTCCATTTCCGTTATAATTTTTACCGGGCGAGACATGTTAGCATGCCATGTCCGAGGTTTAAAAAGGCAAAACTTTTAAATAATATAACAATAGCTCCCCACACCGATTTCGGTGGCCGGTTTTCATTGAAACGCAGCCAGCTATAACGCAGGAGTTATTTTTTATAGTGTCCAAGTGTGTGCGCAGTACATCAGAGACGTCGTAGAATTGCTTTCCGATCCTTTATAAAAGGGATATAATGAATCATGCGAGCAAAATATAAGTTAGCGACTGCACATGAGCATACTGTTACTGAATTTGGCAGCGAATTAATATGTTGGCAACTAAATTACTAAACTAGCGAAAGCACTCAGGTGACAAAAAATACAAAAATGGGCAGATAAAAACTGGCGAAATTTAATTCAAATTGGCATCTAAATTACTAAGTTAGCGACTTAATTTCCTAGTTGGTGGCCATTATACTATGTAAGCAGCTATAAAACCAAATTAATGGCTCCTAAAAATTTAAATCAAAAGCACCCCCTAAAACCTGGTAAACGGCACCCATATCAATTTTACGAAAAATAAATATCCGCCATTTTTAAATTTCAAAATGAATCTGTAGATTCATACATGAATCCAAAAATGGGAATTTTGTACGCTCCTTTACGTTTTTTTATGTGCGCTCGTTTTGTTGCTTATTTTTCTTAATTACCTACATCAGGGAAAATTTATGTGCCTATCCTTAAATTAAATGTGTACTCTCAAATTGTCGCCAAGATGCTTTTGTTCGCTAAAATAATATCTGTCTGCCAGTTCGGAATATTCAGCGAACAAAACTGGTATTATGTAGCCGCCAGATTGGGAATTTTTCGTTCCATACATTATTTCGCCAACTTGGTCATTTAGTATTTAATATTCGGTTTTTTCACAACCAAAATTTGATTGTTTTGTCGCAAGTTTAACTACATGCCTTTATAAAATGCTTGAAAATTCCGAACCGAGCGACAAAACATACAAAATATTATCCATCCCGAACGGATCCTGAGTTTGTGATAGGGTCTTGATAGGAGGTCGTTCACACTATAAGAGGAAGTGTGGTATCTCTGCCACCAGTCGCGCGGCAATTGCTGAAACCAACATGCGTGTGCACGCAGCCTTATTCGTTCTAGCTTACTGCGCCCGTAAGTTATTTTATTTATTGTTCTTAATATTATTTTAATTATTTATTGTAGTTATTATTATTCTGTTTATATTGTGTTTTTGTCGTGCCTGCGACGAGTTGTATAAATTTATAATGCTCAGCGAGTTTATCAAACTTTTAAATTAGTTTTAAATGTTACTTTATTATTAGTGCTTTTAATTTTATTATTATTGTCATTCGCTCGAAATATTTAAAAGTAAGCAGGAACTTAACATTATTTAAAGTAATCTTTAGGTTCTTTAAGTAATTTGCAATCGCTGCGAAAATAGTATTACGAATACATACTAGGCATGGTGACTTCACCAGTATTCAGCCTTTTCTGTCTTTTAAATCAAATAAATAACGATCTTCTGCATCTTTACCTATAACAAGAAGCTAATTTGGTTAATCGGTCCCTCGATTTATCAAACTTCAAAAGTTGTTTGTCCTAACGGCTAATCTTTATTTTATAATTTTATAATACTTCTTATGTGCCTAGTTCCAATCCTACATTTATTAAAAACGTCGCAAATAAAGAAACAAGTTGTAATCGTCACATATCCATCTAAAGATGTTAGCTATCTACATGATAAATTACACAATCAACTGTTGTCTTAAATACTAAAAAAGGTTAAATGGTCGGAGGCAGGATTTTCTCTAGTAATAAAAAAAAAACATGTAACTTTTTGCATGAGGATAACTTCAATAAATTACTTACAAGGGTGAATTTTATAATATTATCATTGAATTTAAAAGAGTAAATCCAAAGCCGCATCCAAAAAAGGAGGCGGCTGTATATATATATATATATATATATATTTATATATATTTATTTATACCGACCGATTTTCAAAATTATTTTATTGATGTATAGGGTATAATTCCAAATTGGTTCTTTTGAAATCAAAGTGGTGGCCTGATGATGGGATCCATGAGGAATCGAGGGAAGTCATCGAAATCGAAATTTATATGGACACATAATATAGCGATTTTGACTTTTTTTGAAGTAGTCCAAGCATAATATGCCTAGAGTCCTGACACCTTATAGATACATATTTGGGGATTTCGGCGTTGTTTTAAGAACTGGAAGCATATGCCACTATGTCAATTAGAGGAATCATCATCATCACCGCCATCATCACATTATGGTGATTATATATTATATTATAAAAGGTACTTCTCATAGTATTTTACACCGACACGGATATCTTTGAACAATTACTCTGCCGTTAATGGCCGTCTTTGCAAAATTATTTTGTTATTGTAAAGGGTATAATTTTAAATTGATCCTTTAGTCACTAAAGTGGAAATCTGATGATGGGATTCATGACAAATCGAGGGAACTCCTCGAAATTTATAAGGAAATGTATATTATAGCGATTTTGACTTTATCTGAATGAACACAAGCATATGCTACCAAAAAATAAGATTTTGCACCAGGTATCCTGGATCCATAAGCACTGAACAGAACTCAGTATTTAAAGATACGCGTTTGGAAATTTTGGCATTGTTTATAGAACTGCAAGCATAAGCCACTATGTAACTTACAGTAGTCATCATCATCATCTTATTTACAATATCTAATGGAAGCTTGGCGCATATTCAATTATACATTCGATCGTTTATTTTAAGCGTTCTTAAAATGTATTGATAATAATTTGTCAAATATCACTAAAAAGGGAAAAATTATTAACCGACATCCAAAGTAAAAATGCACAAAAAAGTCTGAAATGAAACTTATTTTCTAAATAATTCCCTTTTTAAATTCGGCTAAAATTTTAACTATTTCTCTACTCAATCTTCATAATTTTGAAGTCGGTACCAGCAAATTTGAACATGAGTTCTATAAAATATTTTAGTTTATTTTTTGGGCTGGTATCCCCACGTATGGTATCCCCATGGTATGGTTAGTATTTATATTGGGCGACTGTAGATAGCAGTAGACTGTGTTTATATTGAGTGACTGTAGAGAGCAGTAGACTGTATTTATATTGGTTGACTGTAGAGTGTAACTCGGACGTGGTTTGCGATGGATCCGCTTCCACAATAGCCTTCAATTCTTCATTATCAACATTGATCTCCGGCCGTCCACGGGGCTTGATCTGCAGGTCGAAAGTTCCAGAATGAAAACATTGGAACCAAAACCGCACTGTGTTTTTTTTGCGACTCCGCCGCCATACACATCATTAATTCTTCGAGCCGTTTCTGAAGCACTGGTGCCACGGTGGAACTCGTACTCGAAAATAATACGATATTTCAAGTTTTCCATTTTGTAAACAGTGACGCAAATAAAAACAAATTAATTACGGTTTTCGAAACACAAATGCATGAGTAAACAGCTCTATAAATTTGAAATTGGAATTCCTAACCAAAGAAGATAATATATTTGAGATCAAAGTGGCCAGTACGACAAAACGCCAATTTCATATGTAAGGACCTAATATTTTTGAGTAATCGGCCTCTAAAGTGCTTTGCAAGTTGGTCCCCACCCTGGGATTTCTAAGCTATGGGAGTTAGAAACTTGCAATTTTCCGTGCTGATAGGTCATGCTAAATATTATTTAAACAAATTATTTTGAACGAAATCGGACTATAACTTGAATTTGAAAATAATCTATTGAGTATTGATATTTCCGGAACTTCGTTAGTTCGTTAGGTTAGTAAGTTAGGTTTTACCGAAATATCATATGCCATTCATATTATAATAATGTATTTATACTGGGTGACTGTAGAGAGTAGTAGACTGTATTTATAATGGGTGACTGTAGAAAGCAGTAGACTGTATTTATATTGAGTGACTGTAGAGAGCAGTAGACTGTATTTATATTAGTTGACTGTAGATAGTAGTAGACTGTATTTATATTGGGTGACTGTAGAGAGCAGTAGACTGTATTTATATTGGGTGACTGTAGAGAGTAGTAGACTGTATTTATAATGGGTGACTGTAGAGCAGTAGTCTGTATTTATATTGGGTGACTAGAGAGCAGTAGACTGTATTTATATTAGTTGACTGTAGATAGTAGTAGACTGTATTTATATTGAGTGACTGTAGAGAGCAGTAGACTGTATTTATATTGGGTGACTGTAGAGAGTAGTAGACTGTATTTATAATGGGTGACTGTAGAAAGCAGTAGACTGTATTTATATTGAGTGACTGTAGAGAGCAGTAGACTGTATTTATATTAGTTGACTGTAGATAGCAGTAGACTATATTTATATTGGGTGACTGTAGAGAGCAGTAGACTGTATTTATAATGGGTGACTGTAGAAAGCAGTAGACTGTATTTATATTGAGTGACTGTAGAGAGCAGTAGACTGTATTTATATTAGTTGACTGTAGATAGTAGTAGACTGTATTTATATTGGGTGACTGTAGAGAGCAGTAGACTGTATTTATATTGGGTGACTGTAGAGAGCAGTAGTCTGTATTTATATTGGGTGAATAAGATAATATGAACAGAGGCATGTGATTACGGACTTTATCAAACGAATCCATTCCAGGTGTGGTATCTCCCTCCTGTCCGCCCCAAGAGATGACCACGGGTTGTAAGATAACAGGCAACACCTGCTCCTGTGGCTATGGATGTCCATCTGAATTCATCTTCAGATCCAGGCGCGCTTGCCTAGACAACATGAAAGGTAAAGTGCCGAGTTTCTTACGGCGCGGCGCTGGTTCTTTCGTCGTGCTTTATGTAAGAAGCATGAACATGCATATAGTTAGCAAATTTTTTATTAATAATACATAATATTATTATTATCATCTTTTATATAAACTGACTTGTTTACTTAACTTCTCCTTTTCACAGTGCGTCGATTCTTTTTTTTCATAATATGCCTAATTGCTCGACCGTTAAACTTAGACGTTTCAGTTAATTTTATGTTTACAGAGAGGAGCTCTAACATATGCAACAGTCTGCCGTGTATGCGGGGCATCTGTATCCAGACTCAACAGGACCCTGGGTTTCTTTGTAAATGCGAAGGCACGGGTTATTATGGACAGAGATGCGAAAAAGGTATTAAATCTTATTTTTACACCGTGGGAGAGAAAGAGCCATGCCTCGGTGTAAATAAGCCAGCTCAACCACACAGAATGCCGGCGTATAATAACGCTAGCGTTGTGTTTCAATGAGTATTAGAAAGCCCAATGTGGAGTGTGGCAGTCCGGCAATGCAATTATTGTGGGTAATTCTGATATTACGAGCTAGGAAGAAGAATTAACACGGCAGAAATACTAAAATCGAAGCCATTAGCAGCTACCTGTCTCACAAAGCATCAATGGTAAAAACCTATAAGAGTGAAAGGAAAAGCAAATCCATGTCTTTTCGTTTTTATAAGTTTGTCCAATGACTTCACGATCTTAAAATTCTTGTATCCTCACACAACGCTTTACTAACATTTACATTCTGCTTGAAGCTATTTTTCTTAGGTTTGCAGGGAAAACGACTTGCTTCATAGCTAAGAGCATAGATACCTATTTCCTTACCACGAAACCAGGCGTAGCATCTAGAATCTAGATAGATATATAAAAAGATAGGGAGAAAACTTGCAGAAAACGTTTATATGAGAATAAGAAACAACAATTATTGTGTTCTGCTTATTCAGCCTTCAGTCTTTAATAGTTAACATCGTACAACAAGTTTGTACGTATGGATTGTGGATGTTTGTTACTCTTTCAATCAATTACTACTGAACGGATTTTGATGAAATTAGTTATGGTAGTAGTTTAGACTCTGGATTAACTCATAAGTTACTTTTTATCACAGCAAAGTGTTACGATACCTTCGGAATTTATTTTAGAGCGTACGAAGTCGCGGGCGACATCTAGTTTTTAATAAACGTAACCAAGGCTCTGTAACTATAAACCCTATCTAGTGCAAAATATCATTGTTGTCAAGTTAAATATTTTTGATAATGCTTCATATATTATAATAATAATAATTATTATTGTTTCAGCCTGTCCTACTACTCCTGTACGCGGTCTTGTGTTTCCTCATGAATGTATTGTTATTTAGACATAGAAATACTATTAATAATCGTAACTAATTATTATTACTAGAGGTCAAATATCGGCCATAACTCACATTTTAAATTTTAATTTTCAACTTTATAAGAGTTCTTTTGCCTCTTAGATACACATTAAAAAAAATGTAATAGTTGTCTACGAAATAAGAAATAAAGATTGACAATTGTGTCAAACCAACACCTACTGCTTATAAACGCATGGGACCTAGTATAAGTTAATGAGCTGAGATAGTGTGTGTCACTTTATTTTTATTAGTTTTATATATTTCTAAGCATTCTTAAAAAATATTAGCTTTCTACACAACACGTAAACTTTAACTGTGCTAAATTTCGTACTCCTCCGTTTCCATAATTTTCGTAAAATGGGTAAGAAGTTTGCACTTCACGTTAATACGTGTATACGTTAACACGTGTATAATTATATATTATAATGATGATGATGATCATAAGGCTAGCATAATTTATAACACTCACTTCCAACTTTTAATTCATGTGAGGTTGTATTTGTAACTGCTTGACAGACATCGTCAGTCGAGCCCAAAATTCAGCATATTCAAACACATTTTAAGAATATTTCAATTCTCATATAATGCCAAAGGTGTTATAAAAAGTATTAATATTATGTTACCTAGATACCTATGCTAATGACCTTATCTAGTTCCAAAACTATGTGATCAATAAAAATCATTATTATTTTCATCAAAGTGTGTTTAAACCTTTCATATATCATTGGTTTAAATAGACTACTAATTTCATTTAGAGCTTCTAAAGACGAACGGCCTTACGTAGCATGACTGTAGCCGTCGCCGCCTTTCGACGGCTGCCGTTGACTGCCGTCGACTGCCGTCGACTGCCGTCAACTGCCGTCAACTGTCGTCAACGACAATCGTCGAATTACGAAGTGCCGTTCGCCTGAGAGCTCTTACTTAGTTGAGTGAATTTTCATCCGAATTTAAACCATTTAAACATTAATTTATTAATCGAGTAAAATAATGTCATTGCCATGTATTTATGTACAAAATAATAAATATTATGTTCTTTCGTAGCTGTTTGCAGCTTTAAATTATCGAATTTAGTATTAGTAGTTAGAAAATATTACCCCACCAAAAATATTTTCATGTGACGAGCCCAGATTATCGCTCAAATTGTCTTATAAAGTTATTAAGATCTCATACAGATAAGCAACTTATAGGTATGAAGGCACAGGCCTTATCAACTTCACTAACCCTTAGTACAAAATAATAGGTACTATTATAATACCTTAGTACAAAATAATAGGAACTATGTTATGGAGGTTAATCCTCACCTCAACAAAGTCAACAATAGCTGTTTCGCTACCATGGGCGGATATACACGGTGCACAAGTTTGGGCCATACATAGTCCATTTTTTAAGTACTCGTAAACATTAAATTACCTATGCCCCTTTCTTAATAAGTACTTACTTTATTGTTTTCTGTACTATATTGTTTTTTTTTCTAATAAACGCCGCTATTAATATTGAATGTTTTTAATTTTACCTTTTCCTGTTAAAATTATGTAAACGCCCTGTTGGTGAGGTGAGGTGAATTTGTCGGTAGTTTATCTACTTATACATTTTTAGGGTTCCGTGCCCAAAGGGTAAAAACAGGACCCTATTACCAGGACTCCGCTGTCCGTCCGTCTGTCTGTCACCAGGCTGTCTCATGAACCGTGATAGCTAGACAGTTTAAATGTTCACAGATGATGTACCTATTTCTGTTACCGCTTTATCAACGAATATGTACTAAAAATGAATAAAATAAATATTTAATTGGGAATCCCATACAGCAAGCATGTTGTTTTGATGTTTCGTACGGAACCCTTCGTGCGAAAGTCCGACTCACGCTTGGCCGTTTTTGTTAGTGCGATTTTTAACGGGACATCCGTTGCCTTAGCCCTTGCTAGATTTCAGACATAATTGGACAATTTTTAAGGTTCCGTAATACTCAAGGAACCCTTATAGTTTCGCTCCGTCCATCTTTCTGTCTGTCTGTCCGCGCTTCTAGCTTCTGTAATTATGAATATAAATGCATGAAATTAGGTATAGTTAAAGATTGTGTATGGATCTCGGTTTTAGTATCATAAAATAATAATAATTTTATATCTTACGGGGTGGCTCTCCATTTGAAGTGGGGCTGAAAAATATTTTTTCATTCTACCCTATCGTGTGGTGTATCGTTGAGTAGGTTTTTTAAAATTTAGTTTTTTAAAATAAAGGTCTCATCGGCCTCCAAAGTGGTTTGTAATTTGGTCCTGGCATTTCTAAACTATAGGAGATAGAAACATGTAAGTTTCGATGCTGTTAGATCATGCAAAAAACTCTTTGGGAAAATTATTTTGTACGAAATTGGACTATAATTAGTTTTGAAGTAATTCAAAGAACACGTATTGCTCGTTGATAGTTACAGAACCCTCCTTATACATGTGCGGACATGCTCTTGGTTAGTTTATTTTCCCTACAAGTGCGATTCCAAGGCGTGGATATTCAGGCTGGATAACATTGACAGCAACTTGTATTGAAAAAACACTCAAAATATATTTTGATTATCTAGTAACGACTACTTGTATTGATTGAATTTGTCAATCAATAGAATTGGTCGCCTCCCATTGCGACGTGGTAACATTGAATTGAGTTTTGCTATCAGGTACTGTTTCTATCAAAACGGCAACCGCATACTTAGCATAAGCTTAACCACAACAGAAATGCGTTTTGTCTACACAAGATGTAGTGATTTTATTATAGTGATGTGGCTCATTTGTCAAGTCAATATAGCATAATAAAATATAAAAATAAAATTTTCCACATACGGTTCCAAATTTTTTATGAGTAACTAATCAAATGGACTATCTTGAATTGGACTTGGTTTCTACGACATCTCGTAACTTTTTTGCGAAGGAAATACTTTTTTTTTCATTTAGTGTTTTTGTGGGATCTCATTTATTTTTGTTGGTTACCCAAGGAATTTAGGGTTTTAAAGACCATGAACGCACTTAATATTGCTCCAGTGTTGCAGTAATAATAATGCGGGAGAGTAATTGCTTATCATCAGGTGGTCCATTAGCTTGTTTCTAGATCTATTCCGTAAATAAAATGATTACTAGCGCTGTCCACGGCTAGTAATCATATTTTTATTTAAGGAATAAGGAGGAGTAACACTAGAGGAGCTGCAAGTGTGTTCTCGAATCAATCACTATACGTCTTATTTATCCGGTCGAGTCGACCCATTCGTCTCAAAGCATCTACTCAACTTAAATTAACCTACGACTTCTCAATATATGAGGATAATAAATAAGGATTACAAAGTTATCAGTGAACTTGTATTCATTCATAAATTGTTCCTGTGAATTCGTAAAATTAAAAATTCTAATTACATCAATTAAAAAAAAATCCTTTTTCTATGTTTGCCCTAAAAATGTAGCTAATAGCCTATCGCTGGCCGCACTATTAGATAATATCATAGACTTATAATATACTTATACATATATCGTAGATAATATTATGGTATATCTACCATTACCTATTACTTGCAATAATCAAACATTCGCCAATCTAGCGAATAGGTACGATGGAAACTGTTTGAAAATTATTCATTGTGATAGGTACCAATGCGGAAAAGAAAGTACCTAACTAAAGTGGAGTTATTCTAATAGGTAACATATTTTGACAATTCATCAAAATTCAACAACGTAACCTTGTAACGGCGGGCATAAAATAATATATTTTTTCGTTCTGTTTTAGAACTGCATAATTGCTTAACTTTTATCAATTACGATTACTTAATATTTATTGTATTAATGACCGATACGAGTAATTTTACGATTTGCTTTCACTAATAAACCATTCTAAACATAATAAACAATTTCTGATATAAAGAACTGAACGCCGTTACAATGTTGCGACAGTTAACCCTTTTTCTTTTTAAACACTAGGGATGTTACTTTAAATATCGAAAGCTGATAAGTAGAATCGAATGCAATGATTACTTGTGAAGAAATATCACCATAAATTAATAACCACGTTGTGATTATAATAAAACATAATTATATTTATTATTTTTTTATCTAACAATAACGATACAAAAAATAACTAAATAGAAAAATCATTGATGTTTTTCTATTTAGATTCGGTACACAGGTCACATATTATGTTTCAAGTCCGTATCGATTCATTCACTTTAATCGATGTTTATAAGCAGGTCACCTCACTATGAAGATAAAACTGACAGACGTCAAATGTTACCTATTAAAATGACTCCACTGTAACTGTTAGTAATCATAACATAACGTAACAAAAATCCCTTCTGTTAACTAAGTATTATTATTATCTCTTAGGTATCTTGCTTTTACTTACAAAAAATTTAAACTTATGGGGCAACCAATGTGAAAAGAAATTATAAAAGAAGAAGGAGAAAAAAAAAATCGATATGAGAGTTTTGCCGGAGAGTTCAATGGGTGACGTTGTGGATTTTGTATATTTTTATAAATATTTGTTATTTCGGTTCATAATGTGTAATATTGGTAGAATATTAACCATTAAATATTCGTTAACGTGCACAAGTGTGGACAACTTCTAAAAACGTGCTATTTTGTTTTTCAGCCAAAACTCCCTAGGAACTTTCAGTAAAGCTTCTACCACTTTACTGAATCGACTGACATGACTCATATCTGTACTGACTATTTATTTGGACTTTGACTAGACTTTAGACTTGACGATATAGGAATCCGGTGTTGAAAATTGAAACGAAAGTTCTATTTCCCGCCTTTTTAATTTGACACTGGCAAATGGTTACAAGCCGATGCCATATATAAATAATAAAAAAAATGAATTGATATTTTCATTGTTATAAAAACTTTTTGTAAACATAATAGAAGAATTTCAAAAATTGTGGTTTTCTTGTGTTCTAAGATCTTTTAAATTTGCATACCTAGCGTGAGCCGTGATTATTTAAACCTAGATTTTTGTTGTTACATTTTCTGTTCATATTGATATGATAGCCGCTACACAACAAATAATAATTAATATATTTTGTTTCGATCCTGTGCTTAGTGTCGGTAATTTATAAGAAACTTAATTTAACAGCCCAGCCAGCCAACTTCAGATCTGACTGTAACTAGCCACCGCAATTAATAGACATGGACTTACGAGCTTTTAAGGAGGTAATTGAAGAGCTAGTTACCGGATATCAGTCAGGATCGAATTACTGGATTACCGTCACTAATGTAATTACACCACATAATTTTTACGTCCGCCCTACAAACTACGATGACCATCTTGAGCTTCTAGAATCTCAAATCGTAGCTAAAGGTAAGATTGAACCAAAGATTCAAGACATAGTGGTTTATAGAGCTCAGGGCAGAGGTAGAAAGATAAAGCGTGCCCGAGTAATCGGCTTCGACAAAACAGAGCTATCAACAACCTACCAGTTATTTGCATTGGATTATGGATATATAGATGAAGAGGTAGAATTGGAGGATATCTTTCCGTGCGATGATGCTACATTAGAAATTCCACCTTTGGCTCTTCAATGCCAATTGCACCAGTGTGCTCCAGTTGGTAATGAGTGGTCTGAGGATTCTATTGAAGCATTTAAATATTATTTAGGCGAAGAATGTTGCAAAATGATAGTAAAACACAACATACAGAACAAACTTATTATAGAGCTTTTTAACTCCTGCCCGGATGATCTGGGTACCATGTTAGCCCTCACCGGCTATTCTACTTTGGGGTATGTGGACCCTTTTGCAAGCAGAGTTTATTCAGGACCATCAATAACAGGAAATCAAAATATTGAAAGAACTTGTAAGTATTACTTTAATTACAAAGAAAGACCAGTCAATAAGACTTATCATGTCCGTATGCTCTATTTCATGAATTTGGAAGAGTTTTACGTGGCAGAAGTTGAAGAATACAGAAAATATAAGAAACTGCTCAAAGAAGTCACAGAAAAGGTATCAAAAGAAAGAGAAATTCGTGAAGAGGAACTGATAATTGGCAGGCCTGTACTAGTCAAGGAAGACAAACAAAGAGGCTATCGTGGCATCATTGAAAGAGTCTTGCCTGCCGCTGAAGCATGTATTTGCTTAGTTGACTGTGGAAAAAGAGTATTGGCAGAAAAGGCAAAGATAAGGAGTATTCCCCGGTCGTTACTTGATCATCCCGTAACAGCAATTTATTGCAGAACCGAGGAGCTAGATATAGGGATGACAGTGTCTAGTTTTCAACAGCGAGGTTTTAAATTTAATATGACATTTAAGGAGTCTGGATTTGAACTGAAAATACCCAACACTGTCAAAATAATAAGAATCTGAAACTATTTATTTTATCTATAGGTCTTTATCTTAAAGATATATATATTTTTAAATATTATTTGTTGAATATATTGTAATGAAACACAAAGCCTGATTTGAATTAGAATAATTATCATATTAAATATTTGGTAAAATATACATTAATGTAAGTGTATTAATGATATTATACACTTATAATTTTACAATCGTATTTTGTTAAAAAAAGTTTATTTCTACCTATGTCCTAATATGTATAATTTATTAGATAAGTATGTACTATCAGGGAATGTAATTCATGATCTGTTTGAATGTTGTTATAATTTGTTTGTATTTTATTAATATTATGATTATGATATCAAACTGACATATAACAAACAATACAATACAAATGATAAATCTCTACATGCTTAGGAATTAGATTCCCTGTACTTATATATGAAAAAAATATCTGCTTTGTGATTTAAGATCAAAACTCGTTTTAATTTACGAGATTTGTGACTAACTTCATAATCAATTCTACTCTGCTTGGAAGAATGTTAAGAGTAGCATATTACTTGAGTGATCGTGTGTGTAATTAAAGAAGTGTTAAACTAATTCATCCATTAAAGTAATTTGGAATAAATCTCTAATTAAACAAGTGGCCGAACAAAATTTACAACAAAATGGCCTTAGGTAGTAAATGTTTTTAGACATACTACAAAATATTGAAACATGTAGGTACTTATTATATTTTTTAACTCTAACTAATTCCTTCAAGTGTACTTTTGAGTTGTGATTTGAATAAACTGTAATGATTACTTATAATATTTTCCATTTACTATTGTGTTTATAGTGGCCAGTGACACATAGAAGTGTCCTCAACATAAGCACAGGACGTTAGTAATATCCTTATTTTGTTACTAAAATCATAAACCCTAAGTTGCCCCATACACGGTCCGGTTTTCCTTCAGTTCGGCCTGAACGAATGCAAAATCGTATCGTCTGTGTGCAATTTCGAGATCGACTGACTGATTGACTGAAGCGATTCGTTCAAGTGTTGCCAACTCTGTTATTGCGAAACTACTAAACTCGCATCGTTTTTACTAAAAGCCGATAACTATAAAAAAGGTACTAAACTTAGGAATCCCTAATAGTATCTTTAGGGATTATGTGTTTACAAACATACATACATTTTCAGTTTTAATATTTAACCGTTAAATTTAAAAAATATAGTAGGAAATATTACGTATATAGAAATAAAATCAGTAGTTTTAAGCGACTTACGGATGCGTGCTACTATGTGCTATTATGATAAGGTGTCACGTATAAGAAGTGTAATCACGGTATAAGAAGGTTTAAGATACTGCCTGGCGACAGACGGACGAACAGCAAAGTCTCTGTAGTAGGGTCCCGTTTTTACCCTTTGTGTACGGAACCCTAAAAATGGCACGTGGTCTAAAGAAATTTCATTGAAGTATTTAAAACTTTCGAGCCACTATGGTTGATAAAATCTAAAGACTATTACTATAAAACAAAGAGAAATGATTTCTATAACATATTACTGGAAAAATGTATGACACAATAATTCGGTTTCGTACATAGCATGATTACAATTGCAGCAAAATACAATAAATAAATAAAATAATAGCCTTAACTGAACAAGAGCATGTCACGACATGTCTAAGGAGGGTTCCGTAACTATCAACGGAATGAAATGACGACCTCTGTGGCTCAGTGGTTCAGCACGTATTCAAGCCGGGGGTTGCGAATTCGAATCCCGCCGAAGGAACAAAAAGTTTTTCTGTGTCCCTGGGTCATGGATGTGTATTAAATATGTGTAGGTATAATATAATAAAAATCTTAAATATATGTATAGTATACACGTATTAAATATACTTCCCGTTTTCTGGTACCTGTAACATAAGTTCTTCGGATACTTAGCTCGGGGCCAGATTGACGTGGTGTGAAGCGTCATTAGATGTTTATTTAGTTATAATAGTTTTCTACTCAGGATTTGAAATCGGGATACTGGCAAGTGGAAGTTCATCCAGAAGATAAAGAGAAGATAGCTTTTTCTACTGGTAAAGGATTGTGGCAGTTTAATCGCCTTTGGATTATGCAACGCTCCAACTACCTACTTTTGAAAGGCTTATGGATTGCGTACTGGCTGAATTGGATGCTTGTATAGTGTATTTGGATGACATCAACATGATTGGCAGACTTTTAAATTCACCTGCATAATCTCAAACAAGTAAGAATAAGAAAGCAAAATAATTAGCTACTTCTATTTATTTTTATGCAGAGCAGCATTTACGATATATTTATTATTATTATAATTTAATAGATAGCTATGAGTAAAGGAATCATAATTATATATTGTCTAAGACTAAATGAACATTTCAAGACTCAAGTTGAAAAAAAAAATCAATCTCTTTATTTGTTTATTTTATTTCTATGTCCTACATTCATGGCTATGAAAACATTAATGTAAACACATTTTATAGGAAAGAATATAGGAAAGCTTCTAGTTCAGCTTTCTTCCATCATGAGCGTATTGAATCTGAAATAATAAAAGATAATTATTATTATGCAAAATCAACAATTCTAAAAAAACTAAATCTATGGTATTCTAAAATCTTTGTGCAAAATACATTAAGGTATGTTACTAAAATGTCACTGCAAAACCCAAGTAACAACACATTGTGTATTTAATTAAATAATGAAAAAACACTGAAGGTATTACACATACACATGTTAATGATTGCAGTACCTGTAATGGTTACAGAGTTCAATTCTTCTCAGTTCTGGATCAGATTTGTGTTTAAAAACCACTGAAAAATCAAAGGTACATAGTACTATGACTGACCCTATTTATTGGCACTCTTAAAATATGGCTCGACCAGTGCCATTTCCAGGTAAAATTGAGACGTAAGAAGAACCATCAAAAACTTCCTATTATGGTTTAAAAGCTTTCATGTAAAGCATGCTGATTTTATACTGCCTCGAAATATGTTTAGAGTTTCCTTTGCTAGGGAATGTCAACTCATCTGTCCAAATGATATGTTCAATGTATCTACAAGTTTGATGCTGCTGGATAATCCATGGGCAGAATTCAGTATGATTCAACTCCATAAATTTGATATGGATACATTCTACAGTAGAGCTTCACTAATCTGGACCTCCATTACTTTGGTGTACACTAATCTCTTGGGCATGTTCACTCAGCAGTAGTGGTAGGTGCTGCCTGCTGATCATGTAGCAATATTCAATTAATAGCAGTCACTCTATAGTCAATTTGTCACCTTGCAGTGTTAGTTAGTTTTAACTGGCATTCACTGACAAAATGCAGTCATACTGAAGTTTGCTGTGCCAACATCTAAGCAGCTGAGTACTGCATGTTTCAAAGCGGCATAGGTTCTCTTTGTAAAACCCATTTTTGTACACCTGGAAATAAAAAAGTTTTTATGTTAAATATTGTAGCATACATAAAATGTTAATTTAAGCGCACAATAAATTATACCTAATTCATTAAAACAAATCTCTTCATCTCTTCTCATTCCTACTTGTAAAAGTGATAGGAAACATTTTTATTAATAGACATAAATAGACAAACCTACTCAGTACTCACCTGTGCAGAAACTGCTAGCCAAGAATGATAACTCATGTTTCTGTGCTTCGGTTAATAGTTTATTATTTAAAATTTCTGTAAGCTGCAGCAGCAGCATCCAACCAACTTTTTGTGACTCTTCGCAAGCAAGACGCTTCACTCGCAAGTACTGAAAGATAGTAAACAAATGATAGAGAAATCAGTATCAGATAGTTTATTAGCGGTTAAAGGCCTATTACACTACACAGTATTCAGGGACTGATTTAGAGTAGTGTATTAGAATTCCTGCAGTAAGGGATTGGGGATAGTAATTAGGGATAATTAGGGCGACCTGACGGTCGCAGCAAGCCTTCCTCGCTAATCGCCCTTACGATCGAGTAGTGTAATAACTTTAATAACACTTAGGGCGGTTAGGGAGCTTCATGTAGCTAGAAATGTTAATGTACCAACTAGTCTTTGTCTAGCACTTACCACTCTGACTTTAAATTGTCTTATTTTTTTATATAGGTACGCAGCTACTAAATTTAATAAGTATTTAGATTCCTCCTCTCCCATTCTTAAATAATTTTTCAAATCCACTGGTTCCAGAGGTCTGAGTATCCGCATAATGGAGTGCTTTTCTCTTATTTTCAAGTATTCCTTGAAATTAAGCAATACTTGAAATTAAGAAAAGAAATAAAAGGGGGGAATAGGTGGTGGTCAGTGCTGTGTAACAATCGACGCCTCTGCAAGGGGAAGCCCCTCCCTGAGTACTGGGTCCTGAATACCGTGTAGTGTAATAGGTCTATTAGTTCAATTTGACTCTTGTTTGGCTCAGAAAAATTAGAAAGTTTTTTTAGGTTTTGCGAAATGGAAAGTGAAAACACCAAACCATAGATGATAGGTTGGTATATGATATGTATATGTATTGTATAATAATATGATGAACCAAACATTTTTCAATAATTCTAATGTCATTTGTCAATATTTTTTTTTTATATATTATATAAATGGCGTCGGCTTAAAACTATTTGCCAGTGCCATGTTAAAAAGGCAATATATTCTTTATTTGTTCAAGTTTTCAACACCGTATTTCTAAATCGTCAAGTCCAAAGTCTAGTCAAAGTCCAATTAAATAGTCAGTGCAGTCAATTAGTCAAGTCAGTCGATTCAGTAAAGTGGTAGAAGCTTTACGAAAGTTCCTAGAGAGTTTTGGAGAGAACACAAAATAGTACGCTTTTTCTAGTTTTACCACTTGCCTTACACTTGTGCACATCAAATAATAACTAATGTTTAATATTCTACTAATATTGCACATTAAAAACCGAAATAACACAAATTTTGGAGGACATATAAAAACAACAATATCGCACATTAACATCCCGGCAAAACTCCTCACTTTATATTTTTTAATAATTTTAAAGATTTAGCTTGTTTAGCAAAGGCGCAGAACGCGTTTTTGGTTTGTTTCAATTAAATTATATTATCTGCTGTAATCTGGCCAAGTAAAATATAATATTACAAATATAAAATATATTATATTAAAAAAAATACAAATCCATACCTATACATGTGGCGGACCAATTAGTGCCACAATCCCTGAATCGCGCTTTTTTATTAGCCCGGAAACTGTACTCTGACTGTGGTCAGAGTACAGTTTCCGGGCACGCCACACACGACACACGACAACAAGGTCTGCAGACCATAAATAAATTTAAGCCACGTCTCCAACAGCGCTATCGAAGTTTTCTATGATCGGCACTATATATACGACTATATATTATATATATATAGGCTTCGGCCTGACCGAGCATACCATCTCGCTCGGTCGGAGATCTCCCTTTGCTCCCTTTGGGGGTTCCACTATTCCCACATAAATAAAAAAGTAAATTACAAAAATATTTTTTACTCCTTATTATGAACCTTATAGAAGAAAAGAGGCTGGAAAAGCTGGCCTTTGCCCAGCAGTGGGACACAACAGGCTAGCATATCCCACGAGATTCAAGCTGCATCCAATCCAACAACACGACGCATTATTTGTTTCCAATTTCCCATGAGTCGAAACACCAATTATTATTATGTTTCGGATGTAATCCAAGAAATCCAAGGTCTTTAATTACCTATTTAAAAAAACAAAAAAAAACAAAATTTATTTCACTCAAATTTTATATTGGCGTTGCAAAATTCAGAAGTAACTTAAATAGTAACTAAAATAATATTAGAAATATTAGTGCTTTAAATTTAAAAATAGTCTTGCTTTGGTATAAATTATAAAATATTTAACAAGACTGTGCCTTTAACCAAACTCTTGCGAAAAAGTAGAAAAGTCGAAACCCATGCATTTTTTAGGTTTTGAAGGTATGATTAGTCAGATAATACTTTTTTGCACGGGCTTTATTATTTATTAGGTAGGTACGTTTTTGGTACTTGGCTAACACCTCAAAATAGTGTAAGTATTCTACAGGCTTTAGAATATAAAATAATGGCCTCGGCGGACTAGATACCGCGCGTTCTAAAAACAACAGCTCCGTAAACGCGGCAACACAATAATGTAGTGTGGGTTACAATATCATTGTGTGTAAGACAATTACTGGTGTGCGTGAAATCGGTCTTAATAAAATCTTTGAAGGCGTTTTGGACTGCCCCATCGGAGTTGAATTTTTTCCCTTGCAAGAAGTTTTCCAAATTTCGAAAAAAAATGGTAATCTGTTAGAGCAAAGTCCGGGGAGTACAGTGGATGTCTTAGACATTTCAATTGAAGCTCCTCTAATTTGGTAGCCGTCTGTTGTGCAGTGTGTGGTCTAGCGTTGTCCTAGAGTGTCTAGCTGTGGCCTAGAGCGAATGACCAACCTCGGTTGTTTAGCAGCTAGCTTTTCCATCATGTGCAGTTGCTGGCAATAGACATCTGCCGTAATCGTCTGGCCAAATTTAAGAAAGCTGTAGTGAACGAAATCGGCACTAGTCCACCAAACGCTCACAAGTAACTTCTTTTGAGTAAATTTTCGCTTGGGGCAGGCTTTGGCTGGTTCGCCAGGGTTCAGCCATTGCGATGAGCAATTCCGATTATCGTACAGGATCCACTTTTCATCACAGTAATGATTCTATTTAAAATCCCTTCATTATTGTGCCGGTTGAGTAATGTAACGCAGCAGTCGATGCGCGTTTGTCGGTTTGCTTCACTCCATTCGTGAGGTACCCACCATTCAATCTCAACAACCTCCCAATGTGCTTCAAGTGTATTAAAACAGTTTTATTACTAACACCGCAGCCTGCAGTTAACTCGGACTTTTTTTGCGATGGATCCGCTTCCACAATAGCCTTAAATTGTTCATTATCAACTTTGGTTTCCAGCCGTCCACGGGGCTTGTTCTGCAGGTCGAAATTTCCAGAACGAAAACGTTGAAACCAAAAACGCACTGTGTTTTCTTTTGCGACACCGCCGCCATACACATTATTAATCCTTCGAGCCGTTTCTGCAGCACTGGTGCCACGGTGAAACTCGTACTCGAAAATAATATGATAGGTATTTCAAGTTTTCCATTTTGTAAACAGAGTGACGCAAAGAAAAAACCAAAAGAAAAAAACAAATGAATTACGACTTTCGAAACACAAATGCATGAGTAAATAGCGGTATAAATTTTAAATTGGAATTCTTAACCAAAGAAGATACTTATATTTGAGATCAAAGTGGCCAGTACGACAAAACGCCAATTTCATATGTAAGGTCCTTTAATATAATAAGTAGGTACCTATATTATTTTAGTTCACCTGTACCATAAGTAGATAATATTAGGTCCTTACATATGAAATTGGCGTTATGTCGTACTGGCCACTTAGTAAAGGAATCAATGAACTACCTATGAGATGGCAAAAGTGCATAGCTATAGCAATGGTATATACTTTTATTGAATAAATATATTCCCTCTTACCAATAAAATATTTACACAATGGATAAATTAATCAACGTTGCTGTCTTTGTCTGTTAAGTGACTTTTGCAACGCATCATATGCATTTCATATGTTGTAATGACCTAATACAATGTCTGTACAATGTACATAGTTATTATAATTTCACTAGCATTTGTCCGCGGCTTCGTCCGCGTAAATACAGTATCCTAGTATACTTTTTCGGAATGAAAATTAGTCTAAATATGTGTTAATCCAGAGGTGATACTACTACCATACCAAATTTCATCAAAATCCGTTTAGTAGTTTTGCGTGAAAGAGTAACAAACATCCATCCATCCATTCATACAACCATCCTCACAAACTTCCTATTATGCAGTTGATATAAATTAAGTAAGTATTTTTTTCATGTTTCAGACTAACTTTTCATCAAATGCAACTTCTCGAAGCTAGTGTATAGCCATTTGGAAGCCAATTCTGAAATGGCAGGTGAGCTCAGCTCTTTTTCTCATTGCTAGAGTTCGGTAACCTTATAGAAGAAATCGTGAACTAAGTACATCAATGAGATTAAATTTTAAGCCATATCACAATGGAATAAGATTCATTTTAATCAATTTGTTGCCAATTATATTGTACGGGACGCCTCGGTTTTTCCCCTATCGTAGGTACTTGACTGTAGTAATTGTTGGGAAACAGTCGCTACAAGACGTGGTGTAAAATTATTGGAAATCTATAAAATATTTAAAATTAAGACGACAATATATTAATATTATCAATATGTAAGTTTCATGATTATCTATACTTCTATACTAATAGGAAATATTTGTTTGTTTGTTTGCACTGAATAGGCTCCGATTTTGATGCAATTTGGCACAGTCAATGGATATACCACGGGGATGGACATATGCTACTTTTGATTGCGCCAAAATGTACGGTTCCTTCGAGATTGCGATCGAGATGAGAGCGCAACATGTAGTAAAATAATAAAGAGGCAAAGGAACCCTTTTAAAGTTGAACTTTAAAAATTATAAGAATTATAATGGCCGAATTTCGACCACAGGGCGCTCTCTAGTTCATATTAATCATTTAACTTACATCTTGCGTCAGCATGTTTTCTTATGGCAAATAATATATTTAGTATAATATATTGATAATTATACAAATAATATATTGATATTACGTTATATTTGGTTATATCCAATAAAAAATGTGTTGGACACCTACGATATTTCATGTCTTCCTAAGACTATGTCAATGGGTCGATAAAAATGTGAATGTGAAATGTCCAAAAAAAAGAACGGGATAGACAGATTTGCTTTGAGCGCGATTCGAACAAGTCACGGGCAAATTCTAGTATCCGAATAACACAAGGCAATGCTCTCATGTGCCACCTTGTGTTTCGTCCAAGGATAAATCTATGCTGGAATTACGTCATCTTAATTGTTAGTCATCTGCCTTATTTAATGGCTAACGAGCAGATGTGTCGCCTGATGGTAGGCGATTACAGCTGCCCGTGGACACCGGTGGAGTTGCAAGTGGGATTATATGACTCCTTCCAAACTTCATTCACTTGGCGCAACAACGCAAGCATTATGTTTTCGCGCCGGTTGTCTGTGTCTATTTATATGTATGGCTGGGATTATATGACCTGGAATCCGGCGGGCCCAGGAGGAGGCCCAAATCAAAGAGTGGAGCTGTCATATATGACATTGACATTTGACTCGGACTTGTGTGTTCGATTTTAAGCTCTATTATATTAGCGCAGAGTTCTCTTTTCAGTGCTCTGAATTTCCCCGGGCCCGCAGGATCCCGGATCATATAGCCTCTATATCTATCAGCCTTAGGCCATGGTATCTCCGATCTAGCCGGCTGATTTATGCTGAAGGTTGATTGATTGAAATGATTAAAAGAAAGGACGTTGTACAGTCAGAATCAAGTGGGTTTAATAGCCATCACAGACGTTCGAACAATTTGGTCAAATCGCTGTTTTATCTTTCTGTCAGTTACTTTCGCGACGGTTTTCTGTGAGAACATGGTATTATCCTTACCTTGGGGCCTCCACTACGGATGATCGTGCTATAACCTCTTCAATGGCTACGTCGTTGCATCATTTTACTTACGGCCGAATTCTCAAACTGTACATAACAGTAAGGGGCTCATAAATGACAGTCTGTCAGACAGCAGTCTTCGCTAGTCTAAACGACAAGGTCAGCATATGACTTGAGTGATTCTTAATGTAAGAAGCGTTTGAGTTTTCGGCCATTAGTGTGCGCTGGGTTGCGTCATTGCCCCATTGCCCCATTAATTGCGTTGCGTTGCGTCGTCGCAACGGATTCACGCATTGTATGCCACACCAGTGCAGCGTTGCGTCGACGAACGACATCATAACGCCAGAGGGTGATAGCGCAGCGCATCTACCTACCTACCTTCGTCTTCTGTCCGTCGTTCCGTTGATACGTCGCGTTCGACGACGCAACTCATTAATGGCCTAATGGGACACGATATAAAAAATCAGCCAAGTGAGACTCGGACTCGCATATCTAGGGTTCCGTACATTATCTGTAAAAAAGGCAAAATAATTACGTTTGTTGTATGCGAGCCCTCTTCAATATTTATTTTATTCTATTTTTTATTTAGTAGGTGTTGTTATAGCGGCAATAGAAACAGATCACCTGTGAAAATTTTAACTATCAAAATATCACGGTAGATACAGCCTGGTGACAGACAGACGGGCGGACCGTCAGACGGATAGACGGATAGACGGCCATCACTTTGTCCGTCTATCCGTCAGCGGATTCTTAGGGTTATTAGTCTTAGTAATAGGGTCCAATTTTATCTTTTGGGTACGGACCCCTAAAAGTCTATGAAAAAGGACGAAGCGTCGACGCTGCGTCAACGCAACGCAGCGCAACGCAGCGCGACACACTAATAGCCTCGCTCTAAAAATGACTCGTTCGCGCTACGTGAGCAGAGTCGCGTGCATTCGCATTTCGCGGTAAATCCATGCCATGACAGTATTATGACTCACACATTTCATGCAGTTGCGTTATATTTCATTTGCCGCCATATCAAACCGTCATATTATTTCGTTTCTCAGAAGCATGGTATTTTTTTTATATTTTATTATTTACTAACTCAAAATAAACATTTGCTATTTTGTATTTCACACAACTCGCTAAACTGCTGATCAGTTTGTTGGCGATATTGACACTTTTTTCACCATATTGTGAATTATTTTTTTCCACGATACGTAACCTGCAGGTATTTGCAGGTTATCAAAGTTGATAACAATAAATTATAAATGAACAATTAATGAGGTAAATTTATAGTCCGATTTGACTTTCTTGGCCGGGCAATGTACAAATACGCAAATTCACAATTAGGTACTATAATTTTAGGCAAGAAGAAAATTAGATAGAGATTTCCACTAACCCTTATGTTCTCTTGCGTAGAGCGATTTTAGCCTGTAGTTAACTTTTCAGAATCGCTTTTGTACATTAGGGTTAGCTCACACCAAGAAACAACGCGCCACAACGCGGCGCTGCAATTTTAAGATAACTGAGAGGGGTGTTCCGTGTTAATATAATAATAAGTTTGACATGTCTGTCTGTGTGTCTTCGTGGCATTGTAGCTCCTAAACATATGGAGCTATTTTGATCTAGTTTTTTTGTTTGATCGAGTGTTATTAGCTATAATTCATCATCATCAGCTCGCTCACTGCTTGACTATTCGGGGGTAACTCAAATGTTTTAATTTTGTTTAATAAGGTAGCGATTCAAAATTGAACTTTATTCACTACACAAGAAGATACACGTTTCATTGCAAGAGCGGCGGCGCGATATGCAGCCCGGTGCAGCTCGAAATTCGAATGAAACGTGAATGTTCTTGTGTAGTAACTAGTGAATTAAGTTCAATATTGAATCGCCATCTTAAAAATGCCGCGCCGCATCGCGTCTCGTCTCGGTGTGAACTGACGCTAACATTAAATAATATTGTAACATTAGTTCCAAGGCAGCAGCGTGTGAGCAACAAAGTATACTTGTTTTTTCAGACTACGGCTGTCAAAAAGTATGCGCTTGCGACGGACTTGCTATGCAAACTAAAGGTATCCCACCTAACACCTTTAGCTGTTCATCTCTATTAGATTCTATCCAATCCTTTCGATTCATATATTATTCCCCTTGCTAATAATTTTTTTACACAATGGATACTAAGCTATTAAATGTCGTCTTGGAAAAGTAATTTGACACTTGACAGACAACGACAGCAACATTAAATACTCCGAGTATAACCGTTGTGTGAACATTTCGATTAGAAAGGGTATGTATTTAAGCTATTCGTAATATTTGTAGGTATATACTAGTTTTTCTCTAATTATAAATATTTTTGTGCCTATAGGTAGCTAGACGAGTATTGTTATCAGTAAAATTGTATGTAGCTTATAGCTATGTATTTTGAGTTATATTATTTAACCGGAGGCGATTTTACTTTCGGCTGTATTATGTATAATAAATATATAAATTTTTTGTATGTCCAACGATTACCGTATGAGGACTGATTTTGAAATATATTATATTTTTTATGTAGGTATAGGGTATCATAATACCAAATTGGTCCTTTTGACATCAAAGACCTGATGATGGGATCCATGAGGAATCGAGGGAACTCCTCGAAATTTATATAGACACATATAGTGATTATGACTTTTTCTGAAGTAACACAAGCATATGCTACTGCATATGTAACTTACAGTAATCATCATCATCTTATTTACAATACCTAGTGGAAGCTTAGCGCGTATTAAATTATATATTCGATCGTTTGTTTTAAATATTCTTAAAATGTATTAATAATAATTTGACAAATATCACTAAAAAGGGAAAAATTATTATGCTTAAACAAAAAATTAAAGCGACTGCCAAAGTAAATATGCACAAAAAAGTATGAATTAAAACTTATTAATACATATTATGATGATTATAATACGACATAAGTACTGGTTTATGTTCCTTTTTTAGTCTATTAAGTTTTTTTACTTTCCTTGTAATACTTTCAAGTGCTGTTTTTTAAATTGTCGATTTTAGTAAAACTCGTTGAATTATCTTAATTGTAGTGATAAATAAATTAAACCAAAATATATTCTTATCATTTTATTAATAAACTGATTAAGAATTTAAGTAATTAAAAAAGACGAGAAAGTAAAAAAATCAAATTAATCCGATTTAAATCAAATTAATGTGAATAATGATTTTCATGAACCCTGTTTTTATGGTAGTGTAGAGAAATATATTTCGTAGCAATATATACCGTGTCGAACTTGTTAGTAGTGTCGGCCTTGTTAGTAGTCCCTCAGAGCTGATAGAAACTGTTTTATTGGCCCATCATGATGAAGAATATTTGACATTTAAAGAACAAACTCATAGCGATCAAAATTAAACAATAAATAGCTGTCGTGCGCGGTCGTGCTTGATCGTTGATGAAAGTAATGTTGTCTTCTCTGTTTCGATCTTGCTGCCTTACAATATTATCTATTTTGCTACGAACGACATTATTGTTTCTACAATCTGTAATTTAGTCTATTCTTGCGTAGTAGTACACTGATTTCTAGGTCAGGTCATTCTAGGCCTGCAGGACTAGATGACATGACGATACAACACCTTACCACTCATTAGTGTTATAATGTCCCAATTGGACTTTATCTTTATATCTGTGTATGTCGTAACTCGTAATGTATTTTGATAATAATAATAGCTGCGATACCTTCAGTTTTACAAGTATTGTGTGAACGGGGGAGTGGAGGTATGGTATTTGGCACAGTTGATGTTTGAGTGGAGAAAGGCGTGCATAAAGCTAATATGTATTTTTTAAATAATACTTAGAAGTACATTAAATTTGTCAAAATAACAACAACACACACTACCTCAGATTATTAACAAACACTACAGTGAGTTTGATAGATGCGAGTAGGTACACTGATACAATTTTGATACACGGTGACGTTTATCAATCTGTCACAACATTTACATTTTTATATTTTTTTTATTATCTAAGAGACAAAAGAACCCTTCTAAAGTTCAAACTTAAATTTATTATACTTAATATGAATTAATATAGGCGATTTTCATCCATATGGGCGGTCTCTAGTAATTTAAATATTATGACGAATACATACTAACGTCTAACGTATATATATTTGATTAGGCTTAAATAAAACTATCAGTCGTTACAAATATAATGGATGTATCTGGGGATAAAAATATTTGAAAAAAAAACTGCTTTAGCTGTAAGCTGTCTACAATATTCTCAATAAAAATATAATTTTATACATTTTACTAAACACATTTAGCGTATATTTAGCGGATATTTTTTGAATATTTAGCGGAACACAAAAAAAAGGTCCATAATTAAAAATATGGTTTTATTTTAAAATCTACTTACTACACTTCTTTTGTTATTTAAAGTTTCATTTGTTTTACTTAAAATGAGATCACATTAAGAACAGATTTTGCGAGTAAAGGCTATTTGTGAAAAATGGTACATTTTTGAACTTTTCATGTAACCGGGAAAAGTGAAAATTAATATTAAAATAACAATTAATTAAATTAGAAAAATGGTGATTAATATCGCGTATTTTCCCCTCGTGCTCTTATTAAAGTTTCTACCGTCTAGGCATACTGAGAATGATGGTATCGATGGTCTCCTGGGATAGTCTCCGCCATTCCTCAACTACGGCGATTCGCAGTTCACCCACGTTGGCAGGAGCTGGAATTCTGGACTTAACTTTTCTTTTCAGCAAGTCCCAAACGTGCTCTATTGGGTTCATATCCGGTGATCTCGCCGGCCACTCCATAACAGTGATATTCATATCATTAAGATAAGCTTGAGTTACCCGAGCAGTATGCGGCCGAGCATTATCCTGCATAAAAACAAAATCGTCACCGATATATGGAGCAAATGGTACGACATTTTCTTCTAAAACTTCTCTGATATAGCGGTCTGCAGTCAGACTCCCTCTGTCAATCACTACCAAGTCTGTGCGAACTCCCAAACAAATGCCCGCCCAAACCATTATTGATTCACCACCGTATGCAACTGTAGTTTCAAAATTTCTCTGAATGTATCGTTCTTCTTTGCGTCTGTATCTTCTTTGCCTGCCGTCAATTTGATTTAAGAGAATTCTGCACTCATCACTAAACAATACCTTACTCCATTGGTCCGCGTTCCAAAGTCGATGTTCCTGAGCAAAAGTTAACCTGTTTTTACGATGATTTACCTCGAGCCTGGAGCCTTGGCGGAACCCAAAACCGAAAAAATGAACCCAAACCAGATTCTTCGAACCTTCTTCGTACCGTACGCTCACTTACGGTTACACCCCGCACCCGGCCGTCAAACGGGGGTTCCTACGTACACGAAGCCGAATGAAACGATCATCCCTACTCGAAGTGCGTCTTTTTCTGCCTTGTCCTGCTCTTCTCACACAAGTACCGGTCTCCCTGAACCGTTGGATACTGCGATGGATCGTTGAAACTGGTCGACGAAGATCTCTGGATATCACTCTGTAGGTTTGACCATTTCTTAGCATTTCGAGTGCCCTGGCAATCTCCGTTGGGGCTAAGTCAGGCATAATTCAGTCCTCAACTCCAAAACGATACGCGATTAAAAAAAAAACTATCAAAAACAGTATTTCAATGGAATTTTAAATCAAACTCAGAAGGAAGAAATACTCGAAGTTCGCTCCAGAAAAGGTGTATTTGAATAAAATTAAAACAATTGCGTAAGAAGTGATGTTCAGTTGTTTTCTTAATTTGAAAATATTTATTTTTAAATTATATGACGTATAAACCAGCCAGCAATCTTATATGATACTGATATCAAACGTTTATTTTATGTTCCGCTAAATATGCCGGTGTGTGTATTAGGATCGCTAGATCACCACACTAGTAGAGGTGATAGAGGGTTAACTTATGAGTGATGTTACTATACATGTATGTATCAGTGGTGAAGGCTGGTTCTCCTTCATAGGGAAGCTCGAGCCAGTACAGTAGGTAGGGATTTGGATGAGGGTCTTTAAAAGGTAAGTGGTAAGTGAAGCCGATAGGAATGGAGTTATAGGAACTCCACACCACTTGGCTATGTATATATGTATGTATGTTTGATCCACCGTAGCGCCTAAACTACTGGCCCGATTTAAAGTAATGGGGTGTCAATAGATGCGTAATAATATAACAGTTAACATAGTTGATAATGGCCCGGGTAACATGTTAATAATAAAAAAAAGCATGTTAAATTATTTACGTAGTTAAAAGAAAGAAATAAGGCTGTCGGATAATAAACACCGACAATTGTTTTTAAAAAAAAAAGACATCTTAATAATACAATAAATGGGAAATTTTGTGTGGCTGGTTGGACAGATAGATGGATGTTGGATTTTCATGAAATTTGGTATGGTAGCAGTTTAGACTCTGGGTTAACAAATAAGTTTTATACCTCAAAAAAGCATTGCGTTCCCGTTATAATAGGCTTTATAATTTACGTAGTCGGGTTATAGTGTTTTTTTTTTATAAAAATTGTAGTTACACATTTGTACACGGCCGATAATATTATTATGCATTTTATAATCCCAAAATACTTTCGAAGAAATGCGATTCGCAGAAGAATTATAAATAACGCGCTTCACGCTAAATTCGATCGTATTATTTTTATTCACGCAACCGCTTTAGGGTTTAGCGCAGACAGAGAGGAATAATCCTCGCGCATTCTGGGGCATTTTCTATTTTATATCGGGCGTATCTTAGAGGACGAGCGAGCATTTTTTGTCAGGTTCAAGCATGCACTTTATTTAAATAATTTTAAAGTTGATTATCGAGTGCGTTATTAAAATTCCCTCCGCTGCGCTCCTCTCTGTCTGCGCTGGCCCTTACTTTATATTGAATTCCTTATCATGATAATTATTGTTATCCGATAGTAAATGAAGCAGTAACTCTATATATCAGTTGTATTGTAATTTTTATCACAATGAAAAAGTTAACAAAAAATGCGCTTTCGTAACTGAGATGCGATTCGTTATCCCGTGTCTATTTGAATTCGAGCGATTCTGTGACTTGATTAAGAGGTTTTGGGTTGGTTTTGCAATGGTGATCCTACGGTTTTGGGCATGCGCGATGGCGTGGCCACGACGGCGTATGGTTGAAGGTCACCTTGAGTGGGCTTGCCGGTTCCAAACAAAACAGTCAACAAACAGTACTCGGGTCTCAACAGTCTATACGTGACCGACCGCACGGCCTAACTGTGAGTACACAAAGTTTTATGTAATCGATAATTAAAGGTTATCGACAGAATTTTTCGTCAAATTGAAGTTTATGAAATATTATTAGGTACGTTTTGAGTAAAATAAAATTATTAGTATTTAAAAACGGGTAGAATGAAATGTGGAGAGACTTTGTTTTATCAATCTGTGACATACGATTTAGCTTAATGATTCTTCTCGTGCGGTTTTAATTGCCAATGTGGCGCTGACCGCTGTGCACAAAAATACTGCGATAACTTGAGGGTTTTTGTTTTTAGCATCGAATTCAATATAATTTACATGTGTGTTAAACAGCGTGAAAATTTTGACCGCAATAAAATATAAATATAGGGTTCATAAAAACTATAAGAGACATGTGAAAAATACACAAAATAATTTTGGGAACTTTGGAAAACTTAAAATGCAAAATTGGACTTCAAAATCAGTACTTTGGGGCAGAAACTGAAGCTTTTGCGTCACGACTCGGTTAAGAAATAATAAGTAATTTATTTAGTAGGTTCGTGGTTTTGTCATTGTAAACAATTTAAATTAAGTATAAATAAAATATCGTACCCACGGGTAGTGAACATTTTTACAAAAAAATTTACATCGCGTATTTTTTTTATCTTATGTCATCATCAACAGCTGTTAAGCAATGTTCTGAAAAAAAAAAATCTTTGTAGTATTATCTGGTGCCTAATTATAAATATGCAATCGATTTTGATAAAAATCGCATTTAGTGAGAACACGTGATGGGCTGATAGCGCACCGCACGGCCACGGGGCCGGGGTTCAAAGATTAAACTTTTACAATACAATAATATTAATCAATTATCGTACTTATTATTTTCGGTATTGGTTATATATACCTGGGTAATCGATATAATATGTACATATATAAAGACTGACAAAAATATTTATCTGACCGTGATTCGAACCCACCACATTCCGAATTACCGAACAACGCAACATTATATGTACATACGCATACTAAACTGTCAATCGGACTGAAATTATATTTGAGTCAAGATTATTGATATATTGTTGCACGACGAAGAAAAACATAATAAGTATAAAACTTAAAAATGCGTCATTCCCAGTGATAAGACCTAGCTAGCTTGATTTTTCTCACTCTCTTTCCCAAACTCCCTGCATACTTAATTTTATGGAAATACTTGCAGCCTTTCTCTTTGCTCGTTTAAAGTTTAAAATTAAATAAATAATAACGTCTGTACTAATGGGCCCTCGCTCACTTACGAGATACGTTGGTGACGCCACCAGGTATTTTTCGTGGATAGTGTCAAATTGGTGTTCAACTCTCCCCATAGGGAAAGGGTAAAATTCGTAAAAAGCGGACACGTCGCGTGCGTACGTTCCCATATTATCTCTAAAGTCTAGACTCTAGACTGTATGCAGATCGATGCAAGAGCGAAATACGCATAAAACTCTATCATCTGATCAACGTCCTTTCTATGGGGCATTTCCAAAGCTGTTGTGTGAAAATGATGAATCGGTTAAACATTTTTAGGCTTCCGTAGTAACTACAAGGGTTATAGTTATAGTTTCGCTGTGTCAGTCCGTCCGTTCCTTGTCAACTTTGGTATAATGAGGGTGTTTGATATTTTTCCTACCGCTAGGGGGCAGACCTAACGCACACAAAGCGTCATCTTGTGGCATAAGTGGTATCAAAAACGGTTAATAAGAATTTTCAATTCTTTTTCTGTCACCAGGCGACACTTGGTAGCTCGACAGTCCTTGTCGTGTCAAAAAGCTGTCACGAATTTAAAAACCCTCATTATACAAATTTTTGTCTAGTTTACAATTACGTATAGACTTAATTTTGGCATAATAAAATAATAAAAAAAAATGTTTTATGGGTGGCTCCGGAGTCCCGAATCCTGATACAATATGTGAAGTGGGGATTAATTTTTTTTCTCATTCTATCCCACCGTGTGAGGCATCTACGAATACATCTTTTTAAATAAAGGCGAGACAATTTTTAGCATTTCTAAACTATAAAAGAGACTCGTAACTTTCCATACTGATAGGTCCTGCTAAATACCCTTGAGGAAAATTATGAGCGAAACTGGATAATAACTTTTGAAGTTATTTAAAAAAATATATTACAGAACCCTCCATAAGCATGTTCTTAGGTTATTATCACAGGAATACGCAAATTAAGTAATTCTTTTTGCTTAAGAAATTATATAACAACCCATGATCACTTATATGAACCTGAACCTGTCTGCACTCTGCAGTGACCTTTTAGTCACAATATATAAGGATAAAATTCGCGTAACTGGATCGCGTTAGTTCAATTCAGATAGCGAGCTTGCGGCTTTTATGCTTTGCAAAGCGATATATCTAAAGATATCGCTAAAATGTACGTACTGCATGTACCTCGCGTCGTTGGCTTTCCACTACTGTAGATCTAAGGCCGGGATTATATGATCCGGAATCCGGAAGGCCGGGGAAAATTCATACTATTGAAAATACGACACTGCGCTAGTACATTAAAGCTGAAAATCGAACACACAAGAGTCGAGTCAAATGTCAATGTCGTATATTATGACACTCGACACTTCGATTTTCAATTCTAATGTATTAGAGCAGGGTTCTATTTTCAGTTCTTTGAATTTTCCCGGGACAGCCAGATTCCGGATCATATATATAGTCAATATAGTCCCAGCCTAAATTCTGAAGAATTTTCGTATTTAACTTACATATTCAATGAATTATAAGACTAGGAAAACACGTACTTATATGAGGATGTCAATTTCAGGTCGAAGGCCAGATTTCCATATTTTCATTCATTCATATTAAATAATTTGTGTGACTAATCGCCGATTTCTTCATGAGAGAGATAAACTAGAGTTTGTTATTCGGCAGATATACTTATTCCAGGGTTAAAATTTCGATGATTGTCTTCAACAGACCGACGGGTTAGGTATCCTATGGTCATGTATCTGTGACTGTGAGCTATATACCTACTGTAGGGGTCCTCTAGACCCAAATTTAATGTATGTACTTAAAAAATATTTACTACCTACTTCTCCGTTCTAATTAAAGTTTGTTACTTATTACTTGTTTACTCTAAATTATCTAGTTTTTTCAATTTTTTGGATATTTTTTTTTCATTTTGTTGTATTTTTTTTTCTGACAAATTTTCATGGAAGATCGAAAAAAAGTCGGTTTTTTTGGGCCACCCTAATATATTTATTCACCTCTATTTGTTTAAAACAATCAAAATTTCCACAAGTGGGAAGGAAGTATTATTCATTTTATATTTGACATTCGAAGAATCGTTGTACAAGCATATACAGTGCCATGTAACACTCTACACTGTAGAGTTTTTACGCACACACTGACATCAGTAAGTTAACCGCCAGGTATAAAGTCAGCCCAATATTTATCCTTAGGACAAAAATATTCAGGGGTTATTTCTTAAACTTGTGTAAAGAAAACGAAATCTCCAGTTAACTAACGGATAACTCTAATTAATTTAATTTAAACTAATTATCATACATAACTACGAGTGAAGAAATCGGCCATAAATCGTTCAGATTTTTTTCAGAGAATTTACCATTCTTTAAGGATGTCATTGTCAAGCATTAAGCGTGCTGATGATGATAAATTATAGCTAAGAACACTCGATCTGACGTGATCGCTGCCCCTTTCAAACGAAAAAGAACTAGATCAAAATCAAATCGTTTGGGAGCTACGGTGCCACGGATAGACACATACAGACAGACAGGCACGTCAAACTTATATCACCCCGATGTTTGTATCGTCCATCGGGGGTTAAATAAAAAAAGTCGCGGAGGAGTACCATATAAATTTCATGGAAATCGGGACAGTTAATTTTTTTTTTCATACAAACTTGCAACCCTTATTTTATACATACAGAGGGTAAATTCTAATAAATCCTCACGAATCCTAATTTTTATCGCAATCGGTGCAGATTTAACGTGCAAGTATCGAAAATCGATACAATTTTTCAACCTCAATTTTACCCCTTTATAGTTTATGGGTTGTATTTTTCAAAATCCGTAAATTAAACCTACTGTCGATATTTCACGTTTTTACTATTAGCTACGCAACGTATATACGTCAGTGAGTCATTCATTCATATAGATAGATAGCTAGTCACAGGTAACCCGTCTGATTTATGTAGGTAAACGCCAATAGAAATACAAATATAATTAACATTGGCACTAAGAGTATTAAAATCGTTTTCTTTGAAATTAAAACGTAACTTGGTCATAACGGTTCTTACTAGTGCAGTAACATTTGTATTTATTGCGTAATATTCTAGGAAGTACATGAAAATATTCAGGGACGCATGAAGCTTTGTATGCAATTGTTATGCAATTTTAATATTACTATTATGGAAGAATTAGGTACTTTAAAGGTAATTGATGTCTGTCTATTCGTCTGACCATCCGTCCATCTCTCTGTCTGTCTGTGTGTCACCAGGCTCATGACTTTAATAATATATAACTTTAATAAATATTGTATTTGAAAATTACAACTGCCTAGCAGTTGTAATTTTCACAGATGTTGTATGTCTGTTGCCGCTATAACAACACAGACGAAAAAGTAAAGACAGAATAAAATAAATATTTAAGTTTTCCTCACATACAATAAACGTGCTTTTTTGCCGTCTTGTGCGAGCCCGACTCGCATTTGGTTTTTTTATTTATTTTCTATTACTGTCCTTCAAGTTTCTTCAAGGTTGAATGTATCAGGATAATATAAACTGGGTTTGAACAATACACGGATATTACATTACAGTTATTACAACAATACGACCTGAGTGTGCGACGGGGCCAGTTTATCCTGCAAGTCCCCTCCACTAAAGCACGGACGCATACCTATAATATCACATGCAGGTCACCAGCTCATTAGATTTTTCGGTGTGAGAACGATAGGACGTACTTACTTTAATTTAAAATTTTGATTTGTCAAATATTTTTTGTAATATTCAGTGTTAATAATAATTTAATAATGTCGCTAAACGGCTGCGGGCTACTTAATGGGGTACAAAATGGCAACGGGGTACAAAATGACAACGGGGTACAGCACGTGAATGGCGTAAACGGCATCGGACCAAATATTATAAATCGCAGAGACTGTAAGTGAAATTGCTTGCGTTTTTTTTTTTTTTATGATTGCAATTTTTGTGTTTGCAATATGAACACAAAAATAAGTAATTTACAGGGTTTTTTTTTATTATAAGAGGGCACTTAAATTAGTATACATATTATGCGAGCGAAAATCATGCAAAACAAACAAACATATAAAATTCATTACATACATTCTGAACTTTATGCGTTAATTCAAAACTGTTTAGATTAATCTTATTATTTATATTTTGTTGCTTTAAATATTAATATAAGTACATATTTATTTTTTAATTGACTGCCAAATTTTTAAAAACTTTTTTTGTAGGTAATCATAATATTATGTATTATTATTTTCGATTTTCTAAGTTTCTAAAACTGTATAACATTTTGTTTATTACAAAAGGTGATTTGATGAATATTGAATTTACACATATAAAAAAATGTGTGTACCAGTGTGTAGCATTCTAGGGGTACGCTCTTGCAAATCATCTTCGATTTAAAATTGGCCAGATATCTAATTTTGCTTGGCTTGTCAGTTATATTCACACCTTATATAGGTCAATTCGATTCGAAATCAAGATGCTACATTGCAATTGCGAATATAAATAAATCGTGTCTTTGTACTTTGGATTAGTTCAAATGTGGATTTGATATTTGTATAAGTAGGGGAACATGTAGTTGTTATAAATCATCAGAATTCTTATATTTTCCGAAAGGCAACATTAGTATGGGTCGAAAAATTCAAAATTGTTAAATAAAAGTTACAAAACTAAAAAAAAACCTTGAAAAAAACGACGAAAAATGGAAATTACTGTTCAAATCCTTGTGTTATTTGTGACATTTTTGTTACGACAATGAAATACATTCACGCAGTATTTTAGTTAATAAAATCAATTTTGTATTTAGATTCATACATTTTCTAGAGCACTTTTAATGCTCTCCAACGATCTCACTTTTGTGATGTATTTCGTCAACGGTTAATCGTATCAATATGGCATTGCAAAAGCAACATTTCCTGGCTTATTTATGTACTTATCGAAAAGTCAATAAAAAATACTATTCATATTCCACATTGTTTGAAAAGCCCATTTCTTGTTGTTTTTTTTATGTTTCTTTTAAATTTCCAAGAAAAGGATTTTGCTACCTTTGCGAAATATAAACCCGAAGGTCTTTCACCAACTTCACCAATCCACCACACTTTGGTGTCTAGGTGATGTGTTATGTAAATATATTATAATATTAGTAGCTCGGTAACCGAGCTTTGCTCGGAGTTATTATAAATTTACAGTATAAAAAGAATCACAAAAATATTTATCTGATCGTGATTTGAAAAAACAAAAAATCTTACATACGCATACCACCAAATTGCCAATCGGACTGACACAATAGAGTCGAAATGATTGATATATTTTTGCACGACGAAAGAAAAAACATATATAGCTTAAAAATGCGCAGTCTCCCAGGGATAAGACCTAGCCAGATCGATTTTTCTCCCCCAAAACTCCCTGCATACTAAATTTCATGGTAATACTTGCAGTCCTTTTCGAGAAACCGATTATATTATATCATATAATAGATTGTCTCGTTTGATGATGATATTATAGTGGGATAGTTTTATAATAATAACGAATACGAAAGCTCCTAAAGTAGCTAACGTGACGTGACACGAAGCACGTTTGTAAAGTGCGCGAGACGATGAGTTTAGTGACGTGACCATTCGTCACGTACGCCATAATACGAGCGACGAATCGAAAAAATTATCGAGCCGGTGCAGTGGTGTAGCTATTAAAGTGCTTACTGCTAATAAATGGTTGGATTCGGTACGGAGCGGACCATATTGACAACTCGACACTCGTGTGTTCGATTTTCAGTTCTATTTATATTGCTTTTTGCCAAGCCATGAGATGCGAACATAATAAAAAATGTAGTTTCTGTTTCTATTTCTTACCAGGAGGGCTAGATGCCAATGCACCTTCTAGCTCTCGCACCATCTTCCGTCGCGCCGCCTTTGAAGACAAAGTACTAATTTAACTGTAGTATTCGAGTAATCGCTTTATATTGTTGAAGTTGCAATAGTCATCACCACCATATTATGATACACCAGTGGTCACCCGTCGCGAACGTCATAATATTGCGGTTGCTGACCAAAATACCCAAACAAACATTCAGTGCGATAACCGTATGCAAAGATTTTCCTTGGCATTCAGTATTCGGTAGAGATAATTCAGTAAAGTCTCAGGTTCATTAAAGTCACCTAATCAATGTTGCTTGTTAAATTGCTAATGGCAAACGTAATATGATGTTGTTTATTGCTGACCAGTGGCCATCCGTCATGTACGTCACATTGCGGTTGCGCGCCAAAATACCCAAACAAACACCCAGTGCCGTTTGGAAAGAGTCCTTTTCTAATCGGTAGAGACAATAGTAATGAACCTTAGGCTTAAAACTTCAAACGGGTCTCGATATCACCTAATTGCTGTAGCTAACTAATCATTGCGTACATTATAATTATTGCGGTTGCGCGCCAATACACCCACAAATCATCCAGTGCGGTTTTGAAAATCATCCTTGTTTTGTGCATCGTATCTTTACTGAAATTTTTTAAACGGATCGACCTATAATAACTGCAAAGTTACATATGCACAGGCATAACCGTGCTAAGCTTTCTTTTATATTATATTATATTATATTATATTATATTATATTATATTATATTATATTATATTATATTATATTATATTATATTATATTATATTATATTATATTATATTATATTATATTATATTATATTATATTATATTATATTATATTATATTATATTATATTATATTATATTATATTATATTATATTATATTATATTATATTGGTATAGCGCAGTTATCTCAGTTAGATAAAGGGGTCAACCTAGGAATGTAACGAAATAAGCGGATTTTTTGTACAAACCTTATAATCTAGCCAGTATCACACTTGTAGTCTCAAAAGTCGCAAATGCCAATTTGTTTTTTCGAGAATATCTCGTTTTCTCTGCACCCTGTCGTCTTTGAATTTGGAATAAAGTTGGAGAGAATAAAATTCTCTACAAATTTTATTTAATCCGTTTTTGAGATAGAGGGGGAAGATAGGGGGGAGCCCTCTCAGGGGGAAAGTGTCAGAGTGTCGAGCGTTCAGCCATACTGCATACATACTCTGATCCCCAATTCTTGTAATTTACGTACACTTTCATTATACTTTTATACTGAATTACAAATGAATCGTTTTATTGTCTTCAACTAAATTTTGGACTTTAGACCAATCAAAAAGGGTTTGACGATGGTTTGACGTTTACGAGAATACCATTTTGTAGCTTATTATCGGGACTGGATCGTAACTATATACAGGATTTAATTAGCCGATTCCGATCAAAATATTGAAATAATTTATTTCCTCTGATATATGCACACAAACACACAACCATCAAAATTATACGACTCAAAGTTATTTTATGACGTACGACGCAAAGTATTAGGTTTGCATTAAATATAATCGCCTCCTTTTTTTGGAAGTCGGTTAATTATTTACCGCAATCAAAACATTCTCCTTGGTTAGTGGTACGTACGTTTAGATGTTGGTTCCATTGTTGGAATCAATATGTGGAAGGGTTTTTTCGGAAGAACCAGAGAATTTTTCCAGATATTGATTCATTTGCGACTTTTGAAACAACAGTAATTGTAATATATATATCGTCTCCTCCTCGTGCCTGTCTGTTTGTCCAGTCTAATCTCACTTCACTGTCAGATGTTATAAGGAGTAAGACTGGGACTATATTACCGGAATTTCTCCGACCTGAGAAAATTCAGAGCATTGAAATTAGAACTCTGGAACAATACAATAGAGCTGTAAATCGGACACACAATCAGACAACCGTCACATTTGACTCAACACGCGTGTGTACGATTTTCAACTATTGTCTGAGACCAGAGTTCTATTTTCAATGCTCTGAATTTTCTCCGGTTGGAAATATTCCTGTAATATAGCCCCAGTCTTACAAGCTACTTTTATGTTAGGGTAATGCGCCACAGAATTAGTGCGGTGAGCGGTGCGGATTGCAAAGGCTTTTCTTGTCTTTCGTCACCATCATCATGCGTCATCTATAATGTAGGTTAAAAAATAAGTACATATACTGAAAAGTTCATATGGGCCCCGCAATAGTTCTATATTGTTGCACGCGTGCACATTAATTTAAACAATATAATAATAGATTAAATATAATTATTTTTTTAAACAAAATTTCGCATAGCCAATAATGAAACATTGAATGCATTTTTTAATTTCGTAACCACATAGTTTTTATATATTTTTTTAATTATGTTCCTTACCCGTTGTGTCAAATCTATAGTTGATGCGCAAAGAAATTTCGGTAAATATCAACTAAAATCTACTATTATATAAGAAGTTTCCTTCCTCTAATATAATATTATAGTTTATGTTAAGTAAGGATTAAGTTAGTTTTTTCTGAAATGTTGTAAAATTTGTTACCTACTTTACTTAGCTATTAAGTCCAAGATAGGAGAGACCAGTTTTAGAGAAGTTGTCTCTTTTTTAGGGTTCCGCAATACTCAAGGAACCCTTATAGTTTCGCTCTGTCCGTCCGTCTGTCTGTCGTGTTTGTCTGTCTATCTGTCCGCGCCTCTGGCGTCTGTAATTATTAATGTAAACGGATGAAGTTTGGTATAGTGAAAGACTGTGTATAAATCTTGGTTTTGGCATCATAAAATAATAATAACTTTACGTTTTAAGGGTGGCTTTCCATAGATGTGAAGTGGGGATGAAAAATATTTTTTTTTTCTACCCCATCGTGTGGGATATCGTTGAATAGGTCTTTTAAAATAAAGGCAAGGTTTGATACATGACTTTTTACGAAGGTAACCATTTTTGAGTAATTATTTCAGAGTGGTTATAAGTTGGCATTTCTAAACTATGAAACTTAGAAAATTGCAATTTTCCATGCTGATAGATTATGATTAATACTTTTTAGTAAAATTATTTTGTACGAAATCGGACAGTAACTTTTGAAGTAATTTAAAAAAAAACAACTATTACGCGTTGATAGTTACGGAACCCGGAAAAAGGACATGTCCTGACATGCTCTTGGTTAGGTTATATTCAATATATAATTTTTATTTAACGTACACGGGAAGATGCTACCGTCTCTTTCTTCTTCACTATATCGAGTTATCTCCTTTAATTATTTCTGTCTTTGTTTAATTAAATTAATTACCAGTGTTAAAATGTACTTTCATAACTCATAAGGAACATTTAGCAGTTGTACCATGTCTATCTATATTTTTAGGTTTCCGTACCCAACGGGTAAAACGGACGCTATTACTAAGACTCCGCTGTCCGTCTATCTGTCAGTCCGTCTGTCACCAGGCTGTATCTCATGAACCGTGATAGACAGTTGAAATTTTCACAGATGATGTATTTTTGTTGCCGCTATAACAACAAATACTAAAAAATCTGAATAAATAAATGTTTAACAAATCCCGCCCCTCCCAAACTCCCATAAACAAACGTGAATTTTTTGTCGTTTTGTACTACTTCGTAACTTGGAATACTTTGTGAGTAACGACTCACACTTGGCCTGTTTATTTATCTCATCATATCATTTGCAGCTAGAATGGCGACCCTTGACCAGCTGTTTCAAACCATCCAGCCAAAGACTGACAGCACAGGGAACAAAGTGACTGTCGTCGGCACCGGCCAAGTTGGCATGGCTGCTGTCTTCTCACTTCTCACTCAGGTAACGTCTAACGAACATTAATGAGTGTCTACATCACCAGTGATTTTCTGGCCGATACATGGCGAGTGTTATCTCACTCCGGTTCTCTGTGATGCCGCAGTGAATTTTCATTACCCTTATAAAAGTCCTTTTTTGATGGGTTTAGAGTTTAGACATACAAACATAATGTTTTGTGTTCAGTTAATTCGAAATTTAAAGTAATGATTGTAGGCACATTTATAATATAGCGTCCGGTCGCTAACCCACGAATCTAACAATAGTAACATTCTAACTTCTAATAATAGACATTAGACACATTAGGCTATGCGCCACCAGAGACAAAACAGTAGTCCGACATTTCTCTTTCAACTCCATAATATATACTTGATAAGGACGACAAATATAGCAGCACAGAACAGATTTATTTTGTCCTCCTAGAGGAAAAATATTGTGGACTATAATTCGTGGCCCGTGACAGTCCGGTATCCGGATTAAGAATTATAGACTTTTGTCTGGATTTTGATTTGTCCGGATTGTTTTAGTTTAAATGGAATATGAGTGATAAAACTTACATATCAAATCAGTCTTTAATCTTTCTTAACTTCCCACTCATCCCTTCCCCTTTAAAATCTCAGTGTGATCAAACAATATTCTATTGCAATCGCAAACAATCAACAAGTTCAAACATAAAATATTAGATTTTTTTTAATAAGACTTACCTAACGCAGGTTTTCAAAAAGTGTGCAACTAAAATGTACGGATACTTTTTTTAACAGTCCGGATTTATGTCAGGATTATTTTAAATTTCTAAATGGTATACTATACCTATGTAAATGTTTCTTACAATGGACTCTTACGGGCGAATATTGTAAAATGTAACGCTTCTTAAAATTAGGTGCACCTTAAACCAGACTGTCTCATTGCTGAACGACAAGAACAGCATGTGTGTTGAGTGCCATTTAATTTAATAAGCGTTTGAGTAAGGCCGTTAATAAAAATAATGTTGAATATTATGTAATTCTTCATTTTATGTTACAGGGGATATCTAACAATATTTGTCTAATAGACATGATGGAAGACAAGCTCAAGGGTGAGATGATGGACCTGCAACATGGCTCGGCTTTCATGAAGAACGCCAAGATACAGGCGAGCACAGGTAAGCGTTTCTAACGCCGCGTTTTGTGCAAGGCCGTGGTGTAACTCCCGCTAAGACCGTGCTTAGTGGTTACTCGTTCCCTGGCGGTTTCGTGGGGAATTAACGAGGAAAAGATTTAAGAGACAATCTCTATTAATTCACAACCACTCAATACCACTAGGGTTGCCAGCCAAAAAAAAATGATTTTGTGATTAATATATAGGTGGATAAATCTGATATTGTGATGTGTTCATCTGTATGTATGAGAAAACAAATAGGTTGACAAAGGCATCAAAGACTAAAGAACTTCGACTTTGTTTTTAATATTATGGCAAACTTTGCGTGAAAAATATACCGATTTTATAAATATTATTATGAATTCTTATGTTTACGCGAATATTGTTCATTGTTTTAAACTCTTACGGATTGTGTCGCGGTGCACTTTTCTTTTTCCCGACGTTTCGCCGACTTTCCAGCAGCCGTGGTCAGTCCTCCCGTGACCACGGCTGCTGGAAAGTAGCCGAAACGTCGGGAAAAATAAAAGTGCACCCGCGACACAATCCGTAAGTGTTTAAAACAATATTATTATTTAACTTTCAGTACCTACCTAGTACCTGCTTCGTTTTAGCTTTTTTTTAGAATATGACAAATTACTTATGTGTGTATGCGTAGCTACACGCGTACTACATACATAAATGACCTAGCCGAGAGTATGTCAGGACTATAGTATATATGTCAGGAATATACTATATATTGTCTAAGGAAGGTTCCGGAACTATCAACGCGTAGCTTCAAAAGTTATTGTCTGATTTTGCTCAAAATAATATCCCTAAAAAGTTTTTAGCATGATCTATCAGCATGGAAACTTACAAGTTTCTATCTCCTATAGTTTAGAAATGCCAGGGGGACCAATTTATAAATCACTTTGGAGGCCGATTACTCGGAAATGGTCGACTTTGTCAAAAAATCATGTATGAAACCTTTGCCTGCCTTTAGTTCAAAAAACCTATTCAACGATACCCTACACGATGATAGAATGAAAAAAAAAAAAATTCATCCCCACTTCACATGTATGTAGAGCCACCCCTAAAATATAAAATTATTATCATTTTATGATTTCAAATCCGAGATCTATACACAATCTATACCACATTTAATTATCAACTTTTTTGACTTTTTGAAATTTATTACCAAATTACAGAAGCTAGAAGCGCGGAAAGACAGACAGACAGACCGACGGACAGAGCGAAACTAAATGGGTTCTTAAAGCAAATCAGTATTTTTCTCCACTGTTCTAGACTACTCCATCTCTGCCGGTTCTAAGATCTGCGTGGTGACCGCTGGGGTGAGGCAGCGAGAAGGCGAGAGCCGACTCGACTTGGTGCAGAGAAACACGGACGTACTCAAGCAGATTATACCTAAGGTGATGTGGTGATAACTGATAATAAGTGATTAGAATTTTGGCTAGTGTTGGAGAATTATGGCAGTTTTGTAGATTTAGAATAAATTTAACATCATACGGTATCTCTCCGGCCGGAAAAAATAGCGCTGAAAATAGAACTCTGCGCCAATACAATAGTATAAGTTTCCTTCCTGCCGGAGAAATTCCAGATAGTGGAGTCCCAGAGGCTTAAGTCTTATTTTCAATTAAATTTTTCCAGTTGGTCAAATACAGTCCGGACACCATACTCCTGATCGCGAGCAACCCAGTAGACATTCTAACATACGTGACCTGGAAGATCAGCGGTCTACCGAAACACCACGTCATCGGCTCCGGAACTAACCTCGACTCGGCGAGGTTCCGGTATTTGCTGAGCGAGCGACTGGCGGTCGCTTCGACGTCCTGCCATGGCTACATCATTGGCGAACACGGGGATAGCAGTGGTGAGATATTTTCTTATCCGATTACGGCGAAGCCATAAGGAAGGGTACCTAATGATTTTGGCATTCTATGCATGTAATATGTATGTATGTTTGTTCCACAGTAGCGCCTTAACTACATATCCGATTTCAATAAATGAGGTGTCAATAGACTCGTAATAACAGCCCGGGTAACATAGGCTATATAATTTACGTTGTCTGGTTATTGTTTCTTTTTATAAAAAATGTAGTTTATGGCACAGGAGACATAGGAGGCGAGTATTTATAACCCCCTCCGCAAACAGAGGGGTGTTTTAAGTTTGACGTGTCCGTGTATGTGTGTATCTGTATGTCTGTCTATGACATCGTAGCCCCCAAATAGATGAACCGATTTTGATCCAGTTTGTTTTTGTTTGAAATATGTCTTAATCGAGAGTGTTCTTAGCTATAATAATTTTTTTAACGGAAAAAGACGAGGCTAAGCCAGATAACCCGATTGGCTGGTTTGCTGATCGCGATCGCGGGTCGCGGCGGACGCATAAGTCGGACGGCTACCTTAAGAGTCTTAATAATATCCAGCGGGGTTCCTATAACCCCATTCCTGTCGGATTCACTTTTGAAGAGCCTAATCCAAATCGCTACCTATTTTACAGGCTAGGACTTCCCCACGAAGGAGAACCAGCCTTCGTCACTGGTAACATCATAACATTTAATTTTCAGTCCCCGTCTGGTCCGGAGTGAATGTAGCCGGCGTGCGTCTTAGCGAAATCAACCCTAAAATCGGTTCGGACAGCGACCCTGAAAACTGGAAGGCACTCCATGAGGAGGTGGTCAACAGCGCTTACGAAGTCATCAAGTTGAAGGGCTACACGTCATGGGCCATTGGACTATCCCTAGCGCAGCTGTGCCACGCGATCATCAGCAATGCCTTCAGTGTGCACCCAGTATCAACTTATTTGAAGGTAAACATTACTTACTCGAATGACGAACGTGAAAAATGGTTCGGATGTACGGATTGTTAATAACAATAGAACCTTTGAACGGATGAACGTGGTTTTAAATTAAATATTTACTAAAAGAAAGGTAGGGGTGGGCTTGAAAAACGGCCATTGAACATCATGCAATTTTATAAAAAATTCGATGCTTTCATCTGCCAAGCGTCCTACGATTTCTCAGGGGTAATTTTTTATTCAAATTTTATTATTAATTTTATTTATTTATTTATTTAACAATTTATTGTACACACAGAAAATTATGACAATACAATTAACAAAGAAAGATGACACAAAGGACTGCTTATTTCTAATTAGAAATTTCTTCCAGCAGACCTACGGAGAGAAATGGGATGAAATGTAGCAGTTAGGACGTGCACAATATTATTTCTACAATTATTGTAGAAATAATAATTCAAATATTTATATCTATAATAAAATAAAATATAGTAAATAAGCTAAAATTTTAGAATCCTTTCTCCTATCAAAGCGAAACAGCCTACACAATCTGGTCTAAATTAGTAGCGGTTTTTCACATTTGCCACCAGTAGGTAATAATAATAGCTCTCCACACCGATTTCGGTGACGATGGCCGGGTTCATTGAAACCAGGCCAGCTACGCAGGAGTTATTTTATATTGCCCAAGTGTATGCGCGGTACACAAGAGCACTCTTCCTTTACTCTCGTAACACAGTGGGACGGATGACCGCCACGACTGGCGAGAGCTTTGAGGAACCTTTTACATGCGGATGGACATGGATCATCTTTCCAATCAGACAATCAGGTGATCGGCCTGCATTGTCCTTACCAAACTTGGAAACCACTTTTTTTTTTGGTGATCCTCCGCAGGAATCGAACCCACGGCCTTCGAGTCGAGAGTCAAGCTCTAAACCACGGAACCACAGAGTAATTTTGCCACAGGTATTTAAGAGGAATATTACATCTCGCCTGTGATTTTTGCGTAAAATGGCCAATTATGTCGTTCTTGATCTCAGAAACAAAGACACATTAACAATTTTGACATATTGAATAGTGCAGAATAGCTATTGGCCTAGTTCGTAGCGGCCTCGCTTTTTGTAAATTTTGCTTAACATTTTAATTAAACCCAAAATTGCAGAGAAACGTTTTCATAAAATGCGCGAAGGCACTTTTTTGAGCTCATAGATTGAACTACTGTTCTAAGCAAATGAAGTAATAAAATGAGAATGTTATCTCCTATATAGTCGTATAGTTCGTAGCGGCCTTAGAATTTTGAAATATCTTTAAATTAATATAGAAAAAAATCATACTCTAAGCCGAAAAAACTTCGAAAATCGCTTTAAGTTAACTCCTATCTGCGATAATATTAATAAGCAAAATTTATACCAGAAAAATTGTTACTTCATGAGGAATAAAGATTTTATAATTTTAAAGCATGAATTTACTAACCTATTTCAGTAAAAACGATAAATACAACTGCAAAATTACTACAAAATGCGAAATGTCGGGAACGCTTCAAATGCCTAATCTCGCAGAGTGCAGATTTGTTATAGGGCTCTTAATATTTCACCAGTGTTTAACTTTTTTTCGTTATTCCAGGGCGAGCAAGGTATCACAGACGAGGTGTTCCTCTCGCTGCCCTGCGTGTTGGGGCACAACGGCGTGTGTGACCTCATCAGACAACCTCTCACCGACCACGAGGTGAAACAACTGCATAAGTCCGCCAAAATCATGGCGCAAGTACAGGCCGGCATTAAATTTTAAATATTTACTTATTAACGACGCCACTGACGCCTAAGGGTCAGTTCACATCGCGACGATACGCAGCGCTGCATTTTTAATATAGCTATTTACAATTAAACTTTATTCAGTACACAATATACACGCTTCACATGATATCAGTCATACATTGCACATGCTCTGTGCAGCGCGGTGCAACTTGACATTCGAACGTTAACATTCATTGCAAGGCGTACATATCTTATTGTGTAATGAGTAAAGTTCAATTTTGAATAGATATCTTAATAATGCAGCTCTATGTCGTGTTTCGTTTCGTTTGGGTGTGAATTGACCCTAAAGGTCGCTAGCCATTAGGTCCCTGAATTCGTCCACAAGATTTGTTTTGCCACTAAATATTTATTCGGGGGAAAAATGAAGAGACGAATCGACCCCCGATATTTAAAGTTTGAAGCAATTTAGCTGTCTTAGTTCCTCAGAGTTGAACAATATGCAGAACAAAATAGGGTTTTGTAGTTAATTTCTGGCATTTTACAACTTAAATTATACCCAGTGGATTATAAATTATTAAATGCTATGCTGTAACTTAAATGAAATATTACATGTGTTTTTGGACTTTGTACTAATATTTATACCTTCAATCCGTTCAGACTTATTTTACCTGACTCCTCTGCCAGGAGTCAGGACCTTTATGCCGACGACATATGGACCACTCTCATAGAACCTCCGAGTTAAAATAACCCTGAACTATAATAGCTGACTATAATAGCTCATAGAAAACATTTCTTTTTAATATTTGGGCCCCAAGAATTCTAACTAGTACAGTACGACCACGGCCTCAATGTCTTTCGGCAATCGTCGTTTTTCCATAAGTCATTTGTCATTTCATTAGAGAAGAGATGATTGCCGAGGGCCATTAGCGATTTGGTTCTACTGTACTTGGGTTATTTAGGTCTTCTATTTGTTAGTTGAGTTATTTAAGTCATTTAAGTATTCTAAAATTATTATTAATGACCAAAAAATTTCTCTCTACGGAAGATAAGTATGAGAGCATTTTATTTTGCATTTCTGTTTTTATTTACTTACAAAGTGGTTGTTATACTAAACCATAATTTCACCAACGCGTTAACCAACGTTTAGGGCTGAGCTGCAGTTCACGATCTGTCTGTCCTGTTGTAACATTGAACGAGAGGGGGAGAAAGAATCCGGGACTAGCGATAAGCGCGTATTAAGAAGTTCGGTGAAATCTGGACTTGATGCCAAAATCTAGTTTATGTTTTTTTATACTATCTAGGTACTTAAATCGAGGCAAAATCTGCCTGGACATTATTAGTATTATCATACCGTACATTTTATTATTTGTTTAAGACTTTAAGAATATCTACCCACATGTTCTTTTCTGTTTCGAGAAAAAAATTATAATGGATTTTGTGCATAACTAGTAGATTAAAATCAACTTTTGTAAAACTATTTTTATTTAATTTCCAATTCATATACTTAGGTACGACCAATATTTAAATAATAGCCTTTATCTACAAATACCTAGTATTAAAATTATGTAGAAATAGACTCTTAGTGTAGATATTCTTTCTTACTTACATAAGTAGGTAATTAGGATTTAGGTGAATTAAATTTTTATGTACCTACCTACATATAAAAATTAAAATATTATATTTTGTTACTTAAAAATTTTACTTTGTAGACTGACATAATACTATAGTAAAATTACATAAATTGTCTACTTTTTGTAATATTTAAGTATATGTAATAAAATAAAAACACTTTGAATAAGAAAACTCCTTTATTTATATTTCAAAACCAAAAATGTCTTGTACATATCCCATAAATATCAAAGAAATATTATGCAAAATAATCGTTTAACTCTGTATAATAATATTATATTATTTTAACAATAATAATAAATTATCATGAACGGAGTACCTACTTAGTTAGTTTTATGATAAATTATAATTTATTACAAACGTTAATTAAAATAATTTTATTTTTAAATATTCTATTACAAAATAGTCTGCCATTAGTAAAAAAACCATTCCGTTATATAGTTTGAGCTATTTAAAAAATTATACACATCAGTCAACTGTTTATAATTTAGTACATCCATTGAGCGACACCTGTTGGGATATGAAGGAACTTTTTCCACGGGCCAGTTTGATAAGCTCACTAATGCACCAACAGATGCCGCTTTTCATTTCCAGACTGATCGAAAAAAGTTTTGTAGTGGACTGAGATTCCACCCCCGTCAGGCTCCCCTTATATTCTTACTGATAAAATATATGTCATATTGTAGTATGAGTTGTGTGCAATGAACGTTTGTACACCCGCCAGATTGTGCGGTGAGCCAATTCTCAGGTACAAGTCGCCAAAGGTACAAAAAGTTGTACTCACTTTACTTAGATTCTCATAAGGATTATTCTTATTTTTGGCTTCAGAATAACGTAAGGAACAAAACTTATTAAAGTCCTATTCTCTAAAATTAGTATGATCAGAGATATAAAGGTTAGTAGTTTTAACAGTGGCGTGCACAGGATTATGACACGGGGTATGCGGCGAAGTACTCGGTCACAAAAACTTTTTCGTTTATAGATTTTTAGCATAGCTACAGCCAAGCGACGGATCTCTAAGTCGAAACCATGCCAACATAGCAAGTCTTAGATGTACTACTATTCATGTACATCTTCTACGGCAACACAGACAAAACAGCGATCGATCGTCGCGGCGGAAGAAATTCTAATAAGTAAAATAATAAGCATATTTTTAAATATTATAACTACTCACCAGTCAGTCAGCTTCAATTTTCACATATTCAAGGTTCCGGTTACTTGAGATTACTATATCCCGATGTAAATTACTAAATAATATGCAAGGAAAACAATATAATTTAATCGTGTGTACACAACCACACAGCCAGTTATACGTTTCATAACTTACATGAAATTTTCGAGTTACATTATTATTTTGCTGGTTTAATTGTTGTAACTCGGGTACACATCTACCTTTAGACAGAATTTGAATCTTTTCACTGAATGACAATTGTGAGAACTTGTTATTTTTAATTTTTAATAAACACACATTTTCAACACAAACCTCACAGTCAAATAACTTTTTAAAAAAATCGACTTTCTGCTATATAATCATGTCGATATTCATGGGTGTGTGCGTTTGCGAAGTATGAAAATGACACATACATGCGATGATTTGTCCTGCAGAACGCAACGGCATGAGATGAGTTGCTATTTATAAAATATTAGGCGTTTTTAAGTTATTATATTTTTTAAATTAATTTATTTACTATTAATTAAAGTCATCTAAAGCGTACGAACGTTTTATTAAAATATCTGTGAATGACAAGTAAAGCACTGCATTTCTGCCTATATGGAGCGCACGCCCCTGGTAGTGATTTATATTTCTACGCGGAGGATTTTCCATTTTTATTTTTTATGGAAACTACATTTAAATAAGCAATCCGTCTAAATTCACTTTATGATATTCAAATGTCATTATTCTACTATATTATACGTTAGAATCAGTTCAAAGGCTATACAATTATACCTAATTTAATCAATTCACATTAAATAGAAGGACGGACATAGACAGATAAACAGACAGATGGACGAACAGAGCGAAACTATAAGGGTTCACTGTACTAAGGAAACCTAAAAAGACACGGATCTATGCATCTGCAGCTGTTGACTACCACAGCGTTAATTGACATCTGTGTGAAAGCACAGGGGCTAGTATAGTAACCTCTGTCAGGTATAATATGGCATACCGCCAGCACTTGTATTCACTAGACGCACACGTCTTGTGACGATAAAACTATAAATACTATTTACTTTTACAGCGTGACGTTAGTACGATAGACATAGCCTTAGTTAAAAATGTTTCTCTCAATATCAATATTGAGACTCTCCACGAGCTTAACTCAGACCACAGACCGGTTATGATTACACTTGGTAGTCTTAACCCCAATAATTCTAGTACTAGGAAGATAATAGATTATAAATCACTAGCGGAGAACATTAAAGTCCTTCATTCTAGCCACTTAGATAAAATCCCCGATATTATAGATAGTAAAGAGACAGCCATAGAGGCCGCCTCCCACTTGACCGATCACCTGGTAGCGACCATAGAGAACTCATCTAGGGAGGTGCCAACGACCCCCAAGGGCCGTTGGCCCCTCCCTGAGGACATAAGGGAGTCCATCAGACTCCGAAATGCGGCTAAGCGCACATATGATCGCTACCCGTCGGAAGAGTGGAGGAAAGCCCTCCGTCACTACGAGAGGGAAGTTAAGTTTAAAATCAAACAGCACAAAGCCGAGAGTTGGGATCGACTTCTCAGTGATTTAGAACCGTCTCACGTGGCGTACTGGCCACTCGCGAAGGCCCTCAAAAACAACACGGAGAGCGACATGCCTCCGTTAGATAGACCTAACCGTCCTCCTGCATTCGAAGACATTGACAAGGCCGAGTGCCTAGCTGATAATTTCGAACAACAGTGCCGGCCGAGTACTCTCCCGATTGATCCCGTGCACCTTAGCTTAGTTAATAGCGAGGTCAACAGCCGACTCTCGAGGCCACCTGACGTAGACAGGGTGAGGATGGTGGACTCGGAGGAGGTCAGTGACATTATTAAGTGTATGAATGCCAAAAAGGCCCCAGGCCTCGACGGTATTTCAAACAAAACACTTAAAATGTTACCGTCCGAGCTAATTCAACTCCTAGTGAACATCTTTAACGCCCTCTTAGTAGGATGTTCATTTCCAGACATTTGGAAAGTAGCTATTGTCATAGGTATCCACAAACCGGGGAAACCCCGGAAGGTGCCTGGTAGCTACCGTCCAATAAGTCTCATTAGCTCCCTAGGTAAAGTCTACGAAAGAGTTATTAAAAGGCGCCTTAATGACGTCATAACCGACAAAAAACTCCTTCCAGACGAGCAGTTCGCCTTCCGCGAAATGCACAGCTGTCCCGCTCAAGTACACCGCTTAACGGAGTACATATTATCTAGCAAAAACGACAGGAAGACGACATGCGCCGTATTCTTTGACATTGCAAAAGCTTTTGATAAAATTTGGCATAACGGACTGTTATACAAACTCTATCAAATGGAAATACCCGATTATCTCGTCTTACTAATTAGTAACTTTTTAAAAAATCGTAAATTTCATTTCCGCGTAGAAGGCGCACTGTCGTCGCCAAGATATATGGAGGCGGGAGTACCGCAGGGCTCGGTCCTCTCGCCCTCCCTATATAACCTGTACACTAGTGACATCCCCAAACACGCTAAGGTGCAATTAGCTATGTTCGCGGACGACACAGCCCTTTATTATTCAAACACACGAGCCCGTACCGCGTCTAAAGTCCTCCAGGAGTCAGTTACCGCCCTCGGTAATTGGTTCTCCAAGTGGAGAATAGAAGTCAATCCCGATAAAAGTCACGCCATTCAATTCAATGGTAATAAATCAGCGGGGCGTAAGTGCCCCCGTAAAGTAATGAGCCCTATTAGCCTGCACGGCAACATTATCCCTGAGGTCTCTCAGGTCAAATATTTAGGCGTAGTACTAGGCAAGTCGATGACGTTTTCGAGTCACATCAGTAACACACTGCGTAAAGCGAAATTTGTACTCTACAAATTATATCCGCTACTTAATTCGCGAAGCAAAATGTCCTTAAGACATAAGCTTACATTGTATAAGGTTTGCATCAGAACGATACTCACTTATGCGTGCGTCTCCTTCGCACAGATAAGCGAGTCTCAAATGGACCGCTTGCAAAGAGTCCAGAACCGGTTTCTACGCATGGCAACAGGCGCCCCCTGGTACATGCGTAACATCGACTTGCATAGGGACTGCGAACTAGTCACCATTAAAGCCTATATCAAGGAACTCGTAGAGAGATTCTTTGATAAAGGCAAAAACCACCCAAACCCCCTTATAAAAAAGGCACTGGACTACAACCACGACGCACTGACTTTCCGACACCCGCACAAACGGCCTAAGCATATCTTAGCCGATCCCGTTGACCCGATCACAAAATACGTAACGTACTGTGTACAGTTACGTAAACACAAATCACACGCACCCGCGTCGCTAGCATTGCACCGGGGTCGACGCCGGCGCCTACCCCGAGGTCCCACATCCGACACGACAACACGTACAGACGTACAGACCGACCCTAACACGGGACCGGACCCGAACCCGAGTTCGAGTTCGCATCCCAGTAGTCTAGGTACACTCCTAAATAGTGTCCGCGACCGCGATATTGATATAGAGAGCTCTACCAATACCGCGAACCTCATCGACATTAGGACTTACGCGCGCGAGTCATCCCGACCGTACGCGGAAGGGGAGAGGGACGGCCCTCTCAGTACCGATATCGATCAAATCGAGAGCTCCTCTATCGCGATAACTCGCACGCCGCTAGTCTCTGCTACCGCGCGCGAGCAACCTCACTCATCAGCGAGTGAGGAAGGGGTCGGACCCCTCAGCAGGAGAGACCCGCGTCTCCCCTGTCAAAAAAAATAGCTTCTAATCCGTAGCTGTCCCCAATATCCGGTTTGAACATCACCCGGGTGATGTTAGGGAGGGTCAAACCCTCCCATCGTCTACCACCAAACAAACTAGCCACCAGGCTAGTTATAGTCCGACTTAGCTACAGCGGTCTTAACCCGACCCTTAGCATAGACCCGTTCGAAAAAAAAAAAAAAAAAAAAAAAAAAAACAGCGTGACGTATAGTGCACACCTCCACAAATTGTGTAAAGAGTAAATACTTACGATTAATAATTGAAATTGAGTTATGGGCGTTATGAACGGGAGAGGGACACTTAACAGCCCTATTAAAAATCTGCACTCTGCGAGATTATGCATTTGAAGCGTTCCCGACATCGCGCATTTTGTAGTAATTTTGCAGTTGTATTTTTCGTTTTCATTGATATATTTTAATAAATTCATACTTTAAAATTATAAAATGTTTATTCCTCATGAAGTAACAATTGTTCTGGTATAAATTTTGCTTAATAATATTATCGTAGATAGGAGTTAACTGAAAGCGATTTTAGAAGTTTTTTTTGGCTTAGAATAAGATTTTTTTCTATATTAAATCAAAGATATTTCAAAATTCTAAGGCCGCTACGAACTATAACTATTCTCATTTTATTATTTCATTTGCTTAAAACAGTAGTTCAATCCAGGAGCTCAAAAAAGTGCCTTCGCGCATTTTATGAAAATCTTTCTCTGCAATTTTGGGTTTAATTAAAAAGTTAAGCAAAATTTACAAAAAGCGAGGCCGCTACGAACTAGGCCAATAGCTATTCTGCACTATTCAATATGTCAAAATTGTTAATGTGTCTTTGTTTCTGAGATCAAGAACGCCATAATTGGCCATTTTACGCAAAAATCACAGTCGTAATGTGATATGCCCCTTAAGGGCGTCACAGTTGGTGAAGATACTGTAGTATTTTATCTTAAGATGCCTGGATATACGTAATAGTATCTTAGCTGTCTGTGATAGTTCATAGAAATATAGCAAGCGATATTTTTATATACTGAGACTTCGCTGTCTCTTCCGTCCGTCTGTCTCCAGTCACCACGCTGTATCTTCATAAATGTGATAGCTAGAGAGATAAAATTTCGTTCGCCCATACAACAAACGATTTTTGTCGGTTTGTACGGAACTCTTCGTGTGCGAATCATTGCGATGTGGCAGCATTTTTTTAATCCTAATTTCCTTCATATATGTCCTACTTATTTGAAAAATACTTGTAACATAATTAATTAATAGTTATCGACTCGTTTTAAATATTCATACACAATCATCTTAAAATATGATTATTATATTTTAAGTCAGAATAAGAAGTCGAGTGCAACAAAAATCATATAATTTTATCGTCAACCATAAAAAAACCGGCCAAGTGCGAGTCGGACTCGCGCACGAAAAAAACGTATGGAAAAATATTCAAAATATTATTTACTTTTATTAAGTTACCTACATAATAGACGAAGACTCAGAATCAATAACAGCGAGTAGCTAATCATTTACTCTTTATATATTTACTTATTATTACTGTATTATTATTATCTAATCATACCCTACCGACGAACGTTGAATGTATGTACAATTTGCAAAAAAATATTGCTATAACATGAAGATTGGAGTATTGGTGTTACGCGCGATAACAAATTTATTATTTAATAAAAACTATATAATATTTAATTAATAATAGCGTGTTATCACATCGTTTAAACTTTTTATTAAAATAAAAAGTCTACGCACATAAACTAACACATAAAATAACAGCATTTTAACCGTTAAATAATAAACGTTCTCCACGGATCCACACGTGATAATAGTTAACTAAATATAGAACGAAATCTCAAGACCAATTATTGTAAAAATCCTGACCCCAATATGGCTGTCAATTGAGTTCAACGACCTCTTATAATGCGGGCACAAGCAATACGTAACACAGAAGATTCTCCGTGAAATATCTCTAAAAATAACCAAAAACACTGGGGGTTTTGTGGAAATTTTCTAGAATAATATTTTTTTTGTGTATTTTTTTCGTATAAATAATGCAAGAATATTCAAATATTTTGGCGCTAAAGACACGGTCACGATTGATTCATTGTTTAATATTTAGTCTGACGCCTAAGGGTTGAAACTAGGGGTGCGCGCGCACTTGCACGGAAAATTCATCTTCGTTGTCGGTGTCGTATAGTGAAGTTGTTTGCACGGTAAGTCCATTTAATTTTATTCCGTCAAAACATTTCGAGATTCAATTTAAAATTGTACGAAACTTTTGAGTTTCACTTTTCTTTTTTTTAAGCTCACGTTGTGATTACGTCACTTTTTCATGTTGCTAGTAAATTATATGGTAGAAATATAAATATTAGGTTAGGTTAGGTTAGTTATTTAGGGACACGAAAAATTAATTAAAATTATCGTTAAGTTGTCATGGTTAATTGGCTGTTGTTTTGGTACCTCTATGTACATGTAGTAATAATAATAAATGAGAATCAGAATTATTTTTATTTACATTTCTGTTATTATTATATTTGTTTTTACTCTTAATTACAATTAAGATGAAACTGATGAAAGAAATCAGAAAGGATTAAAAATAAAATAAAAAATACAATGCATTTATTAACAGTTGTTCGTATAAGTGCTTTCGTATTTTTATTGTTACTGAAAGTCTAGAAAATAATTAGGTATTTAAACAAAGTTCTGTAATTATTGATAAATAAAGCGTTAGTTTTAACGTAATTTAAACATAGAATTTGCACATAGCGAATGTTTTAGCTTTACGCGCCAACGCAAAAGGCAACTCAGGCTTCTATCAACTTATATAACTTTCGAGGGCGGTTTGTGTCAGAGCGGTCTTTTCTGTAAATAAAATGATGTATGAAAAGTCAGGTGTATATTAACATTACGTATGTACTTGCTCAGGATAAAAAATAGCCTATGTGTTAATCCAGATCCTAAACTACTACCATGCCAAATTTCATCAAAATCCGTTCAGTAGTTAATGCGTGAAAGTGTAACAAGCATCCATACATACATACAGACTTTGACTTTTATAATATTAGTAAGTATTTATTACTTTTATTACTTATATCGAAAGAAGACCTATGGGACAAAAGGGTTTCATTATGAACATCAATCGGAGTTTTTATAAATAACATTATCCCAAGTCAGCGTTCTACTAAAACTCCTAACAAAACTCGGTCTCCCAGGTGAATTATTATAAAGGTTAAGATTTCTGCAATAAATTTTGAGTTAGGTACTGTGTTTTATTAGGTCTTTACCTATGAAATTGCCGTTTTGTATGAAAAAATTTAAGCGAATTTTTTACATGTATTTTTTATTTATATTAATCGAAGTAATCACCCATGCAATCAATGCATCTTTGCCAACGCAGTGGCAGTTTATTGATACCCTTCTTAAAGAAATCAGCTGGACGGGAGGCAACAAATTCTTCAAAGGCATTTTGTACTGCCTCTCGGGTATTGAATTTTTTTTCCCGCCAAGAAGTTATCCAAATTCTGGAAAAAGTAGTAGTCTGTAGGCGCAAGGTCTGGTGAGTAGGGCGGATGACGGAGAGCTTCCAACCCCAGTTTTTGCAACTTGGAAACCGTCTGCTGGGCAGTTTGAGGTCGCGCGTTGTCGTGCAGGAGCAGCGGAGACGAGCGATTGACCAATGCTGGTAGGAGATGTGCCAGCTTCTCCATCATTGTGCTCAGTTCTTCACAGTACACATCTGCAGTAATGCTCACCCCGTTTGGTAAGAAGCTGTGATGAATCACACCGGCGCTAGACCACCAAACAGTGACCATCACTTTTCTAGGGGTAAGTTTTCGTTTAGGGCATTGTTTAGATGCCGAACCAGGATCCAACCAACTTGCTGAGCACTTGCGGTTATCAAACAGAATCCATTTTTCATCGCAGGTAACAATGCGGTTCAATATTCCTTCATTTGTGTGTCTGTTGAGCTGTGCAAGGCACGTCTCGAGGCGTACTTCGCGCTGGCGATCATTGAGTTCGTGGGGCACCCATTTGTCAAGCTTTTTTACCTTGCCAATTTGACGCAAATGGACCAATATTGTTTTGACGCTAACGTCGAAAGCTGTTGCTAATTCAGCCGTAGATTGTGTATCATCAGCTTCCACAATCGCCTTTAATTCGTCATTGTCGACCAAAGTCTTCGGACTACCGCGAGGTTCATTTTTCAGGTCGAAATTTCCAGAACGGAAGCGAGCAAACCAATAACAGGTGGTGCGTTGGTTTATAGTGCTAGCTCCGTAAACGTCGTTGATGTTGCGTGCCGCTTGTGCCGCGTTGCTGCCACGACGGTACTCATATTCCATAATTACTCGAATTTTTAACGTATCCATGATGACGAAAAAGATTGAAATGCGATGAAAATGTAACACTAATCAATAAACAAATTACTACTTTTGGAAAAAGAATTCCATGTTTTTTAAATAAAATTAATTTTAGCCAAACAAACATTATTTTGATTTGAAATGGCCAGTACTGCAGAACGGCAATTTCATAGGTAAAGTAGTCAGGATATTTGTATTTTCTATGATACTTAGTGTATGATAAACTCTTGCGTCATACCACAGGGAAAATAATATATTAATTGACAGGATTTATCATCATGATTACAGTTTAGAATATATTATAATTATTGTAGATATTGTAATAATATTAGGCGTTTTGTAAAGAAGGCACATAAAGCCGATTTTTTTTAAACATAATATATTTATTTAATCAAAGTATACCTACCATTGCTATATATGCACTTTTGCCATCTCATGGGTAGGTTTTGGCTGGTTCGTCAGGGTTCAGCCATTGCGATGAGCGTTTCCGATTATCGTACAGGTTCCACATTTCATCACAGGTATTGATTCGAATTAAAATCCCTTCATTATTGTGCCGGTTGAGTAATGTAACGCAGCAGTTAACGCGCGTTTGTCGGTTTACTGCACTCAATTCGTGAGGTACCCACCTTTGAAGCTTTATCACCTTCCTAATTTGCTTCAAGTGGCTTAAAACAGTTTTATCACTAACACCGCAGCCTGCAGCTAACTCGGACGTGATTTGCGATGGATCCGCATCCACAATTCTTCATTATCAACTTTGGTCTCCGGCCGTCCACGGGGCTTGTTCTGCAGGTCGAAATTTCCAGAACGAAAACGTTGGAATCAAAACGCACTGTGTTTTCTTTTGCGACACCGCCGCCATTTGATATTGGAATTCCTAACCAAAGAAGATATATTTGAGATATATGTGGCCAGTGAGACAAAACGCCAATTTCATATGTAAGGACCTAATATTATCAATAAAAAATTAATACTAATGGAAAAACAAAGGACGCTCGAAAGAAGTGAATCTTTATAGTAGAACGAGTAGGTATACGCTTACACTATATCTAACTATAATAATATAATCACGATGAGTCTGTATAGAAGCTTTGAAAATTTTAAGAAAGTCTCGCCTTGGCGATTTAATTTATTTTAATTATAACTTTATTAAGGGAACGTTATTACATTTTATTAAAATGTGCACAATTCAGAAAAAACAGACACGTTTGAGAATCAACTCGTTATCTTTCAATTAAATTTTGTTTTAAAAATATGGTACGTTCGATGCTCGTCTCTTATAATATTATGCCATCATTTCAAAATTCGACCATAATTCATATTTTAAATTTAAACTTTATTAGGGTTTAGATACGCAATAAAAATATGAAAATGTTGTCAATGGAATGTGAAAGCACTTAATAATCTGTGTGTAAAGGAAATATTGACTATTGTGTCAAACCAACACCTAGAACTGTTACCATACAAACGCATGGTGGTGTGAGTGAGGTAGTGTGTGTAACTTTATTCTATAAATTTTATGTACATAATTCTAAGCATTATTTAAAAAGTATCAGCTTTATGCACACCTTTCTCTGCATAAACTTAAAACTGTGTCAAATTTTATACTGATCCGTTTGCATGATTTTCGTAAAAAGGGTTAAGAAGTTTTCGATTCACGTATTAACCTAATATAATGTGATGATAATATTACTTATTATATTAAATAATTTATAATTTACAATAATAATTTGCACTTGCGATATGTAAATACGTATGTAATATACTGTATTTAGTATTATGTGTGCACAAAATATGTAGCTTTTATTATTGCAGCGATTTTTATTATATGTTTCGAATTTTTGCTGCCTTTTAGGGAAAATATTAACGAGATGTTGCCCGCGAGGATAACAAAGAAAACTTTGCGGGAATTGTACATTTTGCCGCGATAAAATAGCCTATATCCGTCTCCGTGCTCTACTCTATATCGGTGCCAAATTTCATCAAAATTGGTCCATTAGTTTCGAAGCCTATTCAATGCAAACAAAGAAAAAAACATACAAAGAAACAAATATTTCCTCTTTCTTATATCAGTAAGATAACATTATACATAATATCACATTGCCAGTATTGTAATATTAAGGTAAGTTGGGGCAAGAAGTAATACTTATACATTATTTTAATTTCTGGGTCAATAACTCAAGCGGAGCAATCTTGTATGACAGTGGCCATCTTTACCGATAGACCGTCTTGTCCCATCTGATAATACACATTTTAATGGTAAGTCTTACTAAAATTTGTTCCAAGTAACCGCTGCTAGAGCTTTGCGGCTCCATGTCTCTTCAGTATCTACCCAACGGTAGAGTTTTACTTTACCTGTTGGAGTTTTACTTTTACCTTATGGCACAGTTTTTGCAAATCCTTCCATTTACCTAAAGCTCGAAATTTTTACTTAACTTGAAAGTACCTAATTACTATCTATTTTTTTTTTTCAAATAAACTCTGCAAAGTTTTATAAGCAGGGTGAAATGAAGACTTAATTAATCTTGCACTAGCAGTATTTATGAAAACAGTGAATCAATACATTTTCTACGATCGTATCATGGAATTTTTTTAATTCTAATTTCAATTCGATATAAAATTTGGGAATTAGCTATTATAATTTATCGTTCATATCGTCGGAAAACATTAATCATTTGAAAAAAAGTCATGATGTTAGTGCATACAAGATTCTGCACGAAAAAGTTGCAGGAAATATTGAACCCAGGCGTAACCGGGTCTAACTTGAAGGCTATGCTTAGTGGACGTCCTTCAAACGAAAAAATGAGAACAAATGATTTATACATCCCATAGAGCCATGGAACGAAATAGTGACTTCGAATTGTGTCGTACCAGGTCCTCACAAAAAAGTGGCTACAAATCATGAGTTTCAAGGATGACTCAAAAATATCAAGTATTTTTGTGTCAGTAATCACTTACCATCATACATATAATTTACTCGTTATCTGTAGTAGGCATACGTCATACTTCACATTATGTACTGCGCTACATAAGGTCTAAGCGGGTAACCTCTGAGCGATCGTACACTGCATAGTTTACGACCGAGCTACATTTGACATTCGATCAAATACATTACGATCTGCAAACATGTCGGCCGTTCCCGCTACGCCAATGTTTGTGAACGCAATTTCAATATGGGAGTTTATTTTTAGAGTTTTTTAAATAATCATATTTTGTTGTTGTAAAGTACTATCAGCGAATCTAATTCATAAGCAGATTGACTGTTCTCACAATTTGTTAGTATTGTGCTATTAACATGATGTCAAATTGACATATCTGCATGGTGTCATTAAAAAAAAGTGTGTGTATCAGCTCCGACACCCGACTGGAGTTTGCTCTAAAAAGTAAATTTTGGTGTGCAATGCAAAGCGACCGACGCATCATCGTGTTACCGTGTGACATCGTGAATTCGATTTTACTCCCATAGATTTTCCAACCCCGGGCTTATATTATATGAAAGTCGTTTCATAAGGAGTAAATTCCAATAAATTATGAGAACACTCTACCTGCTTATGAATTAAATTCCCTGATAGTACATAATAATATATTTATGAACTCATATAATAATTTTGATATATTGCTCAAAGCCGTATTTTCGTTGCATGACTATTCACTATATTATTATTAATAATATAGTGAATATATTAGACATAAGTAGCATCATATTAAAAAAAAATACATTATTTGATATTTCCTATTGTCCCATTTAGATAGATGTATACAATACTATTATACTCCCGACTCTAAATTATGTAACGTTACAGTCCATATTTTTTTATTTTCATTCAATTCTGCGAATGAAACTTAAACATAAAAAAAATTTCACGTGGAGCGGGAAAATGTTTCATGTGGAGAATTTATAAAAAATGTGCATATAAAAAATTTAAGCTTGCACTATTGTCATATTTAAGAGTTTAAACATCGTTCGCATTAATGAGTAGCGGGGACGTAACAGGATAGAAGGCGGGCCTCGCAAATAGTTTACGGAGTTCCCGTGAGACACGCGGACGTTTGTGACTGTTCCCCATATCTGTGGCAGTCCCCGTCTATTGTGATTATTCCACATAAAACAAGTACGTTATTATTTATTAATAATAAACGCGATTATGAACCTTGCGATTACTCATGTTATATTTTTGGGGTGTCTGTCGCCTATTTTTTGTCGAACAATTTTAAATAGCTGGCGAATTTTATGTAACCTGTACTACGAAGATTTTGTCTATTGTGTAACGGTTTTGTTTATTTTTATATTTATTTGCACGACTTTCAGAGCGTTTGCGAATGTTTTAGTGTTTTTTAGTTTATAATATCCATTTACTTGTATCTTAAAATACCATAACCGTCGTTTGTAGCGTGCTGTTCTTATGAAAATAATTTTATCATTCTGTTAATTATCCATAATTCATAATGGATGTCATAATGTTCGCTTGATTCCTCGTAACTTTTCCAAAAAAATGTTCTTGCTGTCCTTAACTATTCATATACGTAAATATCCAGTCCTAAGTTGTCGTACTTTAGGATTAAATTTAACCGTATGCACGCTTTTTATTAATGTCCAAATATAGTATAAATCACTACCAAATCTCTATGAAGATGAATTGTGGTTGAATTTGGACACTAGTTAATGTAACAAGCTGTATCCGGCTACTGTGTTCGCGTGGGATTTAAAGATTTATACTATCATGTAGTTTGTAGACTATAGAAGCGAGCTCTACCATGTCAATTATTTTTTTAGCAGAAAAATGTACACAATACTTGTACACATTTGAATCTAATTACAAAACAAGCACTGTTAAAAACATTTTTACAAAAGAAAGTTAAATATAAAATGAAAAATTTTGTTCCACTCAAAATGTAAAAATTTTCTTCTGAAATGCATATTTTATTACTAAATTAAAAACATTATCATGATAAATTATATAACATAGATTTTGTATGAAGTACGGCAAAATATTCTTCAGTTTTCGGTGATTTTCGAACTAAAATCTAATGAAGCTTGGCTCTTGGCGAATGCAATTCCTTTACTTGTTGGAGAGCCATGCATCGACACAAAAGGCCGGCTTGGCCGGAGAGATGCCGCGGCCTCACCATAAACGAGCGTCAAATAAAGCGTGCATTATATTTCATTATACTGAGGGCATCGAAGCTCAAGGCAGGGGTGAATGTATAAAATATTAGCAATTGTAACTCCTCTGGTGTTGCGTTAAAGTCAAAATTCCTTAGGCTGACGCCCGTCGTCGTTGGGTTGCGTTGTCGCAGCGGATTAACGCATTGTATTCCACACCTGTGTTGACGCACGACATCACGGTGCAAGAGGATGATAGCGCAGCGCACTATCCACTCTCCCTCTTCGTCTCCTCGACGTCGTTCCGATAAAACGTCGCGTTTGACGACGGAACGCACTAATGGAGCCTCACTCGATATGTAACAAACTATTTTTATTCTCCAGATATATATAAGAAGACATTATGGTAGCTGATGACGCGGACGGGGCTGAGACGGTACGCCTGCAGCAGCTGTCAGACGGAGCCAACCCCTCTCCGCTGCCAGCTAAGTAAGTAACGAGCTAATCACCTGATGGTAAGCCGCCATCGCCGCCTATAGAACTCCGGAAGAATTGCGTTGCCGGCATCTTAGCCGTAATTGTCAGGTCAACTTCTAAATGATCTCAAAAACATAGTTATTATCATCATCACCACCTACTACCGTCCTCACTGCTAGGGTTCGAGTCTCTCCTTAATGTGAGAACGATTATGTTGTAGTCCACAACGCTATGCAAGATGGTTTGCCTCACTTGACCTCGTAGATTGTTTGGCGCTCGGCTCTCGCCAATGAAGAAACTGTAGTTTAGCTAGACTGCTACGGTTCAGCAGACTTAAGCCCACTTGCCAGAATGTGGATTAAATATTATGGTATGTCTCTGGTTCTTCGTATTTATGAAAGAGAAGGCACGATATTTTAATCCAGGGTTAACTTTACCCTCGATCTGCACAATTGGGCCTTTATGTCTCTTCTCGGACTTGCAGATAAGTTACAATGTTTTCCGTTCATCTATGGTCTGGTCCAACCTCTTACAAAACTTTGTTGTGAAATATTGACAAATATTTTATCTGTTAATACATGACAGCTTTTTATAAAGAATCATATTACTCAAAATGAGATTGCCGTCATTCTTCCGAAGTGATAGCAGGTACGTTTAAATTAGGAAATCCCTGAATATAATTGCCTAAAAATATTGTATTTCTGGTGATAAATATGGGATAATATTAGTGAAGTTTAGATATGTTTATATTATGTAGCAAATAGGGAATCATATATTTCACTAATAATGTTTCAATACTTTGTATACATTTTGTCGACAGAGATGATGTCGACAATGACTACGACCCACACTTACACCGGGAGCTCTCCAATCCAACGAAGTAAGTTAAAGTTTCATATTACCTCCTGGATCCTCCGTGATGTAAGCTGATCTATACCCAGGGAACTGTATATTTTGCCGTAAAATATCGTGCTCATTCCGAGAGTCCGAGATAAACTTTCTGTGTGCTTCATTTTTTAGTTTTTTTTTCTCCTCCGAAACATTGCTAACCATAATTTAATATCATCCTACTATTATGAACTTGAAAGTTTGTGAGGATGGATGGATGGATGTTTGTTACTCTTTCACGCAAATACTTCTTAACGGATTTTTATGAAATTTGGTATGGCAGTAGTTTATGCTCTGAATTAACATAGTTATTAGCTTTTTATCCCTAAAAAGTATAGTGTTTCTGGGGGATATTGTATTATATTTGTTTGAATATAAAAATATATATGCCCAGTCATATTTTACACTTAGATCTTATTACCGTCAATAATTTACTGAGTACGGTAATTTTCAATTATGTGCAATAGAACGCCACACTCACAATATAAAACCTTATCCTAGGCAGAGGCAACGAGGAACATATTCGTAATATTTAAAGAAGAACTGGGTACACCTATAATATTTATTATTATTGTGATTACTTATCATTATTGTGATATGTAAATTGATTGGACGAAAAATCGGCTAACTCTCGATACAAAGAAAGCATGGGGCTAGCAATTTAGAAGGTTTCATTTCTGTCTCACGTATGCACTTCACTATGATCTCTGCTTAGTACTTAATCACTAAAAAAACTGTTTCTACAATTTACAAGACATTACACACATATTGAAGGTTACGTTTCATTGTTCCAGCAACATGGAAACCCTGGTCCATCTGCTCAAGTGCAGCCTGGGCACCGGCATCTTGGCCATGCCACAGGCGTTCCATAGGTCTGGACTAATCACTGGCATCGTGGGCACGATTCTCATAGGAATACTGATCACTCACTGCCTGCATGTTCTTGTAAGTGTTTTTATTTATTTACTAGCTGGTGGCCGCAACTTCGTATGCAGAACTAATGGAAAAATTGAAACTTAACTGTCTTATAATAATTAACTGAGTAAACGTACTATGTATTTCACAGCTGTCAAGCTTCGGCACGAATAAGTTTGCTCGCGCGGAGAGATACCAATGGTGTTTATAAAGAAAACCAGTCTGAAATAATACGTATTTCGCCAAAAGAGTGAGGTCGTATTTCGCCAAAAGGTCACGGATCTAATTTAAAAGACTAGAAACGTGTCCATGTGCAAACATGAAACATGTTTTTATTTTCGAATTATTTTGTACCCCTAAATATCAATAACTACAATATATCAGACCAAATACCTCCTAACACTAAATGCAAGCTGTGAATCGGATTTTTAAGATCAAAGGCAAAGGCGTTACGCCTTTGCAAGCATGATTTAGATACAAATGGCGTTTGCTCGTCAACTGACCGATCAATCGCTATTCAGCATGTAAATCAGTTGTGGCTTTCACCTTGTTTTTTTTGGTACGGTTTGCTTTATTCTAAATTTTTGAACATATTTTATTCGTAAACTAAAAGTATAAGGTACTTAGGTAGTTCTATGTAGAACTACAACCCACGGGTGATGATAATGTAATCTTAATTGATGAAGCAATTTGTAAATCACATCCATTATAAATCTCACAATCATAGTCTTTCAGCTAAAAGAAACTTCAAGTTTTCTCTGTTTTCCGTATGACGACTGAGAAATATCTGGACGTTGGTGAAGATATCTTTTAGTAAGCTAGTTGACATATGCATAAATATGTCAAGGTCGCATTCTCTAATAGCTGCAGTTTTCATATGCATAATAAATATTGCACCAATTGATAAGGAGACGTCGCTCCCTTGAGAGCAATTAACAATAATTTTTACGTCATCACCACGCAATGGTGGCGCCATGATGACGCTTCATCAATCAGAAGACTGATAGATATCAGTTCCAATAATCGTATTCCAATGTTCATCAATAATATGACTTGACCTTACATTCAACTTCCTAGAATCTAGATTAATGACATAATTTAGGGGTCATCTTTATTAGCACTGTAATGATTACGAAAACGAAAGTATCCCTCATCCAATTTAGCATGGCTTATAAGCCATGGTAATAATTTTGTAAGCATCCGTAGCCTACTGATAGATTTCTTGTATTGTTATGGGATGTACATCCCTAGGGACTCTCTGGATTCCAGGTTCAGTTTCGAATTTTAGTAGATTTTTTTAAAATCCGGTCACATCAGAATACTGTAAGAACAATGTCTTCTGATAGCTTACGTCTGCCAACCCGAAATTATTCACATTGAGGAGAAATCCGAGATCTATCAGTTGGGAAGTTAATGGTTGGTGGCTGATACAATAGGTCTAATCATTCTTTCCTCCTCCAGATCAGATCACAGTACGCCACATGCAAACACCTCCGTGTGCCCCTCCTCTCGTATACGGCGTCTGCCTCAACCGCCCTGTCCATGGGCCCTCCTTCTGTCCGCAAGTGGACCCGCTGCATGTCCCTCTGCGTGGACGTCTTCCTTGTGGTCTACCAGCTGGGTATCTGCTGCGTCTACATCGTGTTCATCGCGGATAATATTAAAAAGGTATGTATGAAAAGAATAACAAACATTAAAGGAGTCATTTGTTATTGAATAAAAGATAATGAAAGACATTTAAAAGACGAAGGGGCAAAACGTCCCCACCCTTGTAGCACTACAAGACATATATCAAATGAAAGGGATTCAAAAGTGTGTAAGTTTATTGCATAACGAAACATCTCTACACCATAGGAAAAAAAGTTAATGAGGGTTAAAAAGGTTATAAAAAAGTTTAAAAAATCATTCTGTATTATTGCACCATTTCATAGTGTTACTAGTAAGGAATAATTTTTGGGAAGTATATAGTAGTACCTTTAGAAAAGTGTTAATTTTGTTAAACGGCCTCATATTTTGAAGAAATGTATGGAAGAATAATAAAATGCTAAAATTCAAATTCTTTATTCACACACACACATAATAATTTAAGCTTTTTCCTCAATTTTTACGCACATAATTACTTTCTGGAAATTGTTTCTTAATAGCGACACTATCGATTTGTTTTGTGGGCGAAAAACTTGAGAATAGAGCTTATTTTTAGTATTTTATTATTTTCCCTATACAATTCTTTAAAAATATGAGGTATTTTATGAAAATACTTTCCAACATTTTCCTGAAGTTTGCCGTATACCATTACTTCCCAGATATTGTTCCTTACCAGCAACACTACGAAATGGTGCAATAATACAGGATATTTTTTTTATTTTTTTAACCCTTAACCCTCATTAACTTTTTTCTCCCATGGTTGAGAGATATTTTATAATACAATAAAATTACGCACTTTTCAAGCCCTTTCATTTGATATGTCTTGTAGTGCTACAGTAGTGAGGACGGGCTCCATACAAAAATGCCTATCTTCTTTAAAATGTTGCCAAGAAGAGACCAGAAATTGCTCGCACTGTTAAAAAATATTACATCTAATGTAGAGCCAAGCTTCTAACTCTATGTGCCCTAATTACAATAGACAGTAATCAAAATAATTATGTAGCTTGGCTTGCTTTACACCAGAAAAGTATTGAACAGCCAATAAATTTTTGACCAATCGCCCAAGCGGCCATTTTGACTTAGAGTTTGCGAAGATAAGATTTGTAGAGCTTGTGAAACGTCGTGTACCTGTTGCCTAATAGAAATACGAATACCTTTGTGCCAAGTCTGAACCTCATTACTCGAGTAAGTTAGAAGTTTCCCGTGAAGCAACCTGCCGTACTTTGTTGTTATGACAGTGTATGATTTGTGTAAACTTTGCCACCGATGACTATACAGAACTTATTAGTAATCCGTGTGCAACTTTGTTAAATTTCAAAATGTTTTCCTTATATCAAGCGAATCTTATCAATAAGGGGGTTATTTTTACCTAATTACGGCGAAGCCAAAAGAAAGGGTTAGTTATTTAAGCGTGCATACATAGAGTATGTATGCATGTATGATTGTTCTACCGTAGCGTCTATACTACTGATGTGAATTTAAATGAGGTGAGGTAATAAAATGAGGTGTCTACAAATTCATGATAAAGGCACAAATTAAAGAAAGAGGAATAGATAAACAGCAACATAGTTAGCTTTCGATTTAATTGAACTACTACAAGCATACGGTGTGTCCACGATTGTGTGGAAAAGTTCTTGGCCGTTGAAGGGGACGTCTTTCGACGACAAATTTTCTATGAAACATGTTTCTTTGTACGTAAGTTTATTTTCTACTCTGTGATAATGTCCCACGTGACGTAGGCTATATAGTTTGCGTAGTCGGGTTATAGTTTTTAACTTTTCATTATTTATCAAGCGATTTCTTCATTCTACTATATACACTATAGTCCTATAGTCCACGAGATAGTAACAACTCAAATCTCATATCATCTATTAATTATACATCAGCTATGTAGAGTGCTCGCGCGCGACAACCGAGCCCTATTTCAGTACGGGACGATATTATTTAATACCAATTGTCAATGGACCATGTAGAGTCGGCAAAAAGGGTAAGTGGTAAGTGGAGCCGAATGGAGATGAAACGGAATGGAGTTTTAGGGAGTGTTATGGAGTTATATTAATATATAAATTATTATATATATATTATTTAAATACGTTAATTTTTTGTCAAAAATTAGTATTATTAATTGACCGGGCTCAATAATGTTTAGCGTTCATGAAAAGCATGTTTGCTTTACTTATTAACCCAATTCTTTAATTCACGTTAAGAAAATCCTATGTAGTTATTCTCTCTTGATTCTTAGACATATTGAAGGCTAATTAGAAATATATATGTACACTTTTCTGTTACGTCCGCAAGCATAGTATTTACTTTTGAAATTCAAGCGCTAAGAATCTACTAAGACAAAGGTATTTATAAAGTACAGCATGTCGTGCTTATTAATACGACGCTTGACCTGACCGAGTTTACTTGGCCTACGCGACTTTGAGCTTGTTAAAAGATATGTCTCATACAGTCAGTCATCTTATGACACCTAAAAACTTAAATTTTTGACATCTGCTTCTCGTAAATTTAGGTTTATATGTAAATAGTTATGAAGATAACTAAATGTATCGTTCAATTCTTTTGAGGAAATTTATTGGCTAAAAGATAGAGGAAAGTTCGTTTCCTTGTGTGTACACTGCAAGATTTGCACTCGAGACTCGAGACGGTGCGGGTTGTATCTTGGGGTTGTGGCGTTTTACCGGTTACAAACCATGGCCTCACAAACAACCAGCGTGAGATAACGCTTGCGTTATGTTTCGCCGAATGCTTGAGGTTACCGGAGGCCCAAGGGCCGTTGGGGATTTTACGGATCAGGAACGCAAGTACGCAATATCTGAGGAGTTACAAGTAGTGTAACTCCTCAGGTATTGCGAGTGTCCATGGTCGCCTTGTCTTTTTTGTTGAAATCCTAACGACTTAGCCGAATGGCCATTTCGACGGTCGATTTCCGTGCGGCGAAAAGCGTGCGGCGTTGGTCAACCGTGTATATCCCGCATAGTAACTTACCACCGGATGATCCGTCAACACACACGCTCCGGTTTACCTGTACAACTCTACTGTACAGTGGACCTAGCAGGAACATATTTTGATAGTGGTGTAAACGTAATGTTATCGAATGAGAAATATATTAAAATCTGTCAAAATCACGACAGCGTCTATACAAATTTCATTCGGTAAGTTACGCTGCTATCAAACGTTCCTTACAGGCCCCCAGGCAAACATGTCAGGTATACATTTAAGTGATATGGCTAGCGTAATCCTTCTCGCATTAAGGAGAAACCCCAGCTCCAGCAAGGGGGGAAGTTAGACAAAATCTGAGTGAATTAATTTGCAAGCTCTACCTACGTAATTATTCAATAGTATCCATGACGCAGCGTTCATTCAGTCAGGCCCAAAACTTCCTCAATCTCAAGCCCCCTTGCACTGATTTGTTCTACGACAAAAGTACACCTATTATAGCACTCCCGATAAAGAGATGCAGTTGTGCATTGTGCAATGAGGTATCATGGTTATTAACTGGAGGATACTGCCTTATACAGGCTGATGTTTTTTAAGTTGGCCATTAGGTAGTATTAGAGGTCGCCCTGTGATCGAAATTCAACCATAATTCATATTTTAATTTTCAACTTTTTTTAGGATCCAGTCAGTCAATCAGACTAAAGAGGCAACAAAAATATATAAATGTCATCTACGGAATGGGAACGCGAACGAAATATGCGAACGCGTTGTAGTGTGAGTGAGGTAGTGCGTATAACTATATTTTTAACAATTTCATGTATTTATGTATGATAAATACATGAAATTGTTAAAAATATAGTACTGTATGTAGTCCACATAAACTTTAACTGTGGTAAATTTCACACTCCTCCGTTAGCACAACACTCGAAAAACTGTATTCAAAGTTTTTGCTTCACGTAATAATTAATATATCGGCCATTAGGTAGGATACGTCCGAAACGTTAATATCTAATAATAACTTATTGCAAAACTATGAGGAATATCGAAAATAACTAAAAGTGTTTTTGGTGATATTTTCATGAATAATGGTTTTTTGAGTGATAAAAATACCTCGGAATCGAACTTCTTGGATTGTAAGCATGCTGTATTATTCCAATACTATATATTTTACCCCCTTGTTTGTTTCTTATTAGGGACATTGTTGAGATAATGCCGACACTTGACGATTTCGTATTCCCTTTTCAAACACCGATGTCAATTTTTTAAGCCCGAATAATAATAATAATAATTAACTTAATATAGAAAAATTTATACGTTATTATCTCGCCAAGTTTGTTTCTCTAATAAGGAAATGCTCTACAACGACTCTATGTTGTTGAGCGTTTTCTCTTACAAATGGCACATTGATAGTGTTTGACAGAGATGATGGATCTGGATGATGCTGGATGATACACAAACTGGATCTCTTTCAAAGGCATAGTATGTGCATTCTTTATGACGGGGCACTATACACCCTGTATAGACGGGTCAGCGTTCGTCCTCGCTCGAGTCACTCTTCGTTACGTCTTGTGTACAAGACCGTGTGCCTCCGTGTGCATCTACAAATGAACAGACAACATTGATATAATAAAGCAGAGCTACAAAGTTATAGATATGGCGTCAAAGATATTTTCCTAACAGAATGATTTAAGTCCAATTTTTATTCCAAGTCGTAAAAATTTATTATACATTTCTAATCATAATATAGCGAATCTTAGAAATATCTCTTGTTTCTTACACAAAAAGTGCATCGATTTTGCGCTTTTCCATTTCGAAAGAGATCGCATTTCAATATATTAATGGAATATTCAAACAGGGTTAAGTTAAGTCAATAAGATAATTTGAAAGGCGGTCCAAAGACAGCTTATAACTAAGCTCTGAGAGGCAATTTAATAAAGACTTGGCATGATCCTGAATCAAAATTCGAATTAAAATTTATTAGTTTTTCAAGCAGCTCTTCTGCTTCAAGCTAGCGATCGTGAGTTTGAATCCCGCTAACGGCGGAATTAAAAAGCTATTTAAATTAAGTGGCACTCAAATCTCTTGCTGTCCTTGTCGTTTTGTTAATCTGAGACATGGACCGCCTGTGATTTAAGGGACTCCAAATAATAAATAGTGTATCAGTATTCGGCTGCAATAGAAGTTATTTTACAGGCGCAGTGCGTCATAGATAGTAGCTGACATTAGGTTTGACGATGATTATTATTTTTTTCCAGATCATAGATCCCTACTATGTGTTGACTGTGGAAGTCCACATGCTAATCATCCTAGGTCCGCTGATAGCCTTCAATCTGATACCCAGCTTGAAGATCCTGGCTCCGTTCTCCGCGTTGGCAAATGTGCTCACTTTCATTGGCATTGCCATTATCATCTACTTCCTACTGTCAGGGAAAAAGTCAGATGAACCCATAGATCTATGGGGCTCATATGCGAACTATCCCCTATTCTTCGGGACAACGCTGTTTGCTTTGACGGCTGTTGGTGTGGTAAGTTTTACTGTTAATAATGGCCGTAGTCTAGCGTAGTTTGCATGACCAAGGAGACTAGAACTTAAACTGGATGATGCTAGGGATTTCGCGTAGGAAAATTGCCTATCCCACGGGAACTTTGCAGTACAGATAATAGTAGAATAATATGATATCGTTGAAACGTTGCTGATCTTATTTTTAAATTTTAAGAATTATAAAATAGCAATAAAACACATCTTTCATTGCTCACAAAAATGTAAGTACAAATTTGCTAGTCACATACATTTGGAATTAAAGTGCTTACTTTTTAAATTACTAGCAAAAGGCCAAGGTTGCCAACTGAAAACCGTGACCACCTCGTGACGTGTTTCAAAGTTTTTCATGTAATTAAGTTTATTTATAGATCTTTTGAGCTAATTATGAAGGGTTGAAAGATTTTGCAAACCTTCGCATAAAGAAAGGAAAATTGAGTACACCCTAGAGCTTTCGTACGTATTTAATTTAAACCAATCATGGATGATCTTATTTTGAGAACGAATAATAAATAAATAAATCATTTATTCATACCAAAAAAAAAATATCTAGGTTACATAAATAACAACTCAGCACAGACCCCCTTAAGAGAGCCCCTTAGCTCGTGGTCGACCAGTACTTAACGATATTAATGATACTGAATATGATTGTAATAACAATGATGTTGATAATGATAATGTTGATAATGATAATGATGTATCTATGACAGGTGGTAGCAGTAGAGAACAACATGAAAACACCGAAAGCGTTCGGCAAGCCGTGCGGCGTTCTCAACACGGCAATGACGATAATTGTCACATTGTACATCTCAGTGGGTGCGATCGGCTACGTGTTCTGCACGTCCACGTGCAGTGACTCCATCACGTTGGACCTCCCGAAGGATAGCCCGTGAGTATGGGGGGTGCTATCAGGGAATCTAATTGATAGTCAGGTAGAGCATAGTTTCCCAACCATTTATGGACTACTACTTTTATAACCCCGTTACAAAAAAAAATCCACTGCTGAACGCAATCATAATTATATATTCATACCTGAAGCGAAAACTTCGTACCCCTTTTGATGAAATTTATTCAAACGGAGGAGTATGAAATTTGACACAGTTAGAGTTTATGTGGATTATGGTGTGAAGAAAGCTAATATTTTTTGACGATGTCAATGCTTCTAAATACATAAAATTCTTTATTGCACTGTAAATAAGTGACGTGTAATTTGGTAGCATTGTAGCGTACTATTTTACTTTTGTTTACGTTTATATTAAATTGGATCTGAACAAGGCATCATCATCATCACGATCGCCTTGTTACAACATGACACTATCCTTGTTACTAAGCTTCGAATGATTATGATCAGTTACTTCTACGGCTATTTCTAGGACAGATTGAAATTAATGATTTTATAAAATGTCACGTGACATTTGAGATTCTGTAGCTACTTCAATATCGGATATATTTATACTTACACGTGACTCGTCCCGATGAGAGAGACCACACGAGTTACGGAATTTAATACGTAATGCGATCAAATGTTTTAAAAAAAGCAAAAAAAGTTTGTAAAAATGTAATGGTATTAAAATATTGCGAGCTATGTCACATAAAGCGAACGTTATGTCAATCCAATATATTTTCAATTTCGAATATCGTCATTGTAATTAACGATAATATCTACGATCAACCGTTGACGAAATACAGTCATCACAAAAGTTAGCTCTTTACAAAAATTTATGCACGAGTGACATCGCAGCAGTTGAAAATGTATGAAGGCAAATACAAAATTGTTTTTATTAACTTACATACTGTCAACTGTGTTTATTCATTCAAAGTCAAATGTATATCATTGTTTTAACAAAAATTTTCACAGTTAACATAATTATTTGAACAGTAATTTTCGTTTTTCAATGATAGCAAAAAAAATCTTCGTTTTTTTAAGTCCTGTGACTTTTTTTAATTTAGCAACTGAATTCTGTACATACTTTTTGCATATTTGGTAAATTATTTATGTTGACTTTCGGAAAATATAAGAATTTTGCTGTTTTAAAACAAATGCAATGCCTATTTGCAAACAGCTAGTTTGTACATTGTAGCCTGGAGATAATATAGGATATTATGTTCGCGGGTCATTTACGCGAACGAAAGCAATATCTAGTAAAATAATATAATTAGTTCAGAATTTAGATACAGAGCGACATAAAGCAGGCCGGAATATAGCACTTCCTCGTACTTCGTAGGTGTCTCCTTTGTAACACTACACGCTACATGCTACCGCCCTAAGCTAGCTAGGTTTTATCCCTGGGAAACTTTAAAGTCATATACTTATGTTTTTTTTTTTTTTTGTAATCATATATCAATAATTTCGACTCGAACAATGTCAGCCGATTGGTAGTTTGGTTAATTTTTGCGTTGTCCGGAAATTCGGAATGTGGTGCGTTCGAACCCCGGTAAAATATTTTTGTGTTCTTTTTATTATCTTTTAAATCTACTAGAGCTCGGTTACCCAGGTACTTTAATATTAAAACTAGATGTACCCAACAGACGTTGTTCTTTCTTAAGTCTGAACTGAAATTCAAGAAACAGTAATGAAAGAAACATCAATGTAGAAATATAATATAGTGCAGAGTATGATTCCTAGATCCAATTCAACTTAATTCGTTTATTAGATTGCATAAACACCAATAGGAAAACCTGTGATTGAAATGTTTTCTGAAATAATCAATAATAATTTAACGTCATTTTTCATCGAACAATTTTAATATCTGCCAGTGAAACTGTACATAATACATTTAATACCTTTAAATGATGACAGTAACAAAAATTTACGTACATTCCTATAATGTAACTTAAAAGAGATCTAGTACTTCTGCTACTTACTAAGTATAAAACCAATCTCCATTACACGTTTCTTCAAATATCGTTCCGTCGCGTCGCGCCGCGCCGCGTTGCGGTCTGAGCTGACCCTAAGCGTTATTGATCAATTCTGACATTCGTACTGAGTTTGTCTAAGGTTGTTTGTTGAACTACGCTACAGAATAAAATAAATCATACTTAATTATTAGCATCCACTTTTATACTAGGAAGACGTTTGTTTATTGAAAATAGAAATATTTGGATCTAAAACCGAAGTGTTATAAATGTTTTATGGCACATCAACGGGGTGTTGAGATACTGGTGGAGTAATCTAGTGCACACCCAAGGTCTTGAGAAAAATGTTATTTATGAAGTTAGTCAATAACAATTACTATTGACCACGATTCTGTTATAGTGTTGACTGTTGATTGATTCCCCTACAAGCCTGTTGAAATTCTGCATAGGTAGTTTTATTAATACTATAACTTATTAGCCTGCAGATCTATGACTTTCAGGTAGGTTTATTTCAAGAACAGTTTAAAATAAAATAGACATGTTTATAAAAAAATATTTTTCGCTAATTTAATTTTAGACTATCAATCTAAAAAAAAATAAGGAAGATACAAACAATATTTACAATAAGATAGAGAGCGATATGCCATGTCACGATGTGCTACCGCAATACATTAGCACATTGTGACGTCAAAAATCATTTTGCGAGAAAAAGATGGGCTGTTGGAAACATCATTTATTTGCTTATAATTTTTTATCACCTCAACTCAAATATTTAAAAAAAAATTTATGTATATCTATCTATTCAAAATTTTTTATTTTATTTGTAAACATTGATGAGCATTTAATTTCAATTTACCACTATTATTGGATGGATAAATTTATACAATTGTATGGTAGAGACTATAGTTATTATTAGGAATGGTTTTATTTACATTGATGTGACATGAATTACGAAAGAGACTAGTATATTATTACATTACACTGTATTAAACAAAGCTATTTTCTTCAATTTATATAACATCATTTTTATTTACCAACTTGTAGTAGGCTAGCTATTGTTGTTAGGATGTCGGCAAAGGATTTTCCGGAACTTATTGTTTATCTTAGGACATAAACAGTCAGTAAGGAGATATTGTTTATCTTAGAGGCTTAGAACTTCTAAGAAGATGTGTAGTGTGTACCAGATATCACGCGAGCGAAGCCCTGGGAAAAAGCAAGTAGGTATCAGACTCAACTTTAATAAAAGCAAAAGTTTGTGTGCGTGTTCTAAGCAAGTATGTATATTTATCGTTACACTGTCTTTCACGCAAAACACTAATGAGTAATGACTAAGCTGATTTTAATGAAAACGGTGAACATGCATAGTTTTTATTTTTATTTTTTTTATTAGCTTTTCGAAACGTACATAACAAGCCACGAAATATTAAGCCCTCTGCTCAGCCTATTAAGCCCTCAGATTAAAGAAAGCTAGGACCAGATAAACATATACATAGTTTACTTTCGATTTGATTGCACTGCTACAATCATACAATGTGTCCACAATTTTCCTATCGCGTACATGGCAATAGTGCCAAAAATCCGGTTAAGATTGTGTGATGTGTCCCCTCGAAGAGACGTCTGAATTTTGTTTGAGTTTATTAGTCATATGAGATTGAGAATTGTAATAGTCGTCATGACTAAAATAATAAAAATTTTAATATAATATAATTGTGTCCAATTAATGTTGAAACTTAATACTATAAAAATATTAAATACAAATAATATCAAACAAAAAAAGTAGTTATGTATTGTACGTGTATGAAAAATAATAGAATAAATAAAAATATATCTTATTTTACCTTTCAAATATTCCATTTTCTAGAAGATGTCTTGCTTTATTAAAAGAGCGTCCATGACCTAGTGAATAGACCCCCTGAGTCACACGCGTGATCGTGCAGGTTCGATGCCGGGTTGTGTTGTGCACCAATTAGACTTGTTCAATAACCGTATGCTGACGCTAGACTAAGTTTAATTTACCCGTCTTCTGTGACATCCCTGCCAAAATTTGGATCGTTCTATGAAAGGTACCACTATCACAACCATACCAAATTTCTTCAAAATACGTTCAGAAGTTTTTGCGTAAAAGGGTAACAAACATCCATCCATACATCCGTCCCCACAAACTTTTACTTTTATAACAGTAGTAGGATTATAGTGTGCTTTGTTTATGTCTGGATTAAATTGGATTTTGTGTAATGTGTATCGGTCTCTCGAATCGCCAGCGATGCGTGTACCGCAATCCGTGTGACAACTTCGTAACATTGAACCAATTATTATAATTATAATATATTGTTTTAACATATATTATAATATATTATAATTATATTTTTATCAGTAGAAAGAGCGTTCAATCAGAGATGACATTCCTACATTGTTACCATAATTAATAACATGCATACAGAAACTCGCACGAGTAAAACACACCGTGGTTATAAGACTATGTCCTATATTTAAAACGTGTAATATATTTTTATATGGGATTAATGTTTTTTTTTGGGTGTTAAAGGCTAATTGGGTTATTTCTTGAAGCATACATACTGAATATAGCGAAATTGTTTGAGCTACAAAACTTCGTTGGGTTCAACTCCCGCTAAGTGATAAAAATTTTACATTTCCTGGATCGTTAATTATATTTATGTTGAGTATTAAGTTCAGTTCACACCACGACGACAAGCGTCGCTGCATTTTATTCAAAATCGATTATTATTGACTACACAAAAAGATATACGTTTCATATGACAACAGTCAAACGTAGGACATGCGCCGTGCAGCGCGGTGCAAACTGACATTCGAACTCTTACAATGAAACATGTATCTTCTCGTATAATGAATGGAGATCAATTTTGAATAGTTATCTTAATAAAAATGCAGCACCATGTCGCTTATCGTTTCTTTTAGGTGTGAATAGACCGTTAGAGCCTAACGCCAATAACCATACCCGGTACCTGTAACCTAAATTCTTCTGAAACTTAACACGAAATGAGATTGACTATTTTTGAAATGATCCAAATGCATTATATTTTAATTCATTTTGATTATTTGTTTTTTTCAGGCTGGCAGTAACGGTGATAGTGATGATGGCGGTTGCTATATTCATTAGCTACGGTCTCCAATGCTACGTGCCAGTGGAAGTATTGTGGAAGAACTACATGCTTCCGCGCCTGGGTGACGCGTCGCCGAAGCGCAAGCGCTGCTGGGAGTACGGCCTGCGCATCGTGCTGTGCCTGCTGACATGTAAGCGCCATCAGCCATATTGTAGCCCATAGGCTACAGTGTCCGCTGATATGTAGGTAACATCAGGACATAGGCTACTGCATATGTAACCTAAGGTCTAATCCCTATACCAAATTTCATCAAGCGCGATTGTGTAACAGACAGACAGAGTTACTTTTGCATATTTTACAATATAAGGATGAATTCGAAAAACGAAACGATACGCGACACGGCTCTGCATTTTTAAGATAGCTATTCAAAATTGAACTTATTAGTTGCACATGAAGATACACGATTGTAAGAGTTCGAATGTCATGTTGCAACGCGCTGCATAACGCTTGTCTAGGGTCTTAAGTTCAATTTCCAATGGTTATTTAAAAAAATGCGTAGCATCGCGTATTTTAGCGGTGTGCGATTTGTTATACTCATGAGTGTGTATTAGGTCATTACATATGAAATTGGCGTTTTGTAAAGAAGGAACACTACCTAGCCTACCTAGGATACCTATTTATTTAGTCAAAGTATATACCATTGCTATCTATGCACTTTTGCCATCTCATAGGTAGTTCATTGATTCCTTTACTATAAAAAACCATTCGGGCAGGAACCAATAAAATCTTTGAAGGCGCTTTGGACTGCCCCATCGGAGTTGAATTATTTCCCTTGCAAGAAGTTATCCAAATTTCGAAAAAAAATGGTAATCTGTTGGAGAGGGGTCCGGGGAGTACGGTGGATGTCTTAGACATTCCAATTGAAGCTCCTCTAATTTGGTAGCCGTCTGTTGTGCAGTGTGTGGTCTAGCGTTGTCCTGAAGCAGCAGTGGCCTAGAGCGAATCACCAATCTCGGTTGTTTAGTAGCTAGCTTTTCCATCATGATTTGCAGTTGCTGGCAATAGACATCTGCCGTAATCGTCTGGCCAGATTTAAGAAAGCTGTAGTGAACGACACCGGCACTAGTCCACCAAACGCTCACAAGTAACTTTTTTTGAGTCAATTTTCGCTTTGGCTGGTTCGCCAGGGTTCCGCCATTGCGATGAGCGTTTCCGATTATCGTACAGGATCCACTTTTCATCACAGGTAATGATTCGATTTAAAATCCCTTCATTATTGGTCCGGTTGAGTAATGTAACGCAGCAGTCGACGCGCGTTTGTCGGTTTGCTACACTCAATTCATGAGGTACCTTTCGCGCGAATTTCATATGTAAGGACCTAATATTAAATTTTTATTTTATTTTCAGTTATATTAGCTGTGTCGGTGCCTCGGCTCGGCCTTTTCATATCGCTGTTCGGAGCCCTCTGTCTCTCAGCTTTGGGCATCTGCTTTCCAGTCATGATGGAAATTTTGACAATCTATTCAAAGCCAGATAGCGCGAGAAAAAGGTTCATATGCATCAAGGACGTTATACTATTCATCATTGGCCTGATTGGCCTAGTGGCGGGGACCTATACAGCATTAAGGAGCATCATCCTCTCCTTCCAGCCTGCGACTACAGCTGCCATCGTAAATGCGACCACCACCATGCAGAGTGTGGAAGTGCCAGAGTGACGTCACTAGTTGTGTTCCTTAGTGCCTTTTTGTGATGAAGGTTCGTGCTTTACAAGCTTGTCTTATTTATTTGAATGTCACACGTATGAGTTAGAAAAAATTATGTATAAATTAAATGTGATTTTATCTTTTTGTATTGTTTTTTTCTTACCTTCACCGTTACCGTTTTAACCTAACAAGGTTTTAATACTTTTCTTGACAGAATTTGTACAGGATAATAACTAAGTAATTTATTAACTTTTATTCGTTAGGAAAAGGCAATTAATTATAAAACAACAACTGTGAGATGAATAAAAGAGAGGTAGGTAGGTATACCATACCAGAATGATAAAATACCTAACATCTTAGGTCTTTTATTTTTCAGAGTTACTAGAAATGTTATCGAAGCTACAATAGACCGGTTACTAAATTTATAAAAAAAATTAAAAAAAAAAACACCTGCGTAAAAACTGAAAATAAAAAAACAAGAAAGTCCGGTAATCGAGAATCGTTATCAAATGAGTATTGAAATAATGTTCTACTATTGAAATAGTTATGTTATATAATTGAATGTTTTCTTTTTGAATGTATTTGTCGTGGCCATATGGTGATTGGCCTACATTCGTGATTTGCTCACTTCATGACAGAGGTGATTTGCTCACTTCATGAAACACTCGAGAATTTCATGAAATAGTTACGTGAGCAAATCTACGATATGGCCACGGCATATCGACGTACCTATTTCAATGGTAGGTTAGTATAGTTATTCAATAATATTTGATAACAAAAGCCTCGATTTTCATTATTAATTTATTTTATTTAACACGTTCAAGTTCTTGTTTCTCTTTCTTTTACCTTAAGACCATCTGCAGTCTACAACACCGTATTCATATCAGTTCTGTCTAAAAGCCTATAAGTGATAATCGTTACTAACCATGGTACTTTAAATCGTTATAGCGTAGCATACCTAAACGGTAATTCTGATTGAAAAACGTTATTAAAAAACTAAAAATTATTTTTAAATACCTATTCAACGAAACCCACTTGACATAGTTCGTCGATTTAATTTTTTTATTTTTCACGATATGGCGTCGAAATCGGCCATTTTAATTTTTCCAAATTTTTATGCTTTCTATGACATTTGCGCTCTTATAACGAATCAAACGACGTATCATTTATCAAAATCGGCCCAGGCGTTTGGTCTAAATAGTGCCACAAATATACATACATACATACATACATAGGCTGATAAACACATTACCTCCTTATACTCCTATACTCAACTCCTTTGTGTCGCGCAGTCAGGTAAGACATTAGATATTTATATATCGAGACGATCGTTACCATTTTTCATTGAAACATAATACATGATTGATTATCTAGTAGGCTTTTTTTTTCAAACTGAGCATCACATAATTTTTGTTATTGATACCTATTATTATTGACTAGCAGGTGCCCGAGACTTCGTTTGCGTAAAACTATTAATGGAAACGGAACCTGATTTTTAAACGAAACCCTAAGATAAAAGTAGCCTCAGTTACTCCTTATAACATCAGCGATCAGACAGTGAACGTCCGGTCAAAATTAGTCCGGACGTTTCAGAGATTAGCCGGAACAAACAGACAGACAGACGGACATAAAAAACATGATTTTTTGTTTTAGGCACCGCATCATATAGACCGTATGGATTTAGTGTAAAGCTGTTAATTTGAAATTACAAGCGGACACCTCACTTTTATTTATTTGTAAAAAGAAAAGACTTTAGTGAAATATTTTGCGATGGCTGCCAGGTTGCAGCTACTCAGGAGTCAGGGTAGAAAGAAAAGCATGTTTGTGCAAGGTACTTTTACCATGATTTATTACATAAAACAGCGTACGAGGATGTATGAACAACTAGAACTGTGGCACTAGCTGCCAAGGCGCTCCCGTCGCCGGGCAAATAAATAACCATATACAACAAGTAAACTTTTATTTCTTCAATCCTGAACCGTATATATAAAAACCAAAACGGAATACTACGTTTACGTTGTTGCAGTGCTCGAGTCCACATCCAAGGCGAAATAAGTCTCCAAAAGGTAAATTATAAATAAATAAATAGGGCGGAGCGCCCACGGCCCGCGGCGCGGTAACACGGCACTCGATACATCTTACATTAACATTACGTTATATACTCGCTTTATTACAATTTCGATGAAATTACATTTATGTAAAGAGTATAAGTACCATATATATGATATTGTGTTTCATGTATACATTTTAACAAACAAGATGGAATATCAAACGCCGCCTGTGCGGCCATTAACATTAAAGTTACATATAATATCATTTGATATGAAACAGTGCATTTAAAAGTTGAACCGTAACATCTTTACAGAAGCCCTCACATGTAAACCTTTATAGAAAAAACATTTTATTGTTCTCGCTTTGTATCCATAAAATACTTTCAAATGCAACAACTTCTTAGTCTTACTTCATATACATTAATTTTTTTATTTTCAATTCAATAAACATTCAATTGACTCATTTATCAACGACAAAAACCTACAAAAATATATTATAACATTAGCACGAGTCAAAAGAGGAGATGAACCAGACAGTCAGTGCGTAGGACGCGGCCGCGCGGGCGAGCCGCGGCGCGCGCGCAGCCCCGAGCCACGCCGAGCGGGCCCGAGCCGCGCCGAGCTGGCCCGAGCCGCACCGAGCGGGTCCGAGCCGCGCGAAGCGGCCCGCGCGCGCGCCGCCCTCCCAGCGTCCGTATCTGTGCGCGGCTCCTACCCGAACAGACGCGGTCGATGCGTTAACGCGACAATGTTTACAACTAAAAAAAATAATATAAACTTTTAAAAACGTTAACAACTACAGCCATAACAAAAATAGACTAATAACGACTACGCTACGGAATCTACATACTACTTAAACTATTTTCTAAGTAAAATTTAAACCAAAACTAATGTTCGCTCACTACGGAAACGACAGAGGGCGCGCGCGAGGCGGCGGGCCGGAGCGGGCCGAGCCAACGCGCAGGCTAATCTCAGAGGAGCGTACTACGAAGCGGTCTACAGTGAGAGACCTGCGCCCCGGACGCGGACGGGCGCTGCACTCGATCCGGAGTGGGGACGGAGGGTCGGCGGTGGCGGAGATCGGCGGCCGCGCTCCGGGGCGGCTCCCGAGCCTATTAAAACTACCTATATACAGACGCAGTCACTACACTTGCGCATGCGTACGCGAGCCGATTGAGCAAACTAGCGCGCGGTGCACCAGGGGGCAGCACGCGCGACCGGTGCTGATATAACGTATAAATATTCAACAATATAACTTAGGCGACCGCCCGCGCTCGCCCGGCTGACTCGCCCGGGGCGGCTGACTCGCCCGGGCCGGACGAGCGGTCGCCCGGGGCGAGTCCGGGACGGGCGGGCTGCGGGCGCGGCGCCACGCACACTCGGGACGAGGACACAACAAACATTCTTCTTTAAATAATGATTTCCCATAAAATTTGGTCCGTACGTCGTTGACTAACCCTGTATAGTGTCGAACTGAGTCCGAATAAGGAATTAGAGACGACGATAGATCTGAGTTCGAGCGAAACTTTGGTAGATTGACTTAAACTAGGTAGATTAACTTACGGTAACTGGGTAATGATTATTAAATATTATAAACGGATAGAAACACAGAGGTCGTAACAACGTCGATTCGCCGAAGCGTTCCGCTAACGAGTCAAATAAACCACGACATATATATTATAACACATCTCTCTGACATTAAACATTGATTTTATCTACAATTAACATCATTTAAAACACTTATATATTGTTTTAAAACACTTATTACCATAACAGACATAGATGTATTGTTCATAGGGAACGATATAAGCAAATCGATTTCTTTAGATGAGTAATGAAAATCGGATGAGTTTTCGGGGAATAGAGGGCGGACCATTGTCACAGCAAAAGTTCCATATATAGCTAACAATAAAATTAGTCCGTAAAGTACATAAAACCAAATATTTGAAAGCATTTAAAACATATAGTGGAGCGTACGGCCCCGAGTCTGCGCGACACGCGACGAAGCCCGCGACCTGAAACACACAACAATCACAATGAGAATTTACGTTTTAGAAATATACTTTTTTCGTCCGAAATTCGTAAGGCCAGGCAAAATTCAGAGCATTGAAAATAGGAGTCTGTGCTTTAACAATAGAGCTGAAAATAGAAATTACGAGTGTCAAGTCAAATGTCAATGTCAAATCTGACAACTCGTCACTCATTTGTTCGATTTTCAACTCTGTTGTATTAGTACAGCGTTATATTTTCAATGCTCTAAATTTTCTCTGACCTACCGAAATTCGGTCAGTATAGTCAGAGCCTAAAACTAATCTTAACGCTCGAGCAACATGGCCGCAGACAGCTTGTGCGAGGTAAATCTTTTTTCTCTTTAACTATTTGTGCTTTTTTTATCATGCTAAAGGATAAAGGGTGAATTTTGAAAAATACTTTCTTACCGGATGCCTCAAATCACTACAACTATATTCTGTCTGTTTTACAGGTTTCAATAGGTATTAGGTCACCAGTCAACAGATTTATAATAAACAGAGAAGACACTGCTTATACAGGTTTTGATAGATCAGCCAGACAACGGCTGCCTTTGACAAAGGTAAAAAAGTACAGAACTGAAGAAAAGAAGGCAACTTACATGTATGTCATGTGGCGTTTGTGCTGTGCAGGCGGCGACCTACACATCGGCATATTTCGACAGTTTCTCGCGCAAGATGTGGTTTTCCTTCTTCAGTAGCTCAACTTCTTGCCGCAGACCCATGTTCTGGAAATTTCATAAGTGAATACGATATAAGAGGTTCAAAATTTTTAGTACAGGTCATAGTAATATAGGAATTTAAGGATTCCATCCTGTAACTTTAGTTTTGTTACTAATCGCATTCTTTAGAATGCTTAATATAATTTGAAAAATCACATACAATCATTGCGACTTTCTTTGGTGCGGCACATAGTATAGGTAAATGATATGTGACCTGGCAAATTTATGCCTCATAAGTAGGTATGGTAAAAATTTTCATCGGTATCAATAATACATTTTGGAGAACCCTCACAACCTTAGGACCTGGACTTTAAACTTGGGGATTACCCCTAATAACTACTGTGTTAGATTGGTCTTTGAATACAGGATCAGTACCTTTGGCTCTACTTCCTTAACTAACTCACGTCACCTCTTTGCCGAGATAACCAGCTCGCAGGGCATCTAGTTCTCCTACATGCGGTGCGCGTCGTGGGTTCTCTTGGCCGTCATGTTGTTCTTCTCCAAGGCCTTAGACTTAGGACCCTTATCTGTTTCTTACTTAGGTCTTTGGTTCCAATACCCTTTATCTTTAGCTCTTCATTCCAGTCCCTCCAGAACCACTGGATCTACAACCCTCACCCTGGGACCATAAAGCAACTCACCTCTTTCTCGAGATAACCAGCTCGCAGGGCAATCTGGTTCTCCTTCATGCGGCGCGCATCGCGGGACCTCTTGGCCGCCATGTTGTTCTTCCGTCGGCGCGCCCAGTACTTGTCGTCTTTGAGGTCATCCGGGACAAACTGACGACGACGGCGTAACGTTAGCGCACCGCGCACACTCATACCACTCTTCACCAAAATATTACCAACTACATGGGACGCACCTTCCAACTTAATAGCTATCCTTTTTCACATGAGTGTGATGTTGATAAAAATTAAACTACTTTTACGAATTTTATCGCAGTTAATCCATGATTACGTAACATGAGTAATTATGGACGTACTGATTGCTGCAAAGCATTTCGAAAGTCAGAATGACTTAAGAAAAAATAAATGTGTGTTTTAAAAGCACAAGCGAGCAGACCAATCACGTGTAACCGCCGTGTTTTTGCCAGCTAATTATAAGATAAATGTAAACAAAGCCTCTTTACCAAGAAGTACTAGCATTGTGTTATCATCATCTGGCATAAATGGTTGGTACACTTATATATCTCTCCTCAATGTAAGGAGGATTGGGCCTCAATCTATCCAATGAAGACTAGTTTTGTGACTTAAATTTTGTCGAGGTGTTAAAGTTTCAGGATTGAACATAGGATGTTTCTTATTTTACATTAACAAAAAAAGGACTAAGCACTTTCAGTTATTTTTTCAAATTTGTATTCAAATTAGAAGGTACGTCAGTGTACTTAAAATTATAAAGATTTAGCTTCGAAATACTTTTTTTTTGGTAATTTTATCAAAATACAAAAAAAATTACATGTGGAGATAAAATCTCCACATGTCAAAATAAAATATCCTGAATAATCGTTACTCAAATAGTATTTCGTAGTCAAATAGTAGAGTTTTTATATATATTTCAGTATAATAGGTAGGTACGCGTGCAAATTTAGCATCAATGAAAAAAAGATGTTATAGGAATAAACAATAGATATTTATCCAAATATTATTAACTCATAACGCTAATTTTATGCAGTGCAGCTAAATAATTTGTGATTCCTTGATGATTGAGTGATGAAAAAGTTTATTTATTTAAAAAAAAAGCATTTTTTATACTAGGTAATACTTAAGTTTTTTTTATTAGAGTAAATAAAATAAAATATCGTTATTTATTCGGTTTATTTCAATAACATCGATAAAAGGCCATGCAAAATTTTATACACTGCATTTCGAATTTGAGTCAGTCTAGGTAATAGGAATTTGAAGTAGAAAGCAATGACTTGAATGACCATCATTAAATTTGAAATAATAGAAATTTCATCAAAAACAATAACGCAAGAACGAAGTAATTAATTTTCCTAGAAAATACACTTTTCTAATAATTATTTAGATTTTTAAAAAGTATATTAAATTCGTGTTCTTAGCATGTTAAACCAATGCTGCTAAAATGAATATGCTCATTGTTGGGGCTTACTCCGAACAGTGTCATGTGAAACAAGGTGAGTTGTAAATACTGAAATTAATGTACAAAAAACGTAGACAGACTTCAATTACTTTTATGTGCAGAAATCAGTTTTTTTTAAGGAAATAATCACATACGTTTTATTTTCTTAGAAAACTGTAGCAAGAATAAGTTTCTATTTAATTCTACAATTATAACAAATTACTTTGCATATAAGCACTAATTTATTGTTATTTCGCAATCGTGTAACATTTATACAATCCTAAAAAAATAATGAGACACCCCCTAAGATATTTCAAAAATAAGTAAAGCGCGGTTTCTAAAGCTTTTTTTCGGTATTTTATCTATTCAATAGCACTTTTGATTGGATGACTTAGATGCGTTATCTAATCAAAAGCGCTATTGAATAGATAAACCACCAACAAAAACCTCAGAAACCGGGCATTAGACATACTTTCGCAATTTCAAAGAAAGGATTTTAGTTCGAGATTTTTAGTTGGAGTAGTTTAAAAAACTCACCTTGAATTCACTCGATGCTACAGAATAGTTCTGGTCACTCGCGGGGATACATGTTATAACCGGACCTGTCTATTATTGCTTCAGTGTATTTCTTTTTAAATATAATTCAGCGGAAAATGTATTTACAAAATGTGCTTTGCTTTCTACAGTGCCGATCATTGGCTATAATAGTAAAGGAGTAGGAGGAGTTTAAGTAGGTCTAATAGGCAATTGAGTTTTAAAGTTTTTTTAGATCTTGTAATATCGTAAAGAAAAAGATGCGCCTCTATATATACAAAAAAGTGTCGTGTAGACAGTAGGTACACGTGGCAAGAGTGAAAGTTCATTCATCATTTAAAAACCTAAAAAATACTCTACTCTTCTAAACATTAAAAACCTAGCGCCATCTGTGTATTGAGACGTATAAGTAGCCTCCGACAGATGGCGTTATATCCAAAATCCTAAAATTATATTCAAAAATGTCTAGGCTAGCCTACTATGTAACATTATGACGTAAAAATCATAATTGTGCAATGGTGTTCTTATGACAGCATAATATAACAACATTGTGTGAAAACAATTGAAAATATGACGTAGATGCTTCATTGATACATACATTGGTCATACATTTTTCTTTACGACATCGAATAGATTAAACTAATATATATATATATATATATATATATATATATATATATATATATATATATATATATATATATATTATAATAATAATAGAAAGCCATAATTTAAATATTAAGGTGTAAAAAAGTGTAATAAGTAAGTGTATAAAAATGTATATGTATTTCAAATAATATGACACACACTTGAAAATGTTGCTTGACTTACATAAAAATATTGCTTAAATTTTACTTGGCGTAGCAATTGTATGTATTTAATGGCTTTATATTCTTATTCCACTCGTTAGTAATTACTGGTTAGTATAAATCGGATAAGCGTTAAAAAGCACCGTGCTGTTACAGGTTTCTACTTTCACTTTCCAAAATTAATTTGGTATTTTAGAATGAGTCTTATAGGTTTAAAACGAACTCCGCGAGTAAATAATTCGATATTTTATGCATCAAATTTTAATATATTAAAGTTATAGCGTTAGCTGTTTAAATTTATAACAACATTTTATAAGTTCGTTTAAAAATAATTTAAGTATTACAACAATGCATTTCAAAAAATCTTTTGCAAAATACCAATAGTCGGACTCGCGCACTAAGGTAAAATAAGGAATACAAAACGGTAAAAACACGTTTATTGAATGGAAGCCCCACTTAAATATTTATTTTATTTTGTTTTTACTATTTGTTGCAATTACGGCAACTCAAATACATCATCTGTGAAATTTTCAACTATCTAGCTATCACGATTCATGAGATACAGCCGGGTAACAAACGGACGGATAGCGGTGTCTTAGCAATAGGGTTCTATTTCTACCCTTTGGGTACCGAACTCTAAAAACTGCCAATTGTTTACACAATATCTATTAATGGCACACTACATACTTTTTTGTGAATATTTAAAAAAAATGTACATCTACCTTAACATTTCTTAATTTAAAAAAGCAAATGTACAATATTTTAGAATAAAAGGTATATTAAATAGTATTTTGTTTTTATTGAAATATTTTCAAAATGCACTGTTATAATTATTTTACTTTGCCGAACGACGCACAATATGTTCACCATGTTTGGTTATTTCTTTACAAATTACAATAGTGTATGAAATTGACATGTTCCTTCGAAAACTACTCATGTGTCACATATCTTTGCTAAGACGAAAGAGTAAAATTATGTTGTATTGCTAGAATATTACACAGGTTAAATTTTTACAGGCTTAATAGTATTATAAAAACAATAACCATTACTAATTTGGGAAGCTCAAAGGAAATATACGCCGTATTTATTAAGTGCCGTATTATATGAAAGTGAAGTCGCCGAACTAGATAAGTTTTCATTATATTATTATACTTAATAACGAATTCGCTGAGGCGAAATCAATGGTAAATCCGTTTTCAAAATTTAATGTTTAAAAAAATAATGTCGTCAACTTTATACATCTTTAGCAACTTCATACATTCAAGTTAGAATATCAATTTCGTACATTCTAGTAAAAACATCAACTTTAAATACTTTAGTAATAATGTCAACTTCATACATTTTAGCAAAATCAACTTCATACATGTTGTGCCCATTTCGGGTTTCGGGTTACATGCAACCTAATACAACGGGTAGGGTGAGGTGCGTCCGCTCCCCGCAGGCGGTAGCATGCCGCTAGGAATGATCAACACACTAACTTCATTTACCTGTTTCCTGGACTTCTTGATCATGGGCTGCGGCTTCAGCTCCTCGTCGGAGAAGGCGCGCGTCCGTGGGTCGAAGTCACGACCGGATGACGCCATGGAAAATGCTGAAAGGTTGTGATGAGCGTTACATAAGTACCCTGAAGCCTCTAATATACGATTTATTTTAATGAAGTAATAATTATTTATTATAACTATATAAAATAATAATATAACAATACATGTATTTATGAATATTATTTTATGTAAATATATGGATGATAAATGTTGAAAGGTATGGAATATAGATAAAATTTTATATGGATGAATGTTTATAGAACAAACTAGATCGGATGAATCATGAATCATCACATGTAGTAACAAAAAATAATATTATTATTTTGTAGTTTGTTTTGAGATGTTACGGATGAATTATGAAATAAAAATAAAATTCGACTTTGATTAAAAACATAAAAAGAAAAGAAAATAATAAAAAAGCAACATACAATACTCACTAGAATCGGCGGGCGATAGTGGTGGGTTGATGGTGTCAGGGCTCATACAGTCTGACGGTGAGGGCGAGCGCTCGCGCTTGGTGACAGGCGCCTGGAGCCCGAGCGTCAGCCCGGCGCCCGAGCCGAAAGCCGAGCCGCCCAGGTGCGCACCGCCCAGGCCCTCGCCCGGCATTCCATTCTCCGACAGGAACTCGTCTAGGTCCACATACTGAAACCAACGACGCAAGTCACACACTGGCACCCCGAGCAGCGCTCAGCGGAACCAGCTATCGCACAGCGCAAAGCACATTTGCCAGCATAAAGGGAGAGCGGGATAGGGAACTCTATTACCTATTGCGAGAAAAGCTGAGGACTACACAACACGCAGTAGGTAATAAAGATTACTGACTTCTTGTACCTTGAGGTCTGGGTCGTAGGGTAGCGTCTTGTCCCAGAGGTTCGGGCCGAGGAAAGCGGCTTGTGCTTCCCACAGCTCGCTTTCGTCTTTCTTGTCCTCCAGCACATCTTTACTGTTCACCGATTTGCCTGCAACAAGGAGAGCGGTGCCCGGTCATTGCGAGCCGCTGACTCGGTCAGCTGAGTGACCCGGTCATCTGACTGACTCGGTCAGCTGACCGCGCCACCGATGCGGGTCAGTGATCGCAGTTCGCGGTGCAAGTTGACCAGGTATTACAGAGGCGTAGCCAGTCAACTTGGATAGATTAATCAGTGGGCAACACAAAACAGGCAGGACTAAGCGATTGTTAGTCTACGTATGCCACTGCGCAAGAATGAGCAATAAGGATATGGAACACACAAAATTCGCAGAGCGTCAATTTATAACACGAACGAGTCGCAATAGCAATGATTTTATTAAATTAGATAAATATATAAAATATAAAATTATCATAATAACAGAATTTCATTCCTTAGCAACAAGGACATAATAATAACACGTCTGCATAAAAATTTAATGAACAAAAAAAATAGTGAATCGCACAATGAATTTTAACACTTTATGCAAAATAATATTATTAGAAAAAAATGTGTAAATAGGTGTTAGATACTGTTGATAAGCAGTCTACTATTGTATTGCAGAACCATTATATTTACGATGTACATTTCCAGAATCCGACACGAGACATTTTTTACAACATTGACGTTAAAATAACTAAGAGTAGGTTCGCCATATTAGTTATTCATATCACAAAAATTTATATTACACGTTGCCTTACACATTATTTTTAATTATGCTACTAACTTCACTTCCTCTGTAGCCGCAAAGGATACAAGTATGTGGTTTGGTACAGTCATCTTATAAGATTATTTCTCACTTTCATATATTTTTTTATTTTATTCTATATAAATAATATTTGTTTCTTTTCTATTTTGGGTTCAATATCAAATGTTTAAAATACCACTTTCAGTTTAATATTATACAAAAGGGATGAAACTATTTCTGGTTGCGACAATTTTCTAATGTGCGCCCAGCACACGTAAAGTTCGGACCGCGGATTGGATTGCGATCCACGCTGCGGAGGGATCAGTTCTGTTTTAACTGCGGATCGACTGGCGTTCGGTTCGTAGGGTTGGAACGGCGCGCGATATTCCCTGTGGTCGAACTGTACAAATTGTGACGGGCGCTAAAAGCGGGCCCTTGAAGCGCCGCGCCCGGGTAGTCGTTGCTACGCCGTAGCGCGTCTACGCATTATCGGGACGATCGTAGAAGCTTTGTAGCACAAATTTTCGATAAGGGCTTTTTTGTACACATTTTTGACTTTGTGTTCGTTTTAATCTTAAGATACTCATTTATTAATTTAATAATAATCACTGTGTCCTACTAAACATTTTGACGTGACAACGTCTTATAAATCGATGGAGCCGGCTGCACGCACGAAAAAACATGACTCATGCGGCGTTACCTCGCTCTGAGGCGTTCCATTTTCTTATGACGTTGTCACGTTCAACTATCGTCAGTAAACCGCCTTTGCAGACAACCGATTTTTTTAAACAAAAAGTGAATCGTGGTCCTTTAAAAATACTACACTGTAGTAAACATACGAAATTAAATTCTACACAGTAATTTAAAACCGAATATTAAATTGCAATAATATGATGTATTTCCGCATTAATTATAGCCTGAACACAAATTGTTATTTCTCGTACAAAATTATAGCAAATGAAAAAACGGTTTCAGATACCCCTTCTTTTCACTATAAGATTATTATCGAAGGATTTGTATAATTTAGTACCGTCAGCGTGGATCATGTGTTACAAGTGAAGTCGTATTAATAATCTCGTTAGTGCAGTTCATGTTTGAGGTCGACACATGACAATAATACTTCTCTAAGCTAAGTGCTTGTATTATTTACAATATGATTAGAACAAAACATTTTGTCCAAGTTTGGGGGGGTCGATTTTCACTGCTTACAATACAACCACGTTATTGATGTCTTTCGGATCGTAGTCGTTGTAGAAAAACTATGATTGCCGCGCTCAAACAAGATTGTGGTTGTATTTGTGTACATCTATTAACTAAGAAAACAGGCTATGTAATTATTATATTAATACGTGAGGCAGTTAATGTTTATGTAGAGGAAGCTACAGTAGTAGGTTAATATTTTGTGAAAATAATGCTTAGAAGTAAATAAAACTAATAAAAATAACAATAACACACACTACCTCAGATTTATAACACACACTACCGTGCACTTGATATACTACAGTGAAACCTGGTTAAGTGGGACCTGGGTAAGCGAGAAACCTTTATTTTTGAGAATTTCAATGAGATACCGGCATTTATTCATCGAATTACCTTTACCTCTGTCAATAGGAATATTTAAACCTGGTTAAATGAAATTTGACTTCTAGGATTTTTTCGATGTTTAACTCTCTAATTGGGGATCTATAGCTTAATTCCTTTTAAATGTCAGGAGGTGAGTGTCAGCAGGTTGGGACACGTTACACGTTTATTTATAAAGATCTGAACTCTATAAATGTAATAACGGTACATTTCGACCTCTATAAGCATGATGCCTCTGTAGATGAGACAATTATAATATAATTTAAAGCCTCTTTAATTAGGAAAGTGAATAAATGAAAACCTCATTAATTGATACAAAAAAAACCTTCCCAACTAAACCAACAAAAAAGTCCCTTGGGAACCCAATAAGCCAGGTATTTTGTTGAACGTTGACGTTTGTCAATGTGTCCCAATATTTACATTATCTTTTCTATCCGAGAGGCGAAACAACCCTTATAAAGTGCAAACTTAAAAAATGTTATGGGCGAATTTGGACCACAGGGCGCACTCTAGTATTTTAAAACTGCAAACAAACACTACATAATATTTGGATGTTCCAAATATTATGTAGTGTTTTTTTTAGTTTTAAGAAGAGTAGTAGTAGCAATAGCATCTACATTATGTATGTCATAACTACAAATGTACATACATACATATATAAACTAGTATCTGTTTATCCTTGATGAATCATTATGTTCATTCATTTCATCACAATGTTCTGTTACGGAACTGGTTATTTATTCTATAAAATTCAGGAACTACCATCCATTGCTTACTTAAATTATTGCAAATTGCAACTCACGTGTTGCATGTACCTAGCCATCGTTAAAATCTTTCGGATCAGGTAAATTGAATAAAAATGGTAATGAAATGAATGATTATAATATATATTTTACGTTAGTAGCCCAAATAATAATAAATGAATGTACTAATCTAGATTAACAATATTTTCATAGCCACAAACAGCGCAAAAAAACGTCAAAACGGCTATTCTATTTATGAATGCGCTAGCTGAGACACGTGGACGCGGGGGGAGGGGAGGAGGGGGCGTCACGAGGCTGTACCTCGTGCGTCCGCCGCGTGACATGTCTCCCCTACTCTCGGGAGCCAATAAGAAAGTAATTACTTTAAAGTTACATTCGGAGTAAAAATTAATAAAGTAATTATAACTTACCCTTGGAGTAAATATTAGTTTTGATGCAGAAAAATATGTAAATGATAAAAAAGAAAATAATTGTCAGTGTCATTTTGAAATAAAGTAAATGTAGTATTTTAATGCTTTAAAATACTACATTTACTTTATTTCAAAATGACACTGACAATTATTTTCTTTTTTATCATTTACATATTTTTCTGCATCAAAACTAATCTTTACTCCAAGGGTAAGTTATAATTACTTTATTAATTTTTTTCTTTGCTAAGAATATAATATATTACTAACGTACCTAAAGCCATTGGAACATACTGCAGTATGATGATTTGCGGTCGAATAATTTGAACAAATATTTCGATCATGGAAACATTAGTGTGCACAAATCTATACTAATAAATAAAGAGGAAAGGTTTGTTTGTTTGTTTGCTATTCGATGCAAATAAACAAACAAAAAAGCTCCGAAAGTACTAGACTGATTTTGATAAAATTTGGCATTGATATAGATTACACCACGGGGAACGACGTGTACGGTTCCCGCGCGATTTCCTTTTGCGCGCACGCAGCCGCGGGCAACAACTACTAATAAATATGTCGATTGATTCTGTTCCTAAGTGTGTTATTTACTAAGGTTTATTAACTATTTATGTTCTGTCTTGTTGGCAAAATAAAAGTCATTCATAGACTGTTTGCTGTGAGACTAATAAAACTAAAACTAATAAACCAATAGACTAATAAACTTTCGAGCGCGAGTACGACTCGCACTTAGCCAGTTTTATTACCCTTTGGGTACGGAAACCTAAAAGGTTAGGTTAGATGGGGCAAGAGGAACATACATCTTGCATGGCACTGCCTGTCATTACCAATTATAATAATTATACCGTTAGGGTCAATTCACACCGCGACGATACGCCACGCTGCGCGGCGCAGCGTTCAAAGGTAGATATTCAAAATTGAACTTTACTTACTACACAAAAAGATACACGTTTCAAATGACATCAGTTATACACTGCACATGCGCTGGGCACCGAGCATTCGTACTCTTACAATGAAACTTGTATCTTCTAATGTAATGAATATAGTTCAATTTTGAATAGCTATCCTAAAATTGCAGCTCCATGTCACGTATCGTTTTGTATCGGTGTGAATTTACCGTAAGTTAAAAAACAAAAAACCGGACTGCGTCAAATATTTTTGATGTACCCAGTGTTGCTCACACGACCTCAACGAATCTAATGATACCTCTCAAGCTCAAATAGGACAAGCTGTTTAGTATCTAGATAGTGCCAAAGAAATATGTACACATATACTCTAAAAATATAACCATCCTTCAGGCGCAGTCGGGTAAAAAATTATAATAAAGCAACAGGAAAATTGGCTATACTACAAACACTGTAGTACAAGTTAGTAAATATACTACTATGTTAACTATATTATCTAAAGAGCTATCTGTGTCGTGTATTTCGAGTGGCCTTCTTCGTCTCTACACGAGTCGATTTCCGAACAACTGTAAACGTTATATGGGGTTATAGCTTCGAGTTTTATAGCCATTTTTATTTATAAGATTATACAAATAAGCATTTATTAGTATTGTAGTAGTCATGGGCATCAATTGCAAAGTTTTAGAAATATACGCGATGTATCAGTAAATACCAATAACCATACGTATCATCCAATCGGTATGACGTTGCCGATTGGATAAGTTAGAACTGACCGTGTATGGGCGTGGATTGGCATGACAGTTGTGTATATGGACGAACTGCAGATTGGATCAAGCCTGCAGCTATATGCCAAGCCAACAGAAAAAAATTGTTTAAAAAGATGCATTTTATGCGTTTTAATGATGTTTACATTTATTGAATGTTGTACTATATTAGTTTGGCGTGCCCGCATACATAATATTGATTAAAATGATAAAACATTGTTCATTTTATGTTTTTGTAGAACCTAGTAGGTTTTGAAGTTTTCTATATCATAGGATAATTTTGAAGACCATTATCTTGTAATTCCGTCGCAAATGATGATTTTGACTTTTTAATCCCTTACACTACTATTTAATGATTTTAGTGACCACCAAGCCAAAAAACGTTAAGACGGAATTACAGAATATCATCACGTCACAATTTCACTTTCGCTTGGCAGGAAGCCCACTAACATAACCCATATACTAACATACTAATTCAGTGAAAGTATATTGCTAACTTTGTAATATCGCATCGAAATGGGATTGGAAATAGCCAATTCTCTTTGAAATTTCACACCATTATAAACCATTTATTCATAAAGACTTTGTATGTCAATGTTTGTATATTAGTTTCTACGAGGCATAGGTATATCGAAAATGTACCTTCGGTCGCGTGTGAACTGCAGTTATGTTTTCTAATATGAAAGGAATAATATAATCTAAAACTTTTGAAGATGATAATTAATTAAATCATCAATCAAAAAGTGCAAGTGAATGTGATTTCCATGAAGCGCAAAGTCATAGAACAAAACTGGAGATCGATATTGTGCAGTAATAGATGCAGTGTACCATTAGCGATTCTACTGCTATGGAAATATGGTTCAAGATATATAAAACGGATTTGTCAAACATTAATTTGCTAGCAGGAATATTACTAAACATGTCACTTGTCAGTCGCAAATTCTACTAACATGTACCGGTGGTTGTCATAATTTGTTCGTATTATAGTTATATAAAACTGAAATATCACTGCCTATTTTATGTCACTGCATGTCGTCATTATAATACAAATTAATTATGAGAACAATCCAACTGCTTATGAATAAGTTTCCCTGATTTAAAGAAACCAATAGAGTTATATCATTACATGAGTTACACTCATGACCTCAGCCCCATTCAGAGACATTTAATGCTTACTCAAGGAGTCACTTAGTAGTGATTTTGTAAGAAAATGTATGGACTTTATGCCAGAGTCTGTACTAAGTAGCTCTTTAAGTAAGCATTAAATGTCTCTGAGTGCGACCGTAAGTCTACTACAGTTGACGAATGTGAGCTGGGACTAGCGATTGAGCTCGAAAAATACCCTGTCTCTGCTACAGTTGGGGTATGTGTGTTAGTAGTTACTACTCGAAAATAAAAACTCAATCGTTCGATGCCGTAACGTGAGAACATCGAACAATAATAATGTTTCCTCGTGAAAAACGTGTGGTGTCGAGATCAACGCAGTCAGGAAGGAGGATATAACCCAGTAAGAATTACGTGCGCCACGCTTTCCCGCGTTACGCCGGCTAAACACACGTTAGGGTTTAAATCAATAGTAAACATAGTTATGGATATATCGATGTCCGAAATCAATCTTCACCCCAAGATCAAGTTGTATCACATATCAATATCGCTCGATATATTTTCGACGGTAAATCTATTGATGGTTTACTATTTATCTACTTTCAAAAATTGAAAATAAAAATATACTGTTTTTTTGATATTAGTAGGTACTAGGTGTAGTAACATCATGAATAAACAGTTGATTGCCAGCCGGTTAAGTTTACAAGAGGATTCTCATACTGAAAACGCACATTATGAAACGCGGGGGCGTAGATGCAGCAAAATTAAAAATTTTAAAACTAAGTATATAATTATGCAAGTGTTACGTGCCTTATTTTATAGATATATTAATATTTTCAAAACGCGATATAAGCTAATAAAAAAATTTTGCTCTGGTTCTTTAAATAATGTTATATTTATTATTATATATACTATATTATACATAACTTTTGTAGCAATTATTAGTATTTAAAATTATTAGTAGAAGCATAGGGTGCCAAAACAGACTATTTTACTTATTGTTAACTACTCGCATTCTACAGCAACACTTGAAAGCAATACTTTGCAAACGAGATGATGGATCGGTGATAGAAAAACGCAACACCAGAGGAGATACAAGTGCGTTTCCAGCATTTTCAGCCTCTAACTTGGATCAAGACAACGCAAGCGTATTAACGTATCAATTTTCTGCGAGACCATGGCCGTCCCGAAGAATTTCCGACGTTAATAAGTTATAATGTACCTATTTTTTTTTTACTTTTTAAGTCATAAAAAAACAATATCTAGATTCTATAGGCGCTACGAGGCACTTTTGTTTCTCACTTAAAGACTTTTACTTTAAAATCTCCTTGTATTATGACGACCTCTGTGGCTCAGTGGTTAGCGTGTTGGCGCTCAAACCGCGGACGAAGACCCAAGGAGGTGGCGGGTTCGACTCCCGCCGAAAGAACAAGAAAAAAATTCTGTGTTCCTGGGTCATGGATGTGTTTTAAATATGTGTATAATATGCCCAAAGATATTTGATTGGTCTCGATCGCTCGACCACCCAGCGAGACCAATGATTAGTCTATGAATATTGAATGATTGCAAGATTGACTTTCATGGATCAGCATAATATTATAATATTGTACGCCTAAATATGTAATTTATATGTATTGCATGCAACTTATTGTAAACTGTGTTTTATATTTGTGGGCTGGTAAATAAATAAATTTGATTTGAATATAAATCAAATCTAAAATATATGTATAGTATAAAAGTAAATATACTTCCCGTTACACAAGTTCCTCGGGTACTTAGCACAGGGCTCTGGCCTCGTGCTAAGTACTAGTGTGGAGCGTCCATAGATGTTTTTATTATATTACACATATTATTATACTACATTAAATAGTGTCACAATTATGCAATGAACAAAGGTAAACACACCTAAGATCGGAATATATCGATTTGATTCGCATCCAAGCTTCCTGACTCTCACTTTCGTTGGAGAAAGTACGCTATGCGAACATACGTCATAAGTAATGGCAACATCTGGCTCCGATTGGCCCTGCTGACCACTTTCTAGAGCAGATGATTTTGGAGTTTTTGAAGTGAAAACTATTTAGGCGCGTTGAGTTTTTTGAGTAAGTAAAAAAAAAACATTAAACTCGAGACTCTGTATCCGACACCAGCGTGATTTGAGGTAGGGCGGGGCGGGCTGATCGCACGCCGCAAGCTGTGCGCTAATGTTTTTACTTTTGTCGGCACTCTCAGAGTGCCACTGTTTTTTTGATAAGCAAGCGCCAAGTAGGTAAAAAAAGTTTGAATGTTAAAGTTTAAGTTTAAGGTAAATACTAAGAAATAATTTAACAATTAATATCCCAAGGAGCCAATAAAGTAATTGATATAGAATAGTATTAGTTAAAAATAAATATAACAAACCTACAACTTGATTTAGAACTTAATATTGGGTATATGTGTGTAGTTACTCTCAAGGTTGAAGACACACAAGAGGTTTTTTGGATTAAAATAAACTGAGTTTATTCAATTCCAAATACAAACTAGTTTTGCAAAATCTTAAGATCACTGAGCTATCTATGTTTATATCTACTAATTAAAATAAATCCTCTCTTAAGTTAGATTATGCTTAAACAGACAGTTAAATATAATTATTGCATTAATACGTGGAGCAAAAACTTTCAGAACAGTTTTACGAGAATTGTGTAACTGGAGGAGTATGAAATTAAGACGGTAAGTCTATGTGGAGGAAGGTGTGCAGAAAGCTAATACTATATTTTTAAACAATTTATAATATGTTGTTGATAAAATCTAAGAATCACTATAATAATTATTTATTAGACGGTGAGTTTAAATAATTTTGGATATTTGTGCCTCTTGTTATTTTAAAAGGCCTTTTAAAAACCACAAAACACTGGCAATTCAAAGAGCCATTTTAAAACGAAAAGTGTTCAAAATTCGAAAACGAATAAATACGCGCCAAACAATGATGTCATTTATTTTAAAATTTTGCCGTTCTATTAGCGCAGAGAAAGTTAAGTCAAAATTTGTAAGAGGCAACTCTCACTTTTCTCAGCGGCAAATGTAAAAAGCGAAAGTAGTGCCCTTCAATATTTTTCTATACCTATCCGTGTAACAATGTGTACTATATATACAAAATCTTAATTACTTCTTTGAGTTTCAATTATAAATGATGCAATCGATTTTTGTGTTCAAATGACACTATTTCTTTACATACAACAAAAATGATGATAGTGCCAAAAAGGCTGTATCGTACTATTTGTTTCGAAATTATTTACAGGAAAAACAGGGCCTTTCTTCGACCAAACTTAGCCTAATTTGTAACAACCTCGGCGACTGCACAAAAGGTTCAGTATATTCAGGTTATATGGCCACAGACGAACGGCTAAACAATTAGTATTTAGTGGCGTGCTCTGAGGCGTCGATAGCTACATCGTGATTGGAATGCTGGCGTGGAAAGCTGACCGTTGCGCAACCAACACTTCCTACTCGGGAAATATAGGTGAGGAGTGCTGTGCACGGCTACCGAGGGGGCGGCGAGGGGGAGGTGGGGGGGGGGGTCGAAGCGGGAAGTGGCCGTTACTGTTGCATAACGGAGAAAGCAAGCGTTTTCCGTCGGCGCCCGCGCCGGTTCATTTTCGTAAACGTGTGAATTAAGCGAAAGTGAAATGAGAAAGTTGGCGAGCGCGAGGGGCCCGAGGGGAGGAGGCGGTCGAAAATCTCGATACAGATCGCGAGATTGTAAGCATTGTTAGTACTGCCCTAGACTTGAATTGAAGAACGTTTCCCGCGTTCATGTTGAGATGAGCCAATATTTTTTGTTCAAAAAAAAAACATTGATTTTATTATACTTAAGTTCCGTAGAGTGTCAGAAAAATTTAGACAAACGTTACATATTTTTTTATTTTCAATTATGATTCCGAGTCAACACTTGTCAAGACAACCTTCATGTTATGTTTTGACCTGATGGAATTAGACTATAAGGTGAATCAGTAGGTTACTGGGTTGTGTATCCCGATGAGGATGTAACTTTCTGTAGACTAAAGTTACCCATCGTTATCAAGCATCCTCATTAGGGTACAGGTTCTTCACTAAGACATGAGCATTAGCAAGCAAGCCTATTCCGTCTATAAGAACACGACTTAATTACTGACCAACACAAAATATTGCAATAGCAACCTAGCACATACTTATAAAATGGCGTCTCCAATGGAGAATTTTCACTAATTTTAAATGTTAACTTTCTGTATTATCCGTTAAAACTAAAAAAATACTCGTGAAATCATTATTTCGATACATCTAATCGTTTCGGTGCGTAAACGGTGCGTAGTTCTGTGCAAACTCCGGGCTGTATGGTCAAGGTGTAGAGTTAGTGGGATTCGAAGGTTTTTGGAACTTTGAATGTGTGTAAAATCATAACTACGTCATATTTTTCAAACTTAATAAATCAATCACTAGTGTATCTGTATAAATTATTATGTGTTACTTGTATTTACTGTAACACAGATTCAAGTGATTTTACATACAATAACACTTTCTTAACAGACAAATCAAGAAAGAGAGATGATGGTATCTAAACAATTTTCCTACCGATTCTACTATCTCATTATAATGACTATTTAATCTTGCTATAGAGACTAAATATATTTTTAGGATACGTCCACAAATAAGTAAATGTTTAATTAAGACAGCCGTCCTTGACACGAGCGACACCGGCTCACGCGAGCGTTTAAGCTAGCAATTAGCATGGCATTCCTCGTACCATCGCGACATAGCAAGGACTTGAATCGTATGTTTTAATGGGTTCATTGATGTACTAGTAAATATATCTTGCGCCCGATCGTGAAATGTGGGACAGAAGCAGAACATTGTGCATCGTCAATTAAAGTCCTTTTACTGCCTTAGCTCTGCTTTTAGGGCGTGTTTATATGATCGCGCGGTCTGATTGATTATTACGTTGTGGCCTAGTCGATAAAGCTCAATTTGATAACAAAACATATTTGTCTATTGTGAAGTCAAAAGACAAACATGCCCTCAAGTTAGGCTTTTTCTTTGACAATTCAAATGAACCTACAGAAACGTTGCTTAGTTTTAAATAACTATGCAGACTTAAAATAATTTCTTCATTTTGTTAGGCGCTAACGTGTAAGTATCGTTATTATCGCGTAATACTACAAAAAGTAAAAATCTAAGCTACTTACACGTAACGTTTTCCTCTTCCGATTCAAGCTAATGGTATAGAGATTATATTACTACTTATTACGTACTTTGGACAATAATAACAGCCACCTAACTACACTATTGTACACATATTAGATGCATAAACAAGATATTATACTGCATTAGGTCCCCCAGGCATTGTGATTGACAGTTCCAGAAGGTGATAATCCCCCTTCAAAGAGGGCTAAATCATAAACGGTTCCCTCTTATTCCCTCCGACGATCATTGAGACGACGGTCACGTGCGTACACTCACGCGCATGATTTCTACCTATACGATGTGCTATGTGAGTGAAACTGATTGTAATTGTAATGGACGATTATCTTTGGATTAGCAGTGGTTTATGCATACTGGATCAAGCAGAATAGATACCACGATGTTACATTATACAATATCACAAAAAAAAACAGTGCCACTCTTGATGCGCTGACAGAAGAGAAAACAATAGCGTACAGGCAAGCATGCAGCGCGTGATACCTCATACCCCTCGTTCACAATCATTTTTCTCATTTCAAAAAAGCGCTTAAAGCATTTTTTATTTCAAAAAACAAATTTTCGAATATTCCTAGCTACGGCAAAATATATCAGGAAAGGTGCGATTCGCTGCAATAATACAATTAAGATCCTGTTCCGATATGTTAAAACTGCAAAATGGTATTCTCATACATTCAAAACAACGTCAAACCCGTTTTGATTGGTCCAAATTCCAACAATCAGTTTACAATATCAAGACGATTCATTTATAATCAATAAAAGTAAAATGAAATTGGAAGTTAATTACGAGAATTATTTACTAACCAGCTTGATCAAAAACGTGAAGCAGAAAATTGCTTGCGTTCACAAGAAACGTTATATTGCACCTACGAGGTACCAAGAAAACATAAACAGTAGGTAAAAGTGAAATTGATCTGAGCGCGTATGGCATAAACATTACAGCGTTAGGTCGTTGAGCCAGAGGCTGCGTATGCGCAAAAGTAAAAGTCGGAAGGCGCTAGGAGGGGGCATTCGGGGGGCGGACAGGGGCGGAGGGGTACGCGGAAGGTAGAAGATTACTTTTACTCTCGGAGGCGGAGCGCGGTACTAGCACACTTCCGAGTGACGCAATCATCGGCAGTTCGCCCTAATTGTTGTCCTAATTGTGGCATGTCAGTGTGCTACGGTGCATAAAAGAGGTTTGATGACGAACTTGTACCATTAACTACAGGCTGTCATTTTGGTATCAAAAATGTTTTTTGACAGCTGATCTGAAAAAAATTCGCAGCTCAACCGGTTTAAACTAGTCTATACGGACTTAACCCGAAAATGGATTTATCTATTACTTTAAAATTTTTACAGCCGTCGTTAAGTCGAGTAATCAATGTATTTTTTATTTTCTTTCAATTCATTAAAGATGTAGGAAAATTTTAGGAAGTTACCACTACAGTTTATCACGTACAATTAATAGCATTTGCCACTTATGATAGTCAGCTTTTACCGATATAGATTTATTCCAGCAGCTGGTATTTTCCAAATGCAAAACTTGTACCCACCTACGTCTTTTATTAGTTATTTATTTTTTTATCCAGCATAATGTGTTACAAAAATGCAATTTTTGTTAAAAAAACCTTCTGATCTATAACTAACTATTCATAAGATAACAAATCAATGTATTTGTTTTGACTTGAATGACTTCAAAAAACACATTCAGAAGTGACGCCAACACAGCATTTGTAATTCAAAACCGAAAAGAACTGAACCGATTTGGGTGAAATTTGCAAAACAAATACAAACACAAATACAAGTGTGAACAAAATGTCTCAAGGTTAAACATTATAGCACATATTTATAGGCCACTACATTTTACGTAAATGTTATGAAACACAAACTACAGTAGGCTAGCATTTAAAAAAAAGAATCCCACTACCCAGTGGAGACTTTAGTGGAAGACAATGTTTTTTTTTTCACCTACAAAATCTAAACATAGATTTTTTTCAACCTTTCCCTGTACATTTTATAATTTTGCACCTAAATAATTTTTTCTTACGACGATTTGACATTAAGCCAAAAATTGAAAACTACGCAAACCACATAATTCAGACTTTTACATATTATAATAATTAAAAACATTATACTTTTTGGAAAGTTTTGCAAATTAATCGCCATAACTGGAGAAACATTTGACATTACGAAATATAAGGGGGTCAGGTATTTAAAAATATGCAAATGAAAGTAAATAAGCATTCACCTCCAAAATGTCAAAAATTTTGTAATAGCTTACCAAATCTTTTTTTTATTCTATTTTTTTAAAAGTGCAGTTAAAATTCCTGAGGTTTCAGCCGCAAGGATTTTTTATATAAGAAAAAATAGATTTTTATGCCAACTACGACATATATCTGTTTTAGTAATGATTCTTACTAATCTACTTACTATCTTCTCTATTTTTGTATCAGACGAGTTCTAAATATAAAAAAATCCAATGTTTGTCAAAAATATTTAAAATTTAAAATCTTTCGATAATACGGTGATTATGATTCTTTTGAGAAACGTATAACAAAAAATCGACGACAACGACTAAATTATAAAATATATACGACATGGACGAATTAATTAAAACTCTGTAAAAATACTTTCAAATATACCTGTTTTGTATGATATATTTTCTTTTTTCCTACTCATCAAAATGGTTGACTCAGTGTGATGCAAAAATAGCACTTTTTAACACAGGTACTAATCTACATACTATCTTTAGAGAAGATAGTATGTAGATTACTAACTTCTTTAGAGAAGATAGTAAGTAGATTTTAAATTTTAAATATTTTGACAAATATTGTATTTTTTATATTTCGAACTCTTCTGATACAAAAATTTGCATATCAGCAAATTCATGCTTGATGTTTATAATCTTTTATTGCACTAGCTGCATTTATTCCATCAGGTATTTTTGTTGTTTATAATTTTAAATGTCAAAAAAGAAAACATGTGAACTATCACTTTTGTGTTAAAAAAGTTTAGATTTTTGATGTGTAACATCTCCTCTTTCCTCTCGCTTTCTTGCAATTTGTGGGAGTGATTTCGTGAAATGAGACGGAAGTGTGTAACAGGAAGTCGCGGAAGCGCACGCGCGATGATTTGATTTGACGAATGGCGGCGACGATTTGAGTTGGCCATTAGATTCGATTAAAATATTTTTAGTATTTATCTTTTTTAATTTTGACGTTGATTTCTGTCAATAGCATTGAATAATATTTATTATAAAATATAATAGCATTATATATTATAATACTATTCAATGCTATTATGTATATATATATGTATATATATATATATATATATATATATATATATATATATATATATATAATAAAAAAATATTTTCCACTATTGACAGAAAATGCTATATATATATATATATATATATATATATATATATAGCATTTTCTGTCAATAGTGGAAAATATTTTTTTATTATAAGCATTGATTTTTTTAAAATTTCATAAAATGTTACACATCATATGCGATTACTGAAAGACTCGCTCGTTTTGTTTTCTATCTTTATATTATTTAAGAGTTAGTCATTATTCCGAATGAGTTGCTAAAAGTTAGCTGATGAAATTAGATTTTGCAATTGGCTAGGTATTACGATAACTACTATGCGGCTACGGAACTACAAGCTTCGATACTCCTCCATACCTGCTGTTGAGTCTTAAATATCCTGGACGACGCTTGTCCCCAATTTTTGTAGACATACAAAGTTAATACGATTGTTATTGATTTTGTAAAGACAATCTTTGTTGGAAACAAACTTATCTTATCACTTCTTCTAGCAAAGCAGACATATCGTAGATGTACCAAAATAATAAACCAGAAGAGAAGATGTGGCCTTTGCAAAACATTTTGGTATAAAAAGCCACTATAAATATTTTTTTCTTCTGATTGTTTTTGAAATAATAGTCGATCTAGTTTTTAGGTCTAGGCAATAAACGTAGGATTATGATTTCCCCTATTTACTTACCTACTACTTTTTCACAAGCAAGTTTTATACTGTAATTGATATTTTTGCCACAAGCTAAATTATTATTTTCGTTAAAAAATAAAATGAATCATTGAAATAATAGGTTTTCTCATATTATTTAACCCAACTTGGTTACTTTACCGGTGCAGTTTTTCCCAGCCTAACTATAGATTTTATTACACAAATAACTATATATTATACACAAAAAACCAGACATCCTAAGTATATATACCAAACATATTCTAAGCAAAATCACGAATATAATAGAAACATAAATAGAAACGAAAAATTACAATTTTTAACGCCATACAATCCATGGCAAAAATTTCGACATCTTACTGGCCGGGCGAGTTTAAAAAAAGTAAAAGTGGTCTCTACGCGGAAGAAAGCACGTGGCTCTGCGGGGGCCGCGAGGGGGCCGCGGAGGGGCCGGTCGTCTAGAAAGTCGTGTAAAGGTCGCTTTTTCCCAAATATTCCGAGTGAAAGTAAGCCGGCCGACTTGACGACGGCCTAGGGCTAATCTCGACCAGAACTTTTGACACTGTTGTGACGTCACAATTCTGTGATGAATATTTGTGTTTTTAACCCCGGACGAAAACAGAGCGGCGTGATACGTTTGACGTGTCTGCGTGTGTGTCTGTCCAAGGCATCGTAGCTCCCAAACGGATGAACTGATTTTGATCTAGTTTTTTTTTTGTTTTAAAGCTGACATGATCGGGGGATTAGCTATAATTCATCATCATCAGCTCGCTCACTGCTTCACAATTCGTGGGCTACTTCAAATTTTTAATTTTGTTTATTTTAAGGTTTCTGAACATAACAAAGGACGATACCACTAGAATATTATGTTTCGATTAGGCAAATAATAAACGTTTAACTATAGGTTCATAATTTTATGCATTACATATATACTCATTTTTTAACTTAGATATATGTTATCAATTATGCTTTAAAAAGCATAAGTTAGTTGGTATGTTGTATATATTTGCCTATTCCTACTTCAAAGGAAAAGTTAATTAGGTGTTGGTATGTTACTTGAACGTACTTTATATCACGGTAGGTTAATGATGATGATGATACTAGACTAAATGAAGAATACAAGACTAAAAGAAAGTAACAAATATATTTTATTACACGAATTTAAATAAGAAATTGAAAGTGAACATTATATCTATGGAAAATAACCTTTTGCATATTCATACATTCAGAAAAAAAAGTTTCTCTACTGTATGCCTAATATAATAATATAACAAATAATAATAATATCCATGGACGCTTTCACACCGTGTCAATCTGGTCCCGTGGTAAGTTCTCGAAGAACTTGTGTTACGGGTACCAGACAACGGAAATATATTTAAATCCTTTTATACTATAAATATATTTAAGGTTTTTATTATATAATGCACACATTTAATACACAATACACGTCCATGACTCAGGAACACACACAACTTTTTGTTCTCTGGCGGGATTCGAACCCGTGGCCTCCGGAACTACTAAGCCACAGAGGTCGTCGTAGGAAACTTTAAATGTTATATTGATGACTTAAAATGTAATTAAATAAATTTGAACACAACTTGTAGTTTTAGTTACCATCTTCTTCTTCTCTTTCCACATTTGTCTTTATTTCCATAGTATCATTGAAAATAGTATCATTTCCATTGAAAATAAACTTATCCTTTCTTCGAGATAAAGCAAAACCCCAATGGTCCCATTTAACTTAGAGATTCAATTTACTTTCAACGATTCGTCTTGATATCCTAAACTGATTTTTGGAGTTTGGACCAATCAAAATGCGTTAAATGTTGGTTTCACAGTCACGAGAATACCATTTTACTATATAACAAAAATAGATCTTATTTTCTAAATAATTCCCCATTTAAATTCGGCTACAATTTTAACTATTTCTCTACACAATATTCATAATTTCGAAGTCGGTACCAGTATACCTAAACTACTGATTCGCTTTAAATGAATGAGGTGTCAACAGATTTGCAACAATGGCCCGAGCAATATAGGACATTTATTATAATACTATCGAATGTCGATGTTGGTGCTAAGTGCAATGCAAACAGCTAAGTCAATCGCGAAAGGGATTTATTTATTCCATTTATTGGAATAAAATGGTAAATAAACGAGAAATCACCAGTTTGCCGAGTGCGAGTTTTGGTCACTACTCGCCGCGAAGAAGTTAACTACAATTTGTATGGCATCGAATTAGTTACCATTGTTGGCCACTAGGTGCGTTGTTTCGATGCCATACATATTGTAGTTAACTTCTTTACGGCGAGTAGCGACAAAAACTCGCACACAGCACACAGAGCAGTTACAAGTGCGTTCCCAATCTCTAAAATGGTTTAGGTCAATCAAAACATCAAAGCTTCACGTCTTGTAACCATATTGTCCTATTATGGTTAGGTAGTATGCTTACGTGTAAGTAGGCCATATCTAGTTCATTTACTGTGGAATCCTACGACTATTATAAATGTGAAAGTTTGTGAGGATGGATGGATGTTTGTGACTCTTTCACGCAGAAACGACTAAACGGATTTTGATGAAATTTGATATGGTAGTAGTGTAGGTTATCGCGAAAAAAAATACAGTGTTTCCGTGTGATAGCGTATTTTTGTGTGTATGTTTGATTATTTTTCACCCGCAAAGAACTGAATCGTATTGAATGAAAATTGGTATGGCAGTGGTTTATTCTTTGGATTTATACATAGGCTACTTTTTATCCCAAAATAGTACAGTATTCGAACAATAACTTTTCATAAGAACGAATTAACTATTCACTTAAATTATCTTATCCTTAATTATAATTAATTAGATTGGGAGTCACCGAAGAATAAGGGGTATCACAGACGGCGAAGATACTATAATATTTTATATTAAGATAATATATCGCTTATTTAAAGTTCGTATGAACTATCACAGATGGGTAGGATACTATATAATTTCATATTACATACTTTAATATGAAATATATCCAGGAATCTTAAGATATAAAATTGTAGTATCTTCGCAGTCTGTGACGCCCTTAAAAGGAGTTGGCTTGCATGTCAAGCTAGTTGCCGAGCGTGTGCCTATCCTGATTTGTCCCACCTGGGTCTATCCTACATATCAAGTAGGTATAATGACATATTATTTGATTGTTTTATTATTTATTATTTTATTATTTCATTACGTGATGTAGATTGTAGATGAAGGTGTGTAGCTATTAATTTTTTCGAGTTCATAGTTGTGACAGAACAATATTTATGTACAGTCACATGCAATGCACAAATATAGGTACGTCAAATTTGCAGAATTTCTCGAACCCACAACCCAATGGAACTTGCTACTGTATACAGTCGCTTACAAGCCCTACCATATTCCTCGGGCTATAAGGTTCTAGTGTTACACCATATGTGTCTGAAATTGCACATCATGGAAGTACTAGCATGTGAAAATCGCTGAAGCAATGCTAATAAATGTTTCTCAGGAAAATATTGATTATTGATACCATAATATTGTTATTATGATGTACGTAACAATTTTTTTTTCTATTTAATCACTTGTTGCCAAATTATATAATAACTGGTAATATCTACTTAGTTCTCTATGTTTATTAGTGAAACAACTGAAGGATAATAATTATTTTTTCAACTAAGGTCCTCGTTAACGATTGTATTGATAAAATGAAATTAGCACTAATGGTCAAATATTATTTAACGTTATGAAGCGAGCTTAACGTTAAATGCTACTTAAGTTATAATTTCAATGTGGGAATTGTGCTAAAGCCCCAGAGGGAGATCTCCGACCGAGCGAGGTGGTATGCTCGGTCAGGCCGAAGCTCACTTGTGTGAATTTCAGATTTTGTATATATACCGCCGATCTTAGTAAACTTCGATAGCGCGATTCAGGATTGTGGCGCTAATTGGTCCGCCACAGGCTGTACAGGTCTGTCCGGCAGATTGACAAAGATAGCATGAGACCTGTAGGTTGGTTCTGCTAATTAAATTTCACAATAATACAGTTTCGATGCAGTCTCGATATGTTAAAACAGCTAAATGGTATTCCCATAAATATCAAACGCAGAAATCTACCGCGATGCGAGCATTATAAACTTAACTTTAATTTGATTGAACGGTATTCTGCTAATATTTAGATCATCATCTCACTTTGTCATCAACAGCTGATAGTATTATCGTCTCATAAAGTTTGGGCTTACATTCGTTATTTTGTGGGGATATTTGATATTTGACAATAGACATTCTCTATTGTACAAACGTAAAATGTCATATTGATGAAATGAATTAATATTAATAAAACAGTATAATTTTATCGCCATTTTAAAAATATAATGATAGTAAATAAACTATGTTTCATGTTTAAGCTCGGAATCGCCACTTTATCAATAAAGCTAGAAGACATTGGCAACATTATATCTTACCATGTTAAATGTTAGTTGTCAAATTGACACTACTTTGACAGGAACGCAAAGTTAGACCGCAATTTAAACGTAATATGACTGTTAAATAGGAGGATACCGTATTTCGGTTGATACAAAATCCATTTATAATATCAAGACGATTTCAGATGTTAACTTTTATCTTAAAAAATGTGTTGCACGTCATTAATTAATCTAAAAAACAATCAGTGGTTAATTTATTAAAAAAAAACGGGTGATTAAAAATATTAACATTGTCCCTTGAATGTGAAATCTGCGACGAAATTCTGTCAAACACACGTTGGTGTGCGTAATGCTATTTTTATTAATTTAATATATTTTTAAGCAACATTATAAAAACATAATAATAGCTTTTAACACTCCTCCACCATATACACTTTAACTGTGCCAAATGGCATACTCCTCCAGTTGCATTATTAAATTTTTTTCGTGAAATCATCGACTACTAACATCCCCGCTGATGGGGTCCTGGTACACCCCCAATGTGAGGAAACTGTGGTCACTCACACTAGACTGCTACGGTTGGCAGACTGTCCTAACATTGTTTGGCGTTTTACCTGTCATGGCACCTTCCATCGCACACATATGAGACATGTCAGCGAGAAACCGCGTCGTGGCTATACAAGTGTTAACTAAAATACTTAAACGCTGGCAATACTGAGTCTTTAGCCAAGTTGCCATCGCCAATTACCACGACGAAATTCGTAAACAAGTGACATAGCGATGCTTACGTCACTTAGCGATGGCAAATCCCATAATTTTTTGTTTTCGTTTTTCATTAGCTATGACAATTTGGCTAAGGGTTAGAGAGAGAGAGCAGAGGCAGCGACAGCCTGTGAATAGGAGGGCTCCTATTCATAGGCTGTCGCTGTCTCTGCTAGTTGAAATGACAAGGACAGCATGTGACTTGAGCGTCACTTAATTTAACTATCGTTTCAGTTTTCGGCGGCAAAAATATAACACATTATGAATAATTTACTGTTAATTTATTCCCAGAGAATAAGTATCGCAATCCAGCGAGGAAACTCTTTAAGCCTTCTAGGTACTCTGCCTGGTGGGGACAACCTGGGAGATTTCTTTGTTTTGTAGCATTATAAGTTTTGGAGTAGTTATTATTTTTTTAAGTACTTACCTACTTTTATTGTTTGTAAATATTTTATTTCCTGTATTATAATTAAATTTACTGTCATAAAACATCTCCATAAAGAACATAACATTATAAACCTATACCTATTATAATATGTCCTACCTAGGTCATTTTTATTTAAGATTTAAGGCGAAATATTGTCTATAAATAGCAGGGTACATCAATTAGCAAATACAAAATATGACGTTATTGGCGGCGGCTTGGTTTGCACAAAACAAAATATTTTCTCTCAGAACTGTACATTTTCCGTGATAAAGAGTTCCGTGCTCTTCCCCTAGATTTTGAACCCTTGTCCTTGTAAACAGGTTACGTAGGACGTAGGTTGTAAACCTAGGTGTTGAACACGGTAACCATCCAGGCTACTACTGCAGGTTTACTTATATATGTGGCAAATATTAAGCAAACATGCGTTTGCATTATCAGTTCATCCATGTTATAGTGGGAAAGTAAATGTATATTCACATACAATTTCACTGCTACGCGCGGGCTACGGTGCTACGCAATTTTCGTACACGACATTGTGGTGAAAGTAACAGTAAAAGTTGAATTTTGTGACAACCCTAGTCAAGTGTATGGCCGTGATTGTTAGAATTCTTTAAATTACATATTTTATGCAAGTAACAGCGATGGATTTATGTAAATTGAGAGTGATTTTTTTGTAATTTATTGTTGATTTTAGTTTTACTTTTAGTGTATTTTACAAAAGCACAGTGAAAATCTGAACCTTATTTATATTAAAATGATAATAACAGAAAATAAAATTCAATATAACGAAACCAAAACTTACTTTGAAATGTAAATACCACGCCAACTAGATTTCACAGGTTTATATGAAAATGTATCTAATGCGAATATTTAATTACAGATGATGTTATTGTTTACGATGAACGAAAGTGCTGTGTAGATAAGCGAACATACGATATAAATTATAATTGCAAATGAACCTATATCTATTAAGATACATATATTTTACGACCTACTGATCTAATAACATTCGAGAGAGAATCAGATTCGCGCCTAATCTATAGGGTCAATTGGAGGCGAAGGTCAATTTTATCACATTTTATTTTAGCACCGGCCCTGAATTTTAGAAGATAAGCTCCGGGGTTTCAGTAATCATATTTGCATCTGAAACACCAACGTCGCAGCGCAATCCAATAACAATATAATACTTCGGCACACGTCTAGAAAATTCACACTTTGCCACTTCAAATTTCGTATACGTGCGATTGGTACACTTTAAAACACTGACCATTGACGAAAACGTGTTGTCTCCAAATGTGGTATTGGCTCCAGCGGTCCTCGTCCTGGACGTGCGGATGCTGGAGCTGGGGCAGCGAGGGGAGAGGGGGCGGAGGCGCGGGGGCCATCAGCTGGGGGGCCGCCGGGGGTCCGAGAGGTTGCGGGTGTTGGAACTCCATGATATCCAAGCGCGGCTGCGCTGCACTGATCACATATCGCGGGCGCGCGGCGGGCGGCGCGTACGTGCGTGCGCGTCGGCGGGCAGCGCGCGAGTCAGCGGCCGCCGCGGCGCGAGCACCCCCCTCGCGTCACCCCACCTTCACCCTACCACGGGAGGGGCGAATCTCCCACCAAACTGACATAACCCACTCTCGATAACCGATTACCGGAGCGCACGCGCACCACATGATAATTATTACCCAGTTATTGTATTTGTTGACGTTACTTTTTTCTTATTTACACAACTTTTGCGTATGACAATAATATTTACGTTACATATTGTAGTATCGGAATAAACATTGGGATATTCCTATAGTATCGGTTCATTCATAAAACTATTACAGAAACTGATTATAATTTGATTTTACAAAAAATAAGTTTCCTGTTTAAAATTTGTAAACATTGTGTTACAAGTTGTAATTTTCTATTAGGTATAGGATTATTTGGCAAATCTAGGAATCAGAATCATTTGAGAAGAATGGAATCTGGGTAGTTTACGGCGTGTTTTATGGTCTGTCTAATATTTTAATTTAATGAGGACATTATTTTGTTCGATAGCATTCACTTTAACTTCTTACATGTTTTGAACCTTGGTTCTATAACTTGGTAGGAAAAAGTGGAAAACACTGTCATTACATATCTTAAACATTATCTACGTCATTTTCTTTCTAGAACAAAGATAAAACTTTTGTTTATCTTACTTATGAAATCTCCGTTTACAATCAAAACTTTTTTCTATTGAAAAATGGGTGTTTTCGTTATTACCGAAATTCCAAAACAATTACAAAACTTCTGCAAACTTTTTCTTGACACGACATTTATTTATTTAACGCATATGTATAACATACTATTAAATAAATGCAAAGCAATCATAGGTACTAAACATATAAGCTTTTGACTTTGCCATAAAAATAAAATAAATTTCGGCTAAAAGAAAGTGGGAGCGCGTTGAATTCTTCTGCACACAGTTTTGACCGTCACTTTTCGTTGTTACTAAGTACTCAAATGGATATATTTATAGATAAGTGGATGATGACGCGCAAAATGAAATCTCGTAGCAACCGTACATTTTGCTGCGATAAAAAGTAGCACATGTGTTTATCCAAAGCCAAAAATTCATCAAAATACGTTTAGTAGTTATTGCGTGAAAAAGTAACACACATCCACACATATTATGTTTTAGGTACATACAAACATTCGCTTTTATAATATTAACAGTATTTAATGTAAGCTAACAGTTAATCCAGTCAATATATATATATTTTGTTTATTTTAACGGTTAATCTTATATAAAATACCTTGGGAAATACCGTCCTTAGGTATAAATTAACATACTATAACCGCCTCCTTTTTGGAAGTCGGTTAATAAAATGAGAGTATATACTGATTGGTAAAGGTGTAGAGATGTTTTTGTAAAATGACATTATTCAAACTACTACAATGTATTCAATATACTTACATAAAATACATTTTGATATCTACTGTACTTAAATAAATAATCATTTATTTTTGTCACATTTTATAATTTAACTGTGCTATTTTAAACGATATATACTTTGGCTTTATTTTTTTTTATTATTTACCTGCATTTTAGCAAAGTCAAACAATAACTTATTCGCATTTTCGCATTATATTATACTGAATGTTAGTAATTTGTTACGCCTTCTCCTTTGTGTATAGAAATAAATAATTATGAAAGTAAAATAGAGTTTTACTCGGAAATAATAATAAATTTAGTTCATGACTTAGCAACCTGTGAATTTACCTAAACACAGCAAGGCTAAGTCTGTAACAGAGAGGAAAACATCAATCAGAGCTAGGCTTTTTAATTCTAGCATTGTACCTCCCAAACGGATAAGCCGACTTTGATGTAGTTTTTTTTTGTTTGAAAGCTGATGTGATCGAGAGTGTTCGTAGCTATAATTCATCATCATCAGCTAGCTCGCTGCTTGACAATTCGGGGGTTACTTCAAAATGTTTATTTTGTTTGTTATGGATGTTTTTATTATTCAATAATTATAGAAGAAAGTAAAATTAATTTGTTGTAATTAAACAAACAATAATGACGTGGTAACTAATTTAGATTAAAGCTTTTTTTTTATACATATATATAGGTACAATGATATTACAATGATATTACAATGAGATAAACAATGATTTTAACAAAACATTATTGTCATCAGTCAAGATAAACTACACTGTATTGGCTATGATTTAGTCAAAACATATATGATAATTCATCATTTTTTGCCTTTTTCATTACAATCTTCTATTAAATGTCGAATATATTATTCCAATGTTTTGTCGCTGCTAAACATGCAATTAAGCTATGTGATTTTTGCATGTTTTCGTCGGGGGCCAGTTAAAATAACGCTTGCCATGTGTATGTAGGCTAATTTTAACAAACTGATTTGAATATAAGCGTATAAGTTACCTACTTAGGCGAAACTAGCATGAATTACGCATGTGGGGAAAATTAGACGAAAAATCATAAGGTACGTTCCATGCCTACAAAAATTGATTGATTATGAACTAGCTTTTGCTCAACTGTACATTAATGTATTATCTGTACCTGCTACCATATATGGTCTATGTACCGGTATAATAAATATATACCCTCATCTGTTATGCATTGGTGATAAGAAATAAATGATAGATAATATTCACATTGACACATTGCAAATAGGTTGCTTAGTTAAATTGCGCCATAAGGATCGATTCACACTGAACTGGCAGTGAAGCGGCGAGCAGCAGAACTGTCATATGCTTATTTTAATATTTATGGTCATTACTATAAATCACAGTTTCGCTTGAGAAAACCGCTGCCGCTCACACCGCGCACGGCCGCCGATGGTCGCTAGCGGCCATCAGCATATAAATAATAGATGAGGGTATATATTTCTTATACCGGATCTTGCACTAATACAATTGTACACACATGACTTCACTCGTTTAGCAGGTGCTATAGAACAATAGTGTTGTCGCAATACCAGATGTTCTACGTTACACTTTTTTGCCCCTTTAGATTAGAAACTAACAAAGAAATGTTTTGTAAACATTATTACATTAGCATGTATGTTTGTAATTGAAATTAAAAAAAGGAATTTTGCAGCTGAAATTTGTTCTGGAAAATTCAACACTTTCCTTCTACTGGAAGGGCCAAAAAATCTAGGGAGTGGTCTACCGCACATCACTTTAGTACGAACGTGGTAGCGTTTTCGTAAAATCTGCTTTCTAAGTACTAAAAACGTAGTAGAACGTGGTCTTAGGGCCTGTTGCACAATCTACTGATAAACGTCAGCTTATTTTCATTTTTTGTCTCATTAAGCTTTTAAAAAAAGGGTCGATGATAAACCAAAACACTATAAGATTGTACAATTTTCATTCACATTCCATTTCCTGTAATTATTTTAATAATTCAGATCCATGGATAATTGGAGTTAGTTAATATATTGTGAATAATATTTTATATGAATATTCGTTGAAATGAGTAATGTATGAGAATTTACCCACCACACCACGATTTACCATATTTATATATAATTATATTTATATATAATTATATTTATATATAATTATTTACAAATATGCGACCTGTGTGGTTATAATCTAGGTGTAATTACGCTTGCATCTAGCCTAATTTTGTCTTTGGTCACAGAAAATGCCCAGTGTCCTTTCCGAATAAGCTATCCGGCACTTATTAGAAGATTGTGAAACAGGCCCTTAGGAAAACGCTAGTAAGCTTTAAAAATTATCACGGCGGTTTGTATGCTCCTTTGCTTGGTTTGAAGATTTAAACCCGACAACGGACTGCTCTATTGTCGGGTTTAACCAACCTCCAAGTAAAAATACTCGTAGCAAATACGAGACTTAAAGTTTTTTTCTAAAACGTCTATCTGTAATTACAAGAAAGTTTGAGAACTTAAACTTCCTGATTGTTTAAATATGAAAGTGACAGGGTGCAATTATGTGCCAAACCTACAGATTTTCGCAGAAATTATTACTTTTAAATGCACATGAATGATTTTATTTTATACTTTAGTGGATGGGACTAAAGTCATCTGCTACAAAAAAATTAAATCATATTTTTAATACGTGAACTCGTGAACTCGAAGAACGGAGGAGTATTAAATTTAGCACAGTTAAAGTTTATATGGAGATCGGAGGAGGAGTGAACTGTCATAGATATGTCATGTCATTAGTCATAGTACTTATAAACACAATAAATTAATAAAATAACTCAAACTACCAAGCGTTTGTATATCTTATAACAGTAGGTGTTGGTTTGACACAATCTGTCATACGTTTGTCAATATTTCTTTCACACACCATAGACAATATTTACATATTTATATTGCGTATCTTAGATGTAAAGCCTAATATAATAAAATATTTATAAGAACCCTCAATATGGTTCAAATTTATAAACTAGGTAAATGAATTATGGTCGTATTTGGACCACTGGGAAAACACCGGTTAATTTTATTATGAGATTAAGAAAGATTAAGGGACATCCCTTAATCTTTCTTAATCTCATAATACCTAGATACCTAGGTGACGCTAGCCACATGGCTAGCGTCATCTAGGTATGATGGTAGATGGTCAAGCACATAGGTAAGTGGTATAATGTTAAGTGTATAGTATTAAGAGAACTCAAGGTTAGTTTACTTAAACTTTGACTCGTTACTAATTTGCTCAATCAATTTTTCGTGTTCCTCACAAATCGTTTAAGAACCCTATTACAAATCTGCACTCTGCGTGATTAGGGTTTTGAAGCGTCCCCGACATTTCGCATATTGTAGTAATTTTGCAGTTGTATTTATCGTTTGTACTGAAATAGGTTAAAAAATTCATGCTTTAAAATTATGAAATCTTTATTCCTCATGAAGTAACGATTGTTCTGGTATAAATTTTGCTTAATAATATTATCGTAGATAGGAGTAATTTACAATTAACTTCAAGCGATTTTCGTTTTTTTTTTGGCTTATAATAAGATTTTTTTCTATATTAAATCAAAGATATTTCAAAATTATAAAACGGCCGCTACGAACTATACGACTATATAGGAGATAACATTCTCATTTTATTATCTCATTTGCTTGGAACATTAATTCAATCCAGGAGCTCAAAAAAGTGCCGTCACACATTTTATGAAAATCTTTCTGTGCAATTTTGGATTTAATTAAAAAGTTAAGCAAAATTTACAAAAAGCGAGGCCGCTACAAACTAGGCCAATAGCTATTCTGCACTATTCAATATGTCAAAATTTTTAATGTATCTTTGTTTCTGTGATCAAGGACGCCATAATTAGCCATTTTACGCAAAAATCACAGTCGAGATGTAATATGCCTCTTAACAGACGTCCTTACATGGCTACTATCATAATCTAATTCAATCGAAGCAGGTAGAGTGTTCTTTTAATTTATTTGTGTTATACTCGTAATGACGACATGCAGTCACGATACAAATATCAATGACAATATGTCAGTTGGATATCATGATCTTATACTTTAAACGATCACATATTATATTTATATAATATAATCGTAATCTCGGAAACGGCTGCAAGCATTTCCATTAAATTTAATATTCGGTAGGGAAAATTGGTCATCCAGTCAGTCATCAGTAGGGGAAATGAATTTATTTATGTTACGAAAATCAATCACCAACCAAAATAATCGGACTACTCCATTAAGAGCTTGCCGGCTCTTTAATATTATTCTTTAACATATTTTTGATTTGATTTTCAATTTCATCTGGTTGTGAATAATGTAATCTTTATTGTTTTGTATAAATTGGTTCAGTATTTGGTTTTAATTGAATATTTTTCTCATACAGATTACAAGTTCCTAATCTATCACCGGATATAAAGAAAATGTCACAAATTTTTGTACAAATATCTTGAATTGATTTACTTTCTTCTAGGTTTAAATGATTTAAAATTTAGTAGCGATAGTAATTCTTTCACTCTTTTTTCGTCTATATTATTTTGTTTATTGAAAAAACATATTTGATATCCCGATAACTTATGAATTTTTGACTTAAAGTAACTGAGACTAACCTGCTCGTCCCGTGTATTTAAATTTTAGACAAAAATATGTCCTTGTTTAGGCCTACAAATACTTCCACTTACGAATATTCCATCGCATAATTCCTCTGGCAACACTACACATTCATCATTCTGACTCACACATATTTCAAATATTTTTTCACATCTAGCTGGCACCGATATAAAGTTAACAAAACCTAATTTTGCCATCCTTAAACTTACACTTTTTCTTTGAATACACAATTGAATATCAAATAAATTTAAAGATAAAGTATTCTTTTCGTAATTTAAAATACAATTATATTTAACTAAAAAATCTTGGCCGATAATGCCATTCTGTTGACACGGTAATTTCCTTAAAACATTAAACTTGTGTAATATTTCATTCCCACAGATTGTAAGCGGAATGTAAGCATATCCATCGCTTTGTAATTGTCCGCCTATTCCATTTATGCGCTTTCTTTATACATGGGAATGTTCATGTCCTTTAAAGTTTTAAATTTTATCGCTGACAACGATGCTCCGGTGTCAACCAGCCATCTATATGTGTTACCTTTTATGACTAAATCTATAGAATTATCAAAATTACTAGCTAATATTATATTATTACTATAACTACAACTATAATTATTAGCCTCGAAAAAACTGGTTTGCAGGCTTAAAGTACTCCTTACCCTGTACACTACAATTTCGACATCTAAAAGAAGATACAGAGCCTGGTCTAGAGCCCCGATGGGGAGGCCTTATTGTCCCTTGCCACTGATTTGCCTGCGGTGGTATCATATTTCGGGCTCGCCCCCGGCCTTGAGCATAGTATGAACCTCGCTGCCTATAGAAGTTTAAAAACTTGCCTCTATTGTGTTGGCTCGTGCAGATAGAACCACCCCCCTGGTCCACAGCACTGGATTCTGCCGCTCGAGAGCACTCTTCGTCCTTCGCCGCTCCGATTACATTCTTTAGCTGCGTGTAATCTCGGGCAGCTAAAATGGTGCTAAGTCGACTATTTCTCATGTCTTCAGTAAATCTTTTTACCGCCAATTTTTCATTTAACGGTCGCAATTTTTGATAGGCTTTCTCATCGCTTCCAGTTTGGGAAATCGTCAACTTAACAAAAATATCTTCCAACTTTTTACCGAATTCCTCGATAGTATGACAACCTTGACGAGTTTTCATCATCTCTACCTGTAGGGCAGTTGCTGGCTGCTTGGTTAGAAGATATTATTTCATGTCAGAAACAAGTTCAGTGCTTTTTTTTATAACTAGAACTAAGTCGGTCGCAATTTAGCGCTTTCCGATAACCGAGTTTTAATATAAAATTAATTAATAACTGCTCCTCATTATCATCTAAGGTCTAAATAAATTGCTAGTGCGTCAATCATTTTTTTGGTGACGCCTTCTTCTCCTGTCATAGCAGGGAGAAGAGAAGCCGCCGTTTTCACATCAAACTTAGCTATGGTTACCATATTAATATTCGCAATACAAAAGTCAACAAATTGTTGATAATATATCTTATTAATATGATGATAATATACCTTTATATATCTTCACAAATTTTGAATAATTTTAAACGTTCATGCTGCTTAATGTACCGTATGTATGTATGCTAATTTACCAAAACTTATTTCTAACTCCTTACGTTTTAAAATATATTCCTCGTATAAAACCTGAGCCTGTTTCAACTTATTTTCTAACAATATATTTGTTCTTCTTACTTTACTTATCTTAACTTAATTTACTCTAATACTTTTTATTTCCTCGCAAGAATTATTAATTTCCATATTTTATTAAACAACAAAAAAAATATATTTTAAAGGTATACATACTATCTACTTTTTAAAATATTATATAAAAAAAATATTATGTACTAAATTCTATAAATCTAATAATATGTACTAAATTACTATACTTGTGTTACCTACATGTCAAAATTTATAGAGCGAGCAGAAAAAAAAATAGTACCCTAATAATTAGTCACGTAGTCCAAAATTCTTAGTAGATGATAGTCTTCAGTCCATAGTCCAACATTTCGGTGTCCTCCTTGTGGCTTGGTGGCACCTTGCGCCAGTAGTTCCATCACACTCCGACCTCCTTGGGCTCGTCCGCTCGACCTGGGCGCCTGACTCCTGACCTCCGAAATGCACTCCTCGCCAGCTCTTGTCTAATCTATTGGACATGGCACTTCTTATATATAACGTAAAGTGTAGTTATCACAGCCAATACCAGAATCACCAAAAATCATCGGAAAAATAACACCACCCGCCGCATTTTGGGCTATAAAGATTTCTTCCTTCGATTGTGTTTTACCCATTTTAAAATAAAAATATTTTATGATCAAATAAAGAAATTAAAAAGTCCATTATTCTTTACGCGGAATTCGCGACGCGCGATTGTAATGTCAACCGACGCGGCTCGACTTGCAGGGTCCCATTAGGGGATGGGACATTAAAAGACTACATTCCCGATTGAAGTTACGTTTATTACTGACCCATTAAACCTAATACATGCATTATTATAACATACTTACATATTACGCCACACGATTCTAATAATATATCAGTCCGATTGTCAGTTTGGTATGCGTATATGTATTTTTTGGATTGATCGGAAATTCAGAACGTGGTGGGTTCGGAGCCCAGTAAAATATTTTTGTGATTCTGTTTATTTTATTTAAATCTACTTGAGCTCCGAGCATGGCTCGGTTGCCAAGGTTTTAATTATTATAATACGACCGATTTATGACAACGGTCAACCTGCTTAAGAATTAGATACCCTGATAGTACATAGGTACATCTAGTCACCAGTCACAATCGCTTCTCGCGCTACATTATCATAATTCTCTGAGAAAGTTGTTCAACTAAAGTATATTCAAGTCGGAATAAAAGCAGCCGAAAAAATAAGTTTCACTTTCGAAGCGCGGTGGGCAGGGGGACGGGGCAGAGGGGCGGGGGGCACTCCTCTCCCCTCTTAACATCGCAGCCTCTTAGCACAAAAAAACTGCTTTTCCTTTCTCAAAATCGTGGCCGCTTTCACCGCGAGCTTGCGAATAAAACGGATCGAAAAGCCGTGTCGCATCCTATTTAACGATTTATATTTTAGACGTTGTCTTGTAACTATCGCGTTTATTGTTTCAAACGAGTTTACATGACGACGGGGAATGAAACAAATTTAGTCAGAATATGATCATTTGTTTTTTTTATCTCAAACTAGATATTACGGGTAATAAGCCGGTATTAACTTTTTTGAAGCACTTATTGTTTCCAGGCGATGGGCTAATTCCCGCAATGCGTCAATTTAAAAAAAAACTTAAACATATTTCTTTTCACGCTTTGAAATAAATATCAATATTACTAATCCGCAGTAGGCTTGCGTGAATACAGCCTATTTTCTTAGATTGAACAGAGATCGCAGCCTCAGCAGTAGGGACGGACAGCAGAGTCCCGTTTGGCCACGGAACCCTAAAAACTAGGAGAAATATTAATTTATGTAATATAGAATTATCAGAGCTATCAAAATGATTCATTATTCAAATAATAAATTGAAACATGGCCATGTTGCTAATGGCCCCAGGAAATCTTCTCAGGATATTGCCGAAAGACATTGAGGTCGTGGTCGTACTGTAGCATGTTATGTGTCATTCGACACTAATAAGCATTACCACTTGGTTGTCCATCCAATTACCACTAGATTATGAATTGTTAACCATCGGAAGAGTGGCATTTTGAAGTAAAGACAGATTTGTTAATCAACTCGATGACAAAGTGACGAAACTGGATTTTCAATGGTTGTAGGTCCTAAATGTTCCTTTAATATATTATTTTTTTAAATCATCCGATCTCTCGGCGAGTTAAAGTTCAATGAAAAGGGTTGTACAATAACAACCCCTTTTATTCATAAGAAATACGCGTGGAACAATACACCCACTTAAAATCGATTAAATTATCAATCACGTGTATATTAGGGAACACCGAAATCTTAGAAGTATGTCACGTCGCAGGTGACACTGGTTTCGTTTGCAATGGACCAGAATATATCTCGACAAAAAAGCTGTGCACTCTGATGGTAAGTGTGCCAGTGAAAGTAAAGTCCTGGTCGCTTAACAGGATCTTTGGTGTCTATTTCGTAATAAATTTCGAATGAAAGTCTTTAAGCGATGATAAAATATCAGTTTTTTAATTTTATGATAATATTGTCTTTTAATTTAAAAACTGAATTATTTAAGGGAAACTAGCTTTATCTTCAGTATTTTATAGTTTCATTTATATTTTTAAAACAGCCTATTTCTCCAATTTTGCTTCAAAGGCAAGCACAAGCCATATTGTATACATTCAAACTTCAAAAAAATGTAGACATCGTGGGATAATTATACATACTTTATGCAATATTGTTTGATTTGTATAATTTGTTAACAAATCTTTAAAATATGAGCTCGGGTCTATTATATATCGGGTATATTGATCGTGACTTATAAACAATTATACTAGGACCACAGAACACGAGTAGTGTTTTGAAAGTGGACAGCTGCAACCTGACAAACACGATATTTCGGTTCAGGCTTTCTCGCTACTCCTTAAAACTTTACACCGATTTAAAAATAGCTCCGTGAAATACGTAAATTCGACTCCTTTAAGGCAGTTAAGTATGTAATGTATGTGTCCGTGTATCTATAGTTTCTTGATATAATCCGTTGAAAGGAAATAAAGCTACCTAAAGCCAACGTCCCGGCCAAGTGTGAGTGGGACTCGCGCACGCACGCTTCCATACACGAAGGAAAAAAATTACATTTGTTGTATGAGAGCCCCACTGAAATATTTATTTTCTGTTATGTTATAGTAGCAACAAAAATACATCATCTGTGAAAATTTCAAATGTCTAGCTGTCAGGGTTCAAGAGATACAGCCTGGACAGACAGACGCAAAGACTCCGTCTTAGTAATAAATAACCGTTTAAACCCCTTCGGTACGGGACTCAATAAAGATATTCATAATAATATAATTAAATTCTTAGAAAATAACTATATTAAACGATCTTTGCATCCGACTTGACTAAGAAGATTATGAAGCAACTTATTTCTATATATTATATATTCTTATGAGATTTTTATCTCATAAGAAAAATAGAAATAACCTAACCTAACCTACTGCACAAGCTAAAAGATGGATCAACCTTAAGACAGTTTTGGATATCATATAGAGACATACTTCAACCAGAGAATTTAGATTACTGACTTTAGCTACACTGTGTATGTAATCTGTTTTATTTTTAAAGTTTTTACTCCAACACACACAGACTGACACTTCAAACTTAAAACACCCCTCTTTTTGCTCCCCGGAGGGGTGTTTCAAGTTTGATGTAGGAGTTTAAAACAGCAATCCAAATCCATAACAAATTATTAAACAAAATTCTTTTTCACTAAACGTCAGAATATTCTGTATTTCTGGTAGTGTGTCATGATACATTTTGTTGCGTATAGTACGCATCATACATTAGATATTTTGTATGTAAATTATTGTATGTATGCGTAAAAGTACGAGTAAATATATATATTTTTTTTTAGTTTACCCGTTACCTAAGTCAACATACGCAGCGGACCAGAAAACATTATAAATTATTAACCTAGCATTCTAGAATATTGAAATTTTGACTTTTAAATATTAGGAAACATTTCAAAAGACATTAATTGTGGCTAATTCATTTGTAAAACATGGCATCTCTCAGTCTAAAGTAAGTTTTTCCTTAATAACTTGAGTTGAGAACTTTTATGCTTAAAATTCACTAGTGTCTAGCTTTCTAGTTTAACCTTTGCTCTATGATCATTCAGTAAAAATTTGTATGTAAATACATCCGGAACACAGTATCATCTAGCATCTAAATAGTAAATACCAAAGCGAAGATTACGAGTAAATACTAAGAAAGTTGCGAAATGCTTGGATAAGCGCCATCTAGCGGTAAAGAAACAAAGGTTCATTCTACGTTATTATAGCTGCCTTTTGGGTATTGGGCTGGGGCTATATTATGGTATGGAAACCGGTGGTCCCGAGAAAATTTAGAGCACTGAAAATAGGACTCTGCTATAATACAATAGAGTTGAAAATCAAAGTGTCACTTGTCGAGCTGTCATTTATGACATTGACATTTGACTCGACACTCATGTGTTTGATTTTCATCCATCCTATTGTAATTAACGCAGAGTTCTTTTTCTAATGCTCAGAATTTTCTACGGCCTTCCGGATTCCGAAGCACATAGTCTTAGATTTGAAATATGTTTGAAATACAGTTTTCAGGAATTACCTTAATATTTTTCTTTGATTTTGCAACTGCAGAGGCACTCAATATCATTCAATAATAAAGTCTGGCAAACGAAAGTTGAACCTGAGAAATGGAGCCAAATTTATAAGTACTTGTACTAACGTTATACTACCATAATAAATGTTTTTTACTTTTTCAAGAGTAAACCGCAGAATTTATGTAAATTTTTAACAAACTTCCAAAAAAAGGAGGCGGATATACGTTCGTACGGCTGTATAATATATTATATATATTTTTTAATGTTGACCGATTTTATAAATTCTTTTTTTGATGTTAAGGGTATAATCCGAAGTTGGTCCCTTTGTCACCAAAAAGTTACCCGATGGTCTCCTCGAAATTTATATGGACACATAATATACTGATTTGACTTTTTCTGAAGTAACCCAAGCATAATATTCTATCTAAAAGTAAGATTTTGCACTATGGTTATTTATACCCTGGATCCAAAAGTACTGTACTGAACTCCTGACTCCTTATAGATACATGTTTGGGGATTTCAGCGTTGCTTAAAGAACTGCAGGTATATGCAGTGGCATATGCTTGCATTTCTTTAAACAATGCATACATAGTGATGTAACTTACAGTAATCATCATCATATATACCTAATGGAAGCTTGGCGCGTATTCAATTATACATTCGATCGTTTATTTTAAACTTTCTTAAAATGTGTTAGCAATAATATAATATATAGCAAATATATTAACTAAAAAGCGAAAAAATATTATTGTTTAACAAAAAATAAACCGATTTCCAAAGTAAAAATACACAAGAAAAATATACAAGTATGAAATAAATATTATTTTCTATTAACTTTAAATTCTTTCTTTTAAATTCTTTCAAATTCTTTTAAATTCTCTACTTAAACGTGAGCTCTATAAAATAATGATTTATCACAGGATATTGTTTGGACTGGTACCGACTTCAAAATAATGATTTGTAGAGAAGAGGGGGAATTATTTAGAAAATAAGATAGGACCTTTTCAATATCTATATGAACGTTTTCACACCACGTCGATCCGGCCCCTGCTTAGTTCTCTAATAACTTGTGTTACGGGTAGGTACCAGACAACGGAAATATATTTAATAATTTTTATTCTATACAATGTAAGTACATAAATATTTAAAATTATATTTAAGATTTTTATTATCCATGACCCAGAAACGTGGTTTCTGTTCCTTCAGTGGGATTCGAACCCGCGACCTCCGGCTGAGCGCCGACGCTCTAACTACTGAGCCACAGAGGTCGCCGAAAATATAAAAAAGGCGTTGCTAATACCCATTTAATTTCGTGTTAGCCATCCTTTCTTTTTAGGGTTCTATAGTTTCGCTCTGTCCGTCCGTCTGTATGTCTGTCTGTCCGCGCGTCTAGTTTCTGTAATTACGAATATAAATTGATGAAATTTTGTAAAGTTAAAGATTGTGTATAGATCTCGGTTCCGGCATCATATAATAATAATAATTTTACATTATAGGGGTGGCTCTCCATACATGTGAAGTGGACATTTTTTTGTTCTACCCCATAATGTGGGGTATCGTTGAATAGGTATTTTAAAATAAAGGCAAGGTTTCGCAAATTATTCTTTTACAAAGTCAACCATTTTCACTAATCGTCCTTAAAAAGTGGTTAATAAGTTGGTTAGGTTACGCCCTGGCTTTTCTAAACTATAGGAGATAGAAACTTGTAAGTTTCCATGTTTATAGATCACACTGAATACTCTTTGGGACAATTGTTTTGAGCGAAATCGGACAATAACTTTTGAAGTAATTAAAAAAGAACCTATTGCGCGTTGATAGTTACGGAACCCTCCTTAGACATGTCCTGGCATGTTTTTGGTTAAGTTATTTGCATAAAACGAAAGTTAGTCCAATTATAAAGCGGACCGAACAGCTGACGAATGTTGGAAGTATTTCCCGATAGAGTTTGCTTGTCACACAAATAAATTTATGTTTAACAAGCAAACTGTATCGGGTTGTCGACTTCTATGCAATTTAGAAAACATTTTTAAAAATTAAGTGTTCCATGGACCCCTTGTGATTTGTCGCCGTAAAGAGGCACGTCACGACGCCAAATTGCCGTGCCATGTGAAATTCCGGTACATTTGGGCAGGTTGTCATGCCGTGAAAAATCGGGACGCGGACATGTGGTCAGACCTTACTTCGCCATGTGCGGGACAACACACCAAGTAAAATATTATACCAATTGCGGCCTACACTGTTCAGTGACGAGCAATCATCAAAAAAGATGATGAAAGCCAGATGTCGAACTAAATACTAAAATAAAATATACATTTATATATCTATTTTACAACAAAATAGATACGGTATTGCCATTGATTTATCGAGAAAATTGCCATTGTTTTCAATAATAGCAGATTGAATACAATAATAATTTATTGTACATATTATATTCTATAACACAAGATTCTGAAACGCCGCCATTGAAAATATTTTTATTATAGCGCTAATAAGCGGAGTATGACGCAAATACAGCAATGTGATCTACCGAACACCGACCTCCTATAAGACGATGCACAAATTTTTATTTAATTTATTAGAGAAAATTACACGTTTGCGAGTGAATTTTTTTTTTTTTGCATTGTAATCGGTATAGTGACGTGCAAAATCTATATATTATGTATCAGCCTTTTTAAAATTACCGGCCAAGTGTGAGTCGGACTTGCGCACAAGCGATTCCGTACAAAACAGCACGTTTTTTGTATGGGAAGCCCCCTTAAGTATTAATTTTATTCTGATTTTAGTATTTTCTGTTATGCTGAAATATATACGTCATCTGTGAAATTTCAATAGCACAATATAAATAAAAGAATAACAATAATTAATGCTTTATAATATCTGTATTTTAAAAACACTTTTTAAAGTCATGGTTATTTTGTATACAAGTTGTATATTGTATACAAGTTTCACAGAGACTGTACATCTGCTATTTAATTTAGCTGAGAGAACAACAATGTTTTAAACACAGTCTATTTTTTATGATTAAGACAAAATAAGATGCAGTAAAGTTGCATCGCAAAAGAAATAGCTGTTCTTTTTAAGAAATACAAAATAACCATAACTTCAAAAAGTCTTTTTAACATACAGATATAAAACAATAGTTGTGTAAAACAAAACATTTAATAAATTTCTCTGCATCTGTGTTATTATACATCTATTACAACGACCGGCGCGCGGGTGTGTGTATGTGTTTATGTGTGTGTGTGTGCTAATTCCTGTAATCATGTTCCTAGACCTCGTACTTCCTAGATGGGCATGATCTGATCTAAAAATCGTTTTAGACCATAGATCTAGGGTCAATTCACACCAAAACGAAACGATACGCGACATTGCGCTGCATTTTTAAAATAGCTATTCAAAATTGAACTTTATTCATTACACAAGAAGATACACGTTTCATTGTAAGAGTTCTAATTTGTGCATGTGCAGTGTATGACTGATCTCTTAGGAAACTTGTATCGCGTGTATACAACAAATACCTACCTCGAAAAAACTATTTTTAATATAATGTACGTTAAATTTGTACTTCATACATATTAATAATAGAACTTAGAATTAGTAAATTTTATAATTAATAGAAATAATATGTTACTTGGTTATTTATATACAAAGTTCGACATGCCACTCATAGATGGCGCTTTTACAAAAGTATGATTTCATTTTAGGTAAAGATTGTTAGGTAGATTTGTTAGTACTAGAGGTCGAACTGTGGTCGAAATTCGCTCATAACAAGGCTGGGACTTTATGATTCGATATCCGGCGGGCCCGGGATAATTTAAAGCACTGAAAGTAGAATTCTGCGCTAATACAATAGAGCTGAAAATCGAACACACAAGACGTATCGAGTTATGACAGCTTGACAGTTGACACTCGATAATTCGATTTTCAACTCTTTTGTACTAGCGCAGAGTTTTGTTTTCAATGCTATGAATTTTCTACGACGTTCTGGATTCCGGATCATATATAGTTCCAGCCTAAATCATATAATGTTTCAGCTTCAACTTTGGGTTTATTTGCCTCATCTTTTTGACATATTACCAAACGTGTAGCATAGTATCTACGCTAAAAGCACGGTAGTGTGTGTTAATAATCTGAGTTATTTTAAAAATATTAGCTTTCTGCACACCTTCCTTGCACAATTCTCTTAAAACTATACTGACAGTTTTTGCTTCACGTATATAAATACCTGGGTGACTCAGCTTTGATCGGAGTTTTAGTAGAACGATAAAATAATTAAAAATAAATTAAAAAGAAAAGGAACTAATAAGAATCACAAAAATATTTATCTTACCGGGATTCGAACCCACGACATTCGGAATTTCCAAACAATGCAAAAATATAAATGTAACAAAAAAATAACAATGCAATTACACGTAGGTACGCATACCAAGCTGGAGAGTCAAAATTATTGATATAAAGTATAAGTATGTAAACTTTACTAAATACTTTTAATTTTAATTTTACTAAATACTAAATGGAACGAGCTTCCGAAACGAGCGGCTGTGGCCTAGTGATAGATAGCTTGGGTTGCATTCTTCAATATTGGAGTCTTCGAAAGTCAGTGTCAGTCAGTAAAAAACCCGCAGTAGCCTGTAGTAGTACAGTGGTGGACTATAGTTTTTTAGAAACTTTTTATACTTACGTATAAACACCTCCGAGAAACACCTCTCATAGAACGATCCAAGTTTGAAAATTTTGACGTCCCTTTCAACGCCCTGAACAAACTGCCCACAATTTTTCCACACAATCGTGGACACACCGTATGCTTTTTGTTGTGCAATCAAATCGATACCTAACTATGTAGCTGTTTATCTATTCCTCTTAATCTGTGCTTGAGCCCCAGTTCATTGATGAGTTTAGTTATAGCAAGTGCAAATAGTTAATAATTAGTAAGTTCTTGTTTCTGTAGTTAGATTTTTTCGCAATTTTGTCTCCAAAATCGACTGGAATCACTCAATTTTGATTACCCGTGTATGATCGAGGTACGAGAGTCTTTTTACCATATATAAAACTACAATGATTCTCTTTATAAAGTAAGATGTGTCACAGCGAATAGAAATAAAGCGTCATTGCTTATGTAAAGCATATTCAAACAGTAGTAAATGTTTGTATTCGCGATTTTCAATTGAAGGGAACGTGTGGAGATGATATTTTTTATGTTGTTTATAATCATCATTATCATAAGAATAACCTAACCAAAAGCATGTCAGGACATGGCGAAGGAGGGTTCCGTAACTTTCGACGCGCAATAGGTTTTCTTTTAATTACTTCAAACGTTATTGTATCAGACAATTCGCTTGAAATAATTTTCCTTAAGAGTTTTAGCGTGATCTATTAGCGTGGAAACTTACAAGTTCCTATCTCCTAGGTGTTGTCTTGCCCCATTCTTTAGCTTTCGTCGTAAACAAGTAATGACGCACGCGCGAAGGTAATATTATTTTCTTGACTAATCTATGTTGAGCTTCCAATGCCCTCAGTCCTGAATAACAAAAACCCGAGACATAACGAAAGAGTCTGCAAGACTACGAAATCGAGATAGAACTAACCTTACAACCCACAGAGTTCGTGCCTCACACGACTATCGATCATATTCAACGGAATTCGAAGAGACTTGACTTTTTCTTCAAAAAAGTTAGGCTACAGCGCACGAAAAAGTGGGATCCTGTCTCGAATCATCAGAAATCTCGGAGAGTTGTGAAGATATGATATTAAAAAAGGCTCAAAAGACGCGAAATTACGAGAACTCTAAGGTGCAAAAAGAATTATTCGAGAAAGTCAAAAACGAAAAAGGTTATGGCCGAAATAGTGTAATAAATATATATTTTTTCAGAATTTTTGATTTTGGCGTTCGATATTTTGGAAACGAAGAATGATATCAAAAATTCGATGAGCCCAAACACGATACCTCTGCTGTAAGTTTGTGAGGAGTTGGGTATCCACTGATTTCAGGTGACGCTGCAGGTCTCGTAAATACGCGTCTTTTGATTACAACGCTCCCTACATTGATTTATAAGATCAGCAATCTTTCAACAACAACTTAAATGAGTTGTCGGCTGTCACTCTTTGACAATTGAAATTTATCGCCGTCTGCTATTGCGTTGCTGTCATACGTATTTACTTTTTGTTGTTTCATGGAGAATCAATTGCATTTTTAGTTTCCTATCGATCGCGACCCTATCGATTGGTCGTTATTGCTAATGCGTAATACAAAAAATATTTTTAGCAGCGATATTGTACAACTTAAGCCTGTCATTGCTGTTGCAATATACAGAATGCCTGCAGGGCTATTATTACGCATCTATTGACATTCATTAAAATCGGATCAGTAGTTTAGGCGCTACGATGGAACAAACATACACAAATACATAGAAGGCCAAAATGAATACCTCGGGTAAATAGCCTTTCAGCGTTGTGCTGTATTTCTAAATAAATATTATTAATTAATTTCAATTTCTAAAATATGGCCCACCGCAGGACACTAGTCCGACTAACACTTGGCCGTATTTTTATAATCTCGCTAGTTATATTACAATCTAACGGTGCTTACAATTTTACGGTGACATATATTTTTCGAAAACGGCTGCAAGTATTACCATAAAATTTAGTATGCAGGGAGTTTTGGGGGAGAAAAATCTATCCAGCTATATATTTTTTTTCTTTCGTAGTGCAACAATATATCAATAATTTCGACTCTAATAGGTCAGTCAGTCCGATTGGCAGTTTGGTATGCGTATGTATAATTTTTGCTTTGTTCGAAAATTCGGAAAGTTATGGGTTCGAATCAGTTAGGTCAAACAAATATTTCAAATTTTTGTGATTCTTTCTAAATTTTTTTAACTAATAGAACTTCGAACAAAGCTCGGTTTCCCAGGTAGATGCTATTATAATATTATAGAGGCGTAAAGTTTGTGAATTGGCCAGGTTGTAAGGGGTAATCTCTTTACCAATAGAAAGTAACATTATTTGTGAGTGTCGAAGGTTATAAATTATAAAGGTGCGCGCAAACAGAAATCCTACAGGAACCATACATTTCACCGCGACATAAGTAGGCTATGTTGTGCAGGCGTAGTTAGATCGGCCTCACTGTGTGGGTCGCAGAACTGCCTTCACTTTTTATTTAGTCTGAGGAGACTATAAGAAAAGTGTTCATAGACTCAATCTTAGTGATATTTACATATTATTTAGAATTGTAATTAATATGTGTCTGAGTTACTTTATTTAGAGTGACAGAGGCAAAGCACGCTAATTAAAAAAATGCTGGTTCAGTTCAACAACGTTTAATTGTCGCATTAAGTAGGCACTAGTGAATTATATGGGTAATGATATTCGCGAGAACATTTATCATTAATTCATACACATTATCAAATGATTATGCAGCATTTATAGTCGGTTCCAAAAGGCTACACGACTAAGTGTTTGAATAATGGATAATATAAGTAGTCGTAGTGTCTTTTTCAGGTTATATTTGAGTGAAAATCGGCTAAGATTACGAAATAAAATAATGATGCTGATTTAGAAAATTACATCCATTTAAAAATTCCAAGATGGCCGACATTTATTTTTATTAAAATTAATAAGGGTGCCCTTTTCTAGGTTTCCGAGGGGCTGATTACAAAAAGTTATATTTTTTAAATTTCTAAGATGGCGGATATTTATTATTTAGCAAAACTGATACGCGTGTCGTCTTCAATATTTTTAGGGGTGCTGAATATGAAAAGTTTCCATTTAAAAATTCAAAGATGGCGGATTTTTTTTTATTAAAACGAACATGGATATCCTTTTTTAGGTTTCTGGGGGTGCCGATTACAAAAAAGTCATCAATTTACTACTACGCGTTATTACCATAATGATATTAAATAATGTACCACAGTCTAAAAACCACAAGAGCAAATAACTTTTTAAAACAATGAAAATCTGTCTAAATGCTGTCATTAAGTATGATTTCATATAAAACCTTACGTACAGTCGGTTCAGATTTATTTTACCTCTGACAGGACCTTTATGCCGACGACATAAGGATCACTCTCTTAGAAACTCCGTTAGAAAATACAGTTCATTTGAAACGAAGTAGTTAGCAATTTTGCTTGGTTCGATTATCTGATTCATTAAACTATTTTTCAATTTGATCCGAAGATAATCCCTGAATGTTTGTTTATATTTTTTATTTATTCTGGTGCACTCGAGTAAAGTTACTTAGTTCAATAGTAATAAAATAACATTTATTCAGGTAACACAGGGCACTAGACACTTCACATATTAAAAATTTGTTTGTTACAGGTTTGGTCCTTTGCACGATACAAATGAATCGCAGCTGAGTATCAAATAATGTATTCGATACTCAGCTGCGAATTGCGATTCATTTATAAATCAAACTCATTTATGCATACAAATAAATAAAATTGAAGTGTCTTTTTGGAAATTTAAATTAAAAGTTTTTTACTAAATGCATAATATGAAAGAATATAACGGTACTTACAATAAAAAAAACTATTTAAAAAAAAAATCTGTCCGTCTGTTTGTTCCGGCTTATCTCTGGAACGGCTGGACCGATTTTCACGGGACTTACACCGGCATATAGCTAATATTATAAGGAGTAACATAGACAATTTTTTTCTTGGGGTTCCGTTACAAAATAGGGTTTCGTTTCCGTTATTTCTACGCAAACGAAGTTGCGGGAACCAGATGCTTAGGAACACAGTGTACATTCAACACCAAGAACACACCTAAGATATGACTAAATACAATTTACAATTTGAAAAAAAAACCGTTCAAAATATGTCTATAAATAAATTTTAAAAAGTATTTAAAGAACGTTTGTGTGCAAAAGCTTATTATAGGGTCAATGGTTTTATTGACGATCGCACAGCATGGGAATAGGATGGCCACCTGCAAGGCTGCTTCTATTTACTATTGAACTCTTGTTATGTAGTTTTAGTCATAACATTGTTATATACCTTTTTTATTCTAAAAGAACAATTTTCCATTTTTTTGGTAAAAGATGGAAAATTGCCCCGCGCGAGTTTCTTACGCCAGTTCTTCTCGCCGGTCTAGTTTCCGAACCGTGAGCCTCACGTATACCAACGTTCAGAAAGTGTAAAATAATATCAAGATTCAATAAAAATAATTGACTTTTGACTCTTATCTACGAACTTATTAACAGGACATTGGTTATATGACGTTCGTTATGCTACAAACCACACCAAGACTACTACTATCTACGTAATCGCGTTCTTACCTTTTCTCGGACACATAGGCAGCGGTGGTAGAAAGCATCGGTCAGCCTGCCCAGCCGAGTCGATGCCCATATCGATATACCCATGGCGGTCGAGTCGGCGGGGCCACCATCCTGATTCTTTATACTCAATATTGCTTGTTGTTACTTTGACACGACCGGTGTTCATGCAGCGCGAGGTCTGTTTGAGCTGAGCGGCGGACGCACGCGGCGCAGACCGTGAGCTCGCACGATGCGGACACACGTGCGTCGAGCACGTGGAGCTACCCTCCAAACTTTGGATTGGATTTAGATCTGGATGGAAATTTCCATTTTCATTGGAAACGGGCAGACGGATCGATTGATTGGTAGGCCAATCGGCTGATAGTTAGAGCCCCTTCCAAAATTTGACGAATTAGACGGAATTTTTATTGTTTTTGGAAGGCAAACGAGCTGATTGAACGCCTGATGGTAAGCCAAGTGCCAATGGCAAACGAGCAGACGAACAGGCCAACTGACAACCTTTAAACTTGAACCCTCAAGATATTGAACGGGTTTTTTTTGCTTTCATGGAAGGCAAAGGACCTGACAGTTCACCTAACAATAAGTACTGCCGTCACCCATGATAACTCGCCGCACACGTGCAAACTCTTTAAGCGCGTTGGGATTTTTTTGCGATGGAAAAAACCATTTAAGTCGCGACACTGATTTTGACACCGGTGTTGTATAAGGAGGCAGGGTGGGACGGGCTGGTCGCGCGCCGCATGCTTGCCTGTGCGCTATTATTTTCTATATCGGCACTCCCGGAGTGCCACTATTTTTTACTACAATTGTCATAACATTTAGTAGAGACCCCATTAAAAATGTGTAGGTACCCTATACAGTTCACTACTGAGAACTCAGACACAGTAGAATCGATAACGAACTTAGAAATTAATAAAATGCATGGGTTTGATCACGAAGTGATTGATGATTTAGCGACAAAAACTGTTTTATTCCCATCGAAATTTGTTATCGTTTTTATGTTGTTACTTTGGCTAAGGCCCCTGATTCGTATGCATATCCTTGAAAATTCGTAACGTATCTCAGTTAGCGCTCATGACGTACGTAAACACTAATAGTATCTTGAAGCCCCAGTGTGGTTTAATATTATCACTTACTCACCTGTTCACCGCGGCTTCGCTTTAGTTTGAAAGAGTTTATTCACGTTTCGAAATACTGGATCTTTTAAACGTGGAACGTGGAACCATGCCATGAGCCATCATTACGAATAAGGCCGGCTCGACCGGATAAATACCACGGCTCACGTAAAACCGGCGTGAAATAACGCTTCAGACTACGGCGAAGTCAAAAGGAAGAGTAATGATTTTGGCAGTCTATGTATGTATTGTATGTTCCACCCTAGTGCCTAAACTACTGATTAGATTTTAATTAATGAGGTGTCAAAAGATTCGCAATAATGGCTTGGATCACTTAAGCTATATAATTTGCGTAGTCGGATTATAGTTTTTATAAAAAAAATGTAGTTATTGTAGGTATTGTAGGTATTGTGGGTATTGTAGGTATTGTAGGTATTGTAGGTATTGTAGGTACTGTAGGTATTGTAGGTATTGTAGATATTGTAGGTATTGTAGGTATTGTGGGTATTGTAGGTATTGTAGGTATTGTAGATATTGTAGGTATTGTAGGTATTGTAGGTATTGTAGGTATTGTAGGTATTGTAGGTATTGTAGATATTGTAGGTATTGTAGGTATTGTGGGTATTGTGGGTATTGTAGGTATTGTAGGTATTGTAGGTACTGTAGGTATTGTAGGTATTGTAGGTATCGTAGATATTGTAGGTATTGTAGGTATTGTGGGTATTGTAGGTATTGTAGGTTTTGTAGGTATTGTAGGTATTGTAGGTATTGTAGGTATTGTAGGTATTGTAGGTATTGTAGATATTGTAGGTATTGAGGGTATTGTAGGTATTGTAGGTATTGTAGGTATTGTAGGTATTGTAGGTATTGTAGGTATTGTGGGTATTGTAGGTATTGTAGGTATTGTAGATATTGTAGGTATTGTAGGTATTGTAGGTATTGTAGGTATTGTAGGTATTGTAGGTATTGTAGGTATTGTAGGTATTGTAGATATTGTAGGTATTGTGGGTATTGTAGGTATTGTAGGTATTGTAGGTATTGTAGATATTGTAGGTATTGTGGGTATTGTAGGTATTGTAGGTATTGTAGGTATTGTAGATATTGTAGGTATTGTAGGTATTGTGGGTATTGTATGTATTGTAGGTATTGTAGGTATTGTAGATATTGTAGGTATTGTAGGTATTGTGGGTATTGTAGGTATTGTAGGCATTATCAATCTCTAAAACTTTTCTATAGAATCTTATTATATCTTTTATCGCTAGGGCAGCTCGTAAGAAATGTTTTCGTTCGGCCGTTCGACCGACTGATTTTGTAAATCCGACTACCACGGAAAAGTCTTTTTATTTTTCGAGTAAATATATATATAGCCTTATGACACTCACAAATATTATTTTCTATTGATATTTTTTTTTTAATTGGTTCTTTAAACCGAGAGAGATTATCCAGGCAGCCTCACAAAATAATAAATGAGCCAAGTGAAAAATGTTATGACGATGTGACATGTAGACGCCTTGGCTCTCGACTAGGAGGTCGTGGACTCGATTTCCGTATTGGAACAACAAAAAATATTGTTTCCAAGTTTGGTTTAGACAATGCAGGCTGATCCCATGATTGTCTGACAAGAAAGATGGGATGGGCAATGGGCATGTAAAAAGTCGGACCTGCGCGTGATCTCTCGCCAGTCACTATGTTTCGAGAGTAAAGGAAGAGATAATGCTCTTGTGTTCTGCGCACATACTTGGGCACTATAAAACAACTCCTGCGTAACTGGCCTGGTTTCAATTAAATCGACCACCGTCGGTGTGGGGAGCTATTATTATTATTAAAGTATATACAGATAATTACTTTTATAGACGCCCTTTTTTAAGCCGGACGGCAACAGACGGGTCTAGACGGGTGTTATAAGTTTGACGTGTCTGTCTGTCTCTATGTGTGTATGTCTGTTCGTTGCATCGTAGCGTCCAAACAGATGAACCGATTTTGATCTTACTTTAGTTGTTTGAAGCTGACATGATCGAGAGTGTTTTTAGCTACAATTTATCATTATCAGCTCGCTCACTGGTTGACATTTGGGCGGTTATTTAAAAATTTAATTTTGTTAATTAAAAGACATTTTAGAAAACAACTTCACGTGTCAAAGGTTAACTTACGGAGGAGGGATAGTCAGAAATAATCCTACAACTATTATAACTATATAATATAATAATAATAATAATAATACTATGGACGCTTCACACCACGTCAATCTGGCCCCGTGCTAAGTATCCGAAGAACTTGTGTTACAGGTACCAGAAAACGGGAAGTATATTTAATACTTTTATACTATACATATATTTAAGATTTTTATTATATTATACACATATTTAATACACATCCATGACCCAGGAACACAGAAAAACTTTTTGTTCCTTCGGCGGGATTCGAACCCGCGACCCCCGGCTTGAGCACCAACGCGCTGAACCACTGAGCCATAGAGGTCGTCAATATAATATAACTGATACTGCTGTCCTATTATGAACTTCAACTGCAAGTGGGAATGGGCTTCATTTTGACGTCTGAACTGTTTAAAACACAATTTAAAGTTTAAAGTTCTTACCTATGTAAAAAAATTTACATTTTTAGTTTTTAAAATGTATTTTATTTAAGTTCATAAAGGGGCAGCTGTACTAACTTAGATGTTAATAATGACGCATAAGGAGTAGGCCAATTTTCTGTCTTGTAGGATACATGACAGTTTCAAAATGACCTATGTCTTAATGATGGCTACCATGGGGCCTCCGCGAGTTAATTCGGCGCCAGAGGCGCTGGTGTACCGTGACGTCTCCAAAATTTAAAATTACACTGTTTTCGTGGGCGGGAGTTTGTTTCCGAATGAAAATTAAACATTTATACGTGACGGATAAGAGGGAGGCGCTTTACGCATGCTTATGCGTGAACTCACACATTTGATTGCATATTGTAGGTATTTTTTCGCGGGATATTGCTAGATATAATATAAATTAAACTGTATGCTATGGACTTCCTTAAAGTAACACCTGATTCTATTAACTATTTGAAGTATCGTCAGCAAAATATCACAACAACAATAATCTACATATAGCGTATATTTTGTCTCTGTCGTTCAATATAAAGTATCTAAGCAGCGACAAATCTTCCGATGAAGCACTTATCAGTAGCTTGTGCAACAGTCCCTTAATATTTTTCCTTACTCGTGTAATCGAGCCCTAAGATAAAAGGCGCGCTACACTCTCGTAGAGGCCCTACGTTCTGTAACCGAATGCCTACGCGCCACCCCAATGCTACCAGCTTTACAATGTAAGTATAGAATTGGAGATTTGTTTACATTGCAATGATGTTTTGTTATGATTGAGTTTACGTATTAGAATTATAAATTGAATACTATAAAATTTAAATTGATATTTCGTCTTAGTAAAAATTTATTAATCATAATATTATGTAGGTATAATAATTTTATTTTTATAAGGAGGTATGGGATAGTAAAATAATTTTTTTTTATTTATGCCTCTAACACGTTACATTATTTTTATCAATCATTGCAAAATGTACCTACATTTATTTCAAAAATAATAATACGACCATAGATAATTTTTGGAAGATATATTTTCGAAATTCGGGGATTTCAGTTTCAATGTAATAATTATTATTATCTGTGTGCTTTCTGCTGGCTGAGGTAGTAGCTATAATTAAACAGTTCGATTATTATTTTAAAAAAATATTATTGAGGAATTAACAAATGTTGTTAAAAAACTTATCCAATGATTAGAAAGTGACTCTAAAAATAAATAATTTTATAACTACAGCATTAATATTCATTGAGCGCCATCTCTGACGTACTGTTAAAACTAAAATGTTACGTTAAAGTCTATTTGTGGAAGTGGTTTCAAATTCACTCACTAGAGTGTGACAATCAATAAAATAAAATTCGCATCGCCTTAAAAAATAAAACGGGAGAAAGCAAGTTTACTTTAGTAGCGCAGATCAAATTTTATAAAAGGTAAAATAAAAATACTCAGGTGTTTCTTTACAATAAATAGTCAAAAAATAGGAAAGTCAAAGTAATTAACAAAATATTTCTACAACATTTATTAATAGAGACATTGAGTATGTAACTTAATACATTAGAAATTATCACAGGTTTACACAGACGCAAGTTTATGCAACGTGCATAGAAATAGGAAAGAGTAATAATAACAGAAAACTTGAAGAATGAAATCATATCTATGAAAATACATACATACAAAACAATATTATGTAACTACTGTTGATGGTTTAAATATTCTTATTATTGTTAAAATTTTTAGTACTTCAACTAAAAAGGGGGATGAAAGAAGGTTAGAATTAGCTTTGTTAGTTGTAAAAACATTTTTTTTACTGACCGTATTTTTTGTTGAAACTAGCCCCGTGACTTAGGAAATCTGTAAATAAATGAAAAAAATAATGTTAAAAAATAATAAAAATAAAAGTAGAAAAATATTGTAATATGTACCTATATATAACTTTCAATTAGGTATATCAAAGTAGGTAGATAAGTAAAACATAAATCTTAAGCCAAGCGAATTAAAATTCAAGCAACATGTAATTTTATTAAAATAAACGTATGATAATAATATTATAATCGTTGTCCTCGTTTTTATTTAAAAAAAAATATATTTTCTCGAAGAAAGTTTCGACAGTCAGCGCCATCTATACAAAGTTCACTGAACAAATATGTACATTTGTCGACTTGTAATCGAAATAGTACCATAGCGCATCACCACCTTCAGTAATCACTGGCTCTAGTAGTTACTAAAAAACTCTTATTTAAAATGATAATTATTTTAAAAACAAAAATAAACTCACCACTTCTACTCATTATAATACAACTTTTTTACACAATAACTAAAAAATACACTATTAACTAAATATAAACATTAAAATAAGCTAAATAAATTAATAATATTATTATTTACGTTTCTTGAATGTTTTGTCACGTGCGCGTCGCGCTGGTGGCAAATCTATGGTGCTGAGAAATCATATAATGCCGGCCTTATACGATCTGAATTTCTGTCTTAATAATTGGGTAACTACCTACTGTATTAGGTACCAACCTACTTAACTTGACTATATTTTTTTATTACATACACACATGAATTATAGTGATCCAAAAAATAAGAAAGTTTTCAAAAGGAATAGCATACCTATTACCTACTAAAATAAATAGTTTAGAGACTGCGGATTGTTTGAAGCATCGATTTTTGTAGTTCTTTTGAATACGCCCCATACAAAAGTCACTGCGATTGTGACGTATGCTCGTAAGTAAGTGGTTCGAAATATTGAATGGTAACTGGTCACAGATTCACAAATTATTTTTTTATATCTCCGAAGATTGTGCGTTTATGTTCATACTTACATAGTAAATCTTTTTGAATTTATTTAACTTATAAATACACTTTTTTTTACACTTATTATATAAAAACTTATTCCGCCTTTTTAAAACTTTGAAATCCACGTTATTTTAAAACTACGTATGTACCTATATAAAATCCTATTTTTTTTTACTTCTAACCAGTGATATGTTAAGTTTACATGTTAAAATTACCCAAATAAGTAAGGATTCGCTTTGAGTCACAATAATCTTATAACTCCGGTTCCGAGATCCGGACGCAAGTAAATATCATTCCATTAATAATCAATAATTATAATTAATAAAATTCAGATACATTTATAATAATATGAGAAAATCAGTATATTTTAATAGTGTGAAACATAGTACCTACGTCTTTCTTCATTACGAATCTTAAATTCAGACTGTGTGCGACCACGCTAAAAGATACCTGAGATTGGCGGGAGCGCCAGTCGGTAAAGCAGCACACATAAATGCACGTGACAGGCGCGCTGGAATGCCGCGTGCGCCAAACGTGTTGGAACGTACGAAACATAGATGGCACTACTTACTGCAATGCTTACAACTCCCACTAGCCGCAGCTGACATAATTCTGTCATAATCGCTCGGAGGCGCGTATTGTGACGACAGCAAAAACTCGTAACCAGTTGTAATCAAACATACAAGTTTTTATGCGACACTCGAAAAGGTAGCACGTTTTTTGTACAGCAAAATGCAACTGTGGCAAACTAGCTTCAAAAGCTGCTTTTCACCTTGAAACTGTTATAAAATAAATAGATTAAACTAGCTAGACATAAAAATAGTCACATGGTCACATGAGTAACTCTTGCTAAGCGTGCTGCGTGGATATTAGCAGTGTTCTATACTGTCTATAATATCTTACGTTAATTTTAGTAGAGCGTCAGGTACAGTCAATTTTTGCAGGCTTAGGTGGTTACGCCAGTCTTCAGTCATTGCGATGAGCGTTTCCGATTATCATACAGGATCCACTTTTCATCGCAGGTAATGATTCGATTTAAAATCCCTTCATTATTGTGCCAGTTGAGTAATGTAACGCAGCAGTCGACGCACGTTTTGTCGGTTTGCTGCATTCAATTCATGAGGTACCCTTTCAAGATTTTTCACCTTCCCAATTTGCTTCAAGTCGATTAAACAGTTTTATCACTAACACCGCAGCCTGAAGCTAACTCAGACGTGATTTGCGATGGATCCGCTTCCACAATAGCCTTAAATTATTCATTATGAACTTTGGTCTTCGGCCGTCCACGGGGCTTGTTCTGCAGGTCGAAATTTCCAGAACGAAAACGTTGGAACCAAAAATGCACTGTGTTTTCTTTTGCGACACCGCCGCCATTCACATAATTATCTAATCCTTCGAGCCGTTTCTGCAGCACTGGTGCCACGGTGGAACTCGTACTCGAAAATAATACGATATTTCAAGTTGTCCATTTTGTAATCAGAGTGACGCAAAGAAAAAACAAAAGAGGAAAAAACAAATGAATTACGGTTTTCGAATCACAAATGCATGAGTAAGTAGCGGTATAAATTTGAAATTGGAACTTCTAACCAAATAAGATATATTTGAGATCAAAGTGGCCAGTACGACAAAACGCCAACTTCATATGTAAGGACCTAATATATAATATTTTAACCACTGAGCAACTGATCATTTTGATAACTAACATCAAGTTATCGCGTTGTTCCTGTGACGGTATCTGTGACTGTTTGGGTGTAGATCTTCTGGTTTACCTGCTAATGTCAAAGAGCAAATACTTCGACGCGTTAATAATATTAATATAATAATGATGCTTATCTATGGACGCTTCACAACAAGTCAATCTGGACCCGTGCTAAGTACTCGAAGAACTTGTGTAACGGGACCGCACAACGTGAAGATGGTAGGTACCTATATATTATATAATACTTAATATATTATGCATAATATAATATTTAGGATTTTTATTATAATATTATACACATATTTAATACACGTCCATAGCCCAGGAACACAGAAAAACTTTTTGTTCTTTCGGCGGGGTTCGAACCCGCAACACCCGGCTTGATCAACAACACGCGCGACCACTAAGCCACAGAGCTCGTTATGATTATGCGGCTTACACTTTTCATAAAAATTTACATAACATTATTTACGTTGCATTTTATTTATCAACGTTTCACAATCTACTGGTACACGTGTCAGATATAGCTTGATTTCATGTTTTGTCTATGTCGTTCAGTATAAAGAAACAGTAACAAAACTTCCGGATAAGCTGTCCGAAATATTTATAGAAGATTGTGAAACAAGCCCTCAAAAATGTAATAAATGGATATACGAATAGATAATAAGTACCTAAGCATGCGGCAAAAAATCTTACTTGACAAAAATAGTAGGTATGTAAATTTTACTTGAAATACCTACTTCCAAGTTCCAAGGTATACCCATAAGACAGGAAGACAATAATATTATACAATAAAATATACTTTGAAGTGCACTATTAAAAAACCACATGCAAGGTGCATGCATTATTCTACGCTAGCCCCATAGTTTATAGTTTATACTGATACACTTACCATCAGGATAAGGTTTTGTCCTCGCTGGCATAAACAGGGAAATAATAAGATCAGTGAATAATTCGTAAAATTTTATGTCAACTATGACAACGAATGGAGATGGAGACGTATTACTTATGTGTCTGACCTGCGGACTTAGGAAGAAATAATTTTAAATAAGAAATATTCTATCCAAAATAATTAATTGCATAATAGTTCTTAATCCATGGTAACAAAGTCGTCAATAGAAGTCAACATTTCTAAACAGCCATATTTTTTAAATGGCTGCCGGGAAATGTTCTGTCATCAAAACGAACAAATTTTCAAGTAAATAACAGAACGTAAATAAACTATTTGTCTAAGCCCGCCGTAAGACTATTTGACATTGAATTAAGAAAACGTTTCTACTTTAGCTGTCAAAAGAGGCCATTTTGTAATCTCATGCTCGAGAAGAAAAGAAATGTTGTTTCTCATAACGACGATGCATCGACCTTACTGCCTTACAATAAGAACTATTTTGCTCCGAATGGTAGTAATGTTTCTTCAATCTGTCATTTTGTCGATACTCTCATACTATTTTGTGCAATGAGGCTTTTTAAATTCGTGACATCTGCCAGTTTTTTGACACGACAAGGACCGTCGGGCTACCGAGCGCCGCGTGGTGACAGAAAAAGAATCGAAAATTCATGTTAACCGTTTTGGATACCACTTACGCCACCAGATGACGCTTTGTGTGCGTTGGGTCTAGCGGAGGAAAATATATGAAAATTAATTTTCTGCCGCTAGGGGGCAGACCCAACGCACATTTTTCTAAACGTGCGTGTACGTGTATTAACTAGCACGAACAATTGACAAGTAGACGAGACAAGCATATTCATAACGTTATCGAAAAATATGAAAGTTATGACAGCAATTGATATTACGAATACGTGTTCGTGTTGTTCGTGCTAACCCCTCTGGTTTCTAAATTCTAGTGAATGTAATAATACCTATAACCCTAGGACACGAGTCCATTCTATATTTCTACTATTATATTATTATCACGGGCCTGCAAAATAGGACCTCTTACTACACACTTTAGGTTGTTCGGAACAAAATGCTATAAGCATTACGACCGCCTTTTTGTACAGTTCCTTTATTTCATTATTGTTGTGTGTGTGTGTGTTTTTTTTTTGTTGTGCAAATATATAGCAAAATATGCAAGCGCGAAAAATATAGTATATCAAGCGCTCTCGTTCGTCGCGTCGAGGTTTTACCCATTGGGTAGCTAACCTAACCCGACGAAACCCTAAACATATTTTCAATATTGTATACAGAAGTATATTGCAGTGAGTTGAGTTATTTGCTGAAGAAGTTTCTCTTCTGCCGCGGGCAAAAGCTAGTTATAAATATTTAAGATTTGTTTGTTTCAATCGAATAGGCTCCGAAAATAATAGACCGATTTTGATAAAATTTAGCACACAGGGAAGGACATTGGCTACTTTTTCCTGTGGCAAAATGTACGGTTTGTGCGAGATTTCTTTTTTCGCGCAAGAAATCGTCGGCAACATCTAGTAGTGACTAAGAATAAAGAATGGTCGGTTAATCTATCAAAAGGCATAACATGAATTCTGATGACATGACATGAATTTTAATTTTTCTCCACGGATGAAGTGGAGCTTTATGAGGTAATTGAATTCATCTCCTTATATTGACACCTGATTGGAAGTGCATTTCATTTAAATCAAGCTCTCTTCGTCGTTGTTAAGGTGTTAGCTTCGTTCGGTACTCAAATAATTTTTTTAAACTTCGCAACTTTGGTCTAAATAAACTCGAATCATTTTATAACTTTTTTGTCTAGTATGTATTTCTTGTTTTATCTCTTTTTGTGTTGTCGAAGTAAAGAAGCGACAATACATTCGAATAAGCTATTCGACACTTAAAGCCTATACATGCACAACTGTGCAAGTTTCCATACAACATCAGGTGGTTATAGTTACTTTATTGTAATATTACTTCCTACCGGTGGCGAAGGCTGGTTCTCCTTCAAGCCCTAGCCTGTATAATAGGTAGAGGTTTGGATGAGAGTCTTCAAAACGTTAGTGGTAAGTGAAGCCGATAGGAATGGAGTGATAGGAACCCCACGGCCCTACTACTATTATAAATGTGAAAGTTTGTGAGGATGTCTGGATGGATGGATGTAAGCTAGTAAATAATAGGTGTGTCTAATCCAAGAAGGGGAAAAACAATTGTTATTAAAATTATTAAAAGGGCAAGGCAACGAAGGTCATCAGCGACCTTGATTTAAGTGCACCAAAACCGTGATGGACTTCGTACACAATTATAATAATATATTATTATAAAATAATTATAGGAAATTTATAAATGTTCTGAGCATGATAATAATTGAAATAATATGCTGTGGTTTGTTTTTATTAAATTTAAATAAATCAAAGAGAGGGAGAATCTTCGTTTTTTGTTACTAATTATCTAGGGACTAGGTACAAGTTATTTTCCTTTTTAACAAGTTTCATTTTCGGGATGAAAACATAGTCTGGCTAGAACGTTAAGTTCGCTCAAAAATAAACAACTTTTATTTAAGCAACAAAATTACATCCATAAGTTTTGGTTCGTTAGTTTTCTTTTGATAAAATGTTTCGGTAGTTACTGCCAGGGAAAACAAAATGTTTAGCAGTTCTCCTAATTAATTTTGTCCCTCTTTTAATGCCAAAGTACGTGGGTAACCATGCTTTGCTCGGAGTTCTGGTAAATTTAAAAGATAAAAGGAATCACAAAAATATTTATCTTACCAGGATTCGAACCCGCTACATTTCGAATTTTCGAAAAAAAAAAAAAACAATGTATATGCTTACGCATACCAACTGTCAATCGAGCTGACATAGTAGATTCGAAATTATTATTGATATATTATTAGTTACTGATATATTGTTGCACGAAGAAAGGAAATTAAAATAATAAATAGCTTTAAAATACGCAGTTTTCTCTCATATATTTTTTTCCCCCGAAACTATCTGTATACTCAATGTCATGGTAATACTTGCAGCCGTCTTCGAGAAACCGATTGTAAATACACAAGATTGTCTCGTTTAAAGTATAAGATTTCAGATGCATGACAAACTGCTAAGTATTCATTGATCGTACTACCTATTGCTTTAACATCTCTACTTTCATATTGTAAGGATGAAACAGACGTTGCCTTCTGAGAATTACACGAAATAACTGCCAAAAACTAGCGGTTTCATGTTATAATACCGGTCGTACGTTTGAAAAGTAATATTCGGCTAGTAGCAGCAATATAGTTATTTTGTAGAGTTGTGTCCTACAGTTAATGACACATTGGTTTGATGGTGCTCTTCAAACAGAATATCCCGTTTCAAACATAAATAATGCACATATTCCTTATGTTACCACTGACCGTTAGGGATTGGCTACAAGCTTAAACTTATCAACGGTAGCAACGGTTAATGTGTGCCGTGTAATATTTAAAGATAATCACTGAATGGATTCAAAGATAGCACTACCGGTCTAAAGATAAGACGAACCACTTTAAAATGCTCAAACTTTTAAAATTCAATATTAAACGCTGAAAAAATGCGGCGTTCGATTTGATTACTTTGAGATGACAACGGGTTGAAGTTGAAATAGATAGATAGATTATTTGTACTATAAGAATTAGCATGGAAAGTTACGTGTTCGATCGGAAATAATGCATGCGGCATGAGAAAGTCAAAGACAAAAAAATAATAATTTCAAATTGGTATTTTTATACACTTTCTGAACGTCGGTCTACATGATGCCTACCACCGCGACACCGGTTCGGGAACTATCCCGGTGAGAAGAACCGGCGCAACAAACTCGCGCGGCATAGGAATATTTTATCAAAAAGATGGAAAATTGTTCTTTTAAAATAAAAAAGGTATATATAACTATGTTATGACTATAACTACATAACAAGAGTACAATAATATATGTAATTTAGAAGTAGGCTTGCAGGGGCCACCTCATTCCCAAGGTGTGCTATCATTCATAAAATCATTATCTTTATAATATGCAGACGAATATTCTTTAACTACTTTACTAAGTCTAGTCACTGGTACATTCTTTACTTTACTTTCTATGTCTAGTCACTGGTACATCAAGCTTATGCTTATTTCGGGTATTTCTATTGTGGTCACTTTTATTTTTGAATAGGCTTAAATTTGTGACATAATATGAATGATATATTACGCCATACTACCTGTCATCCAATCGGCATGACGCTGCCGATTGGATCGTTAGAACTGACCATGTATGAATGTGGATTGGAATGACAGTCATACGTTTGTGGCGTATATGGACGACCAGCAGTCGCTTAGAGCCTGCAGATTCATGCCATGATGACTACATGACGTAAACTATTTAGTTTCATTAATATACTCAGATATATTGAGGCATTGCTACTTGGTAAATGTCAAAAACAATAATATTTTATATGTAGTTAGTAATTAGATACATCTAAAAAGTACTAAACATATTTTTTTTCACTAAATTAGTAAACAAAACCTACAACATCATTAGGTTACTTACATCATATACAAAAACCTTAATTAGGGTAAGTATGAATTTAAACGCACAAATATCGGAGATATTTACAAATGTGTTCCTGCGGCCGTATACTTCATACACTTTAACCTAGGCGTGACGCCACAGCTAGGTACGACTTTAGTATGGAGCGTTTTCACGAGACTTGCGAAATTTTGTTAACAAATCTTTGATAATATTGATTTTTGATATACTATTTCTTCTGAGAAGTTACTCATATTTAAGAGTACTATTCATTTATGTAATGAAAAAAATTGTCATCTAGCCTATTGGATGATAGGCAGCCATGGTGTTTGGCTACTGCAAGAAATATCGCCTAACCTGATACCGGACTTACTGAGGGATTGTCAGATTACGAATCTTCTTTCTAAGAAGATGTGAGTGCGTGTGAATGTATTCACTGCGCGCATGAATATAATATTGCTATCGCGCTCCTATCGCATACCTGTGTATACGCAATAGCATTATTCGTGCGCGAGTGAAAGAGACAATTGGTAGCGATGAGTCACGAAATTCTACGTGTTCCGCGACCGCACTTTAGTTTACCACTCCTCTTATCTGCGGGTACTAAAGAACAAGATTTCGGTTAAGACCGTTCTGTCACTGTAATGGATTAAACTAATTGGGTACCCAGTAGATGAGTTATCGTCAATAATTCCTGTCATTTATTATCCTGATAGGACAATTTGGATTATGGCACAAACAAGAATTTATTATCGAAACTAGTTTAATTTTCATAGAAGTCATTAGTTGTCATTTGTTCGAGTAACGTAACTAGAATAATAAATTGGTCAAAATTCGCCATTAATTCATATTATAATTTTTAACGATTCTTTTTACCTTATTGAATGTGTAGTGACTAAAGTTTAATTTTGAAAAGCTATCTTAAATATGCAAATCACTTCAGGAGGTCTGCTCGATTTCGCTAATAATAATTTTCCAAAGTATATTTAGCACGACCTATTAGCATGGAAAGTTAAAAGTTCTTGGAAAAAGGGGACCAACTTGTAAAACACTTTGGAGGACGATTACTCTAAAATTATTAACATTCTACAAGCCATGTTTAAAACCTCGTCTTTAATTAAAAATACCTATTCAACGATACCTCACACAATATACTAGCACGAAAAAAATATAACCCCACTTCACATGTATTGGGTACCACAAAATTATAATAATTATTTTATGGTGCATATTTTATGATGACGATAGAATATACTTTCTGTATAGAATTTATAACTATACAAATTTGTATTTACCGAATTTATCAAGGGTGGACAGAGCGAAACTATGAGGGTTCCATGTTATTACTGCGAAACCCTGAAAAGACAAGCCAAACGAAATAACGTAACCCGTGTGCAACTAGCTTGAAGTATTTGATCTCTTTCGGAAAACGCCGTCTGCCGAGATCCTGAGGCGTTTGCCCCGAATGTCGCATTGTGCGCGGCGTGAGGTGTGGAGGAGGGGTGAGGTAGGGTTGGTGACGGCGAGATATTTGCTGAGAACGGGTTAGGATTTGGGTTTCTCAACAATGCAGTTGTTTTAAAAGAGATGCGGTTATTATGGAATCTAGACTGACTAAAGCTGTTCGTTTGCCGATATTCAAGATCATATTCTTACTGCCACTGAGAGGAATAAGTCCGTTGCTGTTGGGAAAGTGGACTCGCGAAATTTGGAAAATAGATTTAATTTACAATGTGGACGGCGCACTAAGATGGGATTTTTAAAAATTCCACCTTTAAATGGGGAAATAAAATAATTTGTATGGAAAATCTTTGAAACTGCAGCGCTTTCGATAGAAATGCTCTTAAGTACATTTTATTTAATAAGAGTAACATGTTTTATTTGAATTCAACCACTGAGGGTGCAAAATACAGGTTGAAAGTTTGTTTGAAAAATATTTAAAATCTGTCCTGATTTCCATGTATAACTTTGAAAATTATTTAATTATTATAAATAAATTAATTAAAACAAATCATCGAGTAAGTATTTCTTTTTTTTTTTAATTCGAAATAACGTCGAAATAGAGACGAAATAAAGGGGTGAAATGAGGATCCAAAACTTGTATAGTGAAATACTAATAACTGGTAGTGAAATACCAATCTTGGTATACAGACAGTTGTTGTTATGTAGACATTAGTTAAAAAGGATTTTTCGAAATTTATCCCCCACAGGGGTGCAATGAGAGTCCACTGCACGCGTACGAAGTCGCGCGCAAAAGCTAGTAATATTAAATTGTTCAGAAACGGATTGGGGTTGTTTTTCGCTTTTGGCAGCCCTGCAGGCTCGAAGGTCGAGGCCGCGCCAAAATCAATGGCAGATCCATGCGGATACGGGAGCTTGGTGGTCCTTCGAGCAGGATAAAAGTGCCCATTAAATCGTCCGCGATAAATGAACCCTTTACTATTGAAAAGGTTAATATTACTAACGGCTTTTATACTTGTCTACTTTGTGAGAAAATGTTTCCCTACAAATAGAAACAAGATAAATAATGTTTTTATACAAACCAACAAAATTATTGTTGTCTGTTTGTAATTTAAAATTGCGGTGTTTATTCGGAAACGGCTGGGTCGATTTTTACGGAACTTTTACTGGCAGATAGCCAATATTATAAGGTAATTTTGTCTGATTTTATTTGAGAGTTTTCGTTTCTTCTGGGCAAACGAAGTTACAAGCAATGTATTTATTTAACTTACCAGTCCAGATTATATTTTCTCTGAATCTCACAATTTAATAGGCACTCAGAACCTTTCATCATGCTTAAGTACCTTCTTAAATGTAAATACTTAGTATCCTTTATAGAATTTCTTCATTGTGATTCTATTTTACTATAAATGCCTCTTTAAATATCTAATAGAACTGTTAGTATTTTTAGATTCCCATTGTTATTTTATGTCTTCAGCATTCACTGTTACGAAGTTACGACCCATGACCTAAGTTCGCCCAATATTTTTAAATTTTTTAAACAATATAATAATGGTAATACCCTCCAGAAGAGGATAAAACGATGGCTTTGGCTATCCTCAATTCTTCGTCGGTTTTCATCGGGTCGCGGCGCTCGCGCCTTTACTAAACACTTTTTTACTAATCTTCAAGAGTCGATTCGCTCTATTATTTTGTCGGGCCTGGAAAATGTATTGTAACTCATTGTCAATGAGGGTGTTTGATATTATTTCTGCCGTTAGGGGGCAGACCCAAACCACACAAAGCGACATCTGGTGGCGTAAGCGGTATCAAAAACGGTCAATAAGAGTTTTCGATTCTTTTTCTGTCACCAGGCGGCGCTTGGTAGCCCGACGGTCCTTATCGTGACGTGTCAGTTGTCACGAATTTAAAAACCCTCATTTAATCTATTATATAATACACTCCATCGTCTTATTTCACTCCACGCATAACACTATTGAAGAATTGTGTACAATGTATTTGCATGTTACATGCTAAGATCATCATCACCACACCGTCCACTAAAGTCCCTTCAGCTTGGGTCTGTCCTCAAAGTGAGGAAGGATGATAGATCTGAATCTAGCACATGGCTCACCACATTCTGTAACTACGGCCTTGAAATTCGATCTGAAATGATGATCACCATATTTGTATCTCTATGGCAATTCTAAACCTTTGTGGACAATTACCTTCGATAGCAATTATCTTGTGATTGAGCTACTCGTATTACAGAAACCGTAATAGCTAATTATTACACGTTAACTTGGTCTTGTAAAATCGACAATTGATAATACTGTATTATCACTAGCATTGTAACAGTATCTTATACTATAAACGAGAATATAATATATAATCGTAATCTCGACAACTCGACTGCAAATATTTACATGAAATTTAGTATGTATGGAGTTTTGGGGAAGTAAAATCGGCATATCTAGGCTTTATCCCTGGGAAACTGCGCATTTATAAGTTATATATGTTTTTTTCTTTACTACAACAATATATTACGTCCTTACATATGAAATTGGCGTTTTGTCGTACTGGCCACTTTGATATCTTCTTTGGTTGGGAATTACAAATTCATATTTATACCGCTATTTACTCGTGCATTTGTGTTGCGAAAACCATAATTCATTTGTTTTTTCCTCTTTCGTTTTTTCTTTGCGTCACTCTGTTTACAAAATGGAAAACTTGAAATATCGTATTATTTTCGAGTACGAGTTCCACCGTGGCACCAGTGCTGCAGAAACGGCTCGAAGGATTAATGATGTGTATGGCGGCGGTGTCGCAAAATAAAACACAGTGCATTTTTGTTTCTAACTTTTTGTTTTGGAAATTTCGACCTGCAGAACAAGCCCCGTGGACGGCTGGAGAGCAAAGTTGATAATGAAGAATTGAAGGCTATTTTGGAAGCGGATCCATCGCAAATCACGTCCGAGTCAGCTGCAGGCTGCGGTGTTAGTGATAAAACTGTTTTAATCCACTTGAAGCAAATTAGGAAGGTGAAAAAGATTGAAAGGTGGGTTTCAGGAATTGAGTGCTGCAACCGACAAACGCGCGTCGACTGCTGCGTTACATTACTCAACCGGCACAATAATGAAGGGAATTTAAATCGAATAATTACATGTGATGAAAAGTGGATCCTGTACGATAATCGGAAATGCTCATCGCAATGGCTGAACCCTGGTGAACCAGCCAAAGCCTGCCCCAAGCGAAAATTGACTCAAAAAAAGTTAACTGTGAGCGTTTGGTGGGTGGTGCCGGTGTCGTTCACTACAGCTTTCTTAAATCTGGCCAGACAATTACGGCAGATGTCTATTGCCAGCAACTGCAAATCATGATGGAAAAGCTAGCTGCTAAACAATCGAGGTTGGTCATTCCCTCTAGGCCACTGCAGCTTCAGGACAACGCTAGACCACACATTGCACAACAGACGGCTACCAAAATAGAGGAGCTTCAATTGGAATATCTAAGACATCCACCGTACTTCCCGGATCTTGCTCCAACAGATTACCATTTTTTTCGAAATTTGGATAATTTTTTGCAAGGGAAAAAATTTAACTCCGATGGGGCAGTCCAAAGCGCCTGCAAAGATTTTATTGATTCCTGTGCGAATGGTTTTTTTAAGTAAAGGAATCAATAAACTACCTTTGAGATAGCAAAAGTGCAAAGATAGCAATGGTAAGTATATACTTTGAATAAATAAATATATCATGTTTAAAAAAAAAAGACTTTATGTTCCTCCTTTACAAAACGCCAATTTCATAATATGTAATGACCTAAAATCAATAATTTAGACTCTATAATGTCAGTCAGATTGGCAATTTGATATGCGTTTGTGTAATTTTTGCTTGTTCGGATATATGGTGGGTTTGAATCTTGTAAAAATATTTTTGTGATTCTTTTTATTTTTTAAATCTAATAGAGCTCCGAGCGAAGCTGCTTTAAACCCAGGTGCTTTTATTTATTTGTATATATAACTAAAGCATAAGATTAGGGCAGTCATACGAGTACATACTATATACATTATTAAACTTAAAGGAAAACTATAAATACATACTATAGTTTTCCTTTAAAGTTCTTCACGTCATGGACTACCATCACATCGTTTTCCAGCCACCCGTGTAGCTTTTAGAGGCGGGGGCTATTTCAACAAAAAAAAATGCGCTTTAAAATTAAATATCTCACAAACGGATACTTAAATCAAAAATGGTCTTAGAAACCTTGGAAGAAAAATCATGCCACTTAACGTGTAGGGGGAGGTACCCCCAAAAAAACATTTTTCGTGATTTTATTTAAGCAGTTTGTCAAGGTGGTAAATACACATATCCATGCAAAGTTTCATAAGGTGGATGGACGGATGGACTTACAAAAAGAAGTGAAATCCTTTAATAAATATTTTTTATGTAAAACTAGCTGACTCGGCGAACTTCGTACTGATATATAGTTTTTTTAATATTTGCTCTAATTTTATTCAATATTTTTTTTTCATACAAACCTTGCTCCTCACAAGAACGAACACAATATAAAAGTAAGATTTAATTTTGGCAATTCATTTTGCACTAGGCAGTGAAGAGTCAGAAGCTTGGCTCTAGATTAGATATCTGGTTATCACCTTTTGACATACAATTTGTTTTTCCTCGAACTACGACAGATCTGAAAGATTTTTGGTAAAAAGATTTTAAATTAATAGTAATAAACTGATATGCGAATTGTTGGACCTACAATATGTTTAATTTACGTCGCAAAAAAAAAGAATTATGTAAGTTTAACATTTGAGTAAACTTATTCCTAAGTGTGACTAAAATGTTAGTTCACACGGAATCTTATCGACTCTATTTTGTTTTGTTATGATGACACTATCAGTGAAACGAAATCAGTGGGGTCAAGACTTGGTCCAATTCCCGCTAGCTACTCTATGTCAATGTCGGCTCTTTAATTAGTAGGCGGCTTCTAGCAAGAGTGGCTAAATTAGCTAGCTAGTTTTAGCAGTTTGCGGAAGATTCTGTTACTAGCTGCTACCCGAAACTTCGTTTGCCTAGACCTAACGGAATCGAACCCTATTTTTACGGAACTCTAAGGTGAAAGTAGCCTAAGTTACATCTTATAACATTATCTATCTGCCAGTGAAAGTCCCGTGAAAGTCACTACAGCCGATTCTGAGATTAGCCGAAACAAACAGAAAGACAGATGGACAGACAGAAATGAAATGCTGTTAATTTGAAATTACAAACAAACACTTAAATTTTATTTATTTGTATAGATTTATGTAAAAAGTCGGACCTGCGCCTGATCTCTCGCCAGTCGTGTCGGTTTTCCGTCCCACTGGGTTATGAGAGTAAAGGAAGAAACAGTGCTCTTGTGTACTGCGCACACACTTTGTCACTTTAAAAAAACTACGTAGCTGGCCTGGTTGCAATGAAACCGGCCACCACGGAAGAAGGATATAGATGAAAGTAAGACTAAAAGCCGTAGGCAGCTATTTGTCACACAAAACATTAAAGGCTAAAACCCATAAGAGTGTAAGAGAAAGCCATCTCTTTTCGTTTTTTTAAGGTAACGAAAAACTTATAAAAAAACCTGAGCCACAGGTTTTTTTATAAGGTTTTCGCAGGTTGGCGTTGGAGTCCAGTTTTACGACGTTGGAATAACTTTATAACGCTACAAATTTGTGACATTTTAAATTGGTAGCAATTTACTGTCTTAATGTTGGCAACTGAAGTACTGACAGCTAATGTCATTTGTAACAAGCTCTCAATTGAGCTTTATGATATTATATTTATTATTAAATTATGATATTATATTATTTATTTACTCACGTGATACTATGTAGTAAAATAAGAAATAAATATTCAATGAAGTGTTGAAATTTATGGCTTGTTTTGTGAAGGTATATAAAACGAACTCTGTGAAGTGCGTGAAAAGAAAATTGTGAAATATTAACTATTCGCCGGTATGTTTAGAATTGTTTCAGACTTTATTATTTATACAAGCAATTAGACCGAAATTAATTTATATTATATTGTTGTGTCCAATAATATGCCGATTTTTGCAATATATAATATAAATTTTGTGACATGCTTGTTGTTTTTCAGGGAATAATGTGGCCTTGTAATAGCCTGTATAATGTATGATGTATGGGTATTATTAGCTGTTAATTATTATTTTTAAACAAAAAATTAAACAGACATCCAAAGTAAAATACACACAAAAAAGTATGACATAAATCTTATTTTCTAAAAAAATCCCCTTTTGAATTCGGCTCAAATCTTAAGTATTTCTCTAAACAATCTTCATTATTTTGAAGTCGGTACCAGGCAGCCCAAACAATATACTGATAAATCATTATTTATAAGAGCTCGTTTAAGTTGTCTGGCAGCTGGTACCGACTTCAAAATAATATTTTTTCCCCTTTTAGTCATATTTGTTATATTATTGCTAACACATTTTATGAACTTTTAAAATAAACTATTGAATGTTTAGTTGAATACGCGTCAAGTATATAAGCGTATTGTATATAAGATGATGACAATGATTACTGTAATTTACATTGTTTAAAGTACAGTTCTTTATACAATGTTTGAAAAATTTCCAAACGCGTATCTTTCAAGGAACTGAGGAGTTCTGTTCAGTGCTTTTGGACCCAGGGTTTACCTTGATGCAGAATATTACTTTTTGGTAGCATATACTTGGGTTACTTCAGAAAAAGTCAAAATCACTATATATGTACATATAAATTTCGAGGAGTTCCCTCGATTCCTCATGGATGCCATCATCAAGTCACCAATTTGGTGACAGCGGGACCAACTTCGGATTATAAACTATCCCTATATTACCTTTACATCAAAAAAATAATTTTGAAAATTGGTCTACAAACGGCAGAGTAATGTTCAAAGATATCCGTGTCGGTGTAAAATACTATGAGAAGTAGCTATTATATCATCATTATGTGATGATGTATGGTGTGATGATGGTGGTGATGATGATGATTAATTTAATTAACATAGTGGCTTTGCATGCAGTTCTTTAAACAATTCCGAAATCCTCAAACATGTATCTATAAGGAGTTAGGATAGAGGAGTTAGGAGTTCATTACTTTTGGATAAAGGGTATACCTTGGTGCAAAATCTTACTTTTTGGTAGCATATGCTTGGGTTACCTACTTCAGAAAAAGTTAAAATCACTATATGTGTCCATATAAATTTTGAGGAGTTCTCTCGATTCCTCAAGGATGCCATCATCAGGTCACCATTTTGGTGACAACGAGGCTAATTTAGAATTATACCCTTTACATCAAAAAAAGAATTTTGAAAATCGGTCAACAGACGGCGGAGTTATCGTTGAACATACAAAAAAAAACATACAGCCGAACGTATAACCGCTTCCTTTTTTGGAAGTCGGTTAATAAAGACGAGCTCCCCCAACAGACTTCATTACGGCATAAATTAATAAAGTTGTAGATAATACTGCTTAAATTCGTTTTTGATCTACTTATAATTTATAAATCACTAGCGAGTAGCGATCCGCCCCGGCTTTGCACAGATGCATAGATCATTAGCATAAACCTTTCTCTTGAATCATTATATCTATCGGCTGCAAATCGCATTAAAATCCGTTAAGTAGTTTAAAATATCTAAGTGAACAGAAAGCAGAAATTACTTAATTTTATAATAAATAAAGATTGGCATTTTCTTCTTCATCTTGTTTTATATCGACATAAAATGCCGCATCACTGGCGTACGGCAATATTTACATATGAAGTTGCTGTCAGCTGCTATCATACAACTTGTAACCAACTTCAGACAGATCAGTGTACAAACTCGAGCCACCTACAAAAATTGTATGTAACGAACAAATAAGAACAATTAGTAAAAGTCCGAGTCAAGATGGCGTTCAGGGCAGTGCGGGGTCGCGCGCCACGAGCTTGCCTGTGCGCTATTGTTTTCACTTCAGTAGGCATTCTAGGAGTTTTTTTGCTCAGGAATTAAGAGAGTAATTTCAGAAAAATAACAGCTTCAGTTCATATCATTCAGATCCATGACCTTTTCTATAATAACTAGCCTTTCCTGCGGCTACGCCTATGTAAATACACTATCCCACGGGAACACTATACTTTTTCGGGCTAAATTGCAGGGGCGTGCGCTCCTTGTAGGCAGAAATGCAGTGCTTTACTTGTCATTCACAGATATTTTAATAAAACGTTCGTACGTTTTAGATGACTTTAATTAATAGTAAATAAATTAATTAAAAAAATATAATAACTTCAAAACGCCTAATATTTTATAAATAACAACTCATCTCATGCCGTTGCATTCTGCACGACATATCAACACACACACCCATGAATATCGACATGATTATATACCGGAAAGTCCCGCGGCAGGCGATGGCTCTCGGCTATCCGATCGCTTCCGAAAACCGCCGAACTGGCTTGTCGGAGATTATTCGTTGCCTATAATCCGAGTAAAAATAATAGACGGAAATCTAATAAATCACGTATGCACATTATGCATTTTTGTTTAATAAGGTTTTATTTGTTTAAATAGAAGAAACGTTTTGTGTTTCGCGGGGGCCATATTGCATATTTCATGTGATAAGCATTGCTTACAATTTAATCAATCAATAAAGTGAATTTATAGTTTTCTTAAAAGATTTTTCATTTTAACATTTGAAAGTGTGTACATTTAGCAGTTTATTACTGAGTTTCTATAATAATTGTAGTGATTTGCTTTTACTAGTGCGTTTGTTGATTTTTTTTAAATGTTATTTGATTGTGAGGTTTGTGTTGAAAATGTGTTTATTAAAAATTAAAAATAACAAGATCTCACAATTGTCATTCAGTGAAAAGATTCAAATTCTGTCTAAAGGTAGGTGTGTACCCGATTTACAACAATTAAACCAGCAAAAAAATAATGTAACTCGAAAATTTCATGTTAAAAGTTATGAAACGTATAACTGGCTGTGTGGTTGTGTACACACGATTTAATTATATTGTTTTCCTTGCATATTATTTAGTAATTTACATCGGGATATAGTAATCTCAAGTAACCGGAACCTTGAATATGTGAAAATTGAAGCTGACTGACTGGTGAGTAGCTATAATATTTTAAAATATGATTATTATTTTACTTGATTAGAATTTCTTCCGCCGCGACGATCGATCGCTGTTTTGTCTGCGTTGCCGTAGGAGATGTACATGAATAGTAGTACATCTAAGACTTGCTCTGTTGGCATGATTTCGACTTAGAGATCCGTCGCTTGGCTGTAGCTATGCTAAAAATCTATAAACGAAAAAGATTTTGTGACCGAGTACTTCGCCGCATACCCAGTGTCATAATCCTGTGCACGCCACTACTAAAATGTAGCCTATGCTCTGATCCAGGAGCCCAATTCTCTTGACGAATTGTGATCATAATCCTGTTTTAATCTGCGCGCTGTCTCGCTCACGCGCAATAGACGTGTGTATGAATGCAACACTGCGAGGACTGAAACAGGAATTTGATCACAAATAGTTACCTACTAGATTTGGGCTTCTGCGCCTAAACTACTCTACATACCAATTTTCATTTTCATTTAGTTTACTTACATCATATACAAAAACATTAATTATGGTAAGTATGAACTTAAACGTACATACATCGGAGATATTTACAAATATGTTCCTGCGGCCGTATACTTCATACGTGTGACGTCACAGCTAAGTATGAATTTATTATGGAGCGTGATCACGAGACTTGCAAAATATTGTATACAAATCGACCTTTGAAAATATTGACATTTGATATATTGTTTACTCTGAGAAGTTACTCATATTTAATAGTCTTATTAATTTATGCAATAAAAAAATTCAGTCATCTAGCCTATTGTATCCACCGCTAGGTGCAATAGAGGCTTTTTCAGTAGCACGTGCTGATGATTATTATTTGTACAAGTGATAGCTAAGTTATATTTAAACATTATTACTGAGTTACATTTAACTTGGCGTCCAACTGAGTTAGTTTCACGAAGTTAACTGTCGAGTCTCGACGGCTTGTGACCATATTGTTAAAGGGATACAAGTCGTACAACAGTTTTAAATTTGTTATTTTCAACCGACTTCCAAAACACAGAAGGAGGTTATCCGTTCTTGTGTATGTTTTTTTTTGTATGTATGTTACGCGATTACTCCGCTGTTTGTGAACCGACTTTAGGAATTATATTTTATTTTAAAGGGTTGACTCCCAAGTTGGTCCCATTATCATCAAATGGTGATGGGATCCATGTGGAATCGAGAGAAGTCCTATAAAATTTATAGGTACTCTTTAGTAAATTTATAGGTACATAGTGATTTTAAGTAGTTTTTGAAGTAACTACTTTTTAGTGATTTTTAAGAATGTTTTTACTATTACTTTGGAAGTCGGTATATGTATTTTGTAAATATTTATTTAGTATCTAGACTTTTGCCATTGTATTAAAAAATATCTTGATGGTAAGCCTTAATAAAGGCTTTTAGTAGCTTAGTAGACTGCTTAATAAACCATAAATAGGTAATAATCACACCACGTCAATCTGGTCCCCTGCTAAGTTCTTGAATAAGTACCAGACAACAAAAGATTTTTATTATTACACGGCGTTGCATTTTTAAGATAGCTCTATTCATAATTAAACTTTATTCACTACACATAAATATACATGTTTCATATGACATGTGCTTAGCATCGCGGTGCGACTTGACATTCGAACTCTTACAATGAAACGTGTAACTTCTTGTGTGATGAGTAAAGTTCAATTTTGAATATCTTCTTAAAAATGCAGCGCCATGTCGCGCATCGTTTCGTTTTGGTGTGAATTGACGATTGTATGATTAGCGTATAACTTTAGGTATGTATTAGTACGTTTTTTTATAAAATAAACCGGGAAAGGAGCAAACGGATCTCCAATGGTAAGCGAATATCGCTGCCCATTAGGAGCCGCTACACCAGGGCCCCTATTCTCGTACCTCGGTTCGGTTGTCACTCTATCCCGATCGCGCGCACTCGATTTAACACCAATGCGAATGAGTCAGCGCGACAATCGAATCGTACGAGAATTGGGGCCCAGGGGAGTTAAAAGTGCTTTTCCGGTCCCAAACACACCGAAACCACCCATGTAGAGTAACTCACACAATGCAAGAATTATTTCACGCCGGATTTCTCTGAAGCCCCCGTATCTCTCCATAGCCCATAATGATTAATTCTACTTTAAATTCTGTCCTTTCGAAGCCCTTTATAAATTTGTCAACGTCCGTCACTCCAAACTTCTCGCGCCCTTAGTCCCTTATTCATTAATCATTTTACCTACAATTAAATAATAATTGAATTTTTTCACAGTTTCATTAAGCTTAGGACGGAATCTTTAAGCTTATTTTCTTTTGAAGTAAAAACAATGATTCTGTACCCTATCTTGTTGCCTTGCCTTATTTCTTGCCATGAAAAAACAAGAAACTGTTTCTAATCGCGTTCGCAATTAGCACATAGATTTTTGTTTTTTTTTAAATTTAAATACCGAAATTACGTTTATTTTGAAATTATTTCGCTGCAAACATTTTTTTGTTACTTGTATAGTACTTGTAAATTGTATTTACAAGTAAAAATAAGTTAAAAATAACTATAACCCGACATTATACACAATACGACAGATATAAATTCAGAAATGCATAGGTACAAAAATGGTCAAGCTAGAGCCGTGGTCGCACCTACTAATGGCATCTAAGCTGCAGTTTACACCGAGACGCTAAGGTCTAGAGAAGTTTCTAGAATTATACCCCAAGATAGATACAGACGACTGTGATTTGACATCGACTGTGCCGAACGCTATAAAGTAGGCGCAAACACGGCTCTACCTTCACCATTTTTGTACCTATGCCATTCTGGATATAAATAAATAACCAAGAAAATAATTCTATCTGAATTATTTTCTTGGTTCGGCCTTTTTAGACCCCTTTTTTAATACGTAGTCGGGTCATAGTTTATGTTTCCGTTTTTTATTTCGTATTTTTCCGTTTCCGTATCGAATATGATTTTGGAATAATATTAATAAGTACCTAATCAAAACATTTGAAATTAAAAATAATATCTTCTTCACGAGCGCGAAGCGAGCCAATTTTGTTTTCTAGATTTTAAGAACTACAATAATAATAATATTATAATATTTTAAAAATAAAAATAAAAATATGACCGTAAAATGTATAATGTATAATATAAAAATTATATATTTATAGTTTTATATTACGTACCTAATGTTCGAAAATTGAACAACTGGGTTCGTATGAGCGCATTTAAAACAAGAAAAAAAATTACATATTTGTGCAAGCATGCAAGATCTTTCTTTTGATACCAAACACGTAATGATTATCTCAGTAAAATTTTTTAGATTTTAGAATTTGAGGTTCAATTTTCGAAATACAAAATTTTGAAAAAAAAAATATATAGCCTATTTTACCCGCGGCATCATTTTGAACCAATTGACACCTCATTTATTAAAATCCAACCAGTAGTTTAGACGCTACGAGGGAACAAACATACACACATACCATACATACATACATAGACTGGCAAAATCATTTCCCTTCCTTTTAGCTTCGTCGTAGTCGGGTAAAACTTAATAAACGTAAATTACAGTGCGCCCACACACATTTTGGTATATTTTTATAACTTCAGATTATTGTTATATTGACTTGTTATCTCACCTAAATAATAATTAATTAATCCCAAATCCTGACATTACATTCTGTCATGCTTAGACACAGACGAATTTGAGCATACTGATACACAATATTGTGCTGTCAAATATATTCCACGTACATTTCGGCGGCCTTAGGCGTTATTCCGATATTCCAATTTCCTACGGACTATGGATATAATATGCAATGCATCGTATTCAATCCCATACAAGCTTTTCATTGCAATTTTGCTTGCTCAAAGGCTTAAAACCGTTCGTTTTAGTAATTAAGTAGTTTTAAAATTTGGAAAACAAAATATTTTGCAAATTTGCAGTTTTCCTATCAAATTCCAGTCATTATATGAAATAACTAAAACAATGCACTAGCACTAGCTAGCTAGTGCTAGTGCATTGTTTGCGTAGAACTAACATAATCGGAACCCTATTTTTTCGGAACTCTAAGGTAAGTAGTAGTAGTAAGTAGTACTTACTCTAAGCTTATAATATCAGCTGCCAGTGAAACTCTCGTGAATCTTGGTCCAGCCGTTTCAGAGATTAGCCGAAACTAACAGACAGACAGACAATTTTTTTTATTGATATTTTTATTCCACCATTTATCCTTTCATTTGCATTTAGTAAAAATGCTGTTAATTTAAAATTACAAACAAACTTTTCAATTTTTAATCGACTTACAAAAAATGGAGGCGGCTATACGATCGGCTGTACCGACTTCAAAATTATGAAGATTGTGTAGAGGAATAGTTAAAATTTTAGCCGAATTTAAATGGGGAATTATTTAGAAAATAATATGTGTTTCATCCTTTTTCTGTGTATTTCTACTTCGGAAGTCGGTTTAATTTTATGTTTAATAATCATAATATTTATTGGTATAGAATGGTATAGACGGTATATTTAATTATCCCAAAAACTTTATTCTCGTTTTAGACAAAATACCACGTCAACGGTCACATTTACCGGTTTGCCTCGGGGATAAAATTCGTCATAATTGCTTTCTCAACGCTATCTTATCACGTTGACAACATATCTGACGTGACGTGATATATTCGTGTATACAAATGAAAAGATACCAAAAGATACGGAAAATAGGTGAGGTGTAAGATAAGCGTGAGGACATTTTATATCTGGCGCCATTTTTAATTATTATCGCCCCCTTATTTGACCATATTAAAACCTGTTTTATCGAATGAAAAAAGATTTGTAAAAAGCTATTGTACCAATTTTTTATCGCCTTGGCCAAAATGTATATTAAATTTTAATAAATCTTAGGCTCTTCACCGTAGGAAGTTAATATGCGGATTAAAATACTTTAAAAGTGGGACCAATCACTTTTATAAAGTAGCAATCTCTATTCTATTAAACTATGTCAATATATTATATTTTCCATTTACAATCGGTAAGTAATAACTAATAATATTGATCAAATAAGGCAAGTATCAAAATGCTTATCCGTGTGATTAACAAAAATACAAGTATTACATATCTCTACTAATCTTACTACTTTTATAAATGTAAGAGTTTGTGAGGGTAGAAGGATGGATTATTGGATGGATGTTTGTTACTCTTTCACGCAAAAAGCACTGGACAGATTTTTATGAAATTTGGTATGGTAGTAGTTAGAGCTCTGGATTAACACAAAGGCTGCTTTTTATCCAGTAAAAGTGCATTGTGGGAAACTGTATTTACGCGGGCGGAGAAGCGGGCTTATTATAATTGTAATTGTAAAGAGGAAATATTTGTTTGTTTGTATTGAATAGGCACCGAAACTAGGCACTGGATCTATTTTGACGAAACAGGCTTCGGGAAAGAACATAGGCAACTTTTCAATTCGGGAAAATGTACGGTTCCGGCGGTTGCGGTACGGTTTCCGTTTGACTACGCTTTCATTTAGGTAGAGACCTAATATTACCGTGTCCACCTTGCATTAAATTATCTTCTCATCTGCAATTTAATGTCGCCACTGCGGCACATTCTTTAATAATCATCCACTCAGTTTCAGTTTTGCTCAGGCAATCCGTTTGGCTGGAAGAAGATATTGTACGGGCAAAAGTGGATTACAGCCTGACTTGGCTGTAGATGCAGGTAATCATATTTAATAACAATCTTTAACGAAAAACCGCTTATGACGGAAATATCAGGTCTCCTGGGATTTGGAAATGCTGAAGATTGAGCGCTGATAAAATGGCCAGAACATATTGCAAAACGAGTGTTGCCACCGCTTCGTTCGGATCGGCGCAGACGGGCTACAGCCAACCGCGACGCGATAACTTTTTAACACGCTTTTTTCATGAATGATTGTTTACTCGTTTCCTGGTACATCTCACAAAAACCTAACCAAGAGATGTCACGACATATCTAAGGAGGGTTCCGTAACAATCAACGCCCAATAGGTTTTCTTTGAATCACTTCAAAAGTTGTTGACCGATTTCGCTTAAAATAATTTTCCCAAAGAGGTTTTAGCATGATCTATCAGCATGGAAACTTACAAGTTTCTATCTCCAAAAGTTTAGAAATGCCAGGGGGGGGGACCAACTTATAAACCACTTTGAAGGCCGATTACTCAAAGATCAATGACTTTGTAAAAAAGTCATGTATTAAACCTTGATTTTATTTTAAAATACCTATGCAACGATACCCACACGATGGGATAAACGAAAAAAATATTTTTCATCCCCACTTCACATGTAGGGAGAGCTACCCCTAAAATATAAAGTTATTATTATTTTACGATGTCAAAACCCGAGATCTATACACAATTTATAACTATTTTAACCAAAATTTATTAATTTTTATTCATAATTACAGAATCTGGGAGAGCGGACAGACAGATAGACAGACAGACAGACGGATAGACAGACCGACAGAGATGGACGGACAGAGCGAAACTATAAGGGTCAATAGTCAAATTATTTATTCAAATTGGGTTTTTACAACACTTTTTGACGTCAATTTACAATTTTGCTTCATAATATTATTCTTTCTTATTATTGTAAAATAAACATAGTATTTATTCTTATTTATATTTTCGTACATATTATATGTCATTTTCTTATTTAATTAACATATTATATTAGCATATTATATCATATCAGGCAGCCAGTGTCATCAGTGTGCAGAAGCAGAGTGCAGATTTAAATTACACCATACATATTTGTCATTAATATGATCTTTCCTTAAGTATTACGGAACCATAAAAAAGACTCGGTGCACATGTATAGTTAGTTGGCAACCCATAATGTTTACACCGAACAACCAGTCGTGGTCGCCCGTCTGCACCAAGCCCTTCTGGCTTCTACGTATATTATAGTAGGTTTTATCCCCAACGTGTATTGATCATAGTATGCCCTATAGTTCATGAGTGGTTACTAAATCATGTAGTGACCTGAGACCCGTCATATATCATTTATCAGTAATTGACTATGATCAATGCGTATGTGTGGCATATTGTGTGCGTATTTCAAACAGTCCAGGAAATAAATGGATTAGAAGTAGTCCCTGATCGCGTTATGCGCGTATTTTATTTTGTCTACAGGCAACGCGGCACAAGTCCAGAAAGCTCTCTCTCTCTCTCACTCTCTTTATCGAACTAAAATCAGCGAGCCTGAAATGCTTGCGGCGCGAGTTATGTCGATCTTTGTCGACGCGTTATTACCTAACTACGGCGAAGCCAAAAGGAAGGGTAATGATATTGGCAGACTATGTAATATGTATGTATGTATGTTTGTTCCACCGTAACGCCTAAACTACTGATTCGATTTAATAAATTTAAGGTGTCAATAGATTCGTTATAATAGCACGGGTAACTTAGATTTGAAATCTTTGGGGAACCACTTATAGCTATAGGCTAGTTTCATCTATCAAAATCAAATGATATAAATTTGCTATTTATATAGTTTCTATCATAAGAAATACGAATACAACGCTATTTTGTTATATAAATATGCGATTTATTTACAATTTAGAAAATAAAAGTGTAATTTTATTATCTGTATGTCACGTGACGCCATATTTTTTTTGTAAGTGACGTCATAAGAACTTAAAAATCGAATAAACAACAGCGAAAGTTAAATCTACAGTTCATGCACTACACACGCACATATGACATTTGTTTGTTTCTGTTCTTATGACGTCACGATAATGGTGGCTGTCGTTTTGGCGCAAACATTTGTCGTTTAAATTTTAATCATTTTTTCTATGCATAAAGAGTTGTTATATACAGGAAATAAAAATTATAGTTGACTAACGAATCGATACGAACATTTTAAAATATATTTGAAAGAAAAATGTAGAATAGCCTATTGTAAATCAGAAAATATGTCGACCGGGTCAAATCTCATACTTCACCGCTCGAATGGAATTCCACGTTTGAAAATTCAAAACAATTTCTGGCGTTTTGATTGTTCAAAATTGGTTTGTGATTGAGGAGATGGGGTATTATGAGTGTTGAATTATTATTTAATTATTGCATTAAAAGTTTTAGGATTATTAATAGATTTCCTAGTTTTTAATGTAATAACACAATGTATTTAAAGTACGAGTAAAGCAATGCACTTTTTATGCGTGTAGTACTTTTAAGTAAGAGGTAGGCCGTTACTAAAAAGCAATAACCTTACCTTAATCGCAAATTTATGTATTACATCCAAAACGAATACGTAAATCATGGCTAGTATGTTTTAAATAATTACCTGTAACAAAAAGAAATAATAAAAATAAAAAAAAATGTGATAAAAATATAACTTTTGGATTCTCGATAGTAATTAATAATATTAAAATCGGTGACGAATTTTTGTAAACGTGTCCGATTATACTTCGGAGAGAAGGAAATTTCAACAGCTATAACTTCAGGTGAGAATAGGCAACAATGTTACTCAAGGTTATTATTTATATAATTATTAATATAAATTATTGTTTAGTATTAATCTATGAGTTATAATAAACAGCAAATAGATACATACAGGACCAATCTAAAGATAATGCAAGATATATCGGACGGAAAAGTTATTGGGTTATCATGTTTTCTTATCTGTTAAAATTACGTCTTCAACTAATATAGTTGTGATATATTTTTACATATTGTAATATTATTTTTTTCTTATTTAGTGTTATATTCCTCCGTGTTTAGCTTAGTGTGAAATGTGTGAGGCAACTTTCCTAAGCCCTAGGGAGTAACTCATATGGAAGGTAAATTTCGTGTATATATATATATATATATATATATATATATATATATATAATATCGAAATGATTTACAGCGATTTCGACCCAGTTTTAGAGCCACACTTCGGCACGAATATGCCGGCTTGACCGGATAAATAATACGGCCACACAGAAAACGGGCGTGAAGTAACGTTTGCGTTGTGTTTCACCGATTGAGTAAGGTAGCCGGACGCCTAAGGGGTCTGTTTGTCCATGGGCGGCGGTAATCGCTTACCACCAGACTATCAATCTGCTCGTTTCCTGGGTCATTTCATAAAAAAAGTTCCACGAGAACTTTAGTATGATATAAGATTAATTGGCACTTAATTGGCACCTTACTTGATATTACCTACTGATTTATTTATTTTTTATTTCTGGACATCGTAAAGTTTTATTTTGGCTGTGAGAATTACTTGTACTCTCTGTATCTCCGATAGGGTACAGAAATATGAAAATTAATAGTTAATAATCACATTAATGTTACATCTTAGGCGACATAATATTTTAACAATGAAGATTTAATTAACTTAAATTTATAAGATGTATTAAAAAAGAGCAGAATGGCCAAGTTTAATTGACATAGTAATTTACGAATGACGTCGCAATGACGTTGAAAATGTCACCCAAATGAGGAGCAAATGAGGAAACAGTTCGTTGGCAGTGTTAGCCGAGCCCAGTCTTATTTTAATGACTAGAATCACTTTCTTTTTAACATTCACACTGACTCACTTCTATGGGATACATTTTTTCACGCATTGCTTACGGCATTTTATACTCAGGAGTAAGGTAGACTGTCTTTTTAAATTTTCATGTTTATTGAAAATTCTACTTTCATTTTATTTTGCTGATAATAAACGTTGTATGTTTGTGACGACAGGCAGGAGGCGTGACGCCTTGTCCGTTTGTTAAGGGTTTTTCATTAAGAGCGCTTAAACTTTGAAATGAAATAAAACCATAAGTGATAGAACCACATTTTTTATAATGCCGTAAAGGATATTCGATGACAATATTAAATTATTAAGTATCGAAAATAATTTTTGTTGAATAGGCGCCGCGTTATGTTTGTGTTTATTTATTATATATATACAGCCAAAATAAAACTTTAAAAGGTCCAGAAATCAAAAAAAAAAAGAAATCAGTAAGTAATATCAAGTAAAGTGCCAATTAAGTAATATATTATATCATACTAAAGTTATCGTGGAACTTTTTTTTTTTAGCAGGAAACGAGCAGACTGATAGTTTGGTGTATTCGAAATAGTAAACGGGACCCCATTACTGAGACTTAGCTGTATTTTTGTCCGTCCGTCTGTCACCATGATTGCGAGACAGTTGAAAATTTCAACACATGATGTATTTTTGTTGCCGATAAATATAACAAATATTAGTAAATTTGTTATATTTATCGGATATAATAACAGAATATTATAACAGAATAAAATAAATATTTAAGGGACTTGAGGAATAAAATCACATACAACAAACGTGATCTTTTTGCCGTTTTGCGCGGAACCCAACGTGCGCGAGTCGGACTCGCACTTGGCCGGTTTTTAATTGAGTCCCCAATGTGGTTGTATTTCATTTTTTTTAAATTAAAACTCTGCAAGCATATTTCCGACAAAAAGAATTGACTGTGAGTGAGACAGAATTTCAAAATCAAATGCAAGACGTGCAAATGTGCAAAGTATTTTAGAGGCTCTCTCTTTTTGCTATCTGTTTTAATAATACAATATAAGATGTTGATATCAATAAAGGCAATATATTAGATATTTAAGCTAATATACAATCCATCTATTCCATCATTGAAATCAAATTGACTGAAGAAATTTCCTTTGCAAAACATAGCTTGTGTAGTAATACAACCAATTTTCCGAATATCAAACAGGATAGTGAGAACTGCATACAAACAGACAAAGGATTCGTATTAACCTGCAATTGAATGTATAGAGGCAAGTGACATGCTGTATTTGATTAAACCTAGAATTATAGTATACTAGGTATTAGATTTCATCTGTTTATTTGCCATGAAAGCCACTGATGTAATTACTACATGAAGCTTTGAACGTGTGTAGACAAAGCGATTGAAACTATACATTGGATACCAAGAATGATACCCGAGCCAGAAAGCACCGCTCACACATTTCTTCGTAGGCTGAGGCTGATCCGTCACGCTCTAACTGCTCGTGCACTTTTTATAAAACTATAGACCAATTATTACGAATCTATTGACATGAAATTCATTATATTAAAATACGATAAGTATTTTAGGCACTACGGTGGAACAAGCATATATACCTAGACCGCCAGAATAATTATCCTTCCTTTTGGCTTCGCCTTAGTCGGGTAAAAATACCATAAAATTTTGTCATAAATTATAAAATGTATGCAAATTTAATATAATATTTGAAGTGAATTCCCTACGTCCATCTGTTCATTTCGATTCCAATATTCATATTATAAAGTTCCCGCTGACCGAAAACCTTTTCCAAACTTTTGATGTTCAAAAGTTAGACGACACTGGCGACTGGACACATTATTAGCCACTTTTACGAACCCTCATATTGTCACCGCAAGCTACATGATTATTATTGTTTACTAGCTGTTTACTATCCAACACTATTTGTTCTGTCTCAACTATGAACTGGAATAAAATTTAAATATTTGACAGTCAACCCAAGTTTACGTTACCGAACAGGTAATTGGGAAATTCAATCGTCGTTTTTAGTATTTTCCCCGCAATCTTTCTCACCGTTTATACTTTTCTGAATTTCTACAATAATTTAAAGACCAAAATAAACCAAATAGCTCCAGCTGTTCTCGAGCGATTTAGGCAGATATTGGAATTACAATCCGTTTGTACATACATACAGAAGATTACCCTTTATCGAAAGACTTTTCTATAATAAGAATATCAAATTCATAGTCATCAAAAATCATTTATTGCAAGAATGTGATATACATGAGGTCTTACAAAATTGCAATATTATAAAGATCCTACATTTTGCCATCACGCCATGTACGCAAATAAATAATTTACGCTTGATTTAGAACATATTTAGAACAGAAGTTTCCATTCTGTATTTATTATATTATTATTTCACAATAATCACATGTCATTGAAACTATTATCTTATTATTTATCTTAAAATAGCCTCACCTTTTATCATAAGGCTGGTCATACACACTTTGACGATGTGTGTGGCTTAGTGGTTAGAGCGTCGGCGCGCGTTTGAATGCTGTCGAAGGAACAAAATGTTTTCAATGTTCCTGGGACATTGATGTGTATTATATATGTATATAATATAAAATAAAAAAACTTAAATATACTTCTATTTGTCTGGACCCCGATACACAAACTTTTCGTATACTTACCACGTAGCCAGATTGACGTAGTGTGAAGCGTCCACAGATGTTATTTTTAAAATAATAGTATTGTTATCAAAACCCCATAATATTTCCTCTCAACCACAAACCACAAAATCACCTACATTTTAAAATTAATCAAAAACATTTCAGTTAATAAATCATTGAATGCGCCGCATTTCACTGTGCTACGAAATGTCACGTGCGAATAAGTCCGCAAGGTGGGTGCCCACCCACCCCAGGGTGTCCGGGCGAGACGCGGCGACGCCGAGGCGACACACGGGCGGAATCCACAACAAATGTACCTATGTAATATATTATATCTATGGGCAGGGGTGCCAGTCATTAAAAAAGTCAATCATATCTTCAACTGATTGAGATATTTTTTTTATATGTTTAAAGCTTTGGATTAATCGGAATATCAGAGATTGTAATATAAATAAAAAACTAAATATTTTATTTTACAAGAAGAACGCTTCAGTTTTTAACTGATGTCCAAAAAGGATGAGCTATATATATATTTGACCCATTGGCTTTTTTTGTATGTTCAATGATTACTCCGCCGTTTGTAGACAGATTTTAAATTCTCTTTTCTTTTTAAATTTTTTGCTTCTAATAAAAATTTTATTGGAAAAGGGTTTACTTCCAATTCGATATTTTTGATATTTTATTCATTATGATCATACTTAATAACTAAGAAAATTGAGTAGAGAAATATGTAGTTAAAATATTTTGGTGTAATCGAAAAAAAGAACTTATTTCAAGTTAAGAATTATTTTTTATTATGCACTTATAAAAATAATCGGTTTTCTATATTCATTACAGAACATACATAATATTATTATTAAATTCTCGATTTATCCCTACATTATAACATAGTAAACAAAAGAAAATATAAACGTATATTAAAGTAAACATAATATGACAGCTAATATTAACTAGAGCGGTGATATCGCAATAAAGTTTGCCAGACGCAGGAAATTAAAAGCCCTAATCTATTTGCCAGATATCTTTGACGTTCTAAAGAGGATACAATTTAGTTTAGGATATTAAAAATATTACATTCATAATATTACGTAGAAAATTACAAAATAGGTAGTCTAAAGCGACTAGAAGTAGATTTATTATATATAAGATCTTATATCTAGATCTACGGAAGGCTACGCGGGGGGCTACGAAAGGCTACGCCAACCATATGTCTTTCATCTTTAGTTTAGTTTGGTTTAGTTTTACATCAGAGTATTATTGTAAAAAAAATGCTAATCGCTAAGGCTTATCTAACATGCTCATTCCTCAACTCATCTAGGGGTACTGTTACTTTTCTTTATTACTTTTTGCTCCTCTTTACGAGCATTAACGGAGGAGTGTGAAGTTTCGTGTGGAGACGTGAAGTGCGCTAACATTTTTCAATATCTTTTCATTTATGCGAATGCAGGTTCCCATACAGTATTTGCTCAAGATTTAAACAGGTACAACAGGTCAGCAAACTCTTACGTGTATGGCTAGTTTAAGAGGCGTAAGAACACTTACAAAGGTCAAAGTGAAAAATTCAATGAATTATGGTCGAACTTTGACTGGGCGACCTAGTATTATATTGATTTCTGTTTCTTTTATTTAATCACCAAAGATTTTTTCTAAATGTTGTTTTCTTTCCTATATAAACAAAAGATTGTAGCATATGGCGTGAATGAAAATACCAATCGATTTATAATGAAGGTTGATTAATCATGTCGGCGATTTGCCAGCACGAAGAAATTTTTCATTGGTCAGCCTTCATTATATTTTTTTACATGATCAATTTTAAATACCTATATATAAAATAACTTCTTATTGATTTAATAAGTTTCATATGTATGGAAGTTTCATATGTATTCCACGATACTGCATGGGTCAGCATGGGTCAGCGTCGGTGTGCACTTCGCAGATTTTAAAGTATAACACAGGAATATCATTGTATTTGTATAAAAAACGCATCCAACAAACTGAAAACGCACTCTCGCACCTAGGCCCGTCATTTCAATTCAGTATATTCGAATGTATATACCACACCGCCCAGCGAATTTCGTGGCCTTAGTAAACTCTTTTGCACAAATTTTTTTTTTGCCCTACATAATGGAAAATCTGTACACATGAAAACCCAACTAGTAGCTCAATAGTTTGGCTTGTAATAAATGTTTGCTGTGACAGTTTCGAGTTGCAGCTTTAATTAGAACAAGGGATTTAAGTGTATCAACCTATAATCTGACAGCGCGACAGCGGTCACGTACAGTTCGCGACTTTTTTCGTGTCCCCATATTTTCGTTTGTAATAAAATAAGCGCTCTGAACTTTTGACATCGAAAATTCGTTAATAACACGAGCTTATGTTAAAAAAATCATAAAAGTAGTTTACAAGATATTAAGCGGAAAATAATGCGGGTTTCCACGATCGGAGGTATTTTTTTATGGCATAGATCCAGCAACAAGCAAATGGATCGCCTGATGGTAAGCAATTACTCTCGCATCAAGACATCCGCATGACTGCAGGTAACAATATGTTTGCACTAGCTTTTATCCACTAGTGATCATAATGTTTATAGATTAATTTACTAAAGTGCTCATTGCCAAGTCACTATAATATGGTAATTTAAAAAAAAAATCACACACTGTAACAACATCTTTACAAAAAAAACGTCATGTTTGTAAACAAACGGACTGGTCGCTTGAGGAAAAAAGGTTACCGCCCCATAATTACACCCACAATTTATCACCCTACAACCCTGGCACCGTTCACTGCGACGAGCACGAGACTCTCATGATGAGAGTCGATACTCGATAATTTAATATCAATAACTACAATTTTTATAAAAAAAACTATAACCCGATAACGTCCTACTAATATTTTAAATGTGAAAGTTTGTGAGGATGGATGGACGTATGGATGGATGGACGGCTGTTTTTTCCTCTCTCACGCAAAAACAACTCAACGCATTTCAATAAAATTTGGTATGGTTTTAGTTTCAGTTCTTGATTAAAACATAGGGTACTTTTTATTCCGAAAAAAGTGCAGTGTTCCCGTGGGATACTGTATTTACGCGGGCGGAGTCGCGGGCAACAGCTAGTAAATTATATAGCCTATGTTACACGGGCTATTATTACAAATCTATTGACGCCTCATTAATTAAAATCGGATCGGTAGTTTAGTTTAAATAAAACTGTTGTATCGGGTTATCCCGACTACGAAAATAATTATTATAGCCTATGTTACCTAGCTAATATTACGAATACATACATACATACATATATTGCTAAAATCATTACCATTCCTTTTGGCTTCGCCGTAGTCGGGTAAAAAAGTGTACTGAATCTTGACGCTACTTAGAGGACTAAAGCTCGAAACCTTGACTGTGTCGCGCGTATCATTGGTGAATTGTGATTTTTATTTCTTCACCATAAAGATCTTTAAAACTTCAAGCAAAGATGAAAGCTAGCTAGATCTTTACTTCTTTTAAACCAGCCCGTCAATACACCTGTAACTCTTTATCCCTATCACTAGCTATCTATAGCTAGTTGGGCCACATTCATTTCAACATTCAAAATCGTAGCTGTTAACGTCGTTTTCACGTGTGTGGTGTTAATTTCTAACAAATGACATCGAGAAAATTATAGCGCTAGTTCACACCGCGACGCGTCTCGGTGTTAGAAAATCCCTTACTTACAGCCATCAAACGGTAACGGAAACTATCCTAAGGAAACCCATGACTTGTTGTCACTTGTACAGAAAACTTGTACTGTACAGAAAAAATGTATTTTTTGAAGGCTCGAGAATTCTCATTTCTCCCAACCTGTAGTATGACCTAACCTAACCTAACCCCCTCAAATTGAAGAGAGGTCCGAGCCCCAGCAGTGTGGACGTTAGTAGTCGGTATCGGTGTTAATATTCTGTTATTATTAAACTTACTAAAAATAACTTTTGTACATAACTAACAAGTGTATAAGTTATGGTCGTTTACACCGAGACGCGGCGCGCGATTTTAATAGTGATACGTAAGCGGAATTGAGCGCGGCGTCACGCTAAGCAGCGCTGCTTATTAAAGCATCGTCGCTTCCCGTCCCGTGTGAACTGAACCTTACTCGTGACTATAATAATGGAATGTTTATAGCCAATCTATAGTTAAGTACAAGCGAAGTAATTACGGACTATCCCAGCTAATTCGCAGAAGTGGTTACTGTAATTGTCAATTTCACTAATTGCCAAGTGTTTTCGGAAACTTCAGTATCAGTTCTATCTGGTATTTTATGGAGCAAATGAACAGACTGACCGCCTTATGGTAAGGGAACATAATGACGGAGGAATCAAATAAGCCGGCCCATGAGAGCCACAATGAGAATTAATGACTAGAGTGTAGAACCGCCATAAGATGACTGAATGTTGCCCGCGACTTCCTATGTGCTAATCCAGAGTCTAAACTACTACCATACCATCCGTCCTATAGTTCTTGCGTAAAAGAGTAACAAACATTAACACAAACTTTCGCGTTTATAATATTAGCAAGGAAGTAAGGATATTATCATCATCATTAGCTACGCCTGCGTTCAGCGGGGGAGTCCAATGAGCGCCAATTATCCCAATCTTGGGCAGCCCTCATTCATCCGCTGCCAGCCACCTTCTTCAAATCGTCGGTCCCCCGTGCCGCAGGACGTCCTACACTACGTTCGCCTAAGCGTGGTCTCTACTCTAACACTTGTCTGCTCCATCGACCGTCTGTCCGTCTGCAGATATGGCCGGCCCACTTCCACGACAGCGTGCTAATTCTATGAGCAATATCGGTGACTTATTTCTCTGGCGAATGATATCGTTACGAATTTAATCTACCAGAGATACCATCAACATTGCTCTTTCCATCGCACGCTGAGCAACCTTGAACTTGTGAACTAGCCCTACAGCGAGTGTCATTCAAGTAAATTATGATGCAGCTCAAATATATTCATTTGTTAAAAGTTGGATCTTTTATAACTTTCCATCGTTAATTCCAAAAATTCGCCCTGGAAACTTACCACTTTAACATAAAAATGGAATCGTAATAATATTTTCCTTCGTAACCTTCTGAGATTTCTGACTCCATTGGGAGTTGCTTGTGATTGGAACTTCGATGCGATTTCTTTAATCTTCAAGACCATGTTGACTCTTTTAAATAAAGTGGTTGGCTTGAAATTGGTTTTGTGTAAATGTAACATTGTTGAATATCTCAAAAAATACAGCAAGATTACGCCAATAAACAACAAAAAGTTTAGAAGCTTTATTAAAAAACATATTTTGAACAAATAAATAATATTATAATGAACACATCCAGAATTTACACAACGTTAGATTTGACGACATTCTGTGAGTATTCGACATAGATGTACTATCACACAGTGGTGTGCACAGGATTATGACACTGGGTGTGCGGCGAAGTAGTCGGTCACAAAAACTTTTTCGTTTATAGATTTTTAGCATAGCTACAGCCAAGCGACGTCGAAACCATGCCAACAGAGCAAGTCTTAGATGTACTACTATTCATGTACATCTTCTACGGCAACGCAGACAAAACAGAGATCGATCGTCGCGGCGGAAGAAATTCTAATAAGTAAAATAATAAGCATATTTTAAAATATTATAACTACTCACCAGTCAGTCAGTTTCAATTTTCACATATTCAAGGTTCCGGTTACTTGAGATTACTATATCCCGATGTAAATTACTAAATAATATGCAATGAAAACAATATAATTTAATAGTGTGTACACAACCACACAGCCAGTTATACGTTTCATAACTTTTAACATGAAATTTTCGAGTTACATTATTTTTTTGCTGGTTTAATTGTTGTAACTCGGGTACACACCTACCTTTAGCCAGAATTTGAATCTTTTCACTGAATGACAATTGTGAATACTTGTTATTTTTAATTTTTAATAAACACACATTTTCAACACAAACTTCATAATCAAATAACATTTTTAAAAAATCAACAAACGCACTAGTAAAAGCAAATCGTAGTGATTATTATAGAAACTCAGTAATAAACTGTTAAATGTACACACTTTCAAATGTTAAAATGAAAATCTTTTAAGAAAACTATAAATAAACTGGAGCGATTAAATTGTAAACAATGCTTATCACATGAAATATGCAATATGGCCGCGAAACACAAAACGTTTCTCCTATTTAAACAAATAAAACCTTACTAAACAAAAATGCATAATGTGCATACGTGATTTATTAGATTCCGTCTATTATTTTTACTCGGATTATAGGCAACGAATAATTTCCGACAAGCCAGTTCGGCGGTTTTCGGAAGCGATCGGATAGCCTAGATCGGAGAGCCTGCCGCGGGACTTTCCGCTATATAATCATGTCGATATTCATGGGTGTGTGCGTTTGCGAAGTATGAAAATTACACATACATGCGATGATATGTCCTGCAGAACGCAAAGGCATCAGATGAGTTGCTATTTATAAAATATTAGGCGTTTATAAGTTATTATATTTTTTAATTAATTTATTTACTATTAATTAAAGTCATCTAAAACTTACGAACGTTTTATTAAAATATCTGTGAATGACAAGTAAAGCCCTGCATTTCTGCCTATATGGAGCGCACGCCCCTGCTATCACAGAGATATCGTATTGGTATTACATAATATTATGTCCATCTAAAAGACAACCTAACACAACCTTACGGTCGGTTTCCTGTGTCTCAAATCTGAATCCAAATTTTAAAACAAATATTTCTAATAACTACCCTCGAGTACCTTTTCTCACTCTTCGCAACACCACCAAAACTGCGTTTATACTTTACTGGCTTTTACACGCGATTCCGTCTACGTGGAATTTTAAATTTTTTTCATTATATTTTAAATTTAAATAAAAATTGCAATGCATTATAAAAGCTTGAACCTTAATTTTCATACGCCGCTCGTGGCGCGCGTTGGCCTTGGCATCGTATTGTCTTTCGAATATAAACTAGGCTACAACATACTTTAAAAGTATATAGATTGTTAGGCCGTGGTATTCACTAATTCAGGTGGACCCATTTTTCCGCAGACTGTTTGCGTGTCATACGTGATGTAATGTACTACATTCTACATTACATCACAGCCGTGAAATGCGTAGGTAAATCATAAATGTTACCACATTGAAACACCATAAACCACTTTCTTAATTTCCCTCAACTATCGTCTTATTTCCATTGCAGCGACAGACGATGTATGGGGGATGAAGTTTCCCGAAAGACATTAACATATTTGGCTGTCTATCGTCGCGAGGACCATACTAAAGTATGTCAATGTGGTGAAATACCTAGTTAAACGTAATCACGTGGGGATACATCATGTGATGCGTTTGGCAGCGAGCGGCGGGCGTCGAAATAGACGGGGATTATTGTAAACGTTGAATCACGGCTTATTGTTGGTTCAATGGTTGTCTAGTTCGGTGTAGTTTTTTAGGGCCTTTTTCACAATCGGCTAGTAAATGTCGAACAGCTTGACCGAAAGTTTTGTCGGCGCTTAGTTTATACTGAGCGACAGAGACAGAACTTGCTAAAAAGCTATCTATATATCAGTAGATTGTGGAGTAGGTCGTCTCGAATGTCCGTGATGGTGGGACCATTTTGACTTTTATGCGGCAACTGTCCAGCGCGGTGTAACCGTTGCAGAATTAGGGTGACATTGTCTGTCGTTTATTTTAAAATTATATGGTCTCATAGTCTTTGGTTTTTATTTTTATTTTTCTACAGACTTTAAGCCAGGTCTCCAGAATTTTTTCTTTTGGGTAGTACACTCAAAAAAATAAAAAAAAAGCTTTCGAATCTATGACTAATTATTTGTCATCAGTTGTCATTTGCATTATTTGATGTTAAGGTTATTTTTATTTACAGATCTCGAAACTTTACATAAATCGTTATATAAATACATATTTAACTAACTAAATAAAAACTTTGGTACGTGTATCGTATATTTTCGTCATAATTTAGTTTCAAAAACCAACACTAAAAATTTAATTACTAGTGAAATCATATTGGATATTTTGCATGATGTACATTATATTTCTTGAAATTTTTTTCAACAGTTTCCAAAAATATATACATGCCAAAGTTTTACTCACAATTCATCAATGAAAATCGAAAAAAAAACAAGCGCTCATGCCTTCTGCCGTATAGTGCCGCACGAGACCTATGGGGGGTTCAAAAATTATTTTTTTTACATTGGCCTGTTCTGTTATTAAATATTATAAAAAATATATCCACAATATTTAATTAACACAGATTTAAGTAAATCAAAATATAAATATGGTTTGAGTTGAGATTTGAAACGGAGAATTGGAAAAAATTACATACAAGTTTTTGTCTTCACATTGAGATTGTTTTTATTCATTTAGTTTCTTTTTAATTCCAGTTACATGATCTTATAGGGAATTTACTCTAGTTTCTAAATATACATAACATACATAGGTTTTGATAACAATTTATTAATATAATCCTTAAAAAATAAAAGGCGCGTACCTTCACGCGCGCGTCACGGGGATCGCGCGCGTGATAATTGCGCCCTATTGCTATTTGCGGTCCGGACGCTCGAGGTCGATTTAAGGTTTAATCTTATGCTTCATACGAGCAAATCTAAAATTTAAAGTCGGAATCTCGGCAACAGCGTGTATTTCCATGAAATTTGGTATGCAGTGAATTTTCGAGGACAAAAATCCTTCACATAACACCTAAAACATTAATGTTTTAAAAAAAATGTTTATTTTATATGCAGCAGTATAATTAGGTACCAACATTATAATACATCTATGGGTACAAATAAATATTTTTGTGATTCTTTTTTAGGGTTCCGTAATGCATAAGGAACCCTTATATTCTGTCTGTCTGTCTGTCCGCGCTTCTAGCTTCTGTAATTATGAATATAAATGGATGAAATTTGGTATAGTTATAGATTGTGTATAGATCTCAGTTTTGGAATCACAAAGTAATAATAATTTTATAATTTAGGGGTGAATGTGTATTTTTACATGTGAAGTGGGGATGAAAAATATTTTTTCATAGTATCCCATCGTGTGGGGTATCGCTGAATAGGTCTTTTAAAATAAAGGTAAGGTTCTATAAATGATTTTTTTACAAAGTCAACTATTTTTTGAGTAATCGGCCTCCAAAGTGGTTTATAAGTTGGTCCCCCCTAGAATTTCTAAACTTCTTAGAATTTCTAAAATCTCTTATAAGAGATGTAAAAAACTCTTGTGTCTTAAAACTCGTGTGTCTTGTCTCGTGTGTGCTTAAAACTCTTTAGGAAAATTATATTGAGCGAAATCGGACAATAACTTTTGAAGTAATTCAAAGAAAACCTATTGCGCGTTGATAGTTACGGAACCCTCCTTAGACATGTCGTGACATGCTCTTGGTTAGGTTATTTTAATCTACTAGAACTCCGAGCGAAGCTCGGTTACCAGGCGGCAAGGTACTGATAAAATATTCAAGCAAAATGGTGGGTAAAATGTCAAGCTTACGGTAACTTATGACTCTCGGACGCTTCGTCCGCCCTAAAAGAAATATTCATTTTTGACGAATTGCTTGCGAATAGTAGCGGTCGCATGTTTGAGCTCTGAGCACTGAGCTCTGAAATTTAAAGTACCTTCAGATTTTTAACTGCTTCCGAAAACTACCCTACTGCTGTTAATATTATGAAAGTTTGTGAGGATGGATGGATGTTTGTTACTCCTTCACGCAAAAACTACTCATCAGATTTTAATGAAATTTGGTTAGTAGTAGATTAAGACTCTGGATCAACTACTTTTATTCCATGAAGTACAGTGCTCCTGGGGATACTGTATTTACGCAGGCGAAGCCGCGGGCAAAAGCTGGTAATAATATTATTACTGTAATCTGTGAAAATTTAGTGGAGTGTACAACAACTTAACCTTGAGATATGTAATTTTATTTGTAAGTAGCTTTTTCCCGCAGTTGTCCGCGTAAATATAGTATCCCACGGGAATACTGTACTTTTTCAGGAAAAAAAGTAACCTATTTTTTATCCACAGCCTAAACTACTAACATAAAAATTTCATCGAAATCCGTTCAGTCGTTTTTGCGTGAAAGAGTAACAAATATCCATTCACCCTTCCATCGTCACAAACTTTTATATTTTTATTATTAGTATGATTTATCTTTATACTTGTTTGTTTTACAAATAAAATAAAACTCTAAAAAATATCGTATGTTAAAAAAATCCCGCTTATAAATCCTATAAGCTTTAAAATATTTGAATGTGAAGCTAGTCAGTAGCCTCATTCCGTAATTCCTTTCATAGCCAACGCCGCGTGAAATTGAGGCGAATGGAGAAAACACAATTTTCCGGCTCCAGAGTAGGTAGCTCTTAATTATAATTATAAAAACACTTGCATATTAAGGCTCAACTCACACTGGCACAGAGTCGAAGCGAAGCGACGCGTCATGTTTTGCACGGCGACGCGCGTGTTCGCGCGGCGACGTGCGTCTGCGCGCGACGATGCTCGTATTAGCGCGTTCGGATCACAGTGCTGGACTAGTGACTTTCGAACATTCGTGAATGGTGCTCGCTCGGCAGTATACGATGGTTGATATCGATCTTATCATGATTGCGCTAATATCAGAAGTTGAAGAGGAAGAAAGTAAAATTATATCAGAAGCTGAGAATAGGAAAATAAAACGAAAATTTTGGGTTCACGAGTTATGGAAGAAAAGACATATTCTTGGCGAATTCAAAACACTTTGTAGTAACGATTTAAGCCAGGACCCAAGATATTTTTATGATTATTATAAAATGGGCTTAGATAAATTTGAAAATTTGGTAAATATTTTGAGGCCTCACATCCAAAAGCAAGAAACAAATTTAAGAATACCAATTTCCGTTGAAGAGCGGATATCAATATGCTTGAGGTATGTACGTAAATTTTTAAGAGCTATTATTGTTATTTTTGATCGACTATGACTCGGAAAACTGTGTTCGAATTCAGCGCAAGCATAGTAATACTGGACTTGATGAACGAGCGGTACCCCTTGTGTGAGTTTGATCGAGTACGAAACGTTACTATCGCGTCTGCGTCACAGCCGAATTAGTATGGGAAATCGAACAGCGCCCCTAGCGGACGTAAGGGGAAGTTTTGATTCCGACAGACGCGATAGTAACGTTTCGTACTCGATCAAACTCACACTAGCCCCTCGGATGTGTGTGCATTTGTTATTTCAATTTGCTTTTAAATGATAGGCGGTGGTAGTACCGTAACGTACCTAGTAGTTCTGTAATTTTGCGTGAGAAGACCTTTATAACATCAGTGGATTTTTCTCGAGCGTCGTCAGAACACCCTGCCTTAGTTTCGTTACAATATGATCGACAGTTTGAGAACACAAATAGGACAAAAATAAAAGCATTTGTTTTTATTTATATAGATTTATTTATCTTGAATCATAATTTTTACGCATTATTATACAAGGTGTAAGGAACAGTTCTCCAGAAACTGATAGCATGCATATATCACATCATTTTAAGCTAAAAACTACATGACATTATTTCCGGAAAGTATAGGTAGGTATGACAAAAAATAAGTATTTATAATTTTTTGGAGAACCGTCCCACCCTGTTTACTTAGTTTAATAATTAATAAATCAGGGCATTCATCAGCCATACATAACGTCATTCACTGTAGTCATTATCGCCTTCCCTCCGTTGCCGCGTCGTCATCCCAATCGGCAATGGTATGTACGGTGAAGGTGGCAGCTCGAGATTTTCTATACGATAGCTCGAAGAAGTGCTATTTCCGAACTGATTAATGGTTGTGCAGTTGGTACTGGTTGACGTATTTGTAGAAGGAGTATAAGTGGTTGGTAGCTGTATTGTATAATAGCCGGTATTTGGCTGCATTGTATATGTGTTAACATTATAGTTAGTGGAATTAGATTGCAGCTGAAGACTTTCTGATTCGGTTCGTAGTTCTGTTGTATAGCCACTGGATGAAGAAGTATTTGCTTGCCTTGGGTTGATATTAGTTGTTTCAGGTTGAAAGGAAGCATTGGAAGCAACTTTTATTTCCGCGTCAGTTACTAAAAGTAATATCTGTCGTTTCAGTTGCGCTTGCATTTGTATTGGCATCTGTTTAACGGTTTTAGACATAGAGAGAAAAAATGTGTCTGTTGGATCTTCTTCTTTTTTCTTATTTTCCAGATATTGCGCGAATAACATTTGTGATAGTGGTTGGGACTTCTTTCGTGTAGTATCGGAATGGTTGGATAATTGTGATTCGGGTCGAGATGGCAACGCAGCGGACAAGTTGGTGTCGGTATCAGTGTTTAGGTCAGTTTCTTCGGAGCTATCTAAGTTACACGTCTGTGGTTTGTTCTGCAAGTATGGTTTTAAAAACTCCAATTCTTTTTCAAATCTTATTGGCTTATCATTTGATCTAGCAGAACCACTCTTAAATTGCCTTAATCTAATGGCCTTTTTGTAGCAATCTCGAATTCTTTTCCACCGCTTTTGACACTCCGCCTCTGAAAAAGGAACACAAAATTGTAACTTTTATTTTAATCTAATAAAATGTATTATTTACGTGTATTTTTTAAATTGTTACAGATTTCTGACTACGGCGATAAGCTTTCAAGCCTTAGGTCAAAGTTATCGAGTAGGATACAGCACTGTTTTAACAATTGTACATGAAGTTTGCGCAGCAATATGGAAATATTTACAGCCACTTGTTATGCCGAAGCCTACACAAGAATTATGGACTAAAATAGAGGAGGAATTCAGAACCATATGGAATTTCCCTAATTGTATAGGGGCAATTGACGGTAAACACGTCAATATAAGGGCTCCCTGGAATAGTGGCAGTCTCTACTTTAATTACAAAAAATATTTCAGTACTGTCTTGTTAGCCGTTGTTGACGCAAAGTACAAATTCATTATTGTTGACATTGGAGCATATGGACGTAACAGTGATAGCGGCATATTAAACAGCTCTAAATTTGGACAAAGATTACAAAATAATACGATTGATATACCGTCTAATAAAAGGTTGCCAGGTATGATAGAAGAAATGCCACATGTTTTTGTAGGAGACGAAGCATTTCCCTTGTCCGAACACATTATGAGACCATATCCTGGAAATCAGGTGTCTGACAATCATGAAAAGAAAATTTTTAATTATCGCTTAAGTCGAGCAAGGCGCCTAGTAGAAAGTGCTTTCGGAATCCTGTCACAAAAATTTGAGGTTTTTCAAAAAAAAATAAAAATGCAACCGATGCATCTTGATTCTATGGTTCTTGCATGCACATGTTTGCATAATTACATAAGAGAAAATGACGAACTCGAAAACTTGCAATTGCCAAGTAATAGTATATTACAAAATATGCGGTCAGTCGATAACCAAACTACGTCAAATGCCATGGTGATCAGAGATAAATTCAAATCTTATTTTATATCCGAGCATGGGGCAGTACCATGGCAAAACGAAATGATCACACGATGTTAAAAAAGTGGTCATAATGTTACATTATTAAACACAACTGAATACTTCATTGGATTTACATCGCGTGTACATAAAATAAAGGGTGTAAAAAAATTACCCCCAGAACCGAAAGTGGGGAAAACTACTCGTCAATACAAACATTTTTTCCCAAGAAACCATACCTGGGAAATCAAGGGTTTCCAGGATAATCGGTTTCAAAGTATATACTTGAATTGATGATATTTCATACAATTCGTGTTATTTACCCTGTTACCGATTTCGTTAGCGATTTTAAATGCTGGTAGCATGATACAAAACACGAATATGTTAATATAACAACCAAATGAGTACAAACTACGCACCTAATTATCCCTGAAAAACTTGATTTCCCAGGTATAGTTTCTTGAGGGAAAATGTTCGCATTGATAAGTAGTGTTCCCCACTTTCGGTTCTGGGTTTAATTTTTTTACACCCTTTATAACTATTGTGTATGTTATGTAAATGTAATAATAAACAGTTAGAACTTACCAGAAATTTGCATTTCACCGCTTACTTTTTGCCAGGCATTTTTCCTACAATTTTTATCACTGTAGGTTTTCGCCTTGACGTTAAACAGACATTCATATTTCTGTACTAAAAAAATTAATTTTTCATCTTCGTCCATTGTCGTATAGTTCAGCACTGTCGTCCGTCCGTAGTGGTCGGCGTCTGACGCGTCACTGCGGCCGAGTAACGCGCGGCGACTCGCGAATCCGCTCGACTCCAGCCGAGCGTCGAAGCGCGAATGCGCGCGTCAACGCGCGTCGACGTGCGCTTCCATATTTACATAGCACAAATTTGTACTTAAATAATGGAACAATAGAGATGAATATGCTATAGGCTGAAAAATATAACGCGTCGCGTCGCTTCGACTCTGTGCCAGTGTGAGTTGAGCCTAAGACGAAAGCTACTTTGACTTTGCAGACGATCCCAGAAGGTCGATTCTGCCAATTAAATCCTAAAATAATACAGTTAAGATCCAGTCCCGATATGCAAAATGGTATTCTCATATAGTCACGCCATGATTGGTCCAACTCCAAAAATCAATTTATGATACCAATACTATTCATTTATAATTCAATAAAAGTAAAATGAAAATGTTAGTTAATTACGGGAATTGGGATTCCGATATTAAAAAATATTTTATACAAGAAGAAGCTAGACAGCTGACGCATCGTCATCCGATCTGACCCATTTGCGACGAAGCTTTGGTCTTACTCTTCTCTGCTGCTAGGTATGAACGGGACTTTGTGTTTCGTGTTTCTCCTATGATAATTTACATTGATCGATGGGTTTCAAGAGGTGCTACAACTTACAAGTATGTTATAAGTACCTGAGAGATCAAGATGTGCTCGGAGTTTCAGTAAATCGATAAAATAATTAAAAATGAAAAAAAATATATACATAAAAGAAAAATAATCACAAAAATATTCGTCTGGCAGGGATTCGAAGCCGAGATACCAAGTAGCTAACCAAGCCGCCAATCCGATTCGACATTAAGAAATTGAAATCACTGATATCATATTACGCGACGAAAGAAAAAACATAATCTATTTATATATACGAGTATAAAAGAAAGTCTTGTTACTTACAATATTTATAACTCAAGAACGGCTGAACCGATTTGGCTGAAAATTGGTGGGGAGGTAGCTTAGAACCAGGAGACGGACAGTCGCTAGTTTCAGTAATGTCAATCCTATAACTATTTATTATATATTAAAAATGTGAAAGTTTTGAGGATGGATGGATGGGATGCAGTCCTTGTTACTCTTTCACGCAAAAACTATTTAAGGGATTTATATTAAATTTGTAATGGCAGTAGTTGAGGCTCTGGATTAAAACACAGGCTACTTTTTATCCCGAAAGCGTACAGTATTCCCGTGGGGTACTGTATTTAGGCTGGCGAAGCCGCGGTAAAATCTAGTATACTATATAAGTTTAGCTCGTTTAAAGTATAAGATAGTAATATGTTATATGACCCAGAAAGTAAAATAAAGTATGCCCCAACTAACCTCTAAAACCAGAACACTATTCTGAAAATACCTCAAGTCTTGCTATGAAGAATGCTTCAAATCACTCATAGTAATAAAATATCTATTGGCGGAGCATGCATTCATTCGTGTCTATTGACTTTTTAGTTGTGATTGTTTCATGATCCTATCGATGTGTAGTGTCTTATTGTATTCTACAATATAGGCTAAAATATAGTCATAGCTGTTTTGCAAGGTAAGAAATAACGAGAATGTGCTTGAGTATGGAAACACTTACAAGAAACTCTTTAAAAATGTATCTGATAATGTAACTTACTTTTTTCTTTCTTTTTTTCTAGTACTCAAAAATATGGAATACTAGCTGTTGCCCGTGGCTCCGCCCGCGTTAATATACAATCGGGTATCCCGCGGGAATACTGTACTTTTCCGGGATAAAAGTGGCCTATATTTTAATCCAGAGCCTGTACAGGCTCTGTGGTACGAGTATTACTACCATTCAAAATTTGATGAAAATCCGTTAAGTAGTTTTTGCATTAATGAGTAACAAACAAACTTACATTCACATTTATAATATTAGTAGGGATAATAATAATATGTGGATACGATATAGGTGTCACAGTAATTAATCTTATACTTTAAACGAGACCATCTTGTATATATATTTATATATTTAATATATTAATAACAGTTTGCCAAATGTTACGCAGGCACAAACCAATATACTATTAAATAATGAGAAAATGAAATTAGTAGACACCACTGTATTTCTAGGTATAACATTAGATAGGTAGTAAGTTACAGTGGGGACCACATATTGCTAAATTGGCAGATAAGCTGAGTTCTGCAGCATACGCTGTTAAAAAAATTACAGAAATTACCGACATAGAGACCGCGCGATTAGTTTACTTTAGCTATTTTCATAGCATAATGTCGTACGGCATCCTCTTGTGGGGAAACGCTGCGTACATTAATACAATATTTGTGCTGCAGAAACGTGCTATACGTTCTATTTATAAGATGTCGACTTTTGAATCTCTAAGGGAAAAGTTTAAAGAAATAAAGTTCTAACCGTCGCATCTCAATACATTTTGGAAAATGTGTTATATGTAAGAAAGAATCTAAGCAACTTCAAAAAGAAATGTGATAATCATTGTGTAAACACTAGAAATAAGAACAAGTTAGATATACCAGTGTTCAGACTAAGCAAAGTTAGTAAATCCTTTAAAGGCCAATGTATACGCTTATACAATATAATCCCAGAAAAGGTTCAAAACCTTCCCATTAATAAGTTTAAAAAAGTAGTTAAAGAACGTTTGTGTGCCAAAGCGTATTATAAAATTAATGACTTCATTCAAGACGGCACACCTTGGGAATAAGGTGGCTCCTTATCTTATCTTATTATTTGTTACATAGACATAAGTAAACATTGTAATAATTTTGATTTTAAAAGAATAATTTTCCATCTTTTTGGTAAAAGATGGCCCCAGACGAGTTTCTTGCCGGCTCTTCTTGCTGGGTAAGTTCCCGAACCGGTGGTAGGCATCACGTAGTATCGACGTTCAAAAAGAGTATTTAAAAATAAAAATTTTGATTTGATTTGATTTGATATGTTTTTTCTTTCGTCGTGCAACAATATATCAATAATTTCGATTCTAATAATATCAGTCCGATTGGCAGTTCGGATAATTTTTTGCGTTGTTCAAAAATTTGGAATTTGGGTTCGAACCCCGATAAAATATTTTTGTGATTATTTTTTTAAAATCTACTAGAGCTCCTACTAAAGCTCTGTTACCCAGGTAACAGGTTACCCAAGTGTAATTATGCACTAGTATTTAGATTTTCTTTTGTCTGATCACTGTTTGTTGTCCACAATAAAGAGAAATAACCTAACCAAGAGCATGTCAGGACATGTCTAAGGAGGGTTCCGTAACCATCAACGCGCAATAGGTTTTCTTTGAATTACTTCAAAAGTTATGGTCCGATTTCACTCAAAATAATTTTCCTCTAGAGTTTTTAGCATCATCTATCAGCTTTGAAAATTGTAAGTTTCTACGTCTCATAGTTTAGAAATGCCAGGGGACTGGTTGACTTTGTAAAGAAGTCATGTATGAAACCTTATATTTATTTTAAAATACCTATTCAACGAATCGTGCAAATAAAAAATATTTTTCATCCCCACTTCACATGTATGGAAAGCCACCCCTAAAATATAAAATTATTATAATTACGATGTTTTATGATGTCAATAGCGAGATCTATGCACAGTCTTTAACTGTAACAAATTTCATCTATTTATATTCATAATTACAGAAGCTACAAGTGCGGACAGACAGACAGACGGACAGAGCGAAACTATAAGGGTTCCTTGAGTATTACGGAACCCTAAAAAGAAAAAACATATATGTCAATCGTAGAACCTCCTTTTTTTTAAGTCGGTTAAAAAAGAAGAGATAAGAAACAGGTATGTAAAAATGTTAAGTACCTAATATTATATCGTTTCTTATCCCACATGCTAACAATTATTATCAGTGCAATAAAGTCGCAATTCGAACGTTGCAAAAAAGGACAGCAAAACATTACCAACGTAGGGGACAACCTTTGAAAAAAGGAAGGTACATGGATTATCTTTCTCTTTCACTATTATGGATTATTGCCATAGTTGTTTTTGGGCTTACGGCTTCGATTTTAGTGCTCTTTTCTTACTCTTCTCCCTGGGGCTGGACCAACACTGACTGCTAATATACTCTTATTCCGTGGGTATTGGCTGGACCGAGAGTGCCGCTTTATTGTGGTGTGTAATCAATAAGTGTCCTACATTTGCCACGTCAATGTCTTAGGTCCAAACATTTTGGCAAACCTTTTAGGTTTTTTATTGCATGACTCATAGTAACCTCTTGCTAGTTTTTCTCCGGAATAAAAACAACAGTTGTTATTTTCTTAGTACTCTCAGCGTAGTAAGCTTGTAGAATTTGTAGCGTAAGAAATTATTAGTGTTACTAGCTTTTACCCGCGACTTCGCCCGCATAAATATAGTATTCTACGGGAACTACTTATCCGTAATTAAAAGTAGCCTATGTGTTAATCCGTAGCTTACACTACTACCATACCAAATCTCATCACAATCCGTTCAGTAATTTTTGCGTGAAAGAGTAACAAACATCCATCCATCTATACATCCGCCCTCGCAAACTTCACATTTATAATAGTAGTAAGAATTATAGATTAGTTTATATACAAAGTCTATACTTAAAAATAAATAAATTTAGGTAAGGAAAAAGTCGATTTAATTATAGGTAACTGGGGTTGTAATTAAAACATTAAATCCTTGGTTAATCAGTAAATTTGAACTAAAATCAATCCACCTTTTAGTGTTTTGTATTTAAAATTTAAATCATATACCCAGTTAATATTTAACCTTGACCTTACCATTGAAAATGCCGTCCGATCAAAGTCAAGGTCCCATGGAAAATACTTACTAGAAAATTGATTTTTCCATCCTTTAGCATTTCTAGAGTTTTCACCTAAAGTCCTATTATGTTATGTCCATTATATGTTGAAATTAAAATATTTGTAAAGCCTGACAAATTTTCCTACGCCCTAAGGTTTTAAAGAATAGCTAACTGTTATTTGAAATGTATTTAAAAAATCTCATTTGGTTACGGTACCCAGTAGCCACAGAAGACGCACTATATAGGTTGGTGAACCACATCAGAAAGTAGAGAGAGGAGAAGAAAATTTCTGTTGTGGTCTCGCTGGACATAGAGTGGGCCTTCGATGGTGCTTGGTGGCCAGCCATAAAGGTTAGGTTGGCTGAGGTTGGGTGTCGGGGAATCTGAGGCGGGTGATCAGCACCCACCTGAGTGAAAGAAGAGTGAATGTAAGGTATGCAGGTATGGAAGTGAGCAGGGAGACCAACAAGGGGTGCGTGCAGTCCATAGGTGGACCGATCCTGTGGGACCTCTTGTTGGACCCCCTGCTATGGATAATGGAGGAGATGGATGTGTTTTGTCAAGCGTTTGCCGACGACATCGTGTGTGTTTTTGCAGGTGATACGGCTCTAGAAATAGAGCGAAAAGCAAATGGGGTTCGAGATAAAATAAAATAGTGGGGTAAGGCCAACAAGTTAAATTTCGCACCACATAAAACCTGTGCGCTTCTCTCAACGAGAAAATTGAAATTTGATGTGCCGCGACTCAAAATGGGGAGTGTGGATTTAAAATATTATGACAGTATAAAAATACTTGGTCTGACAGTCGACAGCGGCCTAACCTTCAACACCCATGTCCGGAACGTTTACCAGAAGGCAATCGACCGATATAAACTCCTAGCAAGAACAACCAGAGTAGGCTGGAGGCTAAACCCTCAAGTAGTTAAGATAATATACACGGCAGTAATTGAACCCACTATTTTGTATGCATCAGCAGCGTGGGCACCCACCCACCGTGGAAAAGATGGGGGTCCAAAAAAGGCTCAACACCATCCAGCGGGGTTTTACCCAAAAGATCTGCAGAGCATATCGGACCGTCTCCCTGAACTCTGCGATGCTGTTGGCTGGGATCCTCCCTCTTGATCTCAGAAGCTCCTCGAAGCTTCGAGGCTTTATGAGATCAAGAAGGGGGTATCACACCCGGTGTTGAAAGACAGGGAGGTGGAGCGAATGGCTCCTGTGATTGAGGACCCACATCCGGCAGAGCAGGAAGAGCTGAGGTTCGGGTTGGTAGACGAGGACTCGTATGCAGACGTGGTTAACAACCACGTCCATAGGATCTATACGGACGGTAGCAAGATTGAGGATCGAGTCGGAGCCGCATTCTCCGTATGGAAGGGTGAGGCGAGACGAAGGCCGTCAAGCTTGCACTGCCACCGTATTGTACCGTCTACCAAGCCGAGCTTCTAGCGCTCCAAGGAGCAGTAAGTATAGCCTGCAAGAGTGGAATGGCGAAGGTCGGTATCCTTAGCGATTCCAGATCGGCTCTCCAGGCAGTCACTCTTAGTTCCCCTCATCCCCTGGCAGTGCAAACAAGGGCGGCCCTCCGAAAAGCTGCATTGCAGAGGCAGGAGGTCTCCCTGTTTTGGGTCAAGGCGCACGCAGGGTTAGGAGGGAATGAGAGGGTTGACGAATTAGCCAAGGAGGCCGTGCCTGGAAACCTGACTACGATCTGTGTCCTGTTTCATTCGTTGGGCAAAGTTGGGCGACCGCCCGGGGCGCCGGAAAAAAAGGGGCGCCCCAGGCGTACTTTTCTATCCCTCGACCTACATACTCGTAAATTCTCTAAAGTGAGTACTCAAACAACTTCCAATTACAAAAAACACTGAATACTTATTGACTATTAAAATTATCCACTTCAGTAACATAATCTAAAGGGGGGGTGTAATCGCCCAGGGCGCTGGCCGGCACTGCATACACCATACTTACTCCCTATCGTCCAATCGGCATGACATTACCGAGTAAATAAATCCATTGCCAATAGAATAGAAATATGCCAATAAAATTGAATAGAAATTATTAACTGCCAAGCCAATCTAATTGGTAGCGTCAGACCGATCGGACGATAGTTACCTAGGTAGTAACTATTTAGTAGCCATACACTTTAATGCCTACCGCATTAAAGTGTATGGCTACACTTACACATCCTACTACTATTATTGGCGATGTATGGGTGGATTGATGAATGTTTGTTACTCTGACGCATAAACGACTGAACAGATTTTGATGAAATTTGGTATGGTAGTAGTTTAACATAGGCTTCTTTTTCGGGTTTCGTGAAAATGATCCTTCATTTTCGCAAGCGAAGCCGCGGGCAAAAGCTAGTCAAAAGTAATTGTAAAGTTTGCAGGCTTGCTAGTGTTCATGACAGTACATAACACACTAGAAGTAACCTTGTACCTCGCTAAAACTAGGCAATTGTCCTACAAACTATTTTCACAATCGACCTACAAAAAGCTATTTCAACAAAAAATATTTCCATTCGCGAATTTTGACAATTTCAACGCCAATAGTTGCACAATATGTTAACAATAAAACTAATGCGGAGTAAAAAACTGTGCCAGTCCCACGTTTATTTTCGTCGTTTGTACATTTTGTGTGATATTTGTGTGACAATGTGAGATGTTTCATGACGCTGACGCGTGTTCTCGGGAACATAAATAACTCAACTGAATTATTTTCTACGCAGATCTATTGATTGTTTTATTGATATACCTATATATATATAATATATTAATTGTGCTGTATTTTGTTCCAATTTGAAGGAAAACTAACACTATTCTTTTCTCTTCGGGATTGTTTCTTTCTCGTACACCTACTTAGACTTAAACAAAACAAAGTTCGCTGGTGATAAAAGTCTCCCACGTGCGAGGTAATATCTTTAAAAATCAAGAGACACACAGGTTACCGTCAAAACTTATTACGCCAAACTGTCTCTCCCTCTCAGCTATCTGCAATATAAGTGGTCACGCAGGTACACGCACATCACGGACATTAGTTTAGTACTACTAGTTAGCGTCATTACGGTGTTAAACCATTATAAAACATCCGTCCACAATAGATATGACCTTAACCCAAAAAATACAGTAAAAGAGCGTCGCATTTTTCACCATTATGAACATTTCTGTGACTATCAATCAAAAATTTAAACGCTAAAGATGAAAGTATTTTGTGTGACTTTGTAGTTATTTATATTTTATTATTTAGGTATTTATTTTTCAAAAGAGCCAAATACTATTGAGTTGGTTTTTATGATTGATGATATTATTATGGCCTATTATTTTATTTTCTAGACAAAATTTATTATATTTTCTAGACAAAATAGTCTCTTTGATAATATTACATAAAATCTTGATGGCCATCCACTTACTAGGACTTATTGTGTTAAAATTCTCGGAATTTGTTAAAATCTCTGTTAACCTATGTGGTTCCAAGCAACCTTAAATAAATAGTTTAAAAAAATGGTAGTGTGAATTATTAATTTGAGGTAGAGTGTGTATAGTTTCGTCATGTCCATCAGTACATTTTCGGCTTACTGTCCAATCGGTTAGAGCTAGAAAGATCAAACTCAGCATGGAAATGTGTATTTACCACGTCAACGAAGCGCTAAAAAAATCACGAAGTTTTTTTTTTTTCATGTTTACCCCGTAGTGTGGCGTGTCATTCGATATGTCGCTTAAATACATTGAGAGGTTGCTGAGACTATTTTTGATTTAGGTATCCATTTGCGAGATATTCATCTTTAAAAAAGCCCCTTTTTGTTAAAATGGCTGATCAAAATTCATGACGGCAGTCCATATGATGGAACTTCGATGGAAAACTATAATTCAGGGGTTATACGAGACTTAACTTGTAAAACGCGCTTACTCGGAAAACTTCGTACATAGATAACGAAATGTTATACTATTTTAACATGTAAAATATATAATGTCCGAAAAATTTGGTAACATGCTTCTGGCGGCCATCTAAATCTTCTCGTAATCTAAATAATAATCTCAACTTTTTCTAGTGCCATAAAACAACATTTTTCAACCGAGAAGCTGGATTAACGTGGTGGATTTTGTTTTGATGGCGTTAGGAAAACTCGCGACGCAACACGCAAAGGATCGGAATAGTTAAATCGGTTAGGCCATCGTTACACATTAACTTTAACCACACAGCCGCAGCGATTTACTCTTGTAGATACGAAAAACCATTGTGAGCATCGTGAACGATAGCGGCTGAAAACTGGAATGATTTTTAAACTATGTGAAGCTCAAGTCACATGCTCTCCCTGTCGTTATGGATAGCAGAGACAGCGACAGCCTGTGAAAAGGGAGGCTCTTAATTTTGATTAGCGTTTCAGTATTCGGCCGTAATTGTAGTATTTATGGTAATAGTATTTAAACACAGCAACCAGCGTAGAATAACGTCACAATCTATGTAGATTATGACGTATTCACTTATATTAATGAAGTAAAAACTACGAGTGCAGTTTTGCGAAATTATGAAATTTGCCACTGTTAAAGTTTATATGGAGGAAAATGTGCAGAAAGCTAATATATTTTATAATAATGCTTAGAAATACCTAAAATTAATAAAATAAAGTTGCACACACTACCTCAGTTTAATAAGTAGTAACTAATAACAGCTGTAGACCTTGTCACAATTGTCAAAATTTCTTTCGTCATTCCATAGACAAAATTTACAAATTTTTTATTGCCTTCTAAAACGTAAAAGAGCCCTCAAAAGTTGAAACTTAAAAAAGAAATAATGTGAATTATGGTCGAATTTCGTCCTCTATTATATAGCTATAGATTATGACGTTCTATTCTCGTTCCGTATACGAAACTTTTCAATGAAATGTAAATGTCGCTCCATCACTCTGACGTTGGCAACTCCTATTACAGGGGAGGCTATGCCAAAAGAAGAAGAAGAAGAGGAATGTTAATGTCATTACGAATTATTTAATACATAATATTCTTAAGTGTTTGGCGTTTTCCTTACTAAGAGTTTGAATTGAGAAATGTCTTCCCCGCACTCATACTTACATCTTTACTCTATAATCTACAGCTGTTTACGAATGTTCAGCTTTTCGCCTCTGTTTGGCCCATGTAATGCATTCGTAAGACATTAAAAATGATGTCCAAATTATGTTTATTTTGAATAAAACACTGAATTTCAAGATGAAACCTCTAAGTAGCCGGCTCATTCATAAAGATATGATTATAAAATGTACGAAGAGATTTACGAGAAGAGGTTTACGATCGACAATGGAGTTCAAAACCAGGACCCCAATTCTCGTATCTCGAATCCCGGTTCGGTTGTAAGTCAGTCCCGCTCGCGCGCACACGATTTGACGTCTATGTGAATGAATCTGCGCGATAACGGAACTGAGATTCCAGGCAAGAGAATTAGGGCCCTACTCCTAGTGGCTAATACAACAATAATTATCTTGCACTGCTTCGCAAAACTACCTACTGTGAACTATTAGGCTGTCACGACTGTTAGGGTCAGTTCACACCGCGACGAGACGCAGACGCGGCGTTGCATTTTAAAGATAGCTATTCAAAATTGAACTTTACAACACAAGAAGAAAAACGTTTAATTTGCAGGAGTTAGAATGTCAAGTCAATCAAAGTATATTAAAGGCTCTTGCAATAAAACGATTTCAATTTTGAATAGCTATCTTAAAAATGGAGCGCCGCGTTGCGTCCCGCATCGTCGCGGTGTGAATTGACCCTTATACGATATGGCAACATTCGAACCTCTTAATTTATGTAGAGTATTCAGACGTGAGTATCACACTCAAAAACGCGTCATCTTCATTCAAAAAGATTAAAGTAAACCTGCATAATAGTCAAACCATGAATCCCTCACAACAAAATTAACACTTTGTTAAATCGAAACCTTGGATTACTGAAATCGATTATTTGTACACAAAACCGTGTTTTGAGTAGCCATTTATACAATTAACATAATATCAGCTACTATATCAGCTAATGGATAGATAAACTGTTGATGGTAAACATAAATGGCAAAAATGGAGTTTTACCCGACTACGGTGAAACCAAAGTTAAGGGTAATGATTTTGGCAGCCTATGTATGTATGTTTGTAAACGTTTTTAACAATAGATTCGTTACAATATCTATATATAACATTATAATATAAATATAGGCTATAACATTTACGTAGTCGGGTTACAGTGTTTCATGAAATTAGTAGTTATCTATTAGAATATAATCAGCAAGGTGTGCCGACCAAGCTGGTTTATTGCATAATCTGTTTTTATACATATCTACTAGAGATTGCCCTGTGGTCTAAATTCGTCCATATAAATTTTTAAGTTTGAAGTTTAAGGAGTTCTTTTGCCTATTTGACAGAAAAAAAAATGTAAATGTTGTGACAGACTGACAAACGTCAACGTGTAACAATTGTAAAGCATCAAACGCACGGTAGTGTGTGTGGTCGTTATTTTTATACATTTTATGTATTTCTAAGCATTATTTTAAAAAATATTAGCTTTCTGCACACCTTCTTCATATAAAATTTAATTCTTCGGTCAAATTTTATACTCCCTTGCACAATTCTCGTAAAACAGTACCCAAAGTTAATGCTTCACTTATTAATACGTAGTACTGGGTAACCGAGCTTTTCTTGGTGCTCTAGGAGATAAAAGAAAAGAATCACGAATTAATTTACCGGTGTTCGAACCCACCACATTCCGAATTTCCGAACAGCGCAAAAATTGACCAAACTGTCAATCGGACTAACATTATAGAGTCGAAATTAGTGATATATTGTTGCACGGCGAAAGAAAAAATATATATAACTTAAAAATGCTCAGTTTCCCAAGGATAAAACCTAGCTAGATCGATTTTTCTCCCCCAAAACTCCCTGCATACTAAATTGCATGTACATACCTGCGGCCGTTGCCGAGATTACGATTATACAAGATTGTTGTTAAGGACAGCGGCCTCGCAGTGATATAACACATAGTCAGTGTATATACGAACGCTATATACTGATTAAAAACATTTTATAAACTCTAACGTTGTTCGCGGGTCCCTAGTAACTAGGCGGGCAACTAGTATTTTTTTTTTTTTTTTTCGAATGGGTCTACGCTAATGGCATTAAGCCCTCTTAGCTTAGTCGGTCTGGTGACTGCCATTTAGCTGTCCTTTGGTGGGAAAACAAAGAGGGTGTTTGACCCCCCTCTTACATCACCCCCTAGCGGGTGATGTACGTACTGGTTTTGGGGAATAACTTCGGATAAGCTATTTTTAGGACTAGAGAGACCGTAGTCCCTCCTGCTGAGGGGTCCGACCCCTTCCACACTCTCTGACGAGTGTGGTTGCTCACGCGCGGTAGCACAAACTAACGGCGTATTTGTAGGGATAGAGAAGCTCAATTTTAAGGATCTGGGAGGGCCGTCCCTTCTACGTGCGGTCGGGTGGACTCGCGCGCGAATGTCCTGATGTCGAGTGCTTCCGCAGTATTTATAGAGCTCTCTATAACAATATCGCGGTCGCGGTCATAATTATGTGTGGCTACACTAAAGGTAGTCGAACTCGGATCCGGGTTCGAGTCCGGTGGTCCCGTGTTTGAGTCGGTCCGTATGTCTTTACGTGTGTTCGTGTCTGGTGTAAGACTTCGGGGTAGGCGCCGGCGTCTACCCCGGTGCTTTTCTAATCACGCGGGTGCATGTTTTTGTGTTTAGGAGAACTCCTTTATTTTGTTTATCAAGTCCGTGTGACTTGCTAGTGCTGACATGCGGTCCTCGAACGAACCTCGCAGTTTTGTGACGAAGACGTTTAGCTCCATCGAATCGATTTCGCTAAGAAATTTGGCTGCGAACGCTATGTCGGCGCCGAAATTGGAGGTCGGGGACGGTTTTGCAGGTCCCGTTTCTGTGGCCCTATTGGCCGGGGGAGGGAGGACCTTTGTCGGACTGGCTGGGAGGACCGTCGACCTTTGAGGAGGAGGTCCTTGTGGACTCTTTTTAGATAACCCCCAAGCAGGTTTGGAGGGAGGAGGGGCAGGAACGTACCTCTGCTTGGGAGGGACACCTCTCATTGGTGGTACGTTGCGCCTCTTTGCTTGGGGTGCGCGTTTGCACCCTTTGTAGTTGGCCAGATGGCCAGAAGTATTGCATAGGACGCAGCTTGGGGGAGTAGTCTCCTCAGCTGGGTTCCTACGCGGACATTCGGACGTGCCGTGGTCGCCCAGGCATTTGACGCAGCGCGGTCTGGCGAAGCAGTTCCGCGCTGAGTGGCCGTACAGTTGGCAGCGGTGGCACTGCCCGGCATTCCCCTTTTGTAGGGGGGTTCTATGGATAAGCCTGTGATGTGGCATACATTTTTGATATTAAAAATGGCTTTCCCCTCCGGAGTGGGGGAAGCACGACAAGTACCATGTTGTACAGGTATTTCTTGGCTGGGTGGTACATCCTGTGTACTTCTTTGCGGGGATCCCCTGTCTGCAGAGGTCCTCGAGGACGGATTCCGTGGAGAGCTCTTTATCTACACTCTTGATGACGACTCGCAGAGTGCGTTCGTCCTCCAGGGCATAAGTGTGGTATCCGATCTGCTTTTCTCTGAGAAAAGCAGTCAGTTTCCTATGGTCGTTCGGGGTTGGGACCTGCATCATGATGCCGTTTGGGGTGTTACGGGCTGATGAGTAGTTGATACTCTGCTCATTTATGGCTGCACTTATGAGGTTCCACTTTGCCTTCTCCTGTACTATAACAGGAGGCGGCAATTTGGGGGCCTTGGGGCTGTTCGGGGCCGCGACTGTTGTGTCGTCAGTCTGCATGGGTTCGGTACGGGGTGGGGATCCTGGTTTAAAACCCCTAAAAACTCTACAGAGAGCAGGACATCTACGAAGAGCAGGACATCTCCGACTGGGATACATCTGTATATTCGTCATCGCTCCCAGGCGATGACTTTGTAGTCGCTGTCGTCGCCGGCGACGACGGCGACTCTTCGGACGTAGCTGCCGGAGAAGCCGGCGAGCTAGTGGGGATAGGATGCAATTTAATGAACTCTTCCCAGGCCTTTGACGCTCCTGGGAATATTTGTTCCAAAAAGGACAGGAACAGCTTTACCGTGGTGTTATCCATGGTAAGGCAGTTTACCCTGACCTTCTTGGGGCTGCTCTCAATTTGAAATTTTTAGTTTAGGGGGGGAGGTGTGTGCGTGGAGGAGTCCACTGGTGTGTAACCTAATAGAACAATTACACTTTACTTACTTTCCTTTGTTCCTCGGACGCAGGAACACACCGACACTACACTATCGCTATGCGAAGCGATCGCGAAGGTGGAGAAGTGTTAAAAAACGGTCGCGTCTAAAAATAACGGTCGCCGCGAAAAATAACGGTCGCGGCGGGAAACCCAACGGTCGTGACGGAACGCGCGAAAATCCCGGCGTCACGTAGCTGCTTGAAGACCCGAGATGAAGGCACTGGCACTGTGTAGTGTACTATAATAATCACTTTACTTAAATATCTGAACATTTACTTTAGCAGTCGAGCGTTACTACTTTTTACTGCCACCCGAATCGGAATTCGAGAGCAGAATCGCCAACTAGTAGAATCACGATGATAGTAAAAGTGAGATGGCAAATTGTCTCAAAGGAGGCGTGGCGGGGAGGCTCTCTATACGGCATTGCCATAAGCTAGGATAGCGAATCGAATTTTGTGCACAATGTTCTCCTCAACTCGTGTTTTATTTATAGGCAGCTATATCGGTGTAACCTTGCTATCTTCGAGTCCCATCTGAGCCGACGTTGGAGAAATCCTATGGAAAATTACTGTCCCCTACAATTGTGTCGTTTAAAGTGTAAGATAATACTCCCATTTGACCTACTGGTAATTGAACTATGGTCAGTGAACGTATTTGTAGCACACTCAAAATTACAATTATTGCTGTGCAGTGTTCGTAGCACCTACTTCTGTTCATAGTAATAATAACTGTGTATGGTTTAACTGCTTTCTTAATGTCTCTCGGCAACCATCGTTTTTCTATGGTAATGATAGATGTGACGCGTAGATTACCGAAATATATAAAGAACTTGGTTGTGCTGAACCTATGTAAAGTTTTCAAGATATTATCGTATGAAAGAAATAGGGGTTATTGCTTAATTATTTTTTTTGCCTAGTTTATATACTAACATCCGGGACGTGTGGACAAAATCGTGTTCAATGGCCGCGTTCTGCCGTGAGTGAGCAAAATCAATGGTTCAATTCACGCTTCTCAGACGTGAGGCTCATTGTTATTGTGCAGCTCGCTGTATTTCTTAAAAAAAAATCTTTCCTTGTATTATGTATACTATTTTCACACTCAAATATAGAATAGGTACTAGTAGTAAGTAGTCCATATTTGGGTTCTTCATCAAGTAGACATGAGATTGTACACAAGTTTGTTCAGTTGGTGTTTTTTTTTAATTGTGTTCATATACACTAATACTCATGTATTCCGTGATACTCAACACAAATAATATTCACAACATGTCCTAGGAATTCCCCATTTAAAGTACATGTAGAAGAACATATTATTTCAGAATCTATACAAATAAATACAATTCAAGCGTCTGTTTGTAATTTCAAATTAACAGCTTTGCACTACATGCATAATAAAGTATATACGTAAACCTACACCAAAAAATCAATTTTTAATAATTTTTGTCTTTCTGTCTGCAGATAGCTGTTGTTATGAGGAGTAACTTAGGCTACTTTAATTTTAGTATTTCTTTTTTTTAATAGGGTTCTGTTTCTATTAATAGTTCCACGCAAACGAAGTTGCTAGTCTGAAATAAGCTATGAATCTATGATAGTTATAGCTTGCACTCTGTTTCAGGAAAAAGGAAGCTCTTTTTCAAGAACTCCTTTCCTTTTGTTTAACCTTGACCAAGCTTCAATCGTCCTGTCTCAAATTTTTTTTTTTTTTGTTAAATGCTATAGGACTTTTTAAGTAATTAATGTGGCAGTGGCTCTAGACTCTAGTAAAAGAAATGTTAGTGCAATTTTGTGTTTACAAAGGACGAAACAAGATATTTTTATCTTCACTTTAACCTATTTTTTATTATGTAACTATGAAATAACTATTAGTAATCCAGCTAGCTACTAGATCGAATAAAAAAACCACTTTTGTCCTGAACAAAAACATGATTTATCGATGCATTTGAGAACTGAATGTAAAATAATAATTTATCGAGCGGAATCTTCGCTTCATTATTTTAATTTTTAAAGGCCGATTCGAACGTACGGTCAGCATTGCTACCATAGTATTAAAAAAATATAGTTTACAAAGTTAAAAGAACAAAATACTTTTATAATATTTCACTTATAAATGTACCTCAGGTTAAATCGAACACATAACTTTCAAAATTTCGGAAAACTTTTTGTTCAAAAAGTCTTATATATATACAAAATATGTTTTCAGTTGTTTGGTACCCGTAACAAAAGTTCTTTGGATACTTATCACGGGGCCAGATTGACCTGGTCTGAAGCGTCAATCGATTTATAAAAAATTTCGATAGTTAGTATAATATGCTACAACTTTTGCGGACCGTCCCTCGAATACTTCAGAATCTTCAGTTATTTGCGTAATCTTATGAAGTCCTATAAATTAAGACAACTAAAGCTACTCGGACAGTAGAACAATATTTGACGAGCGACTCTCTGAATTCATTTCCTTTCACGGTTTATCGTCCGTAAATAAAGCAGTTTGTCCGGCAAATTGGCCCTTCGGGCAGGATTGTTATGCTTTATTACTGTACCAGTCTTCTGAAATTATATTCCAAATAACATTATTACCACTCAGATGTAATACGAATCATCGAAAAATCTACTGAAAACAGACAATTTATGTCAAGCGCATAATATAAGTATAACCGCAGTATAAGCGCAAAATATAGAGCGAATAACCCAGCAATTTTAAAGTGTTATACGGCATATATTATAATCTATAAGAAGAAGACTACGCGACGAAAGAAAAAATATATACAGACTGTTTTTTCAGTCAGTGTCCAAACTTTCAGGAGTGAATGTACTCTTGAATATAAGCAACTTTTACTATGCGGTCATGCTATCTATATAGTATATGCTATCTATCTATGTATTCCCTTTTGTAGGAAACAGCTGATTTATTTTTCAAGTACGAAAGTTGATATATATAATAAATTTGTAACTGGTCGCTGTCTGTACATGGAAGATAAATAAGGAAAATTATTACAATAATATACCTTATAGCCGATAATATACCTTTATGAACGATATATTATAGAACCCAAAACATTGATTTTTAGAATTTTTGTCTGTTTATCTGATTTCTCTGTACGTTTGTACGCACTAATATCAGAATCTATGAAACGGATTTTGATTAAATTTGATATGGTAGTAGATTAGACTCGTGATTAACACATAGGATACTTTTTATCGCAGGAAAAAAGTCCGTTCTCCCAAGATTTCTTTTCGCGTACTGAACATCTGAACTACACTAATATTATGAAGGGAAAGAAGAATATTAGCTAATATTATAAAGAGGTAAAGTTTTTTTTTTTTTGTGAGTTTGTGACTTACCGGGATTGTAAGGGGTAATCTGGATATACTTCAACCGATTTTTAAAATTATTTTACTAATAGAAATCCACATTATTTGTGTGTATCATAGGCTATGTGTGTGTATCATAGGCTATATATTAACACGAAAAATAATAAGTATTTTCCGTGGTAGTCGGATTTGCAAAATATTCTATATAAATATTATATATTATAATCTCAGTTTTGAGAATAGATGAGAGATGAGAGATGAAGCCAATAGAGCTTTATAGAAAAGCTTTAGAGTTTGATAGTGTCTGCAAAAAATATAAATAGCATTTGCCCGCAATTTCGCCCGCGCGAAATTGGGTTTCAAACGATATCTTTATAATAATAATTTAAATCTTTCTTGGAGGTTGAATATTGGAAAACGCTGAAGTACTCATTCTTTTCCGTACTCAATTCTTACGAAATTTCATGGAAATATGTCCAACGAATAAAAAGTTTCATACAAACTTTTATCCCCTATTTTACCCCCTTGGGGCTTAAATTTTGAAAATCCTTTCCTAGATGCCTCGTCATATAGGAAATTGTGCAAAATTTCAAATTTATAGCCTTAAGGGTTTGGCCTATGCGTGGATACATCAGACAATCAGCATTGCCTTTTATATGTATAGATAATAGATAAGCCTATTTATGTCACAAAACAATGATTGTTATATAAATAAAATAAAAAATCAACAAGAGGTAGGTGATGTTTATTGGTCAGCGACGTGGCGGACCAATAAGCGCCACAAACCTGAATCGCGCTATCGAAGTTTCTGAAATTCTGCGTTATTTATTATACAACCGCTGAAATGACTACAAGTGGTCTTCGGCGTGACAGAGCATACCATCTCGGTCGGAGAACTCCCATTGGGGCTTGCCACAATATTCCCACTGATACAATATTAATCCTTATCTAGGCGATTATGTCTATGGCATATTTTACTTTATGCTATTGATATTTACCATATAGCAGTAGGTATACTTATTTTCTAGTGAATTCCCCACACGAGCGAAGCTGCGGGCAAAAGCTAGTTTAATAATATGCCATGCCGCCCGAAATAAACGTTAATAAATTAAATTTAAAAATAATATAAATACTTCGCTGAGATTTTACGTAACCATGTAAAAATAACTGTAAAAAATATTTTAGCTTACGTTTTCCGTCTCTAAGCTCTGGATAAAACTTTCAGAAACATCACCAAAGGGATATCCAATGCTACTATTAAAAGACGCATACAGGTTTTATTAATTTATTTACTTTTATAAATTAATTTCAAGATTTAAAGATTTGCTTAAAGCTGATAATGGTAAACATTTTTAAAGGAAGTTATAGCGACATTCAATCGACGAATTCTGTCCTACATACTGATACCATTAGATCAATCAACATTTTAATTTAGAATAAATTATTCGAAATTCAAATACCATTCAAAGACACACAGAGAAACGCACATTCGTAAATACACGATCAAGCCGTGCCGTGAAAACTCCGAATGATACATTCAGATAAATCATTAATGGGACCCTATTACTAAGATTCCGCTGTCCGTCCGTCTGTCCGTACAAAATATACACAAAACAGAATAAAATAAATATTTAAGTGGGGCTGCAATACAACAAAGATGTGTTTTTCGGTTTATAGGGTTCGGTAATACTTAAGGAACCCTTATAGTTTCGTTCTAGCCGTCCGTCTGTCTGTCCGCACCTCTACCTTCTGTAATTATGAATGAAAATGGATGAAATTTGATATAGCTAAAGACTGTGTATAGATCTCGGTTATGGCATCATACAATAATAATAATTTTACATTTTTAGGGGTGGCTCTCCATACATATGAAGTGGGGATGAAAAATGTATGGGGTATCATTGAATAAGTCTTTTAAAATAAAGGTTTCGTACATGACATTTTACAAAGTCAACCATTTTCGAGTAATCGGCCTCCAAAGTGGTTTATAAGTTGGTCCCCTCCCGGCATTTCTAAACTATGAGACTTAGAAAATTGCAATTGTTAAATAATAGATTATGCTAAATACTCTTTAGGATAATTATTTTGGACGAAATTGGACAGTAACTTTTGAAGTAATTTGAAAGAAACCTATTACGCGTTTATAGTTACGGAACCCTCCTTAGACATGTCCTGACATGCTCTTGGTTAGGTTATTAAATTGAACTTTAAGTACACTTTGAGCGCCTCGCTGCAAGCGCTCTTTGTTCGGTCTAAATGTCAGTTCACAATACACGACGCGACGCGGCGCTACATTTTTAAGATAGCTATTACAAATTGAACTTTAATCACTATACAAGAAGATACACGTTTCATTGCAAGAGTTCGAATGTTAGTCAAAGTCAAAGTCGAAAGCGCCGCTCGAGCAACTAAACTTGTATCTTTTAGTGTAGTGAATAAAGTTCAATTTTGAATAGCTATCTTAAAAAATACAGCGCCGCGTCACGTATCGTCGCAGTGTGAATTGAATCTTAGGATAACGGACAAAAAATTACCTTTTGATTGAATCATTTACCTACCTAAACGTCAGTGAACATTATTTCAAATTATTTTTGTTGTGGTCCCAAACACACGTGAAAGCTAAGTTCAAATTCAAAGTTTCATGCTTAACTAATCGTTTAGCAAATAGCCAACTTTTAAACAACGTTTTAATTCGAAACAACAATCACAAATTATTATAAATAATACATACCTAAGTGTTTCGTGAAATCGTTGGATACGAACTAACATCAATCAGGCGTTCGTAACTCGCTCAAAGACACGCGTTATTTACCTACCGCTCGGCGTGTCTCTTACGAGACAATCGACTAAGGGGCGCCGCACGTCGCACGCCCGCCAGAGCACTCACACCGCGCGCTCCCCGCACTTACGCATCGAAATGCCATGTAATTATTGTGCAGAGGATGGCTGCAGTGTAGTAGTTTAACAACTAAATTTAGTAGTTCTTGACCTCTTTACGGCATTTAGTTCTTAGTAGTTTTTTTTAGGAAATGACCTCCAGGCAGAAAAATTTAAAAATACCCTTTTTTTAATAAGTATACCTAAATGCAAATTTTAAAATTGCAATAACTTATTTAGGAGTTTATTGATTTTCCTCCACTTTTTCCTTATATATATATAATAAAATTATTTACGCGAAATGATGATGATGATGTCCAGAAGGAGGCGTGTTCTATCGAGGATCACCAATGTGGGAATAGTGGAAAGCCCCGATTCCCAGATATCCGTCCGAGCGAAATGGTATGCTCGGTCAGGCCAAAGCCCACTTGTAGAAGAAGAAGATGTCTTCTCGCGCCAGGCCCCTGAAAAGGGCCTTGGCCGGGGAATAAAAACTAGGGGCATAGCCCCTCTACTTGGGGTGGGGTGACGCGCCCAGTACTAATACTGGACGCATAATGTCAATGTTTTAGGGGAAGACCCCTGCGGTAGAACGCAGGGGAAACCCGAGGTGTCAAGGGAATGACGATGGTGGCGAGGTCCGCGGGCGGCCAAGACCTGCGGTCGGCACCGGCGACGCATGGGGTCCTGGTCCGGGGAGCAGGAAGCGTGTATGGGTCCACTCCCGCACGCGCCGCTTTTGCCGACCACGGACGCAACCGACCTGGGAAAGGAGGGGGGGGGGGGGGGGGGTTCCCGAGCCCTAGACTTTTAGTGTCGGGAGGGGAAAGACTGCCACGGAGTTGACGTATGAGGCAATAGGGCTGCCCCTCGTCATACTCCGGGCGAGTCGAGACTTCCCACTTGTAGTCAACTACAGACACTTCGATAGCGCGATTCAGGATTGTGTCACTAATTAGGCCGCCACAATTTGTAAAACTGTTTTCTGATTTTAAGGTATCAATGTTTTTACTGTGTGTACACAAATTATTAAAATAAAATAAAAATATCGAACAAAAGTTATTTTGTGTTTTTATTATTTTTTGGCATTTTGTTTACATGTTAGGTAGCATATACCATCTTTCTATTTTTTTTCCAGCCAGGACTTTCGTTCACGGGGCTGGCCGCTGGTCGTTTCGTGCTTTGGCATAATTGACAGTATGAATTCATAATATTTACGATGGATTTGTCTGAAGCGACGTCAAAAATTATTTCGGTGTCAACCTTAGGCCTACGTTAACATGGCTGACATTCGCCGGTGCTCGAGCTGTCATTTGCACAGTGTCGCCCCTGTGGTATGACTGTTCTGGGGAAAGTAAAGAATGTATGTGAATGAATGTGTAATGACAATCTGGTCAGAATTTTACGCTCCTTTAATATCTATTTATGTTTTGAACACACCCTTTAAATAACTATGAGACATTAAAAACGGTGCGGTGCATTAATGAATTGTGTACAAAACAGTGAACATAGAAGTTAATGCATTTTAAATGTTAGCAAATGAATGGTTAGAGCGTTGATTCTGTCGCTTTTAATGGCGATTAGTTCGCTATTTCCAACACGGGTTATTCAATGAATGTTTCTTTTGTGCTGTCAGAATGCATTTTTGTATTTAAAAATCAGATTTCTAAATGAAGTTTTAACTCAACGATTTCAACAACTTTCTCCATCATTAAACGTAGGGGAGCCATGCTTCAGCGGGAATGGGCCGGTTCGACTATAAATACCACGGTCCCACAGAAAACCAAGGTGAAATAACGCTTGCTGTATTTCGCCGAGCGAGTTACGGGAGGCGCATGGAGGGTTGGGGATTTTAAGGACCCGGAACGCAAGTGGGCATGGGCAGCGGTATTCGCTTAGCATCAGGCGGTCCGTTTGCTCGTTTCCTGGTCGATTTCATAAAAGAAAACTCTTCTTTGTTAGATATCTTTGATGGTATCTGAAAGCGTTAGACTAATTTGGGAGTTTGATTAAGGCCCTCTTCTCTCTCTTGTCGCTGAGAAGTCCGGAGAACCGTGAAAAGACAGTGTCTCGCCTTTTCCTTCTCGCGCGGAGACTTCTCACAAGAGAGACGTCGCACAAGAATTTTGGTGTAAGTCTAGATACCGTATTGAGTTAATAATCTCTTACTATGAGGCAATCCGTCTACCGTGAACCGGTGTTGTGACAAAAGAAAAAAAAAACTTGAGAGGTGTCAAGGGACCGGATGGAACGAAGTTCCTTTCGATTAATTAGTGAAGGAATTGTTATATATATTTTTTTAAAGTTATATTAATATTTTTTTTATTATTAACAAATATAATGTAATATAAACTTAATCAGTAGGCTCAATTTTAGTAATAATTGAGAGAGAGACAGAGAGAGAGACAGACAGAGAAACACGCGCACGCCGCACGGCTTACAACTATAGCAAAAAGTGTCGTTACAACTTTTAGTCTTAATTGTTTCAATCTAGCCCCCTTTCGCAACGCGCGATAACGAACTTCGTTCCAAAACGCAAAATATATTTCTAGGATGAAATTCCTGTGAAAATATTTTCCATCAAACGAATTCTAAAATATAATGTTAGGATTCGCTTCCCGTAGCGAGCTGAAAATAGCTCACACGGTATTTATAAACCTTGAACCTAATATTGGGACTATTGACTTTCTGTTTTATGATGTTTACAATTTTTATGATACATTAATAAAGTATCAAAAATCACTTTGCATAATTAATACAGTTGAATGAACTTTATTCACTACATAAAAAGATACACATCTTATATGACATCCATACACTGCACATGCGATATACTATATACAGCGCGGTGCAACCTGACATTCGAACTCTTACAATGAAAAGAGTATCTTCTTATGTAATGAATAAAGCTCAATTTTATATATCTATCACTATGTCGCGTATCGTTTCGGTGTAAATTGGCCCTAATAAAGTTCTAGCTTCAGATTTGAATATTTACTTATCAAATACAATACAAATACACACACTATCAGTTTATTTCCAATAGAACATTAGCAAAATGTTATAGAAGTAACGTCCCCGCAACTAGGCGCGTCGCCTGTCCGATCCGGCTTAAAAGAGTAGAAAGTTATAAATTACGTCTAAAAACAAAACGTAATTTAACAAAATTAAACATTCTATGGGGACTGACATAAAAATTTTGTGTGATTGTAGGTGTGTGTTTTGTGAGTGGGAGTGTGACTATGTGCAAGTGTATGTAGGTGTATCAATTATGTAACCCATATTTTAAACGTTCATATACAATCGCGATGTTTGTTATTAAATGTTAAATCATATTGTTCCGTGTGCGGTATCATATTTTTAGTCAGTAATAGGTTATTACAAATTTTCTGTTTCCAAATCGCTAAAAACTTATTTACCTATTGAAGGTATGGTTTGTATTAGTATGAAAAACTACCCCAAAACCGCCAACTATAGGTACACATACACATCCAGGTATTATTTTTAAGGACACACATTTTTGTTACGTTATACTCAATGACAAGTATAAATCAATCAAAGAAGACAGACATTGGCGCTAGTCCAAAGCCGGGTAGTTATAAAAATGAACGAAATGCATTAGATATTATGTTGATGTGGCCCCGTTAGCCACGTTTCGAAAGATTGAGTTTCTTTTCTTTTCTTTCATTGTCGTTGCTTTTTTCTTTTTTTTCTGTTATGTCGGTAATGGGCTTAGTCAATTTACCAACTGCATTGCCAAAAAATTCGTCGATACTTGTACTGAAAATCTTATATGTATCGCTGAAATTCGAGTTCAGGGACGGTTTAAAGGGTGAGAAATATTGGAGGGGTAGGTGTAGTTTTTTATTTATTCCAGTTAATAGCTCACACAGAATAACAATCTAATAAACATTAGCTAGCAACCACCTACTAAGCATTAATCTACAAAGCTATAACAAACGTATATATGAACCTCTTCTAAAAGCAGACGAAGCATGCAATCTACTGTAATAAAAATCGTCGTTTTCCGTTACTCCAGCCCTAGTACACATTTCTATTTCGCGTTCTATACACCAAAGATCGCTTGTAACTCCTTCGCTGTGTCTATGGGACTGCGGTATTCGCTTACTATAAGTCCGTCTACTCGTTTTTTTTGTTGGCCCCGATTGTCTACCCCCGTATGATATGAACAACGGGACGCTTATTCGTTTTGTATTATTTTTTTACCCGATTACGGCGAAGCCAAAAGGGAGGATAATGGTTTTGGCTGTCTATGTATGTATGTATGTCCACCGTAGCGCCTAAACTACTCGTTCAATTTTAATAATGAGGTGTCAATAGAATCGTAATAATAGCCCGGGTAACATAGGCTGTTTAATATACGTAGTCGCGTTATAGGTTTTTTTTTTAATATGTACTTATATACTTCTAGATACTTAAGTTTTTTCTTATTTATTTTTGTATAAAAGAAGGGTGGCCTTTGAAAGAGTATGTACTTAAAATCTTTGGGGCCAATTATTGGGGGGATACCAACAACGGGTCATATGAATGAAAGTGTCCAATGAAATCGTAGCTGAACTAATATCGTCGCTCGTCTATTTATACTCGGTCCCGTGACTTGACGACTACACTCGTCATAGTGAACACGTATGTTGTACATCAAGGATTTCCTGCTATTTTGAAGATAGCTGTCGCCTAATTTTGGGGATTCGCAAGAATGCGGTTGCAGCACAGAGTAGAAAATAATATACTTGGTGTTTTTTCAGTAAGTGTCCAAACTTTCAGGAGTGCATATACTCTTGAATATAAGCAACTTTTACTATTGGATCAACTTTACTACTTGAAATAAAAATTATGCTGTTTCCTACAAAATGTCTACGCCATAGAAATAGCATTAGAATATTTAATTTAATTTAATAATTAGAATAGCTATTAATAATTTAACCATAGTAAAAGTTTCTTATATTCAAGAATATATTCATTCCTGAAAGTTTGGACACTTGACTGATAAAACACTAAGCATACACTTACGTACAGAGAAACAGCTTTCATAGAACGAACCAAAACGATACAAATTTGAAAATTATGACGTCCTCCCTTCCCTTCAACGTCCACAATTTTCCACACAGCCGATCCAAGCCAAGGAGCCAATCAACCGATTTTGATCCAGTCTTTTTTGTTAGATAGCTGACATGATCGAGAGTGTTCTTAGCTATAATTCATCATCGGCAGCTCGCTCATTGCTTGACAATTCGAGAGCTACTTAAATTTATAATTTTGTTTATGAAATACTAGCTTTTGCCCACAGCTTCGCGCGCGTGGGAGAGTGTTCGTGGCAAAAAACTTCTTCAGCAAATATACCTGCAATATAGTAGTAGCACAGAGGAAGTATATATACATTATAATGAATTTTCACACGTACTTTTTAATTTTAAGATATCTCCTAGATATAATCTCCTAGATTAGGATAATTAAATTGTATCCGTCAAAATATCTTCTGAAAATATCACATTATTTCTGATAATTTTTTTAAACTTAGAATGGGTATAGTAACTTATCCTCAAAAGAAAGATATATCTATGCCATCGGACTTTTTTGTAGACCTATAAAAAAGAAACAATCCCACCATACATTGTTTTGTTATTTATCTCCCGCGCTTCAGGTTAGGCAGCGTTTTCGATAAAAGTTCCCAGACGGTTTGATTTTACCTACACCTTCAACAAATATCGTCCTAAATCAAACAATTTCCACAAAACCTTAAAAAATTATTATCGACCTAAACCTTCCTAAGGAACCACTCTGTCGGTAAATGTAAACTGCAGGAAAATCCTTCCAGTAGTTTTTAGATTATCGCGAACATACAGACAGACTCGGCGGGGTACTTAAGTATCCTATGTCCGTCTCCTGGTTCAAAGTTACCTCCCCATCAATTTTCAGCCAAATCGGTTCAGCCGTTCTTACTTCTTGAGTTATAAATAGTGTAAGTAACGCGACTTTTATATATATATATATATATATATATATATATATATATATATATATATATATATATATAAGAAAATCGTTTATCATCCATTAGTGAGACAAGAGAACGCAAGCACTCGAATAAAGCTAAAGGAAGCGAATATCAGAATATTTCAGATGGTCTATTGTTGCGGCTATGTAGTATCATTTACATTTACGGAGTAACTCTGTACAGTACAGTATAACAGAATTTTGCTTCGCTTTAAGGTACATTGTTCATACAATTCCAAAAGTTATAATTCGCAAAGCATAGAACAAAATCAAACTCCGCTTTGTTCGTCACCAGCTGTTATGTTTTCATCGGGCATCAACGTACCTGAAACAAAAATAAAAACAAATCAAAAAAGGTTCACTACCACTAATGACAAGTAAAGCGTTATTTAAATGAACCCCCAAGAATTTCAGATATTTTCAAACTTTGGCTTCTAAAAAACAATAACAAGATGAGAGAAAAATGTCGGGATCTTGCGAAAGAATCAATATGTATAAAAATAAATCTTTCGATAGATCCTCTATCGCAGCTATTATAACAAACATGATGTAAACATCCGTTTGCCAAAGTCCACAAATATAAACAGTAGGTAAAGTATGCTTTTTCCCGCCACTTGTTTTTGCATAAAATTAATCGTTGTACAGTGAAAATCAGTTTTCTCGACATTGCACCGATAGATCATGGTCGTTATAGCCAAAAGACGTTAGTAGTCTCTACTACTTTCGTGGTATATATGTGCCAAATTTAATCAAAATCAGTTCTGTAGTTTCGGAGCCTATTTAATTCCAACTCAAGGCTCTCCTTTTTTTAGTGTAGATTATTACATTTTCGAAAACAAGTTCTGTTGTTTAAATATACTAAAAAAAAACTTGGGCATTTTCATCCGTTATTGGATGATTTATACAGTATTCTCCGAGCGAAGTAACCACTCTTGAAATACTGTAGTTCCTGGGACAGTTGGTTTTTTTAAAAATGTCGTATGGTTGCCCAAGCACATACGGCAGTTTTACAACACAGTCAGCCTAGTCCAGACAAATGACTGGTACGTCTGGGGCCAACCATGTGCGGATTTTCTTACGATGTTTTCCTTCACCGTTAGAGCGTCCGTATAATGTACTTGAGATCTGAAAAAGTCTCATTGGTTCACGCCACAGCCTGGGAATCGAACCTGCACTCTCTCGAGTGCGAATCAAACGGTCTACCCATTGGGCCACGGAACTCAAGATAAATATACTAAAAAATATACTAAGCCGGCCAGTTATAGACGTTATCTATGTTGCATTTTATTTGCATGTGAATTTGCTCCAGTTATTATAGAAGTTCGACTCACGTGAAATTGGCCTTCCAAGTTTCCAACAAAACAGCAATTAAGTAATTATGTTTGTAGCAAACCGTCTAAGTTGCATACTGGTAACAAAAGAAAGCTTTATAAATAAAAATAAAAATGTATGACATAATAACCCATAGGTTCATATATCATTATCACCATACAAGCCAATTTAAGTAGGTACATTATTTGCTTACTCATAATTTTCTGTTATACGAGTATTATGCGCCTTTCCCGCAGCATCGTTTGCGAAGAAAAACACAATACATAATCCACGACATACGAGACATAGGATTTAGAAATCTGTGACAGAGGCAACAGTACGACCACAAGCCCCATATGTCTTTCAGCAATCGTCATCTTTAATCATCTGTCATTTCCAATGAACAAAATTAAAAAACGATAATACGATGTGTAACATTTTATGAAAATACCTATTCCAAAAATGAGTGACACAAATCGATCTCAAAATTTAAAAAAGCTAAATACTGAAATATTTTTTTCTAATCTGACGGCCAACACTACCACCACGCGACTTCCTGTTACACACTTCTGTCCCATTTCACGAAATCACTCCCACAAATTGCAAGAAAGTGAGAGGAAAGATGTTACACATCAAAAATTAAAGAATCACAGATTAAAGGAAAAAGTGGAACAAATCCCTCCACCAACCCATGGCCCTATCAACCGTCTTGGTTATACGGGCCGAAACATGGGAATGCGCACCCTACTGTCCTGGGTCCTACCCTTCAGGTGCGCAATTCTTAATTCCCTACAAGTTCTTTAATCTCTTTCTATTTGTCCCTAAGTCCTTCTCCCCTTTCTGGGGCGGACAACACAGATACGACTTCGGTGTCTTCTGATAGCGCGCACTGGTTCTACCATCTAGATTTTCTTCCTTATTCGCTTCCTATTGCCACTTCTTGGCGTTCCAGTCCACTTCTTATCCTGCGCCATAGTCGCGCGTATTCCCGTAGCCGTCCGAAGTTCGCCGCCGAGGAAACGAGGTCGCAGTAATAGGCCGGACCCTCTCCAAAGACTTCAATCCCATCCAAGAGCTCCCTACGCGCCTCCCCGTATAGAGGGCACTCCCAGATAGCGTGGTGTACGTCTTCCACCGCGGCTTCGCCACAGTAGCATGACCCCACGTCGGAAAGATTCAATCTGTGCAGCCTCCCTCTGAAACAGCCATGACCGGTAAGCAGCTGCGACGTTTCGTAGTCAGGCTCTATCACAGTTGCCTTGGAATGAGCTTTCACGTCCGGGAAGAACCGATGAAGCTCCGATGATTGGTCGATGTGTCCCAACGATTCTGCCATAGGACATAAGCGGACTCAGTTTCTCTGAGTTTCGCACTCTGAAGCTCTTCCCTGGTAATCGCGGTCTCGCGCATCACACCTAGTCTGCCAGCACATATTACCTCGAGGTCGGCCGGCAGCACCCCTGCCAAAACTGCCAGGGCATCAGTGCTCGTCGAGCGATACGCCTTGGTCAGAAGGATCAAGGCGGGTCTCTGTGTGCGCAAAAGCGCACTCCGCACAACGTGAAGGGTCGCCCGCTCGCACCAACATGCTGCTGCATAAGTCACAGTAGCCACAAAGGTCCCCTGGTACTGCACCCAAAGAGCCCTGTACCTAACCCCCCATGAGCTAGCCGAAACTCGCGACATCTTGCCGAAGCAATTTGCCGCTCTTTCCCCTATGGATACTGCATGTCGCGCGAAGGATAGACTCGAGTCGACTACCACTCCCAACACCGTGGTCGACGCGACGCTCCCAATAGAGTTTGTCCCAAATTTGATGACTGGGGGTCGCTGGAACTTCCCCTTTATCGTCATGGTAGACGATTTCGTCGGGGAAAATTCCAGCCTATTACGGACTCCCCATTAAGCAACGAGCCGCAATGCAGTTGAGGCTTTCGCCTCAAGAGCCGCACGTGAGTCGCCTTCGATCAGGACCGTCACATCGTCGGCATAGGCCACGAATGTCACTCCCCCAGGAAGGGGCAGTCGAAGCAAGTCGTCCATCAGGATGTTCTACAGCGAGGGACCCAACACCGATCCCTGCGGACAGCCCATCGTGGCCACCTTCCACGCTACCCTGCGTCCGACGAACATGCCTACCCTGCGTCCGGTGAAGTAGCCCGCCAATATCCTATAGATGTTTGGCGGACAGCCCCTCCTTTTCGCTTTCAGCATGATCATAGGCCACCAGGCATTATCGAAGGCCCCAGAGATGTCTAAGAAAATCGCCTGAACATACTTCGACGAGCTCCCACGAGCCGCTCCAAGGATTTTCCCCAGAGCGGATACCATCGACCGCCCCCGAGTGAACCCATGCTGGCAGTCCGACAGACCAATCGTTATTTGCGTGGCGCATTTTAACATGACGCGTTCCAAAATCTTACCAAAGATCGGCAGCAGAGTGATGGGCCGGTAGGCTTTAGGATCGGAAAGAGGTTTGCCATTGCCTTTGGGCAAGAGAATCAACAGGAAAAAGAGGAACAGTTAAACAGCTACATAGTTAACTTTCGATTAGATTGAACTACTACAAGCATACGGTTTGTCTATGACTGAGTGAAAAAATTGTGGGCCGTTGAAGCGGACGATTTTAAAATTTTGATCTTGTTGTGTAATGAATAAATTTTAATTTTGAATAACTATCTTAATAATGCAGCGCTCTGTTGTGTATCGTTTCGTTTCGGTGTGAATTGACCCGGAATCGGAAGACGGATGAGCAATAAATAGCACTAACTCTTATCAAATTTAAAAGATATCGCGGGTAATACGGGCCATGTTGGAATTGAAAAACGCTTACAGAGGTTCGCGGCGATCAGCCTGACCCTGAAATGAAATCGATCAAATAATGTGAATATACTTAGTAGGCTTGGTTAAATTTGTGTGTGTACTAGGTTGTCTGGGGCATACTCTTGTAATTAGTAAGGAACACTGGAACGATAGTTAAATCAAGTGATGCTCAAGTCACATGCTGTCCTTGTCATTTCGGCTAGCAGAGGCAGCGACAGCCTGTGAATAGGAGGGCTCTTAATTTTGATAAGCATTTCAGTATTCGGCCTTTTATTAGGTACTAACAGATTTCCTTATTAGAAGTTCACGAATTTATCAGGATATTTTTGTGAAAGAACAACAAGAGAGCTGCGGCTGGGGTAATTGCTTACCATCAAGCGATGGAAATCGATTCCCGATGCCAGCACCCGGAATACCAGAGGAGTTACAAGGTATGGTCCGGTCTTTTAAATCCCGAAATCCCCTGGGCCTCCGGTAGCCGGTATTCTGACTCACTCGGCGAAACATAACACAAACATATCCCAAATATTACAATCTGGTAGGCTTATACAAAGTAAGATATAAAAATATAATACTGTAATGAAGTTCGCTAATTATCGTTAATGACATCTGTAGCTCAGTGGTTAGCCCGTCGACGCTCAAGCTGGATGTCGCGGGTTCGAATCCCGCCGAGGGGACAAAGTTTTTCTGTGTTCCTGGGTCGTGGATGTGTATTAACGTTGTCTAGTACCTGTAACACAAGTTCTTCGAATACTCAGCAATAAATAGCTTTTAGGTGTGTCTATTTGTTAAAGTCTTAACTTCTTATACCTTTTAAACGACTAGCTGGTGCCCGCAACTTCCTTTGCGTAGAACTAACGGAAACGGAACCCTATTTTTAAACGGAACCTTAAGATGAAAGTAGCCTTAGATAGAATAGAAATATTATTTATTTGGCAAAATTGTTTAAGCAAAACAAACAAAAAAATTTACTATATTCTATTTTTCTATTTTATTTACCAAATTGTTTCTAATTTACCAAATTACTCCTTGTAACATCAGCTACTACCAGTAAAAGTCCCATGAGAATAGTTCCAGCCATTTCAGAGATTAGCCGGAACAAACAGACAGACAGACGAACAGACAACAATTAAAAAAAATATATTTTAAGTACCGTAGGTACGTACTTTCATATGCATTTAGTCAAAAGTTTTACATTTTTTTATTTTTTTACAAACTTACATAAATTACAAACATACACTTCAATGTTATATATAAGTGCATTGTGTATAGATGGACTCGGAACTTGTAACTGCTGAAGTTCCGAATTTAGTTTAGCCTAAATTTAACCGACAACACAATCGTATTGTTACGTCTGGCCAAACTGAATGTAACAAGGTGGCGCGGCCATTCTAAATCATTCCTCTACTAATTGGCAAATGGCTAAGATTAATTGCAATACACTCAAATGATGCGTGACGCTTCAAACTAATTATCTCTTATGATATTTTGGAGTTTTTTGTCGGTAGTTTACCTATTCAATAACGCTTTTGATTGGATTACGCGTTTTACATTACATTGTTTGTTGCTAGTATTGAAGTGTTTGCAATTTAAAATTAACAGGTTTGCAGCAAATTCATAATATGAAAGTTTAAAAGGTCAAAAATCAATTTAAAAAAGTGTTGTAGGTCTGTTTTTTTATATCTCCACAACGTACTATATCTCCGAAACGGGACTGGACCGATTTTCACGGGACTTTGACTGGCAGATAGCTGATGTTATAAGGAGTAACATATATGCTACTTAGGGTTCAGTTTAAAACAATAGGATTTTGTTTCCGCTAGTCCTACGTAAACGATGTTGCGGGCACTGGCTAGTGTTTTCAATAGCAACATTTATTTTATTTAACTACTTAATACAAACGCCAAAATGAAGCACAATTTTCCATTCATATTTTTAAAGCAAACTTTGCGAGATCTTGATACTTTAACATTTAAGCTAAGATTTGAATGGTTGGAAGCGGATACAAATAATGTAGGTCCAATTTCATAACCAGATCGTGGAGATTTGGTCGGTTTGAAGTAGTTCGGGTTGGTCGCCAAAACAGAATTGAGATTAATACTCCCTTCTTATCTCTGGACTTCGAAACTGGACTTCCTGACAATGTAGAAATGTGATGTCAGACCCAGTCGGAAAATCTTATACTTTAAACGAGCTAATCTTGTATATAATCATGTACATAATCGCTTTCTCGACATCGGCTGCAAGTATTAGCATGAAATTTAGTATGCACAGAGTTTTGAGGGAGAAAAATCGTCTTGATAGGTTTTATATCCCTGGATACTGTGCATTTTTAAGTTCTATGTGTTTTTTCTTTCGTCGTGCAAAAATACAACAATAATTACGATTCTAATAATATCAGTCCGATTGGCAGTTTGGTTAATTTTTGCGTTGTCTGGAAATTCGGAATGTTCGAAAGGGTTCGAACCCCGGTAAAATATTTTTGTGATTCTTTATATTATTTTTTAAATCTACTCGAACTCCGAGCATAGCTGGGTTGCCCAGGTACCTATACTTCAGACGAGCTAGTCTTATGTTCGTATTTCGTATCTCTAAGGAAGGACAATATGTCAGTGTTAATAGCATTACCCCCTTACTAATAAAAAGATTTATACAACGGATAACTTAAACAACGTTGCTGTCTTTGTCTGATGCGTTGGAAAAGTCACTTGACAGACAAAGACAAAGCAACGTTGTTTGAGTTCTCCATTGTGTAAATCTTTTGATTAGTAAGGGGGCTAATGTTAGGTAGGTATATAGGTAATAATAATATATTATATTTTATAGAGCTAAACCTAAATCAGTTACATTAATTAATGGTCATATTCATCTTCCGCGATTGGTACGTTCACGAGTAACGACGAAATAATAAATATAATAAAATGATTATTAAAAACACACAGCACGGTCACAGATTAAATAAATACGAACATATAAACAGCTACATAGTTAGCTTTCGATTTGATTGCACTACAACTAGCATACGATGTTAACTCGTGTAAATTGTATGGAAAAATTGTGGACCTTTGAAAGGGACGTGAAAATATACAAATCTGGATCTATTTGGATCGTTCTATGAAAGCTGTTTCCTGTACGTAAGTATATATTTTTTCTACGCTGTGGCGCGGTCTTTGGTTTAAGAGTGAAGTTGCGACGTTTTACCGTAGTGAAGTTGATCCGAACGCTTGAGTATTCACGTCACGCGTTTTACAAACTTTACTTTACTTCAGTCCACTACGAGACTAATTTTCGGAGTTAGTGCCACTATAGTATATAGTACTAGACTTCAAGAATTCAACATTTCTTATCCGACAATTCCACGGTAACTAAAATAAAACTAGCTTCAGTAATTTAAACTTGAAAGCATGTCAGCTCTGTTCTTTATTTAGAAGTACAACAGTTTTATTTAGTATAGTTTTAGAAACTTAAAAATCTGGGGGCACGGTGGCGCCCCAGCCAAGCGAAACGAAAGGGCACCACCTAACGACCTTTTCTCGAAGCGTATCGTCGATTTTTTGAACCCTCATAACTTGGTATATTTATTATGGTACTCATAACATATAACATGAGTTTGAAAAAAATATACTAAACATATTATGAAACACCTAAAGTGGCCTTTTTAGAACCCCTGATATCTTTTTGACAGTACGAGTCATTTAATCTCGTCTTGGCAGTTGGCATCACTATATTACATGAAAATATTTTTGTGGGATACAGATTCCTTGATTTTCTTTAACAAAGTTTCTTCCATAGTTGTGCGTCTTACAGTCGAATACTGGAACGATGGGTAAATTAAGTGACGCTCTAGTCATATGCTGTCCTTGTCATTTCGGCTAACACAGACAGCGACAGCCTACGAATAGGAGGGCTCTTAATTTTGATTAGCGTTTAAGTATTCAGCCGTCAGAAGCAAAAAATTTTCGATTTCGAAACGCATTCGATCGTGAGCACGTTTGGCGTTTACTAGGAATTTGTATGTGATAAAGAAAAACTCACACTTAGCACTCAGGTATTTTGTGTACATTTCTTTAAGAAATGGCGATTATATACACGTCATTGCTCATCAATGTATATCAAGTACCAAAACTATTACTCAGCGATACCTGAGACCAACGACATATACGGCACACAAGGAGACAGCACTACGCCTAGCAACCTCGCTGCCAAAACACACAAAAATATAAACAAATTACTAATATTGGTTTAATTATTGTCTATTCCTGCGCCTGGTGAAGATTGACATTTCAACGCCGATGACAGGTACGACGTAATGCGTTTTTAAATATAGGACAAGGAGGTAACAGCCAAAAATGTAACTTTTTTAGTGCCTGTTTTAGGCAGCTGCAAAGCTTTAATATCAAATCCCAGACCAAATAAAAAGGCGAAGACAGAGTTCTGCGAACCACACAGTGACGCCGATCTAAACTAAGCCTCGCGCACCGTACCAGACACACACAATATACAACGAATGAGAATTTAAAAAAAACTGATGTTTTATACATAAAAAACATTTTTTTTGTCAAAGCCTGGTCTGAGATCAATATTAAAAACATAAAGTAGGCAACTCTCATGATCGTAAGGGTCAGCTCACAATGAAACGATATGCGACAGGCGCTGCATTTTTAAGAAAGCGATTAAAAATTGAACTTTATTCAATACTCAAGAAGATACTCGATTATTTGTAAGAGCGGCGCCGCGCTACGCATCTCAGTGCGGCTCGAACAATGAAACTCTTGCAATGAAACGTATAATATCTTCTTGTGTTACTACGCAGATTGAATCGCTATCTTAAAAATGCTGCGCCGCGACGTGCCGCGTCTCTGTGTAAGGTAATCCTAGATTAGTAAGGGTTACTAGAAAAACGTAGAAATTATTTAGCCATTCAAACTCTCATAAACATGTAATTAGTGTTTTATTTCTGTTCGGCCTCCCCAGTCACTGCCGAGTGTCAATGATGATTTGCTGGTTCATCGACGCCATTAATAACAGCAGGAACCGCAAGCCTATGATCGAGTTATTTAAAGAAAAGGCAAACGGCCAAGTTCGGCTAAGTACTCGGTTTAATATACGACGGTTAATGCAAATATCAAGATACATTCATTGTGCTACAAATTAATATGTCATTTAATTCTAATCCAAGGTTTTTATTTTTATACGAGTTCATTAAAAGTATGAGTTTCACCGAAATGAAACACGTTTTCAGCCTCTCGTATCGATATGGTAACCCAAAAGAACGTATGTCAACTGAAAACCAACGGAAAATATTCACTAAGACACACCACCTATCCATAATTTTGAGCAAAGATAAGTAAAACAGAGCATTACATGGTAACAAAAAGGACATTACTCGGATACTTAAACTTTAGCATTGTTGAAATTTTCACAAGCATTTCAGTAAATAAAACTTTAAGCACCACGCTTTTGGAAGCCTTTTTCTGTACCTGGAATAAAGCACTAAAGTGGCTTATTGTTAACCAACCATTTTCCGGCAAGAGTGACCAGAACGAAAAAATAATTCACCTTGAAAGAGCAGTGATTTGGCAAGAATGGGACTCGCAAAAAACCGGCAGTGAATTTAAAGAGTATCCTTGGGTAAATTACTGTTGATAGCCCGCCCAAAAATTGTCTCTAGCCCGTTTTAGACTAACGTGGTCCGTAATGCCTATTCTTCTATTCTTCACTTCCTCATATTGAGGAGAGACCGGACCCCGAGCAATTGAGGCGTGTGGGTTTTAATTGCAAGGTTAATAAGTGACTTTTAAATTGGTAGCACTACGTGTTCTATTGTCCTTTTTGGGCATGAGTATAATCCTACTACCATTATAAATGTGAAAGTTTGTGAGCATGGATGGATGGATGGGTGTTTGTTACACTTTCACACAAAAACTACTGAACGGATTTCGATTAAATCTGGTATGGTAGTAGTTTGAGCTCTGGGTTAACACATAGGCTACAAATTTATCCCGATAAACTACAATGTTCCCGTGGGATAAGTTATTTACACGGACGGAGCCGCTGGCAAAAGCTAGTTATAAATAAATATTTTACTCAAATGCTAAACATACTAGATTAGTTCTATTGTAGGTTATTGACCTTACGCTACAGCTGCAACTATGTATGCACTCTATTGTTACTCTGCTGTCTATTATTATCGTACTAGCTGTTGCCCGCGGCTCCGCTCGCGTAAATACACATTAACCCACGGGAACACTGTACTTTTTCGGGATAAAAAGTAGCCTATGTTTTAATCCAGAGCTCAAGCTACTACCATACCAAGTTTCATCAAAATCCGTTCAGTAGTTTTTGCGTGAAAGAGTAACAAACATCCATCCTCACAAACTTACACATTTATAATAGTAGTAGGATTTAATAGGGTAGGTGCAAGAAGTAGATTAGCGAAGCGCGTTTAGCATAATAACTAGCTTTTTCCCGCGGCTCCGCCCGCGTAAATGTAGTATCGGGTATCCCACTACAACAACACAACAACAACACACAATACTGCACTTTTTCGGGATAAAAAGTAGCCTATGTTTTAATCCAGAGCTCAAGCTACTACCATACCAAGTTTCATCAAAATCCGTTCAGTAGTTTTTGCGTGAAAGAGTAACTAACATCCATCCGTCCATATATCGATCCATCCTCACAAACTTTCATATTTATAATATTAGTAGGATTACTTTAAATGCAGGTCTTTACATTAAGTAGGTAATTTTCAGGGGAAGTTTTGAAGAAGTGGATGATTTCTATACAAGTTGATATTAATTCTGCCACCTCCTATAAAACAGCCACCGTGGTCTAGTGGTTAGAGCTTGGCTCTTGACTCGGAGGTCGTGGATTCGATTCCCGCATTGGAACAACAGAAAATATTGTTTCCAAGTTTGGTAAGACAATGCAGGCTGATCACCTGATTGTCTGACAAGAAAGATGATCCATGCGTCGGATGGGCATGTAAAAAGTCGGACCTGCATGATCTCTCGTCAGTCGTGTCGGTCTGTCCGTCCCATTGGGTTACGAGAGTAAAGGTAGAGAGAGTGCTCTTGTGTACTGCGCACATACTTGGGCACTATAAAATTACTCCTGTGTAACTGGCGTGATTTCAATGAAACCGGCCACCGTCACCGAAATCGGTGTGGGGAGTTATATATATTTTATTTATATTAATTATGTGTACTTAATTTTTTAAAGAGGAAAGATTTTTGTTTGTTTATTTGCATTGAATATGCTCCAAACCTAATGGACCGATTATGATAAAATTTGGCACAAATTATACCACGGGTAAGGATATAGGCTACTTTTTATCGCAGCAAAATGGTTTTCGCGAGATTTCCTTTTGCGCGCACGAAATCACAAGAAACATCTTATTATTGTTATAATTTTATAAAGATGAATAAGAATAATAATAAATTAATAATGTAAATAAAACTGCACAGTTCGGTCACAGTAGACGTATACAGTACTACATCTTCATACTAGACCGCCCGAATAGGGGCACGCACACTTGCTAATGCCCGCTACACAACACAACGATAAAACTGCACAGTTCGTCACAGAAGACGTATACAGTACTACATCTTCATACTAGATCGCCCGAATCGGCGCACGCACACTTACTAATACCCGCTACACAACACAACGATAAAACTGCAAAGTTCGGTCACAGTAGACGTATACAGTACTACATCTTCATACTAGACCGCCCGAATAGGCGCACACACACTTGCTAATGCCCGCTACACAACACAACGATAAAACTGCACAGCTCAGTCACAGTAGACGTATGCAAGTACTGTATACGTCTACTGTGACACCGACGACATCTTCATACTAGACCGCCCGAATCGGCGCACGCACTCTTACTGATGCCCGCTACACAACACAACGATAAAACTGCACAGTTCGTCACAGAAGACGTATACAGTACTACATCTTCATACTAGATCGCCCGAATCGGCGCACGCACACTTACTAATACCCGCTACACAACACAACGATAAAACTGCACAGTTCGTCACAGTAGACGTATACAGTACTACATCTTCATACTAGACCGCCCGAATAGGCGCACGCACACTTGCTAATGCCCGCTACACAACACAACGATAAAACTACACAGCTCAGTCACAGTAGACGTATACAAGTACTGTATACGTCTACTGTGACACCGACGACATCTTCATACTAGACCGCCCGAATCGGCGCACGCACTCTTACTGATGCCCGCTACACAACACAACGATAAAACTGCACAGTTCGTCACAGAAGACGTATACACGTATACGTCTTCTGTGACGAACGTTTCGAGACGAGACGAACGAATCCTTTATACGTCTTATACGACGTATAAGACGTATAAAGGATTACCATAACGTGGTACCTACATCAAGTAGGTACCACGTTATGGTAATCCTTTTTTTTGTCCGAAAAATCTTAACTGGATTCAATTCAAATCAACAGCTTGATGATGATATTTAAGGTGCATTCAATTTGTAAGCAATTTATTTTAAACATGGCGCCGAAAATATTAAAATTCTGTGTGTGGCTTTAGGATTTACTTATTTTGAATTTTACATTCAAGTCTGGTCCGAGGGACAATGAGAGAAACGTAACAATTTTTATTTGCACTGTTTGCTTAGTTCAGGTAAAACAATGTATACTCCGCGGAAATTATCGTTTTGAATAACCTCATAATTGGTTCGTGTTAAGTCGTTCGTATTAAGATTTCAACCGCATGAAAATACTAAAACTGTAAATATCAATTTCCATAACTGTATTTAAGTGCATAAAATAAAACTCGACAAAAATATTTAATGAAAAAATGCATAATCTTATATTAATTATATAAACAAATTATCTACAAGCAGTCACAAAATTTTAATGAGTAACTTTAATATAGAATAGCTTAAATTGGGCTTTGTTTCTACGATATCTTAAAACTTTTTGCGACAGAAAGACTTGGCTTTATTTTTATTTTATGTTTTCTTTGAATTAATTCAAAAGTTAGTGTCCGATTTCTCTCAATATACTTTTCCTAGAGAGTTTTTAGCATGATCTATCAACATGTCAATTTATAGGTTTAAATGTATAGGGGGGCAACATATAAACCACTTCGGAGGCCGATTAGTCAAAATAAATAATATTTAGTAAAAAAGTCATGAATCAATGATAAAATATTTTTCATCCCCACTACATATGTAGGACGTAGGTATGGACGGCCACCTATGATATAAAATTATTACTATATTGTGATGCCAAAACTGAGACAACTTTAACAAATTTCATCCATTTATATTCATTATTACAGAAGCTAGAAGGGCGGACAGACTGACAGACCGACGGACAAAGCACTTTCTTTGATTAGATTTGATTGAATTGTATATTTTTACGTGACTACGGCGTAGCCAAAAGGAAGCCAAATGGAAATATTGGCAGTCTATATTACATGTACGTATGTTTGTTTATTCCACCGTAGCGTCTAAACTACTGATTCGATTTTAATGAATGATAGATATAATTATATGTCAATAGATTCGTAATAATGTCCCGGGTAATATAGGCTATAACAATTTACGTAGCCGGGTTATAGTTTTTAACTTATGATTTTTTAAATTTAAAGCCAATCAATTGTACGCTAGCATATTATTTAACGCACGTGAATAGCTAAGAATTTAGTTTGAGCTAAACGAAAGTCTATTTTTATTTTCAGTAATATTGATTTGTACAGTAGTTGATTGCGGATCAGATATAAAGTATGAACTGAATTTTTTTTTATTGTAATTGCAATCGAAATATCTACTTTCATGCAGAAAAAAAAGGATTTGAAGAATAGGTAGGTATATTATAATAAGTATGGAGTAAGCACTATAGTTATTATTAATAATATTAATTCTTATTTCTACTTACCAAAAATACGTGTGAATTAACGTATTTTTGGGAAGTAGAAATAAGAAGAGGTCTAGCAAATCTTTCAAAGGGCCCGTTTTGATGACCACAAGAATCAGAACGTGGCGGACACCTCGTCCTGGACGTCGATTGGCGATTGCTAATTAAATCCTGCAATAATACACTTACGATCCAGTCCCGGTATGTTAAAACTGCAAAATGGTATTCTCGTAACCGTCAAACCCGTTTCGATTGGTCTAAACCCAAAACAACACCATGATATCAAGACGATTCATTTTATAATTCAGTAAAAGTAAAATAAAAGTGTACCTAAGTAAATTACGAGAATTCGGGGTCTGGGCCCATAGCACTAAGGGTGCGATCAGACTACTGCGGTGCGTACACTTCACATTGCGCAAGTGTCTCCATTTGTCAAATTTAGTGTGACACAAGAATCATATTAGTATCCCATCAGTGTAAGCAGCACAGAAAATTATATCTGACATTTATGTCGGAATTTGTATAGTAGTCTGAACTTATGAATTTATTATGAATAAAATATTTAAGAGCCTAACTTCCCGTACCTGCGTTAAACATTGATCCTAGAGGCATGTTTTTTACGACATGATTCAGCAGTATTGGAGTACCTACAGAGGCTTCTGTACTATGTGTAACTGGCAAAAAGTAATTGATTACCACCTTGTCAATTAATGGCTCTATATACTCGTATTCATTTTCCAAGGAAGCGCATTTTTTTATAATTATAAATTATGTTTATAATCTATAATAATATAATCTAGTTGCGTCAATATTACATAAATATAATCTAGTATTTCATGTTAGTTTTTACTTTTTACCGACTACGACAAAGCCAAAAGGAAGTATAATGATTTTGGATGCCTATGTATGTATGATTGTTCCACTGTAAAGTATAAACTACTGATCCAATTTTAATAAATGAGGTATCAAATGTCAATAGATTTGTAATAATGACCCAAGTAACATAGGCTAAATAATTGCGTATTCGGGTTATAGTTTGTAACCTTTCATTACGTACAACGTTATGGCAAATATTCAGCTATTAACGGGACATACCTATACGCATCCTGCGGCGAATCTCACACTGACCACGCCATCTCGGGTGTAGATAGCGTCTTGCGTATATATTACTATTTTTAATTACACATAAGATACACGTTTCATTGCAAGAGTTCGAATTCCGAGCTGCAGGGCACTGCGCCGCGCGGCGACGTTCTTGCAATGAAATGTGCATCTTAGCGTCAGTTCACAATGAGATGCGACGAGACGCGGCACTGTATTTTTAAGAAAGCGATTTAAAATTGAACTTTATTCACAAGAAGATACACGTTTCATTGCAAGAGCGGAGTCACGCTGCGTAGCAGCTCAAAACTCTTAATTTGCGACTCAACATTTAATTATTACTTATTTTATTTATAATAATTATTTAACAGTTATAGGTAAAATTTATCAGCTCATGTTAGCCGCTATCTCAAATACTAAGTACTCATATAATTTTGCTGACTGTATCGTGTAGTTTATATTCGCGTGCCATGCGAAGTGGGCATCATAAAGATGTGTTCTTTGGCAACTGAGATAGCGCAGAGGTTGGCGTGTTGCAACACTAAATATTGTTCACCCAAGTGAACCCAAACACCCAAAGTGGCCTTCTTAGACCCCCAGTTTATTTGTGGGTTCAGATTAAATATAGTCACGAGATTACTGTGTACACTTCTACAGTGTATTACTGCGGTAATTCAGGGCTGATGTATTAAATACTAGTTGTTGCCCGCGACTTCGTGCGCGCACAAGGAAACCGTACACTTTGTCGCGAGAAAAAGTAGCCTATGTCCGTCCCCGTGATCGATCCTTCCCCGATTCTATTACTGTGCCAAATTTCATCAAAATCTGTCGAGTAGTTTCGTAGCCTAATCAATGTAAACAAACAAATAATCATTTTCTCTTTAAAATATTATTATAGACCAGATATTTCCAAGGCCGAAATACGCCAAATCAGTCCAGCCTTTCTCAAGTTATAGCGAGACATTGGAATTGCAATCCATTTTTATATGAAATAAGATGTGATGTAGGTTTAGTGAAATATGTTTTTCATTGTAACGGTATATGGCTTAACTATATTATACTCTACCTCAAACAATTTATCCTACTACTATTATAAATGTGAATGTTTGTGAGGATGAATGGATGTCTGGTAGCTCTTTCACACAACAATTACGAAACATTGTATTTACGTGAGCAGAGCACCGTCAAAAGCTAGTACAGAATTGTTGCATAATATAACAGTATTATAAAGTAGAACTATCAATATCATATTGACAGATGTCACAAGCACAGCCTATCTAGTTAGTTTATTTTAGTTAGCCAAAAGGCTATATATAGTGTAGACGTATCTGTGTTAGGCATCTCTCATATGTAATTCGTATTAAGCATCTCTCTCATATGTATCAAGAAAGGAGAATATAATCACTGTTGCAGTATTATTATTATCACCACTCAATCGTAAGAAGGATCTTTACAAAACCAAGACGTCGTAGTTCTCAACAAGAATATACTCGTATTTACAAAACTTCAAAGAATATGCTGTATGTTATTGACATTTACGGAATACTAATATTAGTCTATCAGAGCGTAGCATGACGAAAAAGCGCGAAAGCTGAGAAGGTGTGAGAGAGCGAGGACTGAGTCCTTGGTGTGATGGTAAGTCTGTCGCTTTTAACACCTTATCGATTCTCTTACTTTAAATGAGGTTTTAAATGAGGCTTGCTTCACACGGTGTGTCCACAATTGCGTGGAAAAATTGTGGGCCATTGAAGGGGGCCGTCAAAATTTTCAAAATTTGAACGATTTGGATCGTTATACTACAACAGCTGTTTCTTTGTATGTAATTATAACATATTTTATACTGTGTGTTTGTATGGAACAGCGCTTACAAAACAGAAGCCCAATATTTGTGAATATTTGTGATCATAATCCTGTTTCGGTCGGCGAACTGTCTCACTCGCACACGCGCTATAGACGCGTTTGTGAATGCGACACCGCGCGGATTCGAACGAAAGAAATCTTCAGAACCTCAATTCTCGTATTTAAAGTAGACTTTCATTTTACTTTGATTGTATTATAAATTTATCTATAAGTGAAGCGATTTATAATAATAAACAGATTTTGTTACGTTTGGACCAATCAGCAGGCGATAGACGCTGCTTTAACGTTTACGAGAATCCCGGTTTGACAGTTTTAGCGTGTCGGGACTTGATTGTAATTATATTATTGCAGGTTTTATTTAGCAGAATTGACCCTCAGATCTAATAAAAAATCGACCAAGGGCGAGTAGGACTCGCGCACGAAGAGTTCGGTACAAAACGGCAAAAAATTCACGTTTGTTGTATGGGAGCGCCATTAAATATTTATTTCATTCTGTTTTTTGTTGTTTGTTGTTATAGCGGCAACAGAAATACATCATCTGTAAAAATTTCAACTGTCTAGCTATCACGGTTAAGGATATACAACCTGGTGACACACGTACAGACAGACGGACAGGCAGACGGACGAACGGCGGAGTCTTAGAAACAGGCTCCCGTTTTTATACCATTTGGGCACGGAGCCCTAAAAAACGGTGTGACAAACTCAAAGGGCAAGGCAATTCAACACGTCTTTTGCTCTCAATTTGGAGAGAATCCTTAAGGATGTCAAATAAAGTAGTTATGTGTATTCCCATTTTATAATAAAAGTATAAAATATAACAGTCTATTAAATAACAAGACACATGATACGGGCACCATTAGCATTAGGTACTTATATTATATTTAAACTGCCGTAGCCCTGGAAACAGACGTGTTCATGCTGAAATAGAGTTTATAGCTAACATACTTAGGTATACCTACATACATAACCTACGCCTCCGTGGTCCAGTGGCTTAGACTGGGTTCGATCCCCGCGTTATAATAAAATAACCCATCCAAGAGCATGTCAGGAAATGTCTAAGGAGGGTTCCGCGTACAAACTATAACCGCATACAAGGATTTTTTTTAAATTACATCAAAAGTTATTGTCCGATTTAGTTATAAATATTTTTTCTTAAGAGTATTTAGATCTATCAGCAAGTTCAGTATCAGCAAGTCCCCTTAATAGTGTCCCCTAAAATATAAAATTATTATTTTTTTATGATGTCAAAATCGCGATCTATACACAGTCTATAACCATACTAAATTTCATTCATTTATATTCATAATTACAGAAGCTAGAAGCGCGTACAGATAGACGGACGGACGGACGGACAGAGCGAAACTATAAGGGTTCCTTATGTATTACAGAACCCTAAAAAGGTGTTGTTTTCCTGTTTGGTTAGGACAATGCAGGCGGATCACATGATTGTCTGACAAGAGTAATGACTGCGTCGAATGGGCATGTAAAAAGTCGGTCCTGCAGTCTGCTCCTGTAGCCCAAGCAGGAACAATTGAAAACTACGATTTTCAATAATCAATTGTTCCTGCTAACCCCACTGATGCTCTTACCCGTCATGTGTTTCGTCCGTTCCACTGGGTTACGAGAGAGTGCTCTTGTGTATTATATTGTAGCGCACACACATAGGGCACTATAAAATAACTCCTGCGTCTAGTCTGGTTTCAATGAACCGTCACCGAAATCGTTATGAAAATCTCTTATACCTACATCAATGTGTATCTTATACTTTGAACGAGACAATCTTCTACTTTAAACGATACAATCTTGTATAAGTATGCAAGTATTACCATGAAATTTAGTATGCAGTTTTGAGGGAGAAAAATCGATCTAGCTAGGGCATATCCCTTTAAGCTGCGCATTTTTAAGCTGTATATGTTTTTTCTTTCGTCGTGCAACAATTTATCAATAATTTCGACTCGATTATGTCAGTCCGTTTGGCAGTTTGGTATGCGTATTGAGTATGTATAATTTTTTCTTTGTTCGAAAATTCGGAATGTGGATCTGATAAATGTTTTTGTAATTATTTTAGTTTTTTAAAACTTATCAGAACTACGAACAAAGCTCGGTTACCCAGGTACTTACGTTTATTGTAGATTGTGTCCGAACTTTTAACTGTCGAATGACTTCCCTGCGCTCACGCCAAAGCCGAAGAACATTTGTTTTAAACTGATTAGTGTCTATATAACAAAATATAAAGGCGAGGAGTTTAAGAATGAATCCTTGCTACCCGGAAGTCGTCTCGAAATAGTGTCGTTAGCAGTCTCGTACAAAACCGAGTTGACACCAAATAGGTCAGCTTCGTTTTGACTGTCAATTGTTTGGAAAATATATTTTATAATGTTGATTTTACACTCATGACTACTAGCATAGAAATGCATACAACATTAAAAATACCTATTAAATATCTGTATCATTTTTACTTAATACTAGAGGTCGTCCTGTAGTCGAAATTCACCCATAGTAACTCATATAATTTTTAAGTTTATAAGGCTCTTTTGCCTCTTAGATAAAAAAAAATGTAAGCTTTGTGACAGACTGACAAACGTCAACGTGTAACAAAATTGTATCTATCAAACGTACGGTAGTGTGTGTTAAGAAACTGAGGTAGTGTGCGTTGTTAATAATTCCATGTATTTCTAAGCATTATTTAAAAATATATTATCACCTTCCTCCACATATATTTCGACTGTGCCAAATATCGTACATCATCATTTTTGATTCACGTAATAATTTAATTTTTTATTACATTTTCTAAAATTTATTATTTTTACGTCATTACGCAATGTAATTTACTTCACTACGCTCGCCAAACAATGACCCGTCAGCTGACGCACGGGCCGGCCGCCGCGCCGTGCTCCTGCCTTAGTACAGCGATGTTTCATGTATGCAGATTGCAGTGACTTACAACGGTACACACACAAAAATGACGGATGTTTGGATTTCATAATTTCAAATAATTTTGGTGGAACCTTGATGACTATCCCACGGAACCCACTTTAGGAATCCATGCTCTACACCGCCTACAGTGTAGTTCATAATTAACGCCCGAAATGTTGTTTGACAAATAACGAGCCCTGTGTACAGTGCAACTAAATTCTTAATATCCAATGGCAATCATCGCTTTTCTATCGAAATTACAGACGCTGTTTGAAAAACGACAATAACCAAAAGATGTAACGTGGTTGGACTGTAGGTAACAATGATTCTAAGTAGGTGTATAAAAGGGTGCCCGAAGTCGCATTAGTCAATTATTATTAATAATGTCGCGTTAAAAATTAAAACTAAAAGTTGTTACAAAGTATTTTTGTTGCATTATGAAATTCGTTGCTAGCACTATAAGTCATTACACGTATCACTTAAAATGTAACAAAAAACACTACGTTTTTAATTAATAGTGAAACTCAAATCGGACGACAACATTTTACCTCGAGAGAAAAACCGCAACTAAATTAGAAAATCAATTTTACAACAAAATAGTTCTTTTATCAACTTTCGGCAAAATTCAAAAATTCAAAAGATGCCGACGTTTAATTATTCTTTAAAAAATAACATTTTCTACTTTCGGCGTAATTCAAAACAATTTGCCGAGAACAAGTGCACGTGCCAATGTACGGTCAGACGTGCGTAATTATTTAAACTTAAGCAGTTGACTTTCAATGATTTTGGAAAAGTCTATCAAATTTATTGCAAGCTTTTGTTTGTTAGTCCTCCCGTGGGCCGTGACCACGTTTGCTGTCTAGATGACAAATGAAAAAAAACCGCGAAAAAGATCAGCAACTCTTTCTCAATGTCCGTCTTACTCCTAAACGAAGTTTTCCGAAAGGCATTAATAATGTAGTTTTACTGAAAATATAATATTTCAGTAAGCATTACAGTCAATATTAAAGGAGAATCATCTTGTACTATGTCAGTAGGTACTACGTTAAATGTCGTTAGCTAATTATTGCGTTGTAGACCGTATCCACAATGTGGCGGTGATGGCGGGGTGCGCGGCCCGGGGCGGGTTGTAGCTACTAGCCGGCGCGGACGCGAAAGGCGGGGCGAGTAATAAGTTACTTACTGTTTTTATATCAAGGCAGCTGAGTTTTTATAATTTATGACCGGCAGACGAGCAAACAGATCCGGCTGCCGGTACCTGACACATGTGCGTTGCTGATCTTTTACGCGCCTTGAGCCTCCAGTAGTTTTTTAAATAACTTCATACAAATCAATGCATATGCAAAATAAAAAGTAATTTATCGATATAAAAAACTATCGATACAAATGTATTTGGATTCGAGACTTATGATTCTTATGTTTTTTACATAAAATATTTTTCTCAGTTTTGGCTATTCAACTGGGCTGTAAGCCCGAGCTTTCGTGTGATGTTCGGCGTTCCCTGTTATTTTTTTAACTATCTACTTATCTTCGTTTTAATTTTCGTTTGTTAATTTGGACTTTCGTTTGTTTTATAACTGTTTTATTTGTAATTAGTATTAACTGTTTTGATTTGTTTTTCGTATTTGTGACCTGTGATTTTTTATCCTAAAATGCCTTCGCCACACGCGTATACCACGCCTGAATATGGTATGATGATAATGTGCTTATGTGATGGAGAAGCATTTGGGAATGTCGCAGAGGCATAGAGGATTTACCGGAGGCGATATCCTCTGATGCCTGCCATCTTTCAGATTCCTGTACCATTAAACAGGCATGCAAGTGTTACAAAATAGACCCATTGAGCCTTCAGCGTATGGCGGTGGGCGGCGTCTGGACGTAATATTTACGTTTTACGAGGAATTTAAAGTAATTAAAAGCTAACTTAACAAAAGTTGGTAAATAGGTAGGATACTTGAATGTTATTAGAACTTTAAATAAGTTTGTTAATAATCTATGCAATTTTCGTGGTTTATTTACTACATAAGGTGTACAGCTGTTAGAAAACGATCAGAAAATTTTCTCTACTCGCATATTCGCACCTGTGCGGGCGCGGGGGACGTGTGTGTGCGGCCTCTGGACGTATGTGCGCGGCCTCTCCCCGCGCCCGCTGCCTCGCCCGTATCGTTATGTACGTTGTACATTGCGTGTTGAAAAATTTTACTTTTACAAAAACAACCGGTTAAAAGCAAATGACTAGTACCAATGGAACTATCTCATGGCCTAATATAAGCCCACGAAGTTATCGGGACTGGTCTGAATACACTCTTTATAATATGATATTATTATTTAATATATCAGTTACTCTATTTAACTCAAAATCAGTGTTACCACAATTAGTAACAATATCCAATTTTTGAAATAATTGCACAGTGCATACATATTTCTGTAATAAACAACAATAATTAGCTTCCTAGCTAATAAAGAAAGCAGTTTTGGTATTAATAAATATTACATATTGGATGCTTTTTGTTTAATACAAACTACTAAACAAGTAGCAGGTAAGGTCATCCGGCGATCTGTGGCCTTTGTACAACGACAACGTTACGACGTAAAAATAAATTATCATATGATTGACACGAAAATATCATACGTCAGATAAAATTATTATATATTATGTATATATCGTAGACGATTTGTACCCTTTAATATGTAATTGTAATTTTGGATAATACCTATAAATTTGTACCCGTTAATTGTAATTTTCGATCTCACTGGGACCAATGGGCACACATTCAGGGGTCGAAGCCCCAGCTTTTTTTCCGGTGGACGAGACTTAGTGGTCGAAATGGCGACAATCCGTTTTAATGTATCAGGAGAAAAGTCTCAAGAGCCATAACTATGTGTTTTATGCACTAAATGCTTTAATAAAATTAAGATAATTCCAACAACAGAGCAAATACACAAAGTCTGCATTTGCTCTTTGCCCAACACTAATACCATTTATTTAGATAATAATATGTATAACAATTTGTTGTGCACATTACAAACAATCAAAAATAAAAGCCACGACTACGTAAATGATTAAATTATAGACCCTATGTTACCCGGGACATTATTACGAATCTATTGACACCTCATTCATTAAAATCGGATCAGTATATAAAGCGATATGGTGGAACAAACAAACATAGATACATAGATAATTCATCCATAGACAGTCAAAATCTTTACCCTTCCTTTTGGATTTCCCGGTAGTTTTGTAAAAAAGAGTTACGGTTTATTTAACTGGTCTAGTGTGTGCCAACGACACTTTTTTCAAATAAGCCATAATTAATTCTGAATGAGCAATGTAACAAAATCTCCTAACACTTTCGTGGCAAAATCCCGAAAGCATTGTAACAATAAACTATCACTCGTTAGATCCCACAATTTCTGTAACAATTAGTTAGCAAACTAGCGCTGAATCGAGCAGTTCAACGATACAAACTTTACTCCTAATTGTATAATTTTGTAATGGATGTTATTTGTAAGTACATTCCCAAAACGTAATGATATATATTATCTGTGAGACTATGATACGGTTGTCGTGGTAGCAACATTGTTAGTTTACAAATGGGAAAATGAATAAAGATTACACATTCTAAATACTACATTTATTACTTCACAATATGTAACTTATACTGTTTTTTCCTGGATGTTTAAAATGGACAGATGAAAAACATATTTCATTGTCTAAAAGATTAAAAATTAATTATAAATATTTCCAAAGTACCTAGAGATTTTCCAAAAGCTCATTCAACGACTTCGTGCGCGCAAAAGGAATTCTCGAGAGAACCGTATTTTTGGCCGCAATAAAAAGTAGGCTATGTCCTTCCCCGTGGTCTATTCTATATGTGCAGTTTTTTCAAATTTCAAAATCGGTCCAGTAGATTCGAAGCCTATTCAATGCAAACAAACAAACAAACCTTTTCTCTTTATTATATTAATATAGACTATAGTTGTTTTTCCACTAAGGCTGGGACTATATTATGTATTACCAGAATCTCTCCGACTGGAGAAAATTCAGAGCATTGAAAATAGTAGTCTGCACCAATACAGAGCTGAAAATCGGACACACGATTTGGCAACTGTCACATTTGACATTGATATTTGACTCAACAGTCGTGTGTTCGATTTTCAACACTATTGTATGCGTCCAGAGTTCTATTTTCATGCTCTGAATTTTCTCCGGTCGGAGAGATTCCGGTAATATAGTCCCAGCCTTACCGGCGCGGCGCCGGGGCAGCCGGTGATATATTATGTCAGATGGGAGTCATCACAGTGCCGTTGCCGGCCCGGTAAGTGTAAATCATGCCATATACAGGGTGACCTGAAATTCGATACATTCCTTTGAAAGACAGAAGTAGACCTCACTTACAGTAATATTTTTCATGGCATCCCTTATCCGAAAGTTGATATTTACAAAGTTATTGAAATTTCAAAAATTTTTTCTTTATTTTCGACTTTTTGACTTTGACATGACGTATTTTTAAAACTATTTGTCTTTTTAGTGATTTTTTTATGTATTTTAACCGTCAATGAGTCAAATATTATTTTTAAGGAATAAATAGGGACAAACTAAGCGAGAATTTTTCATTATGAGACTTGAAACAGAATTTTCTTTTAACAAAGACAAAACAATCATCAGGTAACGTTATCTCAAGAATTACTCTACCTGAGGCGACCTTTTTTTTCAATTGTTTCCTTTGTTCAAACTTCGGGATGTTTCGGCTACTGTCGTCGCGGCCCTTTGTCAATGAGTTACCGACTGGCTTAGAGAACAAATTTAGTAGCTAATATTAGTTTTAAGTCAACTATTGCCGTGTACGGATGTATTGTTGCTTTAAACTACACCCTTACTTCTACTTGTGATTTTTTTGTATCGCGATGGCTACTTTTGAGTACGATGAATACGCTGACATCTTGTTTTGTTACGGACTTTGTAATGGTAATGCTGCTGCTGCACGAAGAACATACGTTAAACGTTTTCCGAATCGACGAGTGCCAAACGTTAGAGTGTTTTCAACAACATTTCGACGAATTCGGGAAAGCGGCCGTGGGTGCCAAACGGACTGGGCACCAAAAGGAGAAAACCCCAGGATAAAAAAGAAAGGGCCCATCAAACCAGATTTAGTCTAAATGTCTGGATGGGTATAATTAATAATAATTTAGTTGGACCTCATTTTTTGCCTCAAAATTTAAATGGTGAAATGTACGAACATTTCCTAAGAGAGGAGATTACTGGTTTAATGGAAGATGTGCCAACGGCAACTCGTCGTAATATGATTTTCCAGCATGATGGTTGCCCGGCCCACTTCCGCCTCGGCGTACGCCAGTGGCTAGACCAAACATACCCACATCGCTGGATAGGTCGAGGCGGGCCAATTCCTTGGCCAGCACGGTGTCCCGATTTGACCCCGTGTGATTTTTATCTTTGGGGTCATATGAAGGCTTTGGTGTATACTACACCCATAACTACTGTACAGGAGCTCAGAAGCCGCATAAGAAATGCAGCAGAAGAAATCAAAACTAGTCTTACTACCAGAATAATCAAAACAGAGGTACGGAGAAGACTACGGGCCTGTATCAGAAACAGAGGTTCACATTTTGAACAAGACCTAAAGTAGAATATTTATTATTAAATTTAATTAAACATTGATGTTTTTTAAACACAATAAACGTAATTAAATTCAAGTTTTTCCTTTTATTTTAACCTTATCGCAAATAAATCGATTTAGACATTATTTCATTTTACTTCTAATATGTTTACTACAACGTCATATTTTTATGAAGACATTTGCACCTTTTTGGAAAGCTAATGAGATAAGGAAGTTATTTAGAATATTTGTACGCATTGTATCATACATTTTTTTAAGAAAATCACCTGTTTTTAAGAAAAATGTGCATTTTTCTTAAAAGAAAATTCTGTTTCATGTCTCATAATGAAAAATTCTCGCTTAGTTTGTCCCTATTTATTCCTTAAAAATAATATTTGACTCATTGACGGTTAAAATACATAAAAAAATCACTAAAAAGACAAACATTTTTAAAAATACGTCATGTCAAAGTCAAAAAATCGAAAATAAAGAAAACATTTTTGAAATTTCAATAACTTTGTAAATATCAACTTTCGGATAGGGGATGCCATGAAAAATATTACTGTAAATGAGGTCTACTTTCTGTCTTTCAAAGGAATGTATCGAATTTCAGGTCACCCTGTATAGTATAAGGCATGATTTTCACTTGTGTGTGTGGCGAACAACATTAATACATAAATAAATCAATATGTGAAGCGAAAACAGAAGTTTTAATTTTCGTAGAAAGAAACCCTTTCTACGAAAATTATGCTGATCTGTGTATGAAATTTGACACAGTTAAATTTTATTTGGAGGACGCTAATATTTTATTAATTAATGGCTACAAACACATAAAAGTAATAAAAACAACAACAACAAACGCTACATATTAGTAAACCTCAAATAAGTAACTCACAGTAGCATGCGTTTGTATAATAACAGTAGGTTTGTATAATAACGGTGTTGGTACTTGGTTTAGCAATTTGTTTCATTTGACACAATTGTCACAATCTTTCTTTCACATTTCAGATTTTTTTTTTTCATTTTTATTCCGTATCTAAGAGGCATTTTGTTAGGGAATAAGTAAAGGTCAAATGTGTAAATTGGTCGAATTTCAAGGACTGGGCGACCTCTTGTTGAGTATATTCATACATTTTTGCCCGGCAGATATGCGGTCCGCGGCTGCCGGTGCCTTGGTCAGTTGAAAAATATATGGTGGTTGTGTTGTGTTGCGGGGACAGCCAGAAAACGTAAAGGTTAACTTAGTAGCTAATACTAAAATAATAACAAAATGTCGTGTCTTTGGCCGTTTATCCCACGCTAGCTTTTGCCCGCTGTTGCTTAAATACTGCATCCCACGGTAATACTGAACTTTTTCGAGATAAAAGTATCCTATGTGTTAATCCAGGGCATAAACTAATGCTATACCAAATTTCATAAAAATCCGCTCTATGGTTTTTGCATGAAATATATTGACAAACATCCATCCCACCATACATCCTCACAAACTTTCACATTTATAATAATTTTACCCCACATGCGCGCAATTTAAACTTAAAGCGGGTCGTTGTGAAAGCGCCTTTATACAAAATCCTTGCCAAATTGACGAGAAAAAGAAAAAGAGCATAAGCGCTTTTACATTATAAAATTTGTAAACCAATACAAATTGGAGAACCACGAAATTCAACTTTATGATACAGCAATAAGCTACATAATTGAACAGCATCGAATGTTTTAGGCACTAAGGACGTTGTTTAGCTTTTAAGAGGAGCTAGTCCTGTGGGACTGATTTCCTTTTTTCACCCTACAAAGTTTGGTTTAAATGCTGTTCGTTCAAGTTTCAATCTTGCTTCTGTAACCTTAAGGTCTATTTTACAAAAATAAGCTGTTCTCTAAGATGGATATTCTGGATAGCTTAGTTTTATCGAAGAGACAAAATACGAATACACAAAATACAAGATTACAAAATACGAAGACAATCATTCGGCTTCTTTTGAATAACTAAACTTTACAGCGATGAATAATGAATATGATAGTTCTATATCAACGGACTTGGTATAACAGTGTCCGTACTCCGTACCAGCCGTAACAGTAGTCGGTACCAGCCAACCTGAACGTGGGTTCTATAAAATATTGTTTTTGTGAGTATATTATTTGGGTTGCTAATTCAAAATTATGTAGAGAAATCGTTGAAACTTTTTTCGAATAATTGAAAAGGGGAATTATTCAGAAAGTAAAAATTATTTCCCACTTTTTAGTGCATTTTTACCTGTTACTTTGCAAGTCGGTTTTCATTTTTTTTGTTTAAAAATGTTAATTTACGTTTGAGGCACGGAACCCAAAAAACAAATATTTAGAACCCTGAAAATTAAATATCTATCACAAAGTACGTCGGAAAGGTCTTCTACTTGCGCAGAAAAATATATCGATATAATAAAAAAAAACTTGATTACAAAGACGTAAAGACCAATTAACCGTCGAATGTCTAGTTAAATTAGAAATGCATAATTAAATAATTGGGATCATTCGTCGTTGTCTTCCAACGTCTTCATTATTTACCATTAACAGTTTAAACGTTAATTTTAACAAAGTAATATCATAATTAATTATTGAAGGTTTGTTAAAATATATCTAAAGTGGCAAATAAATTTGGTTCCCCTTAATCTAATTCAATATCGTATCTACACCGGAAATATTTTCTAAATGGGATCTCAGATCTGGGCACAATCCGTATCAAAAATTTGCCTTCATGATGAGAGAAGTTGTATCGCCTCACTGTGAGCAATGTGGAGTTGTTGAAGACTTACATCGTTTATAGATGTATGAATGTGACATGAGCCTGTGCGTAATAGTATACTGAGTGCCTTGAATTTGAACAGAAGCGATATAGGGACATTTAATTTTCATAAAATTTTGTCGCAATCTAATAATGCCGAGGCAAAGGTTTTGTTCAAATTCATGGCACAATTATGAGAATAGGTGTTTCCCTGTATATTTTTTGTCGTTAGTTATAAAATTAGGTTACGATGGGACTGACGCTGTGCGCTAAAAAGCCCTAAATAAATAAGGAATTTAAAAACAATGTCCCTCGGTACTAGATTGTTTTTCTACGAAAGGACGGCCTCTGAAAAACGATGAAACTCGGAAGACACGAAGAATGTAGTAGTACCTACTACTGTAAGACTTCCAAAACTAAGAATCTTCTTAGGTATCTACCACAATTAACCTTAGCGTGACTTTGAATGACCATTGCGTGTTCTTAACCAATGATTGTTCGTCTACCTGAGACCTTTTAGCATCATAAAATAATAGTAATTTTATATTTTAGGGTGGCTCTCCAATCTCCATACATGTGAAGTGGGCATGAAAATAGTTTTTTTTTTTGGTCTAACCGTAGACTAGAGTATCTTGTGGGGTATCGACGAATAGGTATTTTTTGTTAAAGGCAGGGTGTCATACATGACTTTATTACTAAATCAACAATTTTCGAGTAATCGACATTACTAAACAATAAGATATAGAAACATGTAAGTTTACATGCTGATCGAACTTGCTAAAAACTTTTTAGGAAAATTATTACAAGCGGAATTTGATATTGACTTTTGAAGTAATTTAAAGAAAATCTATTGCGCTTTGTTAGTTATGGAACTCTCCTTCGACATGTTCTAGACATGCTTTTTGTTAGGTTTCTAATACTCTAACTACAGATGATTAATCAAACAATGTTTATAAACGGTTAATATTATATGTTTCGGTGTAATAGGAGACAAAATCTCTAGATACTTGTATCGCACTGCGCAATGCGCATGCTCAGAGCAATATATTTCACGACCGCGGCTCGGGACCAAACAAACTTACTGCGTAATCGTTACGGCTTCCAAATCAAGACATCTTGATATTGCAGAGATATTAACTCTGCTAATATGTTAGAATGTATGTAGTTATTCATTTACGCAGAAGCTGCAACACACGTTTTACACAAAATCACACTACCTTTAAGTGGTGGTTAGTGGTGGAAGAGACCAACTGGAAAAAAAAGGAAGTAAATCCTGTCCGGCCATACTAACTGAGAAACTGATTTCTATATTATAATAGTAACGTATAACCGCCTCATTTTTTTGGAAGTCGCTTAAAAAGGACTAATCCCTGCAGTGGAAGGCATTGACCGGCTAAGACGAAAAGCCCAAGTTTAATATGAAATGGAAACGAGCAGATGTATCGTTTGTAGGTAAGCGTTTACATTGTATATTAAAAATACAGTCCAGATTTTACGTTTATATCATTAGCGGTTACGGCTGTGCGAGCGTCTGTGTGTCAGTCTGTCAGTGGGGACATCTCCTATATATAGATGTAGATGTCATTACATTAAACGTATTCTGTACATTGAACGACTACACACAGGCATCATATTATATTGTATGTTATAAGTTACAAGTGTGATAATCCAAATATTTGAATTTGTTAATAGATAATATTATGTAAGAAAGGTAATTCGTTTTTAAATTATGTTTCTAATGTAAAATATTAATAATTAATAATATAGATACTTGTCTTATGCATTAGGATAACGTATATTATGGTCGATTTAAGGTTGAATAATTAAATAAAAAATTGTAGAACACCTGTGAAGTCTGGATTTTATTAGCTTGAAACATGGTTTGCACTTCTGTGTAGTAGACTTATCTCCTGTCGCAATTTGGGACCTGAAGCGCGAGAGGTCCAAGGTGTCCAATTTTCTTCTTTCCCGATGGTCCCCCTCTTGGGGTAAGCATTGCTCAAGTTACACGAGCATTGACGGATTTAGACGATTCCAACTATTATATACAGGCGGCTGGTTTATAGAAAGTCTATTATTGCTTAGCATCGATCTTTAGTATTGGCAAGTGCTCTGTGGAGTGACGTACAATAAATTACACGCTAAATAGTTTACTGATTATAGAATCAGTCATAATTATTTTGTGACTATAAATCTTTATCGAATCGCCAAAAACCTGATGTAACTGTCAAAAATAACGTGTTGTTTATTTATCCATATACACATAGAAAAGGAGAATATTACATATGTTCTCACTGACTGACCGACTGACATATAGACGCATGTATAGCCGTAACCGCTAATGGTAGAAGCGTGAAATTTGGACAGTAGTTTTAATTTACAATGTAGACGCACACTAGGAAGGCATTTCGAAAAACCGTTTTAAAGGGGTTAAATATCGATTAAAAGTTGGTATAGAAAATCATTAAATCTGCACTGATTACGAAGAAAATTGAGATTTATACTTCATACTCTTGCGTAAATTTATATCGTATGTGTTTGTAGCGATACGCATTTCAGGGTTTATTAGAATTTACCCCCAGAGGGTGTGAAATAAGCGTTGTTAATTCGTATGGGAAAATTCTTCACCGATTTCCGGACTAATAAATACAAATTAATGAACGAAGTGTTCCGTACAAAACGGCAAAAAAAAAACACGTTTGTTGTATGGAAGCCACGCTTAAATATTTTTTAACCTCGTTTGAGTATTTGTCATTACAGCGGCAACAGAAATACTGAATACATCATCTGTGAAAGTTTCAACTGTTTAGCCATCACGGATCATGAGATACAGCCTGGTGACAGACAGACGGTCAGAAACTGTAGAGTGTAGTAGGTAGTATATTTTTATTTATTCCAGTTCATAGCTAGTTGGGTGCAGCTAGTAATCCTGCTATCCTACTACTATTATAAATGTGAAAGTTTGTGAGGATGTATGGATAAATGTATGTTACTCTTTCACGCGAAATCTACTGAACAGATTTTGTTGAAATTTGGTATGGTAGTAGTTTAAGCTCTGGGTTAATATATAGGCTACATTTTATCCCGAAAAAATACAGTGTTCCCGTGGGATACTGTATTTACCGGAGCGGTGCCGCGGGCAAAAGCAAGTGTATAATAAGTATGTAACTTGATAATCACTTACACTTATACATATTCAAGTACAGTCGCACACAAAAACGTGAACAATCCTCGAACCGTCTGCCAAAACACAAGTGTGGCGCAGGTCGGGCATCGATCGCGCGACCCGCCGCTGTGGACGTGGATGGAATTGTACAGTACACAAAATATTATAGTGTAGGTCAGTAAACTTTTTAGGGAATTATATTTACTTTTTTTCATACAATATCCAATCAAGGATTTAAGCGTACTTTGAACAGAGTGGGTGTTGTCTACGTCAAAAAAAATTGTATAATTTGCATGTTCAAGTTCCATTTACAAAGTGCATTAGAAGTTTTTTTTTTTTCAAATTTACATTAAATCAGTTTTTTTAAACTAGGTGTTGAATTTTTTAAATATTAATTTAGATGCCGTATATAGTATATTTTGGGCTTAGATAATTTTGAGATATATTTTTTTTTTAGCTTTTTTTATTACTATGATTCGTTAAAATAAATTTCATAATATTGCATGGATTTTATGCTAAAATGTGAGACAATTGTTCTTAAAAATATACTACGTAACAAACCTAATCTAATCAACACATTCTCTACTATTATAAATGTGAAAGTTTGAGAGGATGGATGGATGGATGGATGGATGAATGTTTGTTACTCTTGCACGCAAAAACTACTGAACGGAAGTCGATAAAATTCGGTACGGTAGGTAGTAGTTAAGCTCTGGATAAAAATATAGGATACTTTTTATCCCGAAAAGTACAGTAGTGTTCCCGTGGGGTGCTGTATTTACGCGGGCGGAGCCGCGGGCAACAGCTAGTAGAAATTACAAACCAATTTCTGTCTGATCTCGTGAGAATGTTAAACTTCATCACTGGGATTTCTCTGATGCTAAGTAATTGGCATTTCGATTTCAGTACCTACTTTGAAAATGATAGGAATTTGATTTGATAAGCCCATACGGAATCTAGATAGTTCCTTTACAATTTAGGAAATTAAATCAATTAGAACGTGAAGGAAACTTTAGAGATAAATTTAATCTTAATAAACATTTTTAGGGCTTAACATATTTAACGGGACTCTTATATTTTGTTTACGACTTTACGTGATACTATTGCGATGTATGCGGGTTACTAAGTTATTGAAACAGAAAAAAAAACAAAGATTTTAAAACTAAAGATAGGCTATAACGTACATTTGACAGAAAAAATCTTCATACATGAAAAAATGACGCCATCTTAGTTTTCACCATACCTCAAATGTCAGCCATCTTGATTTCACCATACTTCTAATGTCAAAATAGCCCCAAAAACTCCAAAAGTGGGGTCATTGAAGTGGATACAGTTTTTGCCTCAACATTCCTCGTCCATATTATATACGTCTATGAAAAAAAAACACAAAATAAATAACATAATAAAAATATAATTAACATTTATACGCTTAACTGTACCCGTTATTATCAAGTGCTCGGGAGCCCAGACTCGGAGAATTCCGTTTGTTATTTTGGCATAGTGAATCAATATGCACGGGCGATGCCAGGTGATATTATTAGCCCGCAGTTCCCTTGGTGACCAAATAGTTATAGCTCTAGCGCTCAAATTCTCAAACGCCTCTTAAATTAAGAGGCTCTCCAGCCATATAAATAACTCCCCCACACCGATTTCAGTGACGGTGGTCGGTTTCATTGAAATCAGGCCAGATATGCAGGAGTAATAGGGATGATGACTACATCTTAACTATTATTTTCATTATTATACTCAGAAATATTGACGCATTACTACTTGGTAAATGTATTAATTTTTTTTTCTTAAATTAGTAAATAAACCTACATCATTAGTTTATACAAACACACACATTTATACACAAATACATTAATTATGGTAAGTATGAACTTAAACGCACAAATATCGGAGATATTTACAAACATGTTCCTGCGGCCGTATACTTCATACACTTTAACCTAGGCGTGACGTCACAGCTAGCTACGACTTTAGTTTGGAGCGTCCGTACAAATCGCTGTACCTTTGAAAATATTGACTTTTGATTTACTGTTTCTTCAGAGAAGTTAGGTACTCATATATAAGAGTACTATTTATTTATGTAATTTTTTTTATCATCTAGCCTATCTTTATAGTGCCCAAGTATGTGCGCAGTACACATAAACACTCTCTTCCTTTACTCCCATAATCCAGTGGGACGGATAACCGACACGACTGGCGAGATCAGGCGCAAGTACGACTTTTTACATGCCCATCCGACGCATCGATCATCTTTCTTGTCAGACAATCAAGTGATCAGCCTGCATTGTCCTAACCAAACTTGGAGCCAACGTTTTTGTTGTTCCAATGCGGGAATCTAACCCACGACATCCGAGTCGAGAGCCAAGCCTTAACCACTAGACCACGGAGGCTGTTACATATACGTCAACAGAAACAGTGATAACCATTTAGCCTGTTAAGGAGCTTTTAACAAAAGATGTACGGTCACCGAAAATTTTGGAGCACCTACCACAGATATATGTATAGTATCTCTCACGTCTAGTCACTACGGCAATAAACACTCCAAAAGTGATACCACCGGTTTGGTCACAAGCGACGCACACCATAATATGTTTTTATGCGAAGCAAAAACTTTCAGTATTACTACGAGAAATGTACGAACGGAGGAGTATGATATTTGGCACATTTAAAGTTGATGTGGATGGAGGTGTGCAGAAAGGTAATATTTTTGTAATTAATGCTTAGATATACATAAAATGAATAAAATTATAACGAGACACACTACCTCAGATATTATTTACACACACTACCGTGCGTTTGATAGATACAATTAATTATGTTACACGTTTACGTTTGTCAATCTGTCACATGTAGGTACATTTTTTTTATTTTTCCCGTCTAAGAAGCAAATCGAAATTACTATAGTTCAAACTTTATTAAAGATTTATATGAATTGAAGACCCAAAAGTATCTTAAAACAATGTACATTGTATTATTTTTCACTCATCACATTGTATTATTGTATATATTTCTTTGATAATCCGGCACGTATATACGAGTACCTCTGCTGGTGCTCGTAACATACGAAATTTCATTTATTCAGATACACAGAATTTTCATTTACGAAGGAACTCCACAAACTAATTAGAATTTTATTTAAAAAAGACTTTTTGCGAGGCAAAAGTGAATTTGCTACAATCTTTAGTAACATACTTTTTTTTTCCATTAGTATTTGGTGAACCCTATTGTGGCATTAAATGTAGCTATCAGAAGAAATAACGTGAAAAAGTCACGGACATGTCGAAACCAAAAGGGTTCCGAGACGTGAACTACGTAACCCTAAATGTGCCGCGCCGTGTCGCGTCTCGTGAACGGATGCTTAGAACGATAAGTTTTAATATTCCCTAATGTACTGTAAAAAATTCATAAAAATAATAGTTTAAAAAAACTAAAAAAACACGCTTTTATTGCTGACCGAACTAAAAAGTAGAAAATAATTTTTAATTACAAAGAGTTTATGTTACAGTAGTAGAAGTCAAACAATCAATCGTGAGTAATTAACTCGAAATAAAATTATAATAAAATTTAAGTTATTAACAGAATAATTCAATTCAGAGTAAAAAGCGTGGGGAGCTTGATATATTAATTATTAAAACTATTCTATTGGCAACTATCTATGAGAGGAGAGTCATGAAAATATAGGAAAATGCACCCCACGCTTTTTACTCTGAATTGAATTATTCTGTTAATAACTTAAATTTAATTATAATTTCATTTCGAGTTAATTACTCACGATTGATTGTTTGACTTCCTACTACTGTAACATAAACTCTTTGTAATTAAAAATTATTTTCTACTTTTTAGTTCGGTCAGCAATAAAAGCGTGCTTTTTAATTTTTTTTAAACTATTATTAATTTTCCATTTTTTAGTTCGATCAGCAATAAAAGCGTGTTTTTTAAACTATTATTTAACTATTATTACTTTAGTATTATTATTTTTATTTTACTATTATTTATTTATTATTTTTTTTAACTATTATTTATTACTTTTTTTTTATCGGGTTATTGCATTGTCATCGGCCCTTAAGACGTGTGCAAAGTTTCAAGTTGATCAGACGTCTAGAAACCGGTGAAAATTAAGCTCAAAGATTCCGTTACATACATAGATACATACAACCCGAGCTAATAAAAGCGTGTTAAAAATATATCACGACAAATTGATAACCTCATTGTTTTGTAAGTCAATTAAAAAGCAACTATAACCAACGAAATCACATCACCGAATATCACTTTAAACGAGTCGTGTTCGCTACACCAATAAGCCTTTTACCCAATGTAAAAGTGACAAAATAGATCCAACGTTTTCACAGCAGCAACTGTTTAAGCCGCTTTAAAAGACCGTTACATAATTATATTTTAATTGCATTTTAAATACGAGTGAGTATTTTCATGGAGCAATTTTCAGATTATTTATGTAGGTATGTTATTTGCGTGTTATTGATTTTTAATACCTACTTGTTACGGACAATCTGGCCTTTTGTCAGATTGACGGTCGAGATGATGGCCAAAAATCGATATTCATAGGAAGTGAGTTTCGAACTTAAACCATAAGCTTGTCATAGATATTTACAAATATATAACGCCCTTATATTATATCATACACTTTTACTTAAGGCTAAAGTCATGACGTCACAGATAGGTACGACGTTTGTATGGAGAGTTTTCACGAGACTTGCAAAATTTTTTAAAGAAATCACTGTACCTAGGAAAATATTGATTATTTGACACTGTTTCCTCTGAGAATCTACTCATAATTAAGAGTACTAATCATTAATGGAATAAAAAAAATGCAGTTGTCAGAACAAAACAATTCGGCGTTCAATACTACAGTGGGACGCTGATAAGCAATCATGTGTTAACCCGCTTGACCGCCATTTTGAGAAAATCTGTTTAATTAAATTTATTATAAAGAAAATTTCATGAATGTGTCAAGTTTTCATCAGTTTTTCAGTACTAAACTTATTTAATTCACTTAACACTATTTTGAAAATTACAGTTTATCGCCTGAGAAAGCGATTAGTATCAACATCACGATTTTAGTAATTTTGTGGGTTGAATAGAGAAACAGTATTGCATAACAGCGTCAAGTTTAGGTTAGTTAGGGATACAAGTGAGGATAGATTCCGATCCCGGCCGGGTCATCTCACAAATCAGCTGCAAGTGTCCGGCGTTTACACAACGATTAAACATCTACACATTAGGGCTGCCGCTCGTGAGTTTCGAAAATAATAAATAACAAAAAATATTTTACTCAGCTAACAAAACCAAAAAGGGTTCTTACCAAGTAGACGAATAATATTTTGCTCTGTAATAATAAAAAAGACAAGTGCCCCACGACACAATCCGTAAGTGGTTAATAAAATAAAAAGGGTAATAAAAACCACACTAAATGGCCGAATACTAAAACGCTAATCAAAATGAAGGGCCCTCCTATTCACAGGCCGTCGCTGTCTCTGCTGGCCGAAATGACAAGGACAGCATGTGACTTGAGCGTTACATATTTTCAATTGATTCTGTTTAATGTGAAAATAATAAGTGAATCTATTGTTCTAGTATTCGGACGTTTGTCCTACACTTTGTCGCTTTATATATTTCAGTATTATTTGATTGTTATAAATACAACTTTGCAAATAAAAATCCACAGATTCAATTTTATACCTTAGACATTTTATATAACGCTGGAAATATCTAGTTAGATTAATTTGAATTACTTACCTTTGAACTCGACTATACCAGAAATAATAGAAACGAGACTGGTGGAATTCGTATAATAATACTAGCTAACCCGGTAAATGTTGTTTTGCCATTGTATGTATTTATAATGCCACATCATATAAAAAAAATTGTCAAAAAAAAAAAAGTATATTCAGGGGTATCTACTTTGATAATTAACTATCGGGGTTCCTTGGTGCACTACGGAATCCTAAAAACGATGGGAGATACTTATTAACGTCATATTTGAGTTGTAAATCGCAATCTTCACAAAAACTACTTTTTCTTTCTCTACTGATTTCTATGAATTTCATCTAAATATAAAATTCGTCCCAATCTTTAAGTCAAAACAACTATTTCGTCCTATTTTTAATCTAGATTAACGTAAAATTACATCGACCGTTTTATTTCTTTTGTTTAGCAATGGTTAGCTTATTTTTTCTAGGAATTCTATCAATTATGATTATAATAATTAGATTTAAACTATCCGACTACGCCTACGGTTCGATATTATGTAATCTCTATGAAAGTTATTAAATTATGAACCGCTCAATTTAACAGTAATTATTGGTGTTAAATATTATAAATACAGTTTGAACCATTTAATATCAGGAAATGTTTAATTGAGTAAAATATATTTTACTGAATCAAAATATTTACTATACTAACAAAAACATTATATTCTATTTAAATAATATAATATTTATACACAAATTTTGCTTGAACATCTAATAATTTTTTTTAAATGAAATAAAAAGTATTTTTTTATTTTTATAATTAAGATCAACTCGTTGACAAAGACACCACAGTGGCATCGCAAGAGACTTTTCTCCTAGTTTAATTACTGGCTACACCAGCAAACAACCGGATACAACCTTTCGCTGTATCCGGTAGCTGTATTAGTTTTTGTACTGGTTGCGTCACATTTATACACACAAAAATACGTTAGAGTGTAAAAATCCAATTTCACACACGGAATACTGCACATGCTAAAGTGCGGTCGCGGAGCACGTAGAATTCATACTGAAACGCTCCTTAAAATTAGAGGTTCCCTAAACCACAGACTGTTATCGTCTGAGCTTAGCAGAATAAATGGGTAAAGTGCAGTCGCAAAGCACGTAGAATTTCGTACATTGACTGATCGCTATTTGTCTCTTTTAAGGAGCGTTCTTAAGGACCGTTTCAGTATCCGGCTCTTAAAGCGTCCAAATAAAGAAGAAAATCTAATGGCATGCCGGTTCGCACATATTACTAAGTATACCTATATGGCGCTAAGTATACTCGCTAAGTATACGTCTATATGGCGCGCGCCGATTCGGACGATCTAGTACGAACGTCTCAGATAGTAAGCACTGCAGGCGAAGGCAGGGCAGCAGGTGAAGAGAACATCAATAACGCTAAGATATTATATGAAAAGAACTTTATTTTTTGTTCCTTTTACTTTAGTAGTATGTTTTCCGTCGGGTATATTCTAATTGTGAGGTGGATAGGATAATCTACCGCGCTAGCCTCCTGCGGATAAGCAAACTTGTCGGGTCTTCAATAATTGCTAGTCTTGCGGCCGAATACTGGAACGATAGTTAAATTAGGTGAAGCTCAAGTGTAAATATGCTGTACTTGTCATTTCGGCTAGCAGAGACAGCGACAGCCTGTGGATAGGAGGGCACTTAATTTTTATTAGCGTTTCAGTATTTGGCCGTTGGTAAATATGCAGGTTTTCTATTGACGACCTCTGTGGCTCAGTGGTTAGCAAATTGACGCTCAAGCCGGAGGGCGCGTGTTCGAATCCCGCCAGGGAACAAAAAAAAAATGTATTCCTGACACATAAATGGGTCGCATATTATATATGTGTATTAGTGCGTGTAGGTGTGCGTGTGCGTGTGTGTTTTATGTATTTGTGTGAGTGATGATTTATTTTTTCTTTGACTAGCCACAAGGCCCACAAGTTAATCAATGTCGCATAAACTGTGAAAATAAGATTTAGTTATAACTAAAAATATTTTCAAACTAACTATACCCTGTAATCAAGTTACCAGTATCGATCCCAGCCTAGTCGAGCCGATAGAAAATGAAAGCAATTTGTTCGATACTGCATCGGATTGGAACGGGCGTTTTCATACTTACATAGCTACTATTATTACAGAATACTGCCTCTACAGAGATATTTCAGATTTTTCTAATAAAGAATGACTTAGATTGCTTTGGAAAAGCTTATAGCTGGGCCACACTGAGTAATGATGTTAATTGCAAGGAATGCATAAATACGATAGTCTACTTTTGTAGTGGCACTAGAATTTGTTTTTTTCTTTTTGCATATCAGCCTTATACGTTGCCAATCTTAAGCTTTTTATGACTAGCGAAAGTGTTTTTATGGCCTTTAAACTTAGGCCTTTTTATCCGTTATTGGATAATTTATAAAGTATTCTCCGAGCGAAGCAACTACTCTTGAAATACTGTAGTGCCTGGGACAGTTGGTTTTTAAATGTCGTTGGTTGCCCAAGCACACACGGCATTCTCACAATACAGTCAGCCTAGTCCAGAGTAATGACTGGTCAATACGTCTGGGGCCAACCATGTGCGGGTTTCCTCACGATGTTTTTGTTCACCGTTAGAGCGTCCGTATGATGTACTTGAGATCTGAAAAAGTCTTATTGGTACACGCCACAACCTGAGAATCGAACATGCGCTCTCTCGAGTGCGATTCAAACGGAATACCCACTAGGCCACGGAGCTCTTTTATGGCCTTTATACTACCTAAAATAACTAGGGCAAATGTTGTGTGTTTATAGCCCTTAGGGAGTCCCGGGCCTCTGGAATTGGCAACGCGTGGAATCGCCAATGGTGAGGACCCAAGTTATGGTCTGACATAAAATGGACAAGGTTAGAACTCGGGACATACCTACTAGAGAGAGACAGTCTCATAGAGGTCATAGAGGATATTTTTTGTTTACCCACGTGAAGTTAAGATAATTGGAATCGCAACAAAAATATTTTGTTCAACCCTATTTTAATTGCACGTTGACCACTTTAACGATTGAAAATTCCAACTGGATTCACAATTAAGACGACCATTATACTGATCTACCTATTGCTCTCACTTACATCACTTTTTTATACCTTTTCTACAATTAAACATGATGCCGTTTTTTTTATTTTATACCATTTATATCATTTATCAAACTTGACATACACTGACCTGTAAAAGAAAGTACTACCCATCTACACTTTTTCGTTTTAGAAACTAGTAAAAAATCGATAAAATTTGCTGTAAAACCGTTTTTAGATATATTCATCATGTCCATCCGTCCGTCCGTGACACTTGACCTGTTTTTCAATACTAAATCTGTCACTTCTATACATAAAAAATGAAATTATAAAAGTGTAGTCTACTTTATTTAGCAGGTAAATGTAGATAAATCAAGTCCTGCCTTATCTAAATCATAACAGATAGAGTAAGCCCCAAGAAAATCCTAATAAAATTATAAATGCGAAAGTTTGTGAGGATTTTTCACGCAAAAACTACTAAACAGATTTTAATGAAATTTGGTATGGTAGTAGCTTAGCTTCTGGATTAAAACATAGGCTACTTTTGATCCCGTGAATGAACAGTATTCCCGCGGGATACTCGATAGTATATTTACACGGGTCGAGCCGCGGGAAACAGCTAGTTAGTTATTAATTATAATAAACTATACTTACACTCAATCAATCAAATATTAATATGTGCATTATTGTAATTTATATGTCAATTGTATCTAATCAGATCTTTAATGGAATTCCAGAACACGGGCCTCAAAGGACAAAATGAGTGCAAGTGTGAGTTTTTCTTTTAGCACTTAGGCAAGAAGGTAAATCGACATTTTTTTTTTTTTTTTTTTTTATTTATTTATTTATTTACAACTTACAACTTCTATCATTACAGGCTTAAACCTAATACAATAGAGTGTTACTAGTAGGTACTTAAATCTATCTTACTTGCTACACAATAGGTGGCCTTAGTGAACTCGTTCAATGAGCACGTAAATAAATCGACGGTGTTTGCGACCGTGTTCAGCGTCCGCAGCGCCCGCGTGAGCGGGGCCATCCGCAGCAGGTTGGTGCGCGCACGCGACACCTCCAGCAGCGGCGGTCGGCGCCGCCGCTCCGCGTACCCGTCCGGCACACACAGCCTGGCCGCTTGTAACACAGCTGGATTGTGCGTTACACCGCGCAAAACTTTCACTACATATGTGGCCAGGGCCACTTCCCTCCTAACTTCTAATTTATAGTAGCCGACCATACCCAGAACAAATAGCGTTGGATACAGCAACGGATAACCTGGGTACACGCCGTACCTTTTGAGATGTATGAAGCGCACAAATTTGTTCTGGATACGTTCTAGCATATTTATGTATTTGTCCTCGTGTGGGGACCAAATCACGGCATTGCTTTCTAAGTGGCTTTTCACGAGAGCTTCGTAGAGTGCTTTCAAAGCTGCGATATTATCAAACTGATGAGCTTGTCGTAGCAGAAACCCTAGATTGCGATAAGCCTTTTTACATACGTCAACTATGTGTTTTCTGAAGTTTAAATCGGGTGTGAAGTTAACTCCTAGATCCTTAATCTCAGTGACGCGTTTCAGTGGTGTTCCCTCTATGTGGTATTGATGATGACGAGGAGAGCGAGCGCGGCTAACTGACATTACGCAGCACTTAGCCGTATTGAAGTACAGCTTATTGTCACTAGACCACTTCACAATTCTGTCTATGTCCTGCTGCAGTTTGTGATGATCAGCGTCCTCTATTATTTCCATTATAATTTTTAGGTCATCGGCAAATAATAAGGCTATCGCTTTTTTGATAACTTCCGGTAGATCATTCAAAGTCACAATAAATAGAAGAGGACCTAAATTGCTGCCCTGACTCACGCCAGATCTCGTGAAATATGTTTCAGAAAAGCATCCGCCACAGTCCACGTACTGACATCTATCCCGCAGATAGCTTGCAAAGAAAGCTAGGGTATGCGGGGCACAACCTGCCTCAGCTAACTTCGACAGAAGAATATCATTGTCGACTGTGTCGAACGCCTTTCTGAAATCAAAGTATGCTACATCTACCTGATTGCCAGCGTCCACAGCTGGTACAAGATGGGTCATCAAATCCAGCAAGTTTCCTGTCGTTCCTCGCTCAGGACGAAAACCATACTGAGCGTCATTCAACTGGCTACATACCTGAGTATACATGTCACGATGAATGGCGGACTCAAAAACCTTGGCTGGAGTACAAAGGACCGCCACTGGTCTATAATCACTGGGTTCCGTGCCACCCCCGCCCTTTGGTACCGGTACAACACGTGAAAGTTTCCACCGCTCGGGAAACTGCGCGGTTTCTATACACGTGTTGAACAAGTGTGTCAAAGGCTCTACTAACACTCTACTGCAGTCCTTGAAAACATACACTGGTATACCATCCGGACCATCCGAACGCTTGGGCGGCAGGCGAGCGAGTGCGCGGCGCACGTCGCCAGGGCGTAGACGCGTAATTTGCACACGTGCGCCCGGCGCCGACGACGCCGCTGCGCTCGCCACCGCCACGCTCAGCGCCGGCGGCTCCGGATTGTACACAGAGTAAAAGTATCGAGCGAACTCGTTCGCCGCTTCTAGCTCAGTCAATTGTCGACCATTTCGCATTAACCTTTTTGTGCCTGAACTGTTTTTCCTGGATCTCACGTAGCTCCAAAAGGCTCGCGGATCCGTAGCCAGATGACTTTGCATCCTATCGCAATATCGGTTATGAGCTTGAGCCGTCTCGATTTTCACCCTCGCCCTACATTGAGAGAAGGCCGAGTAGTCTGCCGGCAGTCTACTCTGCTTGTACTTTTTGTGTAATTCGTACTTACGTTTTACCTCTCTAATAATATCGGCAGTGTACCAAGCGGGAAACTTCCTAGAGCCTAAGTAACTATTTTTCTGAGGAACGCAAACGTCAATAGCTTCATAAATTCTATCATAAAAAAAGTTTAATGCAACATTAGGATCACTTATATTATACATTTCGGACCAATCTATTTCATTTAATAAACTATATAAGCGATAAAAGTCCGCTTTATTAAAGTTCCAACGCTTACTATTCGCTGCCGTCGGAGAGTGTGATGCCGGGTGCGCGGGCGCGAGGGGCGGCGCGCGGCCGCTGAGCCCGAGGCGCACCGCCAGCGGCGGGTGATACGCGTCCACGGGTTCCAGCGCCTCGTCCGCCGCGTCCACGGAAATCCCGGCGAACGCACTTAATACCAAGTCCAGCTGACGATCGTTGCAGTTGGGCACCGCGTTATATTGAACGAGTTCACCAAAGGCCATAAAATATTCATAGTAGTTACTTACATTTATATTGCACGAGAACAAGTTAAAATCGCCTATTATAACTAAATTTTTACCATATTTAATACATATTTTTTCTAACACACTAAACATTAGCATATACTCGCTCTCATCAGCCTGAGGCGGAATATAAACTGCACAGCAAGTAAATAAAAATCTATTTTGCGTATGAACTGTGGCACAAATCACTTCAAAGCTGTGAGCGTCAACATAGACATCGGTCATCACCTGGCGTAGCTCGTAGCGCGGTTCAGCAACTAAAAGTACGCCACCGTGCTTCCGCCCGTCCGCCCTATCACATCTTAGGATGTGGTATCCCGGAAGTGAGAACTCAGCATTTTCTATCGTACTATTTAACCCTGTTTCTGTCATCACAAATAAATCTGCTCCTGACGACTCTAATAACGCCAGGAACTGCGTAGTCTTTGTACGCAGTCCTCTGACATTTTGATATAAAATGTTAAAATGTTTATTCGGCTTGCAGCGGGGCTTGTTTGGTTGAGCGTCGAAACCAAATCCATTCGCTATATTCTACATTCAGAGGCCACACATCCGGTTCACACAACTTTTCAAAATTACCTTCTGTGATACCGACCTTAAAAGAAGCATACTCCCGTTCGGTTTTAGGTTTCAGTTTTTCGATATCGATTTCACAGTCCTTGCCGAGTATATTTTCTATGTAATCCTTCAAATTTTTTTCGCTTGTGCTCTTATCTAGTCTCCACACATGCAGGAATTTCTTACGTTCGACAGCTTTTAGGGATACTGTAGACGTATTGCCGCCTCTTTTTATCGGGTTTGTACGTTTACGATTTCTAACTTGTATCCAATTCAGACCTCCGACTTCAGTATTTCTGGTCACCGCTGCATAGGAATTGACATTGAGCTGCAGCGGCGCGGACACCGACTGCGACGCGTACACCGGTGGCGGCGCGGACACCGGCATATAATAATCTATAAATATTAATACAGAACTATAAGAGGTCGCCCGTCGAAATTCACCCAAAATAATTCATGTAACTTGTATGTTTGAACTGTTTCTTGGTCATAGAAAATGAATAAAAAAATGTGTACATGTTATCACAGATTGACAAGCGTCGACGTGTATATAATATTGTATCAAACGCTCGCTGTGAGTTGATTATCTGAGGTAGTGTGTTGTTGTTATTTTTATGAATTTTATGTTTAAGCACGATTAAAAATATAATATATGGTTTCTGCACATCTTCCTCCACATAAACTTTACCTGTATCAAATTTTATACTTCCCCGTTTGCACGATTATCGTAAATCTGTACTCAAAGTTTTCGCTTCACGTATTAATTGGTATATATGTGATGATATTATACTTACCACGGGATCAGACTGACGTGGTGTGAAAGCTTCCATAGATATTAATATATAAATGTCGTATGTTTGCCTAGCACAAACGAGATTCTTACAACAGATCTCTTAGTCCATACGTTTGGGGCCAACTATATGCGCGTTCACTCCCTCACGATCTTTTCCTTCACCGTTTGTAACTTCGTAAGTCGATAGATGTTTTTATTTATACTAACCGTATTAAAAACGTTGAAAGCGCTCCACTTTATTTACGAATAGCGCTTTATAGTTTACAAATAAATACATATACCAAACACTGTCATGTGACAAACTAGAGAACGGTGGGCTTTTATAGTATGTCGGCCAAAAGTCAGTTCAGGCGAGAAACAACGGAATTGTATTATGAAGAAAGACACCTGAGCAACATCTAAATACCTACTAAATGGCTAGATCTTGGTATTTTAAATCCCGACCTAGTTTCAAGGCTTTCATATGGCCATTGTCTATTTGACGAATGTATCTTTGATATTACGATTTGTCATTTGAATAGCGTCATGTTCTTCATGAAATATTCAAAATATGTAGGTAGTAATATACGACTGTGTTTTGTTTTAAGTTAAAATTATAACATAGAATTATGACGAATTATAACATATATATGAAGAATTATAACATAGAAATACACTCACGAACAGAGAAACAGCTCTTATAGAACGATCCAATTCCATCCAAATTTAAACATTTTGACGTCCCCTTGAACGGCCCACTATTTTTACACAAATTCGTGGACACACCGTATGCTCGCAGTATCAAATCGAAAGTCTTTCTTTAGTCTGTGATATGTAAGAAATAACTTTATATCTTTTACTATTTACTAGGGTTGTCTTTTATTTTTTTAAGGCTATAAGGGACAACTGTTTATAAGTATAAGCCAAAAAATATGGGATTTCAGTTTTTTAAATAAAAAGAATTGAATCTGACGGCCAACTCTACCACCGCGCGCTCATTTGTGAATTAAAATATCGCGCGCTTCCGCGACTTCCTGTTTACACACTTCCGTCCCATTTCACGGAAACACTCCCACAAATTGCAAGAAAGCGAGAGGAAAGATGTTTTTTTAAGTATATTTATTATCTGAGAATCTAGCTAGTTTTAGCATAATATTTTAATTAGTTTTGGGGCGCCCAAGATCATATTTATGTGTATGGGATATTGCTAGTATTGTGAACCTGAGCCTGTTTGCCTAGCACAAACGAGATTCTCACAACAGACCTCTTAGTCCATACGTTTGGGGCCAACTATATGCGCGTTCACTTCCCTCAGCTCTTTCCTCTCGCTTTCTTGCAATTTGTGAATTAAAATATCGCGCGCTTCCGCGACTTCCTGTTTACACACTTCCGTCCCATTTCACGAAAACACTCCCACAAATTGCAAGAAAGCGAGAGGAAAGATGTTTTTTTAAGTATATTTATTATCTGAGAATCTAGCTAGTTTTAGCATAATATTTTAATTAGTTTTGGGGCGCCCAAGATCATATTTATGTGTATGGGATATTGCGAGCATTGTGAACCTGAGCCGTGAGCACTTTTTAATTTTCACCCCTCGATCGCTCGATTTACGGGACAGCGCTTGTGCCGGCGGCGCGGACGGGACTTTTTAAATAATACAAAAAAACAGGTGTCCCAGTAAATACGGGACGACTTGCCCTATGCCTTACCTAAAATAAATAATGTATTTATTATAATACACATAAGAAATGCAAGGGGAAAAGAGTTAAATTAATTACCTACTATTTATTACAAATTAATTATGAGACATAAAATTACATAAATAAGAGAATCGCAGTCGTTTTAATTAATGATGGTTTTTAAATTCGTGACATCTGCCAGCTTTTTGACACGACAAGGACCATCGTGCTGCCAAGCGCCGCCTGATGACAGAAAAAGTATCGATAATTCCACTTACTTCTAGATACCACTTACGCCACCAGATGACGCTTTGTGTGAGGTGGGTCTGCCCCCCAACGGCAGAAAAATATCAAAAACCCTAATGTTAAAAAACAATAAAATATTTTTGGAAATTCAAAGCACGTAAGTTTTAACTCTATCAGCTATTTATTATTTGTCTCCTTGCTTGTATGTTATGTATGTATCTATCCAATAAAATAATAATATCCACCTACAAAGTCCTATTTAGTTATGCAAAATCTAGTTTCAAACGAGATTTAGACGCGATTTTAATAAAGAATTTAATTACGACGTAGTTTCACAAATTTCTCAATAGCTGCCACTTAAGATTTGCTTTATTATTTTAATGAAAAGTTATAATTTTGTAGCAACCCTATTACAACGCTCTAAGTTGCAGCACTCATTATTCTTCGCTTCACCTGAACGAACTACGAATTTGCGAGTTTCAGCAGTAACTCAGTAAAACCTTCCAAGTAGTTGCTTTTGGCCTTTATTATTTATTGAGTGTGAACAATTTCAAGTTAAGCTTGTCTTTAATGAAAGAAATCGAGCAATAAAATATGATTTAACTTCGAGGAGCATAGTTTTGAGTCACTTGTTTATTTAGAAGACAAACAATATATCAATAACTAGCTGTCCCGTCGCAGCGACATTGGAGTAGACATTGGCATTGCAATCCATTTTTAGGGTTCCGTAATACTTAAGGAACCCTTATAGTTACGCCCTGTCCGTCCGTCCGTCTATATGTCTGTCTATTCGATCGTCTCGGTCGCGGCATTGTTAATGAGAATATCGGCACAAAAGTTAATAGAAACTCGAAACAAACATATTAACCGGTCAACTTCAAAATTTCAAATTGTCAAATTTTCAACCATACGTATACATAAACAAAATTAAGTTTAGCTATCAGTTGCGTTTTGTTATTCCATGTCAGTTGTGTTTTGTTATACCATGTTTTATATATAAGGTATTTATCTATGAAATTGCCGTTTTGTATGAAAAAATTTAAACGAATTTTTTTCATGTATTTTTATTTGTATTAATCGAAGTAATCACCCATACAATCAATGCATCTTTGCCAACGCAGTGGCAGTTTATTGATGCCCTTCTTAAAGAAATCAGCTGGACGGGAGGCAACAAATTCTTCAAAGGCATTTTGTACTGCCTCTCGGGTATTGATTTTTTTCCCGCCAAAAAGTTATCCAAATTCTGGAAAAAGTAGTAGTCTGTAGGCGCAAGGTCTGGTGAGTAGGGTGGATGACGGAGAGCTTCCAACCCCAGTTCTTGCAACTTGGAGACCGTCTGCTGTGCAGTATGAGGTCGCGCGTTATCGTGCAGGAGCAGCGGAGACGAGCGATTGACCAATACTGATTGGAGATGTGCCAGCTTCTCCATCATTGTGTTCAGTTCTTCACAGTACACATCTGCAGTAATGCTCACCCCATTTGGTAAGAAGCTGTGATGAATCACACCGGCGATAGACCACCAAACAGTGAACATAACTTTTCTAGGGGTAAGTTTTCATTTAGGGCATTATTTAGGTGCTGAACCAGGATCCAACCAATTTGATGAGCGCTTGCGGTTATCAAACAGAATCCATTTTTCATCGCAGGTAACAATACGGTTCAAAATTCCTTCATTTGTGTGTCTGTTGAGCAGTGCAAGGCGACGTGCCTTACGTACGACGCGTACTTTGCGCTGGCGATCATTGAGTTCGTGGGACACCCATTTGTCAAGCTTTTTTACCTTGCCAATTTGACGCAAATGGACCAATATTGTTTTGACGCTAACGTCGAAAGTTGCTGCTAATTCAAGCGTAGATTGTGTATCATCAGCTTCCACAATCGCCTTTAATTCGTCATTGTCGACCAAAGTCTTCGGACGACCGCGGGGTTCATTTTTCAGGTCGAAATTTCCAGAACGGAAGCGAGCAAACCAATAAAAGGTATTGCGTTGGTTTGTAGTGTTAGCTCCGTAAACGTCGTTGATGTTGCGTGCCGCTTGTGCCGCGTTGCTGCCACGACGGTACTCATATTCCATAATTACTCGAATTTTTAACGTATATATGATGACGAAAAAGATTGAAATGCGATGAAAATTTAACACTAATCAATAAACAAATGACTACTTTTGGAAAAAGAATTCCATGTTTTTAAAATAATATTAGAATGTTGCAGAACTGCAATTTTATAGGTAAAGACCTATTTATTTTGTTATACCACGTTTTATAACGTGTCACGTCCCACGGGAACGGGATAAAAAGTATCCTATGTCCATCACCTGGTTCTAAGCTACCTCCACACCAATTTTCAGCTAAATCGTTTCGGCCGTTCTTGAGCTATAAATAGTGTAACTAACACGACTTTCTTTTAAATATATATAGATAAGATTTCGCCTCTAATATTATGTCAGTATGATTGGCAGTATCGTATGCGTGTTTGTAAATTTTTGCGTTGATCGGAAATTGTAAAGGGTTCGAACCGCGGTAAGCCGAGCAAAGCTTGTTACTCAGGTACTTAATAATAATATGAATAATAACTAAATCTTAGCCTATCATAATTTGTATACCTAGCGAAGACGAGCAGGTAAATGTAAACTCCTATGATGTAACACTGAACATGGGTTTTCAATACTTATTGTTTTAGTTATTGTATAAGGTACCAAATAAGGAAAACCAGTGGTGTTCATAACAAGTGCGTGCAAATTATAACGTAAGATGTTCACTGTACAATTACTTACTGGAACATCTATGGGTTGTTTTAATCAAAATCTTCCTGATAAAGTATTTAGGACAATAGTATATTCTTTATACCTGAACTCGCTTCAATACAAATTTTATTTTTCAGAAACATTAACGATACCAAAACATTTCACCAAGTTTCATTCGCTGATTACGATGACGAAGTTCGAAAACAAAAATGAATGGGCTTTTGACATAAGCATCGCTATGCCACTTAGCTACGTGGCTAAACGACAGTATATATTATTATATACCAGGTATTTTAGTATAACATTTTACGTGTATAATGTAGGTATTGCAGGGTATGCTTTAGGCGTCCTTCCAACCTAACCCCTCCCTATTTATCAACAGTCTAGCCTGAAACATTGCCAAAAAGACCCCCAGCGTACATTCATCCTAAGCTTATCGATACAAACGGGTAATATTAACCTTGAAAGTTATAATATAAAATATTGTATATTTTATACCCGACCGGCTGGAACAAAATTTTGTTTGCTCGAAAATTCTGCCGTTTTGCTGCTGATATTATTACATTATGTAGTTTGTACACAAACTCTAACATGGCCACGCGGCTAATTTCCAAAGAAACGATACTTATGTGAAGAAAATATATATTGTGTCTGTCGGTAGCTCCCCAATTTCTATGGCGAATACCAACGATGTAGGTACTAACGGAACTCGAAGATTTCCGAAAGACATTAAGAGAACATTGAGCTGAACATTTTTGCTAAGGTCAGGGCTATATTTGCTGCCCTATCTACCCTACGCAGTTATCAGAAGCAATCAGGCAATTGCTGTGTCCTTCAGAAAAACACTAGCGCTTAAGCTAGGTAGGATTTTTTATAACATCAAACCGTAAGGCCTTAAAATTAACGACTCTATTTTTTTGTAAAGTTTTTAAAACAAAAATACAAAATTATCAATACAAAGTGCACCGGATCGCAATTCTCTCATTTAATTTTTTAATTAATTGTTATCGATCCGGCTTGTTATTCTATCATATAATGTTTTAAAACATATCGATGACTTTTGACGATATAAAGCACATCCCTAGCAACATCTATTGAGGATACCCCTACCGGCAGTACTAATAAGAGTCGGAGGCGTCGTAGTGATTAGACTGCGGTCTGCGGATGTACGGGGGTCTATTAAATCGGTACATGGAGGCCGCTCCCGTGTACTTGACATGCATAAGACCCTCGATTCAGTCTTAGGGTTGCCAACGAAAACTATGCCACACTTTTGACAGCCCTCGTCTCGTGACCTCTTAATCTTAGGGTTGTCGACTGAGGGGAAATTCACGAAGTCTTTCCATGCACACACGCCTTTCCGTCGGAAGTAAAGACCCGCGTTTGCTAACCCTAGTCCCGTGACCCTATTGTACTGACTATCCAGACTGAGTTCTCATACTTATAAAATAGATTAAACATTTATAATTCCATTTCATGACCTTATGAGTTGTGGCTAATGGACGTCTAGAGGCTGATAGCCATTCATTATACAATCACATGACGAAGTGATTAATTTCTTGAAAGATTTTAGCTCTAACTTTGTCCAGGTGGCTATTGGTAAAGTGCGGTCACGTAACACGTAGAAAATCGTACACTGACTCATCGCTACTTGTCTCTTTCACATGCGAACTATATATTGCTATCGCGTTTAGCAATAATATATTCCTGCGCGATTGGCGAAAGACACAAGTAGCAATAAGTCAATATACGAAATTCTACGTGCTCCGCGACCGCATTTTAGAAGTGTATAGAAAGCTGCCTAAAAAAAATCTATATTACCCTAATTCTAAGTCATATTTTACAACAAATTCGATAGAAGATTGATAAATTGTTTTTTATAAAATTTGCATAATTATTTCAAAATATGTTCCCCAGGCTTGGAATGAACGAAGCTAAAATCGAAATTCGGAAATATTTGGGAGACAATAGACTGATCATTACAACTGTAAATAATAATTTTTAAAGGAAAATTTTTGTAACTTTCCATAGTTCACAGTTTAGACACTTTTAACTAAAGATACTTTATGTCGGAATACTCTAACGGCCGAATACTGGAACGAAAGTTAAATTAAGAGACTCTCAAGTTACATGCTGTTCTTGTCACTGCCGAGCACAGACAGTCTGTGATTTAAATAGCACTTAACTTTAAGAATTGTTTAAGTTCGATCGTACACTACCACAGTTCAAATTCGACAGATTCCGTGACCCTACTTTTGTTGGTTCGCCCAATTATTTGGGCAATAATAGTGCCCATTTATGTGCGCAATAGACAAGAGCACCCTCTCTTCATTTACTCTCGTAACTCAGTGGGACGGATGACTGGCGAGAGATCAGGCGCAGGTCCGACTTTTTACATGCCCATCCGGCGCATGGATCATCTTTCTTGTCAGGCAAACAGGTGATCAGCCTGCATCGTCCTAACCAGACTTTAAAACAACATATTTTGTTGTTCCAACGCGAGAATCGCACCCACGACCTCCGAGTCGTGAGCCAAGCTAATTAGAAACACAATAAACGAGTGAATATTTACTTTGTAAATGTAAGTCCATATCCTTGCTCAAAGCTATTTGATTTTTTATCCCTTTAGACCCCTTCAGTATAGAGTTGCGGAAGCGTCATTCTATACTAAAGGGGTAAACATTAAACCATGTAGACACAGTGCTCCTCTCAAGCAATAAACACTGTTATGTCTATCGGCCGAAGGCCAAACTCAGTCAGAAAATTGGGCTAGCTCTCGCTTATCATCGTTATCAGTGACCTCTCGTTTCGCACTATAACTACGCCACACGACTTTACCTATCTTATCAGTGTGTATTCCTGGTTTTATGTGATTTTCCTTGAGATTACCTGTAACAAAATAATAAGACATTAAATTTAGACGATCAATGTATTTTTTTGGCTAATACACACGACGTATTGTCACGAAGTCCTTCGAAAGGCTATAAAAATGTAGTTGTATTCTACCTATGTAAGAATTTCTCAAAAAAAACTGTACATTAAATTTAGACAAAATTACACAAAATACGAAAATTATAATAGTCGTGGTCAGTAATTTGGCACGAAGATATTTAATATATCGATAAATAAATCTGCACTATCATAACCTATCGATACAGTCCAACATTAGCGATTTATTCCCGCCACTTAACCCGGTAAACGAATCACTGGCATATGAATAGTTCACTTTAATTATCGGGACGGTAACATCGATTAGTGCTAGTCGATTTTATCCGACGATTCCGCGTCACGATAAATTGTGAACTTTATCGTCAGTTCGGCAAGTTTTATCGATAAAATTGTAATTTTAGCGATAGTAATTTTAAGATTTTTTATCGATACTAATTCAATATTTTTGCTTGATAAATCGGAGAGATAATAATAGTGGACGACGGACGTGTGGTAAGTAGCCACTTAGCTGTTATGTTATGATACTTAAAGTGGTCTTTATTTAATACTAGCTTTTGCCCGCGGCTCCGCCCGCGTAAATACAGTATCCCACGGGAACACTGTACTCTTTTGGGATACAAAATAGCCTATGTCTTAATCCAAAGCTTAAACTACTACCTTACCAAATTTCATCGAAATCCGTTCAATAGTTTTGGCGTGAAAGAGTAACATAGATCCATCCATCTATCCATACTCACAAACTTTCACATTTATAATAGTAGGATTATCTAATAAATTATCTAATAAAATAGTTTATAGGCCGGGCCGCCTCGAGCAAATATGCTTAGTACGATGACGAAGTTAGAATTCAAATTTTTTCGAACTTCGTCCTTGTAAATAGCGAAGGCATCTTGGCTAAGGGCTCTCAACAATCTGAATCGATACACAACCGTTTACCATCATTTATTTAAAACCAATTTAATATTCTGGGTAGTTTATTCCAGTTTCTAGTAAATAAAACTAGGCTTTCTAATATCGATTTTTCAGATTTTATTGAGAGTTGATGAATTAATTGCTTTAAATGCACGAACACTAACATATATACATACACATTTTGAAACAAATGTGTACGACTCCAGTAAAATAAGTTAATCTCATTCTATGATAAACTGAATTCGCAACCAAAATGTAAGGCTTTATTTTGAACTTCGGTTTCGAATATCCATTGAACTATTATATAGAACATTGAACACAATATTAGGTTATTATACTGAATAGCGAATACTCTGTTCAAATTTCAATTTGTCAAAACGTGAACAAAAATAATAAGATTTGAATTAATGTGTCATTGGCCTAATCTATTTACGGTAAATGAGTGACATTTAAATTGGTAGCATTCTTTTATTCTAGATTCAATTGGATTTGTATGGAATTTAAAAGAAAATATGTCATCCTAAGTAACATGGTTTGTAGTGAAAATGAAAATAAAAATGTTAATTTCCAAATGAAAACTAACAAGCTTTTTTCGGAAAGTCAACAGAAAAAACTACCACCAGTTCAACCCTAACTCGCCGAGAAGGACCGGCTTAAGAAACTCGCACGTGGTCATCTTTTAGCAAATAGATAGAAAATTATTCTTTTAAATATACACATGAAATAAAGGTTTGATATCAGTATCATATAAGGTTGCTGGCTGGTTTATACGTCATTTCATTTAAAAAGAAATATTTTCAAATTAAGAAAACAACTGAACATCACATTTTATGCAATTGTTTAATTTTATTCAAATACACCTTATCTGGAGCGAACTTCGAGTATTTCTTCCTTCTGAGTTTGATTTAAAATTTCATTGAAATACTGTTTTTTGTTAGTTTTTTTTAATCGCGTATCTTTTTGGAGTTGAGGACTGAATTATGCCTGACTTAGCCCCAACGGAGATTGTCAGGGCACTCGAAATACGAAGAAATGGTCAAACCTACAGAGTGATATCCAGAGATCTTCGTCGACCAGTTTCAACGATCCATCGCAGTACCCAACGGTTCAGGGAGACCGGTACTTATGTGAGAAGAGCAGGACAAGGCAGAAAAAGACGCACTTCGAGTAGGGATGATCGTTATATTCGGCTTCGTGTACGTAGGAACCCCCGTTTGACGGCCGTCCAAGCCCGACATGAGTTAGAAGCAGTGCGGGGTGTAACCGTAAGTGAGCGTACGGTACGAAGAAGGTTCGAAGAAGCTGGTTTGGGTTCATTTGTGCCCGCCAAGGCTCCATTGCTCGAGGTAAATCATCGTAGAAACAGGTTAACTTTTGCTCAGGAACATCTACTTTGGAACGCGGACCAATGGAGTGAGGTATTGTTTAGTGATGAGTGCAGAATTCTCTTAAATCAAATTGACGGCAGGCAAAGAATATACAGACGCAAAGGCGAACGATACATTCAGACAAATTTTGAAACTACAGTTGCATACGGTGGTGGATCAATAATGGTTTGAGTGGGCATTTGTTTAGGAGCTCGCACAGACTTGGTAGTGATTGACAGAGGGAGTCTGACTGCAGACCGCTATATCAGAGAAGTTTTAGAAGAAAATGTTGTACCGTTTGCCCCATATATCGGTGACGATTTTGTTTTTATGCAGGATAATGCTCGGCCGCATACCGCTCGGGTAACTCAAGCTTATCTTAATGATATGAATATCACTGTTATGGAGTGGCCGGCGAGATCACCGGATATGAACCCAATAGAGCACGTTTGGGACTTGCTGAAAAGAAAAGTTAAGTCCAGAATTCCAGCTCCTGACAACGTGGGTGAACTGCGAATCGCCGTAGTTGAGGAATGGCGGAGACTATCCCAGGAGACCATCGATAACATCATTCTCAGTATGCCTAGACGGGTAGAAACTTTAATAAGAGCACGTGGAGGAAATACGCGATATTAAACACCGTTTTTCTAATTTAATTAATTGTTATTTATTTTAATATTAATTTTCACTTTTCCCGGTTACAAGTAAAGATCAAAAATGTAGCATTTTTCACAAATAGCCTTTACTCGCAAAATCTGTTTTTAATGTGATCTCATTTTAAGTAAAACAAATGAAACTTTAAATAACAATAGAAGTGTAGTAAGTAGATTTTAAAATAAAACCATATTTTTTTAATTATGGACCTTTTTTTGTGTTCCGCTAAATATGTGTGTGTTTATATATATTAAAATTTATATAAAATAAAATAATATAAAATTTTTAAATATTTATTAACATATTAATTAATTTTAAATATATATATATATATATATATATATATATATATTATATTGTAAACTTAAATCTATGTTAATATAACAAAAGTCAAAAGTACACAAGGACATAAAGACAGCCTTGCAGGGGGCATCTTATTTCCAAGGTGTGCGAGTCTAGAAAATATCGTGTAAAATAGATATTATACTTCAGTTAACTGTTACAACGACTGGTCTCGTCTATTTGAAAACGTAACCGTTTCAGGATAGTAGTCCGTATCACGCGAGATGCTATTTCAGGAAAATAAAACTGATGAATACTCGTGATTCTACTGTATTGCGGATATTTTTTACGGATAAGAACCGACAAATGAGCAGCTGGATCGGATCGCCTGATGGATATTATTATCGCTAATAATGAAGAAACTAAAATCGATATCGAAATACATATCTATATATCGCGAACAACACGACAAAGGATTTTAAAAATTGATATACGTAGTATCATATTAAATATATATAACCACGGTTAAATGAATACTACAGTACAGAAATACCGAGAAGCGTAATTTTTAATACTCGTAAGTATCAAGAAATAGAATCGATTGGGTACAAGTATCTTATATAAGTGATATGCAGGCAATTGCGTACAATTTTAAATTCTTGTCGCTTTATTAGTAACTGGCTATTAGGTGTAATGAATGAATGAATGAATTATTTATTTATTAAAGTTACCCAGACTCATAATGGTTAGTAAAACTTATAATCTATGTTAGTAATATGAAGATAATAAGCAATGTGACAATACATTTTTTTTTATTACATGTATCATGGCGCATCATGGCGCAGCAGTGACGAACGTAAGGGCAGTCAAGCCGACCCGCAACCATAGTCAGAATGCTGTTGGCGCTTCCCCGCACCCTACGCACCAGAGATGCACATCTTTTGCGCATGGTAGCGGAAAAGCAATCCACTCGTGCTTCTGCAAACATCCCCGATGCACTGCGGTAGCGAGGAAGCCCCAACAGCATTCTGAATGCATTATTAAACTGCACGCGAAGGGCGCTGTAGGCTATATGTAATGACTTAAGTATATAGACTCCTGTAGTTATACTAATGAATAATGGTGTATTATTATATAGGGGCAATTCACATCAATCGTCCCTTGATTAAGTTCCATATTGACATAATTAGATAAAAACCGTCAGCTATAATTTATATAATAACAATGATACGTTAGTAATAATATTAGTATATATTCTTTGACAGCCGGAACATGCATAGTTTATTATTAGCTTTCCGAAAAGTACATAATAAGCCAGGAAATATTGTCTTTGCAATGGTATATATATATGATCCACCGTTGGCGAAATAGAGACATCACAAAAGTGGGCTCGTTAGAGAGCATTAAAAACGCTCCATGCAAAAATACAAAATTGATTTTACTAACTTAAGTATTGCGTTTATGCAAATAGATGTATAACATTACAAATTATCATAATTTAACAAAAGATGTCACAAATAACATAGATTTTTTTGCTATGATTTATCAAGTCGTCGTGTTTTGGTCCTTTTTAGTCCTGTAACTTTTTAATTGGGATATAATTAATCTTGCGAACAAAAAATAAGTTGGCGAGTTAGCACAGCACATAAGCATACTGTACGAGGGCGGCACTGAAAATTTCGGAAATCAAGGAAGTGACACAACATTTCTATTTAAAAATGTATTTATTGCTTCTCGAAGTATTCTCCGCGAAATTTGACACATTTTTCCATACGATGGAACCAATCATTGAAGCAACCATTCCATTCGGAAGTTGGGGTCTCCAAAATGGCCGTTTTGTAGGCGTCCACAGCTTCTTCAGGTGATGAAAATCTCTGACCACGCAATTTATTCTTTATTTTAGGGAAAGTATTGAAATCATTAGGGCTTAGGTCGGGGCTGTACGGTGGATGGTCTAATAATTCTATGATTATTGCTCTAAAAACTCTTTTGTTCTGTGCGCGGTGTGAGAACTCGCATTGTCGTGATGGAGGATGATGCGGCGGTTGCAGTTCTCTTTACGGAGTTCAGAAACGACCTGTGGCAAACAAATGTTAGCATACCATTCTGCATTAACCGTTCTTTGTCCCTCAAGAGGAATAGTCGCAACATGGCCGGTTTTGGAGACAAACGTGGCCACCATTTTTTTTGCAACACTCCGAACTCCGAACGAACAATTTTTGTTGGCTTTAACTCATTTTCGAACACCCAAACTCGTGACTGGTTTTTTGTTTCGGGTTCGTACGCGTATATCCAGGATTCGTCACCTGATACGATGTTGTATACAGCATTTGAGGATCCTGCGTGGAATCTTTCGAGAGTTCTGACGCACCAAGTAACGCGAGCCGCTTTTTGCTCTTCACAGAGCAAATGCGGTATCCATCGGGAAAACAACTTTTTTACACCTAATTGTTCATGCAAGATTATTTGTATTTGACTCATGCCAATGTCTAAAGTTGCCTGAATTTCGCGGTATGTCACATGTCGATCTTCCTCATTCAGCTTACGCACAGCATCAACGTTTTCTTGGGTGACTGCAGTTTTTGGACGACCTTGACGGGGATCATCACTGAGCTTGACACGTCCACGTTGAAATTCAGCAAACCAGCGATAAATTGTGGTTTTGGATGGGGCTTTATCACCAAATGCAGAAATCATCCGGTCAACACACTGTTTTTGTGTTAAACCACTTCGAAAGTCATAATCAAAATCAAAATCAAAATCAAAATTTTTTTATTCAAAATTGGTATTTTTAAATACTCTTTTTGAACGTCGATACTACGTGATGCCTACCACCGGTTCGAGAACTAACCCAGCGAGAAGAGCCGGCAAGAAACTCGTCTGGGGCCATCTTTTACCAAAAAGATGGAAAATTATTCTTTTAAAATCAAAATTATTACAATGTTTACTTATGTCTATGTAACAAATAATAAGATAAGATAAGGAGCCACCTTATTCCCAAGGTGTGCCGTCTTGAATAAAGTCATTAATTTTATAATACGCTTTGGCACACAAACGCTCTTTAACTACTTTTTTAAACTTATTAATGGGAAAGTTTTGAACCTTTTCTGGGATTATATTGTATAAGCGTATACATTGGCCTTTAAAGGATTTACTAACTTTGCTTAGTCTGAACACTGGCATATCTAACTTGTTCTTATTTCTAGTGTTTACACAATGATTATCACATTTCTTTTTGAAGTTGTTTAGATTCTTTCTTACATATAACACATTTTCCAAAATGTATTGAGATGCGACGGTCAGAACTTTTATTTCTTTAAACTTTTCCCTTAGAGATTCAAAAGTCGACATCTTATAAATAGAACGTATAGCACGTTTCTGCAGCACAAATATTGTATTAATGTCCGCAGCGTTTCCCCACAAGAGGATGCCGTACGACATTATGCTATGAAAATAGCTAAAGTAAACTAATCGCGCGGTCTCTATGTCGGTAATTTCTGTAATTTTTTTAACAGCGTATGCTGCAGAACTCAGCTTATCTGCCAATTTAGCAATATGTGGTCCCCACTGTAACTTACTATCTAATGTTATACCTAGAAATACAGTGGTGTCTACTAATTTCATTTTCTCATTATTTAATAGTATATTGGTTTGTGCCTGCGTAACATTTGGCAAGCTGAACTTTAAACATTTTGTTTTATTAGAATTCAACAGTAAATTATTAGCATTAAACCAATGTACTATTTTTGAGAGAGCACTATTTACCTCGTCATTGTTAGATTGTCGTCGCTTCACATTAAAAATTAGTGAAGTGTCATAATAAATCATCGCTCTAGAATTTTCTCGAGTCAATTCCATGTTCTCAACGACTAAACAAGTTTGACAAGACCTTGTGACAAGACCGAGAATCTTTTTTTAAATAAATAAACGGTATTCGATTTTTAAAACCAATGAGTTTTAAATTAAAAAGATTTTAATATGACAGGAACAGTGGAAATATTCCATTCCCGATACTTTTAGTGCAGCCCTCGTATCACTGAATTTGGTAGCGAATTAATATGTTGGCGACTAAATTACTAAACTGGCGAAAGCACTCAGGTGAGAAAAAATACAAAAATCGATAAATAAAAAGTGGCAAAATTTAATCCAAATTGGCACCGAAATTTTTAAGTTGGCGACTTATTTCCGAGTTGGTGACTATTAAACGATGTAAGCAGCTATAAAACCAGATTGGGTAGTTCAATTAATGGCTGTTAAAATTCAATTAAATTTCAAAATAAATCTACACAATATTTACACCCCCGAAACCGAAAATACGCTTTGTACGCTCCTTTACGTTTTTTGTATGTGCGCTCGTTTTGCTGCTTATTTTGTTGATGAATTACCTATATCAGGGAAAATATATGTATGTGTCAATTCTTAAATTAAATGTGTACTCTCAAATTGTCGCCAAGAAATTTTATTTGTTCGCTAAAATAATATCTATCTGCCAGTTTGGAATATTTCGTTCTCTATATTATTTCGCCAACTTGGTAATTTAGTATTCAATATTCTTTTTATTTACATCCTGAAATTTGACTGTTTTGTCGCAAGTTTAAATACACGCCTTTTTAATTTATCAACTGACTACTGCACTTTTTGCATTTTTGGATCCATGTTATTTTTTTTTTTGCTGGTTTAAAACAAATAAATGGATTAAATAAACTTGCATGCATAAAATAAACTTCCTGAAATAACAGGGCTGTACAAACAACTGTGCACTTGTTTAGTTTACTACCGACACGACCGCTGCCCGCTGCATAGCCCGAGGCTACGGGTCGCGGGAAAGACAGCCAATACGATTTAGTTAATTCCAATAAATTGTAGGAATGGTTTTTTTTTTTTTTTTTTTTTTTTTTTTTTTTTTTTTTTTTTTTTTTTTTTTTTTTTTAGTGGGAGTTTTTTCCAAATGGAAAATATCACCCCCATGGTACAATCAGACAGACAACACACAGAACATAACATAATTTATCAAAAACATAAACTATCAATGATCTAACGTCGACCAACACAACACTTAAATACTTTATAAAGAGCTTTAGCAGCTGTAGAATATGCTATGATAAAATCAAGTTACAAAAACCAACCTCACTATTAAAATTTAACAGATAAAATAACTCCTGTCTCTCAGCCTCGGCCCGAACACACTCCATCAACACGTGATACACGTCCTCCACCACGTCACACGCCACACAGTTAGGACTGGGCGTCTTGTCCATAAGGAAACCGAAAGCGTTCAATGGAATGTGTCCAGATCTTAACCTAAAGGCAATATTGACCTCATCTCGACTTAATTTTATGTCCTCGAACCAAGGAGATCTGCACAACGTATGCTGGATAGTCCTGTACCAGATTCCCTTGGTTCGAGACCTTTCATCAAAATATTCACTCCATAGATCATTACACATTGACCTGACTACATGTATAAACTCATTATCATAATATAAACACTCTAAGGAGATTCCATCGTGAATAGCCTGTTTAGCCAAAAGATCGACTTGCTCGTTACCATCGAGACCAATATGGGCAGGGATCCACTGCAATACAACACGCTTTCCTGCTCTATACAGATCCAACATCAACTGTATAATTTGATAAGCAATCGGTGTTCCTCGAAAAGTCGAGGTACAACGTGCTATATGTTGAAGCGCACTTTTCGAGTCGGACAATATAACTATATAATTAACATCTAGAGAATTTACATATGACAGTGCTTCATATATTGCGATTAACTCAGCGCGCATAACTGAAATATTATTATTTATTCTAAATCGGCAGTTAATGTTGGCCTGGGGATCAAAAAAAGCGGCGCCGACTAAATTTACATCTTTCGATCCATCAGTAAATATTTTATAATAGCTAAGGTATAATTTATGTATAGCCTCCTCGCAATTCTTTTTAAGACATGAAGCTGTATAATAACTTTTGCTTTTATCAACATGCTGTACATGACATCTTATTTCAAGATCCACATTGCTGATCCACGTATCTAAGGAAAAAAGTCCTAACATATTATTATTCTTATGCATGCTTAAGCTACTAAATTTTCTATGAATTTCGACTAACAGAGGAACCTTTTTACGACGCCAATATGGGCTATTATGACTAACCTCTGCTAGAAGACCAAAAAGCCTAAAACATTCATTATTGTTAAACTTACACTTTAACCAGAATTTAGATGCCAAATAGTTCCTTCTAACAAATAATGGGGCAATACATAATTCATTTTCCATTACGTGGATCGGAGTGGATTTTGTAAAATTGCCTACTAATCGCAAGCACTGATTTTGTAATTTATCAATTTTGTAAAGATTTGTCTGACAAGTGTTACTATAAAACATCGACCCATAATCAATTCTGCTTCTGATCAATGCAATATAAAGACGTCTCAAATGAAGGGTGTATCCCCCAATTAGATCCTCTTAAAATTTGTAGACAATTAATTAACTTTTGTACTCTGATTAAAGTTTCATTTATATGTTTGGTCCATTTTAAGGAGCTATCTAGCCAAATACCTAAATATTTAATTGCTGGTTCAACTTTTAAAATATTATTATCTATTTTAATTATAATTACCTTCTCCTTATATCCTCCCTTAAAAAGACATAATTTAGTTTTAGTAGTTGACAATTCCAAACCAACTTGTGACAAAAAAAACTGTAGTTTATCAATAGAAAGTTGTAAATTTCGAGTGATCTCAAACATATTATTACTAGAAATATACAAAACAAAGTCATCGGCATACTGGGACACTGAAACAGAACGAATATACCTACATATTTTGTATGTAGCTAAATTAAAAAGTAATGGTGATAAAGGATCTCCCTGCGCTAAGCCTAAATTTGTGTATCGTGAAAACACTGTATTTACTAATTTTATTTTTAAAATTCTGAGACTAAGGAAATTCCATAAATAGAGGCAAAATTTTGAACCTAATCCGCGGCTATCAAGTATTCCAAGTAAAGATGACACGTTAACGTTATTATAAGCATTGTCAATATCAACAAAACATGCAACCGTACATTTATTTTCTGAAAAACCAGTTAAGATTCTAGACACTAAACAACCAATATTATTATAACAAGAAAAACCTTTTCTAAAACCTGTAACGTTCTGAGACAGAACACCCTTTTTTTCGCAAAACCACTCGACTCGAACGCTTAGAATAATATGAAATAATTTACATAAGCAGGACATCAAAGCTATAGGCCTCAAGGAAGAAATTGATTCAGGATCTCGGTCAGGTTTAGAAATAGGAACAATAATTATATCTCTCCATTGATGGGGGACAAAACTATATATATAAAACTTATTAAATAATTCTAATAAAATTTGTTTTCCATTACTAGGAAGATGTTTTATCATTAGATAAGAAATATTATCGTTTCCTGGAGAAGTATTTTTTTGAGGGATACAGTGCTTTAACTCTGACATCGAAAAGGGTGTATCAAGAATATCATTGCTGAATGAAAATTTAGGAGTAGCAGGGGAAACATAGTCAGGAGTCAAGTTATACAATAATTCCTTTGCAAGGTTTTCGTTAACATCGTGTCTCACCTGCTTATATCCCTTTATCCATTTCATCTTAGTCCAAACAGTGTGAGAAGAAGTAGTGCAGTCTAACGACGAACAAAAACTTTTAAAACTATCAAATTTCGCCTTACGTAATAGCTTTTGAGCCACGTGAATTTTTTCTTTTAAAATGTCCGAGTTTCTAGGAGTAGGGTTACGCCGAAATTTTGAAAGTGCCAGACGGCGTTCTGCAACAGCTTTGGATAATGTGTCATTCCAGTAAGGGCGCGGAGTAAATTTATTTGTGGTCAGCGAATTAACTTTTACGTATGGTATGGTATATAAAGATCGGCCGATAAATTAATAAAATCAACAAAAGTATCGTAATCACCTTGTAAATCGGATGAAGCATTAAAATTGTTAAATAATTTTTCTAAACACATTGTATAGGATGACCACTCGGCTTTTTTTAAATTTCTTTTAGAAGGCAACACAAATTTAGGAAAAATAGCGATAAATACTTTAATTATTCTATGGTCACTGCCGAGAGTTTCGTTCATTACGTCATAATTCAATTTAAGCGCTAAGTCTAATGATGCAAAAGTAATATCAGGTGAATACTGTTGCAAGGAGCCATTCACCAGCTTGACTCTCGTGGGCTTCGAACTATTTAATGATATAAAGTTTGATTCAGTTGAAGCATCAAAAATATTTATTCCTCTTCTATCCACTTTGTTAGACCAGTTTGTGTGATGTCCATTAAAATCCCCAATTATTATAGTTTTAGCATTTGAAATATCAAATAAATTATCCCATTGTGATTTTTCAATTTGTACTGAAGGAGAGCAATAGACCGCAACAATATTTTTAATTTCATCACAATTTAATAACTCAATGTGGATAGCCTGAATATTTGAAATTAAATTAGTTATATTACAACGTTTAGCCTTTACCGTATAATGAACAAAAACCGCTACACTCCCTCGCGAATCATCTCGATCACATCTATAAATAGTATAGTCTTTAACCTTTAAATAGCTTCCTGGTACTAGCCAAGTCTCAGATATAGCAGCAATGTGGATCTTTTCCTGAATTAAAATATTTTCAAAACTACACAACTTCGGTCGTAAGCTTTGCGCATTCCAGTGTATTATCCTCAATTCAATTTTTCTATTTCTATAATCCATTAAAGTATTCTAAGATAAATTTCAACACGGGCCACTCAGATACATTTTCAACTAAGACTAAAATTAACCATTGAACACAAATCTTAAGCATACTTTTAAGTTTATCGGAAAATGTAATGTCTTTTAAAAATAAAATTTCTTTCAATCTTCCAAGTAACTCAGTAAATTGAACAGATTTTTCCTTTTCTTTTACATTTTCTTTATCTTCCACCTTGGTATCATACTGCGACATTTCATTAATCGGATCACTATAACTTGCTGTGCTATCAACGAGATTATTTTGATATTTCTTTGGTTTATGCTGAATTCGACGTTTCTGTCTAGTATGATGCACGTCGGCTTTGACAGACAATACTTGTGCAAAACTAGGTGAAGTTTCTGGGGTCTGATCAATATCCTCGACTGATTTTACTAGAGGAGGGAATAAAATATTATTGTCATGTTGGGAATTTTTAAGCATTTTGTGTTCAAAACTATCAACAGTATGATGAAAATCTTGAACTGGAGAAGCCGCGACGAGTAAAGAACATGTTTTTCTGTATGTACAATTAAAATCTGACATTATCTCACGAATCTTTTTTTCTTTCGTGTACATAGGGCAACTTTTACTTAAAGACATGTGATTACCCTGGCAATTGACACAAGAAAAAGATTTTATATCGCAGTTAGCATGGAACTGGCCACACTTAGGACAGACGATTCTGTTAGATGGGCATTTGGAAACAATGTGACCGAACCGCCAACATTTCGAGCACTGCGAAACGGGAAAAATATATTTATGAACCTTAATCCGCAGATGGTTTACTGTTACATTAGTAGGTAGAAAGCTCCCCTTAAAACATAGTCTAACAGATTCACTGGGAATCCACTCTCCCTCTATATTTCTTCTTTTAAGGCGTAATGCCGAAATTAAAACTGCTCGCTCGTCTGTGCAAATACGATTTATTATCTCCACTTCTTCCAGGTCCAAGTCAATATCTCTTATCACTCCATAGGAGTGACTCACATTAAAAGCTTCACTAAATTTCCATCCCATGTTGATTAGCTTATCACAATTTATCAATTTTTCCATGCTTAATACACTTTCGAATTCTAGTCGGATTTTGTAAGGTGACAAATACTTAATTCTCCTGATTTCTTTAACATCTATCTCTTTAAAGAGCTTAGCTAAGGCAAACTGTTTTGGGAGTTTTTCTTTACAAGATATGTAGACTTCAAGTTTATCTTGTTTCTGCTTTTTCTTCTCTTGGATTTTCCATCCTTCTTCATTCTCGTTTTCATCAGACCATAACTGGTTAAAAACTCTTTTAGAAGCTTCTTTAGACATTTTTTCACTCTCGATTATATTCTCTTCCGTATTTTTGTTTGAAATCCTTTGTTCTTCTTCTTCCATACATATATCTTCTGTATTTTGAATGTTCTCGAACAATTCACTATTTTCAATTTCATTTGAACGACTCGACTCCTTCTCTTTAATAAGCTGATTTAAATAGGCACTTAGACTTTTATCGTTTGTAGAATCATCCTCATCACCGCGATCTTTAATATTTTCCATTATGTAAACATTACACCATGAACAAAACAATAGCCAATACACAATATTATCTACGTAACTACACCAGCAGCGGCAGGGCCGCGGGGCGCGAGGCGATCGGCCGTAACTAGTAAACAACCTATCGATCTATTGCACTGATAAGGGATCAAATTCCAGTTCCAGTTCCAGTTAGACGTATGCGCATACGTCTAACTCGCACGCTTACCGTCGCGAGACTCCAGGAATGGTTTTAAAACAAATGTTTTAAAGGTTTTGAAATTACTTTTTTATATAAAATTGTGAATTTGGGCTTTGAACGATGCAGCCATGATTGATCGGCTGTAACTTCAAAATATTAAGCTAAGATCACAATAGGATTTTGAAAGCCATTATGGTCAGCTCACACCGAAACGTAGTACATACAGAAGTAGTAGATGCACGTTTCATTACAAAAGGGGGGCCGCGATATGCAAAGCGGTACAGTTTGACATTCGAACTCTTGCAATTAAACGTGTATATTCTTGTGTAGTGAATAAAGTTCAATTTTGAATCGCTATAATAAAAATGCAGGGCAGCGTTGCGTATCGTCTCGTTTTGGTGTGTGTGTGTGTGTGTTACTTTTTCTGCAGGAAAACATGAAATATGTATATTCCCAAATTTTCCAGTAACAAAAAAAAATAGAACAAGATTCAGAAGGGGGGAACTTCTGCATCTTGTTCTATTTTCCCAGTAACTTATAAACATTGCAAGTTTATGTAAATCGCTGAAGTGCAACATCTCGGATTCCTCACAAATTCTTATCCAGAACTGTGTGCGGCTTTGAATCAAGAAACGGGAATTCTCGTGAAATATGTGCAAGGTTTAATGCTAAAATTCTGTAGGAATACCTTTTTTTTGTGTCAAAAGTTAAAGTTTTGTATTCTGTTTACGACTTACACGACTTATGAAGCTGAAAAATTTTCTGTTTGTTTCGTTAATGAGTTTGATGGAATGAGTTAGAAATAGGTAAACAGTGCTCTCTCAAATATAGTAAACTGGTTTAGTGTTAATAATTTACTTTTAAATGCAAATACAACAAAATGTTTAAAGTTTAGCTTGCCAAACGTTAGGCAAGTACAAACCAATTTCTATGATGAATGAATGAATTCTATGAATTCTATGAAATTCTATGAATTTCAATAACTCAATGATGAGAAAATGAACTTGGTAGACTCCACTGTATTCCTATGTATTACGCTAGATTGCTAACCTAGCAAATAGACTCAGTTCTGCAGCATATGCAGTCAGAAAAATTAGAGAAATTTCAGATGAAGTAACGGCACGCCTGGTTTATGTCAGCTACTTTCATAGTAAAATGTCTTATGGCATTCTTTTATGGGGAAATGCTGCCGACATAAATTCAATATTTGTGCCGCAGAAGCGAGCTATTCGTGCTATTTATAAAATGTCCCCTTTTGAATCTCTGAGAGAAAAGTTTGAAGAAATAGATGTACTGACCGTAGCTTCTCAGTATATTATGGATAATTTATTATACGTTAGAAAAAACTTAGGCAATTTCAAGAAGAAAAGTGATAATAATTGTATAAACACTAGAAATAATCATTAGCTAGATGTACCGGTGATAAGACTTAGCAAAGTAAGTAAATAATTTACGGGCCAATGCATAGGATCCCAGAAAACGTTCAAAACCTTTCTATTAATAAATTTTAAAAAGTAGTCAAAGAACGTTTGTGTGCTAAAGCTTATTATAAAGTAAATGATTGTGTTAACGATTGCACACCTTGGGAATAAGATGCTCTCCTGCAAGGCTGTCTCTATGTACGTGTGTACTTTTGACTTTTTTTAAATATTTAACATAGATTTAAACCCTGCTAAACTGCGCATTTTCAAGCTATATGTGTCTTTTCTTTCGTCGTGCAACAATATATCAATAATTTCGACTCTATAATGTCAGTCCGATTGACATGTAGGATAGATGAATGCCCCAAAAGGAGATCCCCGACCGATCGAGGTGCTATGCTCGATCAGGCCGAAGCCCTTGTAAGAGTTTCAGCTATTGTATATATAGCGCCGTGAAAACTTCCATAGCGCGATTCAGGATTGTGGCGCCAATTAGTTCGCCACAGGCAGTTTGGTATGCATATGTGTAATTTTTGCGTTGTTCTGCAATCCGGAATGTGGTGGGTTCGCATCTTGGTCAGACAAATGTTTTTGTATTTTTTAAATCCACTAGAACTGCGAGCAAAGCTCGGTTAAGTACCTGGTTAAATTTATACTCAATAAACTTTTCACTTTCTGTTTCGAGCATGATTCAGCAATATCCTATCTCAGAAACTCCTCTTTCAGCTTATGTTCGGTAGTTAATCTCCTTAACATTTGGTTAAGTCAACAACTCCTTAATATTATTTTCTTTTTATGTTCTCAAATCACTACAAGAAGGCGGAAAGGACATATTTTATGACAGCGGATAATGAGCGTGAATAATTGTCGCACATTGACAAAACGTCACAATATTACGAGGAAAATTTGACACATAGTACTAACAAAGTGTACGATTCCTAAGGGAATTCAAAAGCGGAAGAAGTAGTGGGAACAACAAAATGTGAGGCGCCATGGTAGCTACCGAGTATGGAATTGTATTTGTCAACAAACTTACTAACATTGCTTAGTAAGTTTGGCGTTCATCAACAAATTCAATTCAACACACATCTCTCTCATAGAGGAATGCATGTAATTTCGTGGTATTAATAACATATTCCGAGTCTGCCAATAGTCTATTTCAATATCATTATAATAATCATTATTATAATGATATTGAAATTTATACGTGAAGTAAATTAATACGTGAAGCAAAAATTTCAAGTACGGTTTTGGGCATACGGGATCAGTGTGAAATTTGGCACATTTAAAGTTCAAGTAGAGGAACGCCTGCCAAAAACTAATATTTTAAAAAATAACACTTAGAAATACATTAAATTTATAAAAACAACTACAACACACACTACCTCTCTCATACTAGCCTTTTTGTATAGGGATATAATTAATCTTGCGAACAAATATAAGTTGGCGACTGCACATGAGCATACTGTATTACTGAATTTGGCAGCGAATTAATACGTTGGCGACTAAATTACTAAACTAGCAAAAGCGCTCAGGTGACAAAAAATACAAAAATTGCCAGATAAAAAGTGGCAAAATTTAATCCCAATTGGCATTTGGATTAAATTTAAAAGTTGGTGACTTACTTTCCGATTTGGTGACTATTATACGATGTAAGCAGCTATTAAATCAGATTGGATTGATAAATTAATGGCTGTTAAAATTTCAATTTGCAGGCTACGGAAAATAGCATTTTTGGACACTTTTGGAGTTTGGTTTCCTTTGGTATCGGTGGCGTTTTCAAGGTTTTTGGGGGTGCAGAATAATATGAAAATTAATTGTATGCCATTATGAAATTCCAAAATGGTCTACATTTTAAACATTAAAATTAATATGGGTGTCCAATTCCAGGTTTTAGGGCCGCTAATTGTAAAATTGTCTTCCAATTTCAATTTCCAAATGGAGAACTTTCATTCTTCGTAAAAATGACATGAGTACTAATTTAAAAGTTGTTGCGGATGCTGATAAGGATTGATGATTTAATAATCATCAATCCTAATCAATAGCTGGTACTACATAACACAGTATGTTTGTAAGCTATAGAAGTTTTTGGAAATTCCGGATTAAAAAAACTCTTATCATAAAGAAAATACGTGGTTACGGGGTGTTACTTGGGGGAGGATATTTCCATTATTTTTTCAGTAGTAGTAGTGTAAAAATATGGAAATGCTCTACTTTGAGATACGAACGATGTATAAAGCTATAGAATAAAATAGAAGATAAAACAAAAAAATTGCCAGTCTCCAATCTGGCCCCATACTAAGTATCCGAAGAACTTTGTTACAGGTACCAGATAACGGGATTTATATTTAATACTTTTATACCATACATAACTTTAAGATTTTTATTATATTATTATACACATATTTAATACTCATCCATGACCCAGGAACACAGAAAAACTATTTTGTTCCTTCGAACTTCGATTCCCGGCTTGAGCATCAACGCGCTGAACCACTGAGCCACACAGGTCGTTTAAACTTTAAGCTGAAATAATGTATTGTGGTCGACTTTCGACCACTTGGCGATGACAGTATTAAGTACTTAACATAATTTTCATCCCTTGTATTTCACATCAGAGCGTAGAAAAAGAATAATAATAATTTAACACTTACAATGCCCTTATCGACGGAACTTTTAAGAATTCCTGGCGACCATATCAAAAACTGACACTCAACATCATTAATTATCATCATTAATTTACAATAACAACCTAAAGATTTAAAAGAAGACAAATTTAGCTCTGGTCATTTGTAACTATTATTTTCTTGAATAATAATGATATATCAGCTTTAGTAAGCATAAAGTACATTATTATTTTATACTAGCTTTTGCCCGCGGCTTCGCCCGCGTAAATACAGTATCCCACGGGAGCACTGTGTACTTTTTCGGGATAAAAAGTTATGTTTATGTGTTAATCCAGAGCCTAAACTACTACCATACTAAATTTCCTCAAAATCTGTTCTGTAGATTTTGCGTGAAATAGTGACAAACATCCATTCATCCTCACAAACTTTCACATTTGTAATAGTAAGCAGGATTGCTTGACGTTAAAACCATAGGTCTCTACGGGCTACATCAAATTTATTGTTTTAAAATTTAACAATTGAATTGAAAACATAAAAAACCCGACTGCGTAAAAACTGAAATAAAAAAAAAAACAAGAAAGCCCAGTCAGTCGAGACCCTCGTGATCGAATATTATTAAATAACTATAACTACCGCTGAATAGTTTGTTGATCAATACATTCAAAAGGAAAATATTCTTGTGGGAATAGTTAAAGCCCCAAAGGGAATCTCTCCGACCGACGGAGCGCCGATCTTAGAAAACTTCGATAGCGCGATTCAGGATTGTGGCAATAATTGGTCCGTCACATTATATTAAGGCACGTTTCTCAAGCGGGGGGTCGCGACCCTTGGGGGGGTCGAGTTTGTTTTTAAAGCGGGCCGTAGTCTGTTGAAAAATAATACATACAAACTACATATTGGTACAAAAGATTAGTTTGAAAATGCAACCAGTGAAGGCTAATATAACGTATAGCTTAATAAGTATATAGCTGATAATACACTTTTATCTTTTATCTTGTTCTTGTTTCTCTTTCTTTCACCTCAAGACTAACTGCAGTCAGCGGCAGCAGTTAATATCAGTTCTGTCTAAAAGCCTATAGAAAGTAAAAGTGTGAATCTTTACTAAACAACTTTAAATCGTTATAGATTCTAAACGGTAATTCTGATTTAAAAATGATATTTAAAACCTAAAAAATGTTTTCAATACCTATTCAACGATACCCCACTTGAGATACTTAGTTCGTCGATTTTTTTTTTATTTTTCACAATATGGCGTCCAAAATCGGCCATTTTGATTTTTCTAAATTTTTGTGTTATCTATGATATTCGCGCCATTATGAAAAATAAAACGACGTATCATTCGGCCCACACGTTTGGATGCAACAATAGTGCCACAAAGGTACAAACCCAAATACATCGATAGGCTGATAAACACATTACCACTCTTTTGCGTCGCGCAGTCGGGTCAAAATAAATGTAAGCCTTCCTCTTATTCTCAAATTATAATTTTGTAATCAAGTTTTCAGTTATCATAATCTGATTATGATAATATATCATAATTGAAATCAATTTCTCAATTTAGGAATTCCTTGATTTACGTTTAAGTACCTGGGTAAACCGAGATTTGCTCGGAGATCTAGTAAATTAAAAAAAAAAAAAAAAAAAGAATCACAAATATATTTTACCGGTGTTCGAACCCACTACATTCCGAATTTCCAAACAACGCAAAAATTAACCAAACTGCCAATCGGACTGACATTATTAGAGTCGAAATTATTGATATATTGTTGCACGACAAAAGAAAAAACATAAATAACTTAAAAATGCGCAGTTTCACCTAGGTGGACCAATTTGTCCTCCCCCAAAACTCCCTTTCCAGCTAGCTGGACCAATTTGTCCTCCCCCAAAACTCCCTGCATACTAAATTTAATGTAAATACTTGCAACCGTTGCCGAGATTACGATTATATATATACAAGATTGTCTCGTTTAAAGTATAAGATTAATTCAAGACCTATTAGGCTTATTTAGAGCGATATCATTTAGAATTTCAAGAACTAGATCTTGGGATTCCTCGATTCCAAACCCTCACTATTTCACACTTGAAGTATTTAACTTATTTCAGTGAAGTGTGATCTGATAAAATGATTTATCGAGATTCCTAGTACACCGTTAAATCTAGTTTAAATGAAGTTAGTGTAAAAATGAAATTATTTTGAATTCTAATCTTATCAGAGGCTTTTAGTGTACGTAAGTGCAGTCACATCATGCATACACGGTACGTATCATACCATTCAATGCTCAGATTTTTTGTCTTAGTCAAAATGTCATTTAGTCTCTACTTACTACATAAACCTGGAGTTTTCGGAAGATCAATGTGAATCAAAAATCATTACTGACCACTAACGTTCATATTGCTTAAGTCCCTCCTCAATATTATGTAACCGAACCCATAGCTCTACTTGAATAATGGACCTGAGTGTTACATTGTAGTAACTAAATGGATCTAGTTTTTGTACTGGTGATAATAGAATGACGCACTACCATTGAAAAGCACTAGACTTGACCAGAGTTTACTACAATTGGGTAAAACCTACATTACTTATAAGTTATAACCTAGTTTTATTGTTACTGGCGCAGGTAAATCTATTTAGGTCACCCTTAGGTTCTTCAATTTAACAATAACATTGCGAATGCATAAAGACACTATAGCGATGTGAACTACAGAAGGAATTAAAAATTACTTTACATTACAAACATTAACTTTGACACGTGCTTTTTCAAGTGAAATATTACAGCGAGACAATTACTATTTTTCGCGATATTTCTTTAGTCTAAACTAGCTTTATCCTGCGGCTCCACCCGCGTTAATACAGTATCCTACGGGAAAACTATGCTTTTGCGGGATAAAAAGTAGCCTATGTGTTAATCCAGACCTCAAACTACTTAGTACCATACCAAATTTCATCAAAATCCGTCAGTACGTTTTTTCGTGAAAGAGTAACAAACATCCGTCCACCCATCCATATAATCATCCATCCATCCTCACAAGCTTTCACATTTAAAATAGTAGTAGTTTACTCAAACGCTTATTAATTTAAGTGACCCTCGAGTCACATGCTGTCAAGGCAAGGAAAGACAGTGAATTCTGTGAAGGTTCCCTATTTATTTAGAGTATTTGGCTTTTAGAGGCTGTGCTGTGTGTAGGTAACTTGTTAATACTCATAATACGACTGCAGTAGAGCTGGTTTATGGTTTCTTGCTTTGTGTCTGACCAGAAATAGAACTGCTACATCCGTAATAGGAATCACTATAATATGCTGTCTCGATTTTAGTAATTGGGCTGAACTGTACATCCTAGATTTGGACTAATTGTGCTTGAAATCAAATAGCTTTGAGCAGTATTAAGTAGCATAGCATATTAGCATAGTAGTATTAAGGATTTACATGTACAAAGTAAATATTCAATCGTTTATTGCGTTTCGTATTAGTGTATTTAGAGAATTTAGCTTTATTTATTTTAATATTATTTATAATTATCATTTAGCTTTTGTTTTATCTGGTAGTATACTTAAGCTCATTTCAGACTACGCTATACTATTTTACTATATAGTATAGAAAAGAAGGACCTAATGCTATACTATAGAGCATGTCGTTCACATTACGCGATATTATCGCAAGCATTTATAGTATATAGCAAGCTCAGTATGGTTGTGTCGCTCGTATCGCTTGCGGGACGGCCGCGGGTGAGGGAGGAGGAAGAGGACGGCTCGCGATATAGCACAGCATGAATTCAGCATATCGCACTGTTTTATAGCGTATAGTAAGCCAATAATATATAGTACAGTATAGTGTGAACGTATCCATAACAATGCATGGTGCGCGATATATATATATATAGTGTGGGATATCATTAGATAGGTATTTAAAAACATTGGGAGGATGTTTAGACGAGTTTTTTGATTTAGGCTACTCTATACTATATATACTCTCTCTATACTCTCTATACTATATATATATACTCTCGTTTGCGAGATATTCAACTTTAAAGTGCTTTTTTTGTTAACATACGTCGGCTCTCTACAAGGTCATTTAGCTTTTAGAGGGGCGTCGTATTTTAAAGTCTGAAAATGGCTGCTCGCTTTCGGCTGACACAAAAAATCTGAAAAAATTTACGACGGTAGTCCATGTGATGAACTTTGAATGAAAACTGATAACGGCTTATATTTCAGGAGTTATAGAGATGTGTGGAATGCGCTCACTTGAAAGACTTCGCGCAAAAACAACGAATTAACAAGTATACTATGTAAAATATTGGTATAATGGTACGGAACCGTACGTGCGCGATTCCGACTCGCGCTTGGCTGGTTTTTTTTTTTCGTACCCACGTATATACTTGCGCTTGACGCTTGTGACCAGTGATGTAGAGCAAGCAGTAAAACTTCGTTGTATAGAGTATAATATTCGCGTTTTGTTTGATATTTATGAGCAGTTTACAGCGACTTCTGTAAAGTATCCGACAAGTAATTAAGACACGACACGGTGACTGGCGCGATACGGCCCGTTAGAAATTTTATTGCTGTGGTTCATTCTATTTGTGAATAAAAACCACGTAATGTGCTGAAAAATCAAGCTTTTCATGAGCATCATATAAATGAGATTCCAGCATTTTTCTTAGATTCCAGAAACTGTTATTCATTTGGTGCCACTGGGTTATCTTGTAAGTACTTTAAACGAGCTAATCTTGTGTATATATAATCGGGATAACGGCTGCAAGTATTACCTATTGAAATTTTGTATACAGGGAGTTTTGGGGGACAAAAATCGATCTAGCTAGGTTTTATCCCTTGGAAACTGCGTATTTTTAAACTAAATATGTTTTATTCTTTCGTTGGGCAACAATCTAATACTCGTATATAAAATTCTTCGGGAACACACCCCTCCGAAAGGGCTTGACGATTCTTATGAACATTGTTCTGTATATTCAGTAAGTCAGAGAATCGGTCGTAATCTAGTTTTTCAACCCCTAACTGATAAGAGTGTGGCCCACAGGGCCCACCCCTGCATATTTATTTTTATTTTTTTGTATTTTTTTTTCATTTTTATATGATGTGGCATTAAAAATACATACAATGGCAAAACAACGTTTGCCGGGTCAGCTAGTATATCAATAATTTTGACTCCATTATGTCAGTCTGTTTAGCAGCTAATTGGTATGCGTATGTGTGCTTTTACGCTGTTCGGAAATTTGGAATGTCCACTACATTCCGAATTGTTCGAATCCCGGTCAGATAATATTTTTGTGATTTTTTTTTATTTCCTCTTACTCCGATCAAAGATCATCCAGATACTACCTCGTAATATACAATATGAGTTCAATTAATCTACACCAATGATTTTAAAACTAAAGAAATGCCTAGCCTATGACGTTTTGACAGAACAATACCTTCGTTCAAGGAAAAGTTAGGCCATCTTGATTCCAGAAGATGTTGTCATGATCATTTCAACACACTTGATAATGACTTTGTCGAAGCCGGTCGTGTAATATATTAAAATTAATGTAAAATACCTATTAAAGTGGAAATGGTCCAAGGAGTTCTGTGTGTTATTATAGTGAAACATTAACTTCCACGAAGAACCTACAGTACAATCAATAACACACACACACATCATCACAAAAACATTATTAATATAAAAGTATTTACATAGTAATGTTTTGGATATCGATAACCAACCGACCTAAAGTATATACTGCAACTCATATATCTGGGTATATATGTATATTATATAAAAGGCAAAGACTGATGTATCAAAGCACAGGCGAAGCCCTTGGAATTTTGCGCACGTATTTCTCATATGACGTAGGCATCTGCTAAGGGAGAATTTTTCAAAATTCAACACTGAGACGGTGAAAATTAAATAGATGATTAAAATTTGGAATAAACTTTTCATTCCCCGGACATATTTGCTTGATATTTCGTATGAATAGAGTTCATAAAAAATAATGAGTTACGTATTTCAGCGTTTTCTAAAATTCTGTCCCTAAGAAAGTAAAATAGGGGATGAAAATTTTAAATTTTTATAAATATATCGTTTAAACCCCAATTTCACGCGGGCGAAGCCGCGGGAAAATGCTACTTTCTGTATGCTGCTTGAGTTTCACCTCACACCAGGAGGATAATTTTCGCATGTCTAACATTGTTAGTATTACCTTTATATTTTCAGTATCACCATCAGCTACTAGTTTACTATCCATGTTTCTAATCAACGCCAAAGTATTTTAAACCGACTTCCAATGAAAGGAGGCGGTTATATTTTCGGCTGCATAACCGCCAAGTTATAATAAAACTTGGCTGACAAAAAAAAACCGCCAACATGAAAGTGAGTTCTATAAAATACTACTTTTTGCCCGCGGCTCCGTCCGCGTGAATACAGTATCCCACGGGAACAATTTTAGGGATAAGAAGTATACCTATATTTTAGTCCAGAGCCTAAACTACTATTTCATCGAAATCTGTTCAGTAGTTTTTGCGTGAAAGAGTAACAAACATCTATCCATCTATCCTCACAAACTTTCACATAATAATATTATTAGGATTGTTATAACAGTATATTGTTGGACTGGTACCGACTTCAAATAATGAAGATTGAGTAGAGAAATACTTAAAATTTTAGCCGAATTTAAAAGGGGAATTATTTTGAAAATTTGTGCATTTTTACTTTGGAAGTCGGTTTTCATTTTTTGATTAATTTAATCATTACTTATTTTCCAACAACCAGCTGGCAAATGTAGGCTTTAAAAGAAAACTAGAATTCAAATGTATGACGACACTTACAATAATCGTTTTGATACTAATTATATCCGTGTATTTCTGACTTTTTATGTGTGACAAGCTGGTGTCCTCAACAGCTTGTTTGCGTAGAACTAACGGAAACGGAATCGTATTTTTTTAAACGGAACTCTAAGATATAAAGTAGCTTAAATTACTCCTTATAAAATCAGATATCTGCCTTTGAAAACCCCGTGAAAATCGGTCCAACCGTTTCAGAGATTATCCGGAACAAACAGACAGACCACGGACAGACAAAAAAAATTTTTTTTTTTTGGTGTAGCTACCTTTTATACTATAGCGCAAATCTGTTTTTATTTAGATTTTACCTTTTTTTTACAAACAGACACTTCAATTTTATCTCCATTCCTATCGGCTTCACTTACAATACCTTTTGAAGAACCTCATCCAAATCCATACCTACTATACAGGTGAGGGCTTCCCTGTAAAGGAAAACCAGCCTTCGCCACTGGTAGATTGTAGGTATGATTCGACTTAACAGAACAATTTATAAGTACTTATTTAAAAACTACTTTTCTCTTCACAATATTCGTAAGCACTCATTGCTCCCAAAACACTTCAGGTTATATTTTGCATTCTGAACTCGCTGAGATCATTTTCTATGACGGTTTCACAATATAGAGTAAATTCATGGTATATTCAGAAATGATTCATCAGTTTCACAGTTAAATGTAACGTTAAATATAGTTTATTTATTATATCAAGATATAATTACTATTAACGAGTTTAATGAAATATATAATCAAAAGTTAAAAACTATAACCCGATTACGTGAATTATATAGCCTATTTATAGCCTATATATATTAAAGCCTATAAATTATATAGCCTATGTTACCCGGGCTATTATAAAATCTGATCAGTAGTTTAAGAGTGGTGGAACGGTGAGACAAACATACATATATTCAAACATGCATAGACTGCCAAAATCATTATCCTTTCTTTTGGTTTCGCCGTAGTCGGGTAAAAATATTTATACATAGCTAAGTGGGCAATAGCTTGGCAGGATATAAGAAGGTCGAAATTAAATTGAATTGATTAAGGTAATTAAATGCAGCCAACATAAATTCAACAATTAAAGTGTGGGCCGTTGAAGGGGACGTCAAAATTTTCAAATTTGCATCGATTTTGATCGTTCTATCAAAGCTGTTTCTATGTACGTAAGTATATTATTATATCTTTTCTACTTTGTGGTATAGCCAATTTCAACCTTTAACGTAACGTTTCCTTCAGTGTACATAACCGCAGACTAAGTGATAAAAAGTGTTAAACTGTGATGCCGTACAGTTCCTCTGTGGCGTTCATTAGTCGAGCTGTAGAGCGAAGGTCACAGAAATGTCAAGTGTAATAAGAAAAGTTTTCTATCGCCGTGAATGAAGGGAGTTGTGTTGTGATCTCCGTTGACAGGTTTTCATCATTTGTGATGAAATGCTCCCTCCCGATTTACCATGTGATCTAATATTCCACAGTTTAATTTTTTAGTTGGGGTAAGAGAGGCAAATGTATATTTTAGTTCCCGGTTGAGAGGAACATATTTATGGTAATTGGTAATATCAATCTTTACCTGGTACCTGGTACTGTTTGAGTGCTTAAAACCTTTGAAGTAATGCATAAAACCTAACTAAGAGCATAATATTAAAGTTTAACAAATAAATCACTACATCTAGAATCTACACCGACTACTTCACCTACTACAACAACCTACTCAAACATCTAAACATGTACTACAACAACCTACTCAAACATCTAAACATGTACTACAACAACCTACTCAAACATCTAAACATGTACTACAACAACCTACTCAAACATCTAAACATGTACTACAACAACCTACTCAAACATCTAAACATGTACTACAACAACCTACTCAAACATCTAAACATGTACTACAACAACCTACTCAAACATCTAAACATGTACTACAACAACCTACTCAAACATCTAAACATGTACTACAACAACCTACCCAAACATCTAAACATGTACTACAACAACCTACTCAAACATCTAAACATGTACTACAACAACCTACTCAAACATCTAAACATGTACTACAACAACCTACCCAAACATCTAAACGTGTACTACAACAACCTATACCTAAATCTTCACCTACACCAACTACACCTATAACCTAGACCAACATCTACAAGTACTGTACCGTAAGTATTTATTTCTCATGTCCATTTTATTATCATTATCTGATTGCCCATCTTTCGATCAGTAGTTACAGACTGAAAATATGTTACTAGATATAATATTGAAATTATTGCAATAGTGGTTAGAATAAAATATTAAGAATGTAACACAGTATTAAAAAATCTAATTACTATTTATCCTCAAGTAAGAAATGTTGTTGATTTGTTTATTTCCATAATTTTAGCCTGATTGTGATTAATAATAGGGCATAAGTGTTACACGATATTGACACACACTAATCTACGCACATGTCGCGTGTGTATCATTAGAATTACATTAATTTGAAGACTCCCGCAGCAATCCAAATGTAGATCATTCACTTTATAATGTTACTTCTAATTTATTATTGTACAGGCATCCTCACTAACAACAATATAATCGTGAAAGTTTGTGTGGATGTTTGTTACTCTTTCAAGCTAAAACTACTGAACGGATTCTGATGGAATTTGGTGTGGTAGTGGTTTAAACTCTGGGTTAACACATAGGCTACTTATGGTAGCAAAATTTACGGTTCCCGTGGGATTTCTTTTTGCGAGTACGAAGTCGCGCTCTACATATAGTTTAAATGTAAAAAAAAAATTATAATAACGTTAAATAAACACCTGCTTTTTGGTATGTGGACCAAAATTCTTTTTCCCACCGCGACGATACACGACGCGATGCCGCGCTGTATTTCTAAGATGGCTTGAGATTCAAAATTAAACTTTATTCATTACATAAGAAGATACACGTTTCATTGTAAAAGTTCGAATGTCAAGTTGGACCGCACTGCACAACGTATGACTGATGTCATAATATGAAATCATAATTTTGTGTAGTGAATAAAGTTCAATTTTGAATTAAAAGCGTTTCCGTATAAACTGACCCTAAGAGTTAAGACGCATTATATACCTGAGTCCTGAAGAACGAATATTTTTCTTACCACGGAGGGAGAGGGATCAATTGTAAGAAGGAAACACTCATCAAAATTACTTCAGCTGCATCTGAAATTATAATTGGTGGATATACAGGCTGTTCGGCACATGGATGGACAAACGAAAACCGTGGACCCGTGGAGCCGTCTGCTATACATTGAGGCCTAATTACAAGACTCAGGCCCAATAGTTTTTTTTTTAAATAATTTTTTAAGTTAATTTCGATAAAAGCCAGTTTTCAAACTTCAAACGACTATAAATTTACTTTTAACATTGCAAATCCAAACATGCTTTTGTAATAATTATCTGCATTAGTTGTAGAATCATATTAAATTCAGTTTTGGAGCAAATGTTAGATATAAAATTAGATACGAGTCCTTAAACGATAAACAAAGTGAAAAAATAATTTTCATATTCCACTTTAAAATTCTTTAAAAAAAAACTATGATTTTTAGAGCACTTAAAATTCTAGGAAAACATCTGTGGTTCAAACCCTTTATATCGGTATACAATTTGCACATATTTGTTTAAAAATAACTAGAGTAAATCGCAATTTAAACTAACGGGGCCTTAATTCATAAAACTCAATTTACGAAAACTTAAATCAAGTACAAGCCAATTTGTCATAATTGCTTTCGGTATGTTCACTAACACTACACGTGGGAGCTAGTAGTCTGTCTCTCTCTTACCAGTCACGATACTATCTCTTGTCTCTATTGTTGAATTTGGACAATAGCCGTACGTACATAGCAGGTAGAAAAAGGGTTGTTATTTCACTCTGCAATTGCGCTATTGTTTGATTTGTCTATTCCTTATCAGTCAAACGTTAATTTTGGAAAAAATTGTTTTACTTATTTGTCGAGTCTTAACTGCCTCTGCGATCTGACGTGTCCGTTGCGCTTACTGTTATTGTTTTCGTTTTGTGATTTTGTTATCGTTTTAGGTTATTGTTGTTGCTTCAGTTTGTTAAGTTTTCTGTTATTTTGTTGTTACGTTGTTGTTTTTTTTTCGTAAAATGACCACCTCTTTTACGAATGAAGAATACGCCAATATGTTGTTGGTGTATGGAGCCGCTAATTGCAATGGACGTGAAGCACAAAGACTATACCAAGAGCGCTATCCTAACCGTCGACTGCCTAGCCACCAAACTTTTGCTACTACATACCGACGACTTAGAGAAACGGGTAATTTGCGTTATCAAGAACCGAGGGTGAATGTACGGCAACATCATGTTGCTACAGACGAACGTGTATTAGAAGAATTTAATAATAACCCTAATAAAAGTATAAGAGAGGTAGCTGCAATGCTGGGCCTTGGCATATGGAAAGTGTGGGCAGTTCTCCGGGAAAATCGGCAACATGCTTTAATACATGCACTCCCGTGCAAGGTATGGATACAATAGATTTTTCTTAATTCCGTAAAGAAACTGAATATGTACCAAAGCCTAGATCTAGTCTTCCTTATTTTAAATTCTCAAGCCTTTTTTCTTTGTTTTCAGATCTTCAAGATAATGATTTTGGTAGACGCGTAGAATTTTGTCGACATCTACTACACACTGACGTGGAAGACAAAAACTTTTTAAGAAGTATTCTGTGGACAGATGAATCAAAATTTGATAAGGAAGGTATTTCAAATTACCATAATCTCCATTACTGGGCACCCAAAAACCAAAATCCACGAGTGACGAGACCGAGAAAATTTCAAAGAAGATTCAGTGTAAATGTTAGGGCTGGGGTCATTGGAAATAAACTAATCGGGCCGCATTATTTACCGGACAATATTAATGGAAATAATTACTTAGAATTTCTGCAAAATGATTTGCCCGGTTTAGTAGAAGAAGTATTACAAGAAGACAGACCTTTTGTGTTCCAACACGATGGCTGCCCAGCCCATTGGAGCATAGCTGTGAGGGAATACCTTAATAATGTGTTCCCGAACTCGTGGATCGGTCGGGGTGGTCCAATTCCTTGGCCACCAAGGTCGCCCGACCTTACCCCAATAGACTTTTACGTCTGGGGTAGAGCCAAAGAGCTAGTGTACGCAACCGTGGTGCCCAGTCGAGAGCAGTTAATAATTAGAATAAATGAAGCATTCGAAAAAATGAAAGCCGAAATGATATTTCAAACAACAACAGTGGAAATTTTAAAACGGTGCCGAGCATGCATAAGAAGTCAAGGGCACCAATTCGAACAATTGTTATAAAATAAATTTTGGAAATAAATTAAAATTTAAATTATCATAGTGTTTTAATAATAAATTCATGTTCTACTAAAAAGCTTACTAATTAAAAACATATAAGATTTCATAGAATTACTACTGCACAGAGAAATAACACCCCTTTTTCTACCTGCTATGTACGGCTATTGTCCAAATTCAACAAAAGATACAAGAGATAGTATCGTGACTGGTAAGAGAGAGACAGACTACTAGCTCCCACGTGTAGTGTTAGTGAACATACCGAAAGCAATTATGACAAATTGGCTTGTACTTGATTTAAGTTTTCGCAAATTGAGTCTTATGAATTAAGGCCCCGTTAGTTTAAATTGCGATTTACTCTAGTTATTTTTAAACAAATATGTGCAAATTGTATACCGATATAAAGGGTATGAACCACAGATGTTTTTCTAGAATTTTAAGTGCTCTAAAAATCATAGTTTTTTTTTTAAGAATTTCAAAGTGGAATATGAAAATTATTTTTTCACTTTGTTTGTCGTTTAAGGACTCATATCTAATTTTATATCTAACATTTGCTCCAAAACTGAATTTAATATGATTCTACAACTAATGCAGATAATTATTACAAAAGCATGTTTGGATTTTCAATGTTAAAAGTAAATTTATAGTCGTTTGAAGTTTGAAAACTGGCTTTTTTCGAAATTAACTTAAAAAATTATTTAAAAAAAAACTATTGGGCCTGAGTCTTGTAATTAGGCCTCAATGTATAGCAGAAGGCTCCACGGGTCCACGGTTTTCGTTTGTTCATCCATGTGCCGAACATCCTGTAGAATCATTATCCACCGGTGAAATTACACGGCCTCAAATATGACAAAATATAATGGGAAAATCGGCCTCCAAAGATTTGTAAGTTGGTCCTGGTCAGAGGGGGGGTGGCATTTCTAAACTATAGGAGATGGAAACTTGTAAGTTTCCATTCTGATAGATCATGCTAAAAACTCTTTAGGAAAATTATTTTGAACGAAATCGGACAGTAACTTTTGAAGTATTTAAACCTTTAAAGTAAAAAAACCTTTAACGCGCTGATAGTTACGGAACCCAATACGGAGGTTGGGTTTGGTTAGGTTATTTGGTGTTTCATGAACGGGCGATCGCTTGCAATTAAACTAGCTCCACACCACTCGCGAAGTAGGCCGAGCATAGCCGAATATGTTAGTGTGGATATGCACTTCGCTTCGTCTCGTGTCACGCTTTTCGTACCTTGGCTTACTTCGCGGAGCACTTCCTAGGCCTACTTCGCGAGTGGTGTGGTGCTAGCTTTAGGCGAACCGTACGTTTACAATTTTAAAAAATTCAGCTTTATTCTACTTGTCACCGCGCATGTATCCGCACAGTAAAATAACGTTAGATAGTGAATTGGTATGGAGGTCAGTGGCAGGCTTCATACGATGCTGTTGTAAGGTCATACAGTTGTATTTACTCTAATATCTTGCTTAGATTTTATTACTTAGATTTGTTTTTTTAGTAATTTCGTAGTACAACACTTTTCAATCAAATATTATAGAAGCAAAAGCTGCGCTGACAAATGGGCATGGGCTTCATTTTGATGTTTGAAGTTTTTAAAACACAATTTTAAAAGTTCTTATGTCAAATTTTATTGCTTAAAAAACTAGAAGTCGAAAAGTATAAATATAATAATGTTGTGGTCGAAATTCGCCCTTATTAATTTAAAGTTTGAGCTTTATAAGGGGATCTTCTATCGACCTTCGAGGTGGAGGAGTTCTGGCCGACGGACGTAGTCTACCGGAGGTTTCGGGGAAGGCTCATCACGTCGCCGAAAACAGACAGTACGTGATAAACTCCAGTGTGTGTGTAAGAGTGAATGTGAATAATATAGAAAATAAGATTTATGTATAGTATTGTATAGTATAAAAATATACATCCGTTGTCTGATACTCGTAATACAAGGTAAACTTAGCACGGGATCGGATCGATGTGATATATATTATATAATTATGTATATTTGTTTTGTATCCATTTTTATGTGTGTCTGAATAAATTGAATTTAAAATTGACGTTGTCTCTTAGACAGAGAAAAGAAATGTAAATGTGACAGATTGACAAACGGCAACGTTTACTAACGAAATTTTATCTCTAAAATCTATATATCTATGTGTTAATAATCTGAGGTAGGTCGCGTGTTTTGTTATTATTTTTATTAATTTGATGTATTTCTAAGCATTAAAAAAAATCTGCACACCTTCCTCCACTTAAGCTTTGCCAAATATCACACAATTCACATTAAATTGTAATGAAAGTTTTTGCTTCAGGAACTTTTGATATAGGTATTAATTAGGTATAAGATTAATAGCTGGATATATATTTTTATTTAAAAGTACGCACGGCGTTGCAGGTTAAATGTAGTTAAATGCTTCTAGTGCATTCTAAGCTTGACCTATCGTTACATTGTATTTGGAATGTAATTCCGATATTTAAACCAATTTCAGTAACCCTCAGGCGTGTAGGTAAACTAACTGATAATAAATAAAGTTTGTATAAAATTGTTGATATTTTTCCATAACATTTTCCAAAGTGTCCAACCCATATTATAACAAACTAGCTTTGGCCCGTTGCTTCGTCCGCGTAAATACAGTATCCCACGGGAACATAACAACAGGAACAACTTTTTCGGTATATAGCCCATGCGTCAAATCCAGAGCTCAAACTACTGCCATACCAAATTTCATCAAACTCCGTTCAGTAGTCTTTGCTTGAAAGAGTAGGTAACAAACATCCATCCATCCTCACAAACTTTCACATATTTTATAATAGGATAGGTAAACATAAAAACAAAATAAAAATTGCGATTATCACAAACATTGTCGTCGTAAACAATATGGAGGTTGTATTAAGAAATATGGTATCTACATTTATTGTAAAAGATCAGTCCTGCGATGGTTTTCTTTATGCACACTACGAACCATTCTAAAATGGTTCTCAAAAATGTCTCAAACAGTAATTGTATACAACCTAACACAACTAATGTGGATTGAAAAACGGTTTCCGATTTTTGTTAATAATCCAGAGCTCATTCTAAATTTCATTTAAAATTGTTCAGTAGTTATTGCGCGAAAGAGTCGTAAGTTACAACTAACAAACATACAAACTTCCATGTAACTCATAAGTATGTAATACTATCTTTTGGCCGCGGCTTCGCTCGCAAAAATAAAGTGTCCCGCGATGCGTCAATGCAAAGCCTAAACCACTACCATACCAAATTTCATCAAAATCTGTTCAGTAGTTTTGAAAGAGTAACGCCCGATGATGACTTTGTCGAAGCCGGTCGTGTAATATATTAGAATTAATGTAAAATACCTACTGAAGTGGAAACGGTGTAAGAAGTTATGTGTATTATTACTGTGAAAGAGTAACAAACATCCATCCATCCATCAATCCTCACAAACTTTCACATTTACAATAGTAGTAGGATTAGTAAGGTTGCGTCGCGTAGGTTATTGTTATGTTCAGTAGAATTAGTTGTCAAGACTTGTAAATTATCGGACATTCACAGCGCTTGTAGAACATATACATTTGTATACATTAATTACTGATATTTACGTCTGTGGTAGCTGCCAATTGATAAGTTCTCCTTGGAATATGCGAGTGATTTTAGTTAGGAGATAACGAAATTCCCAATAGGAGTGCACTTTGTGTATAGGGCTGTGATATATATGATTATCAAATGCATTAGGCGATGTGTCTGCCCGTTTACATAGACAGATCGTCTTAAAATGCCGGATTTTCATAAAGTAATGAGAGCATTTTTAGGGTTTCGTACTCAAAGGGTAAAACGGGACCCTGTAACTAAGACTTCGCTGTCCGTCTGTCTGTCACCAGGCTGTATCTCATGATCCGTATTAGCTGGACAGTTGAAATTTTCACAGATGATGTATTTCTGTTGCCGCTATAACTACTAATACTAAAAACAGAATAAAATAAGTAAAAATGCGTTTTATTTGGTATTTTCGTACGGAACCCTTCGCGCGCGAGTCTGACTCGCCCTTGGCCGGATTTTTCGAGTACTTTTTGTTTGTAAAAATTACCAGCTAACACGTAGATAGTGAATAAAGAATTCTCTCGATTTTGCAGGTAAATTCTGTATTTCCCGTACAAAATTCGTGTTTGTGATGCAATGCTTATTTTCATATCAAAGGAAAATATGCATTAAGAGCAAACGCATTTGAAGTATAGTATAGACTTCATCAGCTCTTAGAAGCTAAGTTAGTAGTAAAAATAAAACGTTAATTCAAAATTGTAGTTAATTCAAAAATTAAAAGACTTTGTTTTCGCAAGCTTTTTAAACCTAACAAGAAAATATTTTCTATTTGCCTGTAATATAATCAAGTGCAAAGCCAAAAGTTGACAACCCTAGTCAAAAGGAATTTTTCCCTATTGTAAATACTTCTCCGTCATCACACAATATTTATATTAATTAATTTATACTCAATAATTATGGAACTATTATATTTTCAACATTTCTTTGCACCGCAACAGGTAGGTGATAAGAATACCTGCAAAAATATTAGATTCCTACTAGATGTTGCGCGCAACTACGCGCGCGCAAAAGGAAATCCCGCGAGAACCGTACACTTTGTCGCGATAAAAAGTAGCCTATGTCCTTCCTCGCGGTCTAATCTATATATGTGCGAAATTTCATCAAAATCGGTCCATTTTGCACTTTCGGCTCCTATTATAATATACAATAATATAATCCTATCATAATATACAACAAACAAAAAAAATGCAAACAAACAAATCTTTCCTCTTTATAATATTAACTATAGATAGAGAACTTGAGTAGGCACCTAATTATTACCACTTAGCACCCGCATAGCCATAAATAGATTACTATAAATGTTTCTACTTACTACAAAATTAGAAATATTTCCAGCCATTTCCAGCTATAAAATATGTTAATGTGAGATTTTTGTAAAGCTGTCACGCATTTACATATGAAGCAAACAATATATTTATTTATATAGATAAAGAGAATCTTAAAGGTACAGGAAAGAACTCACATTATCAAGTACCTTGTTTTTTATATTAGATACAAAATTAAGCAAAAGGAAAAAAAGGAAATGTCATAACTCAACGCTCAAACAAAATCACGCTTCAGTAAAAGTGTCAAGAAACAGAAGAATTAAAAAAAAAAACGTCACAGCAACTGTGGCGTGAAATTTGAAAAAGAACGAATATTTTCGATCCAATACAACTGCCATCTTGGTCGATCCCGGCTGTGAAACTGAAATTGCTTTTATTTATTGCGTCAACGGATTTCACAAACAATTTTTGGCAAAACCTTCAATCAACTCCATCAAAAGCGTACGATTTTTTTAATAGTATCCACCACCTCATCCCACATCTCATGTAAGAAGCTGTAAGTCTTTTATTGGGAATATTTAAAGTAGCTATTGAATATTGGGAATTATTAAAAATATCATATAATATATAGTCAAAGACATTCTAAAGATAATAGAAGATAAAATGTGATGGAGGCCTTTTTAATCTGTGCTAAGGTCACAAGAATTAAAAACCGTTAAACCAAAGTATTGCAAAAGATTACCTGCACTGCGGCGTACTGCATAGAACACAGAAACCACCAGAATTGGCAGAGGAAAATAATTAAATAAATTATTTATTTCCAAAGTAGTTTAACAAACATTAGCCATTTATTCTGTCCCCCAAACACAAAAATAGCACATGTTGCTACGACTTTTTTCAAACGATTATAATATTCGTAAAACACATAAATTTATACGTCATAATATAGACATAAATAATGCTTCATGAAATAAGTTATACCCAATATACTAGACAATAAATAACCTCATACGTAAAATATAATATTTAATATTATATTGATGGGAAAATTCTCGAAAACGATCTCGTTCGAGGCGAAGAAAATTGTGAATAATGTCGAGCTGTCAAAGTGTCAATTATGATAAGTTTACGGCATCTACATTCGCTTCTTCGCTCTGTGACGTATCGGAACAATATTTACCACATAAAAATTTCACTCGAACATTTTTAATGTATTTGCAATTGTATTGGGATGAAAATTTAATTAATTTGATTTATCCGCGGCTCCACCAGCGTAAATATACTATCCCCGGTGAACACCGTACTTTTGGGGGATAAAAGGTAATATCTTTGTTAACCCAGAGTTCAAACTACTACCATACCAAATTTCACCAAAATCCGTTCAGTAGCTTTTGCGTGAAAAAGTTACAAACATCCATACATCCATCCTCACAAACTTTCACATTTATAATACTATAGGAGGATTTCTTTAGAATTCTTTATTTTATCCATTATAGATTTTATTATTAAAAACAATCAACATACCTAATATGGACAGAATGACGCTACGCTAATACATAAGATTAAGGTAGTCCTTGGTAGTCAATATTGCTACCCGATTCCTGAACACCACACAGAGACAGATCCAATTGACAGCCTCGTGTTCACAATGTTGACAGTAAGAGGAACTCACCCTGATGGTCTGTAATTTGAAGAGCATACTCAGCATGGATAACGTTACTTATATGCAGTACTAAATATGTCTTCAGTAAGAAACGATCGTAAAAGTAGGTAAAACGTGTAGAAAGAGATCACTTCTTAAGCCTAAAATAATTTTTTTTAGTAGATATAATATATTTTAATGTGAAAACTGTTTTAAGCGCGTTGACCATTTTTTGTAATGGGAAGAAACCATTGACTCGCGACACTGTTACCGTCAAAGGTAAAGTATGAGGTAGGGCGGGTCGGGGTCACGCGCCACAAGCTTGCTTGTGCGCTATAGTTCACATCTGTCGGCACTCCCGGAGTGCCAGTGTATAATTTTTTTTTGCACACAGGCCAATAATTGTTTGTGTTTGCGTGTTTCTGTGAAATCCTAATTTTTTTCCATCGAACGCTTTAAAAAATGTTAAGTAAGAGCGATGGTCCAATAGTGCGTTATGTTGCGTTGCGTCACGTCGTCGAAAGGAATTAATGCATGTATGCCAAACCTGCATTGCGTCGACGTATCGTCTAATACCTTTATTGGCGTGGTTTGATGCGTACATCCAAGTAAAATTACTATAATGTGCCATAAACATTATAGTAATTTTTCTTCCATCCCCTCGCCTAATAACTTTATTTTCCTTTCAGTGGGCTTAGCATGGCGATCCAAAGAAATAATTTTAAAGAAGAAATATTCTATCCAATACAGTTCGTTGCAAAATAGTTCTTAATCTATGGTCACAAGGTCGTCAATAGAAGTCAATATTTCTAAATAGGCATATTTTTAAAATGGCTGCTGGGAAATCTTCTGTCAAAAATGATCAAATTTTCAAGTAAATGACTGAACGTAAAAAAATTATTTGTCTTGGACCGCCATGATGTGGAGTAGTTGACATTATTGTAAGACTATTTGAGATTGAATTAAGAAAACGTTTCTACTTTATCTGTCAAAAGGGGCCATTTTGTGAGTTCATGCTCGGGAAGAAAAGAAATATTGCTTCTTATATCGACGATGCATCGACCTTGTTGCCTTAAAATAAGAATTATTTTGCTCCGAATGTCATTAAAGTTTCTTCAATCTGAAATTTTGACGATTATTCGGTGTTCCTTAGGTTGGCCATAATATATACTGTGTGTTGGATTGATGTGATGTTCTATGGCTACGCCAAGATGGCCGCCAATTAAAGGGATCAGTTAATACAAAAGTGCACACGACATTTAGTTAATTGCAGCTCGTACTGGCCCAGAATCACGTCTGTCACATGCCAACTATAAATAACATTCACAACGCGAACTGATTGTCTAAACTAAACCGATATTTTGTAGCGCCGCGCTGTCTTTAACTGGTTTTGAGAAACTTGGCTATGTTAGTATTTCTAGCTTATTTCCTATATGTACTTACTGCGTATTATACTTATGGTAATATTAATTATCTATAAAGATACTTATATTATAAAGAAGAAAAAATGGTTGTCTGTTAAGTCGGTTAATACTATATAAATATAATAATATAACGTAATAACGATCGATCGTGCCTCTCTATCGCTTGTTCCGCGCTCTCGCTTGCACGCTCGGCTCAGGTGGAACGTGACAATGATTCGTGCGCGCAGCCGGTGTTCATTGATTTATAAGATGTTATCACGTCAAAAAATTGGATTGTTTGTTGAAGTATATAAGCGACAGAATGTACGGTTGCCGAGGTATACCTTTTGCGCGCACGAAGTCGCGATCAACATGTAGTAAATTATATTTTGATGGATTTATATTTTTGTGTTATATATGTAAACATAAGGATCGCCTTATATTATGAAAACTCATGCTACTAGGCAACGTTAGTAAACTGTCTGAAAAATTGTATGCTGTGTTAATATCCCTTTTAGCACAAATTAGCCCATATTTAACAATTTGAAAATGGAAGAATAATTTTGTTGGGCCGTGAAATCCTACTACTATTATAAATGTGAATGTTTGTGAGGATGGATGGATGAATGGATGTATCATGTATGTATAGATGGATGAATGGATGTTTGTTCCGCTTTCACTCAAAAACTCAATCGGGTTTCGATGAAATTTCGTACGATAGTAGTTTTCGCTCTGGAACATAGGCTACAATTTATCCCGTAAAAGTATAGTGTTCTCGTGCGATACTGTATTTACGCGGGCGGGGCCGCGGGCAAAAGCTAGTACCTGCATACGTGTAGAACAACGCGCATCGATCAATTTTATGGACGGATCAATATAGCAAGAAGTTAAATTGTCCTTACCACCTTACCCCCAGGTATCCCCAGATTACGAAACGTTGACTTTGACAATCTACAACGTGCATTCCTTAATCATATCGAACCAGAGTACAAACAGCTTTAGTATCCTTATAAATATATCGCATAGATAATATTTTTTATTCCACAGAGTTCCCTGCCCTCTGGGTCTAATAGCTTGTGAGTTTATTAGAGAGAGTGAGCATATTTTTACATTGCATGATTAAAATAAATAATAACCTAACCAAGAGCACGTCACGACAATATGTCTGAGGAGGGTTCCGTAACTGTCGATGCGCTATAAGTATTCTTTGGATTACTTCAAATGTTATTTTCCGATTTCTTACAATTATTATTTTGTAAGTTTTTTCCGCATGGAAACTTACAAGTTTTGTATCTCCAGTAATAGTTTAGAAATGCCAGGACCAGGATCCACTGGTAAACCACTTTGGAGGCCGAGTACTCGAAAATCGATGAATTTTTAATGAAGTCATGTAGATCCACACCATGGAGTAGAATAAAAAAATGTTTTTCATCCCCACTTCATATAATATATGAAGTGGGGATGAAAAACATTTTTTTATACATATACACAAACATATATTATATGGAGAGCCACCCCTTAAATATAAAATGGACGGACGAAATAAAATGGACAAAATAAGGCCGGACAGACAGACAGACGGACGGACAGAACGAAACAATAAGTATTACGGAGTATTACGGATCCCTAATAAATTAGTTCTCTCTTATTTGTTTCTAGCGGACGAATGCTCAAGCAGTACTTATGTAATTAAGATTCACACGTCATATCAAATGCTGTCTTTGCTGTCTTGTTAATTTTGCCAATCAGAGATGTAGGGGTTTTTATTTATTTTTTTATTATTACCCCCTTTTTATTTATTTGAGAATTCGGTTGATAGACTATTAAACTATGAAAAAGGCATTGTTCCCATAGAGTTGAAAAGTCAAATGACCTGATAATATGACTTTTTCGCTTAAACGAGCGAGCTAATAACCCGCTCGCCCGAGCGGACACCGTGCCCAATCTAGCGATCGCTCAGATTAGCCTTGGATAGCTTTTAATATATCACTTAAACGAAAAGGAACTCAATTTGTTACAGTATAAGATTTAAAGTAATTCGGCAGATTAGCCTTGGATAGGTTTTAATGTTTCACAAACGAAAAAGAACCTAATTTTTTAAAAGTAAATAAGTTCAAAGACATAACATAGTGTATGTCTGTCCAAAACATATCCAAATATTAGTTATAGTTTTACACTTGTACTTTTTAATTTATCAGGTAAGCACCTTATATATTAACTTATACTACTACTATTATTAATGTGTAAGTTTGTAAGGATGGATGGATGGATGGATGGACGTTTGTTGCTCTTTTACGCAAAAACTACTAAACGGATTTGGATAAAATTTGGTATGGTAGTAGTTAAGGCTATAGATTAAAACATAGGCTACTTTTTATCCCGAAAAAGTACAGTATTCCTGTGGGATACCCGATTCTATTCTATTCTAAAGGACGATTTATTTGTTTTAATTAGAGAATAATAATTGCGTCCCGTGACAATATTAAGACTGTAAGGGTGGACCCACACGTCCTACAACCACACCAATAGGTTGGGCGTATAATATATTTTGTATTGAAAATGTATAGTACATTCACATACCACATTTTTCAGCAATTCTCGACCACGTGTGTGATACTCACCACATCACAACCACGAGCGACACCGAGTATTTATAACGGTAATTCTGAATAACAAACATCGACATTTTGTTGATACAACAACGCAACCACAAGACCCGACTTGTGCCTTGCGACCTCCTCCCAAAACCCAACGCAGACAAAGTGTCATCTGGTGTAAGTGGTATCAAAAACGGCCGATAATAATTTTCGATTCTTTTTCTGTCACCAGGTGGCGCTTGGTAGCCCGACAGTCCTTGTCGTGTCAAAAAGCTGTCGTCAGACGTCACGAATTTAAAAACCCCCTATTGCGTTGTGGCATCGACAAAATGTCGATGTGGTTGCATTGTCGCCAGTAGCTGCGATGTGGTTGTGTCGTGTCCAGACACAATTCAACTCCGGCTTTTATAGACTTTCGTTGTGCTTGCCGCTAGTTCTCGTTGTCGCTGGTGTTTACGTTGTGGTTGCGATGTGGTCAGTATCACACACGTGGTCAATGACGACTGCAATGAAAATGCAAATGTGATACGTGTGAAGAATTTAGTAGTAGGTACCTACCTTTTTTTTAATACATATATATATATATATATATATATATATATATATATATATATATATATATATATATATATATATATATTCCCGACCTCGCGGTGTGGTTTTGGTACGTGTGTGAAGATCCTAAAATAGGATACAGAATTCAGATCCAAAGTTTTTCAAGATTTTATACTATAATTTATTTGTGTCTATTTTAAAAACGTAATCGGAGTTCATTTTACAAGAACGGCTCTTCTAACAATTAATACACGTCACTCATTATTATATTCTAATGTAATTTTTATCGAGATCCATCTTGTGTATTTCACAATCTTATGCAATTTTAAAATAAGGTTTTTAAATCTTATCGTATGTAGTGGCTAGTTTTCTCTTTTAGTTTTAAGTGTTTAACTAAGTACTAGAAAGGGAAACTTAAAATTAAAAGGAAAACTAGGCACTAGGTACTTGTACCTACAGGCTTTATAAAGTTTATTGTAGGAAGTTGTTCATTGTTTTAAACACTTACGGATTGTGTCGCCACAAACCAAACCTTCCTCGTCAACAAACCAAATCTTCCTCGTGAACAAATGAAAGCGTTACAAAACTTGCGCACCAGATCGGATTTGACAATTCTCCGCGCGGATAAAGGTAATGCCACGGTGATTATGGATACCTCAGATTACAGTGATAGAATACAACATCTATTATCGGACGAAAGCACATACAAAAAAGTCAGAACCGACCCGACTAACAACGTTTTAAAGACTACTCAGTCTCATAAAGAAATACTCCGACTCACTGAATCTAGACACCAAGTCTTTATTGCCTTCGTGTCCTAAACCCCCTAAGTTGTATGGTTTGCCAAAAATACATAAACCTAACGCTCCACTTCGCCCAATTGTAAGCCAAATTGACTCACCAACCTATAAATTGGCTCAGCTAGTAGCTAATGTACTTTCACCACTACGTGGACACACTAGAGCCCATGTAGAGGATTCTTACCACTTTGTTGATGAGATTAAACACCTATGTCTCACAGACAATGAACAGTTGGTCAGATTTGATATGCAATCCTTATTCACTTGCTTACCATTACAGGAATGTATTGAAATTGTAACAAGAAAGCTTAGAGAAAAGAACTTACCTGTTGAATATGCAGAATTATTAGAACACTGCCTTACATCTGGCTATATGTTGTGGAATTATGACTTCTACAAGCAAGTAGATGGTGTAGCGATGGGCTCCCCAGTTTCTCCCGTTGTTGCTGACATATTCATGGAAGAATTCGAGGAGACTGCTCTTGAGACCTCACCTATACAACCCAGGTTCTACAAGCGGTACGTGGATAATACTTTCACAATTTTACCATCTGACAAAGTAACCATATTCCTAAATCATTTGAAAAGTCTCAACCCCAAAATACAATTCACTATGGAGTTAGAGACCAATAACTCTTTAGCTTTCTTGGACGTATTAGTAATAAGGAATCCCCCAATGGCACCTTAGGTCACACTGTGTATCGCAAACCTACACATACTAATAGATATTTAAATGGTGAGTCCCACCACCATCCTTCACAGCTATCTACCGTTGGCAAAACTTTGTTTAGAAGAGCACGAGGAATCTGTGATCAGCAGCATTTGGAACCCGAGTTTCATCATGTTACACAAGTTCTACGTGACAATAAGCTTCGAGTCCCACGCCTGCATCACAGTGACCGAGTGAAACCAGCCACTGTCGAACGAATACCTGCAGTTCTACCTTTCATGAAAGGAGTCACTGATAAAGTTGGCTATATTCTAAGGAAAGCTTCTATAAAAACATATTTCAAGCCACCCAAAAAGATAAGTCAATTTTTACCACCAGTGAAATGTAACATTCCCCTTCAAGATGCAGGAGTCTACAAGCTCGACTGTGGACTGCGGTCTCTCCTATATAGGGCAAACTAAAAGATCCATCAACACCCGCGTAAAGGAACACATCGCAGATGTTAAACACCGTCGCAACCATAAATCTGTAATTTGCGAACACACACTGGATCAACCTCGCCATTACACAAGTACTGGCAAAGGAACATCGTTATCGCCCAAGAATGATACGCGAGGCTATAGAAATTAAAAAGTACCCTAATTTTAACCGAGAAGATGGCTGGGTGCTGCCATCTGGTTGGGATCCAATAATTAACAAAATAAAATGTAATTTAAAATCACCGCGGCAATTCAAGATAATGTTAGTATTTTTGCGTGGATCGGAACACAAATAATAATTGAAGAATCTTCGGGTAATTTGAACAACTTCAACAAATAGGACAATTGACACCTCAGTCCTCCCGTGACCACGGCTGCTGGAAAGTAGTCGAAACGTCCGTAAGTGTTTAAAACAATGTAAGAAGTGTAGTTGTATGAAGCATCAAATATTGGGAGAATCTACCAGATACGACGTCACGTAAAACCCGTCTGAAATAACGCTGGCTTTTGAATACTTAATTCTGAATCTGAATATCGGCTTTCCATTGGACGATACGCCTGCTAATTTTCCGGATTTTACCCGCCTTCAAAAAAAAGTGGAGGTTCTCAACTGGACTGTATTTTTTTAATGTTTGATTAACTCTGAACTTTCGACTGGGTGAACCAATTTTGACGATTGTTTTTTTTATTTGTAAGCTGGTGCTTCTCGTCTTGTCCCATTTCAATTTGGTCCAGTTCTGACAATGACATCCATGAGAAAACCATATAAGTCTTAAATGTTTACTTTGGAAGTCGGTTTAAATTTTTTGTTTGAAAGTAATTATTATAATATAAAAACTAACCGACTTTTGTTATGTTCATTAACCACAGTCCACAACCACGCGATCTTATAAATTGATGATGGTACCTATATGACTTGCTGGTACCTAATGATGACGACAGCACAAATTATTATATTTGCAGAATTAATAGTTGGAATCTTTTATATTGCAAAAAAACTTGGTTTCTTTTCCAACCGTACATTTGTAGGGTTCCATGATATTTCAAACCCTAGTTTCTCTCTGTCCGTTCGTCGGTCCGTCTGCATTTGACTTTAGTCCAAGTAAAAATAAACTTTCAATAAACTATTATCGTTTCAAACCACAAATATAAAAATTTGAATATCTAATAATATGTAGCAGAGCTTTAAGTTCTACAAGGCTTCAACCACCTCGAAGCTTTGATTGTAAAAGGTCGAAAACATTTTTGTCTATAAATGTATATTATCCAATTAATACAGGACAATTTTATTAATATTAAAATGTTCGTTTATTCCAGAAGTGTTCATACTCCAGCGTTTTTTTTAAATCTTATTTGCAGCATTCCCTTCTGCCGTAAACGGAACGTAGCTTATGTTTTAATACGTTTTACTATAGAAGAGTGCCGTTAATATCGATACATTTTTAATGTAAATAAAAACTGAAATGTTCTTGAACCCGAAGGAGGTACTACCATCCTCAAGCCTTCTCTCGATTAAAAGGAATAATAAATAATATTAATAGTAAATACATATTAAGTAGGTATTTTCTTTGTTATAAATTATAATAACCGCTATTAAAAATGTATAGTATGTTGGTAAGTGCTGTTGAAATAAGGTCGATGTTTATTTCTGTAATTTTGTCGTCCAGCAGTTAGTTCATTATTATTTAATTAAACAGTAAACGCAGTAGGGATATAGGTTTTTTCATTTTTTTAACGTGATAACGTCTTATAAATCGATGGAGCCGACTGCACGCACGAAAAATCATGACTCATGCGCTACCTGTTACCCGTTATCGTTACCAAGTACCGTTACCAAGTACCCAAGTACCAGCGTTACCTCGCATTACCTTTACCTCATTATTATTATTATTGTTGTTGTTGTTGTTGTTGACGTTGTCACGTTCAACTATCGTCAGTAAACCGACTTTACAGACAACCGGTATTTTTATTCTCATTTATATCAAGAAATAGAAAGCACTTTGACTAGCAAAGCATCGTTACATCGAGACAGGAAATTTATAGGGGTGTGTCTACGAAATGCTGACTGTTATCTTTTCCTGCCCAAATGGATCGACCTGTTTTACTTGGTAAGCCCATATATTATTATCAATAATATTATGTTTATAGGTCGTTATGTATTCTTGGCTATTGGTGGGTGTGAATACGATAGTCTAGTAGTTTGAATAGATTTTCGTATTTCACTGGGATTTCCATCTTTATATTATGGCAAACGTTGTTTTGCCATTGTATGTATTTTTAATGCCACATCGTACAAAAATAAAAAAATAAAATAAGTCGAAAATATTAAAAAATATTAAGGGGTTGAAAAAAATAGATTACGACCTATTCTCAGACCTACCGAATACACAAAAAAAAATCATAAGGATCGGTCCAGCCGTTTCGGAGGAGTGTGTCACCCAATTCTATGAAACGAGAATTTTATATATCAGATTTATATATCTAGCTGTTTACAAACCTATCATTCTAACTTCTATATTACTTATAGAACTATCTTCTACTTAATTACGAGTTGTTTCAAAAATGCACCAATCTCACCTTACAGCTAGCAAATTAAAAATATTAGGTACCTGAAACAAAACAAGAATAGAAACTTAGTTCATTATTCAATAAGTACCCGCAATGAGAGATGAGATAAGAAGTCAGATGTTATGTATAGCCCTGGGGTCACGCGGTATGGTGGTTTACCATATAATATGGTAGTGTCACAGGCCAGGGTCTGGTGAAGCACGCGCCCCAAGGCCCAGTGTTTAGAATGGCGCACTGGATACTCCATTTTCTTTTGTAAAAACGAAACTATTTATATCAAATAACTTCAATATTTATAAAAAGACTACAAATCGACTACGTAAATCATGTGACCTACGTTACCCAGGCTATTATTACGAATCTATTGACACTGCATTTATTAAAATCAGACGAGTAGTTTAGGCGCTAAGGTGTATGTATGTATGTTTGATTCACCTTAGCGCTTAAACTACTTATCTATAGTACATACATAGCCAAAATTATTACTATTACTTTTGGCTTCGCTTCAAGAGCTAAACCTATCCTGTCAACGACGACCTTTGTGGTTCAGTGGTTAGCACATCGGCGCTTAAGCCGCGAGTTCGTATCGTTCGTAAGTATTAAATAAGTGTATAATATAATAAACATTTTAAATATATACATAGTATAAACCCATTAAATATATTTCCGTTGTCTAATACCCGTAGTTCTTTGAGAACTTACCACGGGACCATATTGGCGTGGTGTGAAAACGTCCATAGATATTATTATTATTATCAACGCTGGTTCAGTATATCTACATCTAGATGATAGTTATTCTATAGACAGACTTTCTATAGATATATACTGTATGGATAGATATAGATAAACATAGATAAATAACAGTGTAATTACTTTCATGCTTCATTGCGGAGCGAATATTGGTCAGGCTAAAAATGAATCTTGCGACGACCACTTCTTTGTTTGATTGTTAAGTACAGTCAGGGTAAAACAGCAGTTTATCATTGTCATCCGGCAGGGAAATTGTAATATGAAAGACGAAAGTATGATAACTGCAAAAAAATCGTTCCCTCAATTTTACAGCTCATTCGGTACAAGATTACTTCATGGAGCAAAATAAAAAGCAAAAAAAGTTGTTAAATAACCTAACCAAGAGCATTTCAGATGTCAGAACATGTCTAAGGAGGGTTCCTTAAGGTCGGGACTATATGATCCGGAATCCGGAAAGTGGGTGAAAATTCAGTTCGCTGAAAATAAAACACTCAGCTAATACAATACAGCTGAAAACAGAACACACAAGTATCGAGTCAAATGTCCATTTCATCATAATATGACAGCTCGACACTTCGATTTTCAACTCTCTTGTATTAGCAGAGTTCTATTTTCAATGCTCTTAATTTTCCCGGGCCCTCCGGACTCCGGGTCATATTGTAGTCCCAGCCTGTATCAATTTTATCCGGCGTTCCGGATTCCGGATCATAATAATATAGTCCCAGCTTAAGGCGCACATAACTTCAGGGCCCTAATACACGATTAGACCATACTTAGCTTCGCATCTTTTTAAAATATTTACATGGTAACAAAAAGTAGTATGTATTAGCATAGAAAAACACATTCAACGTAATTCAATATGGTGAGACCTCGGCAAGCCAGTTAGCAACAATATGGAATAGTGTCGCACGACTGAATTAGCAAACGAACAGGCGACGTAATCTCTTTACAATAAGCCTCTATTTCTACAGGCTGTCTTCAAAACATAAATACATATTGAAGGAGCGTGTTCGATTCTCGTTGAAAAAATATACATGACATATGACCTTAAATTTTGATCAGATTAAAAGACCAAAGTAAAATTATAAACGTGTATATAAACCACACCTATGTAGGCGTGCGACTAATACTGTGTGGCGATCGCGTGGCCCTTAAAGCCGGCGCTGCCAGCTGTACGTCAGTGCAAGAGTATCCATAGTAATGAGAGTTGTCAGAAAACGTTATACATTTTATTTTTCTGTAAATTACGATCATTTTTTGTTATGAATACTTATCACTTACGTGGTGGTGGTGGTCTGAGGGTAAATTCTGCTAAATAAAACCTGCAATAATACAATTACAATCAAGTCCCGATAAGCTAAAACTACCAAACGGTATTATCGTTAACGTTAAGCCAACGTGAAACGCGATCTGATTGGTCCAAACTTCACAACATCAGTTTACGATAACAAGTCGCTTCACTTGTAATACTATCAAACGTGGCGTGCACAGGATTATGACACAGGGTATGCGGTGAAGTACTCGGTCACAAAAACTTTTTCGTTTATAGATTTTTAGCATAGCTACAGCCAAGCGACGGATTTCTAAGTCGAAACCATGCCAACAGAGCAAGTCTTATATTTACTACTATTCATGTACATCTTCTACGGCAACGCAGACAAAACAGCGATCGATCGTCGCGGCGGAAGAAATTCTAATAAGTAAAATAATAAGCATATTTTAAAATATTATAACTACTTACCAGTCAGTCAGCTTCAATTTTCACATATTCAAGGTTCCGGTTACTTGAGATTACTATATCCCGATGTAAATTACTAAATAATATGCAAGGAAAACAAAATAATTTAATCGTGTGTACACAGCCACACAGCCTGTTATACGTTTCATAACTTTTAACATGAAATTTTCGAGTTACATTATTTTTTTGCTGGTTTAATTGTTGTAACTCGGGTACACACCTACCTTTAGACAGAATTTGAATATTTTCACTGAATGACAATTGTGAGAACTTGTTATTTTTAATTTTTAATAAACACACATTTTCAACACAAACCTCACAGTCAAATAACATTTTAAAAAATTCAACTAACTCACTAGTAAAAGCAAATCACTACAATTATTATAGAAACTCAGTAATAAACTGTTAAATGTACACACTTTCAAATGTTAAAATGAAAAATCTTTTAAGAAAACTATAAATAAACTGGAGCGATTAAATTGTAAACAATGCTTATCACATGAAATATGCAATATGGCCCCCGCGAAACACAAAACGTTTCTTCTATTTAAACAAATAAAACCTTACTAAAAAAAATTCGTAATGTGTGCATACATGATTCATTAGATTCGCGTCGTATTGTTTTTACTCGGATTATAGGCATCGAATAATTTCCGACAAGCCAGTTCGGCGGTTTTTTGAAGCGATCGGATAGCCGAACCGAGGCTCTCGGCACGGCTCTTGGTTCGGCCATCTCCCACCGCATGACTTCGCTATTTTATCATGTCGATATTCATGGGTGTGTGCGTTTGCGAAGTATGAAAATTACACATACATGAGATGATTTGTCCTGCAGAACTTATCGGCATTAGTTGCTATTTATAAAATATTAGGCGTTTTTAAGTTATTATATTTTTTAAATTAATTTATTTACTATTAATTAATTATTAAAGTCATCTAAAACGTACGAACGTTTTATTAAAATATCTGTGAATGACAAGTAAAGCACTGCATTTCTGCCTATATGGAGCGCACGCCCCTGCTATCAAAGTAAAATGAAAGTCTACTTTAAATACGAGAGTTCGGCTTCTGGTGTTAGGTAAAATATTCGGATTCGGATAAAAAATAAAAAGACGCCCTTTTAATGCTGTACAAATTTTTTCCTGACCGCCGAAAGCCGTTTCGTGCGCATGTATTGCTCTACTAGTTATTGCTCGCGACTTCGTAATTCGTACGCCCAAAAGATATCTCGCGGAAACCGTACATTTTGCTGTTAATTGATATAAAAAGTAGCCTATGTGTTAATCCAGATTCTAAACTACTACCTACATACCAAATTTCATCAAATTCGTTCGGAAGTTATTGGGTAACAATAGGCTACTTGACCTTGTTTATAATTATGTCCTAAACGCTTCATAATTGTTTCATTACACACAAAAAAATAATATAACATTATTTTGAAACCTAAAAACCTACAAAAAAATATTTTGAAAAATAAAATTTTTTAAAACCGCCGAAAACACTATTCGCCATGTTGGTTGATAGATTATCTGTGCTGTGACGTCATACTAGTACTATTTGTAATCTGTGCTACAGTCCGTAGTAGTAAAATGGCGGTGTTACGTTCCGTTTGACGTTTTGACTTATATAACTTTTTAAGAAGTCATGATGAGCCATTTATTTACAGAAACGTACCGTTTCACTACTACAATTCTATCAATAATAATCAAACGTACGCTAGTGTGTGATAATAATCTTTATTCTTACTGCACACCTTCCTCCACATAAACTTTAATTTACCGGCCAAATTTCACACTCCTCCGATTGCACAATTCTCGTAAAACTGTTAAATATAATCATTCTTGCTATTCACTATTTGCCTTATCAAGAAGAAAATTGCACGACTTGCATTTATAAAATGCTTACGAAACAGTATTTTCCGCTTAGCTCTTATTAAAATATCATGAGGAAAAAGTAAGGAGCTTTTGACAGAATATGTATTATGTTAAAAGTGCTAACACACGTACGGATTCGAAACGGAGCGGACCACGGATTTGGTCCGCTCCGAACCAACTCCGTCTGTGAATAGAGTAGTCCAGCGAATATAATTATTATTGAGTCCGCCGCGGTCCGCATCGTATTTGGTTCGCTCCGTACCAAATCCGTACGTGTGTAGAGCAGTCGGGCGTTTGGGCCGGACAACGTTCTCAGTGTTGCCAACTTATAGATTTTCCCTCCAAAATTAGGGAAAAAAGTTTACAAGGTACTGGGGTTTACTAGGAGGCAGGATTTTTAAGAGTTTACTCCTAAATAATCAATTTTATATGAGTATATAGCCCCGGGGTATGAAAATTGATAGGGAGTGAAATCAGGTTAAGTAACACGTTAGTTTTATGTCATTTACGCGTACGCATACAGACTGTATGTGTATAAACAACAATCATACAATACATCAAGTTTTTAGAGTTTCTGGCTTATTATCTCTTATTTATTATAATTATATTATTATTTATTATAATGTAATTGGCTTATCCTAATTACAATTGTACTTGGGATACCCCAATTAAATTCCATTAAAATCAGCGTAAATCTTGTAAATAGTATAACTAATCAGCGTCGAATTAAGGGTTATGTTTGGGGAGAAATATTTTTGAGAGTTGGTATCACTGCACGATTTCAATTGATTTCTGGAATCATCGTCGTCGTCGAAAAACAGCGCTGTAAATAGAACTCTGCGCTAATACAATAGAGCTGAAAATCGACCACACGAGTGACGAGTTTTCAATTCGGTCTGCCGCATCAAATCCGTGCGTGTTTAGCGACACCGGATTCGGTACGCGGATATGGTCCGCGGACCAAGTTCGAGTGTCTGGTAGCACTAACCAAAGATTTCAAATCTCAAGATAGGCTTTGACGTACATTTGATAGAACAAATCTTCATACAAGAATATGTTATGCCATCTTTTTTTTCTCAGGTTTTGACCATACTTCAAATGTCAGCCATCTTGTTTTCACCATACTTCAAATGTCAAAATGCCCCAAAATACCCAAAGTGGGGCCATTTCAGCGGAGACACTTTAAGCCACAACACGCCTCGTCTATAATATATACGACTACGTTTACATCAGTTTTTTTTGTTTACATGACTAAGTAAACATGACTACCACTAAGTAGTTTACACACACTATCGTACGTTTGTATAATAACAGTAGACCTTATTGGTTTGACAAATTGTCGGATTTGACACAATTGTCAATCTTTCTTTCATATTCCATAGACAACAAAAGGCAAAATAATCCTAATTAAGTTCAAACTTAAAAATTAAAGGACGAATTATGGTCGATAATTCATATTTTATTGGTTACCATAAATTTCACAGGTGATAGAGAAAGAAAGAGATTCTGCGGCTTCTCTAAAAACCGGCGTGAATCTTTAAGTTTTTGCTGTTTGGTACCGAAGGCTGAGGCTTGAGGGTTTAAGGACTGACAACTCACAGCTTGCTCCTCTGGTGCTTTGGGCAGCGGCCGTAATCGATTACCATCAGGTGATCCGTCTACTTATTTACCTTATACCATTAAATACTTCCACTAAGGGTTTATGCTACTGACCTGGAGAAGTTAAAACCACTTGGCATGTAGCCATCGCGTGACTCATGCTACGGAGTCACTCATTTGATAACGGCAATAATATAAACCATTAACAATATTTAAAAACGTTCCTTTCATCGTTCATTCACGCTTTAAGTTCGTTCATTCGCATTAATTTTAAGTTGAAAATGTAAGGGTCAGTCACACCTTACGTTTAAAATTGAACTTTAAACTTAAATTTGAACTTTTAACTTTAAACTTTTAATGGCCATAAACGAGACGTGGTTGAGGCCAGGGGAAGACGGGCGCGCCCCCACGGTCCCTGGCTACCGCCTACGGCATCGGCCGCGACCGGCTACGGTCCGCGGCGGCCGAGGTGGTGGTGTTGGTTTTTATTTGAAGTTAGGACTCAATGCACGGACTTGGTCGAGTCCCGTTAATATACAATTCCAGGCCGTAGAGCAAATGTGGATGACGCTTACGTGTAATGGTAAAAAACTTGCGATAGGTACTGCGTATCGTCCACCCTGGTTTGACACGGATTTGTTTATTGATGCTCTTTGTGACGCGATGATCGGTCTGGGTAGTTGTGACTTTTATATTTTGTTGGGTGATTTCAATATTAATTTTTTAGCTGCAAATGATGCAAAAACCAAAAAACTTAACGATTTTTTAAAAGGCTTCAATTTATTTCAGCTCGTTCAATCGCCAACTCATTTCACAGAAACCAGTCAAACCTTAATTGATTTAATTTGCACCAATCTTCATGCGAAGTACACAAAGGTCGCGGCTTACAGAGCTATAAATGGTCATAGCATTATTATATCAGAGTTCCGTATTGTACGTGATAGGTGTACACCTCTTACATTAATTTTTAGGCCCATTAAAAATATATGTCTGGACAGATTCTCGAGCGACTTAAACTGCGTACCATGGAACGAAGTCGTAAATCTTTGTAACGTAGACGAGATGGTTCAGGCATTTAACACTCTTGTTTTAGGTATATTTGACTTCCATGCTCCAGTCAAAACATGTGCAGTGAGGGAGCCCTCGTACCCCTGGATAACGCCTACGTTAAAATTTATGATGAGGTTACGTGATAAAGCATTGACAGAATATCGTAAATACAAAACTGAATCAAAAAAGGACTATTATAAACAATTAAAAGCACTCGTAGAACAAAGCCTCCGTAATGAAAAAATAGCATATTTTAAGTATAATATCAATAATAAAATAAAAGAACCTAAACTATTATGGAAAAACTTAAAAAACACAATTAATACAAAGAAAAATATTGAATTTCCTACCTATTTTACAGATCCAAATTTAATAAACAATCACTTCTTAAGTATTCCAACAAATGCCACTGTAAGTTTATCACTTTTAACATTTTTTGAATTTCATAACTTTAGCTCTGCTACTTTTAAACTCGAAACTTTAAGTAGTCTTGATATACATCGTATCATTAATACTTTAAAATCGAACTCTGAGGGGTTTGACGGGATTAATTTAAACATGCTAATGTTAACTCTACCCAACTCTTTAGACGCTATTACCGCTATTATTAATTGCTCCATCTCAACTTCTTGCTTTCCTGATCTATGGAAAATTGCAAAGGTTCGCCCTTTGCCAAAAAAAAATGATCCCTTGGACTTTAGCGATCTTAGGCCGATAAGCATTTTGCCGTGTATTTCTAAGGTTCTGGAGAAAGTGGTGTGCCTACAGTTAACACATTACTTGGAAACAAATGACGTGTTACCACCTCTACAGTCTGGCTTTAGAAAGCGGAGAAGTACAACCACTGCTCTACTGGATGTTACCGATAATATCTTGGCTGCCCAGGACAGTGGGATGTGCACTTTACTTGTCTTATTAGATTTTTCACGAGCCTTTGACTCCATTAATATCAATTTGTTTTTATCTAAACTAAGCTATTACGGTTTTGACATCTCATCTCGTCGCTAGTTTGACAGTTACCTTCATAATAGAAGGCAATGTGTTCAAATCCAGCTCGACGGCGGTAAACTTGGCACTTCCTCACTAGCACAAGTGGAGGCAGGTGTACCGCAGGGCTCACTCCTGGGTCCGAACCTTTTTAGCCTCTACTGTGCTGATATAGTACAATGTATTAAAAACTGTAAGCATCACATTTATGCGGATGACATCCAGCTATATATCTCCTTTCATGCTAGAGACTATGAAAGAGCGGTGCGCAGCCTGAACGAGGACCTAAATCGAATAGCTCTATGGTCAGAGAATAACAATTTAATACTGAACCCGTCCAAGACAAGACACTTAGCATTAGGTGGCCAGCATCAGTTAAAAAATTTGCCAGCCTCGCTCGGTATTATGGTTCTTGGTCAGCCTATTGAACAAGTGAATGAGGCTCGAAACTTGGGATTACTTATGGACAGCCACCTGAGATTCGAAAAACATATAGCTGATTCGGTACAAAACTGTTTTTATCGCTTAAAAGTCTTATATAAAATTAGGCCTTATCTATCTGAAGAGCTACGTGAACAGTTAGTAGAAACTCTAGTTCTTTCCAAACTGAACTACTCTGACATAGTCTATGGCCCCCGTCTACTGGCTCGAACGGAGAAACTTATTCAGAGAGTACAGAACGCTTGCGTTCGGTTTTGCTACTCAGTTCCAAGTAGAGGACATGTAACACCTTTTTTAAACGAAAATTTTTTGCTTAAAATGAAGTCCAGGCGTAAATATCATCTGGCATGTCTTATGTTCGGTGTCATTAAGTATAAAGAACCGTCTTATCTATACGAGAGGTTGAGTTGGCTAAACTCGCGCAGACAGTGCTCACAGGGACTGTCAACACAGCAACATCGAACCAAAGCACTTCGTGGCAGCTTTCGCTATGCGGCTGCGAAGATTTGGAACAACATTCCTCCTCCGATACGCACACTCAACACGGTAGGCACGTTTAGACATCACTTGAAAGAATTTCTAATTAAGGAACAACGTAAACATGGTATGATTATTAGTAACCTGTCGTTCATATGAATATTATACATAAAATTGTATTCATTTATTATTCTTACCTATTAGTTTAATTTGAAATTTACCATTGTTACTCAGTAGTGTCTTGTTGGGTTGTGTTGTTGTAACGATTTCTAGCAGTTTGTGCGGTCTTTTATCTAGTGTATAGTTTGTAAGGGAGTTGTATGTTTAAGTATAGTCTCTTATCATCATATTATATTATATAGTATGTTTATGTGTGTGTATATATGTATATATATATATATATATATATATATATATATATATATATATATATATATATATATATATATATATATATATATATATATTTATATGTGTAAGTATGTGTATACGTGTTTATATATTATATATTACGATGTTTGATGTTATGCTGAAAGTTGCATGATGTCCGTGGCTTACCACACTTCGCGGTTCAGTTGAAAATCGGTGTCATGTATGCGCGTGTCTTTATACGACATACGTGGCTTATGCCGAACTGGACCCATTTTCTAAGTCACATGAAGGCACAATTTGTCCTATTTAATTTACAGCAGTAACTATGGTGTATGTCTCAATTTGTTATTCTTTTTATATCTTCATATTTTATGTCATGTTACATTTGTGTCTTTTGTGAACTGAAAATAAAAAATTTCTTTCTTTCTTTTCTTTCTTTCTTTAGATATTTACTACACAAAAGAACACGTTTCATTGCAATTTGCAAGCGTTCAAATTTCAAGCTGCATCGGCTTGTGTAGTGAATAAAGTTCAATTTTGAATCGCTATCTTAAAAATGCAGCGCCGCGTCTCGTCACGTTTAGTTTTGGTGTGATCTGCGCCTTACTTTAACTTCTTGACTGAGCAATAGTTTTAATTCAAATACGATAAGTCACTAACTTGACATATTTGGCACACAGGGTTTCCTATTACAGGGGAGGCTAGGCCAAAAGAAGAAGAAGAAGAAGATTTGAAATTAAGGGACCAAAATATTAAACACTTTTAACATCTAATTAGGGCTCCGTACCACAAAAGGAAACAAACAAGGAGCTATTATAAGATCCCTTTGTTATCCGTCGGCCTTCCGTCTATCCTTGTCTGTCCATCCATCCGTCCCTCTGTTTGTCTGTCTGTCAAGACTCTTTATTTCGGGAACGACTTTTAAGTCAACGTTAGAAAGATGAGATCGTTTTTGCCACAAAAAATGCATATTTCGACACTTGAGAGACTCGACCCCAAAACTATTTATGATGTTCCTACTGTGTACGAAACCTTGGGTCATCGGTGGGCGAGGCCGACTCGCTCTTGTCCGGTTTTTTATTGAAAATATGTTGTGATCCAATCAATCTGTCAGATACTCGATGACCAGTAAAAAATCGTAATAAGTCTAGAACAGACCGCGATATAAAATGGTCGAACGAACCCAATTTCAGCTGATCATAGAATTTCAAATTTTTATCTCATCAAGCTCGCAGATTACGATTCCGTCTTTTATTGATCGATATTCAGTATCTTGGAAATATAAGGATACCAGGGTCGTATTTCTAAATGTGTTTAAACGAATACTTCGAACCTTTTAACATAGAATAATTTATTTTGTATGGAATAACATAGACTAGCTTTACCAACATTTAGCTGAAGGATTGCCTGGTAAGCGATTACCGCCGCCCATGGGCGTCCGCAACACCAGAGCAGTCACAAGTGCGTTATGGGTTTTTAAACACCGATACCCTCGCTCACTTCATGAAACCCAACGCAACGTCATTGGCGCAGGCGTATACGTACAGTTCAGAACGCGAATTGGACTGCGTTCCAAACTAAGGAGGATCTGTGCGGTTTAAATTGCGGATTGAACTTTCGTGCTATTACGACGTGAAATTCATCCACGTTTTGGACTACTGGCGTCTTACACAACACGTCAAAATACATGTTAGCGCGCGATTAAAACTGCAGTGTCATCGACAGATCTGATTGTCAGCCCCTCACATTCGTTCGTTCGTTTCGGAGCGCAGGTTGGAACGACGCGAGCTATTTCTCGCGGTTCGACTTTACGTGTGACGGGCGCTATTCTTTGTGAGGCAGTGGTTTCTATGTCTCTTCGAGCCAGCGCATTATTGCAGAAGCATGGCTATTGGCTCCTCCTTTTCTTACTCCTGCTTCTGTTCTCGAACCAATTATTTAAAGCCATCTTTAATTACACGTTTGATAAAACCTTAAAAACTTTAGTTCAGTGTTGAGTTCTCACTAATATAACCGTCTACTTTTTGGATGTCGGTTAATTATAAACGCGAAAGTTTGAATGCATGGACGTTTGTTATATATGGCATTTGTTTGGATGTATGGCAGCGCGTGCGAAGTCGCGAACAACAAACATTCTAGTGAGTTATAATCTCCCTACGTGCCTTCATTATGGCTGGTGCATTAGTATTCAGTAGGGACGCATATTAGCGAAACCTTTACCTAAAACATTATTGTACACCTAGGCTCTCACACTGAGGTTATCTAATGGCCTGAAATTACTTTTACGGCATTTAATTCCTATTTTATATATGTATGTGACCTTCATCTTTATTGTTTTCTACACTATCGGTTGGCGGAGACTTTTTTATGAATGAATAGGTAAATACATTTTTTATTAAAAAAAACTATAACCCAACTACGTTAATTATTAGTACCTGGGAGGCCGAGATTTGCTCGGTGTTTTAGTAAAACGATAAAATAATTTAAAATATAAAAGAAAAAGAAATAATAAGAATTACAAAAATATTTATCTTACCGGGATTCGAACCCACCACATTCCGAATTTCCAAACAATGCAAAAACGATACGTAAGTACGCATAGGAAGCTGCTAGTCAGACTGACAAAAGAGAGTTGAAATCATTGGTATATTGTGGCACGACGTAATAAAAAAACATATATTGCTTAAAAATATGCAGTTTCTAAGGAATAACACCTAGATAGATCGATTTTTCTCCCCCAAAACTCTCTGCGTACCTTCTAAATTTCATGGTAATACTTGTAGCCGTCGTCGAGATACCGATTATATATATACAAGATCGTCTCGTTTAAAGTGTAAAAGCCTTTGTTACGCGAACTATTATTACGGATCTATTGACATCTTATTTAAGAAAATCGGATCAGTAGTTTAGGCGCTACGGTAGAACAAACATACTACATAGACTGCAAAAATCATTACCTTTCCTTTTAACTTCGCCGTATTGAGGTAAAAATTCTGAATATTTTAGATTAGGTAAATAACTAAATCAAAATGCTTAGGCACTAATTCTTTATAGTCTATTTTTATAAATCTTACATTCTAATCAAATCATTGTGAGAAGCTTACACATACGATATTCTCTTAAGCCGGTACACGCCTGTCACCGGTTCGGATGTTCGTCATGTATGATAATTCTTTATGTGTTATTTATTAACCTATATTCCTCTTTTTAATATAATACATCTATGCCTATATTGAAAGAAAAATATAAGATTTTTTAAAGTCTAATAGAAGTGAAACCTTCAATCGTCTAAGTCCACGTTACATCCCATAGTAGTATGTTAATTTCTACTATTACAAATCACAGCGTTCCTAAATAAGTTTTTACTTCAAATTGAGGACTAAAGAATAGAAGAAAGAGGAAAAAATATCCCATAGTGTTTCTTATAGGGCTGCTATGTACAACCTCTTAGATACGCACACTTCTGAACTAGGTCAGTCTGTAGTTGGCGTGACGGGTTTTTTATTTCGGTTCTTTATGAGTATTGAACTATTTATAATGCTCATGTGACTATGCTGAGAGATGTGATGTAAAAGTGCTTTTTTCCTTCACGTATTACTTTTATATATCTGAAAGAATGTTGTTTAATTGTTATTGTTTTAATAGGTAAATATATAACAATATTATAATTGAAACGAGACAATCTTGTATATATAATATGTAATCGTAATCTCGGCAACGGCTGCAAGTATTTACATGGAATTTAGTATGATCTATGAAATTTAGTTTGGTCTAACTAGGTTTCATCCCTGAAAACTGCGCAATTTTTAATTATATACCTATATTTTTTTATCGTCGTGCAACAATATAATATCAAGAATTTCGACTCTATAATGGCAGTTCGATTGGCAGTTTGGTTAATCATTGCGTTGTTCCGTAATTCGGAATGTGGTAGGTCCGGTAGGTAGGTAGGTCGGACCCCGGTAAAATAATTTTGTGATTCTTTTTTTTTTAATCTACTAGAGCTCCGAGTAAAACTCGGTTACCCAGGTACTATTATTTATTGAAGACAATACGTGGCAGTGTTTAATATGTCTAAGAAAATACGCATAATATAAAAAATATAATCATACTAGATGGTGTCCGAAACTTTGTTCGAGTAGAACTAACAGAAACATTAGCTACCTGCCAGTGAAAGTCAGATGAACGTCAGTCCAGCCGTTTCAGAGATTAGCAGGAACAAACAGACAGGAAACGTACGGACAGACAAATTAAAAAAAAAATCTATTGCAGGCAAGTATGCATTAAGTGAAAATCTGTAAATTTTTAATTACAAATAGACACTTCAATTTTATTTATTTGTATATAGATTTATCAGAAGGATCAACTAGTTTAGTATCTAGCTAACTATAGTAGCTCTAGCTAGTATCTACTATTTTTTCGTAACCACTGTAATGTCTAACAATAATTATAGTTTATGTTCATATAATTCTCAGTAAACATAAGGAACTAGAGTATAATTTCAAGCGATATAACATTGCACAATAATCTTTATATTATTCTGGTAGAGTGGCTTTCGCTAAAAGCGTGTTATAATATAAGTAATTTTAAAACTAAAAGTGACAATCACTGTAGAAACACTAGTAATAAGCACAAGCTAGATATTCCGGTGATCAGACGAAGTAAACTGAGCAAATCCTTAAAATGTATACGCCTATGCAATAGAATCCCAGAAAACGTTCAAAATTTTTTAACATAACATAAATTTTTAAAAAGTAGATAAAGAACGTTTGTTTGCAAAAGCTTATTATAGGGTCAATGATTTTATTGACGATCGCATTAGGATGAAATATGATAAATAGGATGGCCACCTGCACGGCTGCTTCTATGTACTATATGTATGTGACTTTTGTTAATATTATATACACTAAGTTTTCATATTGTAAAAATATACATTTTTTTTTAAAAAAGAACAATTTTCCATTTTTTGCTAAAAGGTGGCCCCGTGCGTGTTTCTTACGCCGCGCCGGTTCTTCTCGCCGGGTTAGTTCCCGAACCGGTGGCAGGCATCAAGTGGGGACAATTTCATAAGCGTTGCTTTGTAACCTATATGGAAACAAAACTATTTTGATTTTATGACATAAGTTCGCACCCACAAAAATACCCATCTAAAATAAAATTAAAAATAAATACTAGTACTGAATATCCGTGGCAGAATTTTTTTGAAACGCAAGAAATATTTGACAATTTGATTTAAAAATACCGTATATTTGTCCTCGGAAAATAAACCTCCCGGAAGCTTGATAGGCTTCGATCGAATTGATTCACCAAAAGCGATATAGAATATTTATTTTTATGAAATATATTAAATGCGAAAAGCATATACCTACTATGACTTTACCATAATTTTATTATTCACAAAATGAATTATTTTTGATGCTAAATGTTTAAATGATTTTTTTAACAGAAATTTTCTAATTATTAAACTTGGAGTTTTATCTTACACTTTAAACGAGACAATCTTGTATAATATGCTTTGTTTGAAAATTCTGAATGCGGTGGGTTCAAATCCCTGGATTTGAACCCACCGCATTGCATCGAATGCATGTTGTCAACCCTTAGTCAACATGCATTCGATAATTTCGACGACGAAGTTCGGAAACAAAATGTATACGGTATTTGAAATCCGTCGAAATAATCGATTCATGCGTCTTGACTAAAAGCCGCGGTCGGATAAATATTTTTGTGATTCTTTTTAGTTTTTTAATTTATCAGAACCTCGCCGTCCGCGCAAAGCTCGGAGACCCAGGTACTCTCAAATAGAAAGGCAACTTTTATTTAAAACTCTATTAATAGGTTGACATGCTATTAAATAAAATCCTTTGTAGAAGCCAACATAGCAGTTTCTTTACCTTTGAAATGTTCAATCATTCTATTCCGAGCAAAATATAGAAGACTGGATGGAAAATATTATGACTTCTCTCGAGCTCTATAAAAACTATTTTTAAATTATGACCGGTAATTTATTTGATGATATCGATTTACTCTTATTATATTTAAATTATATTTCAAACGTAGGAAAGCTTTCCTTTTGCTGGCTCGACTGGATATACAAGGCCTCGAAGAAGTGTGAAATAAGGCTTGCGTTGTGCTTTGGTTAAAAGACGATAGATGATAAGATAACAACACATATCACATATGATAATGCATAAGATTTTAACGTATTTGTAACTCCTCGTCTGTGGCGATTGTAATTGATTACTATCTTTCATAAATTCTTTTTTAATTTTCAATAAAAATCTGTTGCGAATAATTTGTTACCCGACTACGGTCAAGCCAAAAAGAAGGGTAATGATTTTTGCAGTCCATCTATGTATGTATGTAAGTTTGTTCCACCGTGGCGCCCCAACTACTCTTCCGATTTTAATAAATTAGGTGTCAAAAGATTTGTAATAATAGCCCGGCTAACATAGGCTATATAATTTACGTAGTCAGGTCATAGTTTTTTATAAAAATTATGGTTATTTACCACAGTTTAAATATTATGCTGTTATATAATATGTGTGGACGTTGCATAATCATCATGAAAATAAGTTAATAAAGAGTTAGCGAAGCAAAATGTTTAAAGCAATTTGTTTGATGAAATATGCACATTGCACAGTTTATTTCAATGTCCAGGGCCTCGTACATAATGTTTGTACGAGGCCCTTGTTGTTTTGCTTCAGTTCCTTATACACTCCATAACCAATTTGAACGTGGAAGATCCATGCTTCGGCATGAATGGGCCGGCTCGACCCGATAAATACCACGGCCTTACAAAAAGCCGTCGTGAAAAACACAACGCAACCGTTATGCTTGCATTGTGTTTCGTTTGCTGTTCCGGGTGACCATCAGTGGCGCTAATCGCCTACCGTCGTTACTGGCGTTATACAGAGGCATAACAAGCTTTTCTTTGATGTCCATGCACATTGCACATCATTGGTTGGTAACTTACTAATTGACCACAAGTTTGCTCGTTCAAAGTTTATCAATGAGAATTGTATCAATTATTATAACTTGTTTCGGCTAAGTTGTAGTACAATACATTTACATAGGTAGAAAGCCTATTCTGAAGTTAGTTGAGTGATTTTTTTTAACCTACTTCAAAAAATAGGAGGTGGTTATTATTGCAAAAATTAATAGTACCTTTTTTTAAATATGAGTAAGAGAATTCTTAGAAGAAATAGTATAAAAACAATTTTTTTTTTCAAAGGTACAGCGATTTGTAATATTGAATATTGCAAGTCCCATGAAAACGGTTCATACAAAAGTCTCCGAAATTGGATAAATAAATAAGTAAACTAAGTTATACAGGGTTTGTTTACACTAATTACTATGTAAAAAATATTCCAACTTTTTTATAAGTTTGAATTGAACCTAACTACAAAACTACACATAAAATTTTATATTTTTTACATTTATCAAGTAATAATACCTCAATATTTCAGAATGTATATATTTAACATAAACATTTACTATAAAGGATGTATCTATGTTGTATCTATATATACAAGGATGTATAATATATAGATACAATATAGAGGTACAGTGTTTGAAGCCTTTCATGATCAACCACTAGGTAAATAATGTACACTAGGGAACGGATATTTCCTAAATATGAGAAGTATATTATGAAACTTGAACTTGGCTATTGACAGAGTTAGTAACTTAAAAAAACGATTGTGCTTTAAACCACACCACGCCTATAGTAATATATTATGTCTCTTTTCATCTTTACTAACTTATATCTCCCTCTCAACATCCGTTCGCCTCGCCTGATTACGCTTTTTGTAACGCTCTCATCATGCATTCACCAGCTTACCCCCCAAAGTCAAGCGTGCGTTAAAAAAGTTTTACTTTAAAAACAGTTACTTATTTAACCTACAGCGGGTTGAAGGACTTCGTAGGAGTAGTTAAATATATCTTTTTTAGCTTTAATATAATAATTAAATATATTAATTTAAAGAGCAATTTATTGTTCCAGTATTTATTGTTACAGTAGTAAGTTGGCGGTCGAAAAACGGCTCAGACAGTTACTATTTTAAGCCCCCAATGCAAAGACCAGGACTATATTATGATCCGGCTTCCGCGAAAATTCCTAGTATTGAAAATAAGACTCTGCGCTAATACAATATAGCTGAAAATCGAACACACAAGTGTCTATTCAAATGTCAATGTCTTATATGAGAGCTTTCGGAACTGTCGACACTTCGATTTTCATATAAATAAATTAAATATAATCATATTAAATAAATTCACATAAATTCACTAACACATATATGTACAAACACAACACACACACCTACACATTACACACACATGCACACGAACACATGCAGACATACACGTACACACACATACAGTTAGATGTTAATTTAGATTTTATTACACGTATTGGTGATAGAGCTATGCTGGTACTAAATGTTTACTATATATTTATATATATATTTGTTATTTAATTATTACCATAACTTTACTATTGTACTCTTGTAAATAAGTTTCATAATGTATAATATTTTGATAGGTCTTTGTATTAATATTAGCTGTGGAAGAGCCTAGTCACCTGATACAGGCTTAAGCTTACTAGGTGACTACGAGTTCTACTTAATAATTTGTAAACTGTTTTTGGAAATAAATATTTATTATTATTATTATTATTATTATCAACTCCATTGTATTTGCGCTGAGTTCTATTTTCAGTGCTCTGAATTCTCACAAGCCCGCCAGACTTCATATAGTCCCAGCGCCAAAGAGAGTGTTATAAGTTTGACGTATCTGTATTTATGTGTATTGGCATCGTAGCTCCTAAACGAAAGACCCGATTTTTTTATGTTTGAACGCTGATGTGATCGAGACGATTGTTAGCTATAACTGATCATCATCAGGTTGCTTACTGCTTGACAATTTCGGTGGTGACTTGCAATGGGATTTTTAAATTCCGTGACATCTGACAGCTTTTTGACACGACAAGGACCGTCGTGCTACCAAGCGCCGCCTGGTGACAGAAAACTTATCCGTTTTTGATACCAGTTACGCAACCATATGACGCATTGTGTGAGTTGGGTCTGCAGAAAAAATATCAAAAACCCTCATCGATAATTTCGTTCATGCCACCGATTAGTTTAAATATATATTGGTAGCCGCGTCACTGGTAGCGCGACCAAGCTCATTGACAGTTGTCAATTGCCCAATCGCACGGCAGTATGTGTAATCTTGTTTGTCAATTGAGTGCGCAGACCAGACGGCGCCTGCGCTAATCAAGTTACCTGCTGCTGCTAAGTTACGGCTAACAACTCGACTGTGGGAACCACAGACCTATTACCAGTTGCCGCAGATATTTTTAATCTGGATAAGTTAAAGAGCGCGTTTGAAACTCATACAAATTGAACAGTTTCCATTCCAAAATCCATTTCCGAAAGCGTCTTGAGAATCTGTCCAGTTGAGATGTACCCGGGAATATTTTCTTAGTACCAGTTCAGAACGATTTAATTTTTAAATCAGCATTATTGTCTAAGATAAACACAAATTAATTTAAATAATTTATATGTCATGCGTAAAGACAGTTATAACTAAGGGTGAAGCGGTTAACTTTTCAGGAACTGGGGGCCTAGCAGGAACAACAACAACAACAACGTTTTTAAGTGAAATTTGTAAGGGCGATGTCATTATTTTGACAGATTTTCATACAATCCTCATTCGATAACGTTACGTTTACGGCGCTGTCAAATGTTCCTGCTAGGCCCACTGAATACGGAAAAGCAGTGTAAACGTCAGTACATACCGAACTTTATTCACTACACTAAAAGATACACGTGCAGCGCGGTGCAGCTAGTAATTCGAACTCTTGCGTGTATCTTTTTGTGTAGTAACTAAAGTTTAATTTTAAATAGCTGTCTTAAAAAGTGCGCGCCGCATCGCGTCTAAATGTTTTGAAGCATGTAAGTAGTTAGAGGTAATTAAATTAAAGAAGGTAAAATTATTTTAATATTTAGGGGTTCCGTAATACACAAGCAACCTTTATAGTTTCGCTCTGAAAGTCCGTCCGTCTCTCTGTCTGTTTGCCTGTAAGCTTCTGTAATTATGAATACAAATGTATGAAATTTGGTATAGTTATAGATTGTGTATAGATCTCGGTTTTGGCATCATAAAACAATAACGTTTTATATTTTAGGAGTGGCTCTCCATACATGTGGGGATGAACAATATTTTTTCATTCTATCCCATTGTATGGGTCTAATGTATCTATCTATAGTTTAATAGGTATTTTAAAATGAAGGCAAAGTTTCATACATGAAAATTTTTTTTTTCAAAGTCGACCATTTTTGAGTAATCGACCTCCAAAGTGGATTGTAAGTTGGCCCCCCTGGCATTTCTAAACTATATGGAATAGAAACTTGTAAGTTTCCGTGCTAATATATCATGCTAAAAACTCTTTAGGGAAATTATTTTGAGCGAAATCGGACAATAACTTTTGAAGTAATTCAAAGAAAACCTATTGCGCGTTGATAGTTACGGAACCCTCCTTAGACATGTCCCGACATGCTCTTGGTTAGGTTATTTATCATAGTCCTGAGTAATTTTAACCGAAACTCGCATAGTACAGTATAAATTCAGAAAAAAAATATTTGCACAAGATGGCGGTCTTACCGCTTAAAGCGGTTTCTTCTAGACAACCATTGGCGCAGTAAAATTAAAATTATATTAGTACAATACTAATGATACTTGAAACTAACACATACGTACCTATATAACATATTATTACATGTATGTTAGTACGCTTTTTAAACTACCTACGCAAAAAGAGGGGTATTCTAAGTTTGGTGTGTGTGTATGACGTCTGTGGTATCGTAGCTTCGAAACGAGTAATGAGTAGTATTGTGCTATTTTATTTCTTTGAGATTATTTTAAGTTTGTTTAATTAATAGATTATTCTTAGCTTTAAGTCACAATTAACTTACAAGGGGATAATTAACATAAAAAAATATTTATTTTTTCTTCATTTTATAATAGACTCACCGCTCACATGAAGCTTGATCGCGGCAACTCAAAATGTATGACAATTGTTGAGCGCAGCCGACCGATCGCGGTCATATGTGGCCCGTCTGCACCGAGCCTTTTCTTCTAATAAACTTTATTTTGTTGAAAAGAACACTGTATTCTTAGTGTAATAATACTAGGTTTTATAATAAAACTTACAATGTTCTGTCTTTTATGTTACTCCATTGTCTTGGGGGTGCATTTTTTTTTTTTAATTGTTTACGTGTTTAATATTTTACTTGTGTTTTCTTATACTTAGACAAAACTTTTAAGCATTATTAAACTACAAACACTATCGATAAAATTATTAGAAGGGCTAGGGGAAGGCGGTGACCGGCGACCTTGATTTTAGTTTACCAAAACGGTGATGGACTTCGTAAACAAAATAAATTATACATGAAAAAGAATTGTAGGCAACTTATATATGACCTGAGCATGACAATTGTAATATTTGGCTAAAAAGGGTATGAACGTAAGCCTGTTTTCTTATTTTTATTAAATAAGAAAGAAATATTAAAAAAAAAAAAAACTACAAACACTTATTAAAAATTTTGGCCATGGCATTGCTTATTAAATACGAGATCAAAAAATAATACCTACGTAGTACGTTCGTAGAGAAAAGTCAGTATCGTATATGAATAATATAAGTTAAGATAATAATAATATTATTATGAAATGCAATTTTATGCAACAGATAAAGCTTATAGGTTAAATATTAATTGCCAGTTAATTTCCGAGTAATTTAGTTATGTAGGTGAGGTATTGTTTGCTTTTGTTTAACAGAGGCTGATAAGGTGTTAACAAATCGTGAGCTGCGTACAATTCGTAATCTATCATTCTTAGATTCATCATCATCAGGTACTCACTAGCTCTCTGGGTCACAAGGTCTCGTCGATATGAGGATTGAGGAGAAATTTTGAAATTTGTAAAATGAATAACGTGCTACATATTTAATAGCAACATTAAAATATGTGTAGCACATTTTTGATTTTACAAACTTGGGTGTATTTTTATTCTATTCTAAATATAATGTGGGTAATGACAGTATGCATAACTAAAAATTTCTGTAATATCCTCATCCTGACAACCTCTACTAAGAATGAACTTTCGCACTGCCGTACGCCGCGCCGGATTTGAAAGTCCCGCGAACACCGCGCAGCATCGGTCGCGCGGTGATGAATCGACATTAATTATTTTATAAGATAATCTGGTCAATTTTTTTTATATTTTTGGAACGAGATTCTAATCCTAATCACGCTCCTTGAATATCTGTTGTTTGGAATACATTCTGTATAAGGAGTATGCACAATGCTTCTTAAAATGATCACGCTTCTTAAATGTTATTATTTTTCAACAGCAAGCTACTTGATGATGACACTGAGTAATTACATAATGAAGAAATTAGGAGGACAATCAAAATGTTAAGCATTCTCAAATGTACTATCAGGGAATCTGATTCCTGCTTAAGAATTTAAGATTTAGAATTAAGATTGACTTTTATCATAATTTGTTAGTATTATGTTAATAATTTTATAAAAACTGACATGTCATTGACAATTGTATCGTGACTGCATGCCGTCATTATAATACCAATAAATTATGAGATCACTCTACCTGCTTATAAATTAGACTCTGACTCTGACTGATAGTACATACATTTTTATCGCGGCAGGATAAAGATTTTTAATGCATTTTATTAGTCAATAATCTAACGCATTGATACGCATCTGATTACTTAATCAAGTTATTGTGCCTGCAGCGCATAGGCATTTGCAAATGATTGTTAGCCTTATAATATGTTCGCTTAAGCATGGCTGTTTTATTCTTTATTTTTTTCTTTTTTTAAGGCTTGTGCCGAAATCGGCAATGCCAGCCTTTGTTTCATTCTTATTAATGTATTTGTGGATTTAAGGCGAACAAAATATGACAATTAGGATTTTTTAAGCCTCACGCCCCACTGAAGCCTCCTTATTAATTAATTTTCTGCAAGGCCATATAGTTCTGTCCCGCCAAGATACCTTATTTTAAAATAACTATACACGAACACGAACGAAGGTGACCACAAACCTTGATTTTAGTTTACCAAAACCGTAATGGACTTCGTAAAACATATTCTGAATATAAAATATTGTGGGAAATTTATAAATTTCCTGAGCATAATAATTGTCATATATGCCAAGAAAGGGTATGGGCATTAAGCCTGCCTGTACTTTGTTTTTAATAAATAAATAAATATAAAAAAACTAACTATACACCTATGATATTTCTATCCGTTTAATTAATCATCATCATGAAGATTGAGGACTCGAGGTACTGAGTTCCGGCTACTTAGCCTAAAGGTACCTAAAGAGGGTGTGGGCCTTTAGTCAAGATGCATTCGATAATTTCGACAGCGAACTTCAAAATCAAAAATGGGATTTGACTTTTAAGTCATCGCTAAGTGACATGTCGCTTGCGATGCCTTATGTCAAATCCCATACATTTTGCTTTCGATCTTTGCCATCGAAATTATGGAATGCATCTTGACTAAAGGCCGAGGTCGATTATCAATGTTAAGGTCGATTATCAAAATACGCTTATGGTAAGATATCTAATATATCAAATGACAACATTCTCGAGCTTCGAAATCTACACTAACATTATAAATAAGAAATATTTGTTTGTTTGTTTGCCTTGAATAGGCTCCGAAACTACAGAATTGATGTCGAATAAATTTGGCACAAATCTAGAGTAGACTACAGGGATGGATATGGGCTACTTTTTATCCCGCAAAAATTTAGTTTCCGCAGCAACATCAAGCAAAATAATAGAAAATAATACAATGAAGAACAAAAGTAAAGCCCTGTGACTTTCCTGTTCCTTTCAACTGTAATTTTATACTTACAAAAGTTTCCATTACAATTCAATGATCCGTGAATCATAATAAACACACTGTATATAACCTCTTATTTATCTTGTTTTTCAGTATTTTCAGCACACTTAAATCAAACAGTTCCAAATAGCAGCTGTCAGTTACTGTTCTTAACAAAATATGCTTTTTATTTAAGGGTAAGAACTATGAGCTTATGCACATGGTTTTATATTGTGAATAACATATTTTATGTTACTCGATAAACATCTAAATTTTTCCACCAAATTTTAACTATTCCAAAAAAAAAAAAAAAAATTCTGTTTTAAAAGGACGCGGGGCGGTTATACGTTCGGCTGTATATATATATATATATATATTTGTTTTTCTAATTTTGAAGTCGGCACCAGCAAATTTGAACGTGAATTCTAGATAGAGTATATGTTGTAGTATATAGTTTGGGCTGGTACCGACTTCAAAATTAAGTAGATTGAGTAGAGAAATAGTTCCAATTTAGCCGAATTTAAAAAAAGGAATTATTTAGAAAGTAAATTTTATTTTATACTTTTTTGTGCATTCATACTTTGGAGGTCAGTTTTAATTTTTTGTTTAAAAATAATAAGATGATCTTAGAAACCTGGTGCTCGTTATTATAAAATGAAATTAACTAATAAGATTTGAATCCAATTATGACCTTCCTAAAACCTGGTACCAATTTTGAGCCTGGCACTACCGTCTGGAAGTGGCGTCGACTTTTATTAAAAGAAAGAAAGTTCTTTCTTTGACGAATTGATCAAAGCACCGAATGGCAGTTCTGCTATTTTATTACTATTCTTCTGCTATTTTCGATTAAAAAAGTCACAAAATATTCGTCGTAACTAAACTATAGAGCCATCATGTAAATTTGCGATCGCATAATTACTATACTAAACACTAGGTGAGGCGTAAATTCGTTAATTATAGGCTAAAACTATTAACTAATAAACGGTAGACATATTTATTAATTACGTGGTGCAGCTCAATATACAGTGGGAATACTAATCAGAAAATTATGACGACCTCTGTGGGTCAGTGTTTAGCTCGTCGGCGCTCAAGCCGGAGGTCGCGAGTTCGAATCCCGCCGATGGAACTGAAAAAAGTTTCTGTGTTCCTGGGTCACGGATGTGTATTAAATATGCGTTAAATATAATATACTAAAAATCTCAAACACGTATAGTATAAAATAATTAAATATATTTCCATTGAGTGGTACACAAGTTCTCCGAGAGCTCACCACGGGACCAGATTGACCTAGTGTGAAAGAGTACATTATTTGTGAAAAATATTTAAATCCCTTAAAGGGTCCAATAGTTTTTGCGTAAAACACAGTCAAACATACACATGATAATATAATAATATTATATGTAGAATTTCGCAAATTTAATAATAATAATGAATAATAATAGGTAGCTATAATATTATTATTGTTCTTCAAATTAATCGGTATAACAATGATTTTATTATTGATACATTGATGACGTAGCATCTGGCTTGGCAAAACAGAACGCAAACCTAACGTCACGCCAATTGTCTACGATGGTGTAGTATGTCTTTTTATATTTATTTTTTAATATTAAATATGTCACTGGGTGAGAAAAATCAAAAAAAGTTTCATATCAAACAAACAATCGACGGAAAATATAATAATATTATTCGCAATCTAGCCAGCCCATAAGTACCAAAGCATTATCCTACAGTAAAAAGATATATTTTATTTACAACAAGAAATCATTAAGAAAATGGCTAGACGACTGAATTTTTTTTGGGTTCCGTAATACACAAGGAACCCTTATAGTTTTGCTATGTCCGTCCGTCTGTATGCTCCGCGCTTCTAGCTTCTGTAATTATGAATTGGATGAAATTTGGTATAGTTATAAATTGTGTATAGATCTCGGTTTTGGCATCATAAAATAATAATAATTTTACATTTTAGGGGTGGCTCTCCATACATGTGAAGTGGGAATAAAAATTTTTTTTCATTCTACCCCATCGTGTAGGGTATCGTTGAATAGATATTTTAAAATAAAGCTTAGGTTTCACATTACTTTTACATTACTTTTTTACAAAGTCGACCATTTTCGAGTAGTCGGCCTCCAAAGTGGTTTGTAAGTTGGTCCCCCTCTAGCATTTCCAAACTATTGGAGATATATACTTGTAAGTTTCCATGCTGATAGATCATGCTAAAAACTCTTTAGGAAAATAACTTTGAACGAAATAGGACAGTAACTTTAGAAGTAAGGCTCGACCGAGATCTCGGTCTCGGTCTCGGTCTCGGCATTCTCGGCTACAAATCCAACCGAGAAACTTGTCTCGGTTCTCGGCTAATTATAGCCGAGATTCTCGGTCATGACCGAGATTGTAACATTGTTCGGATCGGTATTCAAATTTTACCGCGCGTGGCAACGCGCCGCAGCGCGTAGTCGATTGGTGTAAGTGCGTGAGAGAGCTGAATTGTGATTGTGAATGTGGAAGTTTGTTTTAACACAGTAAATTAAAATAAGTTCTTTTAAGTGTTGTGTTGCTACTTGCTGTGATTACTTGTTGTTGATACATGTAAATTGATTAATTACACTGGTTTGGTGAAAGCAAGATCATTACTTATAGTTTTGCGGTGGAATATAAAGCGGGTAAGTTGTTTTTATAAATATAAGTAAATTAAATATATATTACAGATTGATAGGGTTTTGTGACGTTATGCGTATGTTTTTTGCTGAAAATACGTAAGGTTTATAATTAATAAAATACCTACAGTTAAAAATAACTAAACACATGGTTTGTTTGTCAATAGGTACCTATAGCACTTGCAAAGCTTTTTGCTAAAATCAAATACGATACGTAGGTTAGGTACCGTTTCTTAGTAAAATTAATCGAAAATTGGTTTTGATCTAAGTTAACGACTTATTTGTTTTTTAAACAACAATCTTATCAGGTGCTATTTTTTCAGTTTTGTTTCGATTTAATGTGTTTAATGTTTATGTTTACTAAGAAGGTATAATATTGTATTGTTGCAGATGAAAACTAAATATGCCTAAAGTAAATCCTATTTGGGAATATTATGAAAAAAATATTGTATTACATCCATCAAAGGCTACTTGTAAGTCGTGTAGTAAAACGGTGTCATTAGGCAGTCCTCAGCCCAAACATCAGACTATCAAAGGTTTGAAACTGCACCTGTCGAAATATCATTCATCTGAATATGAACACTATGAGAATAAACTGGCTGAAATTGCTCACGAAAATAGTTTGAAACCGGCTATTTCAAAGCCCGTGCGCCTTAATATTGATAATAATGATAAAAAGCATCAACCTACTATAGAACAATTAATATCTCATCCGCCTTCAGCAAAATGGCCTGATGATCATCAGATTGTCAAACGAATTGATAAAGCAATTATGGATTACATAATTGTGGACATGCAACCTTATACTACAGTGTCAGGTGAAGGATTTAAACGTTTGAATTTCGCTGATCCATCTGGGCCAAAACGATACAAATTGAAGTCCGAAAAATACTTTCGCAGTCAGTTAATGCCTGACACATATGAAAAGGTTCAAGCCAAAGTGGTATCTCTGTTAATGAAAGCTGATTGGATAAGTTTTACTACTGATATATGGTCAAATCCTACAAAAACTTGTTCGCTGCTGAGTTTTACTGCCCATTTCGTTCGGAAAGAACAGCGCCTTAAAGTGGTGCTGGCTGCGACTGTTCTGGAAGACGACCACACTGGCGATTATATAGCAGAAAAACTCAAAGAAATTGCCGAAACTTATAACATTGCAAAAAAAGTTCACTTGGCTGTACGAGACAACGCTCGCAACATGGTCCGCGCCACTCGAGTAGCTGAATTCACATCGTTGGGTTGTGTTGCTCATACTCTGCAGTTGACGATCCATGATGCCATTTTTTCGGTTGCAGAAGTTGAAACGCTGATAAAAAAATGTCATAAAGTAGTCGGCCATTTTCACAGGAGTGAACAAGCTCGAAGACATTTAAGTACCTTTCAAAAAACCTTAAATTTACCGGAGCATGCGCTTTTTCAAGATGTCGAAACTCGGTGGAATAGTACCTACTTAATGATGGATCGACTGCTTGAGCAAAAAAATGCTTTGAACCTATACCGTATTGAAAAAGGAGGCATACTAGAAATTAACAGTGATGAATGGAATTTCATGAAAGATATAGTGAACGTTTTGCAATGCTTTTACCAAGCCACGTTGGATATCTCTTCCAACTCGTCCTGTGTTTCAGTGGTAATACCGTTGGTGGCAATGTTGAATGGAAAATTGGCGCCAACACAAAACATTCAGTCCTTTAATGACCAGGAAGATGATAATGAAATTGGAAATCACGCAGAGACGATGAAGAGCAAGCTACTGGATGCACTTAATCAGCGGTTTTCATTTGTTAAAAGTTGTTTGCCATTAGTTACTGCAACACTGATCGATCCACGGTTTAAAACTAAATATCTAACTGAAAGCGAAGTTAACTCAGCCAAACTTCATATTATCGAGACTCTCACTCTCAATGAAAATGTAGGATCAGATTCTCGTGAGACGACATGGGCATCTTCAACTAACTCGTCAAACATGGCTGCAACAAGTCAATCCAACTTATGGGCAGCTCATGATTCGATAGAGTTGGAAGACGAGCCAATGACCAATGACGAATACAGTTCAAGCTCTGTGATCGAAATAGCGCTAGAAAGCTTTCTTAGAGAGCCAAGACTGCAAAGAAATGCTAATATTTTTGAGTATTGGTTTTCGTCGCCTTATAAGGTGCTTAAGCCCGCAGCAAATAAGTTTTTATCTGCGCCGCCTACTAGCGTAGCAAGTGAACAACTTTTTAGCAAAGCTGGACAATTGTATGACGAGAGACGACATTCTTTGAAGGGCGAAAATGCCGAAAAATTGCTTTTTTTATGTTATAATATAATGTTATTTAACTTTGATTATTAAAACAATTAATTTTGTTAAACAATTAGTAGTGTATTAAAAAGCAAACAGTATAAAAAAAAAATTTCACGCTTTTTCTATTCTCGTTCTCGGCTCTCGGTCTCGGCCGAGATATTATTTTATTCTCGGTCTCGGTCTCGGTCTCGGCCGAGAACGAAAAACCCATCTCGGTCGAGCCTTATTTAGAAGTAATTTAAAAAAAAATAGGTTTTTTTAAAATACTTCTAAAAACGCGTAATAGATTCCGCGTTGATAGTTACGGAACCCTCCTTAGACATGTTCTGACATGCTCTTGGTTAGGTTTATTTTATTGCTCAAATGAATAGTACTCTTAAATATGAGTAAGTTCTCCGAGGAAACAGTATATTATCAACATATTCAAAGGTACAGCGATTTGTATACAAAATTTCGCAAGTCTCGTGAAAACGCTCAATACCAAAGTCGTACCTAACTGTTATGTCACGAATCACGATTAGGTAAATTGTATGAAACACAAAGCCACAGTAAATAATATCATTATTTGTAAATATCTCCGAAATTTGTCCGTTTAAGTTCATACTCACTAAAATGATTATTTTTGTATTTATACAATGTGTCAAATAAACGAGTGATAATATTTAAGTGTGGATATATGTCACTTATATACAGTTCACTGTGACAGTAGCAGCTCTAAAAGAGATACTTTTGACATCCATACATTTTATTTCATTAGCGTATCGTGAAAAATGTTGCCAACCCTAGAAACGAGTGTACGTACCAGCTGTGTGAGCGCGCCCCCGCCGCGCCGCGCCCCCCGCATGCCGGCGAGCTGAGACAAACAACGAACCCGGTCGGTGCAATGTTGACGTCACAGATTAGGTATTGGTTACTACGTAAGTTAACGTAATTCGCAGTTCGAAACCATCGGTGGTTCAATTCTCTAAGAATGCATCAGATGTTGCGGTCACTTTTACACATTTAAGTAGGTACCTAATCATCCCGATTACATATTTCACTTTAGTATTAGTCGGTAAACGAAAACGTAGTAAAATAATTATTTCACTTATTGTCAAAAAACCTGTAGCACCCGGAATGTTTTTATGTGCGTCTATCTCAAGGGACTGAAAGAAACTGAAATGGCTCCTCCCACTTTAATCGTAGCTTCGATCGTGCGCGGGCGGACCAATAATAATTGCGTATGACTTATGAGTCTAAGTCAAAGGCATGCCGTTGACCAATCGGTCCATTCGGCTTTGGACTAGTGGATGAAAGTCCACGTGTACAATCACCTGATTTTAAACTTGATGCAATGACCTCTGAGGGCTGTGAATCAAATATTTTTTTGCGATATTTCGAATTGGTTTTTCTCCAAAATTGTATGGTTTACAAATTTTTAATAATGCTTTTCTAATAATATCTAAACCAATAATTACGCCAGTAAATTTATATCAATCACTTTTGTTACAGCCTGAATAATACTAATAATAATATTTTTTTGTATATTTTAGATGTATGAGTGTTAATCTTATTACTAAACTACACATAAAACAATATATTTCTTACGATCATCAATTAATACCTACATATAATTATTATATGAGTATATAAATTAAACTCAATATTTTACATTTAGTCATCTCCCCGATTATTCGTAATTTTTTCTTTTACTTAATAATATGACAAAAATGATCGTGATTCGTGTACCTTGAATGGCTTTGGATGTGAAAAAGTGATAGGTAAGTTATGGATATAATAATAATGTAAACAAATACCATATATGATGTAACTTTAATTCTGCTGCATGACCTTCAACACGCCAAAGTTTATCATAAGATATTATCTAAAAATGTATCTTATGACTTCTGAATGAATGGACCAGGCGACGAGCAAACGGATCGTCTGATAGTAAGCGATTACCGCCGCCCATGGACACTCGCACCACCAGAGGATTTGCAAGTGTAGCGTGTTGCGCTCTCGCGTTCCTGGCGTTTTAAGCCCACGAATTTTAAGACTTACTTTTATTTCAATATTTGGCTTAGTAATAAATTAACATATTATAAACAAGCCTTTATAGCTTTTACCCTATCGCTGACATTTCTACGATTAATCTTTTGACACGATTATCGAGAAAACGTCGTGAAATTGCTTTAAAATTTATAATTTCTTTGACATTGTTGTGATAATTCAATGTCAAAATGTCGGTGTGAAACATAGTCGGATGGATTCTGTCATATTCAGTTTAGATTTTGTCTGTTTCTTGTTTGATTCCCATGGCTAATTATATCAGAAAATGATAAGAAAACGTTAGGAACATGACGTATCTATCCGATTGTGGGACCTATAAAAAGTACGAATTCCTATCAAATATCTACTACTCTAAAGGAAACCTCCGATATATGAGACCACGACGCGAGGCCGCGACCCGAAAGCCAGCTAATCGGGTACTCCGGCCATGATCAACGGTCGCGCGTCGCGGGTCGCGGGGATTGAGTGCTCCATATAAATTGTAATTAAACAGTGGCACCGCGACCTTATTTCGGTCTCGACTCTCGCGTCGCGCGTCACGTGCGTCGGAAGACTTTAAATTGCAACCTTTAAAACAAAAACTGTGAAGAAGTATAAGGTTACTTGGGGCAAGATTGTCTTTCTTCATTTTTCTTTCTGTCTCTTGCCTAGGTCAAAGTTTATCTTTAGGAATATACATTTTGCATAGCATAACCATCTTACCCACAGGCCAAATTATTCAGCACTCATCTGTTAATAAATATTTTTTATTGTAGCGTGCCTCCCCATAAAGCATTAATGAATTGCTCATGTACAATATAATATTATCAGTACACACCGGCCCACTATTGCGATCATAATGTTGAAACCACTTATTGTTATTAGGTATATTAATAACGTGAAGCAAAACCTTTTAGAACAGTTTTACGAGAATTGTGCTACCGGAGGAGTGTGAAATCAGGCCGGTAAATTAAAGTTTATGTGGAGGAAGGTGTGCAGAAAGCAACATTTTTTTTTATATGAAGGGTATAATCCCAAGTCGGTCCCGTTTTAAGCAAAGTGGTGAGATGATGGAATCCATAAGGAATCGAGGGAACTGCTCGAAGTTTATATGGACACATATAGTGAATTCGACTTTTTCTGAAGTATTCCAAGTATATGCTACCAAAAAGTAAGCTCTTGCACCAAAATATACCTTGGATCCAAAAGTACTGAACAGAACTGCTGACTCCTTATAGATACATGTTTGGGAATTCCGGCGTTGTTTACAGAACTGCAAGCATATGCCATCATACCACTTACAGTAATCATCATCACCACCAGCTTCATAAGAAACACTGAATAATACTCATCAGAGTTTTGTGCACCGATATCAATGTATTAGAAATTTTGCTATTGCTAAAATTATATTAGTGATCATCATCATTTTTTACGCCGATTACTACAATAGATAATAATAATTATTTAATAAAATAGTATCTATAGCAAAACCTTACATCACTGGTGATTGTTTAGTAGGTACACAAATCGGTAATGCTTATTTGGGGAAATACCACGGCCTCTCAGAAAACTGGCATGATATAACGCTTGAGTTTGTTTTGCTGAGGGAGTGAGAATAGCGGAGGCTTATTTGTATTTGTATCTTTCTTAAAATGTGTTAATAATAATATAACTAAAAAGAGAAAAAATATTATTTTTAAACAAAAAATGAAAACCTTTTGGAGGACTCCAAAGTAAAAATGCACAAAAAAGTGTATTGTTTATATGACCTTAGTTGTTAAAAAGCGACCTTAAATAAATGAATAAATACAAAAAAACTTATTTTCTAAATAATTCACCTTTTAAATTCGTCTAAAATTTATATATAAAATTTATATATAAATGGTACCGACTTCAAAATTATTTAATAATTTTGAAGTCGGTACCAGCCAGAACAACATCCTGATAAAACAATATTTTATTTATATACTCACGTTCAAGTTGGCTGGTATTCATGGCTTCTAAATTTTGCAGATTGAGTAGAGAAAAGTTAAAATTTTATCCGAATTTAAATGGGGAATTATTTAGAAAATAAGTTTTATTTCATACTTTTTTGTAAATTTTTACTTTGGAAGTCGGTTTTAATTTTTTGTTTAAATTAATAGTTTCTATCTAAGACGCAAAAGAACACTTACAAGTTCAAAGATGAAAATTAAATTCATTATTATGAGTGAATTTGTACCACCGGACGACCTCTTTTTTCCGGAGAGTTTATTCAAAGAGTCGTGGCCTAGTGGTGGTAGCTCGAGTGGGTGTAGGATTAACCCAATCAACGCCGCATCCTGAAATACGGTTCTAACGATGGAGGAAATCTGAGTTTCTGAGAAAATTTCAATCCTCTACGACTACTAACTTCAAGTCCACAACTAAATCCTCCTTAGTCCTCACATCGAGGAGAGACTCCAGCCCCAGCCCCAGCAGAGAAGACCTCGTGGCTTAAGTTGGTCAAAGTTAAAGCTAATCTTACAAATATTATAAATGGTATGGAGGTTTGTAACTTTTTCACGCAAAAATTACTAAATGGATTTTGATGAAATTTGGTATGGTATTATGGAGTTTGAGCTCTGGATTAACACATAGACTACTTTTTATCCCAAAAAAGTACAGTGTTCTTGTTGGATATTGAATTTCCGCTGGCAAAAGCTAAATAGGTAGAGTCCTAGAGTGTAAGATAAAATATTAAGGTTTCATTAGCATGTAGAAGTAAGAGCTCCATTTATATAGTTGTTGCATTATTCAGACATCTACGTAATTGGTTTAATTAGAAAAGTTTTCAACGCTTCAACTATCGACACAAACTATCAACTTGACGTCAAATCTAAAACACTGACTACCGATAACTCTACCATCAATAGAGTTGATGTATGTATAATGACTAGGTTCTAGAGAACCAGTGGGCTCAGCATGAACAATTGACAACAACGTATTCGTATATAGAATGAAAATTTAATGAAAATCATGACAGCGCCTTTACAATTATTATTCGATAGTGATACGAATAGATTGTTATCCATTTCTCGTGCGATAGCTTACTGACGTAATATCGTAAGATATACATTTCCAATCTTATTTTTATTATCTTACTATCTTGACTGATTCTTTTGACTAAGTAGACAAAAATCTGTTTCTCTCGTTAAAACCGGATATTTTTACCTTACTACAATTAACAATACATTGAATATTATAATATTTGTAAATATTCAATGACTATTCAATGACTAGGTTTTTCCTCAACTCCACGTGTATATTTACATAAAACTGTAATGTTTTATGAAAAATTCACAAACTACTTATTTAACTTTGGGAAATCACACGAAAATTTCTCAAACAAACCCATCAAAGTCTTATGTGCCATTTTTTTTATTCCACTACCATTTGCAGCTTAAACTCCTAAGATATCATAATCAATGTACAATTATAAACTAAAGCACCTAATTCGATAATAGTAATGTTAGTAGAATTCTTAATATTTATTTGTATACGTCGGCTTTTTTGTTTCATCGTCAAACAATTCTTACCAATCGAGTTATCGTAGCGTCGGCCACTACTGTTTATTAACGCTAAAAAAATGATATTGATTTTAACTTCCGCACCACTGATCAGATTCTTTGACGATTTTACACTAATCAAGGCAAATATACTTGACATTAAAATGACATTTCGTTAATGATTAACTTTTTATAATTATCGATAAAGCGTTTCTTTATCGTTACCTACTTGGTATCCTCAAACCATAGACTACGCCAAATTTATATAGACAAAACCAGCTTTTTCCCGCGGATCCGCCCTCGTAAATACAGTTTCCCACGGGAGCAATGTATTTTTCGGGATAAAATTATTCTGTGTTATATCCAGAGCCTAATATAGTATACTATAGCAAATGTCATCACAATTCGTTCAGTAGTTTTTACGTGACTGACTCACAAACATCCATTCATCCATCGTAATAAAATTTCACATTTATAATAGTAGTCAGATTTATAATACTAGAAGAATAGATAAAAATATTATTATCAACGTTTGAATTCCGATTTCAAACGTTATTCAAATAATACAAATTTTCCTCTTATAATTCGACGTAATATGTTTAGATAAAATCACTTTCAATTTAAATGTCGCGTCGTTGTCAAAGTCCGTATTAAGACATACAAAAAATAATATAGAGTGCTAGTATAATATTATGTTTTCCTTCCTCATGTAAAAAGTAATGTGGGAAATATGTTGATGTCTGTATGTAATGTGGTTGGGAGTTTAATTTCCAATGCCGACTAAAAACGCTATCTAGATAGTGCGACGCGTCGCGACAAAAAATATTTTAAAAGCGTATTGACTGATGACCTTCCTCTATTACGTATTATTGTCAACTATTAAGAATTTCGTTTTTTAATACTCGTTTGTCGTGAATTTACATTAAATATTGAGAACGATCTAATGCGATGCGTCGAGATAAATACTGACCTAAAATACTATGTTATCAACTCCTCTCCTGCTAATAATAGTCAGACTATAGTCAAAAATGTTGTTTTCCTTGGAATGTCAGAAGCACATTGAAATACTCAAGACAAGCGGAAGCCAGGTTAAATTTAGTTATCGGTGTCTGAAACTTTAAACTGTACCGAAGATTATTTACGACTCTCCTCCGCCCGTGAATGCCGATTTACAAGAAATAACACTCTTACCTCTTATCTCTCTTAACTCACACGAATAGTTTCAGACAAAACTAGATCTAATCTAACTAATCGCAAACGCCTCACAACTGCATTTACATTCAAACATTTGCTGCTCTTCAAGTGACATTGGGGCTCTAATTATCGGCTTTGTTCCCCGCTCGCGAACTGTGTCAAATGTGTAGTCGAGCAAAAAAGTATCCGAAAAAGTACGGCCAAGATGAACACTAAGGTCACAGGGTATCGATCGAATTGGGACCGCACCGTTCGCGGCGCCGACTCACCACCACAGCAGGAGGATAACCCCGAGGAAACATCGCGGCTCTACATAGAGTTCCGAAGGGGTCGATAGAAATCGAGACAATGCGGCAAACAGTGCGGGCGTGAATTATGCTAAGCCGGGCGCTGTGACCCAGTGGCCCGCTGCGAGCACGAGGCGTCGAGCGCGTGATCGTCCACAGACAATTCGACACCTGAACTTCGCTCCTTCGACACTCACCGTTTCCGTTTATCAATGGGTAGTCGTCGTCGTGCCTGCCTATGTACGTCTTCAGCGGGGTGTCCGTGAGGGAGGGTGACGACCTGTCCCTGTCGCTCATAATAATCACTTAGAACACCGGCAGATACGATAACAACACGGGATGGGGGAAGCCGGCCCCGCAACACTCCACGAGCGACCTCCGGCCCGCGGCTCGCGCGGCGAATAAATAACATCAAGTACTGAGCCGTTGGCGGCCGCCTGCAGCGCCAGCCGACCTCCCGCCCACCCCGCCCGCCGCGCACTCCTCAATCAATCCTCACACTGCACCGTCCGACCGCTGACGCCATCTCTGTTTCAATACGTGAACTAACCTTTAATCAATAGGTGGCGCTCTATCATTACAATAATTACGAAAAAATTTATCGAATTAAAAATTACTGCATCGCATGGACGGGTTGTCGGAATAAAAATTATTAGCTGCTTTTATAACGAGTATGGAATTGGTTAATACCAAACCAAATACAGAACAAGGTAGAAACAAAACTCGTTCGCTAATAAGCATTTTTATATTCAAATTATTCGTGGGATTGTTTATATGAAAATATGATGGGAACAAGAATAGTTAAATAAAATTTATGGTAATGATTTACTAAGTAACTTTGAAATATGTTTGTTACTTTGGCGAAATATTAGTTAATTTGGCTAAATTAACAAAAATCCTTTAATTACATTGATATTTTAGAACTTCAGGAAAAACAACAATTTTTAGCATTCCTGATGCGAAACCTCATATATATATTTTATCAATTCAATGAATTGAATTCATACCCACAAAATAATAAACTTCAACCTCAAACTCAGACAGAGTTTTTAATTTACCATTCAAGTCATCGATATTTATATATCGATAAATGATTTACTAGCTCTTTCCCGCCTATTCGCCCGCGTGAATATAGTATCAGGTTTCCCACGGGAAAACTGTACTTTTTCGGGATAAAAAGTAGCCTATGTTTTAATCCAGAGCCTAAACTACTACCATACCGAATTTCATCCAAATCCGTTCAGTAGTTTTTGCGTGGAAGAGTAACAGACATCCATCCATTCATACATCCATCCATCCGTCCTCACAAACTTTAACATTTATAATATTCTTAGTAGGATTAATAGGTATATCTCCTGTATTTAAAAAAATTATAGAGTGTGTGCTTAAGACCGCACGGCAGAAGTGAAAACTTCATGGGCAATCGTAATTGATTAACGTGTAAATAAAGTAAATAATATTAGAACCGCTGACCCGATCGAGCCTTTCACCTTAGAGCGTGACGGATCAGCCTCACTCACAGCCTATGAAGAAATGTGTGTGCAGTGCTTTCTCGCTCGGGCACACTCGGCAGTCCCGAGTTCACCCGATCTAGGCTTTCACCTCAGATCGCGACGGATTAGCCTCACTTACAGCCTACGAAAAAATGTGTGTGCGGTGGGCCAAAAGATTTCACTTCAAAAATTTAAAAAAAGTATAAAATAATGATAAGTAATTATCTACCTATTAGGTATTGTATAATGTTGTTGCGTTATACTTTAAGTTGAAAATAATCATTATTGTTACTATCCTGAGAGCTCAAAGGAAATGTAGAGTTCTACGTAGCGTAACATCGCAAAATATATTAAAATAATATTGTTTTATTTTCCATTATCATTATTATTATTATACGTGAATAATACGTGAAGCCGTAAACTTTCACTACATTTCCACGAGAATTCTGCAAACGAATGAGTAAAACAAAAGTTAATAAAAGTTACTAAAGTTAATAAAAATTAAGTGACATACACTACTTATATACTTATATTCACTTTTATTATTGATTTATAACACACACTACCGTACGTTTGTATAAAGACAGTTAAAGTTGTTGGTTTGGCAGAATTGTTAATCTTTCTTTCACCGTCCATAAACAACAAGATTTTTTTCCTATATGGTTGAATTTTTACCATTAGGTGACCTCCAAGTTTATTTTATTATACTAGCTTTTGTCCGCGGCTCCGCCCATGTCCCACGGGAACCGTATATATTCCTGCGATAAAAAGTAGCTATGTCTTTCCCCGTGGTCTACTCTATATCCGTGACAAATTTCATGATGATCGGTTTAGTAGTTAAATTACATCAAGGCGTAACAAACAAACAGATTTTTCTTCTATAATATCATAACTTTTATTTATATAATAACTAAGGATATGGATAATGAACCAAGTGGTACAAGATAATATGATGACTCTACATTTGGTGTTTTCTTTATTTACGCACCAATCATATTATGTAAAGATATAATTATGGTATGTACTATGCAGGGACGTGTAAAATCTTTATATTATAATAAATATTTCTTATCTGGTTTGGATAAGTAATGCAGGGTCTGGGACATTTAGATATACTACTTAAACCAGCTCGTATCTGAGTTGAGAATACATGAGTGTGAATGAGAGAATAAATGAGAGGGATGAGAATATTTCATCTCATTTGTACTGTTCCGTAATACTCACGGAACAATAAGGAGTGATATGATGTGTATAGAACTTGTAAGTCTGAATTGTAGTGATTCTCGTGCTAAAAACTCTTTAAGAGAAAATATTATCAGCGAAATCGGACAATAACTTTAGAAGTAATTCAAAGAAACCAATTGCGCGTTGGTAATTACGGAACCCTCCTTAGACATGTCCTGATAAGCTTTTGGTTAGGTTATTTTATATGATCCTATTTATATGGGCCCACTGATTTTAAACATGTATGTTGCCAGGTCGCCGGGGCAAAAGTGTTTAACACGTTCAATGTTCCAATCAAAATCAGGTCCAATAGTACCGATCGTGAACTTGCCGCTGGAGCAATACTGTTCCTAACGCTGGTGAGGGACCAATATCTTCGATTTGCTTAGGAGTAGAAAAAAGACAGTTACTATTATGTAATTGTCTCGTTAAATGATTTAAAAAGGTACAATAAAAACGTATCAGGGCGATGGGTTCTGATACCGACAGGAATTATTTTTTTCGACGGATCTAGTACGTATATCAGGTCCTTTAGACCTTATACCCGATGACCTGATAGCCGTACTAGATTTTATGACAGTTTGTCTAGTGGCGAGCTTGAGTGCAGTTGCAACACGATAGATACAACTACCAATGTGATTTTATCAATAATAATTGAATTGCCAAGTTTATAATAGAATCATATTTTATTCATTGAGTTTGACTTATTATTTTCGCAATCATGAAAAGTTCTAAGAGCTTTTTATGTCTACTGGGGATGATGAAGTAATGAGTAGGGAAATAATTGTTAATTATTAATTATTATTTTTATAGAAAAAGTATCTAGCCAGATAAGTTTGAGTAAACATTATATTATTTTATCGTTATTTTATGTGCACATATCTAAAATTTTATCGATAATTCATCCGTTCTGTGCGGACATAATGTCAAAAAGATCTGTGTTTTTTTACATGTTTCCAATTATGCAAACTATTTTGCCAGCCCAAAAAGTATGTTGACAAGTTCATTGAAAATATGTCAGTTAAATTAACTGAAATTAAAATTAAAATTAATTAAACCTCTAGCAAGTAAATTGCATATAAACTTATGCATGTCGAACAGATCAATTCCACCCTATGTCGCTGCATGGACTAGTTTACAAACAGGCCCAGGATGCCTGATACAGTTTCAACTGAAAGTTAACGAAATAGGCTGACGCAATAATGGTTTTAAACTTAATTTTTTGTTTTAATACATTTAATTCATGTCTCAATTTGAAATGTTTGTAAATTTAAAAAATTCTTACGTAAAGCTACGAGGGAGTCAATGAGCATGAAAATATATTTTATTTGGTAACCTGATGACCTCAAGGTAAAATCAGCCAACTTTCAAACGAGCTCGACATGCGCCATCTAGTTCAAGGAGCATGGTAACTGAATTGTTCCAGTTCTGGTTTGAAAGTTAAAAAGTTTGTATCTCTACCAATAGAGGCTGTAGATTAGTGTATAATACTAAGTTAACTAGGTATAATAGTATTATTATCTGTTTGTAACCGTATATTTTTCCGCGATACAAAGCCTATGTCCTTCTCCGTGGTCTCCTATATATTGGTGCCAAATTTCCTCAAAATCGGTCCAGTAGTTTCGGACCCTATTCCATGCAAACAAACAAATTTTTCTCTTTATAATATTACTGGCTGGCCCATGACCACTTCGTTGGACGGTAAACATTTTTACTTGTGATGAAAATCGTCTAATAGATATAAGTATCACTCAATAGATTTCGACACGGTCGCGGTTCCATACCTGTGACGTATTTTTTTTATAAAATTAGGGAGCAAACAAGCACACGGACCACCTGGTGGAAAGCGATTACCGTCGCCCATGGACACCCGCAACATCCTCCGAGTTGCAGGTGCGTTGCTGGCCTTTTAGGAGGGAATACGCTCCCTAATGGTCCGGAAATACCGCTGGCGACAGTTCATTCCAGAGTATCACTGTGCGCGGCGGAATGATTCGGGTGAAGCAAGAAAAGTTGTATTATCTCTTTAACCATTAGTTCATATTATATGCAGTAAATAGAAAAAGTATTTTGTTTTAAACGCTTGATATATATTCACTTATTTCCTAATTTAATAACGTTCGACCGTTTTTTCTCCGACTTACTTTGCAAATCCGGCTACCTCGAAAAAGTATTTTCATTTTTCGGGTTAATATATATATATATATATATATATATATATATATATATATATATATATATATATATATATAGCCTATAAAACTCACAAATTACGTAGCCTTCTATTGGAAAAGATTTTTCAAAATCGCTTCACTAGATCCAGAGATTACCCCCTATAACCTCACAAACTTTGCTAAAGTTTTATAATATTAGAATACATATAGATATATTATTATATATTAGTATTAGTATAGATAATTACAGGTGTTTTTAAGTAACGTTTAAAGTTTCATAGTGCAGATCCTCAAATAATAAATTTCAGAAAATCTCCTCACAAGCAGCTCACAATACTCACTCACTAATGAGTACCGCAAATGAATCCGCCGCCGGAGGCGCTGGTGTAGCGTGACGTCTCCGAAATGGCATTGCTTTTGTGGGCGGGAGTTTGTTTCCGAATGAAAATTAAATAAAGGACCATGCAAAAAAACCCACCCACCAACAGATTTCAAACCTATCTCAGTTAATAGCTCTTGCCACGCTGATTATTATTTAGTATGACGATATCCACCTCAGGAGTGGGGTTTGACAGAAATGAGAATTTTATTTTTATTGTTTTATATTAGCGACCCATTCCAGCACGGGTGCAATGTATTTTATATACAAAGCTTCCTCTTGAATCACTCTATTTTTCCATACGTGACATTAATTATGGAAAATACGAGATACTTAATATTTATACAATATTTATACATTAAAATTCGGAGCTGAGAAAAAGACACAGTCTTATCATTAGGAAACTTATGTCCACCTTTTTTTTCCAAACAAAACGGGACTGCTCAACACTGCGGCAATCTTGTTTATATTTTTACAGACGGTTTAAGGTATTAAAAATTATCACGTGCGTAATAACTTAATAACGAACTTTGACAGCTATACCTCACTCTACAGTGGCGCCCACTGGCGACAGGCGAGCACGAAAACGGTGGCCCTCATTGCGTCAAGATATTCAATAACTAGTGGGGACTGGAAAGACGCTTGACCATACCCACGGTATCAGAGTATATTAATAGTAGGTGTTGGCTTGACTCGCGAGGGTGCGATAACGAAATTTACACAACATGAAATGCATGGGATTGACATATTTTGTCGTAAAATCACGTGTATAAAACGAATAAATATTTGAATAGTGTACTTTCTCTAACCTAGAGTCAATTCGGGGTTTTAGCGTCTACTATCGAACAAGTTCCCGCTCGACCAGGCAAAAGATGAAAATCGATTAACAGCGCCGTTATATCGTGCGTGCATGCACACATACTAACGTGTAAATACGTATTACGTTTATATATAACGACGACACCCACGTCTGCAGTCGTTGCAGTCAGTTCATTTATGAAACTTTGTTCTTAATTGATTATTAAATATGGAAGTCCTTTAACAAATCTATATAGACTAATCATTGGTCTCGCTGGGAGCTCTAGCAGACACCGGTGACGTGCTTGTCAAATACTGCAATAAATACTCAGCTGAGGTCGGCTTACCCGAGTCAGTCATGTTGAATGCTTTATGTCAAGTGTACATCCGAATATTTCATTTTATTTTAGCTATAATTGGAAAAAATGGCAAGTTGCGTAGTGAAATTATGTAAAAATATTACGACAAGAAATAAGAAGGTCACTGGGATCACATATATATATATATAGTATAATTACGAAATTTTAACATAAAATTACATGAACTCAAAAAGCCATTCGGTGTTGCCACGTATGCAAGAATGAAGTTCCCCGTAGTTGATATTTTTATGATGTGAATTTATTGTCATTGTATCTAATATTGTGTCGTAGTGCTCGGGGACACACTCCTCCGAAACGGCTTGATCAATTCTTATGATTTATTTTGCATAATATTCGGTAGGTCTGAAAATCTGTCGTAATCTATTTTTTCAACCCCTAAATGCTAAAAATAATAAATATTGCAAAACAACGTTTGCCGGGTCAATTAATTTAATTATATTCAAAATATAATACAATGACAATAAATTATATCCTATTTAATTTATCTAACCTAGTTAGTTACAATGATTCTATCCATGGAACTAAATAACTATTCGCAAGGAGCAGAGGTCGAAAAATAAAAACAAACATGAAAACGTTGCAGTTAGATAATTTAGTGTGAGGAGTGGGAATAGGTGTAGCACACTGCACAGTCAGTGGAACAAAAAGTTCTACTCACTTTAGGTACGGTATTAATTAGTACACCAGTGAATACACACACGATTTAAAAGTCAGAAGGAACAGAAGGAATGTTATATACGCACACAGTAAATCACAACACTAAATTGCTTATACGGAACGATAACAATAATTAACAAACATACAATAATTTAGCGAAAGGTATAAATCGAATGCACAACATACGTATCGCGTCAAGGTATGATATCGACTGGTGGCACGGCGCACGAGTGCATTATCGGTATCGCGAGCACTCTGCGCACGCGCACACCAAAGAACCGGTCCCGCACTATAGTGCGAGAGTCATATCGATAAATAATGTCGATATGTCCAACTGACATTTTAAATATAAAATTGGTGTAAATGTGTAATTGTGTTAATACACTATAATAAGTAGGTAAGTAGCCTACAATAATATTATTATCGTACTGGCTGCCTCGACACACGTGGTTCTGTCTTGACTAATAAGTTAATAACTACCTACACCAACACCTACAATCTACATCTACACATAATAAACCACTAAAGCCTGAAGATTTTTCTGAAATGAACCAAACAGATGAACAGGTAAACCAAGTTGGCTAATTACGCTGGAGGATACCTACAGGAAGACATATTTTCTGCACCGAGGATACCTCTGATCTAGGAGGACAGCTTGGACTATCCGCAACAACCCTTGAACTGTGAAGTTGCTTGCCAACGCAGCAAAGTCAATCGAAGGACATCGCGGTCATTTCAAAGGCATTTGATTTTGTGAGTCCGTTCCATATCTTTTCCTTTCAATTTTTCTTATCCAAAGCCTTTTATTTGGATCTGGCATTCAGATCTCTTTATATTTTTTAAATTAAAGACATTTTTTTAGTATTTTTGAAGGTTGTCCTTGACAAGTAAGGTTTGACCTTTAAAGATATTAATTCCAAAATCTTTTTTTCACTTGTTTAAATGCATTATAAATACTTAATATTAAACAATATAGCATCTTGATCAGTATAAATAGTTCCTTATTGCAAATTCTTAGTAATTTCTATGCCTAACTGATAAGAACAGCAGGGGTCCCATTGTAACGACCGCCGAGCGCCACTTGTTTACAAATTACATTGCATTCATTATGCAAATTTTAACGTGCTTGCACGTATTGATTCTTAGTTTATCCTTAGGTAAATATTTTCTTTATAAAAATGAGTGATACACGCATAAAAGAATTAATTAAGCAACGTGGTAGCCTTAAAGGAAAGCTTACCATATTCCAAAACTTCCTAAATAAACACACCGACATATTTAGCGGAACACAAAAAAAGGTCCATAATTAAAAAAATATGGTTTTATTTTAAAATCTACTTTACTACACTTCTTTTGTTATTTAAAGTTTCATTTGTTTTACTTAAAATGAGATCACATTAAGAACAGATTTTGCGAGTAAAGGCTATTTGTGAAAAATGGTACATTTTTGAACTTTTCATGTAACCGGGAAAAGTGAAAATGAATATTAAAATAACAATTAATTAAATTAGAAAAATGGTGATTAATATCGCGTATTTTCTCCACGTGCTCTAATTAAAGTTTCTACCCATCTAGGCATACTGAGAATGATGTTATCGATGGTCTCCTGGGATAGTCTCCGCCATTCCTCAACTACGGCGATTCGCAATTCACCCACGTTGGCAGGAGCTGGAATTCTGGACTTAACTTTTCTTTTCAGCAAATCCCAAACGTGATCTATTGGGTTCATATCTGGTGATCTCACCGGTCACTCCATAACAGTGATATTCATATCATTAAGATAAGCTTGACTTACCCGAGCGGTATGCGGCCGAGCATTATCAAACGGTACGACATTTTCTTCTAAAACTTCTCTGATATAGAGGTCTGCAGTCAGACTCCCTCTGTCAATCACTACCAAGTCTGTGCGAGCTCTCAAAACAAATGCCCGCCCAAACCATTATTGATCCACCACCGTATGCAACTGTAGTTTCAAAATTTGTCTGAATGTATCGTTCTCCTTTGCGTCTGTATATTCTTTGCCTGCCGTCAATTTGATTTAAGAGAATTCTGCACTCATCACTAAACAATACCTTACTCCATTGGTCCGCGTTCCAAAGTCGATGTTCCTGAGCAAAAGTTAACCTGTTTCTACGATGATTTACCTCGAGCCTTTGAGTCTTGGCGGGCACAAATGAACCCAAACCAGCTTCTTCGAACCTTCTTCGTACCATACGCTCACATACGGTTACACCCCGCACACTGCTTCTAACTCATGTCGGGCTTGGACGGCCGTCAAACGGGGGTTCCTACGTACACGAAGCCGAATGAAACGATCATCCCTACTCGAAGTGCGTCTTTTTCTGCCTTGTCCTGCTCTTCTCACATAAGTACCGGTCTCCCTGAACCGTTGGATACTGCAATGGATCGTTGAAACTGTTCGACAAAGATCTCTAGACATCACTCTGTAGGTTTGACCATTTCTTCGCATTTTGAGTGCCCTGGAAATCTCCGTTGGGGCTAAGTCAGGCATAATTCAGTCCTCAACTCCAAAAAGATACGCGATAAAAAAAACTAACAAAAAACAGTATTTCAATGAAATTTTAAATGAAACTCAGAAGGAAGAAATACTCGAAATTCGCTCCAGATAAGGTGTATTTGAATAAAATTAAAACAATTGCATAAAATGTGATGTTCAGTTGTTTTCTTAATTTGAAAATATTTATTTTTAAATTAAATGACATAAACCAGCCAGCAACCTTATATGATACTGATATCAAACCTTTATTTTATGTTCCGCTAAATATGCCGGTGTAGTTTGAGTGACTGTGAAAGTTTTAGTGAAAACCATTATGAGCTGGAATGACGTGTGAATAAAATTGAAAATATTCATAGCGACTTTAATAGATTTCAAACGGAGTTGAAGTTGGTATCGGATGATGTTGATCAAATGATTCTTGAACGCGAAGAGTTTGAATCGGAATATTTTTCGCTAATGGCTTCAGCAAGAACATTGATAAATAAGTACGATCGTCGCCGCAATCGTGCATTATCCGAATCTGAATCGAATGTCGACCACGTGGATGCTATGCACGATTTCATCAGACTTCCTAAGATCAATTTACCGAGCTTATATGGCGACTTTCAACACTGGCTGGAATTTAGAGATACGTAATTTTCACTTATTCATTCTAATTAAGTGATATAAATAAATTTCACTTTTTGCAAGCGTCTTTAAAAGGCAGCGCTTCGCTCATCATAAAAAAACTTAGAATTTACTTCAAATAACTACGTTATAGCTTGGCAGTTACTTTCGAATAGGTATGACAACGAGCGACTTTTAGTTAACAATCATGTTAACGCCATTGTTAATTTGCCCCCTATTCGAATTGAGTCATGATTTGCTCTAAGAAATTTAATTGATGTCACTAATCGTAATTTATGTGCCTTAAATTCACTTGGTCAACCCACAGATCACTGGGACACTCTCATAATTCATATAATGACGAGAAAATTAGATAATGTCACATATCGTCAGTGGGAAGAACAAAGAAATACAATTACTTCTACACCTACATTAAAACAATTCAACTTCTTATCAAAAAGATCAAATTTATTAGATACTTTACAACAAGAACAAAACCATAGAAATATTCACAATAATCAAAATTTACAATTTACAGATTACAATAAAATAAAGATAGTCAATAAATTTATAAATTACAAAATACAAATAATAACGAAAATAGTTTAACAACATGTGCTATGTGTAAACATAATCACTATTTATTTTATTGCCAGGATTTTAGAAATTTGGACGTTGAGACACGTGTACAACAAATTAAACATTTTCAAGTTTGTTGTCTGTCTAAAACCTGGCCACATAGAAAAACATTGCAAGTTATCACACTGCAAGTATTGTGCTAACAATAACATTACTCTTTTGCACAAAGACATAGAAATTTAAAACACAGTTGCTTTATTAACAAATTTGGAAACAAATTTAACACCACACGTATTGCTTTCCACAGCTATGGTGAAAACGGCTGAAGCTGAAGGAAACCTACAAGCTGCCAGGATCATACTCGACATCGGCAGCGCAGCGCATTTTATAACACGACACCTTTGTGAGAAGCTAGGTTTGGTACTATGTAACGTAAGCTCAACTGTGACAGGTAATAACAGTCAAACTTCTTTCAGTGCAGAGTCCTGAGTGTGACCTAAATATACAGTCAATTTCGGGTGACCATAAAATAATAATATACAATGTTACGTTCTGCCTCAAATAACAAATATGTTACCATCATGTAACATAGACATAAATTCATTACAATTGCCTCTTGATATACAGCTAGCTGATCCCTCTTTTTACATTTCTTCTCCAATTGACATATTGGTAGGAGCAGATATATTCTGGGACGTCTTATGTTCTAATTTCATTAATTTAGGTGAGGAACGACCTAGGTTGCAACAAACCAAACTTGGCTGGCTAGTTTCGGGCAAAATTTAATAATTCATATTTTTGGACAGATTCGACAATATTACTGTCATGGCTCAATACAGCTTCCAACTAATTAAAAACTTTTTAAAAAATTTCCATTCACACCACACACACATACATTAGAATCAGATGTTTCGTTACATATATCGAATCCAAAAAACAATAACACAACATAAATTTAGTACAAAAATTAATAAATAAATAATCAAAGTATACAACATTAATTAGAATATTTGCTTACATACTAAGATTTATAATATATAAAAATAAGTTAACTAATTGCCTCTCTACAGCAGAGTTGGAAAAGGTTATGAAAGGAAAAGGTTAGGTTAAAAAAGGAAAAAAACTTTATATTACGATTAGTTCAACAAAGCATGTTTCCAGATGAATATGTAACAATTAAATCTGGTAAACATCTTCATAAAAAGAATAAATTATGTTCGCTATCTCTATTTATAGATAGTAATAATTTACTAAGAGTCGGTGGTCGACTTAGTAATTCTTATTATATTATGTCAAACATCCCATAATACTTTGTAGTAAACATCACTTAACACAAATATTTTTTCACAAAGAGCACATCAGATTGTTACACGCAGGACCTCATTTGCTTTTGTCTCACGTAAGACAAAAGTATTGGCCACTGGGGGGAGGAACCTCGCTAGGCGCGTCGTACATAGTTGTGTGCGTTGCTTTAGATTTATATCGAGGCCCATGCAACCCATTATGGCAGACCTACCTAGTGATAGGACTCATTTAGAATTTCCTTTTATGCAAACTGGTATCGATTATGCAGAGGTGCTAAGTTGATGAAATCTTACAAATGCATTTTTGTGTGTTTTGCAGTAAAGGCCTTTCATTTGGAGCTCGTCTCGGATCTGTCCAAAGAGGCGTTTCTGGGAGCTCTGTTTCGATTCATATCTAGTCGTGGCAAGCCGCAAACAATTTACTCCGATAACGGTACTAACGGCTACCTTTGTCGGCGCTAGTAACGAAATCGCCTCATTTTTTTATTCTTGTTCCGACGACATTTCGACTGAAATGTCAACAAATGGTATACACTTTAAAACCATACCTCCTAATTCCCTCCACTTTGGTGGACTGTGGGAAGCGGTAGTAAAATCTGTTAAACATCATCTTAGGCGTGTATTATCATTAACTCATTTAACTTACGAAGAGATGTCAACATGTCGTGTCCAAATAGAAGGTATCCTTAATTCGAGACCTTTAACGCGTCTTTCCTGTGATCCTTCCGATCTCAGCTGTCTTACTCCTGCTCGTTTCCTAATCGGACGCACATTATTATCTGTTCCTCGTTCTAACGTCGCAGATGCGAATGTCCATCGTCTGCAGCGCTTCGAGAGGATCGAAAAACTTAAACAACATTTCTGGACTCGTTTCTCACAGAATATGTTTCTCTCCTTCAACAGAAGTCCAAGTGGCATACCTCGAGTGACCGCTTGCAGCTCGGCGCTCTGGTGTTGGTTCGCGACAAGAGCCAGCCTCCTCTCCTGTAGCAGTTGGGTCGCATTACCAAGCTGCATACAGACAATGACAAGATTTGCCGTGTTTCTGAGATCCGTACGAAGAAAGGCATCATCCACCGGGCGTACAATAATATTTGTCTACTTCCCACTAATTCAAGTTGAAGCTGGACACCTTCAACTTGGCCCGGGCAGTATGTAGGGAAACCCTGCGGATATTAACACAATATCTGTGCCGCAGAAGCGATACGTTCTATTTATAAGATAGCAGAAATAAGTTTTAAACTTTCATCCCCTATTTTACCCACCTAAGGGCTGGATTTTAAAAATATACTAAATAAAAACGAAACGAACGAAAAAAAAACGAAAAAAAAAAAACGCTGAAATACGTAATTAGTTATTTTTTCCGTACTCAATTCATACGAAATATCATGCACATATATCCAAGGTATAAAAAGTTTCATACAAAGTTTTATCACCTATTTTAATAAACCTTGGAGGTTGAATTTTGAAAAATCCTACCTATCCCTTGAATAATCCTACCTCTTTACCTACGTCTTAAGAGATATACGTGTGCTAAATTTCAAATTTCTAGCCTTATGTGGCCTGTGCGTTCAGTCAATCAGCTTTGCCTTTATATATAATATGTAACCTCATTGCTTCTTTTTGATATACTTTTTAGACTTGACAATGAATGTCAACTGTCAAGGGAATGAGACATATTTAATTTCTTATAAATAATTTGTTTGAAAATATTATTTAATTTGTGAAATATTAGCATTAAATGTTGTTTCTTTAGTTGTAAAGCAACACATTGTCTATTATTTCCATATTGTTAAACAATATTATTATAAAACAACATTTTCGCTATAACTTATGAACAATAGAAAAACTGAGATTTGAATTTGTAGTAAAGGCAAGTGATGATCCAAAATCTAATATTATCTGCTTACCTTCGATTGCTGATACTGATAAAAAAATATACTTGATTCCACAAGAATTTCAGCCGGCTAAATTACATGATGCTATTCTTAAGACGCAATTATATGATAATATAAAAAAACATTGAAGAAAAGGCAAGAGAAAGGACAAGTATAGATCGCAATGATACAAGAAATACATGATACCTATATAGATGACGATGGAAACATTCAATTTAACGGATATTTTTAGAGGAAATAACTTCAAAAATTGAAAGAGCCCCACAGCTTAATGGAGAGGAAAAGCCATCTATTTTTCAAGAAAACTGAATGATACTCAGAAAAAGAAAAAAGCTATTTACTTAGAATATTTAGCTATTAGGGAAAAAGTTTATAGTTTTTACAGATCATAAGCCTTTAGAAAAAATGAATATTAAATCTCGGCCAGATGAAGAACTAGGAGATCTTACATATTATTTATCTCAATACAATTTTGAAGTTATTTATTCGCCGGGTAAATATAACTTGGAAGCTGATAGTCTTAGTAGAAATCCAGTGTTGGAACCAGATTGTAATCATGATGATACTTTAAAAATTGTAAATTTTGTTAAAATAGAAGATATTCAATGTGATCAGCAAAGAAATGAATACATAAGACAAAACAAAAATAAATTAAAATTTGAAAATTTAATATACTATAAAAAGTCAAAGAAAAAAGAAAAAAATCATACTAACGGAAGAATTTAGTAAAAAGCTAATAAAATATATTCATTACCTCTACTGTCACATAGGAGCAGAACAGATAAGGAATAAAATAAGCTCATTTTATACTGCAAATAACTTGATGAGAAATATAAAGAATATGTGTGACACATCTGAAATGTGCATAATAACTAAGTCCAGAGGTAAATATAATTATGGGTTATTGTCTCAGTTGGGACCAGCTTCATGTCCTTATGAAATAATATGCTTACATTTTGACCTCCAAAACTCAGAATTCAAATGATATTATAAAGTTATTGCAGAAAGTGACACAGGAACATAAGATTGGCATTATTTTATCTGATCAATATCTAGGTATAAATTCAAAAGAATTTAAATCATTTTTAGATACAGAAAATATAACTATAGTTTTTACTGCCGTGAATGCCGCCGTTTTCAAATGGTTTAAATGAGAGATTAAACCAAACTATTGTAAATAAAATAAAAGATGTAAGATAAATGAAAATAACAATAACTTTGCCTGGACAACTATTGCTCATGAATGTATCAAAAGATATAATGAGACAGAACATACTGTTACAAAGTTTACACCTCAATATCTTTTGGAAGGCAAAAATTACACCCTTCTACCAGATGTATTAAAAGCAAATTCTACAGTTGAAGATTTAAAAAGCGACAGAAAATTGGCATTTGAAAAGTCTATGAAGTCACATTTATACAATAAGCAAAAATTTGATAGAAAGAGGAGAGATCTAGATTTGAAAGTTAGTGATTTTGTATATATTGAAAATGGAAATAAACTTAATAGAAGAAAGTCAGATGATTTAAAGGTTGGGCTCTTTGAGGTTTTGGAAAATATATCTGACTCTATATACAGAGATGACACTGGTCACAAGAAGTATGAATCAAATTTCTATCACATTACGAAGATGATTCCAGCTCCTATAGCTGCAGCGGTCGGAGTCTGATCTGGAGGGGGAGATGTAACCTCATTGCTTCTCTTTGATATACTTTTTAGACTTGATAATGAATGTCAGCTGTCAAGGGAATGAGACATGTTTAATTTCTTGTGAATAATTTGTTTGAAAATATTATTTAATTTGTGAATTATTAGCATTAAATTTTTATTTCTTTTATTTCTATATTGATAAACAATCTTATTATATTTATATATATTATATTATATTATATTATATATATATATATATATATATATATATATATATATATATATATAGATGTTATGTTTTGAATCTCTGAGAGAAAAGTTTAAAGAAATAAAGTAAAGTAAAGGTATTCTGACCGTCGCTTCTCAACTTGGACATTGTGTTATATGTCAGAAGAATCGAAATAATTAAAAAAATATAGGAATACTAGAAATAAAAACAAGTTAGAAATACCGGTGATCAGTCGTAGCAAAGCCTTTACAATAAAATCCCAGAAAACGTTTAAAATCTTTCCATTAATAAATTTTAAAAAGTTGTTAAAGAACGTTTGTGTGCTAAAGCTTATTATAAGGTCAATGATTTCAATAACGATTGCACAGCTTGGGAATAAGATGACCCCATGCAAGGCTGCTTCTATGTACTTAACTATCTTGACTTTTGTTATATAGATTAATGTTATATAGATAAAGTTACTACACAGTAAATATATGTTTTTGAAAATAAAAAATTGCCCATCTTTTTGCAAAAAGGTTACCCCGTGCGAGTTTCTTACGCTGGTTCTTCTCCCCGGGCTAGTTTCCGAATCGGTGGTAGGCATCATGTACGGCAATTCTATAAGTGTTATCAATTATGGAAATAAAGAAAATTGAGATTTGAATTTCTAGTATCACTTGTTTTCAATTCTATCGGTCGTAAGGCAATTTTGCCAACAAAAATGACAAGGCAATTACTCAAGCCATTCGCCGCACGGTGGAAATCAATCATGTAAATCTCGTATGAGACTCACTTTAAAATGTTGTATTTTAGTTACTAAATAATGTGTAATCAAACTATTGACGAGTGGAATAGAAATAGAAAGCACTATTTTGGTAACAACTTTTATTATTTATGATTATTTTAATAATGACTTGTTAATATTAAATGTAAATAAAAATGAGGCCGTATCATTTATACACGTACATAGTACATACCATTTATATGCGTACCTACCATAAAAAGCCCTTATAAGGGATTTTTATATAATTTAATATATAATAATATATTCACTTTTAATTCATCGTTTATCCTACTGTCCTACTACTATAAATGTGAAAAAATATTAAAAGGACAGTGTTCCTGTGTCAGTTTTTAAGTATTTTCTTAGCTACATTTATAGCCAATAACTTAATTAATAGACCACAGCATAACATATTTTTCCCGTTAAATCGGGCATAAGTTGAGTAGCTGGTCACATGTAAGTCAAATGTCAATCTACAAACTACAATAATGAGTTCCCGCATTAACGAAGCTGTTTTTGTAAGGGAGTGCTCTATCTTGTCGAGCGCCCATCGAGACCAATGATGTATCTATGAATAAATCAATATACTGTGTCAATATACGAATCATCGACATACGAGTCTCTAAGGAGGAAGAAATTCCAAGCTTGTGGTGTTGTGTTTTTTTTAACGGAAAATTGTATCATCAGGAATTCTGATAATAAATAAAATATTGAGGTAGGTAATCCGGATAGACTAAAAATAATTTATAAACTTGAACAAAAAATTGAAGAAAAAATCTTTATTTTGAGATTTAAATGTAGTTTTTAGTTACGTGTAGTAATACACAAGGAACCCTTATAGTTTGGCTCTGTCCGTCCGTCCGTCCGTCCGTCTGTCTGTCTGTCTTTCTGTCTGTCTGTCTGTCTGTCTGTCTGTCTGTCTGTCCGCGCTTCTAGATTCTGTAATTATGAATATAAATTGATAAAAATTCGTACAGTTATAGATTGTGTATAGATCACGGTTTTAGCATCATAAAATAATAATAGTTTTAGATTTTAGGGGTGGCTCCCATACATGTCGTAGTGGGGTATCGTTGAATAGGCCTTTTAAAAATAAAGTCAAGGTTTCATACATGATTTTTTACCAACCATTTTTGAGTAATCGGGCCTACAAAGTAGTTTATAAGTCGTCCCCCCCCCCTGGCATTTATAAACTATGAGACTTAGAAACTTGCAATTGTCTATGCTGATAGATCATGCTAAAAACTCTTTAGGAAAATTATTTTGAACAAAATCGGAAAGTAACTTTTGAACTAATTTGAAAAAAACCTTTTACGCGGTTATAGCTACGGAACCCTCCTTATGGTTTTTGAGATACAAGTTTGTCGTTTCTAACAAATAGTTATTGGTAGATAGGATGAAACGGGGCATTAGACATGTCCTGACATGCTCTTGGTTAGGTTTATTTTTTATTTTTTTCAAAGAAAGTTATAAAATAAATTATTCAATAACACAATAAATATTATTAGGCTACGCACATCAAAAGTGTCCCACCTTTGATGTACGTAGATCATAAACAAAATTATTTATAGTTTTATTCAATGTAAGATGGTAACCATATCATCTGATTTTCAATAATTGCGTGTAGCTCAGGGGTTGCGGTCCCCAAAAGAACCGTTAGGTAATAGAAACATGAAATTTGTACAGCTTTTTCAATACGTATACTTAGGTATGTCCGTTGACGGACACTATGAAGAGATTATGAAAAATTTCATAAAAGAGGTGAAATAGGGGTTGAAAGTTTGTAGATAAAAAATTTAAAATTTGCATCGATTTTGTTGAAAATTGACATTCATGCCCTTGTATACATTTTATTATACACTCATTTCAAAGTTAAATTGGCAGCGTAATTACTTAACAAGTCGCTATTCAAATTTCAAGTTCTTACCAATCTATCTCAGGCAATGTATTTCATGTTCATAGAACCTAGCTTACGATATCAAAGCAGAAACAGTATAATTTAACAAAACAAGTTAATTTTCTTAAAACAATTTTAATTGAAATAAATCAAATAGTTTATTAATAACAAAACAACGTACAGAGACATATCAAGTGGTGACGCCTGATTAGTTTTAATGAAGTTATTCCATTCATTCTCCATTTGTGGGTCTACTGCGTGTGGGGAGAAGGTGGATGGTAGTCGTGGTTTTTGCACTGCTATGTCTTTGCGCTGACGATGACCTAGAAGTTCGCTGAGCTCTGCAATCATCGCTACTGCTGTTGTCGCCTCTTCTAAAATGGTAAAAATAGTTTGTGATGGGCGATAATACTTCGACAGATGTATATAATATTATCATTATGTAATTTCTTTCAATAAAGTACAAAGCAGAGACAGGCTACGACGTAAAATTAATTAAAAACGAAGCAGTAAGAAAATTGGATAGCAACAGCAAATGAGAGGACAATAAGAATCAAGCAATGATATTTCAGGATATTTTTATGAGAATGGCAAAATCTCATATTTTTCTTCTGTTTGGATAAACTAATTTCGCATATCATAAAGCTACCTACTTTATGAGATGATAAATTAGTAAATATTAAGTTATCATTTCGGGTCCAGTCTTTTATGATGATGATTAATAGGTATCTTGTGAACAGCTCATGCGTTGATATAATTTCGTAGTTCCATTGCGAAGAAGACACAAACTTTGAGAAAAGCCGGACCGAAGCTAAGGTTCGGTTTTGTTTCAGCCAGTTTATTCAATATCTTGAGTTTTTGAAAGTGAAAACTTACATTGGACCAAGTGTACGGTGTACAAACTATGCAATGATAAATATTATTATTAGAATATATTCAATTATATATAAATTATAAAATATAGTTTTTGTCTAAACATTTTGCAACAAGAAAGTCAATTCTGTTTTTTCTACAAATCTTTCTGGCTTTTGAGCAGGTTACGTAAAAAGAGATTGGGCATTTTAGACCTGCTTCTTAAAAAGTCACGACCACAAACCAAAATGTTATAAGATTATACAATTTTCAGTCACATTTCATTTTCCGTAATTATTTTTAATTTTTATTGACATCTAAAATGAATATTCGAAGAAATGAGTTAAAATATCACAGTATTTACCCCACCCCCTGAGGATATTCGATCTATGTTTCATAGTCACTCAATGCCCCTTTCAGGTATAATTCCTCATTAAAAATACCGTTTTATGGTAAGAACCCATGAATCATGATACACATTGCCCTTTCAATCGAAGTAAACTTTGAGTATTCGTGAGTTGATGACTTTTGTCACACTTTTCGTTGATTGTATTTTATTATAGTACCTACATCCTCATTATTACGTTACAGACAACTTCACAAGTTCTTGCAAGTTTAACAAGTTACACATACGAGAAATCCTATCCAATATTAAATTAAAAAAATCATAAATTTGTTACAAATAATTCTTTCCTTCCACATAATTTTCCTTTTCTTTCACAAAGTTTAATGTTGATTCTCCAAATATTTTTTTGGTCTGAGAAAAAAAATCTAAGACAGACGAAAATACATCCTAGTGAATTAGGCATCAAAAATTAATGACATTCGCACTCCACATTTCCCACATAACCAATTGGTGGTCAAAAATGTTGTTCTTGGAATATGATTTGCTTTTGAACATACATTAATGCAAGTAAATATGTTCACATATTTACCATAGAAATTTTCATTCAGTATACTATAGAAGATGAGGAGTTCGGTTTCAGTTTCGGCCGAACATGAGACCATTGCCGAACGTTCGATTTCGGTTTCAATTTTGACTGCAAAACAAGGTTCGGTCGGACACTAGTTTTGTTACTAAGAACATTATCAGGGTCCAGAGAAATAAAAAAACAAAAAAAAATACAAATAAATTTTAAAGTTAAAACATCACAAACACAATTAATTTCAGACAAAACAAAACAGGACAAACGTTAGTCCTCGATGATGCAGAGTTAAGAAGATTGAGGTCAATGTAGTCACAGACCATCTCATCCCAATTACCAGTCAGATCTTCAATGCTCTTGGCGTTAGCTACCAACTTTTGTCGCATCAAATGCTTCGCCCTTTCAATAACTTCAGGATTATCATCCATGACTCGTCTAACTTTCATTATCTCATTTTCTAAATTATTTGACTCCACTAGCACTACTGTTTGCATGTTATTCGTAACTTGCATCAAAATCGGCGGTTTAGTAGTCTTAGTGACGTTCGAATTCTCTTTCTTTTGAACCTTTTTGAGGATAGATAGACGTGATCGTTCTGCTAGAGAAAGCTCGCTTTTGTTTGCCGCTTCCATTTTCAGAGTCATGTTATAGGGTAAATTTAGGGTGGTGTTAGGAACTTTTAATGAGATGGAGATAGCGTCATCTATTTTGTCAGCTCTTCGGTGTGGCAATACTTCCGAACTTGCAAGTTCTGTCATGTTTACTGAATGCAAAGAATTATACTAGTCGTATCAATGACAAAATATGACAATATTTTTAAAATAAGACTTACGTAGAGAAATGATTTATGTAAGTCCTAAATTGTTATGTTAATGCATTTATTTAATGATATACTATAAGGTTACTAATTTTGTTATAGAAAACATTAGGAACTTTTTGCATTTTATCTAAGACACGTATAAACCGACCAATATTATGTTCTAATATTATATTGTAAAATTGTAAAATATTATATTGTAAGTACGAAACTTTGAATGATTACCTGGTTGCCTTATTATAAGAGGAAGATTTTCCTTGAAATTATTTACTCTTTTCATATCGTCAAATGATTCAATTAATATTTTTTTTGCAATGTCTTCTTTGCCAGACCTTTCTTGTAGAGTATCTTTTCTCATCTTTTGTCTGACGTTTTTTTCGTTGTTACTTTGAACATGCTCATTGTTAGGTAAAATTACTTTTATGGGTCTATCTCTCGGTTTTCTTCTAGTTTTCCTATTAACAAATTCTCTCATAAAGTAACGGTTAGTTTCCTTTTCATCGCTTTCTTTGTAATTGTCTTCTTTTAGTGGATGACTCTCTTCATCTACATCATTGTCAATATTACTGTTACGACTGTATTCCATTTTTCTATCATCCTCCTCGCTATCAAACTCCGCATTTTTACGTCCAAATGTCTTTCGTCTCCTGTTTCGTTGCTTCAATTCTTTTTCATGATATAATTCTGTATCAATGTCTTCCTTAATGTCTTTGGGTGAGGGTATTTTATGTTTATTGAGGACTGTATCATCACCGTAGAATTCTTTAAGTGGTTTAGAGCTATCACCTAAAAATAAACTAAGTAAGTAAGCAGACTATAAGTACCAATATGGATTTGGGGTTGGGCTTGGGGCTTAGAATAATATTATTGTACTCATACCTTCATCATCATATTTATAATCTTTATCATCATCATCATCATCATCAGTGTGTAACATCTTCGGTGTGGAATAATCCGGGCGTGTTCTTGATTCTCTCATATCATAATCTATATCATAAGCAGGCATTCGAGGGGCTGGATAATCTCTGTATGATATCGTACTTTTGATCATTGCAAGTAGAAGAAAAATCACGGGAATGATATTCATATTTCCTTCATTGGCAAATATTTCTCATAAAATAACTAACAATAAAATTCGTTACGATTTACTAAATTATTACAAACACATTTTCGTTAATTTTAATTATTGTTGTGACTTGTGACTAGAAATTTGACATGTTGAATACAGAATCGTCATCGTCGATTTGAATATACCTATTTTTGCAGAAGTGTCGATTTGAGTTTACCTGTTTTTGAGTTTATAAAAATCATAGTAATAAAGCAGAGCCAAGCAGAAACCCAGATTATAGAGGAACAGATAAACAGCTACATACTAACATTAGTAATGTTAGTAGCTCAGGTTTAATAGTTTAGTGGCCCGTCGGAGGGAACTCAAAATTTTAAAATTTCGTACAAGAGTTTTTATGTCATGTGAGATTAAGAATGAGGGTTTTTGATATTTTTCTGCTGTTAGTCTGGGTGCAGACCCAACTCAGACACACAAAGCGTCATCTGGTGGCGTAAGTCTGGTATCAAAATCGGTCAATAAGAATTTTCGATTATTTTTCTGTCACCAGGCGGCGCTTGGTAGCCCGACGGTCCTTGTCGTGTCAAAAAGCTGTCACATGTCACGAATTTTAAAACCCTCCTTGTGACGAGTGCTACTGATTAGTGTTGGATGTCATGACGACAAATAAATGTCTTATGATTGTTAAAACTTTATAATATTAGCATATAAATAGGTATTTAATATAAAAAATGCAAATTTATTGTACTGCGTGTATGAAAAAACCAATCCTAAGGATAATAATAATAATAATAGATATGTAATTATTGAATTTTCTAGTAGGACTCTCTCTTTGTTATAAGAGCGCCCATGACCTAGTGAATTGACGTCTTGAGTCACACTCGTCACTAATTAGACTTTCTCAATAACCGTAGGTATAGGTACTGACGCTAGACTTATGGCCGATTTCTTCATGAGAGAGATAAACTAGAGTTTGTTATTCGGCAGATATATTTATTCCAGGGTTAAAATTTCGATGGTTGTCTTCAACAGACCGACGGGTTAGCGGGACGGGTCATATATGTGTGACTGTGAGCTATATACCTACTTTAGGGGTCCTCTAGACCCAAATTTAATGTATGTACTTAAAAAATATTTACTACCTACTTTTCCGTCCTAATAAAAGTTTGTTACTTATTATTTGTTTACGCTAAGTGCTCTAAAGTTTTTTTCAATTTTTTTTTCTTCTTTTACTTAATATTTTTTTTTCGACAAATTTTCATGGGAGATCGAAAAAAAAAATAGTCGGTTTTTTTGGGCCACCCTAATATATATATTCACCTCTATTTGTTTAAAACAATCAAAATTTTCACAAGTGGGAAGGAAATATTATTCATTTTATATTCGACATCCGAAGATTCGTTGTACAAGCATGTACAGTGCCATGTAACACTCGACACTGTAGAGTTTTTACGCACACACTGACATCAGTAAGTTAACTGCCAGGTATTATATTTTATATTATATTTATTATATTTTTTATTATATTTTATTATATTATTTATTATATTTCTATGAAAGCTATTCCTATATATATATATAACAAGCTACAGCCCGCGGCTCTGCCCGCGTAAATTTAGGGTTGTATGTATTTTTTAACGCCACATCATATAAAAATAAAAAATGTTGTAGAAAGAAATAAAAAATAATATTTAGGGGTGGGTCACCCTAAACATTTAGCGATTGAAAAATTACGACCGATTCTCAGACCTACCGAATATGCAAAAAAATCATAAGAATCGGTCAAGCCGTTTCGGAGGAGTGTGTCCCCAAACACTATGACACGAGAATTATATACTTAATTATATTAGATATTATTTTATCTGTGCTATTAGAGCTTTTTCACATTATATCGCTTATCACGCGCGATAGTGACAAAGACATGAAAAAGATTATTTGTCTGTATGCTTTAATATGAAACGGGATATAATTAATCTTGCGAACAAATATAAGTTGGCGACTGCACATGAACATACTGAATTACTAAATTTGGCAGTGAATTAATATGTTGGCGACTCAATTACTAAACTGGTGAAAGCACTCAGGTTACAAAAAATACAAAAATTGCCAGATAAAAAGTGTCGAAATTTAATCCAAATTGGCACCGAAATGTATAAGTGGCGACTTAATTTCCGATGTTGGGACAATTATACAATGTAAGCAGATATAAAACCAGATTGGGTTCATAAATTAATGGCTGCTAAAAATTCAATTTGCAGGCTACGGAAAATCGCATTTTTGGATACTGTTAAAGTTTGTTTTCCTTTGGTATGGGTGTCGTTTTCAAGATTTTTGGGGATGCAGAATAATATGAAAATTAAATCCATTTTGAAATTCCAACATGGTGTGCATTTTTTTCATTAAAATTAATATGGGTGTCCTATTCCAGGTTTCTGGGGGTGCTGATAGTAAAATTGTCTTCCAAATTAAATTTCCAAAATAGAGAATTTTCATTCTTCGTAAAAATGACATAATAACATAATTTAAAAGATGTTGCGGCAGCTGATTAGGATTGATGATTATTAACACAGTATGTTATGTAGTTTGAGGTACCAGCTATGTAAGGTATAATAATTTTTGGAAATTCAACACTTTAAAAAAACTCTTGTCACAAAGATAATACGTGGTTACGGGGTTACTTGGGGGATGTAAATTTTCATTATTTTTTCAGTAGGATTACCTGTTCTAGAGATAGAAGTGATTATAGAAAAATATATGGCAATGCTCTACTTTTAGATACGAACGATGTATAAAGCTATAGAAATGTTGGAAAATTCAGGATTTTCAAATTTCCTTTTCTCCCATCATGAAAAAAATATGTGGTTGCGGGGTTACTAAGGAAGAAGAAATTTTTATTATTTTTTCAGGAGGACGCACCATTTTTCAGATAGAAGAATTTTACAGAAATTAAAATAAGTATATCCACCATTTTGTAATTTCATAATAAATGATTTTTTTTTGTAATTAACATCCCCTAAACCTAGAAAAGAATACCTAGATTCATTTTATTTAGAATAAATATCCGCTATCTTTGAAATTCGAAATGGATATCATTTTAGAATTCAGCACATTTTACAGAAAAATAAATATTCGCCTTTTTGAAATTTTAAAATGAATGAATTTTTGTAATCAGTGACTCCAGAAACCTAGAAAATGACACCTATATCCATTTTTTAATGTCTACTATCTTGGAAATTCAAAATGGATGACTTTTATGTAATCAGCACCCCCAGAAACCTACAAAAGGACACCCATATTAATTTATATAAAATGAAGTATGTCCACCATCTTCGAATTTCAAAATGAATGTCACTTTCGTATCTAGCATCAATCGTATCAATTTTACTAAAAATAAATGTCTGCCATTTTTTAATTTCAAAATGAATCTACACAATATCTACACCCCTCGAAAACGTGAAAAATAAAAAATGGGAATTTTGTACGCTCCTTTACGTTTTTATAATGTGCGCTCGTTTTGCTGCTTATTTTGTTTTTTGAATTACCTACATCAGGGAAAATATATATACCTATTCTTAAATTAAATGTGTACTCTCAAATTGTCGCCAAGATGGTTATTTATTCGCTAAATTAATATCTTTCTGCCAGTTTGAAATATTCAATGGAAAAAACTGGTATAAATTAGTCACCCGATTTGTTTTTTTTTTGTTCCTTATATTCTTTCGCCAACTTGGTAATTTAGTATTCAATATTAGGTTTTATCGCACCCAAAATTTGATTGTTTTGTCGCAAGTTTAAAAAGTTTCGGATATCGGATCGTATAATGTGAAAAAAGAAAATAATTAGGGAATATTTCTATGGATTTTTTTACAAAGTGTATTTTCATAGAAGTTAGAACCCTCAGATTAATAAATACCCTTCTTCCGTGTAGAACCTACCGAGCCAAAAAGTATTTACCTGTGAGGTGCAACCTCCTTAATTAAAAAATTAAAAAAAGGTTTTTCGATCACAGCCGATGTTTTTCACACTTTCGAAATGTTTCAAATCTTTCAGCAACGATGAACATCCAAAATGTAAAGTAGTAAAAACATTAATATTTGCACAAAAATAAAACAATAATTATAATATCTATAAATAATGAAGTAAATTAACAAGAACATGGTAAATAACCACAGACTAATTTTCTTCATATGCAAGATGTTGCGTCCTCCAGTCAGAAACATACAACAAAAACCACCTATCATAGTAAGTCGCTAAATGTTATTTATACAGGGTAAATTTTAAAATATACAGTGGTAGGTAGGCAAAATCCCAAACTATAAGAAATCCTAGCCTAGGAATCGAACCGACTGATTTTGGGATAAATAAACACCATGAAATTTTACACCATTCCGTATTGTTGCTAATAAGAATCATTAAATTCTAGAAAGTAGTTACATGCCGTTTGTCATTACTTTCCAGAATTTATTCCTTAATACCAACACTATCGAATACTATAGGTAATAATAGTAAATAGTGTGCTCGAAACTACTTTCAGCGAGATACCCGTTACATAGATTAGCTTCTAGCTCGTTAAAAGTATAAATAATGTGTCATATTGTCACCACTTATGACTCCTTATTAATCATAACCGCAATCACGACTATAATAGTACCTACCTAACTACAAAACTTCACTATTTCCTTTTCAGGGTTACTATGAGTTCAGTCAAGAGGAGATACGGACTCTGCAGGATTGTGACAAGGAGAGTTTTTACGGCCGATGTCTGCCGATCAGTACATTGTTCGCGACCCTCACTTATTTCGCAGTGAAAAATGGTAGGTCGCCATAAATATTTCCATATGCTTTTAGTTTCTGTAACAACTCATATTCCGTCGATGAACATTCGCAGCACCACAAGAGTTGCGACTTGCAAGTGCTGAATGTGCCACTCCTCGAGCCTAAGGTAGGTATCTACTCAATTTCACTTGCTCGATGAGACCCAGGTACGGTTTACGTCGGTTGTCTAATTCTCTACGAGTCCGTGGAATCGCTCCAGTCAAGCCAGCTGCGCCAGCCTACTTGTGCACAACAAATAGGTAAGACATGGTTTCCTCAAGGAAACTCTTATTGGATACCTACCGCCCTGGGTATACTAGGTAGTAATTTCAAATCAGCTTTCTTTTCTATTAGGTGAGGATAAAAACACCGTTATAAATAGCAATCCGTCCCCACGCACGCCTTCCGCCGCGTTGTTATGAGTCTATTGCTAATAGACTCGCTTCCCATCAGGTGACCATGCTCATTAACGTGTATAACGGTCCGTGCATTTTTTGCTTGTTACCTATCATAAAATTTATGGGCCAGTTTCATAATCTACTGATAAGTGTAAGATAGGTAAAGCGTAGTAGCGTAGAGGAAGACCCGAATCAGTTTATCCGCCATCGGGCACAGGAATTGGATATGTGTCCAACCACTTTATGGAAGATTTTGCGGAAAGATCTTAGCTTGTGTACTTACAAAATCCAACTAGTGCAAGAATTGAAGCCACACGATCACCTAGCAAGGCGTATAATCGGTGAATGGGCCCAAAACAAGATTGCCGTTGATCCCAATTTTCATAAGCGAATTTTATTTAGCGATGAAGCTCACTTTTGGTTGAAGGGATACGTCAATAAACAAAACTGCCCTATTTGGAGTGATGATAATACTCAAGTGTATGTTGAAACAGCGTCACATCCAGAAAAACCGACTGTTTGGTGTGCTTTATGGGCTGGTGGAATAATTAGTCCGTACTTCTTTGAAAACGATGCTGGCCAGAACGTTAGAGTCCATGGTGACCGCTATAGAAGCATGTTTACTTGCTTTTTCGTTCATCAATTGAAGAACCATGATATGCAGGAGTTGTGGTTTCAACAAGACGGCGCAATATGTCACACAACTCGTGCGACAATTGATTTATTTTCACGATAGTTTTACGTTTCGGACCCGTGAATTAGCCTCCAAGATCGTGCGATTTAACGCCGCTTGAGAATTTTCTGTGGGGATATGTGAAGCCGTTAAGTAGTCTACGCCGATAAGCTGGAAACGATTGGCCACTTGGAGGACAACATTCGCTGCGTGATTGCCGATATACGGCCACAAATGTTGGAAAAAGTAATCGAAAATTGGACCACCAGATTAGACTACGTCCGAGCGAGCCGTGGCGGTCAAATGCCAGAAGTATTATTTAAATTATAATGCCAGAAGAGTATCTTTCGAATAAAGTAAATTTCATGTAAATTAAAAAAAATAATCTTTGTTTTATTCCATTTCAAAGTTCTATGCCTCTAAAAAAACGTCCTTTGTGTGTTTAGATAATGTTTTGGGATATCGGCATTATTTAAAAAACAGCAAGCACTGCCAATAAGTCAATTAGAGTAATCATCATCATCAACTCTGTCATCATACCATCATACCATGCATCATCACATTATGATGAGTACCTGGGAGACCGAGATTTGCTCGGTGTTTTAGTAGAACGATAAAATAACTAAAAATAAATAAAAATGTATAAAAGAAAAAGAAATAATAAGAATCACAATATTATTTATCTTACCGGGATTCGAACCCACTACATACCCAATTTCCAAAAAATGCAATAATTATACATAGGTACGCATACCAAACTGCCAATCAGACTGACGTTAGAGAGTCAAAATTACTAAAAGTATCGGGCTGCACTAAAAGTATCGGGAATGGAATATTTCCACTGTTCCTGACATATTAAAATCTTTTTAATTTAAAACTCCTTGGTTTTAAAAATCGAATACCGTTTATTTATTTAAAAAAAGATTCTCGGTCTTGTCACAAGGTCTTGTCAAACTTGTTTAGTCGTTGAGAAAATGGAATTGACTCGAGAAAATTCTAGAGCGATGATTTATTATGACTTTCGAAGTGGTTTAACACAAAAACAGTGTGTTGACCGGATGATTTCTGCATTTGGTAATGAAGCCCCATCCAAAACCACAATTTATCGCTGGTTTGCTGAATTTCAACGTGGACGTGTCAAGCTCAGTGAAGATCCCCGTCAAGGTCGTCCAAAAACTGCAGTCACCCAAGAAAACGTTGATGCTTTGCGTAAGCTGATTGAGGAAGATCGACATGTGACATAACGCGAAATTCAGGCAACTTTAGACATTGGCATGAGTCAAATACAAATAATCTTGCATGAACAAGTAGGTGTAAAAAAGTTGTTTTCTCGATGGATACCGCATTTGCTCTGTGAAGAGCAAAAAGCGGCTCGCTTTACTTGGTGCGTCAGAACTCTCGAAAGATTCCACGCAGGATCCTCAAATGCTGTATACAACGTACGAACCCGAAACAAAAAACAAGTCACGAGTTTGGGTGTTCGAAAATGAGTTAAAGCCAACAAAAATTGTTCGTTCACGGAGTGTTGCAAAAAAAATGGTGGCCACGTTTGTCTCCAAAACCGGCCATGTTGCGACTATTCCTCTTGAGGGACAAAGAACGGTTAATGCAGAATGGTATGCTAACATTTGTTTGCCACAGGTCGTTTCTGAACTCCGTAAAGAGAACTGCAACCGCCGCATCATCCTCCATCACGACAATGCGAGTTCTCACACCGCGCACAGAGCAAAAGAGTTTTTAGAGCAAGAAATCATAGAATTATTAGACCATCCGCCGTACAGCCCCGACCTAAGCCCTAATGATTTCTATACTTTCCCTAAAATAAAGAATAAATTGCGTGGTCAGAGATTTTCATCACCTGAAGAAGCTGTGGACGCCTACAAAACGGCCATTTTGGAGACCCCAACTTCCGAATGGAATGGTCGCTTCAATGATTGGTTCCATCGTATGGAAAAATGTGTCAAATTTCGCGGCGAATACTTCGAAAAGCAATAAATACATTTTTAAATAGTAATGTTGTGTCACTTCCTTGATTCCCGAAATTTTCAGTGCCGCCCTCGTATTGTTGCACGATGAAATAAAAAATACATATATTGCTGTAACCGTTGTCGAGATACCGATTATATAATATATACGAGATCGTCTCGTTTAAAGTATAAGATATAAAAGGTACTTCTCATAGTATTTTACACTGACACGGATATCTTTGAACATTATCACTCTGCCGCTTATGAACCTATTTGCAAAGTTCTTTTGTTATTGTAAAGAGTATATTTCGAAATTGGTCCTTTAGTCACTAAAGTGGAATCCTGATCCTGAGGGAGCTCCTCGAAATTCATATGGACACATATAGTGATTTTGACATTTTCTGAAGTAACACAAGCATATGCTACCAAAAAATAAGATTTTGCACCAAGGTATACCCTGATCCAAAAGCAGTGAACATAACTCCTCAGTCTTTAAAGTTACGTGTTTGGAAATTTCAGCATTGTTTAAATAACTGCAAGCACATGCCACTATGTAACTTACAGTAATCATCATCATCATTTTGCATCTTACAATACCTAATGGAAGCTTGGCGCGTATTCAATTATACATTCGATCATTGATTTTAAACGTACTTAAAAGTATTAATAATAATTTAACAAATATCACTAAAAAGTAGGAAATATTATTGTAATATTAGTTTTATTCGAATATTAGTCAATTTTATTATTCGAATTTGATTGGATTCAGTAATCGAATAATTCGAATAATACGAATATTTTTATTTCTTAATCAATAATATGTTAATAATAGTAAAAATATCTTGCATAAAGCGGAAAATTACGTTATTTAATACATTATTATTATTATTCATAATATTGTCGTCAATGTTAACTGAAAACTGAGTTTACTACACTGTTTGTGAAAGAATACAATTCTGTTTTTAAATAATGTTAAAAATGAAGGTGCATACTTCCTACAGACAATAGCGAATGGACGCCTCGCTCACGCTCTATGTTATAATAACCTAACCAAGAGCATGCTTAAATTAGAGGTCGATTATTTGAAAATTGTTGATTTTTGTAAAAGTAATGTATGATTATATAGTATATCATGCCTTTATTTTAAAATATATATTCAACAATACCCCACACGATGGAGTAGAATGAAAAAATATTTTTCATCCTCCAGCCAACCCTAAAATATATAAAATTATAATTTTTTTATGATACCAAAACCGAGACCTAGATACTATACCAAATTTCATCAATTTATATTAATAATTACAGAAGCTCGAAGAGCGGACAGACAGACGATGGACAGAGTGAAACTATAAAGGTTTCTTGAGTATTACGGAATCCTAAAAACAGAATGTAAAAAAAAAAGTTGTTACCTAAATATAAAATAAATACCTATATACCTAGTTGAGTTGATTATTACAATAGAGTATGGTATTACAAACACTGGGCTGCAAACGTAAGTACAAATCTTTGAAAATTTCAAACTTTTATAAACTAAAAGAACAAGTTTTATCAGCTTTCTTTGTGTATATTATTTTATCATGAAACAAAAAATAACCATATCCTAGTCTTAAAAACTGAATTTACATGTTTTATAAGTACTTTTACATATTATTGCGGTTTTAATAACTCCTCCAGGTTTGACAACAGCTTGGAGCCGATTTTGTCATACTGAAAACAAGGTTTTGATGCCGATTTATGCAATATTCTCCTATTCTTCTTTCAGGGCGTGTTTTATTATAGTGCTCTGAGGGTGCTAGGTGACAGACTGCGGCTTCTTACTAGCCTTCCAAGCTCATCTCAGGGTATGCTTAATCATAAAATGCATTAGTATCGATCCAACATCCATATTTGTTAAATATGGCCTTCCATACTCATTGAGAATCTCTTGAGTATATATTTCTCCAGTAAGAGTGCCAATTGTCATGGCTACATACTGTGCGGCTTCCTGAAGGTGTGTCAGCCTATTTTACATGCACACTGCCCCAAAATATTGGACTCTTTCTGAAAAGTAGGCTTGAAGATATCGCCTACCAGGTCACTTATAATTAGCCTCCTTACAGAAGTTCACTTTATCTTCTGAAGTTAAAGTGAGTAAATCGACTCATCTGGGAACAATTTTGAAAACATAAAGAGATACAAAAAATATGGTTGTTGAAATTCGAAGAAGATTTTTTTTTTTTTTAATTTTCTACCCATTTTATATAGAATGTAACCAACTATGAAGTTGTTTTAACACAACAAACAGAGCACTATATAAATACAGTGCATTCCGTTTTGTTTAATTATCGTGAGCTGTGCTGTGATTTTTGTCCAGTGTTCCAACTGTCAAAAATATTTCTCCCCAAATATAAATAAACTAAACACACCAGCATATTTAGCGGAACACAAAAAAAGGTCCATAATTAAAAAAATATGGTTTTATTATAAAATCTACTTACTACACTTCTTTTGTTACCTATTTAAAGTTTCATTTGTTTTACTTAAAATGAGATCACATTAAGAACAGATTTTGCGAGTAAAGGCTATTTATGAAAAATTGTACATTTTTGAACTTTTTATGTAACCGGGAAAAGTGAAAATTAATATTAAAATAACAATTAATTAAATTAGAAAAATGGTGATTAATATCTCGTATTTCCTCCACGTGCTCTTATTAAAGTTTCTACCCGTCTAGGCATACTGAGAATGATGTTATCGATGGTCTCCTAGGATAGTCTCCGCCATTCCGCAACTACGGCGATTCGCAGTTCACCCACGTTGGCAGGAGCTGGAATTCTGGACTTAACTTTTCTTTTCAGCAAGTCCCAAACGTGCTCTATTGGGTTCATATCCGGTGATCTCGCCGGCCACTCCATAACAGTGATATTCATATCATTAAGATAAGCTTGAGTTACCCGAGCGGTATGCGGCCGAGCATTACCTGCATAAAAACAAAATCGTCACCGATATATGGGGCAAACGGTACGACATTTTCTTCTAAAACTTCTCTGATATAGCGGTCTGCAGTCAGACTCCCTCTGTCAATCACTACCAAGTCTGTGCGAGCTCCCAATCAAATGGCCGCCCAAACCATTTTTGATCCACCACCGTATGCAACTGTAGTTTCAAAATTTGTCTGAATGTAACGTTCGCCTTTGCGTCTGTATATTCTTTGCCTGCCTTCAATTTGATTTAAGAGAATTCTGCACTCATCACTAAACAATACCTTACTCCATTGGTCCGCGTTCCAAAGTCGATGTTCCTGAGCAAAAGTTAACCTGTTTCTACGATGATTTACTCGAGCCTTGGAGCCTTGACGGGCACAAATGAACCCAAACCAGCTTCTTCGAACCTTCTTCGTACCGTACGCTCACTTACGGTTACACCCGCACTGCTTCTAACTCATGTCGGGCTTGGACGGCTGTCAAACGGGGGTTCCTACGTACACGAAGCCGAATGAAACGATCATCCCTACTCGAAGTGCGTCTTTTTCTGCCTTGTCCTGCTCTTCTCACATAAGTACCGGTCTCCCTGAACCGTTGGATACTGCGATGGATCGTTTAAACTGGTCGACGAAGATCTCTGGATACCATACTCTGTAGGTTTGACCATTTCTTCGCATTTCCAGTGCCCTGGCAATCTCCGTTGGGGCTAAGTCAGGCATAATTCAGTCCTCAACTCCAAAAAGATACGCGATTAAAAAAAAACTAACAAAAAACAGTATTTCAATGAAATTTTAAATCAAACTCAGAAGGAAGAAATACTCGAAGTTCGCTCCAGATAAGGTGCATTTGAATAAAATTAAAACAATTGTATAAAATGTGATGTGCAGTTGTTTTCTTAATTTGAAAATATTTCTTTTTAAATTAAATGACGCCAGCAACCTTATATGATACTGATATCAAACCTTTATTTTATGTTCCGCTAAATATGCCGGTGTGTGTATATGAATAAATAATAAAACAATATATGTTCTGTAATATATTAGGTCAATGCATACTATGAAATTGGCGTTTTGTTAAGGAGGAACATAAAGTCGATTTTTTTAAAACATAATATATTTATTTAATCAAAGTATGTACCATTGCTTTCTATGCACTTTTGCCATCTCATAGGTAGTTCATTGACTCCCTTACTAAAAAAAATCACTCGGACAGGAATCAATTAAATCTTTGAAGGCGCTTTGGACAGCCTCATCGGAGTTGAATTTTTCCCTTGCAAGAAGTTATCCAAATTTCGAAAAAAATGGTAATCTGTTGGAGCAAGGTTCGGGGAGTACGGTGGATGTCTTAGACATTCCAATTAAAGCTCCTCTAATTTGGTAGCCGTCTGTTGTGCAGTATGTGGTCTAGCGTTGTCCTGAAGCAGCAGTGCCCTAGAGCGAAAGACCAACCTTGGTTGTTTAGCAGCTAGCTTTTCCATCATGATTTGCAGTTGCTGGCAGTCGACATCTGCCGTAATCGTCTGGCCAGATTTAAGAAAGCTGTAGTGAACGACACCGGCACTAGTCCACCAAACGCTCACAAGTAACTTTTTTTGAGTCAATTTTCGCTTGGGACAGGCTTTGGCTGATTCACCAGGGTTCAGCCATTGCGATGAGCGTTGCCGATTATCGTACAGGATCCACTTTTCATTACAGGTAATGATTCGATTTAAAATCCCTTCATTATTATGCTGGTTAAGTAATATAACGCAGCGCGTTTGTCGGTTTGCTGCACTCAATTCATGAGGTACCCACCTTTCAATCTTTTTCACCTTCCCAATTTGCTTCAAGTGGATTAAAACAGTTTATCACTAACACCGCAGTCTGCAGCTAACTCGGACGTGGTTTGCGATGGATCCGCTTCCACAATAGCCTTCAATTCTTCATTATCAACTTTAGTCTCCGGCCGTCCACGGAGCTTGTTCTGCAGGTCGAAATTTCCAGAACGAAGACGTTGGAACCAAAAACGTACTGTGTTTTCTTTTGTGACACCGCCGCTATACACATAATCAATTCTTCGAGCCGTTTCTGGAGCACTGGTGCCACGGTCCACCGTGGTACGAGTTCCGAGTACGAGTTCTCGTTCTCGAAAATAATACGATATTTCAAGTTTTCCATTTTGTAAACAGAGTGACGCAAAGAAAAAACCACAAGAGGAAAAAACAAATGAATTACGGTTTTCGAAACTCAAATGCATGAGTAAATAGCTGTATAAATTTGAAATTGGAATTCCTAACCAAAGAAAATAATATATTAGAGATCAAAGTGGCCACTACGATATCCCTTTTTACATTAAAATATACTCCAAATAGTTTATTTTCTACAGATTGACTTTTCAAATCACTCGTCGTATATATCAATAGCTTAATTGAATTAAAAACAAAGAATACAGTCCTATAAACATAACCCTAGAAAATCGTATTCCCTCGAAGATTTTTTCACTAATTTTAGGGAGAAACCCACAAGTTGATAATCAAATCTGGGGTCTGCTCTGGACCAAATCCGTACGTGTGCTAATCAAAAGTTTTGCTATTTAGTTTTTTTTAAGTTAGTTTTGCAGGCTAACGTATCTTAAGTTAATTTTAAAAGAAGATTTTTGTTAAAAATACGTTGATTTTTTGGGAGATAATAGTACCTAAATCACTTCACATTTTAATATTATTAAATATGCTGGTCATATTAATGCATTAAATTACTTTTATTTATAGTTTATTACCAATATTCCTTTTATTCGAATATATTCGAAAAATGTTTAGCCACTAATCGAATTATTTGAATAGTAAAAAAATCGAATAATAACATACCTACCCACTAAAAAGAGAAAAAATAATATTTTTAACAAAAAATTAAAAAATTTTACCAAAATAATTCCCCTCCTGATAAGACAATATTTTATAGAACTCACGTTAAGTTGGTATCGACTTCAAAATTATGAAGATTGAGTAGAGAAATGGTTACAATTTTAGCGGAATTTAAAAGGGGAATTATTTAGGAAATATGTTTTATTTTATACTTAATTTTTTTTGAGTATTTTTACTTTGGAAGTCTGTTTAATTTTTTGTTTAAAAATAATGATTGCCCATTGGGTTCGAAACCCTAAAAACATTTTCAACATTGTAAACAGACTTCTGTATACAATATTCACTAACTTAAATCTATTCACTGCAATATATTATACTTATAATTGGAGAAAAAACATTTTTAGCAAATAATTCTATTCTCCAAGAACACATTCTTTGCAGGCGAAGCCGCGGGCAAAAGCTAGAGTATTTTCATATTATTATGCATTCAGTGAAAAGCTGGTATTTTAAAATTACGAACAGACACATTAATTTTATTTATATGTATGTTGTATAGTTATAGAAGAAGATTGTGTCAATTTACACCGCGACAAGACGCAGCGTTTCATTTTTAAGGCAGCTATTGAAAATTTAACTTTATTAACTACACAAAAAGATACACGTTCATTACCAGAGCGGCGCCTTCGACATTGACTACGGCGCCTACGAAATTTAAAAAATTTCCCCTGTATCATCTTTTAATAACCTCATTTTTAAGTTAAACATAAAGTGTTGTTATCCGGCCCAATCGCCCGACTGCTTTACACACGTACACACAGCAAACCAACGCTTTGGTTTGCTCCGGACCGAATCTGTACGTGTGTAGAGCAGTCTGGCAAACATAATTATTATTGGAACGAAGTTCCTTATCGCGCGTTGCGAAAGGGGGCTAGACGGAAAAAATTAAGACAAAAAATTGTAACGACACTGTTTGCTATAGTTGTAAGCCGTGCGGCGTGCGCGTGTTTCTCTGTCTGTCTCTCTCTCTCTCTCGATTATTACTAAAATTGAGCCTACTGATTAAGTTTATATTACATTATATTTGTTAATAATAAAAAAAATATTATTTTTATAACTTAAAAAAAAATATTACAATTCCTTCACTAATTAATCGAAAGGAACTTCGTTCCATCCGGGTGTCCCTTGACACCTCTCAAGTTTTTGACGTGATAACGTCTTATAATTCGATGGAGCCGGCTGCACGCACGAAAAAATATGACTCATGCAGCGTTACCTCGCTCTGAGGCGTTCCATTTAAGGCTTAAAGTGCAAGCGTGAGCGCGGAATCTGTCTCTCTCCTACTTGAGTGAGCGATCCATCAGTATTTTCTTATGACGTTGTCACGTTCAACTATCGTCAGTAAACCGACTTTACAGACAACCGATTTTTAACTAGCTTTTGCACGCGGCTCCCCCCGCGTAAATACAGTATCCCAAGGGAATGGTGAAAACCAAGATAGCGTAACTTTTTTTGTATGAGAATTTGTTCTCTCAAATGTACGTCGTAACTTATCTTTAGTTTTGAAATCTTTGAGCCCGGATATGAAAATTTATAGGGAGTGACAACAGATTATCGCGTATAGCAATAAAAAACTAGTTATATATAAGTTGTTTTATTGCTATAAAAAAAAACCTATATATTATATATTGTACCCTATGTAGGGTACAAAATTAAATATCGATTATAAACTAGTTATTCAGTTTATGATTTTATAACTTAGTTATACTACTTAAACTAATCTGAGTCCAATTTAAGAGTTAAGTTTGGGGAGGAATATATTTTTTGAGAGTTGGTCTCAATGAATTTCGGGAATTATTGTCGTCGTCGAAAAACAGGGCATTGTAAATATAGAATCTCCCTATTTTAAATGTACTCTGTGATATAGAAATTTGCGCTAATGCAATGAGGGTCTTTAAATTCGTGACATCTAACAGCTTTTTCAGCATCTAACAAGGAACGTCGTGCTACCAAGCGCCGCCTGGTGACAGACAAAGAATCACATCATGTACGGATTGTACATGATGTGTTACCACTATTATAACAGACAGGCGTTTTTGGAAAAATCAAAATTCTTTTTGCCTTGCTTTTTATTTAAAAAAACTACTTGTCAATTGTCAAACAAAGGTCTAGTTTAAACTGTCAAAAAAAAATCTGCTGTGCAGTATTGTCGTAAGTAAACATTTAAAGTTCGCATAATTTTTATTATTAAACTGCGATTTCCGTCTTTATTTTGTGATTGTAAATGGAGAACCCAAGGTTTGCTTACGATGATGGCGGCGTTGCTGGACCTCAACCCGCTGGGCCTATTCCGCCGGCAAGTATTGTTCTATGTGCAATGTGATGGATTTGCTTGTATATTGTGTGAACATCATCTAATTGTGCGGTCCTACAGGGTCAGTATAAGTTCTCCGCTGAGGAGATGCGAGTCATTAAGGAATGTAATTCGGATAGCTTCGTTCAGCGCTCCGCACCTTTGGGCACAGTACTCGGTCTTGCCACCTATCTTGGTGTCCAAAAAGGTCAGATACTAAATAAGCAACGCTTTTGGCTTCACCATCTTTTAAATTGTATTTACAGTATGCTGAATGCTAACCAATATCTACATTATTACATCTTCTCAAAATAACCTAAAACATTTAATTTCCAATAACAATATTGCTGTCTACTGGTAAGAAAATACATAATTATTTCTGCTTTCATCATCGACTTTAATTTTTTCCTTACCAGTATATTAACTAAATATTTCAGTACTGATAATATTTTTTTTTCTGTGTGAATGCATACATAAAAGACATTCCTCAACCTTATGATCTTTTCTTGTGTTAAGTAATAAAATATTTTTTGAGTAGCAAGTCAGGTGAATGTGTGGACTGAGGGACCTACCTTACCTGAATTTCCCCAAAATAAGTATAGCAAATTTTAGTAGTGTCTAAAAAAAATTGTAGAACAAATCTGGGAATTTGTAAAAAGATAGTTTAGGAACTACAGCCCTCAGAGTGTGGTCCCTCAGTTCACACACCGCTATTTTCCAGATCTCGAAAATTATGCGAAAAATTATGGTTTTTTCACTACAGAATTTTAGTAGAACTTGTGTATAAGTTTATACAAATTTATAGACTATATAGCATCAGACATAAAAAAGCTAAAGAGAAAAAGTAGGTCCCTCAGTCCACACATACATGCAAGTCAGCCCTTGTATGTATGTATGATTACTACCTACCTGAAATGCCAATTTGTATAAAAATAAAAGTCATGCATTAGAGTATATAATCCTTTCACCTTATGCATATGATGTGCCTGAATAAGTTTTACATTTTATTGTATAATATGCTTTTTAACACTGTCTTAAGGTTGCTGCCTCGAATTTCGAGGTGAGTGGAGCGACAAATATGAGGCAGCGGCTTTAAGTTAATATTGTATTGGATTACAAATATATAATATTTACATTACATATTTTTTACTTTTTCAATAAAACTTTGCTATAATTGTCATTATCAGGTAATAATGCGCCATTTAAAAAAAAATTATATTTAAATATTTTACAGGTCATCTGAAACCAAATCCCAGATTTGGAGCATATCCTAAGGTATCTCTGGCTGTAGTAGTTGGATATTTTATTGGCAAAATATCTTATCAGCAAGTCTGTGCTGAGAAGCTGATGGCACTACCCAACAGCTACTTAGGACAACTGCTGAGAGACAGACGTGATGGCAGAGCAGGGTAAGGAAGTACTAGCAGCTTTTCTTATAAATGTTAAAATACAGTATTTTCCTGTATTTTTTGAAACATAAATGAGTAGTACTGTGAAAAATAAGAAAGTTTACAAAAGGAATAGTAGGTATACTAAAAATCAATATTTATAAATATACTGTGGATTGTTTGAAGCCCTTTTGTGAGTCTTGTAAAAACGCCACATACTAAAGTTGTACAAGTAGGTGACGTCACACACTACAAATATTGCTACGAATTGTCTGATATCTCTGATGTTTGCGCGTTTATGTTCATACATACCGTAGTAAATCTTTTTGTAAACTAATTCTGTAGGTTTTTAGACTAGTGTTGTAAAAAAAGATTTCACCTTTTGACTTCAAAAGTCATATAATTACAAAACTACACAAAAATATCTTAATTCTTTTTATTTTTGTCAAGTTTTTATACCTAATAATTTCTTAATTCTTAAAAAAACAAAATTTTTACGTGTAGTTTTCCCCAATTACCAAAACCTGCTTCATAGAATTTGGTTTTTTCCACATTTTGTGTATTTCTTTGTTAGCTATAGTTCAATAGCAAAGATTATTCTTTTTACATATCTGCAGGTAAGTAATAATTTGCATTTTAATGAAAAATGTCAAACATAATTATTCAAAATGAATAGACAATGTAGTCAATGCATTTTTGTAGTAATATTAGCCCACACTGATCTGTGTGAATTTAAGTTGTAATTCTATTGTTTTAGAACCCCCCCACCGACAAAGTTCCCTCACAAGTCAACGCTAGGCATCACATCCGATGACATCTACTCTGACGCTGGCCCCGGAAATTCTTTAGACTTAGACACAGACCGTCCTCAATTCAATGAGGACCCATACAGATCCAGTGACATTGGTGTGTATTGAATTTTTGATTGAAATAGCTTTATTCCTTTAAACAACAAGGGTGCCATGCTTTGCAGGAATCAGCTGGCATGACTGTATAAATACTACAACATAACAGAGAACTAGCATGATTGCTTATGTTGTATTTCTGTGAGTTAGAGTTAAAACCCAACACAAGACACTTGTAACTGCTCTTGTATTGCAAATATCCATGGGCATTGGTGATCTCTTACATTCAGACAATCTGTTCTATAATTTTCCAGTCATATTAATATTTTTTGTATATTGTATAAGTAACTTTTTGTGACCATTTATTTTTCAAAACAGACAGGTATTTATTATGGAGACCCTCAAATTATGAACCAAATGGTCAACAATAAATAAAGTAAAACTATATCACTAAATACAGCCTCTTTATGTAGGCCGAGACTAGGAGAGACTGAAGCCTATGGTTAATAAAACAGAAGGTACTATAAATCAGCATTCCTTTTTATTGGATCTATACTCTGATTTTTAATCACAGTCAGTAAAGCAACAAAAAAAAAACAGTATTTCTAATAACTGACAAAGAAATCATTACCCTTCCTTTTGCCTTCGACATACACATAGTCGGGTAACAAAGAGAGGTGAAGTGTCATGAAATATAATTTTATTGGTTGAGATTAATGTTGCTTACACACAATATACAGATTTAGTTTGGAGGGGGACATTATGACAGCATGACACTCGTGTTCGATTTTCAGCTCTACTGTATTATACTCTGTGTACAGAGTACTATTTACTGTGCATTCTGATTTTTTTGCAATGTTCCATCTCCCAAAAATATTTGTCCCCAAACTTAAATAAACTGATAAATAATTAATAATAAAAAAAATATGTTCTGTAATATTATTTTCTCCTTTTTACATTCAAATATACTTCCTTATAAGTTTATTTTCTATAGGTTGACTTTTCATATCGCTTGTTGATAATTAAAACAGTTCAATAGCTTAATTTAATGAAAAATAAGAAAATACAAACCTCTAAAAATAACCCTAAAAAGTCCTCCCCCTCGAGGATTTTTTCCCAAATTTTAGGGTGAAACTCCTAAGTTGGCAACCAAATCCGTAGTCTGCTCCGGACTAAATCTGTACGTGTGTTATTACTTTAATAATCCAGAGTATGGCATCAATAGTTTGCAGTCAGTAAATGAAACTTTTTTCAACTTACAATAAATTGGTAGGGATTTTTAACTTAAATTCTCGGTAAACTGAATACAGTATTTAAAAGTTTGTGAGCTATTATTTAACAATGTTGTAAATATTTTCAGGCTTACTACCGCCACTGCAAGACGACTCGCCAGCTCAACCGTCGTTGTCATATGACGAGTTGCGGAGAAGGAACCGCAGTGGATACTCAGAAGCAAGGAAAGATCCCTACAAGTTAGTATAAAGTATCAGTTAGTGTTATGAATATTCTATTTGGGTTAATACCAGAAACCCAATTCTCGTAATTAAAGTACACTTTTAATTCATATTTATGGAATTATAAATGAATAGTCTTCTATAATATATTAAGGAACATATTTTTTTATTATTTATTCATATAGTTTATTTAAGTTTGGGGAGAAATATTTTTGAGAGTTGAAACACTGCAAAAAAATCGGAATGCACTGTATTTATAAAGTACTCTGTTTGTTGTGTTAAAAAAACTTCATAGTTGTTTACATTCTATATAAAATGGGTGGAAAATCATTAAAAAACAAAAATAATCTTCGAATTTCAACTTAACCATATTTTTTGTATCCTTTTTTTGGAAATTTGGATAACTTGCAAGGGAAAAAACTCAACTCCAATGGGGCAGTCAAAAGCGCCTTCAAAGATTTTATTGATTCCGGTCCGAATGGTTTTTTTAGTAATAGAATCCATGAACTACCTATGAGATGGCAAAAGTGCATAGATAGCAATGGTATATACTTTGATTAAATAAATATATTATGTTTAAAAAAATCGACATTATGTTCCTCCTTTACAAAACGCCAATTTCATATGTAATGACCTAATATATTATCATAAACTGATTTTTAGACCCCGACCAATCAAAACAGGTTTGACGTTTATGATAATACTATTTTGCAGTTCGACCTTCCGTACCGAACCGGCATCTGGACGTTTTATTTTGTAATAAATTATTGTAATACAGGGGCTAGTATTTTGTTAAACACTTATTTTTTTGTTATTACTTCATACCAATGAACAAAAATACAAAATAAAGAACTACAAAAGAGTAGTTTACAGGAACCACATTTTTTTAGCACTGGACCAATACTGGTTTTTTACTGGGGACATTTGATGAATGAACGGGAAGTTTTTAATGTTGCCAGTTGTAGCTGCAATTTATCGCAATTTGTAAAACACCATTGAGTAAATATTGTCAGAATAATATAATAATCTTGATTGTAGAGAGTTTTGCCAGGGAATTCAATTAGCGATGTTGTGGTTATTGTATTTCTTTAATACATTTGTGTTATTTCGGTTCTTAATGTGTAATATTGGTAGAATATTAACCACTCATTGACTGCACTGATTATTTATTTGGACTTTGACTAGACTTTTGTCTGTGATACTGGCAAATGGTTTTAAGCTGACGCCATATATTGAAATAAAAAAAATCTTGATTATAGGACATCTATAGCTTTTGCCTGCAACTCCGCCCGCGTAAATACAGTATCTCCGGGAATACTGTATTTTTTCGGGATTAAAAGTAGCCTAAATGTTAATCCAGAGCATAAACTACTATCATACCAAATTTCATCAAAATCCGTCCAGTAGCTTTTGCGTCAAATAATAGGTCTTTAACTATGAAATTGCCGTTCTGCAGTACTGGCCATTTCAAATCAAAATAATTTTTGTTTGGCTAAGAATTCTAATTTCAAATTAATTTTATTTTAAAAACATGGAATTCTTTTTCCAAAAGTAGTCATTTGTTTATTGATTAGTATTACATTTTCATCGCATTTTCGCATTCGCATTTTATAAAAGAGTTTTTAGAGCAAGAAATCATAGAATTATTAGACCATCCGCCGTACAGCCCCGACCTAAGCCCTAATGATTTCTATACTTTCCCTAAAATAAAGAATAAATTGCGTGGTCAGAGATTTTCATCACCTGAAGAAGTTGTGGACGCCTACAAAATGGCCATTTTGGAGACCCCAACTTCCGAATGGAATGGTTGCTTCAATGATTGGTTCCATCGTATGGAAAAATGTGTCAAATTTCGCGGAGAATACTTCGAAAAGCAATAAATATATTTTTAAATAGTAATGTTGTGTCACTTTCTTGAATCCCGAAATTTTCAGTGCCGCCCTCGTAGACACGTTCACACTGTACTGTACTATATATTATTGGCTTACGAGGGCGGCACTGAAAATTTCGGGGACCACGCAATTTATTCTTTATTTTAGGGAATGTATAGAAATCATTAGGGCTTAGGTCGGGGCTGTACGGCGGATGGTCTAATAATTCTATGATTTCTTGCTCTAAAAACTCTTTTGTTCAGTGCGCGGTGTGAGAACTCGCATTGTCGTGATGGAGGATGATGTGGCGGTTGCAGTTCTCTTTACGGAGATCAGAAACGACCTGTGGCAAACAAATGTTAGCATACCATTCTGCATTAACCGTTCTTTGTCCCTCAAGAGGAATAGTCGCAACATGGCCGGTTTTGGAGACAAACGTGGCCACCATTTTTTTTTCAACACTCCGTGAACGAACAATTTTTGTTGGCTTTAACTCATTTTCGAACACCCAAACTCGTGACTGGTTTTTTGTTTCGGGTTCGTACGCGTATATCCAGGATTCGTCACCTGATACGATGTTGTATACAGCATTTGAGGATCCTGCGTGGAATCTTTCGAGAGTTCTGACGCACGAAGTAACGCGAGCCGCTTTTTGCTCTTCACAGATCAAATGCGGTATCCATCGGGAAAACAACTTTTTTACACCTAATTGTTCATGCAAGATTATTTGTATTTGACTCATGCCAATGTCTAAAGTTGCCTGAATTTCGCGGTATGTCACATATCGATCTTCCTCAATCAGCTTACGCACAGCATCAACGTTTTCTTGGGTGACTGCAGTTTTTGGACGACCTTGACGGGGATCATCACTGAGCTTGACACGTCTACGTTGAAATTCAGCAAACCAGCGATAAATTGTGGTTCTGGATGGGGCTTTATCACCAAATGCAGAAATCATCCGGTCAACACACTGTTTTTGTGTTAAACCACTTCGAAAGTCATATTAAATCATCGCTCTAGAATTTTCTCGAGTCAATTCCATTTTCTCAACGACTATACAAGTTTGACAAGACCTTGTGACAAGACCGAGAATCTTTTTTTAAATAAATAAACGGTATTCGATTTTTAAAACCAAGGAGTTTTAAATTAAAAAGATTTTAATATGACAGGAACAGTGGAAATATTCCATTCCCGATACTTTTAGTGCAGCCCTCGTACTATACGCTATAAAATTGTGCGATACGCCGAGTTCATGCTGTGCTATATCGCGCGCCGCCCTCTGCCTTCTCCCTCACCCCCGGTCGTGCCGCAACCGAAATGAGCGACATAACCATACTGAGCTTATATGTTATGTTATATTATAAATGCTTGCGATAATATTGCGTAACGTGAACGACATGCTATATAGTAGGTATAGCATTAGGTGCTTCTTTGTTATACTATATATCAAAATAGTATAGCGTAGTCTGAAATGAGCTTAAATCCCCCACCGTGGACTGTGTTAGACACGTTTTGTCACTTTACTATCTGTAACTTATTAGAAGTTTAAACGTTGTGTTTTTTTTACTTTGCAGGGTAGACCCAGGTCAGATGCCCTCAATTCGTCGCCCTCCGCCCGCCTCTCCTTCCACTAATAAATACGGCGACGCCATGGAGTAAATTAGTCTACACGAGCTAGCTAGTTTATGAATTAAAGCCGCGATTAAACCAGCCAATTTTTCTTTTTTGTAGTTTTGAAATGACAGCTGTCAAATTCGTAATTTTCTATCCTGACAATTTATTCGCTTAGCAATTATTTGTAAATATTCAAATGCATTGTGCAATTATTTTTTCGAAATTCTAAATTGTGAAATGTGCATTTCAAGCTGGTGTGTTGAAAATAATAATAATATTAAAAAATAATTACCTATAGAAAGTGTTAAAAACCTATTACCTAATATATTGATTGCGACTTTTTATTAAGTAACTTCAGTTAGCAGTTTTAAATTGTCGATAGGTATTAACATGTACCTAATACAAAAATGTTTTATTTCATCTTAAATTTACTTTAAAAAAATATTGTATAATATTATCATATTTCTCTATACTATATTTTTTTATATTATTATTTCAACTGTACTTTACCTATTTAAAATAATATTTTGTAACGGAGAGGCATTTATAGAAGCTACACTTTTCGAAGTATGGAAGATTGTTAGAAATAAAAATACAAAAGGTTTTTTATTAATAAAGTAGATTGTTGTTACATTTTGTTTAATTACTGTCTTTAATCAGTAAGAAATCGTAATCGCTCGCTGAGCGTCAGCGCCGACACTCGCCTCGCCTCGCCTTCAAGTTTCGTTTGCAACCAAATGAGTTGCAAACGAAACTTGAACCTGGGTTATTTGCAAACTTTACACTTGGCAACTCTATACGACCTACTAAGTAAATTTGAAAAACCAAAAAATGATAATTTTTTTATTTGGTTTTAGCTTGAAAGAGTAAAATACATTTATTTCACATTTATTTGTCATGTTAGTATAATTAATGAATAAGTAACTCATTAGGTTATTTGAATTTCATATTTGCCGCCATTCCTGGATTCAACTTTCGTTTGCCTATTGCAATTTATTAAATTCTATTTTGCTTTTCAACTTTCGCAGCGCCATTTAATTACTCGAAGAAAAAAATAATTGATTCTAAATAGTTTACATAAATCATTTTTTCGCATTGCATACACTTACAAAAAATATATATATATGGTAACAATTATTTACAAATCGGTCTTATAAAGCCAAGTAAGAAAGTAAAAATACATTTTAGAACAGCGAGTAATAATAGTAGTGTAGTATGTAGTAGTGTATTTTAAGCGTCGTTTTTCATACTATTTTAATAATTCTAGTATTATAATAAATTTGAATCTGTTCTTAAATCACCTAGTGACAAAGAGTGTACCTGTGTGCTGTGTGCGAGTTTTTGTCACTACTCACCGTGAAGAAGTTAGCCACAATATGTATGGCATCGAAACAGCGCCCCTAGTGGCCAACAATGGTAACTAATTCGATGCCATACAAATTGTAGTTAACTTCTTCGCTGTGAGTAGTGACAAAAACTCGAACTCCGCACACTGTACCTATTACGAAACACAAGACATAGATGAAAAAAAAAATCGCATAAAATATTGGAGCGGGTAAAAATGAAACGCGCAGCGTGCACTCTAATACTACTTTTAATTATAATATGAAAAACCATTCCCTTACTTAAGGGACTTAAACATATTTTATTTTATTTTTTATTTTATATAACAATGCAAGCCCTCTGGACTATGAAATCGCTGCCATTTATAAAACTATGAAATATATGACAGAAATGCCTGCATTATATGACATTTGACATTTATTTCATTTATTCCGTGGCATTTACCGAATTATTCCTTGTAGGTACACTTTCCTCGTAGATACACTTTTGAAAAAAGTTCGCCTTTATTCCTTAAATAAACATCCACTTTCATATTGTACAGCAAAGCAGAAAAGGAATAAGAATGATAAGTTATATAATAATAAGTTATAAAGACTAGGAATGATAAGTTAGGTTTTGTCACTCGAATTTAAAAATAAAATAAAATACCCATTGTTTTTTAAATAATGCAACAATAAAACAAATTGGGTTCAGAAAACCCAAAAAAAATGTTTCTGTTTATTTAAAAAAGAAAAAAAATCTTCATATACAATTAAAGTAAATATCGTATTCTTACATTGTTTTAACGCATTTATTATTTCAACGCATAATTATGTGCGTTGCATGTCGGCACGACCGGCAGTGAATTTGTTAATTTGTTTACACAACTGTACCCAAAAGTGTAGGTATCTATTAGGAAAAGCTACATTGATTTTTAAAAGGTGGATCTTTATGGAATAAAGGCGAACTTTTTTCAAAAGTGTATCTAAGAGGAAATTCAATTTACCATACCTGATGAAAAAAAAGAGAAAGTTCTAGAAACTTAATATTACTTTAAAGAACATGTTTACACTGTTTAGCAATAAATCTATGTATTCGATGTAGACATTTTTCTTCAGAAGACAGTAAGATATAATTAATTAACATATTTTATAACTAATAAGGAAACTTCGTTCTTACAAAGGTGATTCCATATTAAAACAAAGTATAAAATATACATCATTTATTATTGAGTACGCAAAATGATTGTGGCGATTTTATCAATTTGATATGTAACTGATAATAACACACCATTTAGGTTGAAAGAATGTAGGTTCAGCTACAAATAAGTGATGACGATTGTACTTTTTATTCTGAGAAAATCAGAGTGGTGGCACACAAGACGAAAATATTATTTTGGACCAAGAATCCCTTATGTAATATTTTAACTATTGCTATCTCGTCCCGCTTGCCTTAATTTGTATGTTATTGTCCCCACTTTCGTCCCACCATTGTGAAGAGGTAAGGGGCTTATAAAAGCGAGCAAACTCGTCTATCAAATCATTGGCGTCTTGTTTTCTTGTGTCATATCTGAGTACTTATACCACAGAACATGATAATCACTTATCAAAGATGCGGGTATAACTGCAACGCCGGGAAGTATTCGATCACCAGTTGCGTCAAAAAATTGGCTGGACAATTTTTCAATTGAAGAAATTTTATCCAGGGGAAATTGGCGATCTCAGAATACTTTTTGTAAATTTTATAGGCGTGAAGTTCTACCCGCATCGGCTTCAAGTATGTCCGTAACAAGATTTTTTTAATGCAATCGATTAAGCAGATTACAATAAGCCGATTTTGAGTAATCTCAACAATTGTTATAATTAAAATTATAAATAAAATATGTATGTTTAAAACTATTTTGTATTGATTAACAATCAGTTAATTTCATTTGGTAAATTTGTATTATTTTATAATTATTATTATACAACTTGTCAAATAAATGAGTGATAATATTGAAGTGTATGTAATGTAAGTGTACTTTCACAGTGAACTCTATATGTCCCTTATATTATACAGTTCAATGTGACAGTAGCAGTTCTAAAAGAGTTACATTTTACTTGCATACATTTTATTCCAATAGCGTATCGTGAAAAATGTTGCCAACCCTAGAAACTAAAGTAAGGCCAACGAGACGAGATAAATAATGTAAACAAATTTTCAGGGGTTCAAAACATTTTTGTTTGAATAAATTATTATAAAGTTCGAATTTTAATCGCTGTCGTCTGTACTAGACAAAGATGATTCGTCGGAAGAGTCCGAGTCAGCTGTGTTTATGATAAAACTATCTATTGTATTATCAATCATGTTGTCAATATTGCTATAAAAATTGTCCTCGACTTTTATTACCGCCAGGCTGTGATTCCATAATTAAAATCAACAACTAAGCACTCACAATAACAGCAAAAATCAAAAATAAAACTAACCAAAACGGAATAATAACAACAAAAAACCAAGTAAATACGGAGACAAAAAAATATGTATCACTTCGAACGCAATCCAAACAGGAATGAACTTGTTAACAATTGTTTGGCGGACCAAATGTTGACAACTGCGGCACTGGCCGCTTTCCTGTACCACGAAACACGCTACGACAGCTGTCGTCGACCAACTGACGTCATTATTCCATACGAGTGATAAGGACAGATATAATATTAACTCACTTTCATAATGCAACTTAGTAGCGGTCCGTTTATTTACGTTTTTTATCTCGTCTCGTTGGCCTTACTTTAGTTTACGTACCAGCTGTGTGAGCGCGCCCCCGCCGCGCCGCGCCCCCCGCATGCCGGCGAGCTGTGACAAACAACGAACCCGGTCGGTGCAATGTTGACGTCACAGATTAGGTATTGGTTACTACGTAAGTACGTAATTCGTAGTTCGAAACCATCGGTGGTTCAATTCTCTAAGAATCCATGAGACGTTGTGGTCACTTTTACACATTTAAGTAGGTACTTACCTAATTATCCCGATTACATATATCTTAGTATTTGTCGGTAAACGAAAACTTAGTAAAATATCACAGACGTTGTCCTCACTGTTACACACATATGTAGGTAAGTTAGGCCGATTATTTCACTTAGTCATTAAACCTGTAGCACCCGGAATGTGTTTATGTGCGTCTATCTCAAGGGACTGATAATCGATGCTTCGATCGGGCCCGGGCCGACCAATAACAATTGCGTATGAGTCTAAGGCATGCCGCTGTCCGGTCCATTCGGCTTTGGCCTAGGCCCTAGTGAATGAAAGTCCACGTGTACAATCACCTGATTATAAACTTGATGCAATGACCTCTGAGGACAGCCCTCAGAGGACAGACTCAAATATTTTTTGCGATATTTCAAATTGATTTTCCTTCAAAATTGTATGGTTTACAAATTTATGATACTGCTTTTCGAATAATACCTAAACCAATAATTACGCCAGTAAATTTTATCACTCACTTTTGTTAAACCCTGTATAATAAACTTAAAATCAAATATAATTTTGTCTAATTTACATTGGCGTCTATTACATAATAAGTAAACTTTCGATCCCACCAGGCGATAACAGACAATTCTCAATTAAATAAGCTTCGAATAAACAAGTCAAATTAATAGAAACGTTTTACCTACAAATAAAATGCATAGTAATTTACTTACCTTATTCGAAGCTATAAGTTTAAATTCTGCCTGGTGATTCTAGCTAATCTTATTAATATGCGCAATAATTTGACAGATGAGTTAGCTCGCTTTTATAAACTCCCTACCTCATCACCATGGTGGGTGCGAAAGTGGGGACAATCGGATAGACAACGAGAGCAATAATATGATGGCGGGAAACTTAGAGCCTATCTCAATTAAATAAGCTTCGTATAAGGTAAGTAAATTAATACGCGTTATATTAGTAGGTAAAACGCTTCTATTTTAACTGAAACAATTATGCGTTAATAATTTGTGTGTCCGGATATTCGAAGCTGTATGTACAAGTTATTTAATAATATAAACTCAGTCAACACTTTATAAACTATATGTAGACACAATATTGGGATATAAAATATTTATTATAAATTGCGTAAACGACATTCCATATAGTATAGTGGTAACACAATTAAAGCTACACATTTACATTACAACTATTACATGCAAATAATCCAGTACAGAACCCGGGTGTAAATAATGCACATCGACATTTGAAAAGAGATGTATGTACCAATGTGTCATTGGAAGAGCCGCCGAATATATTTTTAAACATCAACGCGAATTGACTGTCCGAAACCGAATACGGTAACTATTTATTTTGAAGACAAAACATAGATATGCATACAAAGTACAAGTATGTAATATGTGAAGTTACCTATAGTAAAAAGATGACATACTTTGCTATGAAGCAAGAGGTACTTTTTTTTAAATTGGTTTTTGTAATAGTTGCTGTCTACCTAATGTTTTCCTTCCTTGTTACATTAATAAATTCTTTTACATTATAATTAAACAAACAATACACATAAGACACCAATTCTTTAAAACATAACAAATAATTCTATAGCATACACACATCAACACTGTCCTAGACTGTAAATTTTATCAAATACTTATAATATAAAATCTATAAAGAATTTTTTTAAGTAGGTAAGTTGATCCCATAGAAAAAGTTGCTTATATTCAAGAGTATATTCACTCCTGGAAGTTTGGACACCGAATGAAAAAACACCTGTATAATAAGATAATTGCAATTGGTTTAAGAGTTTGTAAGTTGCATAGTAAATCCAAAAATTACGTTGGTATCGTGGATACATGATATAGATAGTAGTGGTATATATATATATATATATATATATATATATATATATATAGATATATTAATTAGATATATTATTAATTAGATATATTAATTAGATCAAAAGAGCTTACTTCCAGCTCCAATAAAATTTAATAAAATATATCTTTTTACAGTTTTAGGGCGAAACCCTAGGTACTAAAGTCAAAAGTTCAAAACTTTCAAAATCTTTAAAATTATTTTTCTACCTAAACGTCTTAACATAAGCAATATATCATATACCCAAAATATCCGTAGCTGATTTTAACAAACCTGATATACTTCCCATTGTCTGTATTAAATAACATACCCATAACACAAGTTCTTCGGATACTTAGCACGGGGACAGATTCATGTGGTGTAAAAGCGTTCATAGATATTATATTTTATTATTATCTAATAATTATTTACCAACAAGTGAAATAAAAAGAATATAATATCAAAAATTTACATAATCAGCGTGAGAATTCGTAAAAATAGAAAACGAAATTTATCAACAAGAATTAACACAATATTTATAATATTAAACAAAATTAAACTTACGATTATTAAAATTAACAGTTATAAAATGTCGGATAACAATATGAAAATGTTGCCAGAACACAATTGATTTTTTTTATGAAAATAAAACTAAATAAAAAATAATATTATGTTATTGCTAACGCCTCACCGGTCTTGGCTTTTTTATTTTCGAGGATAAAATATAACTTGTGTAAGTTTTTTTATTCAGAAATTATTTTAGAAATTTCCTACCGCAGATATAGTAATTGTCTTCGAAAGGTTCATGACACAGTAACAGATACTATACAGTAGGTGTATATATTTTAATTATAGCCCATATTAGGCAAACAGCTAATCTGACAATGTCGGGAAGTACGAATTTCGATTACATGTTTAATTCCAGCTTCAAATGTAAAGAAATATAATGAAAAAATAAAAAAAAACTGAAGAAGAAAAAATATTTTTTATCATACCAAGAAACGAATTTATAGACTATTCCTCACACACAAAGGATAAAAAAACACACACCGTCCGTACAAAACGGCAAAAAATTCACGTTTGTTGAATGGGAGCCCTTTTCAATATTTATTTTGTTTTTTGTTGTTATAGCGGCAACTGAAATACATGTGTGAAAATTTCAACTGTCTATGTATCACGGTTAAGAAGATACAGCCTGGTGACAGACGGACGGACAGACAGACAGCGAAGTCTCAGTAATAGGGTCCCATTATTATCCTTTGGGTAAGGAAACATAAAAAGCACCAATAAGAAAATAAGACCCACACAATTGAAATTATTTTTAATACTAGCTACTTATATCTAATTTTCTATAAGCATTTCGGTTCCCGTAACACTAAGTAGGTAGGTAATATATCGCTTAACAAATATTAAAATATTTATACTAATGCTTTAAAAAATATCAATGACATATGAATATTCGTAAAAAAACATGATAATGAAATAGTCGATTGGATAAACGATTTCATGTAGACTATACAATTTATAACAAACTAAAAATAATGTGATTTCATTAAAGTCACTCAAAATTAACATAAGCTAACAAAGCCGATTTAACGAATGGAAAAAAAAACACAAGTCAGACAATTACAACATCACGCAGTGAAAAAAAAACGAATTCTAAATTTTTATTTGGAAATATCAACTCGTAATAAATTCGTAACTATACCACCATTACTAGCCAGGAAGTACCACATGACGTCATCGGTAGCCGCCATACAATACCTTGGAAGAAGAATATATATATATATATATATATATATATATATATATATATATATATATATATATATATATATATATATATATAGAGGGATCACTAAAATCAAAGCAGAAAACCCTTACAAACGTCCAAGGCAAGAAAAACCCAGAGTGAGAGACGAGACAAATGCATGTCTTTCCCTCTTTTCAATAGGTTTTGTACTTTGGTTGCTAATCTAATATGACATGTACGATATACAACTGTAATTTAAATAAGTGTCATTTTAAGTTGATTGCAATAGTTAATAGAATCAGGCGTTAATTTGAGGATCACACAATGCACGATCTTGCTGATATGGTTGCTTGTGTGGTGGTGGAGTTTGCACGATCTTGTTTCTGAGTGTACGCATGAGCAGTGTGGGAGGAGGGAGGTGCTTTACGCATGCTTATGCGTACATTTGCTTGCAGGTTGTGGGTATTTTTTCGCGGGATATTGCTAGATATAATATTAATGAAATTGTATTGATTGCAATATAAATGTAATTTGTGTTACGGAAAGCTTACACAAAAGCTTTGGACACCTAGAAAAATTTCGGGTGTAGATGGATTGACTATTACACATCTCTTTCTTCGCTATTAGCTTGTGTAATAAGGAGTATAAGGAACGATATATTATGTCTTCTCCTGCTAATAGCTGGGTACCTATGCTATACAGAACAGGTTTTGTTGGTTATATTAATGATAGATCGCCCAGAGTCCTGCTAGCAGGACTTTTGGTCCTTCCGGAAGGACGCAACTTTTTTAGATCATATTTTCTTAATTATATGCAGTACAAAGTTCAAACTTGCACGAAAAAATGGAGTATATCTATCCCTTTCTTACTATAAAGAAACGATTTGCTTGGCACAACATACCTTCAGTTGAGTCGCGATGGCGCATGAGTATATACGGGGGCAGCGCGTCCGCGCTCGCGCGACCTATTTCGATGCGCCAGGCACCGACAACGCATGGAGTCGTCAACATTTTGGAGATAATTATAAAGACTGTGAATTATTCGGCGTTGTAGTCAGAAATCTAAATAATAATAAAGTTCGCGTGCGGTGGGATATTGACGAGAAGTGTTCAATAATTGGGGTTGAGATGATAAATCCTGCAAATGACGAGACTGGTATGTTTTTTTACTTAGATATTACAATTTTATTTACGATATTTTGTGGAGGTTAAACACGATGATGATAAAACATAGAATAGATATTTGACTGCCATTTTTATTGTTTGAGCAAAAATACTGATATCTTAGTTATTAGGTAACGCGTTTAGGTATGTACATACTTATAGGTAATAATTTTAAATATGTTACATTTAATATAAGTAAGTAGCTATTAAGCTAAAATTATTAATATTTTATTCAAATTACGTATTCGAACTTTTGCTAGTTTTTGGAATCTTATAAAGCCATTAATTTGAAAAATATACCTATTATCTTTTTTCTTCATATATTTATTATGTAACAATGACCAATAAGTATTTTAAGTATAATAAAATCAGTATTTTTGCATGTAGTCAAATACCGTATTCTGTTTAGATTTATGGGTTAAACATGTTGTTAAGTACACACGACCATTCATTTAAATTCCTTTATTATTTTCAGGTCGCGAAAGCATTATACGGCTTCAGCTTGAAGACGCCGAAGCCCAGGAGCTAGAAATGTCGTCTTCGTCGTCGTCTTCTGATTCAGAGTCAGATGAAGAAACTAATACTATTGTTCCAACTCCGCCTTCTATGGAATTTAGTCAATCAATAGTGACAGTGACGTCTGGTGGTATAAATGTTGACTGGCTAATGAAAATAGATATCACCATTGATAATTACAAAGACATAAAGTACAAGCCACGACTTCATATCGACCTAAACAGTGTGAATATCCGAGAAATTGATGTCTGGCTATTATTCTTCCCGTTGGACAGAATTGACGATATATTACGCTATACCAATGCAATATTAGGACGAAACTTTATAAAAGGACAAGAACTTTTAAATTTTTTTGGGGTATTATACGCCATGTGTATTAATATTTTACCAGAAAGGCGAGACTATTGGTCTACCGATGAAACCAGAGTTTTTCCACCACCTGCATTTGGAACGAGATTTGGTATGAGCAAGCACCGTTTTGAAGAAATTTTAATGAATTTGTCATTTACGCACCAACATGTAGATGATGATCGATGGTTTTTGGTACGACCTCTCATTGATATGGTCAATAAACGGTGGCTTAGTGCATTGACTCCTTCGTACAAACTTACCGTCGACGAATCTATGTTCGCTTGGTATGGTCGGGGTAATTATTTTGAAAAGGGAATGCCAAGTGTCATTAAAATTAAACGTAAGCCTAAAGGAGTTGGTTGTGAGGCTAAAACTTTGGCCGACAGTAGCACTAGGATAATGTTACGTCTAGAAATCAATGAAGGCAAGGCCAGCATGGCAGAAAAAAAATGGCAAAGACAGCTAGGTGCTGGCACAGCAACTACTCTGAGACTGACGGATCCCTGGCACGGTACTGGTCGTATAGTTGTTGGTGATTCATGGTTTGCGTCTGTAAAAACAGCAACCGAATTGCGTAAAAAAGGGTTGTTCTTCATTGGAATTGTTAAAACTGCCCATGCGAAATTTCCGCTTAAACAACTTCAAGAAAATTGTCCACCAGGAAAAGGATCTACCATTACTGCGAAAACAGAATTGGAGGATATTGAAGTATTTGCCACAGCCTGGAGAGATCGAAAGATTCATAATTTTGTTTCTACATGTGGTACTACATTGCCGGGAGCACCAGCGTGCAAAACACGATATGATGGATTTGGAGCCAGTACTGTTAAAGAAATACCTAGAACTCAAATCGTGGAACAGTATTTTGACGGTGCTCCTGCCATCGACATTAACAATCATGTTCGTCAAGGTGGTTTATCCATAGAGGAAGTGTGGCGAACGCAGAATTGGGTGCATCGCATATATCCTTCGATTTTTGGTATTATAGAAACTAATGCCTTCTTAGCATTTAACTATTTCTTAAAAAATAAACACGAGCAAGTAACACATAAGCAGTTCACGGAACAGTTGAGCTTGCAGCTCCTAAATAATAATTACAGATGTGATGCCAATGAACAAAAAGAGAACCAGCCTTCAAATCATCAACCAGCTTTAGGAGGTGAGCATATATTGCAGGCTTTGTCTAAAGACGACAGTCGACAAAGAGTCCAAAGAAAGTGCATTATATGCTCAAGAATTTACAAAAGGCAGCAAAAGGCTAGTTTTTATTGCATTGGATGTGGAAAAAAGTGTGTACTTTGTTCACCACAAACTGGTAGAAACTGTTTTGCATATCATATTCAACATGGCATTCCAGCATAATTAAAATTTCTGCATTTTTTGTTTGTTACAAATATACGTGTTTAAATTATTAAAAACATAGACTTTTATTCTATTGAAAACTGGCCAAAGGTTTCTGACTTCTGATTAGTACACTCATAATGTTCAAGGTCACAGTACTGCTGGATGGACCAATCGTAATTTCATACAAATTACGTACTGCTAGCAGGACTCATTACTATCTTCCGGCAGGACATAAAGACGTCCTTCCAGAAGAGCTTCCAGTAGGACAAATCGTCGGGCGATCTATCATTAAAGAATTATAGTTTATATTGTAGAGCTTACATTTTTGTGTAGTGATGTGCATTTTGATATTAGTAACCCTTCGAAAGCATTAGTACATATTAAATATATTTGGTACATACAAAGTAAATGAACTATAATTAATCTATTATAAGTTTAATAATATGCTATCCTTTTTATTAGTTTTAATATAAATTTTATCCATCGGTCTCGTAGCTTTATGCAGCACAGGCTGCGTTGATAAACCGATAGCTTTTGGTATTTTTGTAGCTTGTAGGCTGTAGCTAGCAAAGTTTGACACCCAAAAATATATTATTTTTAAATAACCGATTGTTAATAATTCTACTACTATTATAAAAGTGAAAGTTTATGAGGATGGATGGATGTTTGTCACTCTTTCACGCAAAAACTACTGAACGGATATTGATAAAATTTGGTAGGTTGGTAGTAGTTTAGGCTATGCATTAAAAGATAAGCGACATTTTATCCCGAAAAAGTACAGTATTCCCGTGGGATACTATATTTACGCGGTTGGAGCCGCGGGCAAAAGCTAGTCAGTAAATATATTTAATTTCTTTAATTTGTCTTATCACCTACCCCAATCCCAAGGTAGAAATGCAGATACTCGAAATACGTGTGATTTACGGGCCCTTATCTGTATTTTGGGGCACATTTAAGTTATATAAGAATATCTCCTTCATCAATCAAGTATTATTAAAGATAGATAGAAAAACGTGAAAACCAAAATTAGCCACATTGGTCAAGACGTTATTAAATTTTGCGCTTAGCACCATATTTGGCATCTTATTTTTGTTTATATTTTTGAGCACATATTTAGGTAATTTATATATCGCATTGTAATAGTTAAGTGGACGAGCAATATATTATTTTAAATATTAACTTATATTTATTTTAATCGACTTATATCATTTGCCAGTTTTCTTCTTCGTTTTTGTTTTTTATCGACACAAATTGCCGACTTGGGACATCACTGGGGTACGTCATGTGCAACTTCATACAGACCAGTGCAAGTGTACAAAAGCTAGTCACACCTAGGAAAGTGTGACTTGAACATCATTTTCTTCCTCATAAGCATACGTGTCCTAAGGGGAATAACAATATGTATTTTCCTCCTGCTAATAGCGGGATATCTATGCTATTAGTGGTTATTAATTTGGGGCCGCCATACCGCCGACCGAACATGACCTCAAATCATACTGGCCAGAAATACTGGCATGATTTAGTAACAACCTCTTAAAATTTCGACTGCGAACCGGAAAATGCACCGTGGGAGGACCCCTCTCTTTCATCATCGTAGTTGGGGTTCCTCATCCACTGTTGGATGTCTGGCAGTCGGTGTATATCTAAAGGGTGAAGGAATCAAGTGTGAATAACATTAGTTTTTAATTAGTACTCATTAAAAAATAAAACCCGTCTCCGGCTACCGACTGTGCCGTCTGTCCGTCGAGGGCGGCCATTTTTAATTTTGCGTGACGTCACCTAGCAACCGAATAATCAAGACGATAATGATTCCCGATTTATCAAATTGTGAGGTGATTCGTTTCGGAAACTAACGAGAAAAATGAATAAACATACATACACACTGAGCTTATCTTAAGTATAATTCCTTCGCCGTAGTCGTGTAAGCTGTTTTTAATCAACACTGTTCACTAAGACTGGTTTACTTTGTAATTTTTGTCAACTAGTGATGGGGGTTCATTCACATCTTACGTCACAGCGCAAGGGCGAGGGGGTCATACTAAACGTGACAGTACATGTTAAGTACAGGTACAGAGATACTAAAAAAAGCAAATTTTGCGTGACGTAATATGTGGACGGCCTCTGGCCAGTGGTTAAGTGTTCAAAATTTTGAGTCAACATTAAATAGAAAAATTAGCCATCCAATCGAGTGGTAAAATGCATAATATATCGCTATTATTAACAAGTTTATCAGGTACAGCGACACGAAAAAAAATATCGACGACACTAAAGAAGTTTTCAATTCATGCTTTGAAATTTGAACTATCTTCTAAGGCTAGTCAAACACCATACTGCCTATCGTCCAATCGGCATGACGCTGCTGATTGGATCAGTTAGAACTGACCGTGTATGGTCGTGGATTGGCATGACAGTAAAACGTCGTGTATATGGACGACCTGCAGCGTCATGCCGATTGGAAGATAGTAAGTATGGTGTATAGCTAATGTAATATATTATAAACAAAACCCTTCAAATTCCAAACGCCATTACAAATTGTGATTTTTCGTGGATGTCAAAGTCATTTGAATTCGTATTATTTTCCAAAAAAAATATGAGACTAAGGAAAGCGCGTATCGTACTCGCCTTTAATATTTTCATTATCTTTTAATAGTACCATGATTTTATTAAAAGTATTAATTATTATTAACTATACTTACTTTATTTTATCACTTAAATCAAGTTAAAAAAATGCATTTTCCAATAAGTAATTTAAGTCGCAATATAGCTTTCGGTACTTCGAGATTAATTTCGACGGGTTTGTATTTGTGCCGGTTGCAATCATCTGCAAAACTTATATAGTTATACTATTACAAATTATTATTTATTCTACTAAAAATTTAATAAAATAAGGTACCCTGTGTCTTATATTTAACATTTCTCCGTTCCGATTTCATAGTTCAATTATTATTTATAATATTATAAATTCTGAGTAAGTATCTGCCATACTTATTTATAATATAAGTTGGCAAATACTTACACTTTAATTCTCAGACGGTAGAAATTTATCTAATAAACTGAATGGCAACCAAGATTATAATATATTAATAACACTTCTTTAAATAAACTCCATATTTTAAAGCCCTAGTTTACAAAATAAATACGCGTAAACATAATCAACTATTAAGTATAGACATATATAAGTATATAAACTATTACCTAATTATTATTATTATTAAATTGTGACGTCTAAAAAAATTATACAATGATATTATAAAACGCTCAAAATTAACAAATCGAGGCAAGAATATTAGAATAACTTAATTATGCGTTAAAAACAAAATCAACAGTTGCTTTACGAAAATTTCATCTCCCTTTATATCTATCAATATTATTTTATAAAAGTTTTTTGTACTAGACGTACAATTTTCATGCTGTATGGCCATATTATAAAAATATTCATTCGCTAAAATCTTTACCTATATACTATAGTGATAATTTATTAAATATTTATTGTCTGTATAAGTTTGCACATAATTTATATATAACTTTAAATTATAATGAAATACTTAACAATCATATTCCGGATAAATTATCTGAGCGTAAATTATTATATACCTACAATTACCTACACCCAGAACGAAAATTTTCAAAAATTATCTACTTACTTAAAATTCTATACCTAAAACGACTCAACAACTTAAAAAAATATTTTAAATTACTGCAAACTTATTGACAACTCTAAATTGATATATTTCGTCGTAACATTAAGCACAAAACCATAAACAAAAATGTCAAGGTACCGCTCAAAGATACGTACACTTACGCACAGAAATTCGTGCACGCAATTTTTTTTCATCACGACAATCGCGATTAATGTTTTTACAACACTGCACAAGTCGCTTAACTATGATGCGTCCCACTCACGTCGGGTCGATCGTTCCGATCGGCGATCATTTATGGTCTGTGATTTCGGGTCCGCCTGACTACTACATTCCTACCGATAATATATTATAACATCAAATTTTAGTACTCGTGTGTACAAATGAATGTATGCATACCCGCTAGTTTGTGCAATTACAGGGCGCTAAAAGTACGAAAAAGTACTAATCCCTTCCACTGTTTGCTAACCGTTTTTTGCTACACACTTTAAATATAGAAAAATTAGAGAACAAATTCTCTTACAGAATTTTTTTCTGAAATGAAATTCCCGAAAACGTTGCTAGCTTCTATTCTATTGGTTTCTGAAATGACAGACCGTAACGATCGATCGCATGTGAGAGGAACCCTTTAGATGATACATTTAACATTGTCATCCAATACAATCTTCTGTCATAGTATTAACTATTAGGCAATAGTGTTCAATTATACCTCCGAGGTCTCTGGACAACAGTTTGTCTAATGTATCTTCTTATAGCAAATCGACAACTATAACTAGAGACGACGCATTTGCAGGTGAAGTATTTTCGAATCAAAATAAAGTGGACCGTCTATGACTGTCGCTCTGTCACCTAAACCGATTCACTATGTCATTTGGCGCCACTCGGCCCTTAGCTATTTAGCTTGTATGCGACGTCCCTACCTAGTCCCTTAGCACTACGGCAGCGGCCAGGGCAGACTCGCGAAGTTGACAGGTCCGCCCAGGCCCGCGTCCGCCTCTAACAAACTCATGATAACTGCCATGGCCGCTTCGCCGTTACCGTCGAGGGTGGGGGACGGTGGTTGCGGCGAAGCACACAGCTCCGGCGACGGCGAACTCTCCACACCGGCGGCGGACAGCGGTACGTTGTTTCGGACTTGGTAGGACGAATCCACGCCGAGGATGTTGTCCAAGGACGCCTGAAAAAAAAAAACGAGTGTGCTTTAGACCACACGACTCAGGTTTAACTTATTTTGCTCCAATAATATATGTATATGTATATGTATAATATATACATGTATATATGTACATACATTAATTTTCTGCAAGTATTGAAGTGTCTTAGATATTTCTTTGGATTTGGTTTGGTAGACCAAGAGGTGGGCCAATCTACAAAGAAATGGTTGACTCTAGAAAAATATTTAAGGCGAAGCTGCGTTTCTGTCAAAATAACCATGAACAAATTAGGATGGATATCTTGACAGTAAAACTTATATAAACAAAAGGATTTTCGTGGTTTTTGGAAGACAACTAAGCAGCTAGGCACTAAGACTGGTGTCCGGGTGAGCGTTGATGGTGTGAGTGGACCGAAAGAGATAGCCAATATGTTCGTGAAACATTTTAGGGTGCAGTATCTGATGTATGTGTGATAATGATGAGGCTGTTGGGGCTGAGGTCCCCCCGTCCAGATACCGACTCGAATCACAGCCAAGGAGATTTTCAATATTATCAAAAGTATGACACGAGGACGATTATCTGGCCACGACAGTCTCAGCATTGAGTACTTTCAAATCGCGGGTCCACACTTGTCAAGACTCTTAGATCTTTTATATACCTTCTGTATTAGGTACGCGTACTTCCCTGACGATCAGATGAAGACAATAGTAGTCCCGTTTTTAAAAAACAAAACTGGGGACCTATCGGATAAGGCTAATTACAGACCCATTTCATTAGCCAGTGTTACTGCCAAGGTACTTGATACGGTGCTTGAGCGGCAGATTTTCAAGTATCTTAGTATAAGCGATGCGCAATTCGGGTTCAGAACTAAATTGTCAACTGAGTTCCGCTTCCTACCTTCCGGTACTGGTGCAGCCAACAGACTAATCAGGTTAGATGGGGTAAAGAGCTATCCGAAGTGTATCAACTTCCGTTCGCCTAGCCCGATCACAAGTTTCGTAACGCTCTCGTCACGCATTCACCAGCTTACTCCCCAAGTCAAGCGTGCGTAAAGAGGTTTTACTTCAAAAAAAAAAACGAGCGTAACAACACCTTTGAACAGCAAAATACTGTTGACTTCGCCATCGCCCACTGGGCCGGAACTATTACACACTTACGCCGCGGCATAAGTGTGTAATACGAGGGCGGCAATGAAAATTTCGGGAATCAAGGAAGTGACACAACATTACTATTTAAAAATGTATTTATTGCTTTTCGAAGTATTCTCCGCGAAATTTGACACATTTTTCCATACGATGGAACCAATCATTGAATCAACCATTCCATTCGGAAGTTGGGGTCTCCAAAATGGCCGTTTTGTAGGTGTCCACAGCTTCTTCAGGTGATGAAAATCTCTGACTACGCAATTTATTCTTTATTTTAGGGAAAGTATAGAAATCATTAGGGCTTAGGTCGGGGCTGAACGGCGGATGGTCTAATAATTATATGATTTCTTGCTCTAAAAGCTCTTTTGTTCTGTGCGCGGTGTGAGAACTCGCATTGTCGTGATGGAGGATGATGCGGCGGTTGCAGTTCTCTTTTCGGAGTTCAGAAACGACCTGTGGCCAACAAATGTTAGCATACCATTCTGCATTAACCGTTCTTTGTCCCTCAAGAGGAATAGTCGCAACATGGCCGGTTTTGGAGACAAACGTGGCCACCATTTTTTTTGCAACACTCCGTGAACGAACAATTTTTGTTGGCTTTAACTCATTTTCGAACACCCAAACTCGTGACTGGTTTTTTGTTTCGGGTTCGTACGCGTATATCCAGGATTCGTCACCTGATACGATGTTGTATACAGCATTTGAGGATCCTGCGTGGAATCTTTCGAGAGTACTGACGCACGAAGTAACGCGAGCCGCTTTTTGCTCTTCACAGAGCAAATGCGGCATCCATCGGGAAAACAACTTTTTTACACCTAATTGTTCATGCAAGATTATTTGTATTTGACTCATGCCAATGTCTAAAGTTGCCTGAATTTCGCGATATGTCACATGTCGATCTTCCTCAATCAGCTTACGCACAGCATCAACGTTTTCTTGGGTGACTGCAGTTTTTGGACGACCTTGACGGGGATCATCAGCGCTTGACACGTGCACGTTGAAATTCAGCAAACCAGCGATAAATTGTGGTTTTGGATGGGGCTTCATCACCAAATGCAGAAATTATCCGGTCAACACACTGTTTTTGTGTTAAACCACTTCGAAAGTCATAATAATACATCGCTCTAGAATTTTCTCGAGTCAATTCCATTTTCTCAACGACTAAACAAGTTTGACAAGACCTTGTGACAATACCGAGAATCTTTTTTTAAATAAATAAACGGTATTCGATTTTTAAAACCAAGGAGTTTTAAATTAAAAATATTTTAATATGACAGGAACAGTGGAAATATTCCATTCCCGATACTTTTAGTGCAGCCCTCGTAGAAACAGTTATAGCTCAAAAGTTTGATATTCTTTTAAGATTTTATTAATTGGTCTAAATAGTGTCTTAAAAGCCCTACGATAGCGAAAAACATCCAGGCTTTATTTGTTCAAGATAACGTATTTATGACTGATTTTGTAAATTTATGTTTTAATTTTTTTAACGCCATGTTATTTCATATTTGGATTTGAAACTAAGACTGAAATATTCTTTTTATTGATACTTATAACCCAAAAAAAAATGGGATCCAAATGAGGCCCCATCGGAGTTATTCAATTTTATATTATTTTGGATAGGGTTGTCACCGCATAGTTGAATAATATTTGAAGTAGGTTTTTATATGCTTATTTTTCTAATGAAGTTCGTAACTTCAACAAAACAAATAGTAATAGTCTTTTTTACTTACTAGCTGCTGCCCGCGACTCCGCCCGCGTGGAAATTCATTATGTTATCCACAGTTTACATTTTATTCGCGTTATACCTTACTACTCTGCTCCCCTTTGCTTCACTGCTGTTCCACTATTATATTGAGTTTTGAAGTCAGTGAGATACTGAGAAGCTCAAGGTCACTATTTGGTTTGAACCTTTCTGTTTTTGGTTATTTATGTTTATTATACTGCATATTATATGATGTACCTCCGCCGTGTTCCATATTTGTTAGAAGTATCGATCTGAATATTTAAGTGTACAGATTTATGATTTATGATATTATTTATGAATATACATAAATAATATAAATAAGTAAAAAATATATTATCTTGTTCGCATGTACTAGTCGAAACACTGTGTGTTTGGTAGAGTATTATTTCAGGAATTTCAAGTGAAAACAAAGTTTTATTCAATTACCTAGCTGTTGCGCGCGGCTTCGCTCGCGTGACATTCTCCGGACCTTCTTAATTTGATCGTTTTGGTATCACAAACAGACACAAATTTTTTTAATACTAAAGATTATTTCAAGTTCAATGAAAGTCTGATAATTTTTAATATTTTCTATACAAATTATTATCAGGCGTTGTAAATACCTAATATTTTTACAACAAATATGCTGATAATTCGATCTGCCAGTGAAAGTCACGGTTAAAAATCCATGCAGCCATTTCAGAGATTACTCAAAAGCAAAACAAACAGACAGACGGGCATTCTATTTAAAATCCAATGAAAGGTAATATGTGGTGCAGGGAAGGGGTCGGCCCTCGTTAGGCTACAGCTAAAACCATGCACCAATACATATTTCCTGGAGGAGCGGGGGTGAGGCACCATGGAGCCGCTAAAGACCCATGGCGCCATTTTGCCTCAACAGGACCTGACCCGGCCTGTTGAGGGATGTCTGTCTGGGCTCCGACCGGCTGACTTACGCAAGGAGGACATGAGGGCGCCAACCCTCATGTTGGTCCACGAGAGGCAATTGATGAAGCTGTGAATAACGCCACAGCCGGTACTCTTCAACCTCCGGGAGTATTCGCAAGTACGCAAGGAGATGTACTTAGCTATGAAGCTGTGGATAACGTCACAGCCGGTATTCTTCAATCTCCGAGAGTATTCGCAAGTAGGCAAGGAGATGTACTTAGCAGGCTCGATGTTTATAAAATATTTTTTTCCAAATATAAAGAGATGGGATCGAAAATTCGCCCAACTGACTTAGCTTTACAAGAACGATCAAATCTAATCTTAAATATATTAGGATGTGACGATGCTGATCTGAATGATGATAAAGGCTTTAAAAGGGCAATAACTAGATTTACTTGAAATGTTTAAAGAAATGTGAGCAACTTTACAAACAATTTAAATATAACATGTTTTTTTTTTTTAAAAAAACAACACGTGGCTTAAAACATCGATAAAGAATGATTTCAACACCTTTTTCATTAGTGAACGTGTAGTTTTAGATGAATCTCTTTTATAGACTGCAGTTGTTTCTAACACTGCATTTAATAATTTTAACTCTGGCAGACATGAACTTGCACCTAATCATCAGCAAGAAATTTTAGAGTCCACTAATATCCCAGATCAAAGTGTTCAAGATTTACCAACTTATATGGAAGAAAATGCTTTGGATTTGTTGCCCAAAATCGATACCATTCCTTCGGCTTCATCATGTTTGGCCTATGAGTCACTAAGCAACAGACAAAAACGAAGGTTGTCTAAAGAACTTCAATGTTCTTTAGAAACTGAACCAGCAACAAAAATTATTAAAGCATTGACGAATGTGTTAGAAGTAAAGGGGCAGAAACTAAAAACCAATGCGTCCAAAGATTTACAATATGTAATTAATTCTTGTCTTACAAGTCCATCACGACCTTCTAAAATAGCAATTAAACTTCGCGAAGTCCCGTCCTTATTCTCCAGATGAAGCTCTAGCAATATTTATAGACAAAAAATTTACAGTAGAGACATACAACTTTTTACAGAGATATTCAAAATCAAGTGGTTTTCCAGCATTTCCAAATTTTGTATTTTTGAGGGAAGTTGGGGATTTGATGGCAGTTCATGTCAATCATTTTATAAACAAAATTTTTCTGATAATGAAGGCCCTGAAAACAGTTTATTTTCTACTACTTTTATCCCATTACGTATAAAAACAAATACAGATTTTGTTCTTTGGTTAAACCCAACTCCTCAGTCATACAGGTTTTGCCGTCCGATTCATATCCAATATCGCAAGGAGACCAAAGATTTAATTCTGAATGAAGAGAAGTGGGTAGATAGCCAAATTAAAGATTTAACTACACTAGAAGTGACAACGTCTAACAGAAAGAAAATAAAGTCAAAACCCCAACTTTATTTGACATGTATAGATGGAAAAGTACTGAATACTATAGCAAATACCTCTTCTCAACTAAAATGTCCATATTGCTAAGCGACCTCAACGCAATTCAATAAATTAGATGTCATTTGTTCTCAGCCATTTGATGTATCAGTTTTTAAATACGGAATAAGCCCCTTGCATGCATGGATGGACGCATGTTAGAGTTCCTACTACATTTAGGCTACAAACTTTCTGTAAAGAAATGGAGGGTAAGCAAAGATTCACATGAATCGCGCATTGTTGAGGAAACAAAGAAACGCGTGAAAGACAGAGTTCGGCAAGAATTGAAAGTGCTGGTTGATGTTGTGAGACCCAATGGTGGAACAACAAATGACGGCAACACAGCCCGAACAGTTCTTTCTGATAAAAATCGTGCAGTGTTCGCAGAAATATTAAACCTTGATCAGTGGTTATTGGACGATATTCATGCTGATAAGTTTGGAGAATTTTGTCAAATCGTTGCATCTAAATATGTGGCAGAATATGGATGGTATCCAATGACCGTTACTCTGCATAAAATTCTTATTCACGGGAAAGATATTATTTGTGCTCAGCTCTTCCAGTAGGTTTATTATCAGAGCAAGCCGGTGAAGCGCGGAATAAGTTCTGGCGTTACGATAGAGAACATCACAGCCGAAAATCCAACCGCGAAAAAACAGTGTTGGACCTATTTCATAAGGCACTGGAATCGTCAGATCCAGAAATTTCGTATATTAGGCTACAGAATATATTAAAGAAACTGAAATCTTTACCATTACCATTAAAGGTAGTGAAATTACTAAAACCGTATGAAATCTCAGAAAAAGACGATTTTATGACAACGGAAGACGACATAAATGTTGTAATTAGCGATATATTAGTCGATAGCGACAATATAACAGATTTTCTTTCGTCCGAGCCGGATGAAGAATAAGGTGACTAAGTACATACACACGACTACTAGGGCATGCACCTGGTTCTGTCAAAGTGTGGCGAGAAATAATTCTGGAAGCAGTTCCAGTGAAAAGCAGGAATGCTAAAAAAAACTATTGTTGGACAAAAATATGGTGTTTAATGGGTTTTACCACAAATTTATGATACATATTTATAAAGTTCTTAAAGGAAAAATACAGTTTTTGGATATGTTTTTTGTTCTTTTAAGTAAAGAATTACGTATAGGTTAATACCTATTTTGCCAACTCTGTGGGTTGATATGATCACGTATTTTAATTGGCTTATGATCAGTGTTTTAACAATATCGATTGGCATCAAAAAAAAACATAAAAATGCTATTTTTACGTGCTGTTTGTATTTCTGGAAAATTTTAATCTTTCTTTTTTTCCATACGATGTTTTGTTTTATTTTCCTTGTTATAATACGTTACCCAATAAAATTATTTAATATATTCATTTTTTTACTTGGAACCCGGACACCCGGTTCACGTGACGTTTTAGAACCAGGTAATAAAATCCGAAACCGGACCCGGTCTGCACCGGCTACCTATTAAACAATAGATTTCCGGTTATAGTTAAACCTATATGAGACCATTTTATACCGGAAATATATTTTAAATGTGTCACCATGTGTACATTAGAAAAGTATTAATTTGTTAAAAAAATCCAAGTCAGTATTGTTGGATTGACAGGTCAAATTAATATGAAAACTGAAAATTTGCTTTTGTAATAGCATATTGCTTTTATTAAAAACTAAAATAAAAAGTAATCGTTTTTTTGGTTTCTGCTCAAAAATATTTCACGGCATTAATAAAATATTTTCTCGATTTATCGAGAGAGATTTATCGACTCTGGAGATTGTATATTTTAATTTCACACACCATGCTATCATGGTAGAATGTATGTTTTTTTTTTTAAACTTACCATCTGCATATGTAATACTATGTACTTACTACATTCAGTGAATAAATGATTTGATTTGATTTGATTTGAGTCACTTTAGTGACTAAATGCAGTTTCTCTAACCTTCTGTTTAAGTATTAGTCAGGAATAAAAAAAAACAAAGTTCAAATGAATAAAAAAATTTGGTATAGAAATATTGACAACCCTAAAACCATAGTTACCATAGAAAACTTTAGAAGCCTCTAACTTCGGTGCCCTTTATTATTTGGATCTAATTTTTGTACACGAATTCTAGTACATTTAAGTAACAATTCTGTATAAAAATAAAATCCAAATAATTAGAAATACGTTCATAAAAAATTAAAGAAAAAAAAACATAAATCGTAAATAAATCTTTAAACACTTATTTAAGAAATATGTAAATCAGGTTAAATTGTGTGTTTTTTTATTATTGTCGATCAGAATAATCAAGAAGACAATTAAGTAAATATTTAAAAAGTTATGGATATTTTTAATTTTATTGAAAAAAAAAGTGTTTTTTTATTGTTCATAATAAGGAATTAACGCATGTAAATACTAATAAATTATTTACATAACATTTCTGTATGAGATTTCGAAAAAAAAGGCATGGCCAATTTTTTGGAAAAAAAATACACTGTGCGTGCCGTGATAAATAACAATATTTTTCAATATGTTATGCCGACAGTCAATACCACTGTGCGAGTGGTACAGTATAATAATTAGGCGCGTGCAATTACAAAATCAATACAAACAAAAACAAAATCATACGAACTGGCGATTGTGTCAAGTAACGATGGAAACTATAAGTGAGACAGCAACAACATTATACGTGGGCGAATCAAATTGACGTATGGTGTAACTGAAGTGATTACGTCATGATAAAGCATATTATAGACAAGTAAAGGTTAAACTTCACCTGTTGATTGAACACCGCGTCTTGCAATAAATCGACGGGTAACTCAGGGCTCTGGTCGCGCGACGTTCTCCGCAACGCCTCCTCAGCAATAGTCGAGCCGATCTTGTGCGACTCAACCTGCGAGTCGATCAGCCGCTGCATTTCGAGATCGGCTTCTGAAACCGCACTTTGTGAGTCACCGTACAGCACGCCGTCTGCAAACAAACACGGCGGCCTCACACACACGCCAATAATGTTATACAGAACATTTACTGTTTTAAGTGTTGCTTAATGTTTTCTATGTTTAGTGTTCCAGAGGCCCGAATTTCGTGATTATTTTAGTTACAATCTCGATTGAAGAGGGTTCACATATTATTTTGTCGATGTCGTACCTACTCACACACGCATAATATGACTTTGATAACCTCGGAAATCAAACCGTGATTTAAGGTAAATCAGTACAATGAGAGACAAAGCATCGTCTCTACTGGCAAATAAAGAAACAGATGAAGTGAATGAAAATGTTGTTTGACTGGCTGAGATCATAAAATCAGAATGTTGTGTTATACTTTTGCCGTACGAGAGAATTGTATCATTTAGGTTGTAAACGTTTTTATTTTAAATGCCAAATCACCCAAGAAGAAGGAAATTACAAGTAGCCTGAGATATATTCGAGAATAATACTAAAAAGGGCATAAGCAAGATGTAACTAAGAAGAATAGAGAAGAGATGTTATATAGATTAGATATATTATGATAAAGTATAATTTTAAAGATGCTACAAAACCAGACCGAAGAAATATAAGATTATACATTTTTTAACTATAGGTACACTAGAAACACACTAATCATTGGATAAGCAAACACTTAAAACTTGAAAATATACCTACAATTTGTCAAAAAAATCTGCAGATTTTCTCATCGTCTTCACAATCCTTACTAATATTATAAACGCGAAAGTTTGTAACAATATGTAGCTGCATGGATGTGTGGAGGTTTGTTACTCTTTCACGCAATAACCACTGAACGGATTTTGAAAGGTAGAAAGTTTGTAACAATATGTAGCTGCATGGATGTGTGGAGGTTTGTTACTCTTTCACGCAATAACCACTGAACGGATTTTGAAAGGTCTATTTATATATCTATACTATTATATTATGTCTAAACTACCATACAGACATAGGCTACTTAAAAACAAAACAACAAAAGTACGGTTACGGTCCTAAAGGATTTATTTTTGCGCGTACGAAATCAACATCTAGTAATCTATAATCACAATTGTAAAAATATTTTGACATGATTTTTAGTCTAGTACTTATTCCTGATGTAAACTTTTTTTTTTCAGAGCACTATTCAGTGTAGTCAAGTACCTAATTAATAAAATTTCATTGTTATTAGTCTTGCAATCGAGGGATGTAAGTGTGAATAACGTATTATACAAACTCTGTTTGAAAACGTCGAAGCGATGGCAATCGTCGGTCGGCAGTTGTTTCTGCATGTCCGTCACTACGATGTTGTTAGCTACCAAACATTCTACGTCCTTCGTCCACGGGTTTCTGTAAGAAAAAGTATTTGTACAACTCGGGCTTGACGAATTGCAATTTGAAAAGGTAACACTGAATGAGAATATTATTTTAGGCTTGTAATAATTATTTATTTTATGGCCAAAAAACTGTCTGTATGGAATCTGTGAACTGAATAGGATTTCCTATAGTATGCCATGAAAAATGTATAAGCCGATCGAAGGAGAAGATGGCAAATTCTGTAACAATCTAATTGTTTATGAAGGGGGAGAAAAACCAACCTGAACGGCTTGAAGTGCGTCTGTATACGAACGTACGCGCCATCTTTGCGTCTAAAGTTGTAAGGCGGCGTGCGAAGCGGGTCTCTTTGGAGCAGCGACGCCTTATGGGTCCGAGCCACCACACCTAGCTCCGGACCGCTAACATACTCATACAGGCTCGACCCCAACAACTCTTGCGGTAGAAAACCTAAAGCCAACGTCACTCTGCAAAATAAAATCACACGGTAATAGAAAGACCAGAAGAGGACACAAACGTTTTTCCAATAGAATTAAGTGAAATTATACCAAAAATTATAATAACCTAATGCGTGTTTCTGTAGTTATATAAAAATGTGAACATATCTTGCGATATACGGTAACATATAACACAACAACGGCGAAGAAACTTATTCGAGAAATAAAAGAAGGACAATTTTTTTCAGTGTCTTATGATATTTAAAGATAACATGAAATTAATAATAATACCCTGGCAAGGCCAGAAATTTGGAATAAGTTCGTAAGTAACTGAAGTAATAGCAAACAAATCTTACCTTTGGTCTACGAATAAAAATTTTCCATCGGTCGCGTGTCTAGATATGTACTGAAGAGGTCTTATTAGCAGCCCCGAAGTGCTGTTTTGTGAAATATCGTTTAGATCTCGGCCTAGCGTCATGCACGGCAGATTACATTCTGAGTTACCTGAGCCAGCATCAGAACTTCTACCTTCAGACAAGTTCGACGGCTCCCAAGGTTTAATGTAACCTGTTAAATTCAATACACGAGGGTAAATGTTTGTGCGATAAGGTATGATAAAGTCCCAGACACAAAGTTATATTTATAATAGGAAGAATTTTCGAAGTTTTTGACATTTCCGATAATAAGATATTTAATCAATGAAAATTAATATCTACTACATATTATTAACAATTAATATAAAGATAAGTAAAGGTCCGAATACATTTCCTTGAGGTACACTAAAAATAATTTACTATATTAAAATATAATATTAAAAATAAGTACCCATTGTCCGTGTATAAGGCGCTAAACAAATATTTTTATTTATTTTTAATAAGTTGGTTAGATTAAAAGAATGTACGTACGGCTTGTTCCGTTTTCACTACTTAACTTCATGACAAGTTGTGAAAATGGATTACAATTCGGATTTTTTTTCCAATTTCACTACTAATTTATGCTAAGGGCCTTTTTACACTTTCTTAACTATAATTTTTTCCTAACTAGTATCATGTGAGCTAACCCGGTAAACGTTTTTCTGTCTTAGCTATGAACTGGCCTAAATAAATAGCTACCAACACCACCAGTCACCACACCTACTTTATTACTCTGCAACTGCAACTAACCCTCAGGTCTTCACGGTCCAGCCAGGAGCCTGTCAATAGTGTCAAATGGTGTAATCTATATAGTTATTAATTTGAGGAAGTAATAGGCAATAGTTATGTATATTATAAACACACAAAACCTGTCAATGCATCCCAGTGCGTCACTTTTATGAATCACGACTAAGACGAACCTAAAGATACTTCTCAAGTTCAAATGCGACAAGCCGTTTAGGCCATAGTGCGTACCAAAGAAATGTACATACATACACTCTAGAAACCTAACCTCCATTCTGACGTTGTCGGTCAAAATAAAAAGTTTGTTACTACTGACGGCTAATTGACACTAATGACAGGCTCCTGGAATTGCAGACTAGACCGCGAGGGCCATCCTACCTGCCATCACTATAAATAGAATAGAGGAGAAATATTTGAGGAATACAGCTGAATAGAGTATTACCGTTACTTATTAATTTTGACGTAACAACGGCACTCCCATACAAAAAAAGAACAACTTTCATCATAGGTAGCATGGTTGATGTGACCAATACTTATTGTAGTTTCAAAAGTTAGAAATTATTTTAAAGCGTAGAAAGGCCCTTAGCATAACAAAGAAGTGATAACTGAAAAAAAACCGAATTGTAGTCCATTTTCACAACTTAGTTAAAACAGGAAGTAAAACCAGAACAAGCCGAATGTACACATGACGCAATCAATAAAAGGCTATGGCTAAATCTACGAATAGCAAAATTATTAAATTAGGTAAACGTAAGCAATATTATGCAACATTTAAACAAAAATTTCTGTAGCGAGGCTCAAGCAAAGGCTAATCTAAGGCTTAATATACTAGGCTATCTACCGAGATATTATAGAATATACACTAAGATAGAAAATTAAATAAATACACACTTTGCTTATAGACATCGTATTGGCAATCTTCTTGAGACTGGACTTCTGTCATTGCATTGGGTACCAGACAATCCACGTCTTTTGATCTTGGTTTGCTATAAAATAAGAACATTACCATTTGTTGTATTTAAATAGTATTAAAATGGAAAAAGACAACATCTAGACGATAAAAACTAATACACCATTAAAATATAAAATATCGAAAGTTTGCAAGCAAGAATTTATTTCCGCAATAGCAGAAATATAGACAAAACAAATTTTTACTTTAATTATGGTCAATAAAAAAATACACTTAACATAAGTATTAGGTCCTTATATATGAAATTAGCGTTTTGTCGTACTAGCCACTTTGATCTCAAATAATAGGTCTTTACCTATGAAATTGCCGTTCTGCAGTACTGGCCATTTCAAATGAAAATAATTTTTGTTTGGCTAATTCTAATTTCAAATTAATTTTATTTTAAAAACATTTTCTATTTTATTTTATTATTATTTTTTATTTTATTTTTTTCTGGAATTCTTTTACCAAAAGTAGTCATTTGTTTATTGATTAGTGTTATATTTTCATTGCATCTCAATCTTTTTCGTCATCATGGATACGTTAAAAATATGAGTACCGTCGTGGCAGCAACGCGGCACAAGCGGCACGCAACATCAACGACGTTTACGGAGATAACACTACAAACAAACGCACCACCTGTTATTGGTTTGCTCGCTTCCGTTCTGGAAATTTCGACCTGAAAAATGAACCTCGCGGTCGTCCGAAGACTTTGGTCGACAATGACGAGTAAAGGCGATTGTGGTGGATGATACACAATCTACGGCTGAATTAGCAGCAGCTTTCGACGTTGGCGTCAAAACAATATTGGTCCATTTGCGTCAAATTGGCAAGGTAAAAAGCTTGAAGAAGTACGCGTCGAGACGTACCTTGCACTGCTCAACAGACACACAAATGAAGGAATTTTGAACCGCATTGTTACCTGCGATGAAAAATGGATTCTGTTTGATAACCGCAAGTGCTCAGCAAGTTGGTTGGAACCTGGTTCAGCACCTAAACAATGCCCTAAACGAAAACTTACCCCTAGAAAAGTGATAGTCACTGTTTGATGGTCTAGCGCCGGTGTGATTCATCACAGCTTTTTACCAAACGGGGTGAGCATTACTGCAGATGTGTACTGTAAAGAACTGAACACAATGATGGAGAAGCTGGCTGGCTCTCCGTCATCCGCCCTTCTCACCAGACCTTGCGCCTACAGACTACTACTTTTTCCAGAATTTAGATAACTTCTTGGTGGGAAAAAAATTCAATACCCGAGAGGCAGTACAAAATGCCTTTGAAGAATTTGTTGCCTCCCGTCCAGCTGATTTCTTTAAGGGCATCAATAAACTGCCACTGCGTTGGCAAATATGCATTGATTGCACGAGTGATTACTTCGATTAATACAAATAATCCATCGCAAACCACGTCCGAGTTAGCTGAAAGCTGCGGTGTTAGTGATAAACTGTTTTTATCCACTTGAAGCAAATTGGGAAGGTGAAAAAGCTCGAAAGGTGGGTACCTCAAGAATTGAGTGCAGTTACATTACTCAACCGGCACAATAATGAAGGGATTTTAAATAGAATTATTACCTGTGATGAAAAGTGAATCCTGTACGATAATCGGAAACGCTCATCGCAATGGCTGAACCCTAGTGAACCAGCCAAAGCCTGCCCCAAGCGAAAATTGACTTAAAAACTTTTTTTTAAGTCAATTTTGTGAGTGTATATATATATATGTGAGTGTGTATATACTCACAAAATACTTGTGAGTGTTTGGTGGACTAGTGCTGGTGTCGTTCACTACAGTCGTTCATTACTCAACCGGCACAATAATGAAGGGATTTTAAATAGAATTATTACCTGTGATGAAAAGTGAATCCTGTACGATAATCGGAAACGCTCATCGCAATGGCTGAACCCTAGTGAACCAGCCAAAGCCTGCCCCAAGCGAAAATTGACTTAAAAACTTTTTTTTAAGTCAATTTTGTGAGTGTATATATATATGTGAGTGTGTATATACTCACAAAATACTTGTGAGTGTTTGGTGGACTAGTGCTGGTGTCGTTCACTACAGATTTCTTAAATCTAAAAAAATTGCCAGCAACTGCAAATTATGATGGAAAAGCTAGCTGCTAAACAACCGAGATTGATCATTCACTCTAGGCCACTGCTGCTTCAGGACAACGCTAGACCACACACTGCACAACAGTCGGCTACCAAATTAGAGAAGCCTATGTCTGTGACTAAGACATCCTCCGTACTCCCCGGACATTGCTCCAACAGATTACCATTTTTTTCAAAATTTGGATAACTTCTTGCAAGGGAAATATTCAACTCCGATGGGGCAGTCCAAAGCGCCTTCAAAGATTTTATTGATTCCTGTCCGAATGGTTTTTTAGTAAAGGAATCAATGAACTACCTATGAGATGGCAAAAGTGCATAGATAGCAATAGCAATATATACTTTGATTAAATAAATATTTTATGTTTAAAAAAAAAACGACTTTATGTTCCTCCTTTACAAAACACCAATTTCATATGTAATGACCTAATGTCATTTGAAGAAACGTAATTACAAAACTAATCTCATGCATCTTACTGAGATGTTCTAATATAATTATTTTCAATAGATAATAAATACCCTAAATAGATGAGGTTGAAGCCCTGCATTTCTGGACTATTGTGCAACAGACTGGCGACAAAAGAAAGTTAGTTATGGTTGTCGAAAATTACGTTATCAAAATTCGAAAAATATAACTGGGAGGTGTTTTCAGTTATCCGAATACATTTTTAAAAACATCCTGTCTCAAATGTAAAATACTTAATGATATTAGGACTAATGCAAACGTTGGATATAAATCAGAATTAAATTACTCCTAACTTACTTTTGGTCCATATTGTATCCATACTTCGTATCATTTGCCGAGCTGAGCTGACTTGGTATCAAATCGTTTAATGCGCGACCGACGGCTACAAGACAGGAGAGGTTGCAAGTTTCACCATCATCAGGCCCCGTGTCTATTCCACTTGCTTCCGAAATCTCTACTGGAGGCCACGATTTCAAGTATCCTGATAAAAAATTATTTAATATTTTAGTACCTGGGTAACCGAGCTTTGCTCGGAGTTCCGATAAAATTTAGAAAAAATCACAAAAATGTTTATCTGACCGGAATTTGAATCCACATTATGAATTTTCGAACAAAGAAACATTATACATATGCATATCAAACTGCCAATCGGACTGTCATAAAAGAGTGGAAATTATTGATATATTGTTGCACGACGAAATAAAAAACATATAACATAAATATGCGCAGTTTCCCAGGGATGAAACGAAACGTAATACTTGCAGCCGTTTCCGTGAAACCGATTATATAATATATACAAGGTTGTCTCATTTAAAGTATAAGATACAATGTTGTTTAAAAATAATAAAGTATGCTTTTTAAAATACATGGATCCCTATTTTCCCTTACCAGTACATTGGACAACGCAATATTTTTTCTCGGGTGCTTGTTTCTTCCGTAGTTTTGCTGTCGGCTCAGATTCCTCCTTAATATTCGATTGCGAGGCGGTTCCGGTTTTAGTGGCAGACAGAAAGGAGTTCACTTTGCATTTAATTCGACAGAAGAATGAGCGACGCGCGCCAGGACAGAGTCTAGACGCCCCGGCCACAACATCTTGTTTAACAGGCAACATTGCTGAAAAAAAAAAGACTCTTATAGACTGGGAACTAAAACAGTGGAAAAACAGCTACTTTATTAAAGGATGACAAAATATGAAATTCAATGGTTGACACTCACTTTTTGCATCTATAAGTCTCTCTCGTGGGCTTAGGTCAGAAGAAGACAGTTGCTCTTTCACTTTTGCTACGTCTTTTGGGTGGAGGATATCAAATAAACTCTGACCAAGGAGTTCTGACTGAAATCAATTTGATTATTACAAATACTTTTCTATGAAAATGCTTTATGAAGGTACCGTACATTTTGGTACTGTTTATGTAATAGTATAGAGTTGGTACGTTAAAATACCTGTTCATAATACAGCATTCGGGTAACAGACGCTGACACGTATAGTAGTCTGCCTCGGTCACAGCCAACTACCATCAAGAAGCAATCTTTAGCCGCATGAAGAACGAGCGAGTTAAGTTCCGTCTCAGATATGAAGGCTGGTATAGGTCTAGCTGTCAATGGCCCAGCTGAAAGTGCTCCCCGGACCGACCTGAGATGTTGTACAGCCAAGCGCAACACTGTCAATTTGTCCAGCTTACGGGACATAGCCCCACACAGGGGTATCATCGCGCTCAGTTCGGATATATACGTGTTCATTTTATCGCGCCTTCTTTTTTCAATCTCGCTGTGATTTTGTCTGAAAAATATTTACGGATCACCCTAAGTTGTCATTAGATGAAATGTTGACGAAGCCTTTGATCTTCTTAACTATTTCATATATAAGGTTTTAGAGGTTTGTAAAGAAACAATATCATGTTTAACCCATAAGCTGCCACGTAAAAAAAATACAATTGCGTGTCAGGCACACGTGACTGTGTGTTGACTATGTGTTAATGTTGTTCTTAACTGTAAAAAGGAATACATAAGTTACAATATCAGTATCATACTTACTTCTTATCAGATACGGTACGGCTTGAAGAGGAATCCTCTGTAGTGTCGTCATCGTAGACGCTTCCGGATTTACTGTAATATTAAATTTACCTAAATACTGATGCAACAAATAAATAACTTCATTTTGGCTACCAAAAAGAAAGAACTGAGAACCTGCAATTATACTTAATAGAGATATCGTTACACCGGATTATCATAGATCCTTTGGCTAACCTACGACATACCATTAGACTTAAATACGTCTAAACGTATAATTATAACCAATTAAAATAAATTATTTAAAAAAAATCTAGCAATAAGTAGGTAAATCTTGCAACGCGTTAACGCTACATGTGAAATCTTATAATTGCTTGTACTCTTAACAGTTGACTCCTACGATTTTGGGTGCTAACTTTGATTAAACTTGAACTGGTAATTTGTAGTTCAAACCCTTTGAGATGTGGACTAGTAATAAACAATCTAAAACTTGGCTTCACTTCCAATTACCTTATTGATTGCTTAGATATTATATTCATCTAAAATGGCCCTAATGTTTTCATAGGAAATTAAATTATCGAGTACGAGTCCGAGAAATGCCATATACTGTCAGAGCATTTTTGAGCATTTTCGTGTTACTCGGAAATGATTTGTATCTATATTTTGGTTAGAATAAGCATGTCTATCAATAATTTTGGAAAATTCAGATCAGTCAGAATAGATCAGCCAGTAGTCAATAAAAATTTAATAATAGGGTCCCAATCTTACCCTTTGGGTATGGAAACCAAAAACACAAAATCACATATAATATTTAAAAAAGTACTTTAAGGTAAAAGCAACTTTGAATCCTGCTTTTACATAAAGAGGTTCTTAATTTCTATACAATCAAATCTTCAAAGGCCTAAGCGACCCAGGTGCTCCTCTTAATAGGGGGCTAGCGTAACCAGGCAACTATTAAACTACAGAAGGTGCTTTTATATAAAACACTTTCATTTAACAGGTAGGTAGCTAAAGTTGTTGGAATTTATATGGATGCGAGGTCAATTGAACTTCATTACATTATTTGTTATAAAGTTCGTAACAATATTAAAGGGTGCTAGCTATTTTCGAGAAAAATAATATTCAAACTTCTCCTTAGGAGTGGTTTTAGTAATGCTGTTTTAATTACTAATATTAGAAATAAAATTACTCAAGTGCATATTTGGATCTAAAGAAAACTCAAAACATTGTGGCGGACCAATCAGCGCCACAATCCTGAATCGCGCTATCGAAGTTTTCTATGATCGGCACTATATATACGACATCTGAAATTCATACAAGTGGGGCTTCGGCCTGACCGAGCATACCACCTCGCTCGGTCGGAGATCTCCCTTTGGGGCTTGCCACCATATTACCACCACATCATCGTGCCATTTTCTATCCAACTGTAAAATATCGGAATTGAGATCACATTAAAAAATATGTGGGCAGAAACTAAATAAAATAAGCCTTCTTGCCACTCATTAAGATTCATGCATAATAGCAAAAAACGTGAAAATTTTGGGAAGACTTTTAATGCTTTTTCAAATCAATCTATCTATATACACTGGCAGACACATAAACTGCATCATAGTGCAAGATAGCTTTCAATGAAATATAATTAGTGAAAGTGCAAACTATTTTAATTTATTTAAACGATAATGCTAAGACTGGTTCTTAATCTGCTAAAAAAATCAATTCATGTGTGTATAGGTCAACTTTTCTTACTAAAAGAATCAAATTACTTCTTTTGCAGCTTTTTGGAATTAAAATGTGAATTGAACAAAAACGGCTTTATTATGAAAATTTTACAATACTAAGAAAAGAAAAAGTTTTATTTTATTTTTAATAAGGTGTATTACCTCCTCTTGCCCTAATAACTGATTCATGTCGGCCCGATCAGTGTTTTTAAATGATATTGCGGAGTATTGTCATGAAACAATACTCTTTCTTGTGACAATGCAACTCCGAGCTCCGCAACCGTTGTTGGGACCGGATTTCTTGTAAATACAGCTCTTTTCAGGTTGTCCCACACGTGTTCTATCGGATTGAGGTCCGGGCTACGTGCTGGCCAATCCACGGAACGAATCTCAACCTGAGTATAGTATTGCTCAACTTGTCTTGCTGCGAGCGGACGAGCATTATCTGCAGAGTGAAGTTTTCGCCTATAAATCCGCTAAAAGGTACCACATGGGGGTCTAATATCTCCGTTATATAGCGATGTGATGTTAAACCACGGTTACCACGGGCATGTGTGTCTGCGTCAATAAACACAAGTTCAGTTCGAGCATCCATCGATATGCCGCCCCAAACCATACAAGACCCGCCTCCAAATGGAACCCTCTCCTCAATGCAATTTTGAGCATATCGCTCTCCTCGTCTACGGTAGACTAGTCTGCGACTATCAGCACCGTACAAACAAGTCCTACACTCATCAGTGAATAATACGGAAGCCCATTACTCTTCATTCCAATTTAAGTGTTCACGAGCAACTCTAAGTCGAGCTTGCCTGTGAGCTGTAGACAAATTTGGTCCATTTGCTGGTCTGAAAGGTGTGATATCACGCTCTTTTAGCCTTCTTCTTATGGTTCGTGCGCTAACTGCTACGTCACGTACCTGGTGGAGCTCATTTTTAATGCTTATAGACGTTAAAAAACGATTTCTCAAGGAAGTTGTCACAATAAACCTGTCGTCACGAGACGTTGTCACCCGAGTTTTGCCGGTTCCAGGTCTTCTTTTGAATGAACCTGTCTCCATAAACCTTCTGTAAGCTCGGGAAACCGTAGACTGGTTTACATTTAAATCTGCAGCAATTATTCGTTGGTCTACTTGCTGCTCTAGAGCAACAATTTGTGCGGCTTTTTCGGACGATACGTCCACATTCGTGAGAGGAAAACGTGTTTAAAATGAAAACAGACTAGCAATTAAACAATTAGTAACAATAATTCAACATGTAGCAAAACAAAAAAACATAACCATCAATCACAACATTAACGTAACAACAGAGTTAATCTTTAGTAAATTGACAAGATTTCTTCTATAGAATATTTTCTTTCTTTTGTGACAGCGTATATATATGTATATATAGCCAGCCTTTATTTTCCAATACCAATAAATGTAAAAAGTTTGCATATTTTGTAATAAAATTTGATTGAATGTGTTCTTGCACTATGGCTTCCTTTTGTGACGTATAGGCCCACTAAGAAGGAATTTTGCGAAATTCACCCCCAAAAGGGATGAAAAGGGGTATTAACGTTTATATGTAACTTTTTTGTTTGTGGTCAGATCTGTTTGGAATTTCGTGATGTTGCTCTTTGGCATGATTTACTGAAACTCTAAATCAATATTTTCTAAAATTCGATCTTTTAAGGGGTAAAAAGGGGTACTAAACTTTGTATGGGGAAAAAATATTAAATGTGCGTTTCAACTTTTGTAAATGTAGTCCTAAAAGAAAATAAGTAATTCATGATTTTTCGATATTCAACCCCTAAAGGGATGAACGCCCCCGTTATGAATGTCTTTTTTTCAGAGTCAGACTCATGCTTGACCATTTTACTATGTGTTGTATATATTTTGAGAATGGTCTCTTCAAGATCTTTATTTTGATAGCAAACACCTCCTGCAGTCAGGTAATTACATACATAAATAGCCAAAATTATTATCCTTCCTTTTGGCTTCCCCGTAGTCGGGTAAAAAGGGTTTCGTTTCCATTTACTATTTCCACGCAAACTAAGTTGCGGGAACCAGCTAGTACATATAGATAAAAGGCAAAGCTGATTGACTGATGTATCAACGCACAGGCCAAAATCTTAAGTCTAGAAATTAGAAATTTTGCACACGTATTTCTCATACGACGTAGGCATCCACAAAAGAAGGATTTTTCAAAATTCAAGGGGTAAAATACCCCTATTTTAAAAGTTTGTATGAAAACTTTTACTTCTTAGACATATTTGCATGATATTTCGTATGAATTGAGTTGAAATAATGAGTTACGTATTTTACAGCGTTTTCTAATATTCAATCCCTAAGAGAGTAAAATAGAGGATGAACATTTTAAATTATTATAAAGATATCGTTTAAAGCCCAATTACACGCGGGCGAAGCCGCTGGAAAATAATGCTACTTTTTAATATTGTTGGATTTTTATCAAATTTTAAGGTGATTAAATCTATCTATAAGTATTTTTAAACAAACATACATAAGAGCAGAAAAAAATCCTAAACACGACCTCTTTTTGATAATTTTGGGTGAAGGTTCTGAAAAAATATTTTTGCTATAGTAAAAATCATTATTTATTATAATATTTTTTTTACCAATTTTAGATAAACATGTACTGGTAGCGCCACCTGGGTGCGTCGAACGCCACTATGAATGGCATCTCATCATATTGATAAAGCAGTATTCTAACCCCCTTTCCCCGCTCCCACGCTAACCGAAGAAATGCGAAGATTCGCGAAGGAGAACATTACGAGTGCGGTCGAGAGTGCAATGGCGGACAGCGTGTGTATTATTTTAGACTTTTCGCTATTAATTACCGCCCACGAAAGTGAAATATATTCCTATAGAACGAGATAAGAATTCTGGAAAGACTGAAGTGTTGTGAGCAGAAGGAAGTGACTAGACTCGAGCTGCAGACGCCCCGCACAGAAGCTGGTTCGGTAAGCGCATTCCTTCTACCTTCCCATTACATCTAATTATTACTGCATATTAACCTGGCGACGCCAGATACCTCCTGAAGTACAGTCCACAAAAATATCGAAGAGAAATTATTCGCTAATCGCCAGAAACGTGGCCCGCGAGGCCATGTACTATTACAATGTACTATAACAATGTAAATTTAATTTGGTCGTAAAATGGACCGATAAATTATAGCAAATTTATTTCAAATTTGTAAACGCGTCCCTAAGGTCAACAATCAGAATTGGGATCACATAGCGGACTCACAACTTGGTTACGGTCTTATTTCGAGTAGCCATTTCTGTTAGTGTATGTAGTGCACATCAGAAGTGCATTAACAGTAGGTAGAACGTTGGGGGTTATGCTCACAATTAAGTCTCAGTTCTTTATAGTCACGTTTGAGTGTTAGTTAAACAATCAGAAGTGGGATCACTAATGTACTCACAACTTGGTCGACGTCCTCTTTCTGTGGTCATGGTGCTGGTGCTGCGCCGAGGCGGTGTTGGCCTGGGCGCACGCCGCCGCAACTGCGCCCGCGGCCTCCACCGTCAGCTCGTACGCCGGCACCGAGCTGCAACAAATATACATAATAATATAATATGTAACACTCTATAAAAGTTCAAATGGAAATTGATCAGCATGGCATACCACTTTCGTGTAACTAATATCGCTACACGGTCCCCAAAACTTTGATGGCTTTTACTCGGTATTGAACTGTGCTATAGATAATTTTTTTATTGTTGATATGTTGCATAATACTATTCATTGCAATTTAATGGCTGATCTTTGATTATAATAAACTTCATTAACAAATTAATAAACAATACCTACAGCTCCCGTGTACAAGTATTTCTCTTGCAATTTTAACGAATTACATTTGCAAAAGCAATACGTGCAGTTTACTATATTTTGCGATTCAAGAAAAACTCATGGCGAACGCCCGTCGGCGAAACAAATAAAAATAGACGCTAATAATAAAAATAAACAATAATGTATATTTTGCCATTTGTGTCTTGTTCTTTTTGTCTATCGCAAGAAAATATGCGGTGTCGTTGATTTGGGGGTGTAGTGTATATGTAATATAGTATCTCACGTGTTGCCAACGTACATTTTTACAACAATCGTACCCATAGTTTAAGTAAACAACAGCTTTACATGATTGTCACAAGTTTTTACACCCTTATAACGTTACGATAAAACGTTAAATGTGCCTTAACGCGGTAATGCAATTTTCACCTGAAAAAGTGACTTTAATTAATTTAATTTCATCAATTATTTATGGATTTAAGTGATTGATGAAACGAAAAAACATTAACTTTTCGGCCAAAATCGCACTTGGGTTTGCGAGCAAATAGACAATTTTAATCTGGGATAATTTACGATTTTCGAATAATACATTTTTGACGTGTCACATCTTTGCTTTCGCTTTCTGGCAATTTGTGGGAATGATTTCGTGAAATGGTACGGAAGTGTGTAACAGGAATTCGCAGAAGCGCGCGCTGTTTGAATTTGACGAATGAGCGCGCGGTAGTAGCGTTGGCCGTCAGATTAGAATAAAACCTACTTCCAAAGTAAAAATGCACAAAAAAGTATGAAATAAAACTAATTTTCTAAATAATTCCCCTTTTAATTCGGCTCAAATTTTAACTATTTCTCTTCCTTGTCGGTACCAGCCAACTCGAATGTGAGCTCTATAAAATAATTATTTATCAGGATATTGTTTTGACTGGTACCGACTTCAAACTAATAAATATTGTGTAGAGAAATAGTTAAAATTTTAGGCGAATTTAATGGGGGAATTATTTAGAAAATAAGATTTATTTCATACTTTTTTATGTATTTTTACTTTGGAAGTCGGTTTAACTTTTTGTTTAAGAATAATATTGAATAGTTTCATTAAAAATATGTTCCACACGACACGCGACTGCTGTATGGCTCGCTCGTTTTTTTGAAGTGAAGCCTAAATTCAAACAGTATGTATTATTTGTAATGAGCGTTTTAATGTCCCCCCCCCCCCCCCACACCTTACTCCACAGTTTGCCAACATGTGGTGATTTCCCTTTTCTTACATTTCGCAGTATTATCTACGACTTATTGATTTGACTAATCTTCCTAATTTTACCTATATTCCAGGTTAATAGTCAGATAACTAAGGATATAAAATATGTTTCTGATGTTTATGAGATATAATGTTCTAAACCTTAAGTGCGCCGTCCTGCCTGGATTATTTTCGCAAGGCAATTAATTAGCTGACCTACCTACTCGTACAATCCGTAGTTTAACACAGATATGTCTAATTGTTTCTGTACCAAACAAAGTTATGCAAAATCTCGGTACACCCTGCGCGTTACGTGTATCGTTTACCGAGAAATTTTCTTAGTTTTCCTCGCGTATTGCTAGTAATATGAGTACGTTTCATCAGAGACGTGAACCGAATAACCTTGACATTGCTCGAGTGTAGTCTGTGCACATAATAACATATTATTGTTCTCAACTCACAGAATATATTAATTTGAACGCTTGCTACCTGCGGTTGAAACACACCTTGTAAGTAGCAATATTTACAATTAGTTTAATTATAGCTTTACGATGAACTTGAAACATTTCAAGATCATAATTTACTTTAAACCTACGCTTTTAATAAGTAATTACAAGTATACATTTTCCATTTGCATAAAGTTTATATCTAGCTTTTGCCCGCGGCTCCGAACAACCTACCAAAATTCATCAAAATACATGATGTCGAAGACAGATCGTACACCAGATCTTTTGAACCTTATGCCAAGAAATAAGGTCGAAAAGTGGTAAGCCGTATCTGTTTTCGACCGTACCTACATTGTGCAAAAAGTATAAAAAAAAAGGGTCCAACGATGAACATGTTCTACAAACTAACCAATTAGTTTAACAAGTGTATTGAAATAGCAAGTGTAAGAGGATGTTATAATATTAAACACCAGTTGACCTGTCACAATCGAGAATCGTTATCGATATTCGTTATATTATAATAATACTAGTTAATGTCTGCTTCTTCGACCGCGTAAATAAAGTATCCCACGGGAACACTATACTATTTCGGGATAAAAAGTAGCCTATGTGTTAATTCAGAGCTTAAACTACTACAATACTGGCAAATTTCATAGTTTTTGTGTAAAAGAGTAACAAACATCCATCCATCCATCCATCCACCCTCACAAACTTTCACATTTATAATAGTAGTTGGATCTATGGACGCTTCACACCACGCCAATCTGGCCCGTGGTATCAGAAGAATTTGTTTTACGGGGACTAGACATGGGTAAGTATATATTTTAATACTTTTATAACATACATATATTACAGACATTTAAGATTTTTATTATATTCAAAACATATTTAATACACATCCATGACCCAGGAACATTGAAACATTTTGTTCTCTCGAACCCGCGACCCACGGCCTAGACTGTTTCTCGCGATATTTTTCGCAAAAGGACTAGGGCTCTTCTTCTATAGTCGAGACTTCTCGAGATTCTAGAAGATGCCAAAGCTCGACACAGTCCTTGGAGCGGAGTCAAGTTTATCTTTTTTAACCGACTTCCAAAAAATGGAGGTGGTTATACGTTCGGCTGTACATATATATTTTTTATCCTTTTGGTACCTAGAGTCTGCCACGCCCGCGCGTTGCGACAAAGAATATTATAAGTATCTATTTATATTTATTATAGAATATTATATTTCTAACGTAAAGAATCGTCATTCAATAGACTTACGATAATAACTGGCTAGACGTAAGCGGGGTTCGCTGGTTTCACGTGGTTGTTCGTTTCGTGCTTTGACATAATTGACAACATAATTTCATAATAAAAAAGATTTGTCTGACTCGACCTTTGAAATTATTTCAGTGTGAACCATAGGCTTACGTCAACATAGCTGACATTGACCGGTGCTCGAGCTGTCATTTGTTTCTACAAATGACATGTCGCCCCTGGGCGCTGTGGTTACGGTGAATGGCTGATTGATAGATTGATGCACTGCACTTTGAGCTACTGTGTTAACAGTATGTACACTTGAATTAAGTGGACGGTCAACGCTCAAATCAAACTCCTTAGGTCGCCGAGCTGTTCGATATACATAGACCCCTTATTGTAAAGAATTTTGCTACAAAACGAGGTCTATTAATACTGGGGGCCTTCTGGACTTATAAACCTCTAATATACCTATGTAAAGATAGCTACCGTCCCGTTATATTATCATCATTCTGAATGCTAAATAGCTGAAGAGTTGGCTGTTGCCTATTGGGGTATGTCATCGATGCTTTCAAGATTAGAATATCAAAAAATTTAACAAAATAAAAATATACCGTACACGCTAAAAACTGTATGCTTCTAAGCTTCGTATTACATAGTTTTGGTTGTAACATTTTTATGTGTTTTGTATATTTCCTGTCAATAGATGATAATATATACCTACTCAATGGTTTAGATAAGTAACAAAACAACATTGTTAATAAGTAGGTAGATACTATTCACCGAACAAAAATTTCATACAAAAATCCTGTTGTATGTTAGAATTTTAGTTTGTTTACAAAATATTTAGTGGTTATAAAAATTACATAAATTTCTTCACCTGTGAGCGAAAAAATGTTTTTTTTTTCGACAAAAAGTTATAATATCGTGTCATTATTAAACTATTGTACAAGTTCCTCTTAGAATGACTTACGTAACATGTAATAGCATCTACTGTAACAGATTAATTAATCATTTCTTGATAATCCCTTCAAGTGACGTACTACTTGCCGGACAGAGTTGATCACAAAAAAATCTATTTATATTTCTATTTAAATAACTAGTTCTTGCCTACGGCTCCGCCCGAGTGGAATAATTGTCGTTCCAAAAAATTATAGCCTGTTTGTTTAATTATTCTATGATGCCAAAACCATACTGCAAAGCTTATAACTATACCAAATTTCATCCATTTAAATTTATAATTACAGAAGCTTGAAGGGCTGAGAGACAGACAGATATACAGATGGACGGACAGAGCTAAACTATAAGGGTACCTAGGTTACTTCGGAACCCTGAAATGTCATCCGTGTTAATCATTCACCATTGCGAGAGCACCTGTAGGTGTTATTTAAATATACGTTGTTTTCCTTCTCTTCATCTCGGTATTTATATGAGTAATCGATTATGTAATACTTATTGCAAGTACAATTACCTGCTACCTAACACAACTTACTGGTACCTGGAAACATAATAAGGTGCATAGAAGAGAGATACGTTTAATGTAGCCAGTAGATCAGTTAGAACTGACCGTGTATGGGCGTGGATTGGAATGACGGTTTGAGTTTATATACTGTTTATGTCATTAAGGAACTGCGGGCCGAATAGGTTACGTTTACGCCACTGTCAAATGTTCCTGCTAGGCTCACTGATCCAATCGAGGACGTCATTGGACGATAGGCAGTATGGTGTATGGCTAGTTTTAAATATGTTGTAATTATTAGCCATGAATCATGATTTATCAAAGTTTCTTTGTATTTAAATTGCAAATACCATTTATATTCATTATTCTATACATCAAAATGTAAGTAAGGAGGTAAAGCATCCTCTCATAAATTTTGAATTCAACTAATCGACTGCGCATTTTTGTCCGTTTACTAGATGAGTTGCCTGTATATAACAAGACATCTTGCACATTATCACTTCATCAAAGGGCGTGGTCCAAAAGTCATACAAAAAAAAAACCCAGCGCGACAGCAATGAAATGTTTTCCAACGGATTTACTTTAATTTAATCATATTTCATGACAGTACCAAAGAGGCCACCCTGAAATACGCGGGTAATGGGTATAGAAGTTATTAGCATGAATAAAATCCAAAATATCAGTAGGTGGAGATGTAGGTGTAGATATATTTGTTGGTGTAGGAAGTGTAGGAGTATGTAGCAGTGGCGTGCACAGGATTATGACACTGGGTATGCGGCGAAGTACTCGGTCACAAAAACTTTTTCGTTTATAGATTTTTAGCATAGCTACAGCCAAGCGACGGATCTCTAAGTCGAAACCATGCCAACAGAGCAAGTCTGAGATATACTACTATTCATGTACATCTTCTACGGCAACGCAGACATAACAGCGATCGATCGTCGCAGCGGAAGAAATTCTAATAAGTAAAATAATAAGCATATTTTAAAATATTATAACTACTCACCAGTCAGTCAGCTTCAATTTTCACATATACAAGGTTCCGGTTACTTGACATTACTATATCCCGATGTAAATTACTAAATAATATGCAAGGAAAACAATATAATTTAATCGTGTGTACACAACCACACAGCCAGTTATACGTTTCGTAACTTTTAACATGAAATTTTCGAGTTACATTATTTTTTTGCTGGTTTCATTGTTGTAACTCGGGTACACACCTACCTTTAGACAGAATTTGAATCTTTTCACTGAATGACAATTGTGAGAACTTGTTATTTTTAATTTTTAATAAACACACATTTTACATTGTAGTACATTGAAACTGTAGGCGTAATATGTACGAGTATACCCACAATTTCAAAACCAAGAAATACACCTACACCTACTACCTACACCGACCAACATATTATTACAAGCTTGTTTTTAATGTCTTTCGGAAATCGTCATTTTTCATACATCGTCTCACGTCTGTCGTTTCCAAAGAAAAAATAAAAAAAGTTACAAAACTATAATCCGACTACGTAATAAAAAAGGTGTCTAAAAAGGCCAAAACAAGAAAATAATTCAGATAGAAATCCAGAAATACATAGTTACAAAATTATAAAGGTAGAGCCGTAGTCGCACCCACTAGGGCCGGCCTCTAAACTGTAGTTTACACCGAGTCGCTAAGGCCTAGAGAAGTTTCTAGAATTATACCCCAAGACAGACGGCTGCGATTTGACATCGACTGTGCCGAACCTTATAAAGAAGGTGCGACCACGGCTCTACCTTGACCATTTTTGTACCTATGCTTTTCTGGATTTTTATCTGAATTATTTTCTTGTTTCGGCCTTTTTGGACCCCTTTTTTAGGGTTCCGTAATACTCAAGGAACCCTTATAGTTTCACTCTGTCCGTCCGTCTGTAATTATTTAAAAAATTATATATATATTATTATATATATTATTATATAGCCTATGTTACCCGCGGCATCCTTCTAAATCTATTGACACCTCATTTATTAAAAAATCGGACCAATAATTTAGACGCTACGAGGGAAAAACATAAATACATACATCATTACCCTTCCTTTTGGCTTCGTCGTAGTCGGGTAAAGACTATTCATGCTCATAACTGTTACACCCGACGTTTTTTGGATGTCCTTTTGGTGACAATAAACATGATTTAAAGTGAATATATTGGCATCTATTTAATTGCTGTCGACTCTGGGCCAATTTCGTACCATCACCTTTGCATTTTAAAATGAACCCTCGTTGGTTTTGGGTGGGCGGGGCGATTTGGGCGGGGCGAGAACACGCCCACTCGCCCAACTTCTTATCCACCTTCGAGACTAAGATGCTCAAGTATTTTATTAGATAATATCTACCAAAGTATTAGGCCTGTTCAATTTTCTAATACAACATATAGAAAGAAGACTCACATGTCTTATATACGAAAGCTATATTACCTTTATCCGAACCCGTATACAAGACATCCAATGGCATATCCGAGCAAATACCTTTAAGTGCCCTTTATATGAACTTCTATTGTTATTTCATTTTTAGGTCCAAAATATGAAGTGGCAGATACCACTTCTTACTGAGAACATACTTCTTACTGTCAACATGAATAATTAGGATATACAAATTTAAAAAAAAAGAATAACCTCCGAATTGTCAAGCAGTGAGCTAAGCTACATATAGCTAAGAGCACTCTCGATCATGTCAGCTTTAAAACAAAAAACTATATCAAATCCGGTTCATCCGCATTGTGATCTACGATGCCACGGACAGACACACACGAAGACAGACACGTCAAACTTATAACACCCCTCTATTTTCGTCGCGGTTTACTACAACCATAATCCATATAATAATGTATGGATTATGGACAACTAATAAAAATTACAACTTTTCCATGTAACCCACTTTAGAAATCGCTGCAACAGACTACTTAGATCATGTTTGTCAGGTGATTACGTCAGTTACGTCACGAGCGAGCGCGGGAAACCGCCATTTTTTAAGCCGCCGCTGTACGGCTTCCCGGTCGATATCAATCACTAATACAATAAAACTAATTAATTTAGGGGGCTACCCTTGAATTGTTTTACCATGTTTATGTTATGAGTTTATTTGCAGGATTTAAATTGGAGAAGGGATCTTGTGGGGTTTTGATTGAGATTTTCTGTGCCAAACTAAAAACCCGTTATTGTCAAGCAGTAAGCGAGCTCATAATGTTGCATTATAAGAAACCTCTCGATCACGTAAGTTTTCAAATAAAAAAAACCGAAGCAAGAGCATTTCCTCACGATGTTTTTCCTTCACCGTTAGAGCGTCCGTATGTGATCTGAAAAAATCTCTTTGGTACACGCCACAACCTGGGAATCGAACTTGCACTCTCTCGATCGCAAATCAAACGGTCTACTCACTAGTCCACGGAGAACCCTACTTAATCTTATCTACATAAATTAGTCGCGTTGTTTGTTGATGATACTACAAAGTAGAACTAGAGACCTGTGTTAAATTTCTACTTAAATTAATAAAATATGCTAATTCTTTTAGGAATTTATTTTTAAGAATCAAAAGAATGCGTCCGTCCAATTCCAATGTAAGTCTGAATATCTGTAGCGCACTCACGCTTAAACGTGAGAACGTAATTTGCTAAAATTAGGTACGGACTACGGGGTTAATAAAACCTTGGAAAGGACGCAAATATTTATATAGACAGGTATTTCTTTTGAGGTACTGAACATGTACCTAATTAATAGGGTAGATGACTACATGTAAAATATTGAATTGAATTGATATATTCAGAAATATTGAGCTATTACAACTTGGATGTTTCTCTGCTATTTGTAAACTCGCCCATACAAGACTGTCCTAAGTAAATATTATTAAATGTTGAGAATGTTTGTTAAAAAAGTGAAGGACATTATTAAATTAAAAATATCTCGTTAAAAAGCGCACTGATTTTCGTCCTGATTTTTGAGTTATAGACGATTTTATCTAAGATCGTGACAGGGGACTGTTGTAAACGCACATTTCATACTTAAACACTTGTTTTTATGAACAAAAACAAGTATTTAAGTAAGAAAGTAATCAAATTTTATTTGTGATTCTTACATATTACTTATATAAATAATTATTTTTGAAATAGATCAAGAATTTAGAACCTCTGCTAAATAATAATCACAACAACAGTAGGTAGTCAAAAAATATTTCGAATCCTTTTAATTTTAAAGTAAGTAATTAGCATTCAAACAAATCAGGCTTGACATTGCAGTTTAGAAAAAAATCTTACATTTAACTTATTTCTCAAAGACGGATATGAAAATAATAAAGTAATCTTCTCCGTTCTAGAGTACTCTCTGATCTGGCTACGTCTGGCTGCTGTAACTTCTCTAGTATTTAGGCAAAAATGACATCAAAAATGTCACCTTCATTCATGCCACACCACACCACCTGCCAGGGGACTGTAATTTTTATTTAATAAAAAAAAACATCTAAACTTATCACATTAACGAAAAAAATGTGGCTACATACTTAATAATCAATTATTTAAATCAAATAATTGTAATTAAAACTCTTAAAACTGTTTTAGCTTACAACCGAGACAATTGGTTCTCTAGCAGACTAGGCAGTGGCACTGAAAAAAATTAAGGTTGCCCGTTTAACTTTGCACCTGAACGAACTTCACACTGATTACTTTCCGTTTCACGATGTTAATGTTTAGTGCTAGTAAAAAAATTTACTGGCACTAAAGTGTAATTTGGGAAAAGGGACATACCAGAGGACTGTGCTTTGTGGTGTTTCCATTAAGTAGAGAAATGCCCAAATGATAAAAATTATAATATTTTATGTGCAGTTTAGTAAATAAATACATCTAAAAAGTGGAAAAAAGTTATTTTTTTGCTAAATTAGTAAACAAAACCTGCATCATCAGTTTACTTACATCATATACGAAAACATTCATTATGGTAAGTATGAACTTAAACGCACAAATTTCGGAGATATTTGCAAATATTATGTTCCTGCAGCCTTATATTTCATACACTTTTACCTAGACGTGACGTCACAGCTAGGTACGTGCGAAATTTTGTAAACAAATAGCTGTCTGTACCTTTGAAAATATTGACTTTGATATATACTGTTTCTTCTGAGAAGTTACGTACTAAAAAAGGTACTGCTTATCTCTAAAAGAAATTTCTTCCAGCATCAGCAGCATCTATGGAGATAAATTAGATGCGAAATTTCAGCGCAGAGCAGAGCTTAGAGCGTGCACAATTGCTGATGTAATTATTATTAATAAAGGCAATACTATAATATGGTTATAATATAATAATTATATACAATACATACCAATATAATACATACTAATAATATAATATAATATCTAATAATATAATTAAGATACCTAAATACATTAATTCAAATTAAAATTGTTTTCAACACAATCAATAAAACAACATCTAACCGTAACTATCTCTTAAAACCCTGGATGACACCAGCGGGCTCAGCATGGCTAAGGCATCGCAAGAAATGATTTTAAATAAGAAATTTTCCATCTAAAACAGTTCGTTGCAAAATACTTCTTAATCCATAGTAACAAGGTGGTCAATGGAAGTCAACGTTTCTAAATAGCCATAAAATTTATAATATAATAAATTCAAAATGGCTGTCGGGATATATTCTGTAAAAATTATCAAATTTACTAGTAAATGACTGAACGCAAAGAAACTATTTGTCTGGGACCGCCACGATGTGGAGTAGTTGACATTATTGTAAGACTATTTGACATTAAAAAAGAAAACATTTCTACTTTAGCTGTCAAAAGATGCCATTTTGTGAGCTCATGCTCGGGAAGAAAAGAAATGTTGTTTCTCATAACGACGATGCATCGACCTTGCTGCCATACAATAAAAACTATTTTGCTCCCAATAGTATTAATGTTTCTTCAATCTGTCATTTTGACGATTTTTCGGTGTTTCTAGGGTGCGCATGCTGAGCCTGCTGGGCTTTCACGATGCATTAAAACTAGAGATACCCTCGATAAGAAACTTAAAAATGAAAACGAAATAATGAAATAACAAAAATATCTTATATGAGGTATAGGAATTTTCTGCAATACAATTTAAAAAAATGTAAAAAACGAGTTTGATAAAGGATAGATTTATAAGGCAGGAACAAATTGTAGATTAGATTGGAACGCTATCCGAAATACTACTTTTATTGAGAAAGACAGTGTACCCAAAGAACATAAAAAAAGTAAGTAAGTAGTAAGGAAGATATTAATGAAATTTGACGACCTCTGTGTCTCAGTGGTTCAGCGCGTTGGAGCTTAAGCCGGGGGTCGCGGGTTCGAATCCCGCCGAAGGAACAAAAAGTTTTTCTGTGTTCCTGGGTCATGGATGTTTATTAAATATGTGTATAATATAATAAAAATCTTAAGTATATGTATAGTATAAAAGTATTAAATATACTTCCCGTTTTCTGGTACCTGTAACACAAGTTCTTCGGATACTTACCACGGAGCCAGACTGACGTGGTATAAAGCGTCCATAGATATTATAGATATTATTAATGAAATTAATTTATATTTCGCTCAAGATGGCGTAGTGACAATAGTGTTTTAAGCTAAAATTCGCTCTTTTTGCTACCAACTTCTGAATTAGAAGTAAAATCAATTTTGTCGACTCTGCGCCCAGATTGTGCTACAGTACAAAACTTGAGATTCCTCATGCCCTGTAGGGCATGAGGAATCTCAAGTTTTGTACTCAAGAGTTTCGCATATATTCTCATTTCTCTCTTAGTCCACATTTTTATTTCACTCTTTGAAGTCGGTAAGAAATCATACATACATACATACAGGTCAAACTGAGAACCTCCTTTTTTCGTTTTGGAAGTCAGTTAAAAAAGTTAAGACCTATCAAAACACCAGTCGCGCGTCATCATAACCTTTCTTGATAAATGTGCAAAAGGCATCAAAAGCAAAAAGTTAAGGCCGATCAAAGCAGCAGTCGCGCGTCACTTGGTGTTACTTGTTGAAGAGTTCCATGGTGGTATCTATGAAGATCTTCATCTGACCTTGAAATATTGTATGGCGATGAACTTCCCTGATAAATGTGCTATTCAATGGTGAAAACCGTCCAAATAGCATCAGTGGTTCTTGAGAAAATCGCGGACAAACATACATACATACGGATCAAACTGAGAACCTCCTTTTTGTATTGTCGGTTAAAAACATTTTTTTTGTCTCACATCATAAAGTAGATAAGTAAGTCGACGTCTACATTGATTTTAATCTCAATATTTTACAAACATCCGTCATCCTTCAATAAGGTCGAAAAGGCGACAAATTTGTGGACAATTATGCTACTTTGCTTATCTCTACATAATATAATCTTACAGATTTATGCAGACCAAAATTCTACGAGTCTTGAAAAAGCGTGGCCCCTTTCATAGGACCTTACGACTAAGCTATATAAAATATAGGATTCATTTATTTAAATTTATCCGTGATTCAAAACAAGTGCAAGTAGGTACTTATGTAGATAAGCGAACCAAAGCGCCAAGGATAATGAATACTATGGTTGACTTGCAAATGATGCATGTTCTGCCAACTGAGCTACATGTAGAGAAAGATGTACAATTGCACATTAGACTGGGACTATATGATCCGGAATCCAGCGGGCCCGGGAAAATTCAGAGCACTGAAAATAGAACTCTGCGCTAATACAGTAAAGTTGAAAATCGAAGTGTCGAGCTGTCATATATGACATTGACATTTAGCTAAAGCCTATCATAAAGTAAATGATTTTATTAATGATAGCACACCTTGGGAATGAGGTGGCCACCTGCAAGGCTACTTCTAAATTACATTTATTATTGCACTCTTGTTATGTAGTTTTAGTCATAACATTGTTATATATACCTTTTTATTTTAAAAGAACAATTTTCCATCTTTTTGATAAAAGATGGCCTCGCGCGAGTTTCTTACGCCGGTTCTTCTCACCGAGCTAGTTCCCGAACCGGTGGTAGGCATCATGTAGACACAACGTTCAGAAAGTGTATAAAGATACCAATTTTTATTTATTTTTTTACTTTGACTCGACACTCGTGTGTTCGATTTTCATCTCTATTGTATTTAGCACAGAGTTATATTTTCAGTTCTTTGAATTTTCCCGGGCCTTACGGATTCCGGATCATATAGTACCAGCCTTAGATTGCACGATACATATTCACTAACCTATATATTAAATTCCAATGCAAGTGGCGAGAAACATGCAAAGCTAGCGCTAGTAGTATTAGTTATGCCCGAAGACGTTGCGCAGAACTTGCACAAGCATTTATCAAAAGTAATTGCACCAGCGTTCAAACGTAAAGTTGATCATGCATGACTTTGTGAAGTGCCAGTTCATTACTCCATATAGACAATCATGAACAAGCGTGTGGTTTTGCGTTAACTGTTAAAGTCCTTAATTCAAGAGCTAAATGAAGTGTAAGCCGAGGAATTAATGGAAGAAATAAACTAACCAAGAGCATGTCAGGACATGTCTAGGGAGGTCCGTAACTATCAACGCGCAATAGGTTTTCTTTGAATTACTTTAAAAGTTATTGTCCGATTTCGTTCAAAATAATTTTAATAAAGAGTTTTAGTTTATCCTACATTCATGGAAACTTACAAGTTTCTATCTCCTATAGTTTAGAAATGCCAGAGTGTGGACTATCTTATAAACCACATTGGGGTCCGATTACTCGAAAATGGGTGACTTTGTAAAAAAATCATTTATGAAACCTTGTCTTTATTTTAAAAGACCTTTACAATAATACCCCACACGGTGAGGTAAAAAAAATTATTTTTAATTCCCACTTCACATGTATGGAGAGCCACCCCTAAAATGTAAAATTATTATTATTTTATGATGCCGGAACCGAGATCTATACACAATCTTTAACTTTAGCAAATTTCATCAATTTGTATTCAGCTAGAAGCGGGGACAGACAGACAGACAGACGGACAGACAGACAGACGGACGGACGGACGGACAGAACTAAACTATAAGGGTTTCTTGATTATTAGGGAACCCTAAAAAGGAGTACCTAGTTTATTTTGCACGCCACTTATTGATTGTTGACGCAATATAACAAAACACTTGCTCGAACAACACAACAAATTTAATTAACTGGTGCTAGTAGGTATGGCTCGCGTTGACTCGCTCGAGTAGCACTGGCGCCGCCTCCGCCCCGAGGAAGTTAACCTTGGTATAAAAATTATGTTATCTCACTCGTTCTTCGTATTTGTAGCGGAAGAATTAGCGCCAAAATCCTGAATCGCGCTATTTTTCTAAGATCGGCGCTATACCTATATACAACATCTTACTTTCGGCCTAAACCAAGCATACCATCTCGCTCGGTCGGAAACCTCCCTTTGGGGCTTGCCACTATATTCTTACATATTTATGAAGGAGATGGCATGATATTTTAACCCAGGATTAACTTTAACCTAGATCTGCGCAAGAGGGCCTTAGACTTTCAATTAGTTATAAATGAATCGACTTGATATCATAAACTGATTTTGGTGTTTGGACCAATAAAAACATTTGACGTTGGTTTGACGACATTTTGCTGTTTTAACATATCGCGACTGCATCGAAAACTGTATTATTGTAAGATTTAATTAGCAGAATACTGAAGTACGTAGCACCTAGGCCGTTATAGTTGCAGTAGATTAGTAAACAAGAAAACTTCGAAGCGAGCGCATTATCCACAGTTTAATCCGCGCATCACGTGTGAACGCAAAATAAAACAATATGTCGCTTTTTCGACTACAAGTACTACCGTTCCACGCGCCAGTCCAAACGACAGTCTAAGATCTTCTTGGTCACATTTACACGCACAGTTTGGAAGGGAAGTACGTGCCCACTTTTTTTACCCATCTTCACAACTTTTTTAAAACAAATATTGAAACAAAAAAATTCCACGATGTAAAAAGTTTGACGTATCCATGGATTAGCCAATCGGAACGCTGAACTTTTAATTGACAAAGATAAAATAACGCTAACGATCTGGAGGAGTAAAGTGAAAATAAAAAATATTTTAACGACGATAATTGGCTATTTCCTTTGTTTAATATAACGAGTATAGTAATAATTTATTTTAGTACACCAATCTTTGGCGTCGTAGACGAGAAGACGGCGACTTCTGTTACCCTAGTAGGTATTATATTTTATACACTTTTAAATAATCTTGACGTCACAGTTAGGTGCAACTTTTGTATGGAGCGTTTTCGCAATACTTGCGAAATTTTGTAAGCAAATCGCTGTACCTATGAAAATATAGATTTTTAGAGTTCCGTAATACGCAAGGAACCCTTATAGTTTCGCTCTGTCCGCCTAGCTTCTGTAATTATGAATATAAATGGATGAAATTTGGTATAATTGAATACTGTGTATAGATCTTAGTTTTAGCATCATAAAATAATAATTTTACATGTAAGGTTATAACCCCATCGTGTGGGGTATCGTTGAATAGGTATTTTAATATAAAGGCAAGGTTTCATATATATGGCTTTTTTATAAAGTCAACCACTTTCGAGTAATCAGCCTTCAAAGTGTTTTCCCCCCCCTGGCATTTCTAAACTACGAGACTGAGAAACTTGCAATTTTTTATGGTGATATATCATGCTAAAAATTCTTTAGGAAAATTATTTTGAACGAAATCGGACTGTAACTCTTGAAGTAATTTGAAAAAAAAAACCTATTACGCGTTGATAGTTACGGAACCTTCCTTAGACATGTCCTGACATGCTCTTGGTTAAATTATTATAAACTGTGTCCCTTGAGAACTTACTACACACATATATGCAATTAAAAAATACAGTCGTCTAGCCTATTGTGACGATAAATGGGAAATTACAAATTTAAAACTTCTATAGAGTATTTTTTTATCATGTATTGGAAATTGGGATGTAGTGCGACATTCTCTTTACGGTTCCGTACCCAAAGGATAAAAACGGGACCCTATTACTGAGACTTCGCTGTCCCTAAATTTGTCCGATGGTCTGTCACCAGGTTGTAGCTTATGAACGTAGACAGTTGAAATTTTTATAGATAATAGGTATTTCTGTTGCCGCTGTTTCAACAAATACCTTAAAAATAAACCAGAAAAAAATACATATTTAGGTTGGCCTCCTACGCAACAAACGTGAGGTTTTGCCATTTTGTATGGAACTCTTCTTCTTCTTCTCTTCTTCATTCTCTCTTCCATCTCGCACTTGTCCGGTTTCTTCTTTACGAAGCAGCAGTTCAGATTTCATCAGAACGCAAGCTAATTATAGACAATCATCTGTTGTTCTAGGTGACCGGTGGACACAGGGCACATCTTATATACAAAATGTTATTTCCCTACAGATATATACGTACAGCGGTACGTACCGATTACTAACTAATCAAATAATTACCTATTATGCACTTACTTTTATTTTAATCTGTCAGTGAAATGTCAGTTTATGCATTTTAAATTGGAAGCGCGCACTGTAAGGACTTAGTAACTGGCAATCCAGGCAGTATTTGCTTTTGTGTTTTTTAATGTAATTCTGTACCAATTTCTAGTCGAGACCTAAGTGTTACAGCAGGTACAATCTAGGAACAGCCTCTTGAATGTAATCGGTTTCTCGAAAACAGCTACAGGTGTTACCATGTAGTATGCAGTGAGTTTTGGGGAAGAAAAAGCGATCTAGCTACTTCTTATCCCTGGAAACTGCGTATTTAAATCTGTTTATGTCTTTCTAATCCGGAACGTCGTGGGTTCGAATCCCGGTCAGATAAATGTTTTTGTAATTATTTTAATTTTTTTGGTGTGTAACATCTTTCCTCTCGCTTTCCTGCAATTTGTGGGTGTGATTTCGTGAAATGGGACGGAAGTGTGTAACAGGATGTCGCGGAAGCGCGCGCTATTAGATCGCTCGGTGGCAAATTGGCCGTCAGATTCGAATAAAATATTTCAGTATTTAGCTTTTTAAATTTTGACGTTGATTTCTGTCACTGCATATTGGAAAAGTTTCCGTATTTTTTATTACTTATATTACTAGAAAATCTTACTAAGCATTGTTTTTTTTTAATTATTTTCATAAAATGTTACATATCATATGCTGCGACTACTGTAACACTCGTTGGTTTTTAATCTATTAGAACTCCGAGCAAAGCTCGGTTACCCAGGTACTAAATAACTAAAAGACGACGTTTTCGCACCTGTATTTTCACGTTTTACCGCGATTACGGTACATTCTCAAGCGATCAGGAAACGTTGTTCTCATCTCTTTAATTACTAACAGAGCTAAGCCGAAGGCCGGAGTTAGTTATAGACAATTATCATTCAGATTAATTCCCATTAAAGTATTAACAATATTGTAACCTGTTATTTACCCGCTAACAAAAAGAGCATGTCCGGACATGTCTAAGGAGAGTTCCTTAACTATCAATGCGCAATAGGTTTTCTTTTTATTACTACAAAACTAAGTTATTGTCCGATTTCGCTCAAAATAATTTTCCTAAAGAGTTTTTAGCATGATCTATCAGCATGGAAACTTACAAGTTTATATCTCCTACAGTTTAGAATTGCCAGGACACGGACAACTTACAAACCACTTCGGGAGACTGATTACTCGAAAATGGTCGACTTTGTAAAAAAGTAATGTATGAAACCTTGCTTTTATTTTAAAATACCTATTCAACGATACCCTACACCATGGGGTAGAATGTAAAAATATTTTCATTCCCACTTCACATGTATGGAGAGCCACCCCTAAAATATAAAATTATTATTATATTATGATGCCAAAACTGAGATCTATATACAAACTATAACTATACCAAATTTCATCCATTTATATTCATAATTACAGAAGCTAGAAGCGCGGACAGACACATAGATAGAAAGCCAGACAGACAGATAGCCTGACAGACAGACAGCCAGATAGACAGACAGACAATCAGACAGACAGACGGACGGACAGAGTGAAACTATAAGGGTTCCTTGCGTATTATGGAACTAAAAACGAGAGTGCTTTAGACCACACGACTGAAGTGAAACCACAAGGGTTCCGAAAAGTAAACTACGGAACCCTAATATGCACCCTGTATACTATATATTTTTAACCCCCGAGTCCCGACGTAAACAGAGGGATGTGATAAGTTTCTGTCTGTGGCATCGTAACTCACAAACTGATGAACCGATTCTGATCTACTTTTTTTGTTTGAAAGCTAACATGACCGAGTGTTCTTAGCTATAGCCGATAACTCAGCATCATCAGCTCGCTAAGTGCTTGACAATTCGAGGGGTTACTTAAATTTTTTAATTTTTAACCAACTTCCAAAAAAAGGAGGCGGTTATAAGTTCGGCTGTATATAATATATTTGTGTGTTCAACGATAACTCCGCCGTCTGTTGACCGATTTATACGAACTGTTGAACGATTTAAGGCATAATCCAAAGTTGGGCCCGTTGTCACCAAAGTGGTGAGCTGACGATGGGATCCATGAGGAATCGAGGGAACTCCTCGAAATTTATATGGACACATAGTGATATCATTTTTTTCTGACTTCACAAGCATATTATGGTACCAAAAGTAAGATTTTGCACCAAGGTATATATACCATGGATCCAAAAGTATTGAACAGAACTCCTGAGTCCTTATAGATACTGCAAGCATATGCCACCATGCCACTTACAGTAATCTTCATCACCACCATTTGCACACGATACACCAACATATTATTATGGTGACATTATGCTTGAAATTATGCTATTGCCAAAATTATATTCGTGATCAACATTATCACTTTAATATTATATTATTTTAATGCTTACTGCTACATTTTTTCCGCCGACTATTTTATTATTTTTATTATTATATTATTATTATTATTATTTTTATTATTATATTTATGATTATTATTATTATCTATTGGAGTAGGTACTCCAATAGATAATAATAATAATTATTCAATAATATAGTATCTTGAGTTTGTTTCGCCGAGAGAGTGAGAATACCGGAGGCTTTTTTGTAGTCGTAACTTTTTTTTATGTATTAATAATAATATAATAAAATATATTACTAAAAAGGGAAAAAATATAATGTTTAAACAAAAAATTAAAACCGACTTCCAAAGTAAAAATACACAAAAAAATATGAAAGAATCCTATTTTCTAAATAATACCCCTTTTAAATTCGGTTAATATTTTAACTTTTCTCTACTCAATCTGCAAAATTTTGAAGCCATGAATACCAGCCAACTTGAACGCGAGTCTATAAATAAAATATTGTTTTATTAGGATGTTGTTCGGGCTGGTACCGACTTCAAAATTATGAAGATTGAGTAGATAAATAGTTAAAATTTTATCCAAATTTAAAAAGGAAATTACTAACATACCTATTTATAAAGTAAGTTTCATTTCATACTTTTTTGTGCATTTTTACTTTGGCAATCGGTTTTCTTAGATTAGTTTAAAAATAAGAATGTTCATTAAGTCTTGTTATCTCCTTTTATATTTCATAACATTACATGCCCGCCTCAAGATATAGTTTGAATTTCATAATTATGTAACGTTCATATGTACCTAATCTTTCATTTAAGTTATACCTACTACCAACTAAATAAACCTATTTTATAAGAATTAAGATTTGCGCATATAGCCAAGTATTATGAATCAACTAGTTAAGGGTTATTGATAGCTAAACAAGACTGGCAATCATGCGGTTTGATCTTTGTTTGTTTAACTGGTATCGCTGACGGCAAGTTGGAGCCTTGTAACTATGCTTTGTATGCTCTATATTTATAGGCAACTAGCTGTTCCCCGCGGCTCCGCCCGCGTAAATACAGTATCCCAAAGTGTACTTTTTCGGGATAAAAAGTAGCCTATGTTTTAATCCAGAGCGTAAACTACTACCATAACAAATTTCATCGAAATCCGTTTAGTAGATTTTGCGTGAAAGAGTAACAAACATCCATCTATCCTCACAAAGTTTCACATTTTTAATATTAGTCTACTGGCTTTTTCGCGCGACTTCGTCCGCTGTAGTAGGAAACAGCACTTTTTTGTTTTTTCATGTCGGAAAGTTGAGCCCATAGTAAAAGTTGCTTATATTCAAGAGTATATTCACTCCTGAAAGTTTGGACACTGCCTGAAAAAGCTCCCGGTATATTATATTAAGTATACTGTTTAAAATAATAATGTAATAATAAATAATAAATAAAAAATGTAAAATGTAATAATTAATAAATATACGTTTAAAATGCGGTCGTACAATTCGTACAACCCATTTGTCAAATTTTCAAACATTACGTAATATAAGACTATAAAACTTTTCCAAGTAGAAAATAATTTCACCCTCAACCCGTACATGACAAAAGGGCCACGTGACAAGCCAATAAATTACTAAGGCTTTGGATCTCGCAACTTTCTTATTGCGTTACCGTCATTTGAGTGTAGGTAACCATTTTCAGGGTTCCGTAGATTACGTCTCGGAACCGTCCGTCCGTCCGTCTTCGGCCTACCATCCAAACAATCAGTGATAGAAAGATGAAACTTTGCATGGATATGTGTATTTACCACATCGGCAAAGTGCTAAAATAAAATCACGATAAATATTTTTTTGGGGTCCCCCTCCCCTACACGTAAAGCGGGAATGATTTTTTTCCTCGCATCTACCACATAGTACTACCCCCCCCCCCCCCCCCCCCTCTAAAAGCTTAACAGCTGGCTCGAAATTTTCCGAAAATATTCATGATGTGGTGAACTATAAAGGAACACTGTAGTGTATGTGGGTATTTGTATTATCTCGTGCATTGACGTCACAGATGACAGTGATATTAGACGTCAGTTAGTCATCATGTAGCCGTTGGACTGTATATAGCAATTTCGTACGATTTGTCAAATCGTACAAACACTATAACGGCTTACGTAGCTTTGTTAGTTTAGGAGCTGTAGATGCCTAATATGTAGAATGCGCTTACTTGGAAAACTTCGTTCAGAAATTACGAAATAATAAGTAAACATGTAAAATATTAAAATATTAGTGTAATGGTACGGAACTGTTCGTGCGCGAGTATGACTCGCACTTGACGTGTTTATTATTACATTTCTGTGATTCAACGACTTTATATAACTTTTTTTCGATTATTTACTCATTTATTATACGGTTTTTACAAGGCAAGAGGGACAATATCTATGGACGCTTCACATCACGTCAATCTGGTCCCGTGGTAAGTTCTCGAGGAACTCGTGTTACGGGTACCAGACAACGGAAATATTAGGTCCTTACATATGAAATTGGCGTTTTGTCATGCTGACCACTTTGATCTCAAATATATCTTCTTAGGTTAGGAATTTCAAATTTACACCGCTATTTCCTCATGGATTTGTGTTTCAAAAACCGTCATTCAATTGTTTTTTCTCTTTTGGTTTTATCTTTGCATCACTCTGTTTACAAAATTTAAAACTTGAAATATCGTATTATTTTCGAGTACGAGTTCCACCGTGGCACTAGTGCTGCAGAAACGGCTCGAAGCATTAATGATGTGTATGGCGGCGGTGTCGCAAAAGAAAACACAGTGTGTTTTTGGTTCCAACGTTTTCGTTCTGGAAATTTCGACCTGCAGAACAAGCCCCCTGGACGACCGGAGACCAAAGTTGATAATAAAGAATTGAAGGCTATTGTGGAAGCGGATCCATCGCAAACCACGTCCGAGTTAGCTGCAGGCTGCGCTGTTAGTGACAAAACTGTTTTAATCCACTTGAAGCAAATTGGGAAGGTGAAAAAGCTTGAAAGGTGGGTACCTAATGAATTGAGTGCAGCAAACCGACAAACGCGCGTCGACTGCTGCGTTACATTACTAAACTGACACAATAATGAAGGGATTTTAAATCGAATCATTACCTGTGATGAAAAGTGGATCCTGTAAGATAATCGGAAACGCTCATCGCAATGGCTGAACCCTGGCGAACCAGCCAAAGCCTGCCCCAATCGAAAATTTACTCAAAAAAAAAAACTTGTGAGCGTTTGGTGGATAAGTGCCGGTGTCGTTCACTACAGCTTTCTTAAATCTGGTCAGACGATTACGGCAGATGTCTATTGTCAGCAACTGCAATCATGATGGAAAAGCTAGCCGCTAAACAACCGAGGTTGGTCATTCGCTCTAGGCCACTGCTGCTTTAGGACAACCCTAGACCGCACACTGCACAACAGACGGCTACCAAATTAGAGGAGCTTCAATTTAAATGTCTAAGACATCCACCGTACTCCCCGGACTTTGCTCCAACAGGTTACCATTTTTTTCGAAATTTGGATAACTTCTTTCAAGGGTAAAAATTTAACTCCGATGGGGCAGTCCAAAGCGCCTTCAAATATTTTATTGATTCCTGTCCGAATTGTTTTTTTAGTAAAGGAATCAATGAACTACCTATGAGATGGCAAAAGTGCATAGATAGCAATGGTATATACTTTGATTAAATAAATATATTATGTTTAAAAAAATCGACTTTATGTTCCTCCTTTACAAAACACCAATTTCATATGAAATGACCTAATGTAAAAGCATCAAATATATATTTTTCCGTTGTCCGGACCCGTAACACAAGTTCTTCGAGAACTTACCACGGGATAAAATTGACGTGGTGTGAAAGCGTCCAAAGATATTATGTATTCCTAGCTTTAACCCGCCGCTCCGCCCGCGTAAATATAGTATAAAAAGTAGCCTATATTTTAATCAAGGGTCTAAACCAAATTTCATCGAAATCCGTTCAGTAGTTTTTGCGCGAAAGAGTAACAAACATCCATCCATCCTCACAAACTTTCACATTTATATTAGTAAGTAGGATGTTTACTCTGGAAATGGCGACTCGATTAATATAGAATTGCGCCGACCAACGACAGATCACAGGACATAATTAAACAATCAAAAAAGAAATGCGATACGTCCCACTATTCCTGTTTCAGGTATCCAATATGGTTTTCATTTCACCAATTTCAGGTTTCACGAAATGGAATGGAATCCTCGTATGAATTACAGCGTCCACATTTTGAATTTTCTTACGAAACTACTACAGTGTAGTTTTTTATGTCGCGACCACCAAAACCGCTAGTGGGAACGTAGATACTGTCATGCAATAAGGGGAGATGACTACATCTAAAATATTTAGTTTCATTAACATGCTCAGAATACTGAGGCGTTACTACGTGGTAAATGTAAAAAAATATAATATTAGGTCATTACATATGAAATTGGCGTTTTGTAAAGGAGGAACATAAAGTCGTTTTTGACGTGACAACGTCTTATTATTCGATGGAGCCGGCTGCACGCACGAAAAAACATGATTCATGCGGCGTTACCTCGCTATGCGGTGTTACCTCGTCAGTAAACCGACTTTACAGACAACCGATTTTTTTTTAAAACATAATATATTTATTTAATCAAAGTATATACCAATGCTATCTATGCACTTTTGCCATATCATAGGTAGTTCATTGATTCTTTTACTAAAAAAACCATTCGGACAAGAAGCAATAAAATATTTGAAGGCGCTTTGGACTGCCCCATCGGAGTTGAATTTTTTCCATGTGCAAAAAGTTATCTAAATTTCGAAAAAAATAGTAATCTGTTGGAGCAAGGTCGGGGGAGTACGGTGGATGTCTTAGACATTCCAATTGAAGCTCCTCTACTTTGGTAGCTGTCTGTTGTGCAGTGTGAGGTTTAGCGTTGTCCTGAAGCAGCAGTGGCCTAGAGCGAATGACCAACCTCGGTTGTTTAGCAGCTAGATTTCCAGCATGATTTGCAGTTGCTGACAATAGACATCTGCCATAATCATCTGGCCAGATTTAAGAAAGCTGTAGTGAACGACACCGGCTCTTGTCCACCAAATGCTCACAAGTAACTTTTTTGAATCAATTTTCGCTTGGGGCAGGCTTTGGCTGGTTCAACAGGGTTTAGCCATTGCGATGAGCGTTTCCGATTATCGTACAGGATTCACTTTTCATCACAGGTAAATCCCTTCATTATTGTGCCGGTTGAGTAATGTAACGCAGCAGTTTACGCGCGTTTGTCGGTTTCTTGCACTCAATTCATGAGGTACCCACCTTTCAAACTTTTTCACCTTCCCAATGTGCTTCAAGTGGATTAAAACAGTTTTATCACTAATACCTGCAGCTAACTCCGACGTGGTTTGCGATGGATCCGCTTCCACAATTTCCAGAACGAAAACGTTGGAACCAAAAACGGACTGTATTTTCTTTTACGACACCGTCGCAATACAAATTATTAATGCTTCGAGCCATTTCTGCAGCACTGGTGCCACGGTGCAACTCGTACTCGAAAATTCAAGTTATTCGATAGTTCGATATTTCAAGTTTTCCATTTTGTAAACAGAGTGACGCAAAGAAAAAACCAAAAGAGGAAAAAACAAATGAATGACGGTTTTCGAAACACAAATGCATGAGTAAATAGCGGTATAAATTTGAAATTGGAATTCCTAACCAAATATATCTTGGAGATCAATGTGACCAGTACGACAAAACGCCAATTTCATAAGTAAGGACCTAATATTTTATGTGTACTTTATTAATAGACACATCTTAAAAGTACGAAAATGTTTTGTTTTTTGCTAAATTAGTAAACAAAGCTACATCATTAGCTTACTTACATCATAATTCATAATATAAAAAAAACATTCATTATGGTAAGTATGAACTTAAACGCACAAATATCGGAGATATTTACAAATATGTTCCTGTGGCCGTATACTTCATACACTTTAACCTAGTCGTGACGTCCTAGCTAGGTACGACTTTAGTATGGAGCGTTTTCACGAGACTTTCGAAATTTTGTGTACAAATCGAGCTGTACCTTTGAAAATATTGACTTTTCACATACTGTTTCTTCTTAGAAGTTACTCATATTTAAAAGTAGGTACTATTCATTTATGCAATCAAAAATATTCAGTCATCTAGCCTATTTCACTTATTTATTATCTAAACTATAAATAAGTTATTGTAAAGCTGATTTTTTTTTTTGTAGGATGGATTTCCAAATTTAAATTCAATATTTTTTAGATGAGAGCGGGGGGCGGCGGCAAGTAAATCTGGCACTGTAAATATCATAGAAGTAATTCAAAAATGGAAGCATAACCCAGTCTCACAAAACAATAAAGGCACAAACCCTTAAGAGTGAAAGAGAAAGCGAGGTATTTTGGTTGTTTTTTTAATAGTACGAACGAATTGCGACATTATTGCAATGTAAATGACATTTTGACATTGCTAGGTAGTCACTTAGACTTAAATTTTAAGGAAAGCTTGACATCTACAACAATTGAATATCCATAGTTCATTAATTGGTTTAAGAAAAAACTTTTGAGTACAGTTTTACGAGAATTGTGCGAAAGGAAAAGTATAAAATTAGGCACAGTTAAACTTTATGTGAAGGAAGGTATGCAGAATGCTAATATTTTTGTAAATATGAATTATAATGAAATTTTGACCACAGGGCGACCTCTAGTACATATAGATTACCGAAGTGTGAAAACGTGTGGGAGAGCCACGCTTCGGCACGAATGGACCGGCTCGACCGGGTAAATACCACGGCCTCACAGAAAACCGGCGTGAAACAACGCTTGCGTCGTGTTTTCCCGAGTGAGTGAGGTTACCGCAGGCCCAAGGGAGGTTGGGGATTTTAAGGACTGGGAAAGCTGGTCGCAACACCAGAGGAGTTACAAGTGTACTCCTCTGGTGTTGCGAGTGTCCATGGGCGGCGGTAATCTCTTACCATCAGGCGATCCGTCTGCTCGTTTCCTGGTTAATTTCATTAAAAAATGCTCGTGGTTAGGTTATCATGTTACAAGCATGTTACAAGTTACATTGGGCTAGTGACCGAATGACAACAACCCAACAAATCTTCGTGTCCGTCCGGTTCGTAGAAAACTTTGTGTCCCTCCGGTTTGTAGAAAAATACCTATAAAATTTTATCACTGATATAGAAGTGTATATAAAAAAATATTTAATGAGTTTGTCAGTGATATGTTCGCAACTGCGATCAATATTTTGTTTTCTGTCCAGCGTATTCAATTTCCGCACGGTTCGTACGTAGCTTTAAATCACAACAAGATTAGAAGAATATACACAGATGGAGTCATGTTATTATGTACCAATATTTCACATGTTCACTTATAATTTCGATTTCGTTATTTTTATGTACAAAGTTTTGGAAATGCGCTTACTTGGAAGTAAACGCATTATACAACAAAATACAAAAGTCTCTATACTCCAAGAACTACGAAAAAGATGTCTGCCGCCACAGCTTCCATCAGACGATTAAGTAATTTTCTGACAGTCGCGACAAAATCAATCTAGCTCAAACTCTTCTCTTTCCAATCGTTGACTATGCAGATGTCCGCTACTGAGATCTTAGCGTACACCTTCTTTCTTCCCTTCAACGTCTTAAAATTTTGTGTCGGACTTATTAAAGCAAAAATTGATATATTTTTTTATGAACTGATTAAAATGAAACAAACACTAAATTTTAAGTGGAGCAAACCCAAACTGCGTTAAAATCGGTTAAATCCGTTGGCATCGTACGCGCAAAAAGATTTCCGCGATATTTTTCTCGATTTTGATTCTCGATTATATTATATAAATATATATTGTGCGCTTATAGCATTAAGTTACAATTTATACATAGCATTTATTATAACAAAATTGTACACGTAGATTGTAGGTAAATCATCATTAAAAAATTCAAATACAATAATTATACTGGTCTGCAAAAAATAATATTTTTTCTCTCCTTTATGTTCAAATCCTCCTTAATGTAACAATCAAATATATACAGCACATATATTTTAAAAATAAAGCTTATTTCTTTTCATCAGTTCCATCGATTTCCATACAAATTTATTTGCTCTCTTAATATAAAATAGATCTTATCTCGTATATCTTAAAATAATATCGTAGACTACACCTAAAATCTTAGACAAAAATTTTCTATCAAATTTTACCTATTAATATTTATACAGACGCATCTATAGAAGGAGTTGGCGCTGTTTTAAAACAGGTACAGCCAGATGGTAAAGAAAAACCTGTGGCTTATTTTTCGAGGAAATTAACTGAAACTCAGAAGAAAAAGAAAGCTATTTATTTAGAACTGTTGGCAATAAAAGAAGCGGTAACGTATTGGCAATATTGGTTAATAGGAAAATCATTTACAGTTTTTTCAGATCACAAACCTTTGGAAAACATGAATTTAAAATCGAGAACCGACGAAGAACTAGGTGACCTATCTTATTATCTTTCACAATATGAATTTAAAATAATATACTCTCCTGGGAATAATAATTTAGAGACAGACTGTTTAAGTAGGAACCCAGTACTGAATTCTGATGAAAACACAGATGACAAACTAAGAGTAGTTAATATGATAAAGATTGATGACATTTTAAAAGATCAAGAAAGAAATAAAGAAATACAAAAAAAAAAGATAAATTTATGAATAAACAAAACGTATACTTCAAAAAGGTTGGAAAACGAGATAAAATAATTTTATCAGAGGAACTAAAAGTTTAACATTTTTGAAAAATATGTGTCATATTGGAATCAACCAAATGCAGAATACTGTTGGTAAATTTTATTCAATTAGAAATGTATCCAATAATATAAAGAAGATTTGCAGAAATTGTGAAATTTGTATAAAAAATAAGTCAAGAGGATATGATAAATTTGGATACACGTCTCATCTAGGACCAGCCACTGAACCTTTTGATATTATTATTATTATTATTAGCTCCCCACACTGATTTCAGTGACGGTGGCCGGTTTAATTGAAACCAGGCCAGCTACGCAGGAGTTATTTTATAGTGCCCAAGTGTGTGCGCGGTACACAAGAGCACTCTCTCTTCTTTTACTCTCGTAACCCAGTGGGACGAATAACCGACACGACTTTTTACATGCCCATCCGACGCATGGATCATCTTTCTTGTCAGACAATCAGGTGATCAGCCTGCATTGTCCTAACCAAACTTGGAAACAAGATTTTTTGTTGTTCCAATGCGGGAATCGAACCCACGACCTCCGAGTCGAGAGCCAAGCTCTAAGCCACTAGACCACGGAGGCTGTTTTGATATAATATCTATTGACACAATAGGAGGATTTGGAGGTTCGAGATCATCAAAGAAATATCTGCTGTGCTGTGTGTGATGAAAGTGATATTTACAGCAGTTAACTGTCCGTTCTCTAATGGCTTAAATGAACGTCTTAATCAAACATTGGTGAATAAAATCAGGTGTAAAATTAATGACAAAGGCAAGAAAACAGCATGGACAAACGTAGCTAAAGAGTGTGTTAGTAAATATAATGAGACCATTCATACAGTTACAGGATTTTCACCAAAATATCTTTTCTATGGAACAAATGACGTAACAATTTTACCAAAGGAATTGAGGAGCAGCACATCAAAGGATGATTGGATAAAATATAAGAAAATTGCTTTTGATAATACAATAAAATCTCATAATTATAACAAACACCTATTTGATAGAAACCGGAAACAATGGAATTTTAATAAAGGAGATTTAGTTTATGTTGAAAATGGGAATAGATTAAATAGATCAAAATTAGATGAATTAAACATTAGACCATATCGAATAATCGAAAAACTGTCTAATTCTATATATATATATATATATATATATATATATATATATAAGATAGATACAGGTCATAGAAAAACTGAATCAAATCTCTTTCATGTTACTAAACTGATTCCTGTACCTGTATTCGATTTAGAGGAATCTTAAAAAAAGAAGAGGATTTTACTTTAGATAAAGGTGAGATTTAAAAAAAATGTTTTTTTTTCCTTGAAGGGGGGAGATGTAAATAATAAACTAAGTTTTTATTTAAAGTAGTGTTATGTGCTAGATATTTAAATATTTTTAGAAGAAATTATTTTAAAGTCTGTGGAGATTGTCAAATTTTATTAAAATGGAAAAATGTTAAAAGCAAAGAATATAAAGATGTATAAAAGATTTTAATTTAATACCATACTGGAGGAATAACAATAAACATAATTGTCGTTTTATAAGATAATATCTTTATCTCGTATTTACAGAGAAACAAAATAGTTTATTTTTCCACCAAGATATTATCTTATATATATACAATATGAACAGTGCAAAACTTCCAAAAATATTTAGAAATAAAGAACCATTCAAGTAAATATTTTAAGCAATTGAAAGACAAGTTTTCATTTAACTGTTGTAAAGTTGCAGCGAATACTAAAGCGCATTTAAGTGCAACAATAAAAATGTCTTTGGACACTTTCCTTCTTTTTCTAACGACTCGGCAATATTTATTTTGTATCTATATAGATTGTTTATGATTTTAATGCATAAAACTAATAAAAATATGTATATTTAACGGTGTAGGTCAAATTAAAATCCCTATATTTATATAGGGTTTTTTAATTCTCAAAATATTTGAAATAAAAATCATAATATCATAAAATCGAGATGTTATGAAAAAATTGGCCAACAGGAGCAGATTCAGAGCATTAAAATCTTCATATTTAAAAAATACATTTTAGGAGCATTTGGTTGCAGACTAGTGTCATTAATTACGTACGTACATAGCAAAAAAAAATTTGCTCAATTAAATTAAAAAATATACCTACTAATTTATTATTATATACCATCTTTATTATAAAATAAAGTAAAATATATACTTTATTATAAGATATTTGATCTGTTAATCAAATCAAAACAATGCAAGTTAAAAACAAGTTAAGAATTAAAACTATTTAAAATCGAAAATGTACAAAATAGACACGTTTTGCAAATTGTTATGATAAATTTATGTGAACACTCATTCAACAAGTGACTTGCCAAACAAAGTAAGGCGCACAACAGGTTACATAGAAAAAGCATGCAAAAAGAATGTAGTTTTAAAACTTGTTTAAAAAAATAATAACAGACTTAAAATGACATAAGTACCTAGTAACAAAAATATAATACAAAAATAAATTTCAGGTAAAACAAAAAAGTCGCAACAATTAAGATCATAAAATTTTTTTATCATCTCAACCTGTTTGGCAAATTAATTCTAATATTATAAATTATAGTCCACAATACTAGACGGTAAGACATTTTAAATTCTTAGTCATGAAACATTCAAGTAACCTCTCAAGAAATAAGTAAGAGAAACGCAAAAGTAAAAATGTACTCACTGTCCAAAAGGATGGTAGAAGTGCGGCGGTGTGTGCTGCTGCAAATCATGCATCGGCAGGTAATAGTCGTGGACGCGAACGTTTTTACGCGCCATAGCGTCCACCGCCTAGCAGCCTTCCCGTCTAACTGAGCGTCCGCCCTAGCCCGCCCTCACCTTTACCTACTGTCCCACTAGCCCAAGTTAAACCTTCGCCCACGGGGCACACATCACTTCCGAATCACCGAAAAAATACAACTGGACATCATCGAATAAGTACGATTACGAACAGCGGGAGGTCGCCCGGTTCTGACAGTCGAAGGGCGAATCTCTGCATATTATTCTCAGGGCCTAACTATTGTACTTACATTAACGTCACGGTCAGACACAGCCTCTAAAATAGACACGTGTTTTTGTGAAATCCATGACGTATTGAAAACACACGGCTATTTTACTATCAAAGTAATTTTTAGGGTTCCGTACACAAAGGGTAAAAACGGGACACTATTACTAAGGCTCCGCTGTCCGTCCGCGTCCGTCTGTCTGTCTGTCTGTCACCAGACTGTGTCTCATGAACCGTGATAGCTAGACAGATGTATTTGTATTTCTGTTGCCGCCATAACAACAAATACTAAGAGCAGAATAAAATTTATATTTAAGTGGGGCTCCCATACAACAAGCGTGATTTTATTTTGCCGTTTGATTCCGACTCGCACTTGGTCAGTTTTTTATTTACATATAAACAATCTTTATCTATATCTATAAGAACTATTTCCACGACATCTAGATTTCTTTTTGGCCCCCCGACGTCGCCGATTCAGAATATTACTAACAGTAAAAGGTGTTTTCATTCAGGATTGTCGTTATTATTCTCAGCTTAGTATTGAAATGGATACACATTGAGCGTTATATACCTACTACAGACCTTTCAGTGTTATTTTACCTCGGGGAATCAATGAGAGTGTTCCCTATGTCTTCGGCATACAGGTCCCGTCAGAGGTAAAATAACTCTGGCCGGACGATATCCTAGTGCTGTTTATCGGGATCGCTATAACGCGGCGTAAATGGGTTAAAGTCGACACAACAACAATATATTAAAAAACAACCCAATTATTATTTCGATTCTATACTTCTGCCAGATAATTATGTATCATTAGGTATAATAAATTGTACAATAATTCTGGTCTAGCTCTAAGAAAAAACTAAAATTAGATTAATTATAATAAAATATATATTTATCTTTTATTTTGGTTAAAAATATTATGTTGATGCTGAAATTTTTAAACACTTATTTTCGTTTCAAATAGTAAGAATTGAATTGACGTCAATAATCAAGATTGTTTGAAATATAGATAAATAAAAGGGAAAGAATTGTTTCAATATACATATTATTATTATGAATACTTAGCAAATGTATTTTTAAGGCTCTACTGGAGTAAAATCCATTTTATTTTAATTCTTAAGTAATCCCGCTGTTCTTAAAAATTGACGAGTCACAAAAAAAAAATGTAGACGGAATAAACACAAAAAATGAAGGTACGGCCGGCCATACGTATCTTTGCAAGTGTATACAAGTTCCATTATACGGTCTGCCGCACTTAACATTTACTGCACTGAAACTACCGTTGCAATCTTGAAACCAACGCGCGTGGTGGCTGACGAATGCATACGACTAATGCTAGCTCTAGAGTCGCCCGTGAACTTGCCACTCACACTAACATCAAGAAACAATTAAACTACACCCACAGACTCACTACATCAGCTACTAGGTAAAACAACGTCGCGTCGTCGTTAACAAGCGTTTGCAAATCGCGTAGGTAATGTAATAAAAATACAATATACCTATCGATATGTACAAGTATTTTCCGCGTGTGCAGTGGTAAATAATGAAATAATAAGCAACGGAAGATGTTCTGTATATATATATAGTACATACCTAGGAAAATATCTCCATTACTGTGGTTAAGGTATAAGTCATAAGACATAGTAATAACCTCTAACCAAGAGCATGTCAATGTCCAGCATGTCCAAGGAAGGTTCCGCAACTATCAACGCGCAATAGGTTTTCTTTGAATTACTTCAATAGTTATTGTCCGATTTCGCTCAAAATAATTTTCTTAATAGGTAAGAATTGCGGGGGGCACCAACTTTTAAACCACTTTGGTGGCTGATTACTCGAAAATGGTTGAGTTTGTAAAAAAGTCATGTATGCGTATACCCTGTTTTTCTTTTAAAATATCTATTGAACGATACTCTACACGATGGAGTGGAATAAAAAACATTATTTTATCCCTACTTCACATGTAATGAACATAACCATCTCTAAAATATAATACTATTATTAATTTATGATGCCAAAACCGAGATCTTTAACACTTGAACTTGAACAACCCATAACTATACCAAATTTCATCCATTTATAATAGGTAATTTTATAATAGGTTTATAATACCTATGAAATTGCCGTTCTGCAGTACTGGCCATTTCAAATCAAAATAATTTTTGTTTGGCTAAGAATTCTAATTTCAAATTAATTTTATTTTAAAAACATGGAATTCTTTTTCCAAAAGTAGTCATTTGTTTATTGATTAGCGTTACATTTTCATCGCATTTCAACTACAAACCAACGCACCACCTGTTATTGGTTTGCTCGCTTCCGTTCTGGAAATTTCGACCTGAAAAATGAACCTCGCGGTCGTCTGAAGACTTTGGTCGACAATGACGAATTAAAGGCGATTGTGGAAGCTGATGATACACAATCTACGGCTGAATTAGCAGCAGCTTTCGACGTTACCGTCAAAACAATATTGGTCCATTTGCGTCAAATTGGCAAGGTAAAAAGGCTTGACAAATGGGTGCCCCACGAAATCAATGATCGCCAGCGCGAAGTACGCGTCGAGACGTGCCTTGCACAGCTCAACAGACACACAAATGAAGGAATTTTGAACCGCATTGTTGCCTGCGATGAAAAATGGATTGTGTTTGATAACTGCAAGCGCTCAGCAAGTTGGTTAGATCCTGATTCAGCACCTAAACAATGCCCTAAACGAAAACTTACCCCAAGAAAAGTGATGGTCACTGTTTGGTGGTCTAGCTCCGGTGTGATTCATCACAGCTTCTTACCAAACGGGGTGAACATTACTGCAGATGTGTACTGTGAAGAACTGAACACAATGATGGAGAAGCTGGCACATCTCCAGCCAGCATTGGTCAATCGTTCGTCTCCGCTGCTCCTGCACGACAACGCGCGACCTCATACTGCACAGTAGACGGTCTCCAAGTTGCCAGAACTGGGGTTGGAAGCTCTCCGTCATCCGCCCTACTCACCAGACCATGCGCCTACAGACTACTACTTTTTCCAGAATTTGGATAACTTCTTGGCGGGAAAAAAATTCAATACCCGAGAGGCAGTACAAAATGCCTTTGAAGAATTTGTTCCAGCTGATTTCTTTAAGAAGGGATTTCTTTTTTCTTTTCTTAAGGACTGCCACTACGTTGGCAAAGATGCATTGATTGCATGGGTGATTACTTCGATTAATACAAATAAAAAATACATGAAAAAAATTCGTTTATTTTTTTCATACAAAACGGCAATTTCATAGGTAAAGACCTAATATTCACAATTACAGAAGCTTGCGCGGACTTGAGTGGTGAATATTACGGAACCCTAAAAACGTGCGCTGAAAATGTAGATACAACTTCTAGTCTCTCACGTTTTAGGTATTTTATTCGACTATTCGAATATTCGTCTATTTTATTTATTATTCGAATATGACTTGCAAAAAGCAGAAAATTAACTTTATTTAATACACTGGCTGACCCAACAGACTCGAGTTGTCCTGTCTTAACTATTTTATTTGAATAAATAAAATATAACTATACCTACACCTACAACCTAAAACTACAAACTACACCTACAACCTACACCTACAACCTACACCTACAACCAACACCTACAACCTAAAACTACAACCTACACCCTACAACTATAACCAACACCTACAACCTAAAACTACACCTACAATACACCCCACACCTAAAACCTACACCCTAAACCTACAACCTACACCCCACACCTACAACCTACACAAACAGCTACACTAACTACGAACTAATCTGACACGGACTCGGCCGATTAAACATTAGGCACTTTTGACTACAGATTTTATTTTTGGACTATAAACTGTAAAAGTGATTACTTCCCAACTAAACGTCCGATTTCGATAAACAAAGAGTATTTAATTTCTAAAACAACACTTCATGAGTAAGCTACTTATTTGGATAAAATTAAAACCGTCTTATTAAAGAAATAAAAAATATTGGTCCCAGTAATTAAATTAAATTTTAGAAGGCAAAACCTGTTATACTACCTTAACTATAGTAGTATGCTGTCGCGGACATTTTGTAGATATTAGATTTATTTAATGATGTAGAACATTATTTTGTTCTATCGTCAATAGTTTACGCAGCGTATGCAACGAAAGATTGATGTCTATTTTTTTTACACCTTGGGCCATATTATTGAAGCGCCAGCGAACCATTTTTAGGGCGCCGTAAACATCTCGGCACCCTTATGGTTCCTTTCCGTCCGTGTCCGTCTTCGTACTACCGTCCAAACGGTTAGTGCTAGAGAGATGAAACTTTGCATGTATATAATTATGTATTTACCACGCGCCGACAAAGTGCTAAAATAATATTACGAAAAATATTTTTTGGGGGACAGAGTTCTCGGTTTTGGCATCATAAAATAATAATAATTTTACATTTTAGGGGTGGGTCTCCATACATGGAAAGTGGGGATGTTTTTTTTTTATTTTACCCCATCGTGGGGGGTATATCGTTGAATAGGTCTTTTAAAATAAGGATATGGTTTAATACATGACTTTATTACAAAGTCAACCATTTTCGAGAAATCGGATTCCAAAGTGGTTTATTAGTTGGTGAACATTTAACCAGTATAGCTTGATAGCTATACTGGTCAAATTTTAAATTACTTCATGAGATACAGCCTGGTGACTGACACACAGACAGACAGTGGAGTAAGGTTCAGTTTCACACTTTGGGTGCGGATTACGGAACCCTAAAAGACAAACAGCAACGTTGTGTTCTCAAATGAACTAATATGCCACACAATTAGAAACCTGATTTGTCCATAGTTACGTTAATCACTAACTAACGCCTAATAGTCCCTAAAGGCACTAACCAATTTAGAATAACTATCGATAAGGAAAAATACTAATAGTAGAGATCGCAAAATTATTGTGTTGCCGCCAATTTCCCCAGAATTCCAAATTCGAAGCCTAAAAATTTATTTGCTCCGCTTTTTGTCTATATTTATTTCTTATCTTATTCAAGGGTTTTAGACCCAAAATACAGTACTAGCTGCAGAATGTTGACAATAGGTAGGTACTAAGGATAGGTTTCAATTCATTTAGTGAGTTATTGGGTAAAAGGGTTTTTCTGGAATAAATGTATATAGTTTTGTGCGCTGGATATAACTGAAAATTGAAGTTCTTTGAACCCAAAATCCCAAAAAAAAAAGTATATGTTAATCTGCATTATAATACTCTCCGGTCGGCGCGATGCCCCCTTGTCGCCTACAAAATCAGTGCGGGACGTGACGCGGTGCTGAACGGACCTGTGCTACTTTACTTGGAAATTCGGATCGTTATATTTATGAATCGCGCAAACTACTTTATAATTTCGGTTTTTAATATTAGTTAGTTTATTTGTTTTGTTGTTGTTTTTTTTTTTACTTTAGTTATTTAGCGTTAGTTATAGGCCGGTACATTTTGATTGTTAGGTTTAAATATAAGTTTTGTTTACTTTTTTAACAATGGGTAATAAAAAAAATTCTCAGATTTCATGCCTCACACGACTACCCAGTACATTGGAAATAAATCTATGGAATTGGAAAAAACATTGTCGCTGAGCGACGATAAGGAAAAGGTTACAAAATTAAACTACAACTTTTAAGTGAGAACAAACAATAAAAGTAAATTTTAAAAAGTAGATTAAAATTGTATGAACTTTATAATGAAAGAACAATGAATCAAAGTGAAGAATTTAAAACTTATGTTAGGTTATATTCAAAAACATTTAAGCAAGTTTGCTCTGCAGCAAAATCTCTTCACATTAGAAATAAAATTAAGAATTCGAAAAATAAGATTAAAACAACTTGGCAAATCATTGCAAATGAAACTGGAAGATTTTCAAAGACCAGCCGCAACACATATTTAGATTGAATATAGATAATAAAATAATTAAATCCGACAGTGAAGTTGCAACTGCTTTTGAGAAATTCTTTGCTGACATTCCAGTTTCAACCACCAAAAATTTGTATGCCCTCTCCTGCTGATGCTGAATTACTTCTTAAAGATAATGTAAAAGAGTGTGAAATTGAATTTAGATTTAAAGAAATAGGACCGCAAGACATTATTAAAAATTTTAATTTATTAAATATTAAGAGTCTGCAGACTTATGGGGCCTATCAATGAAAGTTATTAAATCTATAATCGATATTATCGCACCTTACTTAGCAACTATTAAAATTATTTATTAAAAGTGGCGTATTTCCTGATCTAATGAAACATAGTAAAGTTTTACCTATGTTTAAGTATGGTAGTAAGTCGGATCCATCTAACTTCCGACCTATACCTATTTTACCAATACTAGGTAAAATATATGAAAAAAATAATACTTACTCAGTTACTAGCACACTTTAATATAAATAACATTTTACATAATAAACAATTTGGTTTTACGAAAGGTCGCTCTACTACAGATGCTGGCGTTGATTTGATTAGTTATATTTTTGATGCTTGATTATTTATCAAAATAACTCAGAGGGTTGAGATAAATGGAAAAAGATCCACAGGTACCAAAATTGAGATGGGGGTCCCACAAGGATCCTTTTTAGGACCCTTTCTTTTTCTGGTCTATATAACTGCCTTAGCTTTATTGATGGCGAAGCATACTTTTAGGGGAAACTGCAGTCTTTTAAATACAAATGGAAGAATAAAAAGAAGAATGGAAGATAGTAACAGAGACATACATTTTGATGAAAGGGAAGATAAAAGTGAAAAAGAGACAATATGAAGATATTTCAACAGAGGACTCTGAAATGTATGCACCTCAAGCGAAGAAAATGCGTTGTAGGCAGTTAAGTTTTACAAAATTTTGAAAATAAATATTACTAAAATCAAAATATAGGTTATTATTTACATATAACTATTTTTTTTCAAATCAGAGTCTTTAATAAAGAAAGCTCGACAATATCTATAAAACACATACCTAATATTATGTAATATAATGCCTTTCGGCTTGATTGGTCTGATTTACGACCAAAAGGTCCCATTCGCGATGAGACCCTTTGGCGGATTTTCTAATTTTTTCATTCCAAAGTTAAATAACGTCAATTATTTATGTTTTTTTAACATCAATTGTTGATATTTTTCAACTTTGGTCTGTACGTAAATTGGACCAATCGCGCCTACAGTAGGGTTGCCAACACAAAATTAAAAAACTAGGATTACAGTTGGAAAATCCAGAGCAACTCTGTTTATAAAGAGGACGCAGTATTAGAATTGCAAAAAGGTAAATTAATATGTAGTGAAAATAGGTAAAATTAAATAAATGTAATGCTAATGATCATATTTTTCCATAAAACTTTTTAAGTAAAATAATAAAAATAGAAAGAAACATTGTTAAAAGTGGTGCGCGAAATTTTAAATACATGACATTAACAGGGCAGTCTAAAAACCCAAGACGCTGCTTTAAAACTATCTGGGACACCCCAGGATACTGCAAAATCAGGATATGTCATGGGAAAACAGAACGGTTGGCAACCCTAGCCTAGAGGGCCTTTTTAAACAAAAAAGTTGTGAGTTGTGGCAAATGAAGGCGCTGTTTCCAATACATATTATAAGATAAGCAGCTCAGCAGTCTGGACTCTGGAGCATATGGGTAGTGGGTACAGTTCGCTTGAAGACGTGGGTTCCAATCCCATCTACATCAATAGGTTTTTTCAATTTATTTAAATTTCTTATAAAATACTAGCTGACCGGTGCCCGCTTCGTTAGTCGTTAAACAATTTTTGATAATGACGATGATGAGGCTAAAAAGTATCCTAAGTGACCAACTAACATCAGCCATCTTCCAGTGAAAGTTCCGTGAAAATCGGTCCAGCCGTATCAGAGATTAGCCGGAACACATAGACAGACTGACAGACAGACATTTTTTATTGTATGTACCGTATATACTTCTCTATGCATTAAGTGAAAAGCTGTTAAATTAAATTTAAAATTACAAACAGACATTACAATTTTTTGTTTTTGTATATATTTTCTAATAAAAATGATTGCTATAAAGCTTTATCGCTACAATAATTAAATTAATAAAAATAAAATAATAATAGGTAAGTATGTTTAATGTAATATATTTATTTTCTGTATATGTACAATAACTACCAATTGTTATTTTGCGAAACATCACAACACTTATTATTAATTAATAAAATATTCATTTAGTTTCCTTCAAATAACATTGAATTGTCCCAAAGATTATCTATTTTTAAACGTAATGTTTATTGTACTGATTACCTAATACTATTTTTCTATTCTAATATAACAAATGGACTACCGGAAATAGACTACAAATATACTATATCGGCATACATAATATTACTTGGATGGAAGTATTTGTGCTCTTTAGAGTAATATTGTTGTGTAGCGCGGAGCGCGCGGCGCCTCCCGCGCGCCTCGCACCCCTCGTGAAGCGGTAACGCCTATTCGAGCAAGGCCACTGGCGTTATACAGAGCCTTAATAAACTTATGTAAATAGTCATAAAAATACCTAATTATCGGGTTACTAGCTGTTGCCCGCGGCTCCGCCCGCGTAAATGCAGTATCTCACGGGAACACTGTACTTTTTCAGGATAAGTATCCTATGTTTTAATCCGGAGCTTAAACTACTACAATACCAAATTTCATCGAAATCAGTTCAGTAGTTTTTGCGTGAAAGAGGAACAATCATCCATCCATCCATCCTCACAAACTTTCACATTAATTACTAGTAGTAGGATATTATATAGAGAAATATGGACGGACGCGCAAATAGCTGTTTAACTAAGGAAGCAGTTTCGAGGGATGCTTTAAAAGATATGGGATGCACACACTGACTTTTTACCCTATCTTTTGGGGATAATTTTTAATAACTTATTGTTTCTTTCAAAATTTTAAAAGATTTAATAGGAACGAAGATATTGGTTTCAATAAAACCAAAGCTGTCGTAAAGGGCCATTTTGAAGAGCAATCTTCAAATATTTTTTCCGCGATAAAAAAAATTATTGCGGTAGGTACACCTACGTAATATATATAATATAACCTACACGTAATGTGAGGATGATATTTTTTTCTCGCTTCTACTCCATAGTGTGGAGTATCATTAGATATATGGGTGAATATACAAAAATTGAGTAACTCAATGTCATCAGCCAATATATACAAAGTCTTATTATATTTTATTGAAATTACAATTTATTTTGAAACAATGAAAAGTCCTTTATTTGGTCACCCAATTTCACTTCTTCATTTTAAATACAAGTTAATAAAAAAACAAAATTAATACTTAAAACGTCAGTCCTTTGGCATGTCACAATCCCGAAAACCAACAATCAAGTGACTATCCATTAAACATTATCATTTATTTAAGAAAACTTACTAATTTACTACAATCTGTGATGTACATAGTATTATATACTACAACTTTTATAATGCAATGTTCTCCACTTTATTTAAAAAAAAAATAAGAAACTTTGTGTTTATTTCATTCGTCAGTCCGTTGTGTTCTTTAAATTTGAAATTCGCGTCAAATATCACCGACTCAAGGTCAAATCCCTGTTTGAGTTTTAATGTTGGTAATGAAGTTAGTTGCGGATAGCACAATTTGACGGTCGCCATAACTACTATACACATGCTAAGCCAGTCAAAATTTCAGTCCTGTGGTGAGTCGTTATTTTCTTGTTAATCTGAGGTTTATTTTCATTTATACATAGTTAACTATGTTTAATTTAATTTATATTTACAAACCACATTTAATAAAATGTGGTTTGTTGATATTCAAAATTACCAAAAAACATTAGTTCTGATTATAACCTCAAATTATGTATTTTCGTCAGTCCGTTGGCGTCAGTCCTTTGTCACATATCGCGCCAGAGGACTGACGTGTTTCCACAGTTCTGATGTTTTTTTTGTTTTGGGGCACTTTTATCTTAATTGCTACCGAAATGCTTATATCATTTTTATTTTATATTTCAGTTTAAAACATCATGCGGCACGCTAAAAGCAAATTGACTACGGAAGAAATATTAAAAAAAAAGAGAAGCCGAAAAGGCTCGCTTGGCCAGAATTAAAATTGACCCCATTAAATTAGCGGAATACAAAGAAAAACAAAAACTTCAGTACTTAAGGAAAAAAGAGAAAGGATAGAGAAAAAATGTTGAATACAGGAAAAATTATTCGTTAAACTACTGGCAAAGAAAACAGCTATTGAAACAAACCACTAATAATTTTATACGGCAGAATACTCCTCTACCAACTGACGACGAAATACGACCCATATTTAATGAAGCAATCAGACCTGTTATTAACGAAGACCAAAGAGCAAAAAAGCTAAAAGGAGAAGTGAAAGACAAAGAAAATCTAGAAACAGGGAAATAAAAAAGATGAAGGCTATAGTTTCAGCTTAAAACTAAACTAAATACTCAGCGTCCAAAATATAAACGAGTCAAAAAGCAGCTAAAAAAAGTAGTAAAATCTGTTGAAAAAACGCCAAAGACCAGAATTGAAGACATGAGTGAAGACATAACTAAAAAGAAAGAATTAGTGAAGAAGGCCCTTTTTGAGGAAGTTATTAAAACACAATTAGAAGAAAACTATACTAAACAAAGACTCATGAAGAAAGAAAAATAATTAAAACAAGTTATATCTGGAAATGTAGTAGACAAATACAAACTGTGGAGGATAAAGAACAAAGCAGTCACCTATAAATAAACTGGAAAGTATTTTCTCCCAGTATGACATATTAATAATGATTTTTAATTGTTACTAAGTGATTTGAATACTTAAAAGACATGTGCCATTATTAAAACTAAGAGATTTGTACTAATTTCTATTAAATTTCATTATAATTCTTACAAAATTGTGTATTTTATCAGTACTATGTTACCCTCGTCAGTCCCCTGGCAGTAAAATTCAAAAAATTTAAATATCTCACAATCTACTTAAAAAAGTGACTGGCCCGATTTGGAACTATATATTCATTAGATTAGTCATCATATACCCCCGAATTTGTAATAATTTGATTTAATAACTATAGTAAACAAAATATCCTCAAGAGTTACCCAACTTTTGTATATTCACCCATATATTGCTAAGACGATTTTTTGATTTAGGTACGGTATCAGTTTGTTAAAACTCCACCCCAGTCTCAATAAAAGCTAAACGGCTGGCTGGATTCCTTTCATTACTAGATACATTATATTTAACTTTTAAAAAAAAATTCTGTCTAAACGTCTTTACATACGCAGTAAATCATATTCTCAAATTTTCTGTAATAGATTTTTTATAATGTTATATTTCCCAATATCACCAGCAAAATAATCAAATTGTTTAATCAAATAAATTGATTTTATGTTTGAGAATAATTATAAACAAAAAAGTTAATATTTTTTTACTGATAACTAGTATTATTATTTTATTAAACCTTTCTGACAACGATACAGTAAATTCCAGAATACAAAAATTCTATCACTATTCCAAGGTTATAACGGGTGTGCCCGATTTAAATTTGGCGCCATTTTTTTTCTGAGCAAGTCGCAGCTCTGAAACTTTACAGCGGTCATCTATGATTGTTCCGATTATTAAATATGGAGCGTTACACAAAAGAACAACGCGTTATCATTGTGAAAACCCATTTAAAAAATGGGGAAAGCTACGCTGAAACCGCTCGCAAACTTCGCGTAATTTTCGGTCGTGAAAGTGCATCAAATGTGTCAACAATTCTAAGAGTGATCAATAAATTTGAGGAAACTGGGTCGATTATGGAAGGCAAGTCTCCTGTGCGTCGGCGTACCGGTCGGTCTCTCGACAACATCGCTGCTGTAAACGAGAGTGGCTGGAAATGCTGCAACTGTCAATGGTCGGTGAGATAGAGCCGCCAGTCTGTGAAAAAATCATCGAAAATTTCATGAAAAGAGCAAGGGTCTGCCGCCAGAGCCGTGGGGGCCATATGCAGGATATTCTATTCCATACTTAACGGAACATGTGTACTTTATAAAGCAATAAAAATATCACCTCTCGCTCAAAAAAATATGTGTTTTTTCTTAAAATTAAATCGGGCACTCTTATTGGGACAACCTTTATAAGATAAACTATGGTAAGTTTAACCATTATTTCCCATTTATTCAGGCCAAAATCGCGTTACATAAAGCAAAAATCTGTAATTTATTTATATTATTTAGACCCGAAAATAGAACATGAAGATAAAATATGTTTCATACATTTTGACCACAATTCATCATGAATGCTAATTTCCTCTGTGGTAGAGTATTCATGCTGCTTCTGTACCTACTGTTGAAGTACTGTACTTGGACAGTCAAGGAGAAGGTGTCTCATCCTCTTCCTCGCAGAATGTGCAAGTCGTTATATTACCAACGCCCATCTGCTGAGGTGTTTGTGGAGTTTACGGTGTAAGCAGTGCGGTTGCAGTGTCTAACTATACTAAAGTGACTTAAGGCTTACTACCCAACCTAGCTCATCCGCGGTTTAGTTTTCGTGGATGTGAATGAAGCCTGGGACCCATACCAGACGGACACTGCTGTCACGTCTTAGCATGTTTAGCGACTCAACACAGTCCAATAATTAATTTATAGGAAATTGGATAGTTAATAGAATCAGGAGTTACTATGAAATGCATAGCATACAATTTAATAAATAGTATTTCTAGTAATATCCCGCGAAAAAATACCCACAACCAGCAAGCGTATGTGTGAGTGCACGCATAAGCATGTGTAAAGCATCTCCCTCCTCCCACACTGCTTATGCGTACACTCAGAAACAAGATCGTGCAAACTCCACCACCACACAAGCAACAATGTCAGCAAGGTCATGCAAGGTTCCACACCAACATGCAGGTTGCAAAACTGGACGCGCGTTGCGTTGCGCTGCGAACCATGCTCCGGATGGTTCGCAGGTCCACTTCCTGAGTACTGAATATTTTTTCAAATTACTTAAAAAGTTATTGTCCGATTTCTTTCGAAATCGGACAATAACTTTCGCTGACTTCCGATCAGGATTGTGTCGTCTGCATACAACACAATCACAAAGCTCACAAAGCTCCAAGCAAAGGAGCATGGTTCGCAGGTTCGCTAGCTTCTGTAATTATGAATATAAATTGATTATGAAAAAATTGGAAAGCAGCTTATCTTACCAGCCATTGCGGAGGTCCTTAACAATGTGTTGCACAAGCCCGCACATGATATTTTAACGAGAATACCTTTGAGCAATAACACCGTTAAGAGACGCATAGACGAGATGGGACGCGATGTGGAAAACATTTTATGCAAGTTCTTACAGACCAACAGATTCTCTCTCAAGTTGGACTAGTCTACATTACCCGGCAATGAAGCTTTGTTGTTAGGATATGTTCGATATATTAAAGATGGAAATATGTGCCAAGAACTGCTTTTTGCTACATATTTAGAGACTAATACCAGAGGAGAATCGATTTTTCAGGCCGTGGAACATTTTTTTACTGACAAAGCTGTTCCATGGAAGAACATTGTTTCTGTTGCGACTGATGGTGCACCGTCTATGGTTGGTCGTCATCGTGGTTTTATAGCTCACTTAAAGCGACAACTGCCTGATGTACTGGTCATTCACTGCGTGATTCACAGGCAGCATTTAGTAGCAAAAAATCTGAGTCCTAGATTGCATAAGTCTTTACAATATGTAATAAATGCTATCAACAAAATTCGAAGCAATTCTTTGAACTCTCGGTTATTTGCTCAGGTATGTGAGGAAAACGACAAAGTCTTTACTCGATTACTTCTGCACACTGAAGTTCGCTGGTTATCAAGAGGCTCTTGCTTAGAAAGATTTTCAGCCATTTTTGAATCTGTGTTGGAGTTTTTACAAAAAAAAAGATCCGAATTTGAAAGAAAATCTGAACAATTGTAAAACAAATTCAAAAAATAAAACATTCCAAAGATATCAGTCAAGTAATAATACTTGACTGATATCTTTGGAATGTTCAACAAAGTTAATTTGCAGCTGCAGGGTGACGATCTTAACTTGATTAAAACAAAATCAATAATATCGGCCTTCGTGGGTAAACTAATATTTTATAAACAAAATTTAGGCAGAAAAGAATATTCGCAGTTTCCGCATTTGTCAAAATTACCAGAAATGCTTCAAGTTGATGACATTTTATTATATGTCACTCACTTGGACGCATTACACAAGGATTTTACGGAGAGGTTTGAGGATCTTTTAAATTTACAAATTCCTCAATGGATAATAAATCCGTACAATTCCACAGCCATAGAAGAAGCCAATGTGATAATGCAATAAGAGTTGATTACCATCAGCACAGACGAAGAGCTTAAGCAGAAGTTCAACCAAGGCTATCAGAAGTTCTGGTTGCAACGCAACATTGAAACACAGTATCCTACATTGTGGAACATTGCTGAAAAATACCTTATCGCTTTTCCATCATCATACCTAGTTGAAAAAAGCTTCAGTGTGGTAACAAACATTTTAACGAAACAAAGAAACCGTTTGAAAATCAACGAACGTGGAGATTTAAGGCTGCAACTGACCAATATTGAACCGGTTGTAGCTAGATTGGTAGATAGTCACCAGGTTCATCCATCACACTGAATGTTTTATTTTCTCTTTGCGAATTAATACTTTTTTAAATATAATTTCCTACCTACTTAAGATTCTATAAGTACTTAATTTGTAATAATCATTATAAATTAAACTTGATATTTACTGAATTGTATGTCTTTTTATTTTGTTAAATTTTGATGAGAAAATGAAGTCAACTTTACTCACTTAACCAAGTGCAAAGTTTTCCAGTTGGTACCTTAGTACCTAGATATTTTGTATCAATAGGAAAAAAAACTAAAGATATTATTCATAATAGTCTGCTAACTTAAAGCATTGCTAATTACTCTGTCTTCGTCTATTGACCTAAGTCAGAATGAAAAATAACACTCTGTAGCAGCTGTTTTAAATTAGTGGACCATTATGAATAGGGGGTTAATCTTAAAAGTATGTAATTTGGCCATGGGGGTCTGAGATAACAGTTCATTTTGGAAAAGGGGTCACTTGTCCAAAATAGTTTCGGGGCACTCGTCCAAAATAGTTGATTCCCTGCTTTAAACTAACGCATCGTACAAAGTGAAGCAAGCAACAGATAGATGTAGGCGTAAGCATTACATACCGACACGCACACAAACAAAACTTTAATGTTGTGGAGTATGTACAGTTTTAAGCAACAATTTCCACGGAATTGTAGCTCTTAAAATTGTAATTATTGTATTTGTTTTTCTTAATATCTTGAGATGTAAAAATATAACTTATATTTCATTTTAAACCATCTAAACACGATTTGTAAACATTATTTATATTAAACTGGTATTAAGGGATATATTAAGGATTATCTTAATACTAAAAATACTTTAAAATGATAATTTAAAAAATCAGAAAATAATAAAAAACTTTGTCTTAGTTGCAACTATTAGTTAACCATGAAAATTTTGAAATAAATTTCTTATTACTAGTAACATTTTCACAATTCACAATAGGACAGCAAGATGGCGACAAAATGTGATTTTATTTTAAAATGTTTTAAATACTTGGCTTAATACAAGGCAAGTTGTAGGTAGTACTTACCTATGAAATGTTATGTCCGAAGCTCTTTTAATTCTTTTCCGATGCATTGTCATACCCTATAACGACACAAACCGTCATATTTTTTTTAATAATCGGAGATGTATGCACTAGCGCTTGACAACTGACGGGTCGTTCAAACAAACTAAGCCGATATGGCTCGGTATGATTTGCTTCACTTTTCATGCGCGTACCCGGTTTCTAGGAGTTTTAATCTAAGGTTCGGCCTGAACGGATTCGAGCACATACACGGAAAATCGCATCTGGTTTGCCGCGAGCTTCGGTCGTGTTTTTAGGGTTCCGTATTTATTAAGGAACCCTTATAGTTTCGCTCTGTCCGTCCGTCCGTCTGTCTATCTGTCCGCTCTCCTAGATTCTGTAATAACTTTATAACAATAACTTTTGAAGTAATTCAAAGTAAACCTATTGCGCGTTGATAGTTACGGAACCCTCCTTAGGAATGTCGTGGCATGCTCTTGGTTAGGTTATTCTTTTATTTATTAATTGTATTTTGCTGCAACTGTAGTCACGCTATCGAGGAATACGAATTATTGACACTTTTCCAGTAACATGTTATAGAAATCATTTCTCTTTGTTTTATAGTAATAGTCTTTAGATTTTATCAACTATAGTGGCTCTAAAGTTTTAAATACTTCATTGAACTGTAATAAATATTCTTTAGACCACATTGCCATTTTTAGAGTCCCGTACCCAAAGGGTAATAACGGGACACTATTACTTGAGACTTTTCTGCCCGTCCGTCTGTCACCTTCTTATAACGTGATAGCTCGACAGTTGAAATTTTCATAAATGATGTAGGTATTTCTATTGCCGTTATAACAACAAATACTAAAAACAGAATAAAACATCCCATCCCATACAACAAACGTAATTTTTTTCCGTTTTGTACGGAACCCCTCTTGCCAACTCGCACTTGACCGGTTTTATTTTACACTCAAAATTTATTACCGTTCAGTCCAATTTTATTACTGTTCAGTCCATCCGTTCAGGTCAGAATTAATGTTGCCAACTTAGTTGTTTTACAAAGTTTTACTACTAAATTTTGTATTTTATTCCTTCTTCAGTAGGAATTTAGTTTTTAGTAGTGGTTTTGTAGAAAATAGCCAGATAGTTATCATAATATGCAAAATGGCCCGCTACTATGTGCTATTATGACAGCTTATCACACATACTAGCACGCGTCCGTAAGTCGCTTAAAACTACCGATTTAATTTCTATATTATGTAATATTTCCTACTATATTTTTTTTATTTTACGGTATGTAAAATTATCATATTTTCAATATATTAAAACTGAAAATGCAGTGGTTTTTTGTTGTTTTTAGGAATTTCTAAGTTTAGTAGCTTTTTTATAGTTATCTGTACTCTTTTAGTAGTTTTGAGTAGAAAACGACGCGAGTATAGTAGTTTCGCAAAATCAGAGTCGCCAACACTGGAGCGAATCGCTTCAGTCCATCCGGCCGACTGATGCGATTTGAAATTGCACGCAAATGATACGATTTTGCATCCGTTAAGGCCGAACTGAAGAAAACCGGACCGTGTATGGGGCCCCGGATGGTACACCGGATGGCTGCATTTACTTAAAGTTATTTTTGTTCGATTATCGATGCACTGAAATAACTTGTGCGCTATCGGACAAACATTTTTTGCATTTTTATAATTAAAAATATATTTTTTTTCATGTACATCCTTTTCAAAATTAGTTTTGTCTAATAATACGGAATATTATGTAATGACAGGTGTTAAATACCTTAATTTTTTCAATAATAATTTTGGACTTGATATAGAACGTGTTCGGACATGACTTTCTCTGGATGTAATATATTATAATAGATTGAATTTGAAATTTCCTTCGTTAATATGTACTGGCGTAACAAAACGTGACGTCATCGTACAGACGAACGTGTATCAACTTTCAAAACTCATTTTTTTTAATATTTATGGCGGACGGTATTAAAACCATTGCCAGTTTCAATTTTCATCGTTTCAAGTGAAACATAATTTTCTTATACGGCTGGGACTATACTATGATCCGGAATCCGGAAGGCCGAAGAAAATTCTGAGAATTGAAAATAGAGTTCTGCGCTAATACAATAGAGATGAAAAAAAAAAAGAATTTTCCAGGGCCAGGCGGATTCGGATATAGTCCCAGCGTAATAAATCTAAGGGGTAGAGAAATCTCGATCCTCGAAATTAATGTTTTATTTTTAATTCGCAAAATGATAATGTAAATAAATAAAATCGAAAAATAATCTATATATTCTCGACTCTGCATGGCAGAATGGTGCAAAACCTTTGCAACCGCGATTGCCAAAAATAAAAGAAGAAGAAGTTAATTCATGTTTTCTATGGTTTGTTGTTTACAAAATGCGAGTATTTACTTATTAGATTCATTAAGTCCTTAGGTACATATGAAATTGGCGTTTTGTCGTACTGGCCACTTTGATCTCAAATATATCTTCTCTTATTTGTTAATTCCAATTTCAAATTTATACCGCTATTAACTCATTCATTTGTGTTTCGAAAACCGTAATTCATTTATTTTTTCTCCTTTGGTTTTTTTCTTTGGGTCACTCTGTTGTCGCAAAGTCGCAAAAGAAAACACAGTTCGGTTTTAGTTCCAATATTTTCGTTCTGGAAATTTCGACCTCCAGAACAAGCACCGTGGACGGCCGAAGACCAAAGGTGATAATGAAGAGTTGAAGGCTATTGTGGAAGCGGATCCATCGCAAACCACGTCCGAGTTAGCTGCAGGCTGCGGTGTTAGTGATAAAACTGTTTTAATCAACGTGAAGCAAACTGGGAAGGTGAAAAAGCTTGAAAGGTGGGTACCTTCACAATTGAGTGCAGCAAACAACAAACGGGCGTCGACTGCTGCGTTACATTACTCAACCGGCACAATAATGAAGGGATTTTAAATCGAATCATTACCTGAGATGAAAAGTGGATCCTGTACGATAATCGAAAACGCTCATCGCAATGGTTGAACCCTGGTGAACCAGCCAAAGCCTGCCTCAAGCGAAAATTGACTCAAAAAAGTTACTTGTGAGTGTTTCGTATATACTTTGATTAAATAAGTATATTATGTTTAAAAATAATCGACTTTATGTTCCTCCTTTACTAAGCGCCAATTTCATATTATGTAATGTAATGACCTGATAATAGCCCGCTTACCATAGGTAACATATTTTACTTAGACAGGTTATAGTTTTTATAAAAAAAAATTGTTATTTTACCTATAGTACCTGGGGTAACCTGGTACAAAATAAAAATAAATAAAAAGAATCAAAAAATATTTTACCGAGGTTCGAACCCACGACATTCCGAATTTCGGAACAACGAAAAAATTAACCAAACTGTCAATCGGACTAACATTATAGAGTCGAAGTTATTGATAAATTGTTGCAAGATGAAAGAAAAACATTTATAACTTGAAAATTATAAATAAAATGTAAATTTAAAATATATATATATATATATATATATACAAGATTGTCTCGTTTAAAGTATAGATGTATAGACATTTATGAAAGGTATTGCTCGGCAATATCTTGATTATACAAAGGACGAATCTTATTTAGATAAAGGCGCGTTTACAAGGATTTAAAGAAATCAATGAAACTGTCTAATATTTAAGATTGCCCAATACAGTGGCGAAGTGTGGTTTTACTTCAGAGTGAAGCCCTAGTCGCTACAACACGTGAGTTGTGCAAGTTTTCTTAAAAGGAAATTTAGCTCAAGTCAAGGTCGTTACGTAAGCGTTAGAGTTGTGTCGTGTCCCAGAGAAATTGTAAATACTTAGGTAGGTAACTATAAGAATACCTACAATAACGTGTAAGTATTTCAAAATACAAAATAGGTACTTAATAATAAAACGTTTTTTGTGTATTAATTAACCATCGTAAGATAATCGTTATATTAAAATACTTCCACGGTACTACCTATTAAATAATAATATATAATATTATGATCGTCTATTAATGTGATAACTACAAATTACAATTGATAGTAGGTACGTATCCAACTTTCCGCTTACCGTAAAAGTCAATTTATTTCTAGGATTTTACATGTTTAGTGTGATTGAATACTTGACAGGTTGTTGTTGTATGTTGTTGTTTACAAGAAGGTGACCTCATGGCAACACATTTTGGCGGCTCTATTAATTATTTCGACTTGAACGCTGATTTGCAAGGAAAGGAAATAAATTCACTCAATCAAATTGCAAATGTATTATGTTAATAATAACAACTTGACATATTCTTCAAAAGCTAGGAAAATACCCTAATGTGTTATGCTGCAGCTAAACAAATTTATTTTTTAGCTTTGGTAATAATCGCACGTCCTCGTCCAAACCTACTTAAACCCTAAGGGTGGTTACCCAACCCAACTTAATGCTAAGATTTTTGAGGTATTTGAGGATTTAACCGTTGTGTGTGCAATGCTGACATGTATGTTTCCTTCTTTATAACGTTTTTTTTTTATAACAAGTGGTATTATAATAAATATAGCAGTTGGACCCATATATTATATAGATATATACTGTTGGCACTTGTCCATAATAATAGCTGTAGGTACCTAGAGATATTAATACATTTACACCATTTATTTTTAACAAAATGACCAAGCAATTTACGTAAGTTGAGAAACCATTGAAACTTCAGCAAGTGGTAATTTGTGACGAATGAAGGTTTATTTGTATAAAAAAGATAGGAAAAGTTTTTTTTTTTTTATATTACAAGTTATTTTAAAACACGTGGCGTTACGATTATGCCGATCCACGTTTCGCGAATGTGCTGACCAGTCGTACATTTTGCTAGTAACGCATGGGCGAAATAAGAAAGGTTACTTTAGTGGTCCCGCCAAGCACGATTTTCGTAAATTATAACCGAAATTATAGGTTTAAAAATTTATATAAATTATGATGAGCGAACAAGAGGGCGTACTCTTATTTATATAATGCGGCCTTTATTCATTTAAGGTCACCCCAGTGACATGGTCTTACTTTCAATTTGATTTCAAGACCTTAAACATCCAGATGACCCCTGGTGGTAGTGAGTGGGGACAATATCTATGTTATTATATAAAATTCTCGTATCACAGTGTTTGTAAGAGAAAACGTTCGTTTTGTATGAAATTTTTAGGTAGGTATGAGAAAAGGTTGTAAATTATTTTTCATACCCCTTACTTCAACCCTCAGTGGACAATAACTCTTTCACACATCACCAGATATAGGCTGTAGGGGTAAAAAGAAAAACAACTGTACATAAAAGCGGTCTTAATGCTTACAGCATTTTCTTCCGACTTCCAGACAACCTTATAAGAATATGCGTAAAACACACATAACACGTATAAGTGCTAAAATAAGAACTTAAAATACTTCCTACGAAATCAAAATAAGTTTCGCAATAAAATTTGAGACCCGTGCTTCTGCGTTAATAGCTTGGCTTCTAATTGAGCTCTATTGAGCTAAAGGGACTGCCGATAGAAGAAAAATTATAAAAGTAAAAGAAATAATAATAAATATATTCCGACTTATACATCGATAGACGAGATTCGAACCCGAGATCAATTGGTCAACAACGCAAAATTCAAGCGCCCACTGCGCTACTGCGTTACGCGTATCTGACATTAGTATTCGAAATTACTCATATCTTATTATTTGTATAACACAACGAAAAAAAAAACATGACAAACTAGGATCCTTATGTCGTCGGCATAAAGGTCATGTCGGAGGTAAAATAATTTTGAACGGACTTTCATCAAGTCTGTCATGTCGGTGACGCGAACCCATAAGATTTTCCCCTACCAAAAAGTGCCCAACGCGGCTACAGAAGTTTTCACTTCAAAAACAAAACTCGAATCTGCAACATAAGTTAAATACTATGAACACGGCCTTATCCACTTATTCCACAATGGGATACCTGTTGCGCCTGTCATTTACACTCCCCTCGCCGCCCCAAACTAGTATCATCAGCGAAGCAACAAACACGCTTATTTCCGTACAATTAATATAATCTACATTAGTGTTGCGTATGTAGAAATATAATGTGATAAACTCTATTAGTTACAAAAAACCGGCCAAGTGCGAGTCGGACACGCGCACGTTATAGGGTTTCGTACCATTATACCAATAGGCAATATTTTACATATTTACTTATTATTTCGATATTTTGTAGGAAGTTTTCCAAGTATGTAATTCCAATATTCCATAATTCCAAGTACTCTCTAATATAACTCCTATAGTAACAAAATTATCTAAGCCGTTATAGTTTTCCTTCAAAGTTTATCACGTCATGGACTACCATCATCAATTTTTCAGATTATTCGAGCCAGCCGTTTATCTTATAAAGAGGTGTGGGCGCCCTATTATAACAGACACAATGCGCTTTAAAGATGAATATCTCGCAAACTAAATCAAAAAATCGTCTTAGCAGCCACTCACTACTCATCAGTGTTTTGTGCACCGATATCAATGTCTTCATAAGAATATAGATGATAAATTTAACTAAAAAGATAAAAAATATTATTTAAAAAAAATAATTAAAACCGACTTCCAAAGTAAAAATGCACAAAAAATTATGAAAGAAAACTTATTTTCAAATAATTCCCCTTTTTCAATTTGGCAAAAATTTTAACTATATTTTTACTTAATTGGCTGGTACCGACTTCAAATATGGGTCTATGGGTCTATAAAAGACTCTATGCTAGATAGCAGAAGGGACGTTTCGGAGGACAGCTGTAACAAACACTACAAGATTTCGAAAACCTGAATTGGTTATGCATTACTAATTAAAGTTTAAGCTAACCTTAGCAATGTTAGTTTGCACAACTTTTAATAATTAATTGAAGCTTCCGTTTTCTAAAAAGATGAAACTTTGCATGGGTATGTATACATACATACCCATGCAAAGTTTCATCTTTTTAGAAAACTTCGCGATTTTATTTTAGCACTTTGTCGACGTAGTAAAATCGCGAAAAATATTTATTTGGGACCTCCCCTACACTTAGAGTGGGGATGTTTTCTTTTCTTGCGTCTACACCATAGTGTGGGTTGTCATTATATAGGTCGTTTAAAAAAATTTTACCAAAAAGAGAAAATGTATTATTTTTAAACAAAAAATTAAAACCGACTTCCAAAGTAAAAGTGAACAAAAAAGTAAGAAATAAAACTTATTTTCTATAAAATTCCCGAATAAAATTCGGCAATTTTTTTTTGTAGTTTTTGAGATAAAAAAAATTAAATTTGTTGATTTGCACAGAAATACGCAAAAGTTGTAAAACGGCCTCACCAAAAACCTGACGCGAAATAACGTTTGTAAAGTTTTGCGGAAGTTGTGCATGGTTTCCAGCTCATTAACAGTCATAGGTTCCGAGAAATTGGCAATGTCACAACTCTCCTCTGTCGCAACACTCTATGGAACTATGGAATTAACAAAATGGGTTAGGTTAGGTTAGAAAAAATTTATCACGTTCAAAACGTCTTAAATATAAAAAAAACAGAAGGCGGTTAATCAGTACTTTTAATACATCAACTTGAAACTACAAGCGTTCCTTCTAGTTACTACGGAATTCTAAAAACGGGTTAGGTTAGGTTAGAACATTTTATTACGTCCAAAAGTCTTTAAATTTGAATAAAACAGAATGTGATAAATTAACTTTTAATATATCAAATCTTTTATGTAAATTATATCCAATTTCAATTATTTAATGACCATTTCTGATTTTATTGAGGCTCAAAAAAAAATATCAAAAACCAATCTAAGAAAATTTATCAAAAACACCGGCATATTTAGCGGAACACAAAATAAAGGTCCATAACTAAAAAAATATGGTTTTACTTTAAAATCTACTTACTACACTTCTTTTGTTATTTAAAGTTTCATTTGTTTTACTTAAAATGAGATCACATTAAGAACAGATTTTGCGAGTAAAGGCTATTTGTGAAAAATGGTACATTTTTGAACTTTTCATGTAACCGGGAAAAGTGAAAATTAATATTAAAATAACAATTAATTAAATTAGAAAAATGGTGATTAATATCGCGTATTTCCTCCATGTGCTCTTACTAAAGTTTCTACCCGTCTAGGCATACTGAGAATGATGTTATCGATGGTCTCCTGGGATAGTCTCCGCCATTCCTCAACTACGGCGATTCGCAGTTCACCCACGTTGGCAGGAGCTGGAATTCTGGACTTAACTTTTATTTTCAGCAAGTCCCAGACGTGCTCTATTGGGTTCATATCCGGTGATCTCACCGGCCACTCCATAACAGTGATATTCATATCATTAAGATAAGCTTTAGTTACCCGAGCGGTATGCGGCCGAGCATTATCCTGCATAAAAACAAAATCGTCACCGATATATGGGGCAAACTGTACGACATTTTCGTCTAAAACTTCTCTGATATAGCGGTCTGCGTCTGCAGTCAGCCTCCCTCTGTCAATCACTACCAAGTCTGTGCGAGCTCCCAAACAAATGCCCGCCCAAACCATTATTGATCCACCACCGTATGCAACTGTAGTTTCAAAATTTGTCTAAATGTATCGTTCTCCTTTGCGTCTGTATATTCTTTGCTTGCCGTCAATTTGATTTAAGAGAATTCTGCACTCATCACTAAACAATACCCTACTCCATTGGTCCGCGTTCCAGTCGATGTTCTTCAGCAAAAGTTAACCTTTTTCTACGATGATTTACCTCGAGCCTTGGAGCCTTGGCGGGCACAAATGAACCCAAACCAGCTTCTTCGAACCTTCTTCGTACCGTACGCTCACTTACGGTTACACCCCGCACTGCTTCTAACTCATGTCAGGCTTGGACGGCCGTCAAACGGGGGTCCCTACGTACACGAAGCCGAATGAAACGATCATCTCTACTCGAAGTGCGTCTTTTTCTGCCTTGTCCTGCTCTTCTCACATAAGTACCGGTCTCCCTGAACCGTTGGATACTGCGATGGATCGTTGAAACTGGTCGACGAAGATCTCTGGATATCACTCTGTAGGTTTGACCATTTCTTCGCATTTCGAGTGCCCTGGCAATCTCCGTTGGGGCTAAGTCAAGCATAATTCAGTCCTCAACTCCAAAAATATACGCGATTAAAAAAAAAACTAACAAAAAACAGTATTTCAATGAAATTTTAAATCAAACTCAGAAGGAAGAAATACTCGAAGTTCGCTCCAGATAAGATGTATTTGAATAAAATTAAAACAATTGCATAAAATGTGATGTTCAGTGTTTTCTTAATTTGAAAATATTTCTTTTTAAATTAAATGACGTATAAACCAGCCAGCAACCTTATATGATACTGATATCAAACCTTTATTTTATGTTCCGCTAAATATGCCGGTGTGTATATTTTAGAATCAATTATACTGTAGATCAATTTTTGAAGACCAACTAGATTAACGGGCCGTTTCAATAAACTATAAACCAATAACTATTTGTTAAAAAGTCGTCATTCAATCATTTGCCAGTTTTTTGCGATACAAATGTGACATTTCTAACAAATAGTTATTGGTAGATAGGTAATTGAAACGAGCCGTCATTAAAGACAGACTTGATTTATTTTGAGGCTCAGAAAAAGGTGATCAATCATTAAAGCATCAAATATTATAACCTCAAAATAACTCGTTAAATACAGGTTTCTGAGGGGGGAGTACCTAGTAGATGGTAGGAGGAGTAAGCCACTCCTTCCTCAATATATTAAGAAATCCAGGAAAATTGTCCGTAAAAGAACAATTTCGAGGTAAAAATTTGTCAATTTTCAAATCCACTTTTCTCAACAATTATACATCTCCTCACCCTGGGGATGGTGGGGGAAGATCAGGTGTCCCCTACCCATCCTTCTCCCCTCCCCCCCTATTTAGGCTACCCCTATTCTAAAGCAACCCCCATGGCAATTAGCTCGCACATATTAATGGCCGGTTTCAATAACCTATTTACATTAAATCTTTTACGGACTGTTTCAATAACCTATAAACCAATAACTATTTGTTAGAAACGTCAAATTTGTATCGCAAAAAATCGGCAAATGATTGAATGACGACGTTTTTAACAAATAGTTATTGGTTTATAGGTTATTGAAACGGTCCGTAAAAGATTTAATGTTGTTTTGAATCTTTGACAATACGCAATAATTCTCATTTTTAGCAACAAATGAGCATTTCTGTTGTAGAGATTATAGACTAGGACCTAACGAACATAATCGTCGATAACGAGCTCAGCCCGGTGCGTTTTAACGTCGATTAGTACCTTAAAATGTGTTCCATTATAATGCTAAAGTAGCGCTACTTACACTTATAGTTAAAAAAAAAGGATTGCAGTTTCTTTGTCTCGCTAAAATATGAGGACGGCTGGTCCGATTTGGCTAATTTTGGTCTTGAAATAAATGTGGAAGTTAAGGGAAGGTTACAAACTGTGAGAAATCTTGCAAGGCAAATACTAGAAACAACAAATCAATTCGCCCATACTAACTGTTCGGTAGCGTAAATTCGGGTCTCCAAAGTCAGTTGTCAACTGACTGTCAAATACGAGTGTTAGTAACAAAAATGGGCACCTAAGATAATTACCGATTATAGGGGTTCTCTCACTTTAGATATGTTATTGATTGTACTGTAGGTTCTTGGTGGAAGTTCATGTTCCACAGTGATTACACACAAGACTTTTTGCACTGTTTCCACTTTAATAAGTACTTTAATTAATTTTAATATATTACACGACCGGTTTCGAGAAAGTCATCATCAGGTGTCTCTCACACACTTGTTTAGTGAAAATTAATTAATAAGGGATATCGTTCGATTTTATCCTAACATTTTAAATAGATTGTTGAAAAAAATACTAATTAATAACCTAACCTACAAAATGATATACCCTCCATTTAGCCTTACTTTCAGTTTAACCTCAGATCTTCGGCTACCAGCTAGCAAAAATAAAACTTTTCTACAACGTACCGATGATTTAGCTTTCCTGAATTTTCGCGAGTTGCAACAATTTATGCCAGAATACATAGTACAATCTTATATATATATATATATATATATATATATATATATATATATATATATATATATAAAATTCTCGTATATATAGTCTTCGGGGACACTCCTCCGAAAAAGACAAACAGTCTGAGAATCTAAATGGATAAGGGTGACCCTAAATATTTTTTTTTTCGTCATTTTTTTATTTTTATTATTACTTATTAAGGCAGAACAACATCTGTCGGGATCAGATAGTATTTTATATAACTAACGTAGCTGTACGTAACATTAGTTACGTTATTCTGCTTTATTATGTAATAATAAAATAAAATAAAAATTACGAAAAAATAAATATTTAGGGGTGGGTCACCCTTATCATTTAGGCGTACACTTGTTAGACACTTGAATCTTCAGTTTGATGAATACGAACTAAAACTTAGCCACTTCGTGTTCCGAAAAGTTTAATATAAGGGAAGTTTATAAGTTGTAGGACAATAGCTGTCGTTTTTATGAGTTTTAGTTGGCGAAATCCAAAACTACAAGAAACAGCGAATAATCCTCAAAGGAGTTACGTGGGCCAGATGTTGATAAATAATGGCATTATTGGAATTTTTGGAAATCAAAATCTCTAGCCGGGTACCGAACCGGTTACTAAAAAAATCTTATGTGATTAAAATGCCGGCCAAGTGCGAGTCGGACTCGAGCACTAAGGGTTCCGCACAAAACCGCAAAAAGTCGCGTTCGTTGTATTATGGGAGTCCACCCTTAAATATATTTATTTTCTCTGATTTAGTATTTGTTGTTATTTGCGGCTAGAGAAATACACCATCTGTGAAAATTTCAACACTTTAAGCTATCACGGTTAAGGAGATACAGCCTGGTGACAGACGGAAGGACAGACAGACAGCGAAGTCTTAGTACCTAATAGGGTTCTGTTTTTACCCTTTGGATTGCAATGCCAATATCTCGCTAAAACTCGACAATGATTGTCAGGACATGATTTCTTTAGTTCTGTTTGTCTGTGCATTTAATTCAGATTGGGTAAAAAAAATTCATATTTTTTACGAAAAAAAAATATCCCAATAATATAAAATATACTAATAATACTCATTGTACTTTGTTTTTTAGTTGGATAAATATTAAAATTGAATAGTGAAAGTACCTATTGGAGTTTTTAGACCTTCACGATTGGCATACCTAATTCACAGAACCACTTACTCGCGTTTTGCCTAAACGTCATTTTCAAAAGCTAATAGAGCCCTGCACAAGTAACACGTAAGTTAAGACCGCGGATCGGATTGCGTTCCAAACCGCGGAGGGATCTGTGTGGTTTGGACGGTTGATCGAACTGTCGTGCTAATTACGACGAAAAATGCGTCGCGGTCTGGACTGTCGGCGTCATACATATGCATGACATGCCAGATCAGACCGTCGGCCCCGCGCATTTACACGTTCGGTTCGGAGCGCGGCGCTATTAGGCTTACGAGCTGTTAGCCTATATTGCGTTGTGGTTAATTAGATTAAAAACTACTTCGCTGTATAGTGTATCTAAATCTTATATGACGTAACACGCGTTAAGCCTAAATTTTTGTACATAGATAAGAGTGATGTTCGACCACATTTCTCATAGCTGTGTGAGAGCCATGCTACATGGTTGAAAAGGCTATCTGCTACAGCTCGTTTCGCGTACTTCGAAATTTGATTTAGGCATAACGCGAGTTAGACATTTTGTGAATTAGGTATGCCAAGCGTAAAGGATTTTAGATACACTATATTATATCATAATATATAGTTATTTTACAATAAACAATAGTAAATATAGTGGTACTTCGTTAGGAACAAGTTTTATAGTTTATTTTTATATTGGGATGGATCAAAGCCCACCACATACTTCTTGTTACATTTCTTTACCATACTTCCGACGGGTGAAAGATTAAAAAAAAAAGACTGATAACGTTTCCTTTATTTTTTTCTCAAAAGTTGATCCTTGTATGTAATTTGATTTTTCGGTTTCGGCCGAAAAAACCAGTTTTCGGTCGTAAAAACCAGTTTCGGTCGGACACTATAGCTAACAATAATCATTTTCCTCATATTAAACTTTCTCATTATTAAAAACAGATAAAGGCATTGTTATTGTTTCCTATCTCTCAATGCAGTAGTGCATTTTGATAACATGATAAATATCAGACAGATATTGATAAATAATTTAATATGGTGTATGGTAGTGAGCACACTATAGTATTTTATAATACCTATATTATAGTGCAAAAATATTATTTTATTGCATAATCATTACATAATTTGCATGATGTTCTAATATTTCCAAATATGGTCCACATAATTAATTTTAATTTTTAATTTGAAATATTATAATATCGACTATTGCTAGTATATAATACATTAATATGAAAACCAAACCTCCTTTTTATAAATCAATCAACAAAGGGAGGAGTACGAAATTGCATGTGATTGTATAATAACAGTAGGTGATGGTTAGACACAATTATTGTCAATATTTCCTTCATTACTAATAACAAAAAACACTAAATAATTCATAATAATTTTCGTACAATACAACTTTTCGTACAAGTAAAGTTTGTATTGTAGGATCTTACAAGTTACTTATTGAAAAGATTCGAGTATTAAGCTTAGAAATCAAGTATGTACGAACATTAGATTCAGAAGTTTCTGCACTTTCCATGTAATTTTTCCTAATACTTTTTGTACTAACGCAAATATCACTCAAACTAAAATGATAATAAACTGCAATATAATTAGTAAAGGTTATTTGCAACAAAACAACTGTTTAAGAAGTATATAGTAGTTTGAATGCCGATTTCATTAGTAATTAATGTCATTTCATTAGTGCATTTTGACATAAGCCATTAAAATAAGAACTGTCAAACGAAGCAGGGATAGGCCCATAGGGAAGAAGGCCTATTGTGCTCCCGGCTTCGACATTTTTAACCGACTTCCAAAAAAGGAGGCGGTTATCCTACGTAGACTTCATATTACTAGGTAATTAATAATCTGTGCTTCATAGAAAGGTACATACTCTGTGAGCCACTTCGATCGCAAATATTCTTGTCTCTTGATTTATTCGTTCGTTCCAATCGTAATAAATATTGTGGTCTGTGAATTTACAAAACAATAAAATCATGGAATCTCATAGATGGAAAAGAATCCAATAATATCAAAACTTAATTCTTTTCTATTAAAATCTAAATTAATTAAACTTGTTTATAATTGTGAAAATGTTTAACATATGTTGGGTTATGTTATTGTTTGGCATGGTTTCTAATTTTGAAGTAAAGTGACAATATTGCGTTTCAAGTTACACATGATGGCCTTTTTCGAAAATTATATAAATTGTTTTAAATATGAAATTAAAACATCGGCGGTGTTTTAAAGTACACAATTTATTTGAAATGCTCTTTTTAAGTCCGTTTTAGTTTTTATAATTAATTAAATAAGCATAAAATTTAAATAGATTACATGGTGCTAATACACACAACAAAACGCAAATTTCAATACAACAATAGTGCACTCTTCATGACCAACATAGTTTCATAGGTAAGTGGGGCAAGCATTTCAAAAAAAGTTGCGTAATACCCCGACATCAATTGGCTGGGAGAATTTACACAAGCATTTACATGAATTCCAACGAGGTTAGCTAATAGCTGATAGCTGATTATACCGCAGAAAGCAAATGTCAAGATGACAAATATCAAACCTCAACTGCCCCAAATAAACCCAAAAGTGGGACAGTTTAAGTGATGGACACTTTATGCATCAACATGGTCTATATCATACTAAATGTGACATCAGAATGACAGTACATGTTAAGTACAGGTACAGGCATGCTAAAAAGGCGTGACCAGGCATGCCAAAAAAGCGTTACCCAGGGGGGGATGTAATATTTGGACGGCCCCTGAGTTAACACTATCTCAACATAGTGAAAATGCTTGAAGAAAAAAGTAAACCATCAATGGCTTTTAGGTAATATTGATGTTTAAAAAGTGTTGTCCGTCAAGAAATACGAAATTAAAACATCGGACAATGTCATGTAATATTATAAAACATGTTTAATGTGTACCTAAATACTTAACAAACTCTCCAATAGGTAGGTACCTTAAGAAAGACAATGCTAGAGTAGGCATAACCAAATTGACATACAAGAAAAACTTTTATTACTTACTGATTTGGATCACTATCGCTTCTTTGCTTTCGAAGATCATCCATCCCGCGTAAATAAGCATGGAAACTTCAAGAACTTAAAATGTACGTATTAAAATAAGACTATCCAACTTCTTCAATATTGTTTTTGTAGTTAATAGTCCCCATACGATATGGTTAAGTAAGAATTATTAACGTGTTATCACACAATAGTCTTATATTAGTTAAAACGACAATAAAAACAAGTCTTGTGTAATTTTTTAACCAAAATCTTGTGCACAGTTTCGCACTTTACTTCATCACTTAGACAATGTAGCCACTTCTGTTCTTCTGCTATCCACAGGTTGTAATGTATTATTATACAGGTAGGTATTTGTGTCTTTATAATATGAATAATAATTTATGATCGCAATTTAATATATTAACCATATTTTAACCTTGAATCAAATTCCATAGAATATTTTGACATCTGACATTTGAATTTTGACAATTGACTGGCTTATTTTGACAGCTTTTTTTTTTAGAATAGTTCAAATTGATCAATGATTATAAGAAAGGATGCAGATATGAATATGATATATATATATATATTGGGCTGTTATGAAATTTTTCTATAAATAACCTAACTAAGAGCATGTGAGACATGTCTAAGCGTGATTCCATAGATATTCCGTAGATACGCGCAAATATGGGTTTTCTTTAAATTACTTCACTACCTAAGGAATTTTGAGCACTACCTATCAACATGGGAACTTACAATTAAAGTTATAAAATGTCAGAGGGCCAACGACCGCGGGCCGCAGATGACGTCCACTGATCTACAGAGTGTAAAACGTGGTAGAAGTGAAACTTTGTATTTTATCATTTAGAATCCAATAAAACTTTCATCGTGCCTAAAGAATTTGTAATTTTTCTATTCTTCGAAAAGAATAGTAAAATTAATTAGGTAAATTTAGCGCCATCGGTGCATTGAGCCGTACTTTAGAAATGTAAGTATACGTAGCTTCCCACAGATTGCGTTATATCCAAAATCGTGTAGTGTGTGGCATAAGTCGTTTAAATATTCATAATATATAAATAATAGGGCATTATTTTCATGAAATTATAGGAAATTGAAACAAATATCGTTAGCGTAGTACAATATTTTAATGTTAAATTTGGCATTTTTATTGGCCTTATCATACATAACTTTTCTATCCAGGTGTTTCCCTAGCTACAATTACTTATAAAGATGCATTAAGATATAATATTAATATACACTGGCGGCCACATAAACTGCATCATAGTGCAAGAACATATTCAATCAAATTTTATTACGAAATATGCATTTTTTATTTATTTATTGATATTGGAAAATAAAGGCTGGTTTATAAACACAAAAACAAAATCAAATTTAAAATATATGGTACTGTCACAAAAGAAAGAAATGTTATATAGAAGAAATCTTGTCAATTTACTAAAGATTAACTCGTTGTTACGTTAATGTTGTGATTGATGGTTATTTTTTTTGTTTTGTTTTTGCAAATGAACCAAAATTGACTTGCAGCTCACAGGCAAGTTCCACTAAGATTTGCTCGTGAACACTTAAATTGGACTGAAGAGCAATGGGCTTCCGTATTATTCACTGATGAGTGTAGGACTTATTTGCGGTGCTTATGGTCGCAGACTAGTCTACCACAGACGAGGAGAGCGATATTCTCAAAATTGCATTGAGGAGAGGGTTCCATTTGGAGGCGGGTCTTGTATGGTTTGGGGCGGCCGCGGCATATCGATGGATGCTCGAACTGAACTTGTGTTTATTGACGCCGACACACATGGCACGGCCGTGACCGTGGTTTAACGTGGCCGTAACCGTGGTTTAACAACACATCGCTATATAACGGAGATATTGGACCCTCATGTGGTACCTTTTAGCGGATTTATAGGCGAAAACTTCATTCTGATGCAGGATAATGCTCGTCAGCACGCAGCGAGACAAGTTGAGCAATACTTTACTCAGGTTGAGATTCGTTCCATGGATTGGCCAGCACGTAGCCCGGACCTCAATCCGATACAACACGTGTGGGACAACCTAAAAAGAAATCCGGTCCCAACAAAGGTTGCGGAGCTCAGAGTTGTATTGTCGCAAGAATGGGACAATACTCCGCAATACCTTTTAAAAACACTGATCGGGTCGATGCGAAACCGACTTTAATCAATTAATAGGTATTTACCTATGAAATTGCCGTTCTACAGTACTAAGAATTCTAATTTCAAATTAATTTTATTTTAAAAACATGGAATTCTTTTTCCAAAAGTAGTCATTTGTTTATTGATAGTGTTACATTTTCATCGCATTTCAATTTTTTTCGTCATCATGGATACGTTAAAAATTCGAATAATTACGGAATATGAGTACCGTCGTGGCAGCAACGCGGCACAAGCGGCACGCAACATCAACGACGTTTACGGATCTAACACTACAAACCAACGCACCACCTGTTATTGGTTTGCTCGCTTCCGCTCTGGAAATTTCGACCTGAAAAATGAACCTCGCGGTCGTCCGAAGACTTTGGTCGACAATGACGAATTAAAGGCGATTGTGGAAGCTGATGATACACAATCTACGGCTGAATTAGCAGCAGCTTTCGACGTTAGCGTCAAAACAATATTGGTCCATTTGCGTCAAATTGGCAAGGTAAAAAAGCTTGACAAATGGGTGCCCCACGAACTCAATGATCGCCAGCGCGAAGTACGCGTCAAGACGTGCCTTGCACTGCTCAACAGACACACAAATGAAGGAATTTTGAACCGCATTGTTACCTGCGATGAAAAATGGATTCTGTTTGATAACCGCAAGCGCTCAACAAGTTGGTTGGATCCTGGTTCAGCACCTAAACAATGCCCTAAACGAAAACTTACCCCTAGAAAAGTGATGGTCAGTGTTTGGTGGTCTAGCGCCGGTGTGATTCATCACAGCTTCTTACCAAACGGGGTGAGCATTAGGTGAGCAGATGTGTACTGTGAAGAACTGAACACAATGATGGAGAAGCTGGCACGTCTCCAACCAGCATTGGTCAATCGCTCGTCTCGTCTCCTGCACGACAACGCACGACCTCATACTGCACAGCAGACGGTCTCCAAGTTGCAAGAACTGGGGTTGGAAGCTCTCCGTCATCCGCCCTACTCACCAGTCCTTGCGCCTACAGACTACTACTTTTTCCAGAATTTGGATAACTTCTTGGCGGGAAAAAAATTCAATACCCGAGAGGCAGTACAAAATGCCTTTGAAGAATTTGTTGCCTCCCGTCCAGCTGATTTCTTTAAGACGGGCATCAATAAACTGCCACTGCGTTGGCAAAGATGCATTGATTGCATGGATGATCAATTCGATTAATACAAATAAAAAATACATGAAAAAAATAGTTTAAATTTTTTCATACAAAACGGCAATTTCATAGGTAAAGACCTAATATTAGGGCAAGAGGAGGTAATACACCTTATTAAAAAGAAAAAAACTAAGTATTGTAAAATTTTCATAATAAAGCCGTTTTTGTTCTATTCACTGTTTCATTCCAAAAAGCTGCAAAAGGAGTAATTTGATTCTTTTAGTGAGAAAAGTTGACCTATACAGACATGAATTGATTTTTTTATCAGATTAAGAACCAGTCTTAGCATTATCATTGAACCAAATCAAAATAGTTTGCACTTTCACTAATTATATTTCACTGAAAGTTGTCTTGCACTATGATGGAGTTTATGTGTCCGCCATGTATTATTTGGACTTCAAAATAATATAAAAATATCCATATTATTTTATAAACGAATCATAGGCCAGTTACACAAAAAATACGCATTTAAATAGTTTAAAAAATCATACATTTAGTTCACAAATACATACAAATTTTAATATAATAATTTCATGAACACACCAATTTCACTTAAATTAATTCAAAATGCGTATTAACAATCTTAAAATAATGTAATCAAAAGGCCGAATCGAGCCGTATATTATGAGATTCATTATAATTATAACTAAAAATAATATAATAATATTGATATTGTAGATTACGTTAAAAATATTTCGTATAAAATATGATCACTAAACATTAGCATAATAGTACCAAGGAAAAAGTTACATTAAAATATTTATTTTGACACTAGCAAGTTGGCAGTTAGGCCAGTTGATAATGGACGAAAATTATGTACTTAGAATTTTCTATTGCACCGGGTACCTGTGAACTTAGAAGCAAGCGTGAGCATTGTCATTATTGAGCCATGAAGATAAACATTAAAAAAAGTTATTCGACATGGACGGTTACCTCTGCGTGCCAAATTATGTAAATGCCAGTAAAAAAATAAGTTTGCCAAGCACTGTGTTGCCATTGATTGCCTAAGTCGATGTAGATAATAATTTATGTAACTTGGTGAATACTTTCATGTTTATATTTTATTCTTCATTTAATCCTTTTAACTATTGTTATTTTAATTTCTTTATAAAAATATAATCTCTTCATAACTACTGGACTAGTTTTCAGAAAGCTTTCAACAATATAATGATAAGAAATACTTTTACAGAAAGTGTACACTTGTACAAAGAAGCCTGTATTTTTTAATTTCGCATTATATTACAATACAAATATCACTAAACTATAATACCTACTTTCTGTCACAGTTATATTTTAAAACACAACCTATTTTAGACATTTTACAAATATTTATTTCGAGTTATTTATACCAATTGCATGTCAATGAGATTTTTTTTATATTTAAAAAAAATATCTTTATTGATTGTGTTTTATATTTGAGTCTACCACTAATAAACGTTAATTTCATAAGTTGGAAACTACACGCTTTTAGGGTTAAACAGGACCCTATTACTAAGACTGCACTGTCCGTCTGTTTGTCACTGGAACCCTACTCTCGCTTAGACTTTTTTTTAACGTGTAAGTGCTTGTTTTAAACATTTCTTAGTGTTAGACCAAGATGAGTCATCACAACTTTTAATCAATTTAAATGCTAACCATATTTATTTAGGCCAACATAATCGTGATTTACAAAAATATAATTTTTATCATCTAATTATTCAGTTTGAACATAAATAATCATTATAAGGATTTATGAGCATATTTTGTATTTCGCGACTTATTTATTTAACGAACCTCGCTCATTAGCCTATGCGGTGGCGCCACCAGAGGTTATTTGTAGGACATATTATTGTGTCGCCACCTATTGGACACTATTGGCAAATGGTTGGCAAAGTTTCAAATAGGTGGCGACACCGACAAGTGTCAAATAGGTGGGGACCGAAGGTCATTAAGTAAGCCCTCCATGAAGCTTGAACTTGTTTGTGGTGGCGTCACTGCGGATATCTAATAAGCTAGGGGTTAAGGGCTGTTAACAGTGAAACAGTTTCACAATCGATTTTACAGCGATATTATTGGACAGCAAATAAAGTTACGAGTTATGGCAGTGACTAACTAAAGCACACTATTGAAATATAATATGTAATTTTAATTAATTTGTGTTATTCGTATATGTATTATTACAAGGCCTAACCAGTCTCGTGACACTATATAAACAATGTACAGAAGCGGAACTCAGCCGTGTCCCTGGAGTTTTACCTACGATTGAGCGTGGCCGAGCGGAGCGCTAGGGCTGATACGTCTACAAAGATGGCGTTGACAGTGCGCAAGCGTAGCGGTACAACTAACTAAAACTGGTTAGTCGTCCAATGCAGCGACAAGAAGTATTGACGGCGCGACCGCGGCGGCGCGCGGCATGACACTACATATTTCTGCTATTTGAGGTTTCGTCAGCGGCCGTGTAAATGACGCGTAAGTATGCGTGCACCGATTCGGCCGGTCTAATATGAAGATAATAGAATACTGTACATTATTTAAATTGTGCTCGCGCCGAGAATACTTGAGAAACGTGAAGAAGAAAGAGAGAGTGTCTACCTTTCTCTTTCTCCTTCAATGTCGTGCTTCTTCTCACAAGAGAGTCTTCTCGCTGACAGTCTATTTGCCGTATTATTACAAACCAGTCTATCAACTTCCTAGTGAACTTAAAAAATAAATAGAAATAAAACTATAAACATAGTTACTTAATAAATAGAATTTTAAATTACGTAATTTAGAAACTTTGCCATCCGTGTTGCAGGCCGTTGTTATAAAAATATTTACTATTGAATATTGTATATCTTATACTTTAAATAAGCAAATTATATATAACGTTTCTGAGATACTGATTATAATATATAATCAGAATCTCAGAAACAGTTGCAAGTATCGCCGTGAAATTTATTATGCGGAGAGTTTTGAGGAGAGAAAATTGAACTAGCTAGGTAGGTCTTATCCCGGGAAACCGCGCATTTTTAAGTCATACATATAAGTTTTTTTTCATAGTGAAATAAAATGAATATTTTTGGCATTTTGGTATGCGTATTTTTGCGTTGTTGGCAAATTGGTCTCGGGTTCGTATCCAGGTCTGACGAACATTATTATGATTCTTTTTATTTTTTTAAATCTACTACAACTCCGAGCGAAGCTTGGTTTCTCAGGTACTGTGTCTTGTGTCAATAAAACATACAGTACCCGACCATAAAAAATACACATAAATATTTAAAAAGGGATATTCGGCTAGTTTCGTCTTTGTAGAGCGCTTTCTCTTACGCACATTGCAGCGACAAACGTAGAGACAGTATAAAACAAAGCCGAAACTAACCGAATATGTCTTATCGAACGTTGTTGTGTATTCTTTTTTAGTTGTTTTGTTTGCCGGGTGTATAAAAATATACTACAGAAAGACATCACTTGTCTATCTTATACTTTAAACGAGACGATCTTGTATATATACTAGGTGTTTTTTCAGTCAGTGTCCAATCTTTGAGGAATGAAAATGCTCAGTTTCTAAGGGATAAGACCTAGCTAGATTGATTTTTATAACGATAAAATAATTAAAAATAAGAAAACCTAAAAGAAAAAGAAATAATATTCAAAAAAATATTTTTCTTACCGGAATTCGAACCCACCACATTCCGAATTTCCAAACAAAGCAAAAATTATACGTAGGTACCTGCGCATATCAAGCTACCAATCAGACTGACGTAAGAGTCGAAATTATTGATATATTGTTGTACGACGAAATAAAAAAAAAACATATAATATTGTTTAAAAATGCTCAGTTTCTAAGGGATAAGACCTAGCTAGATCGATTTTTATACCCTAAAACTCCCTGCATACTAAATTTCATGGTAATAATTGTAACCGTTGTCGAAATTCAGGGTGTTTTTTCATTCAGTGTCCAAACTTTCAGGAGTGAATATACTCTAGAATACATAAGCACCTTTTACTATGGGGTCAACTTTCCTATATGAAAAAAATAATCAGCTGTTTCCTACAAAATGTTATCTTTGCCGTAGCCCTTTTGGAAACATTTGAATTTTTTTAAGTAGGAAAGTTGGTCCCATAGTAAAAGTTGCTTAAGACAATGACTGAAAAAACAGCCTGTTTTTCGACAACAGCTACAATTATTACCATGAAATTTAATATCCAGGAAGTTTTGGGGTATAAAAATCGATCTAGCTAGGTAATATACCTTAGAAACTGAGCATTTTTAAACAATATATGTTTTTTTTTATTTCGTCGTACAACAATATATCAATAATTTCGACTCTTACGTCAGTCTGATTGGTAGCTTGATATGCGTAGGTACCTACGTATAATTTTTGCTTTTGTTTGGAAATTCGGAATGTGGTGGGTTCGAATTCCGGTAAGAAAAATATTTTTTTGAATATTATTTCTTTTTCTTTTATGTTTTTTTATTTTGTGGCGGACCAAATTAGCGCCACAATCCTGAATCGCGCTATCGAAGTTTTCTAAGATCGGCACTATGTATACGACATCTGAAATTCATACAAGTGGGCTTCGGCCTGACCGAGCATACCACCTCGCTCGGTCGGAGATCTCCCTTTGGGGTTTCCCATCTTCTCACAATTTTTAATTATTTTATCGTTCTACTAAAACACCGAACAAAGTTCGGTCTCCCAAGTACTGATAATATTATAAAGAGGAAAAATATGTTTGTTTGTTTCCATTGGCACAATAGGCTCCGAAACTACTGGACCGATTTTGATGAAATTTGGTACAGATATAGAATAAGCCTCAAGGAATGACATAGGCTACCTTTTATCGCGGCAAAATATACGTTTCCCGCGTGATTACCTTATGTGTGTACGAAATCACGGGAATCGTTTGTTAATAATGTTGTATTATCTACGTTTTTGTTTTATATTATGCATACTGTAATGTCAAAAGACTTACAACAGCCAAATAGTAATTGTATTAATATGCCGAATTCATTAAAACATCGGTTTGACATTTTTGTTATTCTTTTGAGATCTACATTCTAGGAAGGATAACGACACTTAAAATAAATATCAAGTTAATAATAAATGTGATGTTACTCGGTCATTTAAAGAAAGCGATTTTAAGACAGTGGCGCCTCCTGACAGCTTTGTCCTAAAACTTTTATGTAGACAATACTTTTTTAAGTTCAATATTTTTCTTGAAACGTCTGAGCAACGTTTTTTATAAGTGTAAACAAAATTACATTCTTGATCAATGACAGAATCATTTTGCAACGAAAAAGTGCAGATATATGCAACTTTTGCATTTCTCTTCCTAAATCAGAAATTCGATATTAAAAAGTTGTTTTTCCGCCATTAAAATTTTATCAACTTCAAAATGCGTATTCTAGAATGTAAATTCGGATTTAAAATAATTTCACTAAGCATGATTGATTATAGTATGATTTTTTAATATTAATCTAAGCATTTCAAAAAGGAATCGATAACTAAAAATTTTAGGTGGGTTGATAATTTCGGAACTCAGTATATGACACGTAAAAATAAGTAAAAGAAGGAGCAAGATTTCGAAGTGATTAACGGAATACTCAAACGCTTCATATAGTTAGAAGGTTCCCAAGGCACAATATGCTTTTGTATTTTGTGCTTAACACAATGACAAGGGCAGCACGTGACTTGAGAGGTCCTTAATTTAAGAAGAGTTTGAATGTTCGGCCGTGAGGTCCACTACTTATAAAGTTTGACTCACAATAATGTTGAATATTACTCTGCATGCTCGTAAAATTAAATATAAGCTTCAACAGATTAATCATAATTATTGTGGTGAAGTTTAAAATATGTAGACGTACGTACGTAATACGTACGTGCAAGTATTGTGCACGTTTATTTTTTGGAGTTTGTTGGCTTATTTTGGTCCTTCTTTTCTTTCAAGGGTATCTGAAAAAAAAAATTGAAGTTATAAATTATTTCGTTAAAAATTTATCACCCTAATAAATATATTAATAAGTCACTTAAAACTCAAAATTTCTCGAACTACTATTTGGTTATTGGTTCGTCTGACGGTATGTAACCAACGCCGTCTATGGACTGTAATATATATAGCTAATACTACAGGAGTATGGCATTTATGTATTCTAAAACTCCAAGCTCGCTCTGCGTAAAAACTTAATCGTTATTACACACACTTTTTCTGTGAGGCCGTGCTTTGAATATAAGCACGCAAATAAAAGGTACTCACAGAGGCTCTTTGGTCCTCCATTCGTCCGGCCTGAGCCCTCATGATTTGAGCAAAGAAGTCATCATCGGGGAGAGTCTTCTTCTTTTCTTTCGGTTTCTTAGCTGGCAGCTCAGTGCGCTGGTCCTCCAAGCGTGTGCCCTGAAAATTTGGATGTGAAATTGTTAAGGCTGGTACTATATTGTCCGGAATCCGGAAGGCAGGAGAAAATTTAGAGCATTGAAAATAGAACTCTGAAACAATAAAATTAGGTTGAAAATTCAAAACATGTTTGCAGTCTTCTTACCTGGATCTTCTCAATCATGTCTAAGAAGTCGTCGGACTTGGGTTCCTTGATGGAGCCATGGGAGAGCAGACCAGGGAAAGATTTCTTCTTGGTCTTCGAAACCGGACGCAACTCGGCGCGCTGCGAATCAATGCGTTCTGATTGCAGCGTCGAGATCAGTGTCAACATTTCGTTGGTAGCCTCTTGTCTGAAACAATATTAAAAAATATTCATAGCCCGAGATATTATATTGGTACGTAAAAACCTTGCCATATTGCGAAAAAATCTTCGTGAAACTAAATGTCATTTACGTCATATCTTAGAGCTTTAAAAATTTCGAATGCTATTATTCGAAATTTTTGTAGTGTTGCTGCAATAAAAAATCGGACCAAGGGCGAGTAGGACTGTCCTGCCGAGGGTCCCGTACAAAGTAGGAACAACATTAATAGTTCAGGAAATGAGTTTCGCAGTTTTTTTTCGAGCCTGAAAATAGGTGTATTGTATGGGGAGAAGCTATGTATAATTTTCAATTTTTTTGTTTTTAAATAAGTTTCGAAATGCTCACATCAATCCCTTTCGTATCACACCCCATTTTAAATAGGTAGCTTCAGCTTAAAATTTCTAATCCCTTTTAGACTTTATACTCGACTATATAGATCGAATTAGAAATAAGAAGATTTAATTATAAATGTGCAGTTTTTAGATATTTTTTATATTTGTAGTAAGAAGGTAGGTAGGTAGGTAGGTAAGGTATACTTAACGGTGTGACTTGTTAAATTTCATAGTTCTAGCTCAACGGCAAGTACACTATGAATTTTGATTCCCTTGAGTCTCGAAATATGCGTTTTTGTGCATACACAGCCACGTGTATTTTTTTACGTTAACTTAGAAGTCTAATTTTTTGACAGATTCAACTGTCTGTCTGTCCATCCGATCTTCTAGCTTCTGTAATTATGAACATAAATTAATGAAATTTGATACAGTTATGTACTGTATATAGATCTCGGTTTCGGCATCATAAAATAATAATAATTTTAGAGATAGCATTTATATATTTTTTTACCACACGATGGGGTAAATTTTTAATTTTACCCCATCGTGTGGGATATCGTTGAATCGTATATTTTAATATAAAGGAATGATTTCATATGACTTTTTTACAAAGTCAACCATTTTCGAGTAATCGGCCTCCAAAGTAGTTAATAAGTTGGTATTTCTAAACTATGAGACTTAGAAACTTGCAATTTACCATGCTGATGGATAATGATAACTACTCTTTAGGAAACTTATTTTGAACGAAATCGGACCGTAAATTTTGAAGTAATTTGAAAAAAAAAAACCTATTACGCGTTTTATGACGGAACCATCCTTAGACATGTCCGATGTAGACATGCTCTTTGTTGTTATTTATTTTCCTGGTCAGGTTTTAATAAAATAAAAACAATGAATGAGCAGAAGGATCGCCTGATGGTAAGTTGCTTTCGCACAAAACTTGCATCACCAAACAGTGGGTTGCCATTTGATTATAGAAATAGTTTACATAATTATTAATTTCAACTTCTAAACAATTTTGGAGGGCAATTATTTTAAAATAGTACACTTTATAAAAAAGTTATTTATCGACACGATGGAGTATAATGAAAAAAATAATCGTGCCCACTTCACGTGTTTGGAAAGCCATTCCAAAAATATAAAATTATTAAGTATTATTTTATGATGCCAAACTTGAGATCTACACATAATCTAAAAATATACCAAATTTCATCAATTTGTATTAATAACACAGGTCTGTGATGAAAAAATGTTTTGAATATTTTCAATTCCAACGTGTTGATATTAGGTGCATAACCTTAAATATTGCAAAAAGGTGAGCTTTATTTTTGTGTACCACGTGGCACGTCACATTTTTTTTTTCATTTAAGCAGAACTTTCACTCGAGGGCGCTTGTATCAGGAAACTTATCAAATGCTTGGAAACACTTTAATAATGTTTATTTTAAGTTTTTAGGTAATATAAAAAGATCCTGATTCCTGATTATAAAAATACTATTCAGGAAATGTTAAATGCCTATAAGAACAAGTCTGTAAACTAACATGAGTTCTAAAATTCACCTTCTGACATGTATATAACGAATTGATTGTTTCCTAATAAATCTTGACGTTTTTTCGCGTTAAGTTTGAAGTGAGTCATCAGAACAAATGTCAATATTGACCAATGACGTTTCTGTAGGCACTAATTGAATGGCTTATTTCAATGAGGGTTTTTAAATTCGTGAAATCTGACAGCTTTTTGACACGACAAGGACCGTGCTAGCAAGCGCCGCCTGGTGACAGAAATAGAATTGAAAATTCTTATTGACCGTTTTTGATACCACTTACCCCACCAGATGAGGCTTTGTGTGATTTGAGACTGCCCCCTAACGGCAGAAAAATATCAAAAACCCTCATTGGTGAATGTGAACATGGCATAAGCTTCTTTGGTCAATTTAATATACGTAGGCATAGATGTATTATATTATAATAATCAATCAAAGTAGATAGGTATTTAGATTTGAATAGGTCTCGTTATTTCATAGGATATTGATCATTATTTTCTTATTGTAAGACTTTAAAAAGAAATATATATTAGAGATGCGTTTTAATAATATTAGATATTACACAAATAAAGATTTCAATCTTATACTTAAAACCGAGCAAATCTCAGATATGCACATAATTATTTTGATTAAGATTAGAGTTTGTGAAGTTAGGCCCTTGTAGAGGTAGCGCGTGTAGAGTCAGAAGCTTTTTGACAGTGCCAGTCATTTGGTCTCATCTTGGCATCATTTTATATGAAAATGTTTTTTGTTGGATATAATCGGAATCTCGGAAACGGCTGCAAGTATTTCCATGAAATTTAGTATGCTGTTATGGGGAAGAAAAATCGATCTAGCTAGGTCTTATCCCAGGGAAACTGCAAAATTTTAAGTTATATATTATGTTTTTCTTTCGTCGCGTAAAAAAATATGAGTGAATTCGATTTCTAAATGTCAGATCGGGTTAGCGGCTTGGTAGGCGTTAAAGTGCTAACACACGTACGGATTCGGTACGGAGCGGACCACGGATTTGGTCCGCTCCGTATCAAATCTACGGGGGTTTACTAGGGGGCACGATTTTTAAGAGTTTACTCCTTAAGAATCAATTTTTATATAGCCCGGGGTATGCAAATTTATAGGGAGTGAAATCAGATTAAGTGACACATTAGTTTTATGTCATTTACGCGTAAGTCTTTATGTGTATAAACACAAAGTTTTTCGAGTTTCTAGCTTATTATCTCTTTTTTATTATAATTATATTATTATTTATTATAATATAATTGGGATAACCCGATTATATTCCAATAAAATCAGCGTAAATATTGTAAATAGTATAACTAATCAGGGCCGAATTAAGGGTGAAGTTTGGGGAGAAATATTTTTGACAGTTGGTATCACTGCACGATTTCAATTGATTGCTGGAATCATCGTCGTCGTCGAAAAACAGACTGTAAATAGAACTCTGCGCTAATAAAACAGAGCTGAAAATAGAACACATGAGTGTCGATTTTTCAATTCGCCCGGACCAAATCCGTGCGTGTGTAGCGACACCGGATTTGGTACGCGAATATGGTCCGTCCGTTATTGCGTTGTTGACAAATTGGTGTTTCGGGTTAGAATCACGGCCAGATGAATATTTTTGTGATTTCGTGGTAATACTTGCAGCCGTTTCCGAGAAACATGATTATATAATATACAATATTTCTCGTTTAAAGTATAAGATATATATGAACTTCTTTAGCATACGATACGCTACGTTAATACATATTATAATCTTTGTACACGGTATTCGTATTGCATACAAAGTGAAACAGGTACTTTCGATTTGCCAAAAGCAAGTCTGAAATTGACACAAACTATTCCTAAATCCTAGGAAACATATTCATGAATCCTTGCACCCTTGAACTTTGTTTTAAGCTTGTTGACGAATTCCGCAGACAGCTGATTTTATTAGCCGAAAGTTTAGTCGGCGCAAACGGGCGACAGGCGGGCGCGACTGCAATTTTGTGTAGCCGGTGCATTATGTATGGAAATAGTGTAGCGCAAACCGCTACCGGTACATTAATTTACTAAATTATAAAAAAAATCCAGAGCTAGTAACTTATATAATTAAAAAAAAAATGTTTACACATTATTAGCATACTGTGTGTCGGATATCCCACTAACAAATTCGTATAAACTTGAACTACGGATTTTAAATCATTTAACATTTTAAACATGTCATGGACATTTTAAATCTGTTAACCCCAGTTCCCGATACCAATTTATTCAGCGATAGAATAATATTTGTAGCTTCAAAAACAATCTACGGGCCGCGGTTTAGTTTTTATTTTATTTTTATGCAAACTTACCTTACATAGAAAAATAAAGTTCACCTATTACACCAATAGATTGTTTTTTATTTAATAATAATAATAATAATCAATGTACCAACCTATAGTAGGTAGCTGGGTAAACGAGATTTGCTCGGAGCTCTAGTAGATAAAAAAAAAAAAAGAATCACAAAAATATTTTACCGGGTGTTGGAACGCAAAAATTAACCAAACTGAAAATCGGACTGACATTATAGAATTGAAATTATTGATATATTGTTGCACGACGAAAGAAAAAACATATTCAAAATGCGCAGTTTCCCAGGGTTAAAACCTAGCTAGACCAATTTTTCTCCCCCAAAACTCCCAACATACTAAATTTCATGTAAATACTTGAAGCCGTTGCCGAGATTACGATTATATATACGAGTATTATACAAGATTGTATCGTTTAAAGTATAAGATAAGATATGTAGGACTAGCTTAATCCCCCGGCTTCACCCGCGTAAATACAGTATCCCACGGGAATACTGTACTATTTTGAGATACAATGTAGCCTATGTTTTAATCCAGAGCCTAAACTACTACCATACCAAATTTATACGAAATCGGTTCAGTAGTTTTTTTTGTAATGAGAAAAGGTAGTATAATCATATCCCAAAGTTAATGGAAGCGGTCTTCAGGCATCCTGTATATGAATGCCTACAAAATGTTGCGGACGAAATAGCAAAACAAAATTTAGCAGATGTTGCCATATCCGACTTTAGAAATCCATTCAAACAACATGCTTATACAAAAATAGACAATATGCTAACTTACCTTTTCCAGAACACTAAAATAATAAAATAAATTGCCCAACTTTAAGCGAAAGAGTCAGAATCATGCACGAAAACCACGATATTCCAATCGTAGGTCACCTAGGGTCAACGCGAATGTATAACAGAATCCAGGAACAATATTATGGAAGGAAATATGGAAGGAATAAGGAAGGGAATGAGGAGCGACATAGAAGACTTTGTAAAGAAATGTAAACTATGCCAAGAAAACAAAGCAATAAGAAAAATCAACAAAACTCCAATGGAAATTACTACTACGTCAACAGCCCCCTTCCAACGTGTAGAGTTAGACATAGTTGGACCTTTACCAGAGTCGGGATCAGCCAAACTTAAATACATTTTAACTCTACCGGATGACCTTACTAAATTCTCAATAGCATATCCCATAAGAAGTACAACGGCGGAAGAAACTAGTGATTGTCTCATACACTTCATATATCTCTTCGGCATACCAAAATCTATTCTTACTGACCAAGGAACTAATTTCACCTCCGACTTAAACGAGAAATTGTTTTCTCTCAGCCACATTAACTAATGCACAAAGATGATTTATTAGTTTAATATTAACACATTAATTAACAGAGTATTTAATATTTTTTAATACAGTCTTTACGGATCACCGTGCGTTCCCAAGCCATGTGATTGTATTTGTAGTGATAATTTTATTGGAGGCAAAAAATCCGAAGAGGAGTCTAGTTCTAGCTATTAATTCCTACGATATTTCCGTCAATTTACAAGTCTCGAAAAGTAAATGAATCTGCAGCTACAAACAGGTAATTAGTTATAAATGACGACAAGTGAGTCCATTGTTTTTAATTGTATAAGCGGAAGTATTAGCAATTAAATTATTAATTTATATTAGCATTATAAATTTTTTAATCCAAAAAATTATCAGAATCTAATTTACTTGTATGACCATCAAGAATTAAATATTAAAATTATTAAAATTGTCACATCTCTACTAATTTTAATTTCATAATTTAATTCATTATTTTTCTCTGGTCAATATTTTTTTATTCTGTTTTTATCTGTCAATAATTTAACCTCACATTTGCTGGTTTTTATATCATTTGTATTGTTCAAAATACTGACTTGGCACTGCTGATTTCACACAAATACTTCACGACATAAAATCTTCATTGATAAAAAATTTAATAAAATTGATTTATTTTTAATAAAAAAAATTACATCAAAGATTCATAGCGTAAAGCTCTCTAACAGCCCCCTTTAGTTCATTCATGCCGTGGCGCTGCAGTCACGTACAGAGTGAATAGTAATTCGGAAGCATTGAAACTAGACTCGCAAGGTTCTCTCCATACTAACTTATCTGGAAAGCGCACTCATGACTCTATCCTTCCAACTGGAAGACTTAACCGAATCCGTCATATTGACTAGACAAAATATTCTACATATTACAGTTATTACACCAATGCAACTTTTTAATGAACTAATTAGTAATGATAAATACTTACCAAAACACTCTAGGATTCCAACCGTGATGAGCCTTGATAACATACATTTAATCTTAAGCATATCTCATGTCGCATGTTATTATTATAAGAATAAACTTGTATATATTTTACAAATTCCACTTAAAACAAGTAGAATTTGTAGATGATAATTTTATTTTATATCATAGTTTACGTTAGGTTAGGTAAAGACCTACACCCCATGGTGTAAATAATTCAGATGTATTTAGTATGGTACAACCTGATAATGAGTATATTGCTATATCATATGATAAAATTAATTACTGTATATTGGGTAATCTAAAATTATGTAAGACGGCAAATTCTGAGTTATTTATATGCAAGATTCCAGTGATAATGTTGACAAACAATAATCCTACGTGTGAAAGTGAACTATTAACTAAATCAACTAGTGATATTCCTAAGTAGTGTAACACAAAAACAGTTAAGGGAGACTTAAACATATGGCAACCACTCAAGAGCAATCGGTGGCTAAACGTCCAAACTATTCCTAGTAAAATACATATGGACTGCAGTGCTTCGGGAACCAGTGAATTAAAAGTGTTTGGAGTAGGAAAAATTGAATATTCCTAAAAGTGTGTTGTGTATACAAAAGGTGCGAAGTTAATAACTTCAGACATTATAACAAACATTACTGTGTTTTTTGATTTTAATATTACTAATATAGTATTAGTAATTACTTATTTTAATTAGTATTTTAGTATTACTAGTTACTAAAACTTGCTGTAAGCTAGATAAGCCAATCAATGTTATTTCATCTGAGGGAATAAACATTATTAATCTAGATGAATTAAAATTTGACAAAAAGCACAATAAGATTCTCTTCGAACTAGATAACGTAATAAATAAGGAACCCATATTAGTAAAATATGAAAAACACTAGCTAATATTCAACGGCATTCTTATTCTTACCATTATCATGATAATAATTATTTCAAAATTTCAAAATTTATAATGTCGTTTTAAATGTACCTAGCTTTAATTAATTTAAAAATAAGTTTAAGGAAATTCCAACAGGTAATGAGATTGAAGTACATAAAAACATAAAAACAGAATCTGAACCGACAGATTCTGGTTTCGGACGGAATTCGAGAAAGACAATCTGGTTCAATAAAGGAACCGTAATTGAAATGTTTTCCCTGAAATTCGGATCAACCCCGAATTTCCGTCTTCCGCGGGGGGTTTTTATAACCCTACACTGTTAGCAAGAATGCTTAATTGACATTCTCCCTTTGACTATGTCAGCAGCAGATAGCAGGACGCTTTTTGATCGATAGAGACGATCAGTTCCAGTTCAGTCTCAAACCCGGTCGGTCGTAATATTTTCTAATAAAACACAAGAGGATATATAGATGCTCTGTCGATTTTCCACGAAGCGAGCGACACTATTTCAGCATTGTATTACGCTGTGCTGGTTTAAGTTCGCCGTGGTAAACATTGAGGCGGCCCATCGCCTGATAGTAAACGATTATCTCCGTTAATAAGAATTTTGCAGGTCTTTTAAATCGTCACTGGTTTCCTCACTAAATTGGCGAAATATCTACAATGGCATTATTTCTCTCAAAGCAGGTCTAACAGAAGACCTGTGTGAAATGGGAAGGACCTTTTCCCGGGTCTGATCTCTGTGGCCAAACCCGCCTATTCGTGTTCAATTGACACTAGATTTGCCGCCCGCCCGCGTAAATTCAGTATCCCAAGAGAACACTGTACTTTTCAGATAAAAAGTAGCCTACGTGTTATTCCAGAGCCATAATTACTACCATACCAAATTTCATTTAAACCCGTTAAGTAGTCTTAGCGTAGAATAGTCACAAACATCCATCAATCCTCTTAAAGCTCTGGATTAAAACATAGACTACATTTTTACCGAAAAAAAGTACAGTGTTTCCGTGGGATACTGTATTTACGCGAGAAAAAGCTAGTTTATAATAGTAGTAGGATGTTATTATGACAACTCTGAACTCACCCATTATTCTCCTTGCCATTGCTCGCGGATCTCTGCACCTTCGGCCGTGGTCGGTTCTCCTTATCCAGGGTTGCCCTCTGCTCGTCCATGCGATCTGACTGACAGCGTGCCAACAGCTCAAACAGCTCAGTAGGGTTGTCACTTTCCTCTGACTCGCCGCGAACCATGTCGGTCTTGTCTTCTTTCTTCTTAGCATCAGGAGTTATCTGGTGTGAATTTATAATAATAAAAAGAATAATCAAAATTCGTCAATAACCGGCAAAATAAACATACGAATTGAGAACCTCCTATTGGAATTTTGGAAGTCATTTTAAAAAAAGCTGCCGATATTTCGCTTGAAGATACTTGTCATTGGGATAATTTTGGCCCCATTGCGTCTCGTGCGTATTTCATAATGACGTTTCCTTAGAACGCAGTTCAAATCATAGATCTATTATCAATCGATTTCAGCTTTTTGTAAAATGTGACTAAGTACTAAGTTCCACATTTCATATTATAATATTAAATACTATGAATTGAAATGGTACCTTTTATGGTATGAAATATAAAATTATAACATGAACACACAATACACATAATACGCATTCCATGAAATAATAATTTGTTACACAGACGAAGTTGCAGGTTAAACTAAAAAACATAGTGCCTTGAGCACGTCACTTCAAAAACAGAATACAAAAAAAATTGTAGACCTATCCGCACTCTGTGTTTAGAAAGTAAAGTTGTTTTGTAAGAAGTATAAGTAGCTTCCGGCAGATGGCGTTATATATATATAATCATGACGTGACGCGACCTTGAAATTTTACTCTCAACGCAAAAAAAAGATTTGCTTCAAAAACCAATTGTTCATATTGTAACATAAAATACAGAGCACACACTTAACCACCGTTCGTGCTTATAAGTCCACCCAAAGGACATGAGCTTCCCTGGACCTGTTACGGTCTGTGCACATGTCCACGGAACGACGTCGTCGACGTAAAACGGTGCGGTGTCGCGGAACGGTGCGTTGACATAAAGTGCAAATTACCGTCGCCGTAAAAATGTACATCACGACGCCGGATCGCCGTGCCATTTAAAATTCCGCTACATTTTGCCCCGTTCTGCGACAACGTACCGCGCCACGACGCCGCGATACTGCGCTGTTTCACGTTGACGATGTCGTGACGTGGACATGTGTGCAGGCCCTTATACACTTCCGTCCTATTGCATCACATACACACCTGTATAAGCGATAACTGCTCCATGCTCTGCCGTCTCACGCGCAACGCTATGAAGGGGGTCTGAGGCGTCTGTTCCGTATCTTGTGGCGGCGACGGTGCCGACTCCACCGGCAGTCCCAGCACCTTGCAGAGGTCGCCTATGTTCATCTGCGCTGTTGCCATGCCGAGAACGTCACCGAGCTGTAGACAATAGTGACAGTCATTGCATGAGCGTGCAGAAGACTAATATAAAACAATACATTGAGGTTCAGAGTGATTGAGAGTAAATATCAGAGGTCCAAGTAGTGAGAAATAATTCAAACCCGGCACGAATGGACTAATACTAAAGCCTTGCAGAAAACCGCCACGAAATAATGATTAAGGTGAGTGATGTTATCGGAGTTCCAAAGAAAAGGATTTTAACTTTTTTGGTGCTATGGGTGTCCATGGGAGGCGGCTATCGCTTACCATCAAGCGTCTTTTCTTTTGCATTTTTACTATTTGTAAATTATAATATTATTTCTCGCTTGTCAATTATAAAAGTGTACCTACGTTTGTAACTGATTAGCACCTAAAGTGGTTGAAGTTTGATTCTGAAGGTCGATTCTGCTAATCCTGCAATAATACAGTTACAATCCAGTTCCGATATGTTAAAACTGCAAAATTGTATTCTCATAAACTTCAAACCACCGTCTAACCCGTTTTGATTGGTCCGAACTCCAAAAATCAGTTTATGATATCAAGACGACGACCTCTTTGGCTCAGTGGTTCAGCGCGTTGGTGCTCAAGCAAAGTTTTTCTTTGTTCCTGGATCATGGATGTGTATTAAATATGTGTGAATATAATAAAAATCTTAAATATATGTATAGTATTAAAGTATTAAATATACTTCCCGTTATCTGGTACCTGTAACACAAGTCATTCTTCATACATCTTCGGATACTTAGCACGGGGCCAGATTGACGTGGTGTGAAGCGTTCATAGATGTTATAGAAATTATGAATTATAGAAAGACGATTCCTTTATAATTCAATAAAGTAAAATGAATGTATTAGTTAATTACGAGAATTGGGGTTTAGATACAAAAGGTTGTCATGGGCCTCTCACTCCAGATTATTTGATATACGGGGATAAAGCATATTGTCATGAAAAGCACAAGGTTCGATAGATAACGATAGCAATGAAACACAATGGTAACACAAAACACAAACCACCTAACAGATGGCGCTTCATTAACCCCAACTCAACGTCAAACAAGTATCAAGTGGTTGTATTTTTACTTTTATTCAATAGATGGCAACGCATCGAATCTGACTCGCGCTATAGCTTGTTCGTCGCTGAATTACTTATAGTGGAAGTTATGAATGCAGTGGTGCCTTTTACGACATCCGTAAACATCGGATGATTTTTGGATGTGAAAACCCAATTAAATTGGGAGGTCACAATTTAGCTAACTGCAAAGCCATCCTCATTCCTACTGCTATTATAAGAAAGTTTGAGAGTATGGACGGGTGTTTGTTACTCTTTAACGCTAAAACTACTGAACGGATCTCGATCCAATTTGGTATGGAAGTAGCTCTGGATTAAGACAGGCGATTTTCGATTACTTTTCAGTCACCACGTGGCGCTTGGTAACCCGACGGTACTTGTCGTGTCAAAAAGCTGTCAGATGTCACAAATTTAAAATCCCTCATTAGTTACGTAAAATAAATAGAAAATTAGCAATAAATTCTATTAAAAGTAAAGCAGGTCTCAAAATCCTATTTTATTTAAAAATCCTAATATTTATCATAATCGCTTTAGCAGAGTATAGAGAGAAAAACTTTAGAGAATTGAGTATTTTCTTAAGTTTCACGTCAGCTAATGCTAATTCAGAAAATGCGCATATCAATAAGAGAAATTTATACGACACAAATCGCCTTTCATATGCCTAATATCTATTCTTATAATAATATTATAAAGAGAAAATATTTGTTTGTTTATTTGCATTGAATAGGCTCCGAAACTACTGGACCGATTTTGATTAAATTTGGTACAGATATAGAGTAGACCACGGGGAAGGACATTTTATCGCTGCAAAATGTATGGTCCTGCGGGTCCGTCTAGTGTCTGAAATTTTTTGGCGTTATGTGTACAATTTATTTCGTTTACATTTCTTTGAAAATTTGGCTTATTAACACAAGTAAACTTTATAGAAATATGATGATTGCCGAGAGACGTTAAGAACTTAGTTGTACGATTTTCAGCGAAAACCTTACCTCCTTTGATATATTATAATGTTCCTTCGCATAGTACAAGGCTTTTTCATGGTTTCCCAGGGCGGCGTGCGCGTTGCCTAGCGACCAGCAAGCTCTGCCTTCACCTACTCTGTCCTGTAACTTTCTGGCTGCTGTCAGGTGTCGAGCATGATATTCCTCGGCTATACGATACTCTCTGAGCAGGGTGTAGGTGTTACCCAGGGAGTAGCAGGCTTGGGCTTCGACCGCTGCGTCCCCAAGCTCCTCGGCTAAGGCCAGCGTTTGTCTGTGAAGGAATATCATCATCATCATAATCGAGTCACAACTGCCATTTTCGTGGTGAAGTTTGTGTGCTTAAAGGTTTTTAGGAGTTCTATTTTTCACGCCCATTATAGCTATAGTAAAATTTGAGTGCACAGCAGAATCGGCAGATAGTATTTTTTTTTTTAATCTTTATTTAAAGGCTCTTCATCATATGATTATGTCACCCTTAATTTAACAATGGTAACAATTAACTTACATCTAATTCCCTTAAATGTAACGAATTATTTACATAACTTAGAAATACATCACTAAATTCTATTTTAAAATTTGACGATGCAACACTATGTACGAAAAAATACAAGTTGGTACACAATTCACGCCTTAAACTTTCGTTCCTCTCACATTCCATAAGCACGTGATACAGGTCCTCGTATCGGTCACAAACGGTGCAATTAGGATTATCTCTTTTGCCCATAAGGAAAGTAAAATTATTTAACGGAATGTGATTGGAACGGATACGGAAGCAGAGTTAAATCTCGCCTGAGATTTAAGAGTAAACTGAGGTTGGCATCTGCGAACCCCTTGGTTCGCAGATGCCAACCTCGACATACACGTAGACAAACCACCAAAACGTCCTTACGTTTTGGTGGTTTGTCTACTAAAGTCCTATACCAAATACCCGAGTTCACTGATTTTTGTTGAAAATCACAAAACAATTTTTCTAATGTATCCTAAATAATCAGTATAATAAGGAGTTACATTAATAGCTGTACATTCCGATCGTGCTGCACATGCCAAAGCGTCAAGTCTTATTCCCTGCAATACCTACATGATAAGGCACCCATTGTAGGCGAACGTTAACCCCATTACGTATTAGACTATAAATACATTTAATAACGAGGAAAGCCTCAGTCCTACCCATGCTACCTTTACTACAAGAGGTTAAGTGTAACAGTCCACTTTTAGAGTCAGTAATGATGACAACATTTTGATAATCAGTGGTTTCTATGTATTCTAGTGTTCTAAATATACCTATAATGTCAATTCTCATAATTGGGATGTCATTGTTATTAATTAAAAATCGCGATTTAGTCTTAGATCGAGAATCATAAAATGTGTAAATAAAACACTTGCTACAAAGCAGTTCGACTCTAGCTGTTTTAATTTCAATTGGTGACATATTTTTTTAGACTGGTGTACGAATGGAATATCAGTGAAACATAAGTCTTTAAATGGTATCACAAAATTATGTATATTAAGTTCATATGAAGGCCAAATATCATATTTTGAAATTATTAGCTGCTAAAATTTTTGTAACTATCAAATATTATAGGAAAAACATGTTTGTTCCAGTAAGGTACACCTGAATTAATTATATTATCGAAGTCAATTATAAGCTTAATTTAACTGTCATCACATCGCGAGAAAGTTTTTATAAAAAATTTGTCTGATAAAAATTTTCTTCGAATTTTTAATGGAGGCATGCAAAGCTCATTTTCTAAAACATGTACCGAGGGCGATTTAACAAAACCACCACATAGCCTTAAAGCCTGGTTTTGAATTAAATCCAATTTCTGAGAATGTTTTGACATTGGCAAATACAGCAGACCCGTATTCCAATCTACTCCTGACAAACGCGCTCACGATCGAATGCGAAAAGAAATACTCACACTTACCACTCTGTATTTGACAAATGACAAATAGTACAAATATAAAAAACACAGTAAACAGTTAGTATGGGAAAATTTATACATAGCTTTTAAACATTTTTTCGCATTTCTTCCAATATTCTCACCGTTTAAACCTTCCCTGAACCTTTACCTGAAACCTTCTCTGATCTGTATAATTATATCAATACCAAACTTAGCCAAATCGGTCCAGCCGTTCTCGAGTTTAAGCGAGACATAGAAACTGCAATCTATTTTTAGGGTTCCGTATCCAACGGGTAAAAGCGGTACCCTGTTACTGCGACTACGCAGTCTGTCTGTCCGTCTGTCACCAGGCTCTCACGAACCGTGATAGCTAGACAGTTGAAATTTTTACAAATTATGTATTTCTATTGCCGCTATAACAACAACCACAAAAACCGTTTTGTGCGGAATTCTACGTGCGCGAGTCCGACTCGCACTTGGCCGGTTTTTTATATATTTTTTTTTAATATATTAAGTACTAGCTGATGCCTGCAACTTCGTTTGCATAGAACTAACGGAAACGGAACCCTAAAATAACAGTAGCTTATGTTAGACCTTATAATATCAGCTATCTGCCAGTGAAAATTCCGTGAAAATAGCTCCAGCCTTTTCAATCGGAACAAACAGACAGACAAACATTTAAAAAAATTATATTTATACTTTCATATGCAATAAGTGAAAAGCTGTTAATTTTAAATTACAAACAGACACTTCAATTTGATTTATCTGTATAGATATGTACAAATATATATTATAACGCCCCTTATAATATATATTTGTACATTTCTACCACAGGGCGATAATTTCATCATATTCGATCAAACCAAACGTCACACCAAGATGAAAATGTGTTACACATCGCATGACGTATAACAAAGTTTCGCTACCTATTCATTTTGATCTAACAACTTAAATGTGCGTCGGGAGAACTCGATGCTAAACATAAACAGCACCAAGAGATCAAGTCATATGATAAGTAGCCATACAAAGTATGTTGGCTTATGATACGGTGAATAAACACCCCTGTTTGCGTGTTAATTACTCATATTGATATAACATACATACAATACTGTAATATTAATGGTAGTTCACAATACAAGAACACATAAATATATAAAGATTACACGAAAAAGTTAAAAGAATGTAGCACAAAAAACTGATAATGAATTCGCAGCAAAAATAAGATGCACAATAGAAAGACAACAAGGTAACCAATCAAATCGATTAGTATTCAATATTTAAAACTAGACCTGATTTCCATAACTTCGTTCGCGCAAAAATAAATCATGGGAATCAGAAGATCATCCCATTTTTCCGGGATCAAAAATAATCTACGTGTTGATCTAAGCTACAAACTATCTCTGTGACAAAATTTAATCGATTCCTTTTAGCAGTACCGCAGGTCTCGTAATTAGCTAACACTTTCGTTGAATTGTAAATGAATCGTCTTGATATCTTAAACTGATATTTGGAGTTTGGACCAATCAAAACGAGTTTGACGTCGGTTTGACGTTTATGACAATACCATTTTGCAGTTTTAACATATCGGGACTGGATCGTAACTGTATTATTGCAGGATTTAATTAGCAGAATTGACATTCAGTTTTTGCTTCAATGACAGTTAGATGCACACACGTTTGTACAATACACATACATACATGATATACTAACCATCGCATTTATGATATAAGTCTAATATCGCTACGCTCTTTTTACGAATTATTACAATATTAGGCAACATTACTGTATATAAATGAGTATAAAAACACATCTTATCACATATGCAATGTGTTGATATTATTTTAATGTTATTCGCATAGGCACTTAGTAATTTCCGCAAATGACTCTATTTCAGTCAAAAGTTTAAAGCCAGCAGCGTTTACATGAGCTATGATTTCGTAGGTTACTGTAACATATTAATACATGGAACAAAATCTAACACCCACGGATACCGTACAACTCTGAATTGTAAACCATCCTATGCATATAATTTCGTTCAACTGTTTTGGCTTGGATGGTAAAATCAAAACAAGCAATCAAAATATTCAACATTCGCTGTAAATATTCTAAACTAGAAATGTAAACATTCGCGTGCAAATTCTATACTGATCAGGTTTTCATTTGATTTCATCGATCGAACGAGACAGGACATGGAATTATTATTGCATTTAAGAACTTAAATGCAATAATTTATAAAAATTGTTAAATGCAACTTAAAATAAATGCAATAATATTTCCGTGGCAATTATTCAGTCATCCATATTCGGCAATACCTAGATAGAATTGCGATTCTTTTTAATTGGCCCACCACACATTCCCACCACCGCTACTCCTGTGTAGCCAGGATCGATAGCGGTAACTACTTATCAACAAACCCTTTGCGATCTCTGGGAGGCAATTCTTGTAATTATTATCGGTTAAATGTCGTTTGGATTTTAAGTCTGTCCCGCTCGCACGCATAATAAGTATATGAGTTATGACGCACATACGATTGAGACAGCCCGATGACCGAACCGAGATTATATGAAATGCCTGAGGATCTTCGGAAGCTGTTTTCGGAACAACAACCAAATTAATCAGATGAAAGTAAGAAGAGATTTAAGTTATCCTGCATCCTTAGACTATAGACAATATTCTATAAACCAAGTTTACAAAATGGCATGATATTGCGTGTAAAGTTTACCATTTGATGTTACGTTTAAATAAACACACCGGCATATTTAGCGGAACACAAAAAAAAGGTCCATAATTTAAAAAATATAGTTTTATTTTAAAATCTACTTACTACACTTCTATTGTTATTTAAAGTTTAATTTGTTTTACTTAAAATGAGATCACATTAAGAACAGATTTTGCGAGTAAAGGCTATTTGTGAAAAAATGGTACATTTTTAAACTTTTCATGTAACCGGGAAAAGTGAAAATTAATATTAAAATAACAATTAATTAAATTAGAAAAATTAATATTTTATTTTATTTCCTCCACGTGCTCTTATTAAAGTTTCTACCCGTCTAGGCATACTGAGAATGATGTTATCGATGGTCTCCTGGGATAGTCTCCGCCATTCCTCAACTACGGCGATTCGCAGTTCACCCACGTTGGCAGAAGCTGGAATTCTGGACTTAACTTTTCTTTTCAGCAAGTCCCAAACGTGCTCTATTGGGTTCATATCCGGTGATCTCACCGGCCACTCCATAACAGTGATATTCATATCATTAAGATAAGCTTGAGTTACCCGAGCGGTATGCGGCCGAGCATTATCCTGCATAAAAACAAAATCGTCACCGATATATGGGGCAAACGGTACGCATTTTCTTCTAAAACTTCTCTGATATAGCGGCCTGCAGTCAGACTCCCTCTGTCAATCACTACCAAGTCTGTGCGAGCTCCCAAACAAATGCCCGCTCAAACCATTATTGATCCACCACCGTATGCAACAGCGTAGTTTCAAAATTTGTCTGAATGTATCGTTCTCCTTTGCGTCTGTATATTCTTTGCCTGCCGTCAATTTGATTTAAGAGAATTCTGCACTCATCACTAAACAATACCTTACTCCATTGGTCCGCGTTCCAAAGTCGATGTTCCTGAGCAAAAGTTAACCTGTTTCTACGATGATTTACCTCGAGCCTTGGAGCCTTGGCGGGCACAAATGAACCCAAACCAGCTTCTTCGAACCTTCTTCGTACCATACGCTCACTTACGGTTACACCCCGCACTGCTTCTAACTCATGTCGGGCTTGGACGGCCGTCAAACCGGGGTTCCTACGTACACGAAGCCGAATGAAACGATCATCCCTACTCGAAGTGCGTCTTTTTCTGCCTTGTCCTGCTCTTCTCACATAAGTACCGGTCTCCCAGAACTGTTGGATACTGCGATGGATCGTTGAAACTGGTCGACAAAGATCTCTGGATATCACTCTGTTGGTTTGACCATTTCTTCGCATTTCAAGTGCCCTGGCAATCTCCGTTGGGGCTAAGTCAGGCATTATTCAGTCCTCAACTCCAAAAAGATACGCCATTAAAAAAAAACTCTCAGAAAACAGTATTTCAATGAAATTTTAAATCAAACTCAGAAGGAAGAAATACTCGAAGTTCGCTCCAGTAAGGTGTATTTGAATAAAATTAAAACAATTGCATAAAATGTGATGTTTAGTTGGTTTTTAGTTGTTTAAGTCTAAGATTTATATCGCGCAGTAATATTTTTAGCCCCGCCCATTGCGGTTGATAAATCGTGGGACCACATTTTTGGCTCACGGTACGGTTACGGTTCTATAGCAGTGGCGTGCACAGGATTATGACACTGGGTATGCGGCAAAGTACTCGGTCACAAAAACTTTTTCGTTTATAGATTTTTAGCATAGCTACAGCCAAGCGACGAATCCCTAAGTCGAAACCATGCCAACAGAGCAAGTCTTAGATGTACTACTATTCATGTACATCTTCTACGGCAACGCAGACAAAACAGCGATCGATCGTCGCGGCGGAAGAAATTCTAATAAGTAAAATAATAAGCATATTTTAAAATATTATAACTACTCACCAGTCAGTCAGATTCAATTTTCACATATTCAAGGTTCCGGTTACTTGAGATTACTATATCCCGATGTAAATTACTAAATAATATGCAAGGAAAACAATATAATTTAATCGTGTGTACACAACCACACAGTCAGTTATACGTTTCATAACTTTTAACATTACATTTTTGAGTTACATTATTTTTTTGCTGGTTTAATTGTTGTAACTCGGGTACACACCTACCTTTAGACAGAATTTGAATATTTTCACTGAATGACAATTGTGAGAACTTGTTATTTTTGATTTTTAATAAACACACATTTTCAACACAAACCTCACAGTCATATAACATTTAAAAAAAATCAACTAACTCACTAGTAAATTGTGAGTTAGTTGATATGTCACTACAATTATTATAGAAACTCAGTAATAAACTGTTAAATGTACACACTTTCAAATGTTAAAATGAAGTTCGGCGGTTTTCGGAAGCGATCGGAGCCGAGATCGGAGAGGCTGCCGCGGGACTTTTTGCTATATAATCATGTCGATATTCATGGGTGTGTGCGTTTGCGAAGTATGAAAATGACACATACATGCGATGATTTGTCCTGCAGAACGCAACGGCATGAGATGAGTTGCTATTTATAAAATATTAGGCGTTTTTAAGTTATTATATTTTTTTAATTAATTTATTTACTATTAATTAATTATTAAAGTCATCTAAAACGTACGAACGTTTTATTAAAATATCTGTGAATGACAAGTAAAGCACTGCATTTCTGCCTATATGGAGCGCACGCCCCTGTTCTATAGTATTATTATTCGTAGAGTATGATCCTTCAAGATTCCTGTGAATGTGTTGCTTAAAGTAATTAGTGTATTTGTTTGAGAATTACCAGAATGATTCGGAATTGATTCATTCCGTCAATATGATCAGAATAACTCGGAATGGAGTATATACGTACTTGTAATGTTCGGCAGCATTTTCAAACGCACCTAGGAAAATATGGGAGTTCCCCAGGTTGCTGTTCGCTCGTCTTTCAGCCGCTCGATCTCCCACTTCTTGGGCAATTCGCAGTCGCTCCGTGTGATATTTTATCGCTTGGTTAAAGTCGCCGAGTAGGTAGCAGGTGTTGCCAAGGTTACCGCACGCTCTGCCCATCGCCTGACGATCGCCGAGGCTCCGCATTAGCTCTAAATTTTCCCTGAAAATGGATAAACAATGGATTAAAGTTATATCGTAACAATTATGATATATACGAATATTATAAAGAGATAAAGTTTGTGAGGTTGTAGGGTGTAATCTCTAAATTTACTGAACCGATTTTGAAAATTATTTTACTAATAGAAGGCTACGTTATTTGTGAGTGACATATTAACCCGAAAAATGAAAAGCCTTTTTCTTGGTAGCCGTATTCTCAAAGTAGGTCCAAGAAAAACCGCACTTATAGTATGTTTTAAAGGTTAGATAAGATTAGATTCAAACCATAATTTATCAATTGTTTTTCGGGCGGGTCGCTATTTATTTTTATTAAAACCAATATTTCACGCAGGCGAAGCCGCGGGAAAAAGCTAGTACACTAAAAACATATCATTTAAATAATGAAAATCAATGCCAGGTTATTATGCATAAGACGTTTTATGATTCAAACTGCAACGAAGTTTTACCGGTCAGGAATAGTCTTAAATTATATAAGACAAGTACCTATCTAAGTATGTTCAATAATGTAAAGAGCAAAATAACACATTACACAACTCACATTATTATTAGAAAACTGTATATGGAATAGAAAACACTCACTTATAATAAACAACAGCTTGCATGAGGCAGTCCCGCACTTCCTGCGGAAAATGTCCAGGGTCGTTCTGGCCCACGCGACCCAATTGTTTTCCCTGAGCGTGGTACACATTGCCCAGATTATATAGAGCGCGGCCCTCGCTCAAACGGTCGCCTAACGAGCGGGAAATCTCTAAGTGACGCTTGCAACACTGGATCGCCTCGCTGAATTTGCCCATCACCTTCAAAGTGTTGCCTAAGTTGCCCGACGCTTTCGCCTCGCCCAGTTTGTCATTCATTGTCCTGGAAAGCGAAGTGTCTGTATGAAGATTAGGCTGCAGCTATACATATGTATAGTACACCAGTGATAGATCTTAACATTGATGTAGTATTATTGAATTAAAAACTAGACTGCCCGTTTTAGTTCAAGTAGTGCCTGGGTAATCGAGATTTGCTATAAATTGTAGTAGATTTTAAAAAATAAAAATCACAAAAATAATAGTTTGACTGGTATTCGAACCCCAGACACTAAATTTCATGGAAATATTTGCAGCCGTTTCCGAGAAGACTTCCTCGTTGAAAGTATGGTATATACTTACCTAGTGTCACTCCTGTGAGTGCCTATAGGCCAACTATACCTGTGTATAGTTGGCCTATAGGCTATAAGAATTTCAATATTGATATGTAGTTATTTAATATGGAGTTTCATAAAATTAACGGCATTTGGTTGGAATTCCGTTATCTTAAAAGTTTAGCAAGTCCTGATCTAACCTATATACTAATAACCGCCTCCTTTTTTTGGAAGTCGGTTAAAAAAACATTAACTTTGTTCGCTAGTCGGGTAAACCTAATCGCGAGTCCAGACTTCGCGACCTCTTGAGTATTATTTTTGGAGGAAATATTAAAATAGATTTAAGAATTTATTATTATTATTAATTTCTTGTTTCGATTTAAACAATAGATTGGTTTTATCTTGAATAGCTTATTATAAAGGAGAATGGGCAGAAATGTATATATGTATATGAACGCTGGACTACTAGCTCAATATGAACAAGATTGGGTATATGATCTACTGCTCATATAGAGACGTTTAGGCGAAAAAAATTTATCATACTCAAAGTTAAAAAATCATCTCATAATGGGTGACTCTTCGCTCAACGCGAACTCCCCCATATAATGGATTTTTTTTTCGAGTATATCAATTATTTTTCTACCTAAACGTCTATACATAAGCAGTAGATCATATGCCCAAAATATCCGTAATAAGCTATCAAAATTTTCATATATCAAAATCAAATGATATAAATTTGCTATTTATATAGTTTCTATCATAAGAAAAACGATTACAGCGCTATTTTATTATATAAATATGCGATTTATTTACAATTTCGAAAATAAAACTACTTTTATTATCTGTATGTCACGTGACCGAAAACGCCAGCCGCCATTTTTTTTGTGACGTCATAAAATATAATCAAATCGAATAAACAACAGCGAAAGTTAAATCTAAAGTTCATGCACTACATACGCACATATGACATTTGTTTGTTTCTGTTCTTATGACGTCACGATAATGGTGGCTGTCGTTTTGGCGCAAGCATTTGTCGTTTAAATTTTAATCATTTTTTCTTTGCATAGAGAGATATTATTTCCATGAAATAAAAATACTAGTTGACTAACGAATCGATACGAACATTTCAAAATATATTAGAAAAAAATGTTGAATAGCCTATTGATTTTACCGAACCATAAAATTAAATATAAGGTCTCCAAAAACCAATAACGGATACTTCAGGCACATGATCCACTGCTTATGTAAAGACGTTTAGGCAGACAAATAATTGTCATATACTCAAACTAAAAAAATCATCTCATGTATGGGCGACTCTCCGCAAAACGCAAAATCGCCCATGTAAAGATTTTTTTTTTTTGTATGACAATTATTTCTCTACCTGTACGTCTTTTCATAAGCAGTAGATCATCATTTCTGAAAATTTTGAAAAATGACACTTTCTATTTAATCGAAGAGATTAAATAGAAGTGTCATTTTTCAAAATTTTCAGAAAGTAAGACTTAACAAAGGGGTAGCTGACAAAAGCTATATTTTTGTATGGATAAAATACACTTTATGTAATTATAATGTAATTACATAAGCCCGAAGACGATATGCCCATAGAGTCCGTAATTGATTTTACCAAACCCTATATAATATAATACAAATGTCAATGGAAAGAACTTTTTTTTTGTACATTATTTTCTTTTTTGGATACAATATGCTTGTAAGTAATGGGGTTTATTGTCTTTTCTTTTTATACGTCTAAAAGAGAAAATACTAAGCAATATATTAAAATACTATGATATCCTTGAGTTTTCCACATCTACTAGATGTGGAAAACTCAAGGATATCATCCTTCATCATCCAGTTCTTTCCATTTCCATTTCCAGAATGTAATCCTTATTAGCAACGCCGCACGCCGGTATTCTATGAGGCCATGTTATTTTTCTGGACGTGCTTTGTGCCAAAGCATGGCTGTTTCACGTTAAAAAAACAAGTATTATATGCTTCTCAGTCCAAATTATGTCAAGTATACCAAAAAAAAGGCAACAAAAACTATTTTCTGTCAAACATTTATGACAATACAAAGAAATAAAGTATAAAAAGAGACCATTCTAATCACATAATATAGCCTGTGTGTATTGACTGTGTAGGCCAGAATATCCATTCTCCTTTTAAGTATATTTTTGGCATGACTGTGACAAAAGTACTAATTTTCTTAACTTTAGGTACTGCATTGTTTCAAAAGGAAATGATAGATAACAGCCATTGTTAAGGATTTCAATGTGACTCAATAAACATAAGTAAAATTTAATTAAATCCTCATCACAGTGTTATTATTATTGTTATTCATCAATAGAATGATTCATACATCCATTGACGTAAATTCGTGCAATGTCAATCATGACATTCATACCCACAAGTGACACCATATGAGACATATGATTGGATTTTGTAGAATATTGCAAACAAATTTTCTACTATTCATCGACATTATCAAACTAATTACAACAAGGTGTCGGAAAAAAAAGCGTACAAATGGTTTGGGAAGCCCTGATATAGGCTACAAAGGTATCACACAACTAAGCCCTTTATAAACACACTTGGAATAAAAAAATTACTAAAAAACCAATTTACTTACCTAGCTAATGTTAAATCATGTTTGTGATATTGCATGGCCTTACTATAATCTCCTAAATAGAAATAAGCGTTGCCTAATTGACTGTAGATAGCACTGAGGGTTCTCAGGTCATTGGTACCAGCTTGTATGGCGGCTTGGAAGAATGCGACACCGGCTCGGCAGTCTCCGGCTTTACATAGCCTTTCTCCCTCCAGCGCCAACTCCAGACACATTGTGCCTCCATCGCAGCTCTAGGGAAAAAGAACTTTGAGTAAAACAAAGAAAAGTAATAGCTATAGTGAGCTATAGAGTTTCTGAGTCTTGGACAGAAACCTTGTATCTTTAAATAGCTTCTTCTTCAGCAAAATTATGTAACAATGCTGAAATATTATCTTCAGTCTGTTTAAAGTTTGGAAAAAAATGTGTTTTGTGAAAAACATATCTATGAGAATTCAAAATAAAAATACTTTTGTCAGATTTATGTATCTAAACCTTTTTTAAATACCTTTAAGATAGGAGCCTGCAATATTTAAAACTATTAAAAATTAGTAAAATCATACTCATAAACATAATCACATGATTATATTTGCATAAAGTCAATTTAAAACAATCTGTTTGGAAATTGACAGCTTCCGTTCATGGGTTCCACTTGACACCAATAATGATCAAGTGTTAGTTGTATGATTGAAACATAATAAATCATCATCATATTATTCAAATGTATTAAATTTTTTTTTCTGTATGTACTACTATAGTGTATAGTGTAAAGATCATATTCGTGTGATGGCTCAAAATAGGGTGGAATTTTTTTACGCACAATATATATAATAAATAATAGTAGTAAATTAAGCCTATGTATGCGTTTTATTGGCAAACCACATTTATTACATTTGTACACACAATGCTGCTTATTGGATTATGAAATAAAAAAATGTTAATGCATAATATTACTTGCTAAGCATGTATATTCCTGTATACACATATAACAGTAATTACAGACCTGAATATTATTCAGGTCTGTAATTACTGTTACATAATTTGAGTATTGTGAAGATTTAGGACACAAGCATCATTTATAATGACCTAAAAATTGTATATCAGTGGGTACATAAAATTCAAATCCGAGCAATGATAACTTTTGACCTGATATTTGTGTTCATTATAACTGCAATCACTGTAGTAACATGATAGTAACCAGGTTTTAGAAGTTTTTATGGGCTGTTTTGGCTTGGCACGGCTAATTTACGCATATAAATTTGTCGCGGTATCCGTATTAGGGTTCATGAATGAGTCACAAGAACAACTCACAAGCATTGCTGGCGTCCTACAAAATTATCCAGTTATCAGAGTAAAGCTACCAATGAATAAACCCGGCAATGCGTAACCACGCTTACGCATATTAATTAAACAATATGCTCGAAATAAAAAGTAAATAGACACACCTGTGCATCCGTTGAGAGGTTCTCAGCACTCGCACTAACAGACATTATACGTTAGAAGATTACTAAAGAACGTAACAAAACAAAAACTATGGTAATATTATGTATAACATATATCTCATAATTAGAGTATTTGTCTAGACTTCACTGCTTCTTAAGGCGTTCAGGGCTAATAACTGTTGAGTGTTTCATTGAATTGACACAAACAAATTGAGAACATTCAACTGGCAACTGGCAACAACTGTCAACTACCTACAACAACCTGATTTTTTTTTTATATTTAAATATATGGCGTCGGCTTAAAACAATTTTCCAGTGTCAAGTTAAAAACGCGGGAAATAGAAATTACGTTTCAATTTTCAACACCGCACCTATTTCTAAATCGACAAGTCTAATGTCTACTCAAAGTCCAAATAAATAGTCAGTGCAGTCAATGAGTCAAGTCAGTAGATGCAGTAAAGTGATAGAAGCTTTATTGAAAGTTCCTAGGGAGTTTTGGAGAACACACAAAATAGCACGCTTTTTGAAGTTGTACCACTTGCCCACAATTGTGCACGTTAACGAATATTTAATGGTTAATATTCTACCAATATTACACATTAAGAACCAAAATAACACAAATTTATGAGGAAATACAAAAGCCACAAAGTCACCAATGGAATTCCCGGCAAAACTCCGACATTTCTACTGACAACTGACATAAAAATGTCACTTGACTGTTATATTTCATATTTTAGTAGTAAAGCATGAATCTTTGCCAGTATCAAGTAATTAAAGCAGGAAAATAGAATTGGGATATAATTATGAATTTTGCGAACAATAAATAAGTTGGCGACTGTTCATGAGCATACTGTATTACATAATTTGGCAGCGAAGATAAATTAATGGCTGCTAAAAATTTAATATGCAAGCTAGGGAAAACGGCATTTTTGGATACTGTTGTAGTTTGTTTTCCTTTGGTAATGGGTATCATTTTCAAGGTTTTTGGGGTTGCAGAATAATATGAAAATTAAATCCATTTTGGAATTCCTAAATGGCGTACTTTTTTTATTAAAATTAATATGGATGTCCTTTCCAGGTTTCTGGGGGTGCTGATTAACAAAATTGTTTTCAAATTTTAATTTCCAAAATGGAGAATTTTTATTCTTCGTAAAAATTACATGAGTATTAATTTAAATCTGCGGTTCCCAGACTCTTTTGTTTCATAGACCACTTTCAAAATTTTGCTGGATCTGGTGGACCCCTTTCATCTACATTCTACATTACTACCAATTTCTAAATCTCGAAAAAAAAAGTGAAGATTAGATCTATCTATATAAGGAAACTTGCGTTGTGGCTGAGTTTCAACGACGAATTAACAGTTTTAGAAAAAAAAGGTTAGAATTGACTGCTCAAGCAATCAATTCTAACCTTTTTTTTTCTAAGTAAGGGTAATTATTTGATAATAAAGTAGGTAGACTTATACAAATTTTCAATTAAATTTTAATTCATTGTGTTGCGAGTGGATGTCAAAAAAGCAAAGTTAGCCAATCGAAAAAAGTGACTCCATCCAACTTTACTTTTTTGAAATCTACAGTGACTCAGCACAAGGACCAATCAATTCTCACAAATTTTATTTAGAAAACGTCCCATTTGGAGTGATAAAAAGAAATATAGTATATTTCCTTGTGTTGAAGGTATATATATATATATATCAAAATTAAACACTTACCTATTTATAACGTAATGTCACTTCTACAATGGTAATTACAAAAAATATATAATTTTAATGAGATGGATGTACTTGATGGATTGACAGCAAATTATCAATATTTGGCTTGAGTTTTGTAAGGAATAACCGCAAACCGCTCCGTCATCATCATCATCTTGTTTGTGTTGTTGTATTACCGTATGATGGACGGTGTGTCTCAATAAGTTATAAATGAAATTGAAAAAGGAAAGTGGCATAGGGCTGGATAGCTCAACTGGTACAGTACTCGGCGCGATACCGACATGGTCTGGGTTCGACTCCCAGTTCGGAACTATCCATTTATTTCTCAATTTATCTATAAATTTTCTTATTGAGAAGGTTTAATTTAGGTATCATATTATTTAAAATAACAAGCCATCATTTTAGTTCTTCACTATCGAAACCAAATTAATTTTCATTCACCCCTGCTTACGATTGTAGACCCCCATTTTTTGTCACGTCCAACGTAGACCCCCGTCGAGTCTCCGTGGACCCCTGGGGGTCCACCTGGACCACTTTGGGAATTACTGATTTAAATGTTGTTGGGGATGCTGATTAGGTTTGATGATTATTATCACAGTATGTTATGTAGTTCGAGGTGCCAGCTATGTAAGCTATGTAAATTTGGATACTTATTGAATTTCCAAAAATTAAAAAAAAATCTCTTAACATACAGAAAATACGTGATTGTGAGGTTACTTGGAAAGAGGAGGCAATATTCATTGTTTCAGAAAACTTGTCACGTCCGCCTGATTGTCACGTTCCGGATGAGCCGAGCGAGCAAACAAGAGCACTGACGTCACTTCGACCCATGTAGATCCACTGTGATTCTTTCGCATTATAGTATCGACCCCACCTCTATGATGCTCATAAACTGAACGATATGGCTAAGGTTGGTGCTGCAAATTTCCTCTGTGCCAGAGTATTCGTGCTATCCAAAGGAACCTGTTTCTGTTCTATTGAAGTGCTGGACAGTCAAGGAGATGGTGGATAGACGTCTCATCCTATTCCTCGCAGAATCTGCAAGTCATTGTATCACCAACGCCTATTTTGTTGAGGTGTTCGTGGAGTTTGCTGTGCCCAGTTAGGGTTCTGGTGAGGTTTTTAGCCTTTTGTTAAAGCTCGGAATTAACACTTTGGAAGACTCAAGGCCTGGGATTGCAGCCCATTGCTTTATGATTAGGCTGCGGCCCCATTCCTTGAGTGCTCTCTTAATAGTGCTGGGAGATGTTCCATATACACTTATCCATGCAAAGTTTCATCTTTCAAGCACTAACCGTTTGGATGGACGGATGGACGGCAGGATATGATAAAACTATAAGGGTTGCGAGACTTGAACAACGTGTGGGATAGATGAAAGCTCCAAAGGAAGATTTCCAATCGAGCGAGATGGTATGCTCGGTCAGGCCGAAGCCCACTTGTATGCATTTCGGATGTTGTATATATACCGCCGATCTTAGACAACTTCGATAACGCGATTCAGGATTGTGGCGCTAATTGGTCCGCCATAAACGGAACTTAAAAAAAATAATAATAATGATAGCTCCTACACCGATGTCAGTGACTTTTGATGGTTTATTTCAAAAGCTCCTATAAGCTATAGGAGCAATTTTATAATGCCCAAGTATGTGCGCAATGCTCTATAGCACTCTCTCATCCTTTACTCTCATAACCTAGTAGAACGATCTGTTCTACTTCCGACAGGACTAGCCACTCTAGCGAAACATCCGGCGCATAAAATATCTTCTATGTACAAATAAATTAAAATGAAGTGTCTGATTGTAATTTTAAATGAACAGCTTTTCACTTAATGCTTATGAAAGTATATACGGTACTTACAATCAAATAACATTTTTTTTAATTTTTGTCTGTCCGTCTGTCTGTCTGTTTGTTCTTCTATTTGTCTGTTTGGCTAATTTCTGAAACGGTTGGGCCGATTTTCACGGGACTTTCACAGGCAGATAGCTTATATAATAAGGAGTAACTTAGGATAGTTTTTATTCTCATCGTCATCATCAAGAACCGGTACAAATACCCGGTACCCGGTAAGTAATAAAAATTAGAATAAAAACTTTTACATCCTGGAAATTTTAAAAACCACTAGGAAAACGTGGTAGGTAATAAAATATGGGTAAAAAAACACAAAACGCCCCTCCTGGTGGAATGATAGAGTTATGGTACTAACAAAATCTGAATAATTATAGAAGAATAAAATATTGCTTTCAAAACCTAGCAAAAATCTGATTTAGATGAAGGTCGCACCATATATAAAACACTATAGAATCGACAGTAGCACAGTCCCGAGCTGCGGCAAATTAACATTTTAACCAAAGGTTGGAAAATGCAGAAGATATGAACACCACGTATAACGTTGCTGGCTAGCAACATAGACTAAAGCCAGACGTCAAACGCAAAAAATACGTAACCAGCATAAGTATAAGAAGTACCTTCAAAGTAGCTCCTGTTGTGGAAAAATTGAGAGAGAGCCGCCTACGCTGGTATGGTCATATCCAAAGGAAGGATGACGCCTACTTATGCCGTTAAGAAAGTCTGCAATATGCCAAACATGACTAAGAGTCGTGGAAGGCCGCTCGCCACTTGGTGGAACAACAAGGTAGAGATGGAACAGGAAAACCTCACTATTCAGACAACCCAGAGCAGAAAATTCTGGCGCATGTACAGGGAGACCCGACCCCAGATAAACTGGGAACATGGGTAAGACAAAGAAGAAGATTCGATGGTATCTTTACTCTGTAATATCCCGCGAAAAATACCCACAATCTGCAAGTAAATGAGCGAGTATTAGATATAATAGGTCTTTACCTATGAAATTGCCGTTCTGCAGTACTGGCCATTTCAAATCAAAATAATTTTTGTTTGGCTAAGAATCCTAATAATTTCAAGTTATTGTTTGGCTAATAATTACAAATTAATTTTATTTTAAAAACATGAAATTCTGTTTCCAAAAGTAGTCACTTGTTTATTGATTAGTGTTACATTTTCATCGCATTTCAATCTTTTTCGTCATCATGGATACGTTAAAAATTCGAGTAATTATGGAATATGAGTACCGTCGTGGCAGCAACGCGGCACAAGCAGCACGCAACATCAACGACGTTTACGGAGCTAACACTACAAACCAACGCACCACCTGTTATTGGTTTGCTCGCTTCCGTTCTCGAAATTTCGACCTGAAAAATGATCCTCGCGGTCGTCCGAAGACTTTGGTCGACAATGACGAATTAAAGGCGATTGTGGAAGCTGATGATACACAATCTACGGCTGAATTAGCAGCAGTTTTCGACGTTGGCGTCAAAACAATATTGGTCCATTTGCGTCAAATTGGCAAGGTAAAAAAGCTTGACAAATGGGTGCCCCACGAACTCAATGATCGCCAGCGCGAAATACGCGTCGAGACGTGCCTTGCACTGCTCAAGAGACACACAAATGAAGGAATTTTAAACCGCATTGTTACCTACGATGAAAAATGGATTCTGTTTGATAACCGCAAGCGCTCATTAAGTTGGTTGGATCCTGATTCAGCACCTAAACAATGCCCTAAATGAAAACTTACCCCTAGAAAAGTGATGGTCACTGTTTGGTGGTCTAGCGCCGGTGTGATTCATCACAGCTTCTTACCAAATGGGGTGAGCATTACTGCAGATGTGCACTGTGAAGAACTGAACACAATGATGGAGAAGCTGGCACATCTCCAACCAGCATTGGTCAATCGCTCGTCTCCGCCGATCCTGCACGACAACGCGCGACCTCATACTGCACAGCAGACGGTCTCCAAGTTGCAAAAACTGGCGTTGGAAGCTCTCCGTCATCCAAGACTACTACTCACCAGACCTTGCGCCTACAGACTACTACTTTTTCCAGAATTTGGATAACTTCTTGGCGGGAAAAAAATTCAATACCCGAGAGGCAGTACAAAATGCCTTTGAAGAATTTGTTGCCCGTCCAGCTGATTTCTTTAAGAAGGGCATCAATAAACTTCCACTGCGTAGTCACCCATGCATTGATTGCATGGGTGACTACTTCGATTAATACAAATAAAAATACATGACAAAAATTCGTTTAAATTTTTTCATACAAAACGGCAATTTCATAGGTAAATACCTAATATTATTAGGTCCTTACATATAAAATTGGCGTTTTGTAAAGGAGGAACATAAAGTCGATTTTTTGAAACATAATATATTTATTTAATCAAAGTATATACCATTTCCATCTATGCACTTTTGTTATCTCATAGGTAGTTCATTGACTCCTTCACTGAAAAAACTATTCGGGCAGGAATCAACAAAATCTCTGAAGGCGCTTTGGACTGCCCCCTCGGAGTAAAATTTTTTCCCTTGCAAGAAGTTATCCAAATTTCGAAAAAAATGGTAATCTGTTGGAGCAAGGTCCGGGGAGTACGGTGGATGTCTTAGACATTCCAATTGAAGCTCATCTAATTTAGTAGTCGTCTGTTGTGCAGTGCGTGGTCTAGCGTTGTCCTGAAGCAGCAGTAGCCTAGAGCGAATGACCAACCTTGGTTGTTTAGCAGCTAGCTTTTCCATCGTGATTTGTAGTTGCTGGCATACACATCACATACACATCTGCCGTAATCGTCTGGCCAGATTTAAGAAAGCTGTGAACGACACCGGCACTAGTCCACCAAACGCTCACAACTAACTTTTTTTGATTCAATTGGCGGGCTTTGGCTGGTTCGCCGGGGTTCAGCCATTGCGATGACCGTTGCCGATTCGATAATCGGCACCCTGTACGATTACAGGATCCACTTTTCATCACAGGTAATTCGATTTAAAATGCCTTAATTATTATGAGTAATGTAACGCAGCAGTCGACGCGCGTTTGTCGGTTCGGTAGACTCAATTCATGATGTACCCACCTTTCACCTTTCAAGCTTTTTCTTGATTTTTCAAGATTCTTTATCATAGAGGTATTTTGGCAACAGGAACAGTGCGAATGAATCGCAAAGGCCTTCCTAAAGAGCTGTGTCCACCAAAACCTAAAACACCTGAAGATCGAAGACTAGCTAAAGAAAATAAATTGGATCCTGGGGAGTTTACTTACCGCTTCTGCCATCCTTGTGCCGTAATAAAATGGCAAGACACTAAAGAAGTTTTTGTCTTATCAACTGCAGTTAACCCAACCAAAGTGGAAGTGATCCAGAAAACTCAAAAGAACGGGCAAAAGAAAGACATGTTTTGTCCCACTGCAGTCGCAGAATACACGAGGAGTATGGGTGGTGTGGACCAGTTTGATCACTATCGAAGTTTCGTATTGGCCGCAAGTCAAAAAAATCCTGGTTTCGCATATTTTGGTTATTGTTTGAAAGTGCCATTACAAACGCATACATTTTATATAATTACAAAAATCCAAATCGTTAAAACATACATCGCGATTTCAGATTACGGTTAGCTAGAAGATTGAAATCGGCATAACGGAAACAAGAAACAAAATTCGGTGGTATACAAAAACAAAAAAGGTGGTGTTTTTGGGGTTCCAGATGAAACAAGATTGGGGCAAAAAGGATGTCATTTTTTGGAATTGTCTACGTACAAACGATGCAGTGTGAAATTATGAAATTGAAAAACAAATGTGAAAATTGTAAGGTACCTAACATTGTGTAGCACCCCCTGCATGAAATTGTACCACCAAAGTCAAAATCCGATAGAATAATAAAAAACCTTTTTTCCACTCTTTTTATTTTACAATATAAAAAAAAATTGTTTTGTATGACATAAATAAAGAATTTTTCATTTTTAACGTTAAATTTATCATTTACAAGTAAAACAACATTTAAAATATGATGTTCAACTTTCTAGGAGATAATTTGAAATGCGAAAAATCCAAATTTTTTTTTTTTGTATATTAGACTCGATTGAAACCCAGTTTCTAAAAAACTAAAGTTTTTTAGAAAGTGGTTAAAGAACAGTCGGCTAAATATGCTAACAAAATAACAGACATCCTTTTTTGATTTTTATATATGTACTTATATATAAAAGTCAATGTCTAGCCGGTCTAGATATGGCATTAGGTTTTCCCACATGCTTTTTTTAAGTTTTTTTGCTAGTTTTCTAAATATAATCGATGAAATCTCTAAACTAAACGTTGTTGCTCATATAAATCTATAAAAAAATCATAGTTACTACAGGCTACAGGTTTGTCCGAGGCCTGGTTAAGGGTTAAAACAGTTTTATCACTAACACTGCAGCCTGCAGCTAACTCGGACGCGGTTAGCAATGGATCCGCTTCCACAATAGCCTTCAATTCTTCATTATCAACTCTGGTCTCCGGTCGTCCACGGGACTTGTTCTGCAGGTCGAAATTTCCAGAACGCAAATGTTGGAACCGAAAACGCACTGTGTTTTTTTTTGCGACACCGCCGCCATACACATCATTATTCCTCGTGGAACTCGTACTCGAAAATAATACGATATTTCAAGTTTTCCATTTTGTAAACATAGTGACGCAAAGAAAAAAACCAAAAGAGGAAAAAACAAATGAATTACGGTTTTCGAAACACAAATGCATTAGTAAATAGCGGTATAAATTTGAAATTGAAATTCCTGACCAAAGAAGATATATTTGAGATCAAAGTGGCCAGTACGACAAAACGCCAATTTCATAGGTAAGGATATAAGGATAGAATATTATATAAATTGAATTGTACACTATTTTATTTAAAAAAACACGACGCTCATTAGTTTATATCCACAAAAAATCACTAGCTTCCAAATCCACTCATTCTTTTCCCTCTAAAATTTGGAAGGAAACGGAATGTAATGAAATCGAAAGGAATGAAATTTCAGAAGATTTTCTAGATTTATTTCAAAATAAATAGTGCAATAACCATATACTTACCACGAAAAATATGATGAAACCAAACTATAAACTATCGTTTTATAAAAGAAGAATTAATATGATCATTGATTTACTTCACATTGCGAAGCAATGTAATGTGTACTTACCTGTGACAAAAGCCATTTCTAAACTTATAACCGTAAATATTTTCCGCTGTGGCTGCACACGTTCACCCGTAGTGAACTATTTCGGCAGGCCTATACGCAAGAGGGGTACGCGGTAAGCTAAAGTAGAAATAGAGGTGGGAACAAATAATAATTTCAGCTGCAATATTTGTGGAAGGGAAGGAATGACGTTTTTCGTTTGACAAAATTTTTATATCGATTCTTTATATATAATACTACGCACTCATTTAAACATAATATTTATTTTATATAATTATTAATTGCTATTGTGTAATTTGATATATCCGTACAAAAACATGAACATTTATTGGAGGAATGTGCTCTAAAGTATCTGGAAAACACCCAGGTGGCCATTTGGATAAGGAAAGGAATGAAATTTTGACATGTTTTTGTTCTAGAATCTTTTTATTTAATGAATTGAGATATTAAATTAAACATGCACCTTTGAGATTAAATTAATCATGAACTTAATCAATTAAAACATTTTCACTGACTGTAATATTTATAAGGTTTTTTGGCCTGGAATGACCGGACGAAACGGTGAAAAATGAACATGAGAATTTATATGTAAAATTCTTATTTATTTGTAAGGCTTATTAAACAGCACTTGTCATACAACTTAAAAAAAATGTCACTTATTTACAAAACTGTCGACTTGTAACTTTTATTAAACAAGGCACAGGAGGTCGGGAGGTTGACCATTATCACCGAAATCTCCCGGGCACTCCGGGAGGGTTGGGAACCTTAGTTATTCCTAACCTAATGGTAATTATGGTTGACGCCTTGAGCTGAAAGCTGATATGAGATAATCGTATCGCATTTCCTTCCAGTTGTATCGAGTTCAGCTGCCTATTGTCCATTGATCTTCAATACTCACATTATTACATGCCTTGTCTGTTATATTGCGAGTATTGTGTGAGTACTTGAGCGCTTGTCCCAGCAGGACGTTTTATTAAATAATTCCTAAAATACGATATCCCTAATTATCAATATCAAGTAGCAAGTTCAGTTATTTAATTTGATAAATGGTTTAAAATTAAAAGCCCTATTACAAATCTGCAGATTAGGCATTTGAAGCGTCCCCGACATTGTGCATTTTGTAGTAATTTTGCAGTTGTATTTATCGTTTTTATTGAAATAGGTTAATAAATTCATGCTTTAAAATTATAAAATCTTTATTCTTCATGAAGTAACAATTGTTCTGGTATAAATAGTTTTGCTTAGTAATATTATCGTAGACAGGAGTAATTCACAGTTAACTTAAGCGATTTTCGAAGTTTTAATTGGCTTAGAATAAGATTCTTTTCTATATTAAGTCAAAGATATTTCAAAATTCTAAGGCCGCTACGAAGTATACGACTATATAGGAGTTAACATTCTAATTTTTTTATTTCATGTGCTTAGAACAGTAGTTCAATTTAAGAGCTCAAAAAAGTGCCTTCCGCATTTTATGAAAATCTTTATCTGCAATTTTGGATTTAATTATAAAGTTAAGCAAAATTTACAAAAAGCGAGGCCGCTACGAACTAGGCCAATAGATATTCTGCACTATTAAATATGTCAAAATTGTAAATGTATCTTTGTTTCTGAGAACGCCTCTTAAGTGAAAAGTTTTTTTTATAGAGCTTACTCATTCAATAATCCCTAAAAATCGTAATAACATCAACATTCTTGTCACAGGCAATTAAAGTCGCCTTACAAGTTTTTACTTCCGAGCCCGTCAGGTGCCCGTCAGTTTCATACTGTACACAGTGGGAGCCGGCCGTCTTGTTAGGTGAGTGAATCCGTACCAATTCAGCTCATTTATGGACAGGAAATTGGTTGATAGATCGTCAAACTGTCCAAACCAGTTGAGTAGCACACGATGTTTGTTTCTAGACTTTTGTTCTCTTCTTTTAATGCGATCTCTTTTGTTTTTTTTAGATTTTTAACTGAAATTAGGGTTGGAGGTAGATTCGATTTTTGCGTTTTTCGAGTAGGTAATTCAAAGCCGGTAAAAAGCTTTTTAATGAATTAAGTCATGTGGAGAAACGTGTAAGACTGTGATTTCAGTGTTTTAATATAATCATATTAAAATTATTTCAATTACGCCTGTAAAAGATTCCAACGAAAGTACGAACCTATTACTAGCGATTAAATTAATCACTAATATCTATTAATCATTAATATAACCCGGAAATAATTTTAAGCCCGTTGTGCCGGCAACGCGACGCGATCATGTAAATTTTAATAAGTTAGGTATAGTTTTTTTTAATAATACTTGTACCTATCTTATTATCTATTATCCAACTTACCTCAATCCATCTAATATAGATTCAGTGATGGAGGATTAGGAATTTAGGTTATCTAGACATTATATCTTTGTAATAATTGTGGTAATAAACAGTTAACAGTCCAACTGATTTAATGTGATTCGAAAGCTTCTAAAACTACGTAAAAACAAAATCAGGCCGAAAGCTTCAGAAAAACCAAAAAAACATGTCCCCTATTTCTTAGAATGATCTTTATTGATCGACACGTTGAACCTAATTAAGTATAAGTATATTACTCAAAGGCGTCTCTGTATCCACAAAAACGCTTTTTATTCTATTATCAATTTTTTAATCTAACCTTAATCGTAGCATGCGTTCGAAGAACCGGCTTTTATTCGAAATAAACAAGTCAGTGATCGTCGCCTAGTCGCCTTCGCGTTCGAATTAGAATAATAGAATTTAGAAGGTTTTTAGAAGAAATGTTACTATATATTTGATAAATAAATTTAAAATATGTAAAAAGCTGAAACACCTTGTTCCTTAAATTTTCGATTTAGATTTGGCGTTACATATCTCGTTACCTAATGTTTATATTAGGTAATTCTGAACATTATAATTAGTATTCAGATCAAATTAGAATATAATTTACAATTTGCACCATAATTGTTTAGATTTTAGACCCTTAAAAGCTCAACTTATCATGTGAAGCGTAGCTTCCATTTACTTAGAAAAACAATTTTTTCTCTTGCCTCTTTTAGATATAATTTAACTAAAAAAAAAAAGATATTACAAAGTGACGTTTTACATTTTTCCACAGGGAAACAATGAGTAAGAAAAACGGTTTAGAGTCATCCACGTCGCGCGGCAAGTCGCAGGCTTCAGAAACTACACCTCTAGTGGCCAAAGTGGTAAGCAATGTGTAATAAATAGAAAGTGGTAAGCAATGTCTAATAACTCTAATAAATAATAGAAAATAACAGCATCGAAATCGGCTCATTCGGCATCGTAATGCCACAGAGTTCAGACACAAGCTCGTTGAACGTATAATATAATATTACCTACCTAGAATACCCATCATTTTGCACAGCACCTCTGCCACGAGGCGTATTAGCTCCCAAGCGAATAGACAAATTATGATGTAATCACGTTAGTTGTTAGCTACAACTTATCATCAGTTCGCGTCCTAATTGAAATATACATAATATCAAGTAAAATGGATCAAAATATCCGCAAAAACCTTGATGGCGTTTTGTTAAAAGAGAAATCAGCGTCCAGTTAATTTGATTCTTGAACATCTAACTATGATACGACTATAAATCTTCAGTTCATAATATCCTCTCTTTATAATGTTTGTGCTATTAATATATAGGTTCGTAGTTGCGGTACACCTCATGTACTATACCTATAGGTTCTAATATATTATATTATAGCCGAGTGCATCATTAGTTTCTAGCCCAAGGTCTTTCCAAGACACGTTTATTAACTATACATTATTATTTTAAAGCCGTAATTACGTTCTTACTTCTTAGTTACAGCTAAGATATTTGTTGGAAATCCTAGATAAGCTTTCCCTCGCGCTATTACTTGGAGCGTACCTACTAACTAGTATTTATAAAAAATATAATTAGATTAGTAATTACAGAGATATGGTAAGATTTTTACCCGACTACGGCGTAGCCTAAAGCAAAGGTAATGATTTTGGCAGCCTACTTATAATACTAGTATGTATAATACTATGTACCTATGTAGGTATGTATGTATATACTACGTACTGTGTACGTTGCTAAACTACTGCTTCGATTTTAATGAATTTGGTGTCAATAGATTCGTAATAATGACCCGGGTAACATAGGCTATATAATTTGCGTAGTCGGGTTATAGTTTTTAACTTTTGATTATATTATTCATATTCATTGCTGTCATGTATGATGTAATGTATACATTGTACACTGTGTACATGTAGGTATTCTAGGATCGATGACAGTAGAGCAGGTCACAGTTCTCGCAGCTGTTACAGTAATCCTGTTTCGTACTAATTGGATTCGCCTACAATGGAGGCTTGGAGTTAATTTCTTATAAATTCTCGAGTATTACATGTTATTAATAGAGGTCGAAATTCGATCAAAATTCATATTTTAATTTTTAAGTTTTATATTTTTAGGGTTCTTTAATCCTTTGCCTCTTAGGGTAAATTTACACCGAAACTAAACGATACGCGACATGGCGCTGCACTTTTAACACGTTAAGTGCGTTACCGGACGAATATGACATGTACTGAACTTACCCGCGGTGCGAACGCTAAAAACTAGATTTCTCGCTAGTGCGGCGTCATTTTAGGTACGATATTCTGTGATTTAAAAAGAGATGAATATATATTATATATATAGACGGTCTTATTACAATATATTATTTTAGAATAAAGATATATTTACTCTGTATGCACAGAACATAAAATCTTTACATTCAGTGCGTTACCGGGCGAATACGACTTGTATGTGCATGTCCGCCGTCTTGTATCGCACAGGCCGCGCGGGCGAGGGCGTACGGCGTAGGTATGCATTAGAGAGAAGCTGACCTTATAACCGATTAAATGCTTATCGACTTTTCCCGGCCTTTATTCAAAATACATTTAATTATAATGTAAAATTAAGCTCTCCCGAAAAATGTCAGCGCGTGTTTTTGAAGAAAAAATCATAGATGATGGGTACTTTGCTATCAGGAATTACGAAAAACAATGGCTACCCGGGAAGCTGATAAAAATATTCTAAATGTCAAATAGATGTGTATCGAATGTAACATAGTTTTTTGTCTTAAGTGTTTTAATAAAGCTCACGAAAATAATATTGGTAACTAACATTTTATAATAAAAATAATATCGATATATATTTTTTTCTTATTAACACGTTCATTGCGTTATCGGGTCTAATAGAACCGATCGTGAACTAGCCGCATGCATGCCGGAGCGGCATATAAAACACTGTTCCTAACGCTGGTGCGGGACCAATATCTTCGGTTTGCTTATGAGTAGAAAAGAGGCAGCTACTGTATTGTAATTGTCTCGATTGGTCCCGATACCGACAGGGAAGATTTTTTCATCTAGTGCGGATATCAGGTCCTTTCGATACCCGATGACCTGATAGCTACTAACCAAGATTTAATAAGAGTTTGTCGACTAGCAATTCGATTTTATCAATAATAATCACTTCAAAAACAGTGGCACTCCGAGAGTGCCGACAGAAGTGAACACAATATGGCACAGCGTTTTAAAAACCCAAAAAGGGGGCATATTGTGTTCGTTATTACATTTTCGTAAAGCATATATCAAAATAAATGCGAGAGTAGAATTCCCAATTGTCTAGACTGAAGTGTGTCCAAATACCTTCGGTATTTTCATAGCATTTTCAATTTTCATAGCAGGTAATCACATAACTAGGGGAGGTCAATAACCTTAACTGTATGAAATTTTTATAATGCACAGAACTGTGTTAGTCCATGAGATCGGGCTACGATTTTTTTATAAGGACCAATTCAAAACCTCTTGGGATGGGCTCAAGTAATGAACGACGTCGCGTCGCCCTAGGAGTTTTGAAATTAGAATCGAAGTTTACTTTTTTTAAAGGGAGAAAATGGCGAAGATCCAGAGCTGAACAAGAATGGTGGTGGTCTATCCGTGAAGCAGACCGCACTACTGGTGGTGGGGGAGATAGCCGGCGGTGGAGTCCTGGCCTTACCACGAGCACTCGTCAAAACTGGTAAGTCAATGCCCAATGGAATCCACTTACACAATACAACACTATATTGTAAAATATTATATACAACTTGCACTTAAAGCTAGCGATACCTAACAATATCTATATTCTATACTTATATTGTAAAGAGCCATATTTGTTTGTATGTTTGTTTGTTTGCATTGAATAGCCTCCGAAACTACTGGACCGATTTTGATGAAATTTAGCACAGATGATAATAAAGGACCTATACTACTTTTTATCGCGGAAAACTGTACGGTTCCTGCGAGATTTTACAGCGCGAATGTTGGGAATTTATTGTAATCATTAACGAGTAAAATGCTTTCTCTACTGTCTACTAGTTAAAACACCGACTTATATTAAGAAATGAGACTGATGTTTCGATCGATTTAATTATATCATCATGTAAATGCACCACTAGTTGAATGTCCACCCACGTCCCCCCAGCTAATTATCTATTTCCTATTGGCTATTTCATATTTCAACCGGCTTGGCTGGTTCCTAAGAACTGATTTCTCTCTATAATAATGTATTTCTACAGAAATATTATAAAGTAGTTAATTACGGCTTGTTAAGTTAACAAGGAATGAACGCCAAAAGCATTAAAAACGAACGTCTTGTTAAATAAAACAAAAAGGGTTACTAATTTATACGTAATAATTGGTATGTATTATTTTTTCTGCGGGGGTGGGGGTTCGGGATTCTCGTGTTTGCTGGCAATTCTGTCCCGCTCGCGTGCGCACGATTGACGATCAGCGCGTTGACCGAAACGAGATTCTAATATAGAAAATAGTCAAGAAAACAACAAGTCAAAAATGGCCACATTAAGTGAATAAATTTTCAATAGAATCGCGTAAAATGGTACACATAATAAAAATTAATTGACAATTAATAGAACTATTAGAAACTACTGTAAGAGCAACTTCTTCAAAATAGTCAATTTTAGACCTACTGGCCGCTTCTATTTACATCTAATCCTTTCGACGCTCCTGAAAATAATCTAAAACCTTTGAGATTACCCTAGAGGCTGGACGTGTACCTATTAATAGATAATTTTATGGTATTGTTATGCAAAAATTGTATGTTTTAATACTTATTGTTTCAATACTTTTCTTATACCATGGTGGTTATTTATGTCAATGGAACACATTGATATTTATTAGGGCCTACACGAGTGTCAAAACATTTCAGTTATCTTATTTTGCATATAAATGTAGTAATACATTATTTTTAAACTCGTTCAAGAATTTTTTAATACCGGTTTTTGTTCACAATTTTTTTATTACACGACTGCAAATGTCCAATGACCATTTTGAATACATTGATTACAATATTGGGTAATATCTAAAATATTTATAATCTCTAAATAATAACTAAGAAAGATCTAAATACCTAGTCTCGTGCATTAATTAAGCATCGAAAGTTTAAATAGTGAATAACATTTTTAACAATTAATTAATTATTATTTAACTACATAGAATATTAACAAATGAACCTGCTACTATTAGTTCAAAGTATGTATTTCGTTTTTTTTTATACTGCAACTTATACTTCATACTTATGCTTGGCTGCTTTTGCGAATTACAATTTTCGACTTATTTGCTCGGCTTTTGTTGCTCGGCTTTTGTTGCTCGGCTTTTGTTGCTCGGCAAAAAACCTTTTTATTCTATACCTATTATGTACCTATGCGAATTAACATTATTTACTTAATGTCTACATCGTTATAAGGCTTCTAAATCTGGATGAAAAATTTTATTCAAGTTTGTAATATTTCGTTTGTTCCAATTAAGAACTCTAGTTTTATGTTATTCGTGAGGTTTTATGATAATTTTGTTTGCCTCCCACAAAATGTTGCGCAACATTCTGAACATTTCCAAATATCATATGCGAGTGTTTCAATATAATTAGTATGTGTATCTCTGTCACTCGCCACGTGATTGAGAGAGAAGGTTCGAACCTGTTTTACTACTATCAATAACAACTGTGGGACCCCAGTTTAGGAACTGGGTACTAATTTTATTTATTTCATACTAGCTGTTTCCCGCGGCACCGCCCGCGTAAATATACTATCGAGTATCCCGCGGTAACACTATACCTTTCCGGGATAAAAAGTAGCCTATGTTTTAATCCAGAGACTAAACTACTACTACTATTTCATCAAAATCCGTCTTTGCGTGAAAGAGTAATAAACAAACTTATATTCACATTTATAATATTAGTAGGGATACGAGTAGTAGGAATAATTTCTGTATGTAAAAATTAAAAAATTTGTTAAAATTAAACTATTGCGTATTTGTTGTTGTAATATAAGAACTTTTTATTAATTTTAGTTTTCTTAGGGTAAGGTTAAATTGTTTTAAGTTTAACGCGAACCAATGCTAAGTTTTATGCGAATTAATCTAACTTGTATTGAGCAAAGTAAGCTAAAACCACAAATTATTATTTATCCATTACAAATATTGTGCAATACAAATATTATTATGCAATACAAACACACAGATCGTCAAGACTAATGATGATGAACTTAACTCGAACGCGATCGACTTGTAGAACTGCCCACTTAAATGGCCCCACTTTTGGGGTTGTTTGGGTCATTTTGACATTTGAGGTATGGTGAAATCAAGATGGCGTAACTTTTTCTTGTATTCAGAAGAATCTTGGCTCTAGATGAAATATTATGGTAACTTTTTGATAGTGCTAGTCATTTGGCCTCGACTTGGATTAATTATTTTACCTGAAAATGTTTTTTTTTTTGACACTTCTTATAATCTATTATAATTACTTATATAATTTGTAAACTGAACAGTCGCGTAAAAGGCTTAGGGGGAATGAATGAGTCGACCAATAGCCAAGGAGGCCCGCTCTGAGGTTGAAGAGTAAGCCTGATTACGACCGGTGTCCTGTTTCATTCGTTAAGCGTATCTTAAGGCTGGATACGATTGAGGAATAGGACAGGAGATATGTGTCGGGCGGGAGGGCCGGAGTCACAAAACTGTTTTTCCCCAGCGCCGCTGCTGCACAAAGAATAGTGGTAAAATAGACATCACACATCACTCAACAAAAGTACCGACTGGACATGGCGGATTCGCCTTCTACTTGAATCGGTTCAAGTTTAAGGAAGACCCGTCGTGCCTATGTCATCCCGGAGATGCAGAGACGGTTCCTCACCTGTTACTCTAGTGCCCGATTTTTGCTAGCAATAGATACGATATTGAGCAGAAATTGGCCACCGCGATGACGGGTAAGAATCTGCCCAGCATACTGGGAGGAAAACACGGAGGTATTCCTGAAATATTGTGTGAGCATAGTGAAAATAAGTAGTGCAAATAAAAGAAACGGCAGTAAACTGTGATCCTACTACTATTATAAATGTGAATTGTTGTGTTGTGAAAAGTTGTGATGATGAATGGCTGGATGTATGGATGGATGCGTGATACGCAATAACTACTAAACGGATTTTGACGGAATTTGGTATGGTAGTAGTATAAGCTCTTTATTAAAACATAGGATACTTTTTAGCCCTAAAAAAACCGTGTTACCATGGGATACTGTATTTACGCGGGAGAAGCCGCGGGAAATAGCTAGTAATAACATATAATTAAAGTGATAAACTGTGATATAAGGGTTGAGTCTCTGTGCGCTTTATTATTTATTATTATTTTTGTTAAATTTTAATTATTTGCTTTTGCATGATTCGTGTAGGTATTTTATTTAATTTTTTTTTGTATTTTATTGAATATCTGGGGGCGCAGTAGTGCCCCCGCCAAGACGAGCTAAGCGAAGGGCAAGGTCACCACTAGACCACCTTATCTCGAAACGTTTCGTCGATTTTTTTAAGCATCATAATTTGAGTTTGGATTATACCAGATAAAGTATGTACCCTAGCATTATCACATAAACCACATAAAAATTGCTAAGCTTGTAACTTTTATCCTCTAACCCCTAGGGGATGAAAATTTGTAAGCCTAACTTCACAAGCTCTACACCTTAGTCAAGTTATGTAGCTTGGCCGTTTCGTTCCTACAAGAATAGTATATAAAAGAACAGTCCTTAAATTTTTCACCTTACGCCCAAGCGAATGTAGAGAAATGGAGTTTGTGAAGTTAGGCTTGCATAGTTAAGGCGTGCAGAGTCAGAAGCTTGGTTTTACATGAGATCTGATAGCTTTTCGACAGTGCGAGTCCTATGGTATCTTGGCATCACTTTACATGAAAATGTTTTTGGTGGGATTTTATATTACATTTTATTATTTAGTTGTAAGTTTGAATGGTATACATGGCACATGAAAAGGAAATGTTAATAATAAGCCCTGTTAATGATAGGGGCAAGAATTGAATTTAAAAAATAAAAACAGCCGCGTAAAACTAATGTTTAGCAGTTTAACACCGAGTCAGTCGCTGAACAGCTGAGCGTTCGATTTCCTTAACAACACAACATTAGGTACCGTTTACACTATAATAACTCTCTCCTATTTCTAACTGTGGTATCTCATAATCTGTAGTATGTGTAACTCATAAGCATAGCTTACCAATCAAACAACCAAGCAGAGCCCTTCATCAGTTTTTAACCCCGATTTTTAGAGGGATGTTATAAGTTTGACGTGTCTGTCTGTGTGCATCGTAGCTTCCAAGCGGATGAACGGATTTAGATTTTTTTTTGTTTGAAAGCTGACATGACCAAAGGTATTCTTAAATAGAATTCATCATCATCAGGTCGCTTACTGCTTTACAATTCGGGGATAAATTTTTAAATTTTGTTTATGTAAACTTTTACTATCTTATATATTGAAGCTCTACATCTTTTGCAGCATTTGGAAAAAATATGAGACTAAAAATTTTACGATGAGCGCGCAGTCCGCTCACGGACAGCGAAAATGTCACTATCATGTCGCTTTTCGCGATTATATAGTGATTATTGACTTTCTGGTTCTCTATCAAAGCGAAGCCCTAGCCTAGCCTAGAACAGTTGTATAACTTATTTTAATACCTATCATAAGAAATATAATACCTAAGTATGACAAAACAAAATTCTGCCCGTAAGTAAGTACAAGTAGGTACTAGGTATTCATGATCTATGAGGCAATGTTGTCGGTTACTAAGATCCAAACTGGACTTTCATAGTTATTCTATTTTAATGAAACGTGAAGCCGGTGTGAATCGTGTTATATGCACACTTCGCTACTGCTGTCTTTCAAGTTATCGTGAAAAATCGTTTTTTATGTTACCTAACACTTGTTACAGGGTGGGTCGGAGTTCCAATACTGCTGTTGATATGTCTAATGGCGGCGTTCAGTGGCAAACGTTTGGGAGACTGCTGGTCCCTCATCGAAGCCAGAGACCCTCAAATGAGGACCAGGAAGAGGAATCCGTATGCTATCATTGCTGAACAAGCACTTGGGAAGACATGGAGGCAAGTGATTTATGTTTTAACAGTTTATTTCAAAGCGATTCTCGACACTAAAGGGATAACTCGACTAAGGTGTTTGTTGGTTGGAGGCAATAATCGCTTATTATCAGATATCTGCTCATTTTCCGCCATTTTGATATGGCAAGTTAGTAGACTTGTCTGTAGCTGCTGCAGAGTAGATAATAATTGGTGATTAACAAACAATTTCACCGTTGGTGAAAGAAAAGGCAAACACTTGTTAGCCCCGTAACTTGAGAAGTCTAAACTGTGAACAGAACGTCGAACGACGAACACACATTGTGGGCTTCATTGAGTGTCTTTAGTTCTTTGTTTAGCACTTCCGTTAATCCAAAATTATAATAATCGTGCTAGACATAAACAAACTAAAGTAATTGAGATCTAAAAAAATAGGGGGCCTAGAAGGAAGAAGTAGCCAGCATGAGTAAATACCATTAAAGCATAAATACTCATTTCATTAAAGTTGCGTCTAAACTCTTAGACTTGGCCAGAAATGTCGATTTACGCGCGTAATTAACTCTTTCTGCGGAAGGTCAAGTCTAAACTGATGAATTAACTTTCAGTGCGGTAGTCTCAGTGGCGCTGATCGTCACGCAATTCGGCGTGGCCGTGGTGTACCTACTGTTGGCAGCCCAGATCATTCAACAGGTGTTCCTGGCGCTCGTGCCCACAATGACCCTGTGTCTGTGGTACCTCATCGTTACTGGAGCAATGACCCCGCTGTTGCTGTTCGGCACGCCCAAGGACTTCTCGTAAGTATCTTTTAAAGTTGAAACAAGAAAAGCTGTAATATTTACATAAAATTTGGAAACATACAAAGGTGCCAGACCAAGCTATAACTGAGAAAATTGTTATTGCGATTGTACCACACAATACAAGTCATACTTATAGAAAGATTGTTAATATTGATACTTCCTTTATCGGTAAACTAGCTTTTGTCCGCAGCTCCGACCGCGTGAACACAGTATCCCACGGAATTGTTTTTTAATTCGGGAAAAAATGTAGTCTATGTTTTAACCAACCTTCAAAACATGGAGGCGGTTATATGTTCGGCTGTATATATATATATTTGTATGTTCACCGATAATTCCGGCGTCTGTAAACCGATTTTCAAGATTTTTTTTTATGTAACGGGTCCTGAGTTTGTCCCGTTTTCACCAAAGTGGTGACCTGATGATGGGATCCATGAGGAATCGAGAGTACTCCTCGGAATTTATAAGGATACATAGTGATTTTGACTTTGTTTGAAGTAACCTAAGCATATGCTACCAAAAAGTAAGATTTTGTGCCAACCCTTGATTCAAAGATCTCCTGACTCCTTATAGATTCATCATAATCTGTGGCTCCATTAAACAACTCAAACATCTGAGCCTTACAAGTGACGTAAACTTAATGGGTGAACCCATTGAATGCATTTATGTGGCACGTAATCTGGGTATTTTACTTGATTGTAATCTGCGGTTCCATGAACGTATAACTAGTCTAGTTAACAACTCCTTTATAGACTGAAGATACTATACAGAGTGAGACCGTTTTTGTCAGTGGAAATTCGTATTCGTCTTGTAGAGTATTTGGTGCTGTCTAAGTTGAACTATACAGATGTTGTCTTTGGCCCACGTTTAACATCTGGAACTAAAATCTCATAAAAAGAGTTCAGAATACCTGTGCCCGTTACTGTTTTGATATCCCACCTAGAAGTCATGTAACCCCCTTCTTGAATGATAATTTTATGTTGAAAATGAAGCATCGGAGAAAAATTCATCTTGCTTGTCTTTTATTTGTAGTATTAAAATATAAGGAGCCTAGATATCTATATGATAAACTCTAAAGAACTGCTAGCCATAGGTCTTGTGGGTCAAGGCAATGTTCTGTCCAGCTAGCCATCGAGATACATCATACAGCGTCGTTCAGGGGCAGCTTTCGTTATTCGGCATTCAAATGCTGGAATAACATACCGCCGCTGATAAGAAACCTAAAAAGTCTAGCAACTACTAAAAGCAACTCCGACAATTTCTTTTACGCGAACAGAAAGCAGGAAAGCTTGCGACATGATGTAAGTGTATTATAGGTGTTTATGTTTCAGGTTACTTGTTTTGCACTTTGCTTTCTGTATTGAAAATTTTACTGATTCGATTGGCATCCTTATTTAGTAGTATAGTAGTATTCACATTTCACATTTATTTTTAAAATAAATAAATATTAAAATGTACTATTTGAATATCTTCTTCTTCTTATTTTGGCATAGCCTTCCCTCTAATAGGAGTTGCCAACGTCAGAGTGATGCAGCAGATGTTCAGTAAAAAGCTAAAATTGCGATATTGTCCATGAATCATGACATTTGACACTTGTCACTTTATATACATTGTACTAATAAAAAAAAATTCACAACGGATAACTTAAACAACGTTGCTGTCCTTGTCTGTTAAGTGACTTGTCCAACGCATCAGACAAAGACAGCAACGTTGTTTATTGTATGGTTTTTGATTCTCTTTTTTATTATTATTATGGTTTAAAGTAGTGTTTAAGCGTTTGGACGGCTGTGAGGTCATGGAATGGGTCTAGCGGAAGACCGGTGCTGGACATACCTAGGTGTGCCAGCAATGCCGAGCTTGATCCAATTTGCGGCTACCAACGCTGTTTTAGTTTTAGACTTTTTTCTTATTATATTTAAATATAATCTTGATTATTATTTTAATTTTTAGTAGAGCTGCAAATAAATGTTTCTTATTCTTATTATTACATATTTGGAGATTTCGGCAGCTGCCACTGTATCAGCCCAGCCGTATCAATTACGAGGGCTGCACTTAAAGTATCGGAATATTTCCACTGTTCCTGTCATATTAAAATCTTTTTAATTTAAAACTCCTTGGTTTTAAAAATCGAATAGCGTTTATTTATTTAAAAAAAGATTCTCGGTCTTGTCACAAGGTCTTTTCAAACTTGTTTAGTCGTTGAGAAAATGGAATTGACTCGAGAAAATTCTAGAGCGATGATTTAATATGACTTTCGAAGTGGTTTAACACAAAAACAGTGTGTTGACCGGATGATTTCTGCATTTGGTGATGAAGCCCCATCCAAAACCACAATTTATCGCTGGTTTGCTGAATTTCAACGTGGACGTGTCAAGCTCAGTGATGATCCCCGTCAAGGTCGTCCAAAAACTGCAGTCACCCAAGAAAACGTTGATGCTGTGCGTAAGCTGATTGAGGAAGATCGACATGTGACATACCGCGAAATTCAGGCAACTTTAGACATTGGCATGTGTCAAATACAAATAATCTTGCATGAACAATTAGGTGTAAAAAAGTTGTTTTCCCGATGGATACCGCATTTGCTCTGTGAAGAGCATAAAGCGGCTCGTGTTACTTGGTGCGTCAGAACTCTCAAAAGATTCCACGCAGGATCCTCAAATGCTGTATACAACATCGTATCAGGTGACGAATACTGGATATATGCGTACGAACCCGAAACAAAAAACCAGTCACGAGTTTGGGTGTTCGAAAATGAGTTAAAGCCAACAAAAATTTTTCGTTTACGGAGTGTTGCAAAAAAAATGGTGGCCACGTTTGTCTCCAAAACCGGCCATGTTGCGACTATTCCTCTTGAGGGACAAAGAACGGTTAATGCAGAATGGTATGCTAACATTTGTTTGCCACAGGTCGTTTCTGAACTCCGTAAAGAGAACTGCAACCGCCGCATCATCCTCCATCACGACAATGCGAGTTCTCACACCGCGCACAGAACAAAAGAGTTTTTAGAGCAAGAAATCATAGAATTATTAGACCATCCGCCGTACAGCCCCGACCTAAGCCCTAATGATTTCTATACTTTCCCTAAAATAAAGAATAAATTGCGTGGTCAGAGATTTTCATCACCTGAAGAAGCTGTGGACGCCTACAAAACGGCCATTTTGGAGACCCCAACTTCCGAATGGAATGGTTGCTTCAATGATTGGATCCATCGTATGGAAAAATGTGTCAAATTTCGCGGAGAATACTTCGAAAAGCAATGAATACATTTTTAAATAGTAATGTTGTGTCACTTCCTTGATTCCCGAAATTTTCAGTTCCGCCCTCGTATATGGGGCTCCAGCCAAATTTTTACTCTTCACTCGGGCGGGGAGGTCTCCTAAAATTTTTTTGACACGGGGCCTAAGGGTCGCTACGCTACTGGATTTCGGCGTTGTTTAAAGAACTGCAACCATATGCCACTATGTCAATTACAGTAATCATCATCATCATCAGCATCATCATCATCATCATCATCACTATCATCACCCCCATCATCACTTGATACATAGTCACATTATGACGATATACGAGTACTATGTAGTACTTCTCATAGTATTTTACACCGACACAGATATCTTTGAACATTGTTTTTGTCGACCTATTTGTAAAATTATTTTGTTTTTGTATAGGTTATAATGTGAAATTGGTCCCTTAGTCACTAAAGTGGAGGCCTGATGATGGCATCCATGAGGAATCGAGGGAACTCCTCAAAATGAATGTGGAGCTCTATAGGGATTTGAATTTTGTGAAGTAAATTAAGCATAAGCTACCAAAAAGTTAAATTTTGTATCAAGGGGTATATCTTTAAAGACTGAGGAATTATGTTCAGTGCTTGTGGATCCAGGACCTTGGTACAATATTTTACTTTTGGTAGCTGTGAATGTTCAAAGAAATCGATATTGGTCTAAAAGACTATGGAGCCTGTATCAACATAATAACATGGTGTATGGTGTGATTATGGTTGTGGTCATGATGATTATTTAATAGTGACATATGCTTGCAGTTTTATAAACAATGCTGAAATTTCCAAATGCACACGACATTCAAATTGGATCCAGAGTATACCTTGGCACAACAACTCATTTTTTGGTAATATATGCTCGAGATCTACCATTTGGTAACAATGACACCAATTTGAGAGTCAACTCCTTAAAATAAAAAAACAATTTCGAAAATCGGTCTACAAACGGCGGAGTAATCGCGTAACATACATACAAAAAAACATAGATACGAATTGATGACCTCCTTCTGTGTTTTGGATTTTGTTGAAAATAAAAAAATATTAAACAAAATGACATGAAAAGAATCACAAAAACCATTCGTCTAATCGAGATTCGAACCCGAGACACCAATTTGACATTAGAAATCGAAATCACTCATAATCCTATACTTTAAACGAGACAATGTTGTGTATAATAATGTAATCGGTATCTCGATAACGGCTACAAGTATTACCATGAAATTTAGTATGCAGGGAGTTTTATGGAAAAAATCCATCTCACTGGGTCTTATTTGGAGCATTTTTACCAATAATTTCGACGTCAGTCCGATTGGAAGTTTGGTTATGCGTGCGTATTATTTTTTATTTTGTTCGAAAATTTGAAATGTGGTGGGTTCAAATCTCGGTCAGATAAATATATTTTTGTTTTTTTTTTTTAATTTATCAGTACTCCGAACAAAGCTCGGTTACCCAGGTACTAAGTTATTATGCGAAAAAAACATTATATATAACATAAATTCGAAGTTTCTTAGGATAACACCTCCCTAGAACATTTTCCTCCCCCCTAACGCGTATTAAATTTTATGGAAATACTTGCAGTTATTTTCTATCTTTATAATAAAATATATATACAAGATTTTCCCTTTCACTTAATAAACTATATTATTTCAGATTCTTAGGAACCATCGCATTCTTCGCGACCGTGATCGCTTGCATCCTCTACTTCATCCAGATGATGAACGACATCCGTCCCTTCGTATTCCGCTGGGGAATCCACGGGTTCAAGGACTTCTTCCTGGCTGTTGGCATCATGATGTTCGCCTTCAATGGAGCCTCTACTTTCCCCACCATCCAGAACGACATGGCCGACAAGACCAAGTTCAACAAGAGCTTGCAGTACAGTTTCGCAGGTATACAGTTTAAGATTTTGCGTTTAATTATACATTGATTACAAGCTACTAAATTAAATTTAAATATGGCTCTCGAAATACCTACAACAAGAGATATCAACGGAATGAAATATATTTTTCAAACACACACACGCACAATCATACCGGCAAATAAAAATAAAAGCATCTTAAGTGGTACCTATTATTGTAGTTTTTAGCTATGTCCATGGTCTATGCCATTCTGTATCCCTTAACATGGTAAAGTACTATGGTAAAGCTTAATATCTTTTAGGCATGATAGTATTGTGACTTGTGTCATGTATACAATTTCAAAGCAGTTTGTCCGGTCTCTTCTCGAATCATGAAATTCAACGATATTTCCATAACATTCCTTCTTGTTTCCAGCTATAATGGCGGTCTACCTGCCAATCTCGATCGGCGGCTACGCGGTCTACGGCGAGAGCGTTGGACCCAATTTCATCACTTCACTGGCGGCCACACCACTGACGTTGGTCGCTAACGTGCTGATGGCCGTGCAGCTGGTCTCCGCCTTCATCATCAGCATCAACCCCGTGTGCCAGGAGATGGAGGAGATGTATAATATCCCTAGAGGTATGTAGCAAGAGTGTTTAACATTCACATACTATATTTCTAGGTACGTGGTATTTGTTTACAAAATATTTCTGCCATAAGAGCTGACCTACAAGCTTCAACGGCAAACCTACAAGCTACGGTTTACAATGTTATTAAAAAGCTAAAAAGCTAATAGTTGCTCTCTTAAATGAGAGAATTTCTCTCTTCAATCTTTAATTCGTTCAGGCATGTTCGGAAAAGTACAGCTAAGTTTGCTTTTGTTCTCTTTTATAGGGTTGCGTACCAAAAGGGTAAAAACAGGACCCTATTACTGAGACTTCACTGTTAATCCGTCTGTCTGTCATCAGGCTGTATCTACATAAGGAGATAGACATTTCGTTATAATTTTGGCAGTCTATGTTTATATGTACATATGTTTGTATGTTCCACTTTAGCGCCTAAACTACTGATCCGATTTTAATGATTGAGGTGACGGTCGGGTAACATAGGCTTTATAATTTGCGTAGTCGGGTTATAGTTTTTACTTTTGATTATTACTTTAAAAAAAACTTCTCCTCAGACTCCCTCGGCCACCGTATCCTGGTGCGTGTCTCCATTATGGCCGGCATAATGTTCATTGGCGAGAGCATCCCGCGGTTCTACACCGTGCTCGCCCTGGTCGGGGCCACCTCCATTGCCCTACTTACCTTCATTCTGCCCTGCTACTGCTTCCTCAAGCTGGATCGCCAGCCGCCCGCTGAGGGACAGGTTCAAAGGTGAGATTTTCGGGAATCTTTTTTGAATAATATTTTTAGATGTTCTACGCGTAGTCGAATGAAGATAGTTTATAGACAATATTATATATTATATTAACTGTGTGAGTCGTTTATATGTTTTCGTACCTCGAAATATTGTTATTATTATATTAATAATGTTCTTTAATAAATTATATTTTGTAGTAACAAAATGTCTAGTAAGACATTTCCCGCGCCTTAGTAAGCAAAAAGAAAATCTCGCGGGAACCTTACACTTTCCCGCGATAAAATATAGCCTGTATCCTTCCTTGTGGTGTCCAATCACTGCAATGTCACTATTGCTATTTTAAAATTGTAGGTATAGACGCTGTGCCACATTGCTAATTGTAAATTGTAGGCTCTATTAACCCTCTTTATTAAATAATATACTTAAACAATACAGTTAAAATCGGATATAAGGACACTGAAGGCCGAAAGTCGTTAAAACCGAATTAAAATGATTATATGTACCCTGGCAGTCCTCTAAAACTCATCGTAATTTCCGGTTCGGCGCAATAAATATTGTCGTTTTAAAAGGTTTTCACTTATACACATAATTTTTTTCAAAATTTTGTATTTCGAAAATGGAACCTCTAACTAACATCTAAAAAAATTCCGAGATAATCATCACGTGTTTGGTACATATTTGATATATATATTGTTGCGTGCTTGCACAAATATGTCAAAATACACGTTTGAAATGCGGTCGTACAAACCCAGTTGTCCAATTTTCAAACATTACGTAATATAAGACTATAACTAAATATATTTTTTATATTATACATATTATTTTACCTTAATATATCATTTCAAGTGTTTTGATTGGATAATTATAAATATATATTCCAAAAACATATTCGATTGGGAAACGGAAAATTACGAAATAAAAAAATAAGTTTAAAAAACCACGGCTCTACCTTGACCATTTTTGTACCTATGCATTTTTGGATTTCTATCTGAATTATTTTCTTGTTTCGGCCTTTTTAGACCCCCTTTTTATTACGTAGTCGGGTTATAGTTGGTTACCTATACGATACGATATTGAGGACCTCTGTGGCTCAGTGGTTGAGCGTGTTGGTGCTCAAGCCGAGGGTCGCGGGTTCGAATTCAGCCGATGGAGCAAAAATATTTTCCTTGTCCCTGGGTGGTGAATGTGTATTAATTAAGAGTATAATATAATAAAAATCTTAAATATGTGTATAATATAAAAACTACTAAATATATTTCCTTCGTCTGGTACCCGTAACACAAGTTCTTCGAGAACTTACCACGGGGCCAGATTGACATTGTGTGAAGCGTCCATAGATATTTAAAAAAAAAAAAGTTTTTTCTGATTGCATAATATCATTAGAATACTTTCAATTGAATTTCAGTGAGACTTCCGGCTGGTCCAGGCTGCTGTGTTGGCAGGTGGTGGGTTTGGGAGCGGTCGGTGCGATCGCGGCGACTTACGCATCCATCAGCGCCATCTTCAGCACGTCGCAGGCGACACCTTGCTATCTAAAATAAAATAAAAATACTCTAAATAACATGAACTATATGTAATTCATTAAGGTAACATATCTGGGATTTTGCAGTCCCAAATAAAATCGAAACAAAAACGAGAGAAACGGCGAAAACATTTAAATATTATGATGATTTATGAAGTTTCGAAGTATACAGTTCTGACCTTTCCATGCGATGTTCCCAGATATTGGACGGTAATGGATTAAAATAAAATGAAATAACAATAATTATTGTCAATAAGTTTAAATGATTGTTTAGTTATTTTGAATTAGTTTTTATTAATAATGAAATTTTGTAATTCCGAATGATTCGTATACTTAACAAAGGTTAAGTAAGATTTTCAATTGATCTAATTAAGATTATTAGATAAACATAATATTACTATGTAGCATAGTATTTTTATTATATTTTTATATGTCACTTACTTATATGAGTTTTGTAAAGAAAACTGCAAAGAGTTCATTAAATAGTTTGTTAATTTTAAATTACGGGTCTTCTCTCTAAATAAATAAAAAAGTACGGTTTCCGACGCGCAATAGATATCATCGCAAAGTCGCGGAAATAGCTAGTTAAATATTTATTAACAAACATTAACGTAAAGCTTATTCATAATATTTGCACATTTACACGCAAGATGCCCCCCATGGACTTCAGTTTTGATAACAGATAAGGAGTAGAAGCAAATATAATTAGTATAGGGACGGACGATGTTTAAATAATATCGATATTTTATTAATTATCGCCCATCAGACGTACAGTTCTGACCGCTGGAAATAGCACGCGCTGTTCCAACCCGCGCTCGAAACCGAACGCACAGATTTAAGAAAGAGGAAAAGATAGACCGATACATAATTAGCTTTCGATTTGATTTCACTTCTACAAGCATGCGGTGTATCCACGATTGTGTGGAAAAATTGTGGGCCGTTGAAGGGGACATCAAAATTTTCAAATTGGATCGAATTGTATCGTTTTATGAAAGCTGTTTATCTGTACGTATGTATAATAATTATATATATTTTTACTCTGTGTCGTAAATGCGCGGGGCCGACAGTCGGGTCTGGCATGTCGATGACAGTTCAGTTTGAACCGCGGGCTATACCGTATTTTGACGTATTAAGTAAGACACCGGCACGCATTGATGCATTCTCAATCGTAATTAGCACGACAACTATCGTGTCTAAATCCGTAGTCCAAGCCGCACAGATTCCTCCGCGCCTGCGCTGTTTGTAACGCAGTTCGATTTGCGGTCCGAACTTTACGTGTGCAGGGCGCCATTAACTTTTACTTCTAACTTCGCTACCACTGGGGCTTGGATCTATCTTCTGTAAAGAGGGTTAGGCCACAGTTAGGCAATCTGCACGATGGAAAACTTGATGCGCATGTGAAGAATAGAATACTATAAATGTTAATTATGAGTTTTTTGAATGCGATTACCAAACGCAGTATATAGATTTTTTTTATACCGTTTCACCTTAAATTAATTCAGCACCCTCTTGAGTAAATCAATTCTCAGGCCAATACACCTAAAGTAACCAACCAATAATTCTAAACCCTTTAGACGCCCTTTTCTTATTATAATATTCTACTTTATTCATTTTCATCTTAGTCTATTGAAGCAAAGTGGGTAGTGGGTACATCACTAGCTTTAGTAACTATTGATACTAGAATGATTAATTAACTTTGCTAATAATCTTTATAAATGTATAATCATCACCCCGTTGTCAACTGTAATTTTGAGACAGATAAAACAAATTACTTATTTTCTTTTAATAGTCCGATTTCGCTCAAAATGACTATCCTATAAAGTATTTAGCAGGACCTATCAGCATGGAAAATATAAATATATATACCGTCTGTGGACCGATTTTCAAAATTATTTTTTTGATGTCAAGGGTACATAGAATCCCAAGTTGGTTCCGTTTTTACCAAAGTGGTAAATGATGATGAATGATCCTGATGATTGAATTCATGAGGAATCGAGGGAATGCCTCGAAATTTATATGGACACATATGGTGATTTCGACTTTTTCTGGAGAAGTCCAAGCAAGCAAATTTGAAGTGAATTCTATAAAATATTAAAGGATATTGATTGGGCAGGTACCGACTTCAAAATTAGGAAGATTGAATAGAGAAATAGTAAAAATTTAACCGAATTTAAAAAGGGAATTATTTAGAAAATAAGTTTCATTTCATACTTTTTTGTGCATTTTTACTATGGAAGTCGGTTTTAATTTTTTCTTTAGTAAAACATCTATTCGACGGTACACGATGGAGTAGAATGAAAAGAAATCATCCCCATTTCACACATTTGAGAAACCAATTACGGGCCTCTAGGGTTGCTCATCGTATTTAAATTAGGGCATCTTTGATAGAACGATTCAAAGCACTGATCTGTTGCTTGGGCAGTCTTTCTTCAAAGTAAGGAGGATAAGTCTGTAACTAGGCTTAGGCTTAGGCAGATTTCCCATGTTTTCTAAGATTGTTGGCATTCTCAGACAGGCTATAGTGTCACCAGACCCACAATGATTTCCTTTACCATTTAATTAAAGTCCCATTGTTAAACTTCAATAACTATGAAAGATGAAAGATCTTCTTGTTTTGTCCACGCTGGTGGTTGGTTAAATTACTGAACGGCAACTGAGTTACGCATGGACGTTTTCACATACAAAACGGTGTATTCCTCACATTTTCTCCTAAAACATTTTGCTGCTGTCTGTACCAATAAAATATAATAAATTTTATAGTAGTAGAAATATGCAACCACGATACTGCAATTTGGCTTCAGTAAAGTTGCTGAAACACAACGATAATTATGATATTATAATTGTAATTATAGTTTTTTGCGTGAAAGAGTATCATCTATCCATCCATTTATCCATCATCCATCCATCCATCCACCCACCCCCACAAACTTTCACATTTATAATAGTAATAGGATTAGTCTATACTCCATGGAGAAAGTAAATTCGCTTGAAGATTTTCTTCGAAGACATTTTGCTGCTGTTTGTACATATTATAATAAGATGTAGTGAGGAGTGCATGACGATAAGTACTTAAGTATATATACTCCGCGATAGCCGATCGACCCGGACGCGCCTCACCCAGAACGGTAAGAAATAATATCATAATCTAAAAAAAAATTTAGTCGTAAAACTCGTAGTGAAGAGAGACGGAGACAAATGAATACTACTTAATATATAGTATGTTAGCTTGGCATGTGTGTGTGTGGCTCCATTTGTCCCCAGTCCCTCTCTATATTTAAACGAGAGCCCAACTTCATTTGCGGAGTTTCTTAAAAATTATTGCTCACGGAACCTACGGATATCTTTTACGGATGAAAACTGTCTCCGCTTAAATGACCCCACTTTAGGTGTTTTGGGACCATTTTGACATTTGAGGTTTAAATGAAGAAGGCAGACCTTTAAGGTGTGGTGAAAACTTTTCTTGTATGAAGATTTGTTCTGTTAAATGTACGTAGCCCTAAGATCCTTAGTTTTGAAATCATTGACATAGACTGATTTAAGGAGCAACAAAGCTTAGCGATATGTAGAAATTCAATACGGTATATACGGTTCAATAATTAAGGTGGCTGAAACTGTAAAATAAATTGAGTAAAAGGGGTCAACTAGAAAAAACTGTCTATTCGGTAAGAAGCTACGGTAGGTATCCTCCAAGGTTCCGTAACTATCAACGCGTGATAGGTTTTTTCAATTCACTTCAAAAGCTATTGCCCGATTACGTTCCAAATAATTTCCCTAAAGAGTTTTTATCATGATCTATCAGCATGGAAACTTACAAGTTTCTTACTTATAGTTTAGAAATGCCAGGGGATCCAACCAACTTACAAACCACTTTAATGGGGTAGAAAGAAAAAATATTTTTCATCCCCACTTCACATGTATGGAGAGCCACCCCTAAAATATAAAATTATTATTATTTTATGATGCCAAAACCGAGATGTATACACAATCTATAACTAAACTAAATTTTTAGCATTTATATATTTTATAATTACAGAAGCGAAAAGCGCGTACAGACGGACAGACGGACGGACAGAGCGAAACTATAAGGGTTCCTTGTGTATTACGGGATCCTAAAAACGACTGAATTCCCATACTGTCACTAGGTTCAATTTGTCACTTGACAGTCAAATATTTATAGGAGCGGTCAGTTAATTATTTTTTCCAGTTCATAGTTAAGACAGAACAACATGTGTCGGGACAAAAAGTCTTATTTATAAGAAATAACTGTTTGTCGAAACTAGTAGGCTGAATTTGGTAAAATTTAGCACACATTTAGAGGAAGGACATGACCATAACACCACAGGGAAGGACATGGGCTACTTTTTATCGCGGGAAAATGTACGGTTCTCGCGATATTCGATTGCTACAATCTTTATGTCATAAGGAGCTATCGCATACAATCTTTATGTCATAACTTTCCAAGCGCTAATGGTAACCACATCATCATGACGTGTTGCGCGTGCTCGTTAGAGATAAAATTATTTTCGTCGTTAGAGTTTTGAGTAATCATCTCTGCGTATTACGATGGTCTCTTTATCTACGTGATAATGATGTCAGGGATTCGCTTTGTTCACAGATAAATAACATTTAATCATACATATATTAGTACAATAATAATTCAACAAATGAGAGAGATGGAAATATTAACGGTACGTACCTAGTACTTGAACGAACTTCTAGCGACTTTAAACAAACATTGGGGATTTTTAAAAAAGTAGTACTCATTTAAAGTTCGCATTTACCACATTTTCGATAAAACTGCATAAATATAATTTTATCTACAATTGGTAAAACCAATATCTATAAGGTTTTTTTATTTAGTAAACCAACCTACCTCGGTTTCCGAGTTTTCTTTGCGGTATTGCACATTTTTTTTTTAAATTCAGTATTGTAATATTTATTTTTGTAATATTCGTATTGTAATTTTTCCAGATAAACAACAAGATGGTGCTGTGTAGTGTAATTCGAGTGGCCAGCAGGATGACCAGGGGTAGCACGAGCCACTGCTGCCGTAGAGCATTATACAGTTCCGACGCCAAAAGTAAATACATATAATTATCGTACATTTACATAGCCAACCTCTATGTTAACTTTTCTAAAAATAACTTAAGCTTTTGCAGGCGAACTTTAAAGAAAAGTATGCAAGAAAAAATACATACATACAGACAGACAGACAGACGGACGGACGGACAGAGTGAAACTATAAAGGTTCCTTGAGTATTACGGAACCCTAAAAACATGTATTGTGGTAAAGAGCACACACGCAGATGTTCACACACACAAGCCGTGCACATATTTTACACTACCCTAGTAGCTCGTAGGGTGATAGTTGTGTGCTAGTTGTGTGTTAGTTGTGTGCTAGTTGTGTGCTAGTTGTGTGCTAGTTGAAACATAATATAATAATAATAATATCTATGGACGCTTCTCGCCTCGTCAATCTGGCCCCGTGCCAAGTATCCGAAGAACTTGTGTTACAGGTACCAGAAAACGGGAAGTAGGTATATTCAATACTTTTATACTATTTATATATATATATATATATATATATATATATATATATATATATATATATATATATTTAAGATTTTTATTATATTATACACATATTTAATACACATCCATGACCCAGGAACACAGAAAATCATATTGTTCCTTCGGCGGGATTCGAATATAGAATTACTTTTTGTTAATTCATAAACATATATAAGCTTGTAGGGTTTCAGACAATCACTACCATTCTAAAAAAATAATTTCTCGTACATTTTGTCTGGGCTAAAAAAACTCTTTTGTAAGCCGCTACGAACAATTCTTTGCTGCAAAATTAATCAATTGCTGTGTGTTTTTTTGCGAATGTTTTTCAATGTGTATTGTGTATTGTATTATGCGAAAGTCTACACAAAATTGGCTAAGTTATCGTGAATATACAAATAATATAAATGCGAAAGTTTGTATGTATATGGATGTGATGTGTAGATGTTTGTTACTCTTACCCGCAATACTACCGAACTGATTTTGAAGAAATTTGGCACGGTACTTGTTTTGACTCTAGATTAGCACTAGAGGATTTATTTTTGCGGGCAACATCTAGTATTGTCATAAAAATAAAATGTTGCAATAATATAATGTTTAAAATATAATTATCATTATTACAATGATACCTGATTCTATATTATTATTATTTTTAAGCTGGCGTCTAGATTTTTGGTTTCTTTGTGATATTTTCCCTAACTACATTGACTAAAATGTAAATAAACTACATAATTATTATATTTATACGTAAAGCAAAAGCTTTCAGTACACGTTTACGAGAATTGTTCAACCAGAGGAGTATGAAATTTGGGCGTTAAATCAAAGTTTATCTGGAGGAAGGTGTGCAGAAAGCTAATATGTTTTCAAAAATGCTTAAAATATATAAAATAAATAAAATTAACGCCAATACGAACTGTAGTGTGTGTTAATAATCTGAGGTAGATTATTAACACACACTACCGTGCATTTGATAAATACAATTTAGTTACACTTTGACGTTTTTCACAACTTTTTTTTTATCTAAGTTACAAAATGGCACTTATAAAGTTCTAACTTAAAATTATACGAATCATTATGGGCGAATTTCTACCACAGGCCGAACTCTAGTACTTAAAATTTTGAGAATTTCGATTGGGTTTATTATTTTAACTAAATATTTCAGGTCGATACTACACGAAGAAGCATGAATGGGTATCTATCGACTCCGGTGTAGGAACAGTCGGAATCTCAAGCTTCGCCCAGGTAAGCCCGTATTTCGTACATTGAGCGAGCAAAATTTTTATTCATATTTAGTGTAATATAGTGTAATCTGAAAGTTTTCATACTTTAAAAAAACATTTAGTTATAATATGAACATTGAACAGCGAGTGAGAATTTTATTGCATATTCACCGCTAAAAATTATGTTACAAACCTGGCAGAAAACAGACGAATTTCAAAAAATCTACTATAAAATTAACTGCAAATTGCCTCTTTTTGGTGATCAACCGTAGGTGTAAACTATCATCACCTAAACACGTGATGTGATCGTCTGTTCGCGTGTTTATCTTGCTGTAGTTTTTTACTAGTCAAATATTTTTTAACGCTGATAGTAGATAATTATGTATAAAGGTAAACAAAATATACATTATCATTCCATTAAATTGGTCACATAAAATTTCTCAAGTTTTCGAAGATTTTTTAATAAAATAAATTTTATACATGGAAATTAAATGAACTCGCAACGATCATTCCCAATATTATGAATGCGAAAGATTGTTATGTATGGATGTTGTTATTTTACGCAATAACTACTGATGAACGGATTTTGATGGGCATGATAGCAGTTGATATAATTTTATCGCTGTGTTATACCTAAATGCAACACATTTTACAATACAATCTGAAAACAAGAAGACGGTTAGCTATTATTACAAGTAACCCCCCATTAACACTGGCATCACCAGATATTACTTGGCGGTTATCGGCGTGACACCTGATTGTTACGGACCTAACTTACCATCCACTTACCATACCAGTTGATATGAATTTGCTCGTTTGCATAACAACAACGCTCACATCAGTTACTCCACATTTCAGGATGCATTAGGTGAGGTGGTATTCGCACAACTACCAGAAATTGGCAAAACCGTAGCTGCGGGCGACGAATGTGGAGCGCTGGAGAGCGTCAAAGCGGCTAGCGAGGTGTATACACCAGTGTCGGGCAGTGTAAGTACATAACAGTAACTGGCCAAAAATAACGCACATAGACCTTTGACCGGCTTTGTAGAGCTTTCTCTTAGGGTCAGTTCACACCTCGACGATACGCGGCTTGTTACAATGAAAAGTGCATCTTCTTGTGTAATGAATAAAGTTCAATTTTTAATAGCTGTCTTAAAACGCAGCGGCGCCTATTGTTTTTTTGCGTTTTTTTTAAAATAAAATATTGTAATGTAATCATCCAATAAGTAAACAAAACAACCATGGAAGCTAGAGTGAAGGAGTACCTTCTCCATACACGAAAAAGTGTCCGTAAATTAAACCGACTTCCAAAGTAAAAATACCCAAAATGTATGGTAGAGAAATAGTTATAATTTTAGCCGAATTTAAAACGGGAATTATTTAGAAAATAAGATTTATTTCATACATTTTGTGTATTTTTACTTTGGAAGTCGGTTTAATTTTTGTTTTAATTTTTTCACTTTTTAGTGATATTTGTTAAATTATTATTAATACATTTTAAAGACGTTTAAAATAAACGATCGAATGTACAATTGAATACGAGACTAAAAAAACGACTACATGATTTTCTGAATTAACTACTAAAGTAGTCTAAAATTTAAATAACTAAACATAACTTACTTGTTGCTAACTAAGTAGTAACTTCATATCACATAAAGGGTATGTAGACTACACGACTAAAGTAAGGCCAACCAGACGAGATAAAGAATGTAAACAAATTTTCAGGGGTTCAAAACATTTTTATTTGAATAAATTATTATAAAGTTCGATTTTAATCGCTGTCGTCTGTACTAGACAAAGATGATTCGTCGGAAGAGTCCGAGTCAGCTGTGTTTATAATAACAACAAAAACCAAGTAAATACGGAGACGAAAAAATATGTATCACTTCGAACGCAATCCAAACAGGAATGAACTTGTTCACAATTGTTTGGCAGACCAAATGTTGACAACTACGGCACTGGCCGCTTTCCTGTACCACGAAACACGCTACGACAGCTGTCGTCGACCAACTGACGTCATTATTGCATACGAGTGATAAGGACAGATATAATATTAACTCACTTTCATAATGCAACTCAGTAGCGGTCCGTTTATTTACGTTTTTTATCTCGTCTCGTTGACCTTACTTTACACGCCTTTATGGCCAGTTTTGAACCTATTATTTTATTACTTAAGTCGGACACTTTTTAGCTTATGTGCCTTAGTGAGATGATACTCCTTTGCTATATTCGCCATGAGGACAATGTTTTGCCCATCACGGGCAGCTAAAAGGGTGGGCAGCTAAAAGGCTAAAAGGGCATAATACGACGATAATTTTGCAATTCCAGATAACAGAAAAAAACGACGCAGTGGAATCAACGCCATCTATTATCAACAAGTCGTGCTACGAAGACGGCTGGTTGTTCAAGGTCAAGCTGTCCAGCCCAGAGGAACTACAAAAGCTAATGAATCAGGAAGCCTACGACAAGTACTTAGAAGAGGCTGAACATTAATTTTAGAGTAGGAGTAGCAGTAGCGAGGCGTGTATACAACTCGACATCATATCGGATTCCCTTATGAATATTATTTAATCGATGCCACTAAGTGCAATCATAATAACACACATATCTGAACTTACGCTGCGCCGCTGAGGAGTAGTACTTATGTTTTGTAGCCAGCAGGGTTAGGAGGCACACTTATTTTCCGATAACGCTACGAGTACGTGCTACGTATTCGTAAAGTTATGAGAAAATAATTTTCTGTTATGAGAAAAAAATTGACATTCGATAACGTTACGAATACGTAGGTAACTTTAATCGATTTTAACGTGGTAAAAATGTAAAGTTTGTTAAATCAAAATTACTGTGAAAAGCCAAGCCACTATTAAATCTGTTAAAGTATTTTTATATCAAATACTTAATAGATATTTATTAAGTATTTGATATAAAAATACTTTATACATTTTTTTACACTCAGTACCGGAGCAAAGAGGCCAAATCAGCAAAGGCTACGGGCCCCGCGCCTTGGGGGCCCGCCCTCCAACGTCTCTTCGGCCGCACCGACCGCGGGAGCGTAAAAAATTATTTATATATAAATAGTAATAACAGCGCTGAAAATAGAACTCCGCGCTAATGCCTAATACAATAATCCTGGAAATCGAAAACACGACAGCAATTTAAAAAATTGACGCTTGTGAGTTAGATTTTCAGCTCTATTGTATTACCCCAATATAGTTGAAAATAGTTCTGAATACAAAAAAAAGTATCATACTAGTTTTTAACATTCCATTATGTGTGTGTATTTTTATATGTGTATTGTGGGCGACCGCCCACGACCTCACAGTCCAAGGCGCCTCGCGCTTAAAAAAATATAACAATTAATACGTTATTTATGTTAAATGCGAGTGAGCGGAGTGAGCGAGCAATTTTTTTTTTCTATATGATCAATCAAAATCTGCTTAAACTTTAAACCCTGAAAGACTGCAAGAAAATAAATTTAAAAAATTTGCTCCCTGGCTCCGTTCGCTCGCTTTTTACATAATCAACATGTATTATTTTACACCGATGTTCTGTTTTAGGCTATTGATTATATTGTATTTTCCCAATTGCAGTCTTTCAGGGTTTAAAGTTTAAGCAGATTTTGATTGATCATATAGAAAAAAAATTGCTCGCTCACTCCGCTTGCTCGCTTGTAACATAAAAAATGTATTCATTATTATATTATTTAATACCGAGGCTCCGTTTTAATGTGTTGATTTTTTTCTAAAGTTAACAGTCTTTCAGGTTTTAAAGTTGATCTGGAAAGTAAGAAAAATTTTTTGCTCGCTCGCATTTAACATAAGAAATATAATGTAACGATGGTCGATTTTAGGCTTTTCATAATTATATAATTGTATTTTCTAAAGTAGACAGTCTTACAGGGTGTAAAGTTTAGTTCAGGCAGGAAAATATATTTAAAAAAATTGGTTTGCTCGCGTCTCACATAAAGAGCATAATATTATACTCACTCGGGGGCCCCGCGGCAGAATTTGCTCCGTAGCATTTGCTACGGAACGGCTGCGCGCAAGCGCTGGCTTAATCCGGCACTACTGTCATACGGCCGAACTATCTTCGGCTACTAAACTGTAAACACCCCCAGATAGAGGGCACTGTCCGTGCTTGGCAGAAAGACAGCCTGTTACTTGAGATCCTGTAAATTTAAGCAGCGTTTGAGTACTCAGCCAATATTTATAGAATACAGTGTACAATCGACAAAGTTCGACTCGACCAATTTCTAAACATTTTTTTTTGCACTAAGACACCTCAAAATATTTAACCACAAAGGAAGTGACCCCAATTACTGTCGACGTGCTTGAACTACTTATACACACGTGAGTATGTGTGCGTGCGCGCAATTCAACGGCGTTGCTAAGCGATATTCATCTTATGACTGGTCGAGCGGCAACTTGTTCGATAGTACTTATGACTAATAAATAAGTTTCTTCTGTAAAATTTTAATTGCCGCATATTTTGTATGATTTGTTTATTCGCGTCACTAGATGGGGCCGCTAATACTATGTTTGTTATTTATTTTATTGCTACATAACATGTCATGTAGATGGATACTTATTGGATAGATAAATATAACATTATGTACTAGCTTTTGTCTATCTTATCTCTATAACTTAGTCTTATAACTATCCGTTATTACTAATTAATAAAAAAGTAATTACTAACAAGAGGCAGATAGGCATAGAATTTTAGTGATACAATCTAAACAAATAAATAAATTTGAAGCTGTTTGTAATTTCAAAATTAACGGCTTCGCACCAAATGCATTTATTAAATAATATTAGGTATTTACGACACCTACACTGTCTGTCTGATTATTCTAGCTAATCTCTGAAACGGCTGGACCAATTTTTAGCGGATTTTCACTGGCAGATGGGGTTCCGTTTCCATTAATATTACACGCAAAGGAAGTTCCGGGCACCAGCAAGTAATTATCATAAAGTAGTTATCGCTAAATACTCAGTGGCATTCCCATAAAGTAGCGATAATCTTAAAGCGGATTAAAATATTTATGTATATTTCTACAACGTTTTTATTTTTATATCGCTTTAAATACACACGTTAATATTTTTGTTATTTAATCCACAAGGAGTATCGACATCCTTTCAGATGGACTGAAAACGCACTTCGCCGTGCTGTGGTCGCACAAACCGTATTAAACCGTAATAATATTATTTTTATTGTTACGTCGGAGTTCGGACTATTGGGGAAATGTTACTCAGTCTAGTAATAATAGTATCTACTCTAAAACCTAAATTATTATTATTTTATGATGCCAAAAATAAAAGCTTATCTCAATCTATAACTATTCAAAATTTCACTAACTTATGTTCATGATTTCAGAAGTTAGAAGGACAGACACACAAACAGACGGACGGACAAAGTGAATCTATAGACCCTTAGTTAATACTACATATATATAATATGGGTATAGATTGAATATTATACAGTTTATTTTTGGCATGATTAAATTAATTATAATGTTATAATATATTAAAGGTGGCTCTCCGTACATGTAAAGTAGGATTTTTCATTCCACCCCATCGAATATCGGACCACATGCTCTTGTTGAGGTCATTTGATTAAACTATTACATGAGGTAAAATATTATTTCACAAGCATAAATTATATTACGAGTATAAACAATATTGTCGTCATAATTTAGCATCGGATATAGTTTAGTAGGCTTAGGTAGGACTTAACGCCATATATTGTAATATTTAAGTTATTCAGGTATTTGAAATAACCAACAAATGTAAATAATAAATATATTTGTCATCTGATGTTATGCATTAATCAGGTACATACTACCTACAAGATTTACCTGCAGCTTAACTTGAATGAGGAAAAAGTAACCATTCCATTCAACTTCAACGTCGAAGGAGAGTTCTTCAATGCTACTAATTTTATATATTATGTGAAAGTTTGTGCGGATGAATGGATGGATGGATGTAGGGATGGATTTCGTTGCTAAATAACTATTCTGTGTCCAATGTAATCTTATCGTAAACAAAATTAAATCGACTTCAAAGTAAAAACACACAAAAAGTATGGAATAACAAAATCTTATTCCCCTCTTCAATTGGCCTAAAATTTTAACTACATATTTCTCTACACAATCGTCATTATTTTGAAGACGGTACCAGCCCGAACAACATCCTGATTAATCATTATTTTATAGAACTCACGTTCAAGTCGACTGGTACCGACTTCAAGAATATGAAGATTGAGTAGAGAATTAGTTTGTATTTTAGCCGAATTTCAAAGGGGAATTATTTAGAAAATAAAAATTATTTTGTACTTTTTGTGCATTTTTACTTTGGAAGTCGGTTTTAATTTTTTGATTTCTTAAAAATATATAATATTATTATTAACACATTTTAAGCAAGTTATAAATACAAAAAAACCTCCGCTATTCTCACTCTCTCTCATCACCAGTGATGATGATGATTAGATTACTATATTATAAAATAATTGTCTATTGTAGTATTCGGCAGGAAAAATGTAGCAGTAAGTATCTATAGTGATGATGATGATCACTAATATAATTTTGGAAATAGCAAAATTTCAAAGACATTGATACCGGTGCACAAAACTGAGATGAGTAGTGAGTACCTATGTCATCTGTAATAATATGTTGGTGTTTCGTGTGAAGATGGTGGTGATGATGATGATTACTGTAAGTGGTATGATGGCATATGCTTGCAGTTCTTTAAACAACAACGAAATCCCTAAACATGTATCTATAAGGAGTCAGCAGTTCTGTTCAGTACTTTTGGATCCAGGGTATACCTTGGTGCAAAATCTTAAGTAGTCTTAGTTGGCGAAAGAATATAAGGAAGAAAAAATTTCAAATCTGGTGACTAATTAATACCAGTTTTTGTACTGAATATTCCAAACTGGCAGACAGATATTATTTTAACGAACGAATAACCTCTTGGTGAAAATTTGAGAGTATACATTTAATTTAAGAATAGAAAATAAAAATATGGCGGATATTTATAAAAAATTAAAATTGATATGGGTGTCGTTTACTAGGTTTTTGGGGGTGCTGGATACGAAAATGATATTCCTTTTTCAAATTCCAAGATGGCGGACATACTTTAATTTATAAAAATTAATATGTCCTTTTCTAGGTTTAGGGATGTTAATTCCAAAAATATAATTTATTTAGAAATTTCAACATTTTTATAGCTTTATACATCGCTCGTATCTCAATGTAGGCATTGCCATTTTTTTTTCTATAATCGCTTCTATCTCGAGAACAGGTAATCCTACTGAAAAAATAATTAAAATTTCCTCAGTTTTTTTCCTAAGAGTACATTTTTTTTGAACATCCTGAAATTCCAAAAATTTCTTTAGCTTACATAGCTGATACTACATAACATACTGTGTTAATAATCAATCCTAATCAGCATCCGCAACAACTTTTAAATTAGTACTCATGACGTAATTTTTACGAAGAATGAAAATTCTCCATTTTTAGAATTGGAAGACAATTTTATCATCAGCACCTCCAGAAACCTGGAAAAGGACAACCATATTAATTTTAATGAAAAAAATGTACGCCGTTTCGAAATTTCAAAATGGATTTAATTTTCATATTATTCTGCACCCCCAAAAACCTTGAACACAACCCATACCAAAGGAAAACAAACTCCGACAGTATCCAAAAATGCGATTTTCGGTAGCATGAAAATTGAATTTTTAGCAGCCATTAATTTATCAACCCAATCTGGTTTTATAGCTGCTTACATCGTATATAGTCACCAACTCGAAAATTAGGTCGCCAAATTTTAAATTTCGGTGCCAATTTGGATTAAATTTCGACACTTATCTGCCGATTTTTGTATTTTTGTCACCTGAGTGCTTTCGCCGGTTTAGTAATTTAATCGCCAACATATTAATTCGCTGTCAAATTCAGTTATACAGTATGCTCATGTGCAGTCGCCAACTTGTTTTTTGTTCGCAAGATTAATTATATCCCAATTAATATTATTTATCGGTTCTCCGTTTTTAATTATAAAATGCAGAAAAAAATATTTATCAAGACTTTGATTACTTATTCGTTCGATAGATGTCTCACATTTTTCTGAATTGCAGTATCGTGTTTTGATGTGTAAGATAATTTAATCGACTACATTTATGCATAGATACGGAAAATTAACAAATGATCGCAATTACGTTTCTTGCATAATATTACTATTATAGTTCTTAAGAATCTAGAAAAAAAAATTCCTCACTACGTGCTTGTGAAGAAGATATTTTAAACCTAAAAACGGAAAAATACGAAACAAAATAAAATAAATTAAAAAACTATACCCCGACTACATAAAAAAGGGGTCTTAAACGGCCGAAACAAGGAAATAATTCGGATAGAAATCCAGAAATGCATAGGTACAAAAATGGTCAAGGTAGAGCCGTGGTCGCGCCACATACCACATAATAATATAAGGGTCGGAACAATCGATGTCAAATCACAGCCGTCATATCGTATCTATCTTGGGATGTTATGTGTATGAAGAATATATGCATTTTCTAGAAACATCTCTAGGCCTTAGGATCAGCTCACTCCTAGACACGACGCATCTTCGCGGCGTAAACTGACGGTTAAATGCTATTAATGGGTGCGACCATGGCTCTAGCTTGACCATTTTTGTACCTATGTATTACTGGATTTCTATCCGAGTTATTTCCTTGTTTCGGCCTTTTTAGACCCCTTTTTTATGTAGTCGGGGTATAGTTTTTTAATTAATTTTTTTTGGACTACTTGGACTACATCAGAAAGTGTCCATATAAATTTCGAGGGGTTCCCTCAATTCCTCATGGATCCCATCATCAGGTCACCACTTTGATGTCGAAAGGACCAATTTGGGATTATACCCAATTAAGATATAAAATATCAAAAAAGCTTACTGAAGCCACCCGAGATCCTAGAACCAGGAACTACCTGATCCAACGGATAGCCATTGCTATCCAACGATGCTATCAGTTTGCTAGGTACTCTGCAAGGCGGGGACGACCTGGTGAAGTTTTTCTATTTATAGATATGTTTAGATTCTTCTTTTTTTAGTATTAATTTTTAGTTTATTTTAGTTTATTATTTAGCTGTATATACTGAAATTGCATATCTATTGTGTCAATTAAGATTATATTAAAAAAAAAATTGAAAATCGGTCCACAGACGGCGGAGTAATCGTTGAACTTTTTCCAACACTTGTAGGCCCTCTTGGAAGGCGCCTCCACCGCCAGCATCTCTCATTTCAGTATGGCTGCCCAGGCTTCTATCAGAGGAGCTGACTGTAACTGCCGGAGATCTACGACGCGCACTCTAGGCTCGGGGCAAACGCCGAACGGGATGCCAGACAGAGCCAACCTAAACCGGCGCAATCTTTTTCTGTGAGCGCCCGGAGTTTGAGGAGTGGCAAACCTATTACGTCTACCGTCAACTCCGTGGCAACTCCAACCAAAAGTCTGGGGCTCGTGAACACACTTTCCCTCCCTTCCTTCCCAAGTCGGTTGTGTCCGCAGCCGACAGACGCGGCGCGTGCGGGAGTAGACCCATACACGTTTCCTGGTCCACGGACCAGGACCCCACGCGTCGCCGGCGTCGACTGCAGGTCTTGGCCGGCCACGGCCGTCGCTATCATTCTACTTTGATCTCAGACGGGAGTCTTCCGTCCAGTACTCGTCATTTCTACCCCATGCAGAGGGGCCAAGCCCCTGGTCATGATTTCCCACCCAAGGCCTTAACTATAACGAGTGTTCTTCGAGTGAATTTCGAGCGATACCTAAAGTAAATAGTGCGATTACTCTATACGACTCCGACTACGAATTACGATTATGACTGCTTACGATTTGGACATTTCGGCGTGTTGGAAGACCAGACCTGTGTTGGTGTGGAAATTCGTACCGAATTCTCTTAGATGAAACTGGCGTTTACTCTGAATATCGGACCCTAATTCCTTAACAATATTCTATGGAAGAGATTCCAAACTTTAAATGTGGAAGCGTGTGTAATTGGTAGTGACAAACACAAGTCATATTTTTCTTTGCTATTGAATAAATGATGCCATCCCTTTCACGAATTTTTGCTGTTTGAGTTGTGTGTAATGTAACAATAATGAAAAATGTCAATGTGTGTAATGGCACAGAAATATTGTCAGTTTTGTAAGGATATCACATATTTATGTAAGAATTAATCAAAGGTGCATTATATAATAAAAATCTTAAATTTAAGTATAGTATAAAAAGTATTAAATATATTTCCGTTGCCCGTAACACAAGTTCTTCGAGAACTTACCACGGGACCAGATTGACATGGAGTGAAAGCGTCCATACATAATATAATTATTAATTTTAATAGAGATTAAGAACACAATATAGAGCGGGTTTTTTATACCTATTACTTGAGAAAAACTATATTTTTTATAAAAGCTATAACCCGACTACGTAATAAATGATATAGCCTATGTTACATGGGCTATTATTACGAAACTACTGACACGATTTGTAAAAATCATTTACATGCATACATACATAAACTGCCTTAATCATTACCCATGAACTGGTAAAAGCCGCAAGCAAAACTATGAAATCTATAAATATTTTATCGCAGTGTAAAATTTATGAATTTATTCTGGTTTATTTGTTATTAATTGTCAAGTGGCCTCATTCCCTACTTAAATGATTTACGCATTTTAGGTGTTCTATTTAACTTAAATGCTCACTAATGTTGGGCGCAACTTTGTCCGCGCAGAAAATATATGTTAATCGCACGGGAACCGTACTTTTTTCCGGTAAGCAGATGTAAATTGGCAATGTCGAGCCGAGCAATGAAATTTATCACACAGATAGTTTATTAACTATATGTGTGCTAAATTTAATTTAAATCCATTCTGACGCTCAACTAGCTATTCATCTAAAGATACAAACATACACACCCTCGGATTTAAAAATATTAGTGTGATACAAGCCATACCTACGCCACAATATGTTCTTATACAGGGTGTCCCGTAAATCGACGTAAACCCGTGATAGTCCTAGATACAATAGTTATCAGAAAACGGCGGGCGGGCAAATCTGCCGTTAATAACGGCAGATTTGCCCGTCTGATAAAGCGGTCTTTTTTAAAAAGATGTCGAGCTTGCATTTATGCTGGTGGGAAGCAGTTTGAATATTTGTTACAATGTAATAAAATATTTTAGACTCCAAAAATTTGTTTCAGTTAAAAGCTTCCTAAAAAACACCATTCCTAAAGTTAAAAGTAATGAGACACTATGGCCCCCGTGGCCCGTAATATTCTTTCACTTCTTGGATTTTGTCTCTCTTACACTCGTTGAATGTTTCTTTCCGTCTCATCCAAATCAGAATATCACTTAGAAGAAAGTCCTGGGTACACTTGAATCATTTTAAGTAAGTAAGAAAAAATTGTCGAAAACTGACTTCCTTCACAAAAATCAATATTATCTTAAATTTAAGAAACAATCTAGCAAGAGTCATACCATTTTGGAATCCTTATTAACTGCGCCAACTTTTAAAATTACCTGCCAAACAAGCGTAGTACATTTTTTATTATTACCTGTATAAAATGATAAAGTATACAAAATAATTTCCTGACTTTGATTGGCTAAGGGCCAAATACTGAAACAATAGTTAAATTAGGTGACGCTCAAGTCACATGCTGTCCTTGTCATTTCAAATGAGGGTGTCTATGAAGCCCACGAGGAATCAATATTCCATCATGGATGGTTAAATAATAATATCACAATGTAAAAATTACTGTCATTTGAATTACGTCAGTATAAAAGAAATAGAGGTCAGTTACCTCTATCTGAAGTCAAGGCGATAATTTTTTTTAACCTATTTTGACAGAAACAAATATCATAATACATAATACTTATTGATACGATATTCAGCTGTATATAATCCTATCAAGAATAAAAAAAAACATAACGTGTACAAGTACACGTGGCAGAAGTGAAACTGCTTTCATAATTTAAAATCCAAAAATACACTCGGCGTGCCCTAATTCTAAAATCTTTATACTAGCTACTTACTATGATTTTTAATTTGTATTTGTTTATTTTTTTGATATTTATACAATTTTAGTGTTTTAGATTCATATATCAATCGGAAATTAATCAGTAATTAAGAATGATTGATAGCTCAAATCCACGCAATACTCAAGGATACATTATACATTTGTTATAATTGCGTAAGAGAATTTAGTTTAAAGGGCCGTGCTTTTTTTTATTGTAATTTCTATTGACGAATTTTTCGCACTATATATATTGTCGCTCTATTTACCAAATTATATCAAGGATCCTTTCATTTAGTGGATGGTAAGTTGGATAATAGGTAGGTAGGTACTTAATTTTTTTTTCCTGCTCAAGTAGACTAGTAGACTATGTTGCTCCAACTGTAATTTTTAAGTGTGTTTTTAAATTACCTATTTAAAAATATAAAAAGCACTTTAGTATCGTAATATATATTTAAAAAAAATAGTTTGCAAATAATATAAACGTGTGCACATTTAGATAAATCATTACTTCTGTTCTAATATTACAAAAGCGAAAGTGTGTTAGTATGGATGTTTGGGTGTTTGTTACTCTTTCACGTAATAACAACTAAACAGTAACCTAAGATGGAATTGGGTTTGACAGTAATAATTTAGACTCTAGATTATATACTCTAGATACATAGGCAGTTCCGTACGGTAATATAGGTACTGTACGTTTTATCGCAGCAAAATGTACGAAGTATATGTTTGCGCAGAAAACATCTAGTGATGAAATAAAAATGTTCAAGAAACAAAATAAAAACTATCTGTTGCCAACTAGTCCATACAATTAAATGAAGTAAATAAACGGAATGAAAGTTGTTTATAAGTTTAATATCATAAAATGTTAAGCGTTCTGACCTTCTATCACAGTTTACGTGCAATTCTAGATCGTCAACAAAAACTCAAACGCAACTCAGTGCTTTTATTACATTAGCATATTTATGTAACCTAGACAAGGTTCATTTCAAGGACAAGGTAATCTGTAACAAAACATTTAAACATAACGCCACCCATATAGGCCTTAACAAGCAAATACTAGCGCGTGCGATGTATATTCCAGAATTCCAAAATATAAGGAAACATTGCGATTAAATAAATAGACGAGATGTGCATTGCTACAAATTAAACCAGCCAAGTGCGAGTCAGGCTCACGCACGTAGATTTCAGTACAAAACGGCAAAACATTCACGTCTGTCGTATCCAATACGACAATCCCATCCCATACGGCAAACTAAAATATTTTTTATTCTGTTTTTAGTATTTGTTGTTATAGAGGCAACAGAAATACAATTTCTGTGAATTTCAATTTTCATCTCTCTAGCTATAACGGTTCATGAGATACTGCTTTGATAGCCAGACAGCGACGTTTCAGTAATAGTGTCACGTTTTTACCCTATGGGTATTGATATACTTGTTTAATTTTAATTATTTTATAAAGAGCTATAGTTTTTACAAAGAACCCTGTATACTTAAACCTTGTATTTGTGTTAAAGGTAATAATTATAAATTGTAGACCATATTTTTCTAACAAGCTATTTCCTCTATCGAGAAATCCCCAACCCCCCTTCGGCCTCCGGTATCCTCACGTACTCGGCGTAAAAAAAACGCAAACGTAATTACACACCGGTTTTCTGTGAGGCCGTGGTATTTACCCGATCGAACCGGCCCATTCATGCCGTAGCGTGGCTCTCCCACGATTAAAAGTAGGCTTCTCCGTAGTCGAATAAAAATATGTCTCAAAGAAATATGGTTTGTTACGTTTCTGGTGCAGCCACCACAAGCGTTGGTAATTGCACATTCATCAGCTAGCTGCCGCGCATGGCGCATCTACGTATATGTTTTTATATGTTTTTCCCACTGTGTCCGCTGATAAGTTAAGCCAATACCACTTTATAGGCGTCTCCACCCTCAACCTACGTCATACGCCAGCTAGCATATATATGAGACACGCTGCATTACCTCGTTTCTATCGACGAAGCTACGCGTGTGTGTTGTCCTGTACTGAGCAAACCTAATTTTAGAAGTCGAAAATGGAAATACAAGTAAATGATCAAGAGCAGCTTTCAAGTTCGCCACCTGATAAGGTAATTATTTTTTCCGACACGCCAGCCATGCGACAGATATTATTATTTACTCGAATTATTCGTTCCAGGCGGTAATTTTATCATTTAATGTTGATGGCCATATTATATTGAATATCAGGTCACTGTTCGCTCATTTAAGTTCAAAATTCTACCATTTTATTTTTCTTGTTTATTATGCATGAATGAGGTATAAATTATATTTATACGTTTTTATCTTACCAAATTTACATAATTATAACGATAATCCCAACATAGGAATTGTAAATTTTCTTGTAAGGATTTTATATGCTGGCGTTTAAACTTTAGGGTCTGTTTTACAATATCCTAATAAGTGTCGGATAGCTTATTCAGAAATGTTGGTGCTGCCTAATTTACATCAAGTGACAGAGACAGAACTTGCAATAAAGCTATCTGGACACGTCTTATTAGTAGATTATGAAATATGCGCAGTAACGGTGGGATGTTAAAAAAACAACAAAGGACAGTAAAATGTTTTTCTTGACTAAAAAGTCGATAACTTGTGTAAGAAGTCTAGGGATATTATTTCTTAATTACTTGATCATTATAATACGAGTACTGAATCGGTGGCTTAACTGGCCTACAAATCGTCGCTTTTGCATCATAATAAATATAACTAAAAAGAGAAAAAATATTATTTTTAAACAAAAAATGAAAACTGACTTCCATTTTTAAATGCACAAAAAAGTAAGAAATAAAACTTATTTTCTAAATAATTGCCCTTAAAATTAAAATTTATTTTAATAAATTTAAATTTAAATTTATTAAAATTTAAATTTAAATTTTAAATTAAATTTATATTAAATTAAATTTAATATAAATTAAATTTAAATTTCTTAAATTTAAATTTAAATTAGATTAAATTATTTAAATTTAAATTAAATTTAAATTTAAATTTAAATTAAATTAAATTTAAATTTAAAATTAATTAAATTAAATTAAATTTAAATTTAAATTTAAATTTAAATTTAAATTTAAATTTAAATTTAAATTTAAATTTAAATTTAAATTTAAATTTAAATTTAAATTTAAATTTAAATTTAAATTTAAATTTAAATTTAAATTTAAATTTAAATTTAAATTTAAATTTAAATTTAAATTAAATTAAATTAAATTAAATTTATTTAAATTAAAATTAAATTTAAATTTATTAAATTTAAATTTTAAATTTCCTCAAATTTCAATTTCCCTTAAATTTCCTCCAAATTAACTGTCACATGGCCTTTACCCTAATCCGTTTTTGCATTTTCGTACCTAAATTGACATATGTCTTACGGTGTTGTCAACTGTGGAAGTTCCCTCAACTTCTCAAACAGTTGGATGATACCATAAGACAAACGCTCTCCACTATTTTGAATACAAATTTCGATGACCGCGCATGGACTCAGGCAACGCTTCCAGTTAGGTTCCGTGGCCTGGGTGTTCGAAAGCCTTCTGACATATCGCTTCCGGCCTTCTTGTCCTCAGTCCACGCGAACCATAGTCTTATCTCCAAAATACTACATCACCCATCCTACTCCAATACAGTTACCTTTCTGGACGAGGCCAAGGACGCCTGGAGCGTAACTAGTGCTTGTAGCGAATTGCCTGACAATACTTTTTCCCAAAGGCTCTGGGACGAGCCACTCTGCAGACTGGTACGGAATAATCTTCTTAATACGTCCTCCAGTCCTGTGGAGCAGGCTCGCCTCTTAGCTGCGGAGAAGTGGGAGTCGGGCCTTTGGCTACAAGCATTACCGTCACCCAATACGGGCACATTGCTGGATCGAACAGCTTTCCGGTTAGCTACTTCCCTGCGTCTTGGCACCCCCCACGTCGTCCCCCATCGCTGTGTTTGTGGTGCAAATGTGGACAGCCTCGGACACCACGGGCTGTCCTGTCAACGAAGCGCCGGCCGCATCTCCCGACATCACTGTCTGAACGATCTCATCCGTCGGGCTCTTGTCACCGCCGGAGTGCCAGCTGTGCTGGAACCCTCTGGTTTGGCGCGCGACGATGGCAAGAGACCAGACGGTATGACCCTGGTCCCTTGGAGAGTGGGACGGGCTCTTGTATGGGACGCTACTTGCGTCGATACACTTGCTCCGTCCCATGTCCAGGGTACCTCGAGTTCTGCAGGTGCGGCCGCCAATCAGGCGGAAAACCTCAAGCGGCGCAAATATGAGAACCTTAGTGGGGATCTCATATTTGAACCGTTTGGGGTTGAAACCTTATGTACATGGGGTCTGGGTGCGCACAAACTTTTCGGAGAAATCTCCAAAAAACTCATTGAGGCCACCCGAGACCCCAGAGCCGGCACCTACCTGGCCCAGAGAATAAGTATCGCAATCCAGCGAGGAAACTCTTTGAGCCTTCTAGGTACTCTGCCTGGTGGGGATGACCTGGGAGATTTCTTTTTTTTGTAGCATTTTAAGTTTTGGAGTAGTTATTATTTTTTTAGTACTTACCTACTTTTATAGTACAATTGATTTTGTTATCATAACTGATTAAATGTATATCATATTGTAGTATTAGTGAGTTTAATAAAAGTAGAGCCTAATACATATTATAAATATTATGATACCTAGGATAAGAATAATAAACAAAAATTAATGAACCTAATAAATAATTGCCCTTCTAAATTGGGCTACAATTTTAACTATTTTTCGACACAATCTACATAATTTTGAAGTCGGTACCAGCCCAAACAATATCCTGATAAATCATTAAGTTGGAGGGCTTCACAACAACAAAAGATTTTGCAAATAGGTTCACCAACACTAAAGTAATAATGACTAATGTTCAAAGATATCCGTGTCGGTAAAAAATACTATGAAAAGTACCTTTTATATCATCATAACTAATAGTGGCATATGCTTGCAGTTCTTTAAATAACGGCGAAATCCCCAAACATGTATTTATAAGGAGTCAGGAGTTCTGCTCAGTACTTTTGGATCCAGGGTATATTTTGGAGCAAAATCTTACTTTTTGATAGCATATGCTTGAGGTACTTCAGAAAAAGTAAGAATCACTATAAGTGTCGATATAAATTTCGAGGAGTTCCTCATGGATTCCATCATCAGGGACCAACTAGGAATTATACCCTTTACATCAAAAATAGAATTTTGAAAATCGGTCCACAGATGGCGGAGTAATCGTTTAACATACAAAAAAGAAAAAATATAACAAGCCGAACGTATAACCGCCTCCTTTTTTGGAAGTCTGTTAATAAAAAGTTCCAATTCGAGTTGACCCTATCACTTGACCCCTTCATCACAGCCTAAGGTGACAATGGCACGCACCATCTAAAAGTACGGTCCTTTGAACCTCAAAGATGTATAAATTTTTTTTTCGATTTGATTCAAGTAAAAATTTAGATCTGAGAGGCCTTAAAAATAAACCTCCTATTTTTTAAACTTCGATAAAGATCGTAATACGTAGGTACGTAGGTACGTGTAGTAAAGATTTGTGGTAGGTACTTTTGCCAAATATAAATCGTTGGCAAAATATTTTTTTCGCGTAGGTCAAGTCTCGTGAATGTCGAATTCTCTATAAGTCCGAATTATACCCGACTTTAATTTAGCCAGTTGTCTTACTACATTCGTAACGTAGAATATGGATTTTTAGCTACGGGAAGTTAATTAAAAAAAAAAATCCCGACTGCAAAAAAAGACAGATGCCTAAGCAACGCACTAAAAAGACCGAAACAAGATTGAGAAAACAGACTACACTATGTGCTGAAAGTCTAAGTGAAATAATTGTTTGGTAGCAGGCGGGACCCATTTGCAAATTATAAATCGTATAAAAGCAGTCAGGTTTTTTTTAATTTTTTAAATTATTTATTTTATTTTAGATTTTTTATTTTATCCAACACACACTTGGTCGATTTAAAGCAAAAATATGACTATTTGAAGGCATTGATTACAAATATAATCGAATGATTTGGTTAAAAAAAATTTGAACTACTTACAGATTTGGCGGCCAATAAAATAAAAAAACTTGAATTTTTGAGATAAATCTAACGATACCTTAATTGTCGAAATCCATCCAGCCGTTTGGAAGATACGTGGGAATAAAGGAATTTACAAACATAAGATACGCGCGAAAAACATGACCCAGTCGGGTAAAAAGGCCTGATCTAATAATTTCGAGTCTTTAAAGAAAATTAAATGCACCTCCTCAGAGTTAGGGTCAGCTCAGATCGCAACGCAACGCGACGCTCGTCGCGTCGCGTTGCGTTGCGATTGGTAATTCGTAATTTTAAATAATTCGTAATAAGTAATTCGCGAAGTTGGCTGTCCCTACCGTGTGGCGTGATTGGCTACACAAATGAAGTCGCGGGCAATATCTAGTAATCTATAAGATTCAAAAGATGCATTTGAAAATATTTGAGCGCTCATCCTGCCCCTTAATTATTCCTTTTGCGGACGAGGCCAACGACGCCTAGGGCATTGCTAGTGCCGGCAGCAATGTGCCCGAGAACACATTTTTCCAGAGGCTTTGGGACGAACCCATCTGCAGACTGGTACGGAATATACCTTTTAATACGTCTTCCAGTCCTGCAAAGCGGGCTCGTCGTTTGGCTATTAAGAAGTGGAAGTCGGGCATTTAGCTGCAGGGACTACCATAAGCCAATACTGGAACATTGCTGGGCCGCAATACATTTCGGCTAGCCACTGCCCTGGTGTCTTGGTGCCCCCATGTCGTCCCTCATCAGTGTGTTTGCTGCGCGAACGTAGACAGCCACGGTCACCATGGAATGTGCTCACCATGAAAATGCCCACGAAGCGCTGGACGCATTTCCCGGCATCACAGCCTGAATCAATTTTCTAGGTACTCTGCCAGGTGGGGACGACCTGGGGAAGTTTTTCTACTTATAGATATTTTAGAGATAGTCATATTTGTAGATAAGTCTTCTTTTTTTAAGTATTAATATTTAGTTTATTTTATATTATTATTTAGCTCTATATTGTATTTAAATAATTGAAAACATTACATTTTATGATGTAAACATTTCATCAGTTAGCAAATTACGTACAAGCAATTAATTATACGATAACACTGTTTTAAAAACACGCGTAATAATTTGTGCATTGACATAACAGCTAGGGTTATCTTAGAGTTATTACTCAAATGATATTGCAAAATGGAACGCCTTATCAATACAGCTTATACTGTTATACTTCGGGTGAAATACCCGAAGTATATTTGCTTATAATTTACTCGTCTCTACTTCACTAGCTTAGGTCTTGAAACATGTAAGATATGGCTTTGATAGATACGGATCCAACTGAAAACAAAATAACTATTCTCAATATTAAACGAAGAAACACAGTTTAAAAAAAATATCCAACCTATGTTACTTACAATGTGCAACTGATAATTTTTTCTGATACATATGTATATTAATACATATATTAGATACAAATAAATAAAATTAAAGCGTCTGTTTGTAATTTTAAATTAACAGCTATTCACTTAATGCATATGAAAAGATAGCTGATGTTATAATGTAGCTAGGCATGGCATAGGCTATATTATCTTAGGGTTCCGTTTAATAAATATGGTTCCGTTCCCGGTAGTTCTAAAATGTGAAGAGTTGACAAATGAAAAAATTACATAAAAATGTAAATAGTCATCTGGTTCTATTAGGACTTCTTCTATAGGTAGGAGATCTTGTTGATGACATTTTTCATTAAAATTATCTTTACTGCATGTAATTGTATTACTGATAAAAACCTAGTTATTTTTATGACTATAAACATTAAACAAGGGCGTCTAAGGTGTCTAAGGGCTAGGCGTAATATGGTAGGGTCATATTCAGTGGGCTCTGGATTCCCAACTTTGAGATCGTGAATAATCTTAATGTGGGAGAGCCACGCTTCGGCATGAATGGGCCGGCTCGACCGGGTAAATACAACGGCCTCACAGAAAGCCGGCGTGTAATAACGCTTGCGTTGTGTTTCGCCTAGTGAGTGAGGTTACTGGAGGCCCAAGGGGGGGTTGGAGATTTTAAGGACTGGGAACGCAAGTCGCAACACCAAAGGAGTTACAAATGTAACTCCTCTGGTGTTACAAGTGTCCACGGGCGGCGGTAATCGCTTACCATCGGGCGATCCGTCTGCTCGTTTCCTGGTTCATTTCAAAAAATAAAAATAAAAATTACAGCCGCAACTCAAGGAGGGTAACTACATTGCTGAAGGTAGAGACTCGAACCGAACCACTTGGCTCCTATTCTCACCAGCCACACGCGACGAAGCTGGTTCTCTTGCTAAGTTCTTGAGCGTTTTTTCCTCATATGGAGTGAACCTCAGCCACATTGAATCCAGGTCTTCTGCTAGGCGTCCAGGATATGAGTTCATGGTGGAATGTGAGCATGGATCCGGAGATTTTGCGGCTGCTGTCGAAAATTTGCAGAACAGTACTGGATATCTGAACATCATTTCGAGGAATTACAAGGATAACAGATGTAAGTGGATATCAAATATGGATTTTGATGAATATGTAGTACTTAGTTTCAGCTCTGGATTAAAACATAGGCCACTTTTTACCCGAAATAGTTCAGTGTTCCCGTGGGATACTTTATTTACGCGGGCGGTGCCGCGGGCAACAGCTAGTAGTCTAATAACAAGTAAACTATTAATTGGCTTTTATCACATATAACATAGTTACGTTCCATTTACATAATAACATGTAGCTACTTAATATTATACTTTAAACGAGACAATCTATACATCTATACAAATAAATAAAATTGAAGTGTCTGTTTGTAATTTTAAATTAACATTTTTTCACATAATGCATATTAAAGTATATACGGTACTAACAATCTATACATCTTTACATACACACAAATTAATAAACGATTGATCTCTCCGTTGACGAGCAAAAGCCATTTGCATCTGAATCATGCTTGCAAAGGCGTAACGCCTTTGCCTTTGATGTTAAAAGTCCGATTCACAGCTTGCATTTAGAGTTTGGAGGTATTTGGTATTTGTATGCTTGCATTAGAAGAAATAATCTACACATCTATACATACATACAAATAAATAAAATTGAAGTAGTTTTTGTAATTTTAAATTAACAGTTTTTCACTTAATCCATATAAAAGTATATACGGTACTAACAATAAAAAAACACTTTGTACAATTTTTGTCTGTCTGTCTGTTTGTTCCGGCTAATCTCTGAAACGGCTGGACCGATTTTCACGAGACTTTCACTGGCAGATATCTGATGTTATAAGGAGTAACTTAGGATACTTTTTATCTTCATCATCATCATTAAAAAATGTTTGACGCCTAACGAAGTGGGCACGGGTCAGCTAGTATGTAATCGTAATCTCGAAAACGGCTACAAGTATTAGCATGAAACTTAGTTAGGGAGTCTTAGTCAGGGAGTATTGGGGGAGAAATCTAGGTAGGTCTTATCCCTGAGAAACTTCGCATTTTTAAGCTACATATGTATTTTCTTTACTCGTGCACAAATATAATCAAAAATTTAGATACTATTATGTCAATCCAATTGGCATATTGGGTTTTTGCCTTTCTAAAATCGGGAATGTGGTGGGTTCGAACCTCGGAAAAATATTTTTGTGATCCCCTAGAGCTCCGAGCACAGCTCGGTTACCCAGGTATTATTATTATTTACTTATGTAATATAGATACCTATTGAATAAATTGATTTACGAGACAACTTATAAAGTAAATATTTAAAAAAATTAAGTAAGATTAAGATAAAGATTAAGATTAATTAATTATTATTTTTAGAATTTAAGTATAAACTTGCTATGATATGATAATATTGTTCTTGTGACAGGCCAGCCAGGCCAGCCATACGTTAAACTTTGACAATTATATTTTTCTTCCAGCGGTTGTGCCCTGGTTCCCAAGACGTATCAGAGATTTGGACAGGTTCGCCAACCAGATCCTTTCGTATGGCGCTGAGTTAGACTCTGACCATCCAGGCTTCACCGACCCCGAGTATCGCGCAAGAAGGAGGTATTTCGCTGACATTGCTTACAATTACAAGCATGGCCAACCACTACCCCACGTGGACTACACCAAAGAAGAAATAGCAACCTGGGGCGAAGTCTTCAGGAAGCTTACAGAGTTGTACCCAACCCACGCTTGCAAAGAACACAACCATGTGTTCCCACTTCTGATTGAAAACTGTGGGTACAGGGAGGATAATATACCACAGCTTGAAGATGTGTCAAATTTCTTAAAAGGTTCGTTTTTCTGACTTCTTAAGATTGTTTTACTTTTGTTTAAATGTTGTTGAGTGTTAGGGCCAGTTTAAACCACGACGATACGCAGCGCTGCATTTTCATGATAACTTTTAAAAATTGAACTTTATTCACCACACAAAAGACACACGTTTCCTAAGACATCACTTCACATGCGCTGTGCAGCGCGGTGTAACTTGACATTCGAATTCTTACAATGAAACGTATATCTTCTATGATATAAATGCAGCGTCATGTCGCGAACCTTACCGTGATAGTCATATATTTTTTTAAGTTACTAAATTATTCTATTACAGATTGTACGGGCTTTACTTTACGGCCAGTAGCTGGTCTGCTCTCCTCCCGAGATTTCCTGGCTGGCCTGGCTTTCAGGGTGTTCCACAGCACCCAGTACATCAGACACCACTCCAGACCTCTCTACACTCCAGAACCAGATGTCTGCCATGAGTTGCTGGGTCACGCACCACTGTTTGCCGATCCTGCCTTTGCGCAGTTCTCACAGGAAATCGGACTCGCTTCGCTGGGAGCTCCTGATGATTATATTGAAAAATTGGCAACGGTGAGTTGTTTTTCTTCTTCTTTGTCTTTTTACCATCCGCATCTAGTGAGTAATGCTAATTTGGTATATTACTCCTGATCAATTTAAGGACAGTTTTGCTATAGACTATCTTTAAGTTGTTATGTTTCTTGCTTTTATTATCTTTATTTTTTTCTATCCCAACCTTTTCTATTCTAGTGTTTCTGGTTCACTGTTGAGTTCGGGTTGTGTCGTCAAGATGGCCAATTGAAGGCATATGGAGCTGGTCTTCTCTCATCATTCGGTGAACTCCAATACTGCCTTAGTGACAGGCCACAACTTAAGGAATTCGAACCAGAAGTTACGGGACAACAGAAGTATCCTATCACAGAGTACCAGCCCATATACTTCGTTGCTAACAGCTTTGAAAACTCAAAGGAGAAGATGATGTAAGAATTTATGTAACGTTTTAAGTGTTTTTTCGACTGTCAAATTAATCAGGAACATCTAGCTATGAGATAAAATTAATAGCTAAGACCTCAGTCACATTTTCAATCCCACTATGCCACACTTAACTAATACGTTATCATCGTTACTCGCTTGGTAAACTCATTTACCACTTTCATTTCCAGAAAATTCGCCAAAACCATTCCACGTGACTTTGGAGTCCGGTATAACCCTTACACGCAAAGTATTGACCTTATGGACTCTCCAAAGCAGATGCAGGACCTTTTACGACAAGTCCATCAGGAAATGGACCTTCTCCTTACCACTATGGAAAAACTACAGTAGTATTCGTATCTTAAGTTACAATAATATGAGTTTTTAATATTTTACTCATTATGCTGCCGATTTTGTACGGTACATGGTTGGTTTAATGCTCTAAGGTTACATGCGCCCCTAGCAGTGGTCCCTAGATATCGTGCTAAGTCAATTATAATAATAATTTGAAGTCATGACATTATCTTTATAAGATTGAATTTAGATTAAGTAGTCATAATATTTCTATCTATAGATTGAATATACTTAACATGTTACTTTCTTGTTATAGAATATAGTAAGATGCTGGTTATTTAATGGCATACTATAACTTCTATAATAATTATCTATGAGAATTTAAATGCTTTGTCCAAAGCTTGCAGTGGAAACGAGTATTCATAGTAATGTTTTACTACATTTTAAGCCTAACTCCTACACTAATACGTTGTTTTAATTCAAATTAAATTACTTATCTAGAATTACCTCTAATAAAAAGTATATAACATCATTAAATCCTAAGTTAAGTTTTGTATCCTTGTTTTGGTAGAATATAAGTTATAACTATTATAAAGAAAGAGACCGAGAGACAAATGGCGGAAATATGAATCCATCGGTGATGGTTTGGTTACATTTTTCTGCCTTTTGGCGTCGAAACTATTTGTCCGTGGAGCCCGAGTGCCAAGCTCCTTTTTAAAGATTTCGGCAAAAGACTGGTCGACAAAACCAATGAACCTAAGGCTGGCGCTTACCTCGGCCAACGTATCAGTTTCGCCATAAAGCGAGGCAATGCTGCCAAGCCTCTTAGGTACTCTCCGCAGCCTCCGACCTAGATTCAGCTTTTTTACTGTAGCCCTTTTTTAAAATTTAGACAATAACTTATATATAGTTTAGATATTTTAACTACTTTTAAATACAATGTGAACCTTTTATGTTTTAACCATTAAATTATTATTAAGAAAACTATTGTAAATCTAAAGAAATAAAAGATATATTAACCAACATAATATATTTTGTACACAATAAGTACCTAGTACTTGATATACAATGATTGACAAGATGCTAAAGAGACATTTTAACTATACATAAATAGCACTAATTTACAATTAAAATTATATTAAGCTTATATTTACATAGGTACCTTAGTGGAGCTAAACTACATATTGCATATCTTTATATATTGATAAATATAACAAAGTGCCAACAAGTTAAAGAAGTGAGTTATTGTTACAATTTTTGTGAGAAATTTGAATAGTTAGATATTTTGATCTAACATCTAGTTTTTTAATGTCCCTCAGTTTTCATCGTTTTACTATGAAAGTGTCACACAATTTATGAAACACGACGATCCCTGAAAGACATTAAAAAAGCAGTTATAGTGTACATTATTGTAAAGGGACTTTAATACTAATTATTAAGTATGTCTTTTGAAACACTTATACAACATATTCAATGCACAGTGTAACTAAATATTTATAGATACATTTAAGCGATGTCATATGTATGGAATTACTTATGGCCTTGATTTACACCGAAATAGATTTAGCCATTAAATTCTTATTAGTTAAGAAACAGTCAAAGATTAACATCATGAGAAAATTTAAAACATGTTTATATAATAATCTTAAAAATGAATTTAATTACAAAACACATTCACGTAATAAATGTTTAAAATATTTTTCAAAGCGAGGATTGAATGTTATACTAATGATTATATTCAAGCTTGAATTATATAATAAAATGAAATTTAAAATACATCGGAATCCTGTATTTTGGAAGTTCTATTTCGATATTTAAAGATACATTATACGAACGTAAAAAAGAATAACAGTTGTTTTTACACTTCACAAAAAATCTAAATTAAAAAAATACAAAGAAGTGAGAATTAATTGGAAATATCAATAACATCATATGTTTTAAGTACGTTACGTTTTATTCCCACGAATATATTAATATAATTTGGCACACCACATCTTGCTTGAATAGTGGGCGTAATACACATAAACGAACGTATCACAGATTCTAGAAATAAATAAATAAATATAACTTATATACACAACTAAATATAAAAGACTTAGGCTAAAATAAAATGAAATATGTTTAGCGCTGAATATATTTTTTAACGTCTACGATAGTAACTTGCGCTAAAATTTTTTTATGACTGCTCAGCCAAAGCGCACGATTGAACCATACACTTAACCTCCGACGAGACGTGTAAACAGAGACGTTTAAAGTTTGACGTGATTTTCCGTGCCTGTCAATCGTGTGGCATCGTAGCTCCTAAACGGATGGACCGATATTGATTTGTTATTTTTTGTTTGCAAGCTGACATGATCGAGAGTGTTATTAGCTATGATTAATCATTATCGGCTCTCTCACAGCTCGCCAATTCGGGGTTTACTTAAGTTTTTATGTTTTAATATATATATTTTTTTCAATTTTGTTTTAAATATTTAAAAATACTGATTTGTCGTGCCAATAAGCTTTACATATAAGATTATTAAAATTAATTAAAAATTATTTTCACATATTACTATAAATAGGAAAATTGCATCTACCTCACTAAAGATGGTTTTTAATTCTATGTTACAAATTTCAATAAATTAAGAACCATGGCGTAACTTTTTTGATCGGCAGTTTACTGACGCTATGATCTAAATTTTCCAACAGGGAAAGGGCAGGCTATCCAATACCAGTGCCAATTCACGATATTATTGTTCACAAAATACGGTCGGTCGGTAGCTCGATGGAAATCCAACCATAATTTTAAGTTTTAAGTTTCAACGTTATTATGGTTCTTTTGCCTCTAAGATACCCAATAATAATTGTGAATGTTATCTATGGAATGTGACAAATGTGAAAGATTGAAACTTGTGAAACACATACAGCATACTGTCATTGTACAAAACGCATGGTAGTGTGAGCTATTTATCTGAGTGTAACTTTATTTTGCATTGATTTGTGTATTTTTTAGCATTATTTAAAAAAATATCAGCCTTCTGCACACCTCCCTCACAAAAAACTGTGCCAAATTTCATACTCTTTCGTTTGCATAATCTTTCGTAAAGAAGGGGTGAGAAGTTTTCGAATCACGCATTAACATATACGATAAAATCTTGTTTGGGTTAGAAGTTAGAACGGCCTACGCCGCGCGCCGTCGCACTCGCATGTGCGTTTATTCGTGCATCTGCGAGTGCCAAACGAGGTTTTTGCAAAAATATACGTATGACTAGAGGTACTATCGAACAAGTTGCCGCTCGACCAGGCATAAGATGAAATCTTAACAACGCCGAAGAATCGTGCGCACGCACACATACTCATGTATAAATACGTAGTTTAACCACGTCTGCAGGCGTTGCGGTCACTTTTTTGTGTTTAAATGTTTTGAGGCGTCCTATTGCAAAGGAAGATGTTTAGAAACCGGTAGAGCAGAAACTTTGTCGATACTGTACATTGGCTTCTGGTAAAAGATATGTCGAACCGTTTGATTAAATCATTAACAAAGCACGTAGTTCTCATAAAAAAAAGTTTAAAACGTTATGTTGACTTCCTTTGCCTTTTTTCTTGATTGCAGGGTTGCCATGAATCGCTGGCACGAAACGTGGTTAAACCTTAAAGGTGGGACCGCACTAGACGTAACAACGTGACGCGACACGGCCAAATATTCTTTGTTTGAAATTGTATGAGATATAACTAACTACGCGGCAGCGGAACTGCACAACGCGGCACTCCATTGCATAGTATTATTAGTAGGAACGTGTCGCGTCACGTCGCTCCGCTACCGCTTAGTGCGGTTTTACCTTAAAACACGATTCTCAACCGGAGGGTTGCGATCCCTGGGGGGAAGGATCGAGTTTGATTTTAAAGGGGGCCGCAGTCTGTTAAAAAATAATAAATACAAACTACATAGAATAGGTACAAGAGATTCGTTTTTCGAATCTTTTGTATCGAACGTCGAAAAATGCGTTGGAACCAATAAAGGCTAATAATAGCTGATAAAATAGCGCGCTATGTACATATTATTATAATTTTATAGTGACGGGGTCGCAAAACTTTCCACTTAACTTTTTGGCTTTTTCGTGGATCGCGACATAGTAATGGTTGAGAAACGATGACTTAAAAGTTAATATTTTTTGCTTTTGCCAAGAGATACGAGTGCCATAAAAGTGCCGATCATTGATTGATATATACAAGGTGAATTTTATGACTTAGCAAATAGCATATACAGGAAAACTGTGTACATCTTTTACAACTGTACTATGGACACTAATTTAATTTAAACGTAAACAAATAGACAACAGTACACTATAATGCAACCGACATTTTACGAGTATTTTCCGTGGAATAAAGTAATACAATGTCACATTAATTTGGTCGCATTTAATCTGTTAGTTTGCGTTTAGATGGTTGGTTGGTTCAGAACAGAGTATTGGAGTTTTTCACTGAAGCAGGTATTTTAAACTAACCATCGTTTACTGGATGATCTCTATTACAAAACATCCTATATGATACAAGATTTAAATGCATATAAATCTTAATTTAAATACGGCAGCCTATGAGGAAAATATGAAATATCTAATGTTATATGTACAAGGTGTGAAATGCTTTTCATCAGGTTTCCTCTACACTTCGCTCTGCATGCAGTGGATAGACGAGTCTTCTGATAGTTCGTCCATCGATGAATCAGTAAAAGACGTGCCATCTGAAATTGTATTACATACATAGATGAGCATATTTAAAATCGACTTGAAAACAGGAGGATGTGGTATAGCTATTCTATATATAAAATAATCAGATTAACTAGGAGTTTAATGTTAATATTTGGGGCATTTCATGTCAACCGGACAACGAAAAAAAATGAGGTCGTGAATTTTGTTAATACTCTGGTCAGTTATACTTCTAGTAGACGTCGATGTACACAGTACACAAAATGATTTTTTCGTAGCACAATTTATTGCTGAGTATAGAATTAGATAAAAAAAGTATAAGAAACAATACTGTATGATTTTTGTCACAAATTAATTGATGAAAATATTAAGCATCCAAAAATTACTTCACTCTTATTAATTTTTTAAAAGCTCATAGTTATACGGGCTCGACTCGGCTAATTAACTACGAGTAATATAATTTTGTTCAGATCCAGATCTAATCTAAGATTCATATGAGATCATACACTGCACATGCGCTGTGCAGCGCGGTGCAACCTGACATTCGAAATATTACAATGAAATGTGTGTGTTCTTGTGCAACGAATAAAGTTCAATTTTGAATGTCTATCTTAAAGCTGGGACTATAATATGATCCGGAATCCGGAATCATGGAATCCGGCGGGCTCGTGAAAATTCAGAGAATTGAAAATAGAACTCTGCACTAATACAAAGAGCTGAAAATCTAACATACAAGTGTCGAGTCAAATGTCAATTTCATATGAATGATATTTGACACTTCGAATGTCAACTATATTGTATTAGCACAGTGTTCTATTTTCAGTGCTCCGAATTTTCTCTGGCCTTACAGAATCCGGATCATTTAGTCCCAGCCCAAAAATGCAGCGCTATGTCACGTACACCTGGATTGCAACGACATAGGTCGTATTTCAGCAGGAGGTGAGGTAAATGCTGTAATATTTTAACTCGTTTATATAAAATATGATTAATAATTTATAGATTATGTCCACTTTCCCATGGATGTGAATTACAATAATTACGTGAATGAAAATGTTGAATGGAAATTGTACAAGCTTTAACTAAAAATAAACATACACACAAATTGAAAACCTCCGCTTGTGTGGAAGTCGATTGAAAAATAGTTTTATTTGTTGTTAGCCACTTTTTTAAGCGGCGGGTTAAAAAACGACCAATGTCTTTATTAGTTTTTCTGTAAAACGGAATTATTTACCTATTGGTCCAAACGGGGGCTTGTTCTGGAAAGAATAAGTGAGGTGGAGGTTGATGGGCCGCCCAAACCCCACCGGGTCCGAGTCGCGAGGCATCACTGCGAATAACACAGCTTTTATAGAACTACACACATTAAAAAAAACATCGCTACATTTCTAAAACAATCAACTTATCACTATAAAAACTTTGATAGTACTTAAAATAACCCAATTTATCTTTTGAAATCGCAAGAATAATTGTTTGCCTATAAGATGGATGATCCTAAACGCAAAGAAACTAAAATGTTTTTTCTAAAAGTGCACACAAAAAATACCTTTGCATTTCATTCGCATTGCAAATTTATGTAAATCGCTAAGCAAAAAATGTTGCGTCATGATACCTTGTGCTTGTTTCCCTTTGCCAGTATGCTGGTGTTTCTTCTGTCGGGCCCGGCTGTTCTGGAACCATACTTGAGTGACCCTCTTGCTGAGGCCTGTGACTTGGGCGATCCTCTCCAGGTCTTGGCCGTCAGGGTTCGAGTCTAGCTGGAAGTTCGCTTGCAGGACCTGCAGTTGCTCCTCTGTGAAGGTCGTCCGCACTCGCTTTGCCTTGCTCTTGTGGTAGCCTTCCGAGTCGCAGCCGTCTGGAAGTAAACGGTGAAACTTCGAATACAAATTATAATATTAAATAGGAACTAGCTTTCGCCCGCCTTAAATACAGTATCCCACGGGAACACTCTACTTTTTCGGGATAAAATGCTAATAATAAATAGCTAATGTGTTAATTCAGAGCCTTAACTACTACCATACAATCAAAATCCGTTCAGTACGTTTAGCATGAAAGAGTAACAAACATCATCACAAACTTTCACATTTATAATAGTAGGTAGTATAATTGTTGTTACTTAACAACACCTAGTCAACATCCAAAATGTAGGATTAATGTAGTTCTAAAGGATTGTCTAAATAATATCATGCATTCGCTTTCATTAATATGAAGAACGATAGCGATAACATATCTATTCAATGATTAACTTTAAGGCGTTGATATATTTTACTGATTCAATGAGGGTGTTAGATATTTTTCTACCGCTAGGGGGCAGACCAACCGCACACAAAGCGTCATATGGTGGCGTAAGTGGTATAAAAAACGGTCAAAAAGAATTTTCGATTATATTTCTGCCACCAGGTGGCGCTTGGTAGCCCAACGGTTCTTGTCGTGTCAAAAAGCTGTCAAATGACACGAATTTAAAAACCGTCATTGATAATATTTGACCAAAGCTTCATCGTTTCTTGATATTACATATTAATTGAAAAAAAAAACTATTCACCATCAGATGAGATAGATCCTCCATCCAGAGTTTCTAGGTAGTGCGGTTTGCAGAGCACCCTATCCTCGTGTAGAGCGAACTGTTCACCCGTCGACAGCTGTCGGCCACACGCATCACAGGCGAAGCAGGCCAGGTGGTAGACTTGTTCACGAGCCTTCCTCACCCAGTCCGACGACGAAATACCACGGCAGCACTTGGAACACTTCGCACCGAAACTCCTGCGCACAAGACATAAGCACACGAATAACAAATACTGTCTCTATGATAATCCTAGGCGCGCAGCACCCAGCCTGCTCGCGGCAGCCAGAAAATATACGTTTGTGTTGTGGCCCTACATGTGTGAATTTATATAAAGAAGCATAAAATATTGAAATAAACTTCCGACTACAATAGAGACATAAGAAATGTCCCAGCAGATGGTTAAAGTCAATACTAAATTAAACGATAAAACATTGTACGAATGAAAAAACACAACGAAAAAGAATGATAGAGTTTAAATATTATTATAGGCATAACCGAATTAGGCGTTTTCATATAATTCATTTTCCTTAAACCCATAGATATACTAAATGGTAGAATTAAAATAAATGCCCTCTATTGTATTGCTCGGTATAATAATTAATGTTTTATTATAACAATATTTGGTGGTGCGAAGGAAATTTATGAGCGTTTATGAACTTAATATGCTGAATATGTAGGATTTATGTAATGAAATTCTTTTGAATGCTATACAAAAGAATGTGTAAATAATTGAATTAATATAGGTACCTAATTTACATAAAGTATACGCAATTCGCAGTGCGGGCTAAGCTTTTAAAAAACGTGAAGAAGAAAGTCAATTTAATTGAACCAAGCTGCTACCTATTATTACTCATGAGTAGGAATTTTTATGAAACCATTTGTAGTCGAGCTAGGCCTTAAAAAGTAGTGAAACTGACAAGCCCAAAGGAATATTATGTGACACATTTTTGTACTGCTGTGACAAATAATTTTAATACATCGTTGGCCGCTAAAAATCAGAAAGGAAATGAAATACACGTAAGGGTCTATTCACATCGAAACGAAACGATACGTGACGTTGCGCTGCATTTTTATGATAGCTAGGTATTCAAAATTGAACTTTATTAATTAATTATACAAGAATGTAACGTTTCATTGTAAGAGTTCGAATGTCAAGTTGCATCGAGCTGCACAGCGCATACGCAGCGTGTGTCATATCGTCGTACATCTTTTTGTGTAGTGTATAAAGTTCAATTTTTAATAGATATCTTAAAAATGCAGCGGCGCGTCGTGTCGCTTATCATCGCAGTGTGACTGATCATTAAAGTATAATTAGCAGATTTCTACAACTACCATCTCATCCATTTCACCTATAACTTTGTAATTTGTTTATAACAAATTAATAAACCGCGATAAAGGCGAAATATTTACAAGTTTAACTTGATCCATTCGTATGAATTGTATAAGTAAATAATATTTAATATAAGTATATATTATAATATTTCGGTGTTATCAGCGCCGATTACGAGTGCCTTTATATTTTAATATTTAATTAAGCGAACGCGTGCAAGAGACCATTAACACGCAATCATATCTGTTCGGATTTTTTTGTTTTACTTTCACACACCGAACCACTTTGCCGGGTCATTTGAGATGAATCATTATCTTATCAGAGCAGATATGGCGTTTTGCTACCGGTGTTATATAAAATAAAATAAAACAGTAGCCAAATTCGGCGGAATTCGCAAAAGAAACTTAATGCATGCACACGCACATTGATAATATACGCTGGCTTATTAGTGTTGAATAGGATTGAGCATGGAATTACAACTCAATAATCGCTAAAATGGAAAAATCTAACTACAATAGACATCTACCTTACCCGGAAGTACCTATACCACCACCACCCTCATCGTTCAGACGTAAGTAAATAACCCTGGGAATAAGTGGTGATATTTTTAATTATTGTACGTTCCAGGGGTACTAAAATTCAACAGATACAGTTAACGATACGAATGTTAAGTTTATTATTACCTTACATTACAAATCAATGCACTAATGTAGCTTTATTATGTACTCGTATTTCCTAATTCCACGTGAATCTAGCTATCGTTTACATCGATATCTTAGTTTATAAGATTCAAAATCGTGTGCATGCGAAATATTAATTGACCCTATACATTAACGTTATCCCCGGCAATGTTTCACTTGTATTTGCATTCGGCCATTTCCAAGCTCCCGTTATCGTGCCTTATTAACATTTTGCCGCCTGAATCAATTAAATCCTCGCATAGTAATTAACTAAGTGACAGATTAACAAGGTTTAACACTAGCAGTAATGAAGATGTCGGACAGAGGAGATAAGTGACGCGAAGCTATGAACACGCCAAAAGGGTGGTCCCGTATACTAGCTATTCAATAGGTACGCCGTACGCAACCAGCGATTAAATGCAACTTTTTCGTAAGCTTCTAGATTTTTGAGACGATTAATTTAATTGGTATGTATAAAAGATGGATCACTCTAGCGAGACACGTAAAAATGTTTTTTTTTTTATTAATTTAACTCCATAATTATTACTACTATATTAATTATATATAGTATTATTATATATATATAATAATATATAATATATAATATATATATTATAAATATATATATAATATATATAATAAATATATATACTATATTACTACCCTATTATAAATGTGAAAGTTTGTGAGGATGGATGTATGGATGGATGGATTGATGTTTGTTACTTTTTCACGCAAAAACTACTGATCGGACTTTGATAAAATTTGGTATGGTAGTAGTTTAAGCTCTGGTTTAAAACATAGGCTACTTTTTGTCCGGAAAAAATATATGGTTAGAGCCGCGGGCGAAATCTAGTAATATTATATTTTACTATGCACCATGGTCCATGCATCATTTCAGAAGGCCAGTCGCGCTATCGTTTATCGTTTATTCAGATTCAACTCTGCATTGGTTATGATGCAGTTTCGGTTCGATTCCGGGGCGGCTGAACAAATTTCAGTATCGCACCATCCTTTCAATCGTAACCCAATTTAACTTTTACTTTAATTTTATCTTACAATCATTTACCTCATATTCTCAACAATTCAACACACCAAAACAAGAAACGTTTCGGGAATGTGCAAGAAAAAGTAGCATCGTATCCATTTTTTGTGTTGACAGCGTTTGCTGTCCAAGCAGCCAAGCGGCTGCGGTGCGGCTGCGTCCAACTATCTGTCAAAACGTTAGCGCGATACCGAATCATTAAAAAAGTCGAGTAACGTTCACGGTTCGTTTACGATTCAACTGAAACAACTTGCGATTGCCCTGCTGCTCTTTGTTTAGACTTAGTCATCTGAATATTAATAAGAAATTATCTTCATAAATCAGCAAACCAATAACCTATTTCCATTTAACTATTGATATATGTGACTCGGTCAACCCTAAGGCAGTTGACAAAACCCGGCGCGGCCGCGGGCGCCGTTGTAAATCCTGACCGGCTGAATGCTTTAGTACCCCTTCTCCAAAGAACACCTCTAAGAGTGTGTACAGTCGTCTGAATAATTCAATACACATTTGACCTGTAACTAGTGCGGTGTGATCCTAAAGATAACGCGACGCGACGATGCTTGAAGAAGCTATAATAATTTTATAATATGTAGCGCTGCGTGGCGTGACTTCACGTGCAATATCGATTTGTCTTTATGTGACAGACCCTAAGTTATGCGCCTGCAGCATGGCCCTCTATGAGCGATCCAACAGTGGGTATGAAAGTGATAATAAAATCCCTATTAGGGTCAGTTCACACCGCGACGATACACGTTACATATTATGACATCAGTCATACACTGCACATGAGCTGAGCAGCGCGGTACATCTTGACATTCGATATACAATGAAACGTTTATCTACGTGTGTAATGAATAAAGTTCAATTTTGAATAGTTATCTTGAAAAAGCTGCGCCGCGTCGCGTATTGTTTCATTTCAGTGTAAAATGACCCTTATAATACTTAAAAGGAGATAATATTAATGGCCTCGCTTGCGTATACAATATTGTGTCAGTAGATTTCAGACCGGCAAAACATTTTTTTTTACTAATGTTAACGGAAACCTATATTTTTGAAAGAAACCCTAAGATAAAAGTAGCCTAAGTTACTCCTTATAACATCAGCTGTCTGTCAGTAAAGTCCGATCAAAATCGGTCCAGTCGTTTCAGAAATTTGCCGGATTTGTGTAGGTACTCAGTTAGGTATTTACTATCATACTATCCATTTAGTGCAAAGCTGTTAATTTGAAATTACAAACAGACACTTCAATATTATATATTTGTATATATTATCTTCATAAAAACAAAGTCTTTGGAGATTTCATGAGACAATATGTGTCAGGCACAGTTTGGTCTTCCCCCGTAGGCGCAGGGGCCTTATTTAGTTACTTTTCACCCCCGTAGAAAACAGAGCGGTGTTGTAAGTTAGAAGTGTCAGTCAGTGTGTGTCATAACCTGTAGCTTCTAAACGAATTAATCGATTTTGATCTAGTTTTTTATGTTTGACGTGATCGAGACTCCATAATTCCATATCAATAATTCATCATCAGACGGGGTTTCCTTTTTTATCCAGAGAATTATTTACCCGACTATATCCGCAACACGGCGACATGATTCAAGTTATTTGTTTTAGGCGCACTCGTACGCGTTTGTTTTAATATCGGAGCTGTGAGGTGCCGCCGGCGACGTACCGAATGAGCTCCACACAATACGCTTAACAAAGCTCCCGTGCCTTAGATGTGGAATAAAATATATTTAGATACAACAAATTTATAGTGCGTTGGCACTTTTAACTGTGTAAAAGCTGTTAATGGTCTGTGAAAAATTAAACATTGATGATATTTTCATTAATAATCGAGAAGATGTTGCTTATGTAGTTATGAGTCGATCCAGGACATTAGGTATCTTTATTTTTGTATTTTCTTAATTCTTCGCAAAATTTTTAATGTGGTTTATGAGATACTAGATGTTACTCACGACGTCGTACCCGCAAATCGAAACTCCGAGTAAACCGTACATTCTGCTGCGATAAAAAAGCCTATCTGTTAAATCAGAGTCTAAACTACTACCATACCAAATTTCGTCAAAATGTCTTCGGTAGTTATTGCGTGAAAGAGTAACAAACATCCACTAACTACACATCCATACATACAAACTGTTGCGTTCATAATATTATTAAGGGAGTTAGGATTTATCTGAATCTACACACCTTCTAGGATAGACGTAAGGATAGATTAAAGAAATAAAGGGTCAATTCACACCGAAACGAAACGATACCCGAAGCGGCGCTGCACTTTTAAGATAGCAATTAAAATTTTATTCATTACACAAGAAGATACTAGTTTCATTGTAAAAGTTCAAATGTCAAGTTCCAGCGCTGCACAGCGCATGTGCAGTATATGACTGATGTCTTAATATGATACACGTAGGTAAGATACTATATTTTTGTTTAGTGAATAAAATTCAATTTTGAATAGCAATCTTAAAATATACAGCGCCGCGTCACGTATCGCCTCATTTAGTTGTGAACTGACCCTTATGTGACACAGAAGACATCGAGAGCTGAGACACTTTAAAGCCTACAAATGCAGTGTCTAACAACTACATCGACGTCAGCAAGTGTCGATGAGTGATAGCTTTATATGCGCGCTGTAATTGGTTTTCTGTTATTGTGTTACTACGAACTAAGACAATTTATGTTTACCTCATTAGGGCAAGTTTTAATGTGGAACATTGAAATTAATAATTATCGCTTTGTTATAATTACTTTTCACTCTTGCATGCAAAGATTTATAAACTAAAGATGGCCTACGACGTACATTTGAGAAAACAAATCTTCATACAAGAAAAAGTTACGCCATCATGGTTTTCACCATACCCCAAATGTTAGCAATCTTCATTACACCATACGTCAAATGTCAAAATTGCTCCAAAAACTACATAAGTGAGGCCAATTAAGTGGGGATAGTTTTTGTCTCAACATGACTCGTCTGTAATATATACATATACGTATACGTCTATGCTTGCTTGACTCTTTTATTGCTATTTGAAATTCAAGGATATAAATAAAATAAAGTAGTCGATTTACAACTACCGAGAATCAAAGATAAATTTAAAAGAAGAATTTTGATAATCGGTCCACAGAGCGCGGAGTATCATTTAACATACATATATATATATATATATATATATATATATATATATATATAAGTATAGTCGAATATAACACCTTCCTTCGTTGAAGTCGGTTAAAAAGCAATGTTGATTGCTTTGAAATGGAACTATCTCTACCTATCTTCCATTAAGCCCCCATTTTACAACTAATTAAAACTACGTTGAGCTACGGTTTTTGATCTGTCTCCGTCTGTCTGTCCGTTCTAACATTGAATAAGAGAGAGTATTGCAGTTTTTATGTATAGTTCGTTTCAGTAATATTATTGAAACGAACTATACAGAAAAAACAGCATAATTTTATCGAAATTTTTGTAAATATAATCATAGTAAAATAAACTAGTAAAACGGAAGTTACTATTAAACTCAGAATCGCCACTTTATCAATAAAAGCATTTACATTGGCAACATCTTACAATGTCAGTTGTCAAATCGATACAATATGACAGAAACGAATGGTTAGACTGTGATTTTACCGAAATGTGATTATGAGTTAGGAGAATACGGTGTTTCTGTTCAATCAAAATCAGTTTATGACAAAACGATACATTTCCTTATTATAAGTTGACAGTCCAAGTTAAATACGAGATTTAATTTGGACTGTCAATAAATTGGGGTTCTGATCTCTCTCTCTCTCTCACCAGTCGTGTCGGTCATCCATTCCAATTTCCACTGGTTTACGAGAGTAAAGGAAGAGCAAGAGCACTCTGCTCTTGCGTATTGTACACTCACTTGGGCGCTATAATAACTCCTGCGTAGCTGGTCTGGTTATTGTAATTAAAGTGAAACTGCTTTAACGGCGTTGAGAGCGAAATTTCAAGGACTAATTTGGATATAACTCCATCTATCAGAACCTACTTATGCTTCTTACATAACAACTTAACTTTCTAAAGTTTGTCCAAAATAATACACAGATGGCGCTAGGTGTGCAAATTTTAATTTAACTACTCTTTTGAAGTGATAATTCTTAGGCACGATGAGAGTATTTTTGGGTTCCTCATTTAATGATGAATGAAGTTTGACTTTTGCCACGTGTACAGAGTACACGTCATATTTTTTTATTATTAGATACATAATAATAATATAATTATAAATATTATTATTTAAACGTAAACTTTGCATTTTATTATTATTACATATTGTTATTTAGTATTTGCGATACATAACAATCGCGTTATGGTATAAATTTATTCTAAACAATTTAGAGTTTATTTATAATCGGGGATTAATTAAAATCGTCGGCTACAAGCGGCATTAACATATAACATGGAGGGCGCATTTGTGGAGTAGTGTGGGCGCTACATCGCATGTGTTCTAGAATATTCCATCCAAATATACTATTGTATTAACATAAAGAGATATACGCGTATATTTTATGTACTATTCACACGTACATGGTTTTGTTCACTTGAATTATCAAAAAGTTGACTTTTTTATTTGTCACTGAGATTTCGAGCAAGACCTTTGATTTACATTTCTTTTTAAAATTTTCTTAAAAATACGCTATTACATTCTTCGCACTGGTCCGCAGTGTTCTGGAGTATGCTAGCGTCATATAGTCACCAAACTATAAAATTCACGTAGACTGTAGAACGGATTCAAAGGACGTGTCTTAAGATTGCTTTTTATCGGCATAAGCCCGGTTGTTCGGACTTGGTATATGTGGATAGACTTCGAACGTTCAATATTCAAACCCAAGAAATGCGCCGTACCTATACATATAAGTACTTTGATTACATTTATCTTTATAAAATTGTACATTCAATTATTTATTGTCCTGAACTCCTATCCTGTCTTAATTTTAATATAGAATATTGTGCACGCAGAGCGAATAAAACTAATGTATTTTTATTACAAACTTGCAAAAATAATATCTCCCACTTTAATCTTTTAACTAGAATGCTCGACAATACAACGAACTTTTAAAATGTAATAATAATGATATAGATATATTTATTTACAACATGCATAAATTTAAAAACAGTTTGCTGCATATCCTCCATACCACTCCTTTATAATATTTTCTATAGGTACTTTAATATGTTACCTCTTTCTAATAAATAATATAATTAATGTTAGATTAAGTTAGTCTCAGATTAAGTTACTATAAAATATATCGTAAAGTATTATTCTCAATTCGCATAATATATATTTTATTTTTTTGTTTGAACATGTTTTAAATATTATAGTCTGTCACTCTACTTGTTATGATGTGTACGCCTACAGGGGTACACACATCAGGTCAAAATTATGAGTCTTAATATTATGTTATTTATGTTATGGGTGTACTGTTGGTGTAAGGTACACCAATAGTACACCCATAACATAAATAACTAAATAAATAAATAAATATTATAAGCATCGATTTGTATTATTATGAAATAGTTAAGTATGTCATTTAAATCAATTGTAGTAGTTTCTCTTGGAGTGATGTCGTTGAGATCTTTTGTTCTGAAAAGCGCGAGCCAAAAGAAAGTCCACTTTTATAGTAATTACTTTAAAATAATGATTATAAAATTGTTTATGATGTAATATGAATATTACAAATACAAACACATTAAGTAACATTTCACAACAAACATTTCACATTTCAACACATTTCGTTTAAGAAGTGTCGTTAAAATTTGTTACTCTGCGGACTGCACCTGCGTATGTTCGTGTTTCTATATAGAGCTTCTGTTTCATGTCTTATCATCATAAAGATGATATCATAAAGATGTTGACGACCTCTGTGGCTCAGTGGTTAGCACGTTGGCGCTCAAGCCTGAGGTTGCGGGTTCAAAAAAGTTTTCTGTGTTCCTGAGTAATGGATGTGTGAATATAATCTTGTCTGTCAAGTGACTTTTCCAACGCATGAGACAAAGACAGCAACGTTGTTTAAGTTATCCGTTGTGTAAATCTTTTTATTAGTAAGGGGGTATGTTTTCGAACTTCGCCGTCAAAATTCTCGAATGCATCTCGACTAAAGGCCCTGGTCCTTGAAACCCCGAACCGTTTTCAAACACGGATATATCTATCAAGTAATTCCGATTATTACATGTAAAATACTATAGGAAATATTGTAGTCTAAATTTTCTGTTAGCAATCATTTAATATAATCATTTCAAACTTTTGAATAATAATGATAAAACTATAGAGAAGTTTTCATAACTGTAGATTCAGGGGTAATTTCAAAGAATGTAATAACTAAAACCGCTTACATTTTTTAGAAACAAAAAATATACACAAATATGTTAGATCCTCTTCTTTTTTTTTTTAAGTTTCTTTCTCATAAAAGTGAAATTCAAACGCTGCGAAATTACCAGGATTTATAATTTTAGATTAAATTATGATGTTTTATGGATTTAACTTGGTTTTTTTTTTATCACTTCAATAATCTAAAAGAACGTTTTTTCTTTAACTTTCCATTTAATTTTTAACTAAATTAGCTTGGCGATTTTTTCAATAATTTTTCAAATCTCCTATAAAATGATATGCGTGAGCGATTTCCGATCCAGACGGCCACGAGGCCTTCCAGTGGGTTCCAGAAGTAACCCCCGAATCGTCAAGCTTTGAACGAGCTGATGATGATGATGCTAAGAACACCCTCTAAGCTAAGATCACGCCAGCTTTGAAAGAAAAAAACCGCATCTAAATCGGACCTTTCGTTTCGAAGCTACGATGCCACGGACAGACACGCAGATAGACAGACCGACAGACAGAAAGACACATCAAACTTATAACACCCATATTTTTGCGTCCCGGGTTAAAAATACATAATATAATTTATAAATTGATATACAAATAATAGTTATAAATAAACAATAAAAAAAGTTTAGTTTTTACACTATTATTCAAAAGTTTTAAATTATTATAAATAATTGTTAACAGAAAATGTGTTCACTTATCCAACAAAGTAAGCCGTTTTGACATGATTCACTACCTATTCGCGTTTCATACTATTGCATTGCAGACCGTACTTATTATAACATACACAATAAGACGACGAGTAGACAAAGTACCACAGTAATATTTTACTAATAATATAACATACACATAAAATATTATGATGTGTGTGCCAATTATTGATAATATAGAAATGTTAATGAAGTCATGCGAGAATCAATGCGTTTAACTTAACTATATCAGACCTTTGTGCACGAAAAGGCGTTTGCTGCGTTGGAGTGCGTGAAATTTGACTTCATACGCGATGTATCAACGTTCTTAAGAATAACAATACCTACAAATTGTATCAAATTATTCTGCAATCGAAGCCTTTATTTATCTGTCCGCGACGTCTGTCTGTCTGTCCGTACGCGCAAAAAGAAATCCCGCGAGCACCGTACATTTTGCTGCGATTAAAAGCAGCATGTGTGTTAAACCGGAGTCTAAACTAATACTGAAGAACAAATTTCGTCAAAATCAGTCGTTCAGTAGTTATTGCGTGAAAGAGTAACATACATCCATACATACAAACTTCCGCATTTATATTATTAGTAAGTAGTACAATCGAATCATCAGAGAGCATTCGAAATGCAAATGCCAAAACTCCATACGTCATAAACGAAATTGAAATATGCTGCGCTAAAACAAAACCCTCAACCGGCTACTGATAAAAAACCGCGCTACATAAACAACGCAGGGTATATCAACAATATTAATTACAACAGCCAGAGGCGCGGCGATATTTATGCCACTCGACCTGCCTTTATGGCAACACTTGCAAATTGGAACGCTTCAGTGTGACCATGCTCGTCAAACAGTAATTATTTTTAATGTTCGTATAAATATCACCAATTTATGTCACTGCATTCGGGTTCAATTTTCTGGCTTCAACAAAGATTTCAAAACTAAAGTAAATATATGTTAAGGACAGCGGCCTCGTAACGAAAAACATGAGTGAATTTTAATGTGAACAATAAACGTGTAATTAAAACGGTACGTAAAACTAGAATTGTGAACACTCAGTGACTATATGTATAGATTTATATGGCATCAGTGTGGAAAAATAGTGTTAAAATGGTGTTTTATCAAGTGCGGGTTATTTTGATTATATATTTTTAACTAAAGCTAATTTTAACGTAGCTTCTTTTGATTTATATAAATAAACGTAGTACAAAACGTGTAGTATAGCGCTTAAGGTTATATAATAAATGGTTAAGAAATTATTACGAAAACAGTGGTAAAAATGTACAACATTTCATATAAGTTGAACCTTAAAATGTAAATAACTTTTCTATAGAATAAGATGTTTAGTATATAAGGGTTTATATGTCTGATTATGATAATAAAGTGTTTCACACAACGCGTTTTGCTTCACCTGGCTCATGGAAAATGGGGAAAATTATGGAAAATAGCCGTATAGAGAGGTAAAAATGAAATGGAAGATCAGCCCGAAAGAGGCGTACGGGCGGGGCTCTCTATACGGCATTGCCATGAGCCAGGTAAGCAAATCGAAAAAGTGAAAAAAGGTTCTCCTCAAATAAGTGTTTTATTATCGCCCCGGCTCTGCCCAAATCGGTGTAACCTTGCTATCTTCGAGTCTAATCTGAGCCGGCGGTTGAACCCCTGTGAATTTATACAGTCCTGTACAATATATCTAGTAAAATGTACGTCATAGCCGATATATCGACTACACATTTGACAGAACAAATCTTCATACAAGAAAGATTTACGCCGTCTTGGTTTTCACCATACCTCAAATATCGAAATGGCCCGAAAAACTCCAAAAGTGGGGCCATTTATGTGGAGATAGGTTTTGCCTCAACATGCCTCGTCTATAATTTAAACGTCTATGGGCTTCAAGCCTGGTGTCCTCTAGGCAACACATGACGCGCGACATTTTTCCCAACATGATGTTTAGCGCGGAACTTTATCCACAGCGCGGAAGCGTTGTCTGTCTTCGCATCTACTAACTAAATATCAGGTTGCTCGCCAGCTGGCAACTTCTCGCGTTGTTTTGCAACGTTGACAACACTTTTACGCCATAAAACTGGGTTCGTCGAACATTGATAATTTTAAGTGTAATTCTTAATTATTTATTTGGTAAGTTATACAGCAAAAAATCCTATGATAATGTTAATACTTGTGCACTTTCGACAATATTAAAACATTGTTTGTTTAGCGACAAGACGAGAAGTAATAAATGAAACAAAGGCAAAGATAGCCCTTAGAGAAAACCGGTGTAAAACATTGTTTTGAATGTTATAACTTATATGATAAGGTGGTTACACTGGTTACCCAAGACTCAAGTTTAAAATTATATAAGGAATTAGAATTAGGTACATTTATATAACTCAGTATTGCACGTGTCCAAGCAGTCTTACCAACATACGAGACGTCTGCTTGTCCTACTACTTAGTATTATAAATGTGAAGGTTTGTGAGGATGGATGGATGGATGTTTATGACTCTTTCACGTACTGAACGATTATGAAAATCTCGGGAATAAAACATATACATAGGCTATATTTTATCCCAAAAAGTCCAATTTTCCCGTGCGGTACTGTATTCACGCGGGTGGCGTCTGTTAAGAGCGCGTTAGTTTATAGTAATATATTAAAGAGGAAAGGTTTGTTTGTTTGCATTGAATAGGCTCCGAAACTACTGGTACGACTTTGATGAAATTCGGCACAAATATACAATAAACCACGGGGAAGGACATACTCTACATACTTTTCATTGCAGCAAAATGAACGGTTCCCTCGTGATTTCCTTTAGTGGACACGGAGTTCCGGGCAACATCTAGTGAAATCAATGATAAACGTTAGTACCAAGATGGAATAAGTGAAATAGTTTCGAGTCGTATCACTGGACGTTTGATCGGCCCAAGTGGGTACAATGGTTTGACGTGTTAGCCGTTTCAATACGTGATTATGTAGTAACGCGTGTGGCATCATCACTAATGTCAAGGGTGTATCCGAGAACCGCCGAACACCGTGACCTATTGTAATTGAACCTGTGAATCACGATCCTTATATTTTTTGTTAGCTCTCTAGATATATTCAGATAAACTATTGTGTTTTTTTTTTGTGTAGGAGGAAAATTAATAATATCGCTTGGTGAGTGACTATCGCCGTAATGAGAGGGACATCAGCGGTGTCTTACACTTACACGTCGACCTGTCTAAACGTTTTCATTACGCGATATCGTAGCTGATATGAGGCACATATGGGTCAGTGCACACTGAAATAAGACGACACACGACGCGCGTATTGAATTCTCTTTTCTTTTTTTCTTTCTTTATTATAAATATTCTATTGTATTCGAAATACTTTTAAAGATATTTTTTTTTAATATCTGAATATATTATGTAGTTCAAATCAAAAGTTGGATTGTTATTTTCGACTCTGCTAACCACTAATCTCACAATTGGTCTGGTATGGTATGGACGCGACGCAAACAACTCCTGCGTAGGTTTAACGACGTTTTGGTTTGGTTAGACTGAGCGTGACAATGGCTTGACCCCTTTCCTCAAAAAGAATCGAATAAAATTATTGGACGTTGCTATTAGATTGGTACAAGCAGTAGGGGGAACTAGTGATACCTATCACTCATCAGGTATGTAACGTCTAAATACCAGTAGTTGATACATATCCTCTAGCATTTTCTGGTGGCCAGGTGGTCGCGTCACCCCGATTGAAACATATCTCGCGTCGACTTATCACAATCAAAATAAATGACAAATGAAAATGCCAGCATTGCAAGTCATCGGGCGGCGGGTGTTTTTTACGCTGGCAACATTCCCTTCATCGCTTTGTTGCCACACTCGAGTCGGGATTTTCAATAAATGTCTGGACATCGGGCACATTTTTTGTAATTCTCACGCACCTGTTAATCTATTTTGAAATGAGCCTTGTTTATGAGGGCGGTGATGGAAGGAACTCTATTTTTAGTTAATTATGTACTTTAATTGTACGGATTAATGAATCAATTAGTTGGAATAAGCAGCGCGTCTATAACTCATCGCCAGTAATAACCCTTGGGCCATTATAGAACATTCTAATTTCGATTCGTTTCTATGGTTCTATGGCTTTAGTTTTATAAGCCGTTTGTAAATATAATTTCTGTAGCGGTGATCCTTCGTTATTGTTTATGGTTTAACTTTTATTATTATTAATCGTAAAACTGCTTTTGCTATTGTTTTCATGAGCTTTCAATATGTTTCATATTTATATACAATATTATTTCATGCAGTAATAGTCAAGCACTATTACGTTAGTAAGAATATAATATAAGTAATATTCTTTGGCAATACCAATAAAAAATTGTAAGAATTATTTATATTTTATATTAATTTTGCGTCTAAATATATTTATATGAATACTACGTAAATGTAACATTTCATATTGATAGGTCATATAAATACTCTTTAGGAAAATTATTTTGAACGAAATTGGCCAAAATCTTATGAAGTATGTAATTTAAAAAAAAAAAAAAACTATTGTGCTTTGATAGCTACGGAACCCACCCTCAGACATGTTCTGACATGCTCTCGGTTAGTTTACTATTATTATAACTCAATTTGCTAAACTCTGTTAGTAGTTTCAGTTGTGTGTTAAAAAAGCCTCAAAGGGCGAGGCCACAACACTGCGTTGCAACGACGCATCGTCGTACAATTCTTATAAATTGTATTGTAATTTGGAACGCGACGTCTATTTTTCGCAGTGTTGTGACCTCGTCCTAACAGTTATCTGTTCTTTTCATGAGTATTCAATTCAAAATGAGGTGGAATGTCTGAAATGTTAGCATCATGGTGGCCACACAGCAAGGGTCATAGGTCTGCACACCGGCCGCATACCACAAAACAAACCCATCGACCACCGACACTACATCAAAGCATATCGATTGTATAGGAATGGGCTGACGGTATATCGATATCTATACAACAAAATATGATCAAAGCATATTGAAAATTATCGATTTTGTAGGGATGAGCATATTAATTTTTAGTAAAATTTGTCGACCACAGCTTATAGTCAAAGAATAATTTATTCTATATAATCGAATAATCAATTCCGATTCTATAACTTGGAAAAATAAATTAACTTTGTTTCGATGACCGTTGACCATATATTTTTAAATGAAAGAGATAACAATAAGAACGCAATAAATAGGCTAGATGACAAAATTTTTTTGTTGCATAAATGAATAGTACTGTTAAATATGAGTAACTTCTCAGAAGAAACAGTATATCAAAATTCAATACGTTAAATCACGTCACGACTAGGTTAAAGTGTATGAAGTATACGGCCGCAGGAACATGTTTGTAAATATCTCCGATATTTGTGCGTTTAAGTTCATACTTACGATAATGAATGGTTTTGTATATGATGTAAGTAAACTAATGATGTAGGTTTTGTTTACTAATTTAGCAAATAAATTATACATTTTTGTACTTTTTAGATGTATCTAATTACTAAACTACACATAAAATGTAGTAGTGCCTCAATATTTCTGAGTAAATTAATGAAACTACATATTTTAGGTGTAGTCATCATCCCTATTGTATAGTTTATAAAGAATTAATAATAATAATATCTATCTATTTTGGGAATACTGTAAAAAAACAGATATCTAAATTTAAACATATTGTTTTTCAACTTTGTATCATTAAAAACGACAAAAAATATGACAGAGTACAGAAACACAGCCCTTCAAATAACATTTGAAATTTCGTATCTCAATTCGATTAGTTTTGCACATTACTATCGATTAATATACATCACTATGGTACATGATATGTTATGGATGACTTGGAAAATTGGTACGAACTATGAATACTTTTACGTGGAAGGTTAATTGAACGCAGGCAGTGTATTGTCAAGAAATTAGTGCTCGTATCGAAAACGATGCTCAAATCTTAAATTATTTATTCAATAGATAGTCTGCGTGCTCAATCGGCCTTCACGCAAAAATCGATAAACATTTTAATATTACGTTTCAACGGATTAAAATAGTCGCCGTATAGCAAGAAAGCAAGCGAATTCGCAAAACAAAACAAAAATATATACCATAAACTTAGCTATAAATTTTTTACCTTAACCTGTTTTTACCTTCCTACAGCTGATAACTGATAGACTGTGAGAACCGAAGCAGCCCACTTAGTTCGTAGGTACGATGAAGATACGGAAGTTAATACTTATTGACCGTAGTAAAGAGAACACCAAACCTTTCCGTCACATCTCCTCCTTCGTCACTCCTGTTAGCAGGAGACGTGCACTTGGCCCTATCCTATTTGGAGCCAAATTATATACGCACCTATCCTACGCCATTGGTGCAGAAGACCTCCCTGCAATTATACTCACTTGGAATAATCCTGTTTGCAGTAGACCTGCCTATCGCGCAGGAAGCAGGACGGGTGGCGGTCCAGCTGCACTGCGCAGACGCAGCATCGCAAGCAGGCTGTGTGCCACGCGCTCCCGCCCACTTCGAGTAAGAAACGGTCAGCAATCGGCTCACCGCAGGCGCAGCATGTGCGGTGCTCCGTCTGAAAAAGTAGATGAACTCAAGCTCAATTTTATGCGGAAGGATTGCAAGAATCCCAAAGGCTGTAACAATTTTACATGGGACTTGCTGTTGTTGGCGGGCTCAGTCATGGCTCAGCCCATATAGAACATCACGGACCACGGTGTAAGGTCAGTACGTCGCCTCTACGAAAGAAAGGAATTGTTTTGAAGAAACATCCCAGGACAAAGTTTATGTGGTTTTGAATTATGTGTAGAAGATGAAGCCCCCAGCCCCATGGCGTTGGCCATCTTCTACACAGAAGTCAAAACCTACAAAAAAATCTATTTCCGCGCTCTCGCTTGCACGTTCGCCTCAGAGTCAGGTGAAACGTGGCAATTAGGCAGAACGTGACAATTGTTAGTGCGTACGGTCGACGTTCATTGACTTATAAGACGTTATCACGTCAAAAGTAAAACGCGTCTACGAAATATTCTGAAGGACACAGGAGTAGCTACAACCACTCTCCTAATGTCTTTCAAAATTCGACGACCTCTGTGGCTCAGTAGTTGGCGCGTTGGCATTCAAGCCGGAGGTCGCGGGTTCGAATCCCGCCAGGGAACAAAAAGATTTCTGCGTTCCTGGATCATGGATGTGTATTATATAACAAAAATCTTATATATATGTGCATAGCAGTGGAGTGGGGTTCCTATAACTCCATTCTTAACGGCTTCACTTGCCACTTACCTTTTGAAGATCCTCATCCAAATCCCTACCTATTTATTTGGAAGCCCTAGCCTGCATAATAATACAGGCTAGGGCTTCCCTATGAAGGAGAACCAGCCTTCGCCACTGGTACATAGTATAAAAAGTATTAAATATATTTCCGTTGTCTGGTACCCGTAATACAAGTTCTTCGAGAATCTGCCACGGGACCAGATTGACGTGGAAAACTTCAAAGACGTTGAAAAATTTAATAAAAAGCAACATTGACAACATGGTTGTACTGTGAAATCAGTCTCCACGCATCCATAATAAACTTATCCTTTGGGACAATCATAAAATAACCCCTTACAAACCATTATTACTATTTAAGGAATTGTACACGTCCCCCTCTAATCAATGAACACCAAAACACACCGCCCCACGCATGTTATTCCGTGTAAAGTTTTATTTAAGTCACGTCGCAAATATTTGGTTAAATCAATTTGGCCAGTGTTTGATTATCCCGGGGAGGGGTGACATATTGGATTACGATCGCAACACCCCGCGCAATCCACGCACATGTCCAATGTTACAAATTACAATTGCTGTATTTAAATTGTCGTTTCTTACAGTACGTTACAACTTGAAATTCTTGCAAAGTTACAATTTGCATTGTGTAATTCGTAATTTATAAGTTGCGGCTTATAGAATAGTGGTGTATTTGAATTGTGATCTTACAGTTTTCAAAGTTACCTATTTCAATTTTACTTAGTTGCAATTTCCAAGTAACATTTCAAAAGAAGCTGTTCGCAGCTTACCTGCATTCAAATGTAGTTACAGATTACAAAGTAACTGTTTACAGCTTATCAATTTGTGCAAATTGATAAAGTAATAAATAACTTTGGAAACTTTAATATAAAAGCAAGTAACATAAAAGTCCAAGTCAATTTTATTACTTACTTTATGTTAATTAGTATATGAAATATTAATTTCTTTTTTAATATTGCACTATTAAAATGACTTAATATGTGACTTTAAATTAATTTACAAGATGTTAAGTATGGCTTTTGTGATTTCTCTTACAAATTGGCACCTGCTTATATATCCGTCGTAGCAAAATTACACACACTTCCTCGCAAAATATTCATCATACGAACCTGTCTCATATAATGGATCTTTTGTTTTGATTACTTTTATGAATAGGTTTAGTAATAGATACCTGGTATTATACATCTATTTTTAAACCTAAGCTTATTAATGCTTACGGAAGGGAAACATCAAATAAGGAAAGTAAATATGAACGTGAATTTGTTATTTGTCAACGTAAAGTTTGTTTAGGGTGACCTAGGTTAGCTAAAATATTATGAAACTAGCTTTCTCCTGCAGCTATAGTACCGGGTATCCCACGGGAATACTGTACTTTTTCGGGATATTAAGTAGCTCATGTTTTAACCCAGATCCTAAACTACTACCATACCAAATTTCATCGAAACCCATTCAGTAGTTTTTGTGTATAAGAGTAACAAACACCCATTCGTCCTCACTTTCACATTTATAATAGTAGTAGGATTGTGATAATATATCTTATAGACTTGTTTTCTAATGCCCGGTTTCTTAGGTGAATTTGTCCGTAGTTTATCTCTTTATTACTTTGTGAAGTATTAGGTTTGTGAACAAAAAAGTGACAATATATAAACTAAGTTTAACATAACAATAAGGTCCATTCGATCGTATCGATTCCATAACTTTTAATAGACATTTCTGATTATCAGTAGATGGCGCTGATACAGAAAGGATTTAAAAAACTTTACTGAAAATGACTATTTTTCTTAGACTAAATAGTTTAAAGCTCCATTTCACACGCAAAGTAGCAAAAGTTTTTTTATAAAACTAGTTACATTCCCGAATTTAAATGCAAAACAAATTAAAATAACTTTATCAAAGAAACCTGTAGATGGATCTTCGCCAGTTAAACTTTTATCATCGGTTATCTAGAGTTACTATGAAAATGTGGAATATTAGCTTTTACGTCCATGGATCTGTGCCAGTTAAACTTAGTTTATCTAGAGTTCATAAGAACGCGGGCATATAAAAATATGGAATATTAGCTTTTGCGTCGAAAGGACAAAATTTTATTCTGATATAACAAATACAGAAAGTTACACTACACTGTAATTTTACCTCCGAATTTACGTGCTGCTATGTTAATATATCCATTAGGTATATACATACCTATAGGCAGCGTCCATTCGTCGTGTGCACATGGGCGGATGGCATGTTCGTCAATATAATTTTTAATTGAACGTAGGTAATGTATTCATCCGAAATAAACATTTTAACACAACCTAAATCCACATAAACTCTGGCGTTACAAAATCTTCAAAACCACTAAAACGGTTTATAACGGTACACAATAAGCCCTCGACTTGATAAATTTCCACTCAATTCTGACTTACACGCACCCGGCGCATACAATACACATCATAACAAACAAAGGAACATCCACGGTGTATCACCCCAAAACAAATTCAGCAATAAATGTTACATTGTAGCCACCGTACTCCCGAGTCCCGGTACAATAGTTGTCAATGTCTTCGTAACAAATTTCTTAAGGGTCCCACTGAGTGGTAGTATGGCGCCCGGCTTTTGTGTCACCAGCTGACATGATCCGCTTTTTGTGTAATTTTTTCTGACGCGGTCGCACATAATGACGTTGTGAGTATTTAACGCGTCATTTACACTTTGGCCTAAATTATTCAAATGCAAGCCTTTTTACGTCAAACTGAGCTTGATACGAGATTTATGGTGGCCTAATTCGTTTAACTTAAAATATAATTTGTGAATATTCTACTTTTAAACAATTTTTATCAAAATCAATGTATCGACATGTTAAATTGTCTGTAATTGCATGATATAATATGACATAAAACTTATAGTGTACCTAATTTTATAGATATTTATCTTAAAGCATGACACTCTACAAAGATCGCTGTAAAACAGAAAATATTTTGGGCTTTAGCTACATTATTAAATTATTAGGCTTGAGATTACAACTTCAATCCCCAGCAGATGTCGATAAAAATCTAAAATAGAAACATAAAAGCGTAGTCAAATGATCTGGCACCATTAATACTTTTTTACTCGAGCTATCACCTTTGAAATCTGTGCGTTTTTACAAATAGTTTAACACGTCACAGATGTGAAACCGAAAATGATTTATGGTCGCTTCCCTTTTTGTGGTGTTATTGATATCTAATGTCGGTTGACAGTCCGCAACGGTCGTGCCGTGAATGGGCCGCTCTATTGTCAGTCGATTTGGCGGGCGTGACTCGAGTTGTGTTCAAATCGATCTTAATAGTGTGTTAAATACTATTTGATATACTTCAATTCGGTTTTCGAGATTAATATTTTATTTATCTTCATTGTAGATTTATCTATATAGGTAATATACATATTAGTTTTAGTACTTGAAGGTAGAGTTGGAATAGAGATGTGAATAATATCTCATTTAAGTAATTGATATATTTTGTATATTATGTAACTAGATATTATTATATATTTGTTTTTAAAATCATACCTTTTATGTAATTTCTTTTATTGTGTTTATTTTGTATTATTTGCTAATTTATCCTTTGACATTTTATAATGAATTTTATTTTTACATACTAAACAAATTGACTATATACGAATCTTTAACTTTATCTAAATGTAATTTATTTAACGTACGTAACGTAATTTAATTAACAAAACAATTATTACTTTTAATGCATTGCACGCCACTGTAATGGCGGACTGTAATGGCAGAATGTATCAGCAGCTCTCACAGAATATAAGACCATTATGTACATTCTAGCAATAAAGGAATTTCATTTGATTTGATATTTGAATGCAGATGAATACTATAAATCACAGCATTTTATGAGCTGAAAATACGTCCTAGCGAATTCACAAGCAAGTAGCTTTTTAATTGGATACAACTCATCATCATTATCAGCAACTCTTCATTTATAGCTACTGACGATTCTACATTTTATTCTGTTATTCAATTTCAATATTATATAGCTTAGCGATTCGAAACTTTGATTGATGTGCCAAACACAAAAATATTCCCCTTTTCGTCGTACCAAAAATACGATTTCGTAATAATTATTATATAAAATCAATAACCGACGCATTCGTAGCAATTAATATGTAAATATTATAATTTATTCATTAATCTTTATGTTTATTTATAAGCGACAAACATGTGTTATCGAAACTCTATTATTTATTAAAGTTTGGAGATGATTTACTAATTTTCATGTATTAATATTCCTATCATTGCAAATAAAACTATTACTACGGATTTTGTCATATGAGCCTACATATTGTGTCGTTCTATTTCCGTTTTAGCTTATCCCAATTTCGGCTTTTTCTTTACATACTAAGTATATAAAATCAAGACGCTTCCGCTATCGGTTCGCCTAGACCTTTTAAACTACTCAATAGATTTCAAGGGCTCAAATCCTGCAAAACTAACAAAGAGAGTAACTTCTTTATCTAAAAATCGGTTAAAATATATTATAAAAAAATATGATTTTTAGTATAGCAAAAACAAATCCAGAACCTCTAAATCCAAAATTTACAAAAATAGGTCGTGTGTAGGATCATTTTTCTGCTCTTATGAATTTTGTTATACGGTTTTTTTGGTCACTGTCTGGATTTATCGCACAAAACATTTCTAATATCTTTGCTCTCCATACTCGGTAATCTGTCATACGACTTGTCGTTAACGCCTCCGTCATGCAGTTTTGAGCAATATATTATAGAGCGATTCAAGAGGAAGGTTTATAATAGTAATTATGTACATACAGTACATTGCACCCCTCCGAAGCCGGGGCAGGACGCTAGTTGTAGATGAAATAAAACATAAACCAGGATAATGTTCGCAAAAGTAGTTTGCGATTTATTCGCGATAATTTTCAGCTGTCGGCGAAATGGGCATCGTGGTTTTTGGCAAATCGGGGAATTTGGCAAATGGCAGGTTTGGGCGTGAGGGACACCCGCAGTTGTGTGGCAAACGGCCTTTGTCCCCGCTCTACGACTGCCACGGCGCCTGCCTATCCCATTGTCACAAGCTTACGTTCGCAAATCCGATTTATATTTGAATATAATTGACTTTCGGCCTCGTATCAGGTAAGGAGAGCTTGTATCTCATTGTGAGTGCGCAGTGTGCCCGATCTCAATGGCATTTTTATCGTCTGAACATGATAAATGTCTTTTGGAGATTAAGGATTGTGGGTGCGAGCCCGACCAGTTATAACTTATGAAGGAATTCAACTTTAATTTCAACAGCTTTCCCTATATTACTTTTGATATTATAAGTTATATCAATACGTGACAATGTATTTGGAGTTATATTTTATCCTACCGCTTTCGATAAGATTATTTTCGTTTTGGATATCAGACTTTGGGTTTTTTTTTCTTATGGATGTGGATGTGTGTGGCTCAAAACCGGAGTCTTATATAATTAAATTGATGTGTAAACAATATTAAAGAATTTGAAAATCTTCTTGTGCCAGAATTCGACACGGATGGTATGTTTAAAATGATAGGTAGGTACCTATTTTATATTTACCTATTAGAAGCAGATGATAGGTTGTTAAATACAATATAATAACACTTTATTGCACACTAAAACTACAAAAATAGTCAAAAATTACAAAAATTTCACATAAAATGATGTACAAAAGGCGAACTTATTGCTAGTAAGCAATATCTACCAGCCAACCTTTTGTTTATGAGATTGGTCATTGAAAATGATACTGTCTCAATTAGATACAACAGCTATAGTAGCGAACTAAAGTTCCATTAAAAGGACATAAGAACATAATATACCTACTTAAAATATGAATATTTAAAAACAACAACATGCACTACGAGTACCTATCGTATATCGTATATTTATCGTATATCGTATAGATTACGTATCAAATTTTGATATTTTTATATTCCTTCAGATTTCTTAATGTTTCCGAAACATTTTCGTCGCAAATAAAAATATGAGAAACATTTTTGTATACAATGGCATACAAACGAGACGCAGTTACCTCCTCGCATTTCCATAACAGTAGACAATCTCGGAAATTGGTAGCTCCTTCAGATCGTTTTATATTCAAAGAGGAAGCAATTCTCTTGAAAAATAGTCAAGAGATTTTGTAAAAAGAAAACATTTTTTATGAAATCCACTGGAGAAAAAAAAACACCTGGAAAACGGCAACACCAAAGGAGTTAGAAGGGCGTTCGCAGTCCGAAAAATCCCCCGGTAACCTTACTCACATAAACACAGCATTATTTTACGCCGGTTTTCCGCGGGTCGAGCCGGCCGACCCGTGCCGAAGCATGGGTCTCCCACGTAAAATTATGCTAAAAGTATTCCAAGTGTAAAGTGTTTGTTTTCGCGGCTCTTGTATGATTGACGATCAAAAAACCAACTGGGTAACAAAGGCGGATCGGAAATAAATTATGTTTGCGTCAGCGAGGGACGTGGAGGGACAAAGGGGTCAAGGAACAGCGGGGGACGATCGCATAATAGGAAGAGTTTCACACCATTCTCGCCGGGCTGTGGTTTTTTTGCCGTGACCCCCGTAGACTGTATGGAACGCATGTCGTTTTAACATCTAGGATGTCTTGTTAGACAAAATAAAAGTTTTTTTATCATAGTTTTTCACACCATTCTCGCCGGGCTGTGGTTTTTTTTGCCGTGACCTTATTAGACTGTCTGGTACGCATGTTGTTTTAACTTCTAGGATGTCTTGTTAGGCAAAATAAAAGTTTTTTTTTTATACCTACCTAAAACTTTTTATTTCTAATTTCCAAAAGATAGAGCAGAATATCAGTTCGTCGAAATATTGGTTTAATGTATATACTATATTATCACAGGGAAATAGTGTACTTTTGCGAAATAAACAATAGCCTAAGCTTTATCCAGAGCCTAAACTACCGTTCAGCAGTTTTTGCGTGAAAGAATCACAAACATCCATCCATCCATCTGTCCATCCTCACAAACTTTAAATTTATAATAGTAGTAGGATACGTTAAGGACAGGTAGGTGCTAAAATGCTAAATACATCTTAAAATATTACAAAGCCTTTCCTTATAAAAGTTGTTCTTAAAATTAACGCAATATTTGATTTGCCGCCATTTATGCAGTAAAGTGTTGGCAACCCTAAAAAGCGAGTGCTGATGTACGAGTATATGCAAAGACGCGGAAGCCATTTGCCCGATGTATTATTCCACAAATAACCCTATTAATATTAATTAATTAAAAAAATAGTTAATTTTGGGACATCCTTTATTTGTCACAATTTTCTTTGGAACTGATACAGGACAACAGCTTAGAGTAATTGATTTCTAAATCTGAAATTCTTATAACGTATTAACATTGAAAGAGAGAGGATCCAACGAAAGGAAACGGGTTTTTAATTTACCGATGGTGTTCGTTAATTTAAATATATATTGAAGACTAGATGTTGCCCGCGACTGCGTACGCGCAAATAGGAAACCGTATATTTTAATCCAAAATATTAACTTCCTCCTAAGTTTCACCAAGATCCGGTCAGCGGTTATTGCGTGAAAGAGTAACGAACATTACCTACAAACCTTTGCGTTTATAATATTAGTAGGAAAAGGATGTGTTGTTTCTTCCTATGTCCCATAAAATATGTAAATGTGGTCGTAATATGACAGATTCTATAAGTATATCAGTATAGTATGTGGCAACACAAGTGAAATTGGTTATGTAAATAATAACAGGTAGCTAAAATAATGTCAATTTCATTCTTTCTGTATAACTTTGGTGTGGTTATAACAATTTACTTGTTCTCTTCTATACTATAATAATATAAAGAGGAAAGATTTATTTGTTTGTTTGCATTGAACAGGCTCCGAAACTACTGCACCGATTTTAATGAAATTCGGCACAGATATAGAGTAGATACGGGAATGGACATAGGCTGCTTTGTAACGTGAAATAAACGTGAAAGTTAACGTGAAGTAAAATGTACCTAATAAATATAGTATACCTACTTCGTGCGCGATTTACCTTTACGCGCACGAAGTAGATAGGTATACTATATTTTTTATTAAAACAAGGTTAATTAAACACACATTCTCTATAATATCCTCTTCATCTATTGATCCTATACACGTCTATAGGCTATTTCGATATAAAATACCTAATACAAAAGCCTTAAAATATTTGCGATATAAAGCTACATTCACTGCGTATCATTTGAATCACGAAAACCATGTTCTATAGGACACATTATAACCTGGCCTGGCCTATTTGAAATGTAATATGGAATACAAGTACCTATTCTATCACGAAACTAACATCGATAAGGATCTGCCACGAAATACTGTAAGTAAAACTGTACCCTGCATTTGCAATATCGACTCTATGATTACACGAATAGAGTGCATTTTAGTTTGTAGTTTGTTGTCTAGGGGGCTCCGGCGCCGACAGCGGGCGGGGATGGGCGTGGCCAGTGACGTCACGTCGGTGTGCGTGTTGTGACGTCACGCGGTACTCATCTTGCACTACATGTAAGCAGACATATTGATTGTTATATTTTCTTGTTCTAGTGATAGCTCCATTGTTACGTTAAAATAAAGCGGGGTAAATGTTGTCGCTGTGGTAAATGAAAATAATGTAGAATGTCATACTAAGTTTACCAAGCTTTGGTTACATATTAAAAAAAGACGAACAGATAAACAGCTACACAGTTAGCTTTCGATTTCGATTGCACTGCTACAAGCATACGGTGTGTCCCCGATTGTGTTGAAAAATTGTGGGTTGTTGAGGGGGACGTCAAAATGTTCAAATTTGGATCAATTTGGATCGTTCTATGAAAGCTGTTCTGTGCTTTAGTGGACTCCTCTTACGGAGTAGAAAATATATTATATACTTAGGTAGGTACAGAGAAACAGCTTTCATACTGTTCACCACAGTGCATAATGCATACCTATATGTAATCCTTTCAATACGATACTTACAATCTCTAGAAATTAATCCCATTTAAAATCATTCACATAACATTCCAAAGATATCCAAAGAACAGTTATCCAATAACATCGAATCAATAACTATTAAACAAAAGACGACACAAATATTCAAAGTGTGCGTGTCGTAATCGTCTGTCGGCACAATACACGCATAGCCACAGTATTAAGTAATAAACAGCCGATAAACTGGATAACAGAAATTGGTTCGTAATTATGAACAATTAAAGACCATATCGATACCCCCCACTTGTTCCTACTCTATATAGTGCATATTAACATCTTTTTGTAGTTTATAATGAATGTGTGTTTTTATAAACGAAATGTCTATCGTCCACTAAGCGGATGAAAAGGTAAAAAATTATTTCCCTCCCTCAAAACCAAAATATACAAAATTTGCTCGTTTAAAGTATAAGATTTTATTTTTCCACTTAGCAGACGACTAGCACTGACCACAAATTTTATTTTATTTGTCCTATTAGTGGACGTTTAGTATATATTTTATTCGTCCATTCAGCGGACGGCTAGTATAGTCAGTTAATAAAATATGTTCTAGAAATATTTGTTGGTAATGATTTTGCTCAAAAAGTAGGAGAGAATGTAGAGCTTATGATATTTGTTTGTATGCATTTAATAGGCTCTGAAACGACTGAACCGATTTTTATGTAATTTGGCACAGACATAGAGTAGACCACGAGCAAATATTACTGAAAAGTTACTACGTAACGGGGTAGGCTATTGCGGCAAAATGTATAGTATGATATAGTTAATGTATAGTTCCCGCGAAATTTTATTTTGCGCCTACGAAGTCGCGGGCAAGATCTGGTAATAATACAAAGGCGGCAGTTATGACGATATTTTATTTGTTAATTAATTGAGTACTTTAGTTTTTTTACGAAAAACTAAAATAAACCGATAAAAATGAAATTTGCCACAAAGATAGTTTGTAGCCTAAACTAATACATGAGCGAAATTTATAAAAAAAAGGGTTTGGTTCTCGTGGGATAGACACATCTTTAAGAAAGTTTAATTTTTACGCGAAGACTCGAGCAAAAAGTACTTATATGATGTATATATAATATTTTTGCGATACAAGTTGGCACGGAATACTCATATTGGGCAAAAGAAATCTGTCATTATAGACTTACTTTAATATCGTGTACGTTTTTCATAAAGACCCATTATTTATAAATAACTATATCAAAAGCGAAATATATTTTTAAAACCTTTAAACTTAATTGAGTCTGTGACATTGACCTTAAAAAGATCCTAAATTCTAGATATTTCAAACTTTTTATTGTATTGAGTCTTTGTTTTTAATAGTTTGTTTTATAGCAGTGCGTTTGGCAAATAATTTATGGCGTATATATGACCAATTGCGGTCATATTTTATGTTAATTTGTCGTTTTTTACGACGCCATAGGTCGAACGTGTTAACGTATCGATAAAAATGAGTCATTGTCAGATGAGTGTCTATTGAAATAAATAATAGTTGTGATATTAAATTTATTATTAGGCTTTTATTCAGAAAATTTTTAGTTTACTTATTTATTAAACTTGTTTTTACAAATGTAAAAACAACACAACACACTGAAAACACAGTAAATATTAATTAGGTACTTACGTACGATGTTCAACTTTCATAGAACGATCTAAATGTTTAAAGGGTTGACAGAAGATGGGTGTAAATTAAACTAAGTAGGTTATTGAAAAACTCTAACTGGTACACACCACATCCCGGCATCGAACCTGCTCCATCATGTGTAAGACTCAAGGGTTCAGTAGGTCATGGACGGTCTTATAATAAAGCAAGACACCTACTAGAAAATTAAATATTTACTTACCTATTATTATCGTATATGTAATACGTATTCAGACCAAAGACCGTGTAATAACAGTGTCACGCACACATGTGTAACGAAACTACGCCTTACCTGGTAAGGCGAGCTGTCGCGGTTTCTGGTTTCTTTATGTTTGTAATGCGTAGCTACACTTGCACTACATACATAATTAAACCGACTTCCAAAGTAAAAATGCACAAAAAATTATGAAATAAAACTTATCGTCTTATTATTAAGACGATAAGTTTTATTTCCCCTTTTAAATTTGGCTAAAATTGTAACTATTTCTCTACTCAATCTTCATAATTTTCAAGTCGGTACCAGCCCGAACAAAATCCTGATGAAACAATATTTAAAATAAATTACACGTTCAAGTTACAATCAAGGTGGCTGGTACCGACTTCAAAGTTATGAATATTGAGTAAAGAAATAGTTAAAATTTTAGCCAATTTTAAAAGGGGAATTATTAAGAGAATAAGTTTTATTTCATACTTTTAAATAAAACTTATTCTCATAGTTTAAAAGAAACGATTGAATGTATAATTGAATTAATATATAATTGAAAGTTACATATTGGTATATGCTTGCAGTTCTATAAACAATGCCGAAATTTCCAAACCCGTATCTTTAAAGACTGAGGAGTTCTGTTCAGTGCTTTTGGATCCAGGGAATACCTTGGTCCAATATCTTATTTCAGTCGCATATGCTTGTGTTACTTCAGAAATAAGTCAAAATCACTATATGTGTCCATATAAATTTCGAGGAGTTCCCTCGATTCATCATGGATCCCATCATCAGGTTTCCACTTTTGTGACTAAAGGACCAATTTCGAATTATACCCTTTACAGAAACAAAATAATTTTGTAAATAAACGGCAGAGTAATGTTCAAAGATGTCCGTGTCGGTGTAAAATACTATGAGAAGCACCTTTTATATCATCATAATGTGATGATGTATGTTGTGATGATGATGGTGGTGATAATGATTACTCTAATTGACATAGTAGCATATGCTTGCAGTTATTTAAACAACGCCGAAATCCCCTTGGAGTATAGGGTATACATTAGAGTAAAATCTAACTTTTTGGTAACATTTTATACCCTTTATATACAGCCCTATATATATATACAGCCGAACGTACCGCCTCATTTTCTTGAAAGTCGGTTAAAAATATGGCCCTTTAACAAAGCTGTCTTTACTTTTTTATTTGACTTACACGTTTTTTGTGAAGTACATTCTACATAATATTATGTTTCTTTGTAAAATGACATATTATATGTACGAAAATATAAATAAGTATAATGGCCATGTTAATATTACAATAATAATAAGAAAGTATTATAAAGCAATATTGTAAATTGACGTAAAAAACCCAATTTGAATAAATAATTTTACTATTGACTATAGGGTCTGGATCCAAGAGTTTCTTCAAAAGATTCATCAAAAATGATCTAGAAGAAGAAAACTATTAATATATTTTAAACGATATCCTTGCAGCTGCTTAATTTATGTTGTGATGAATATGTGGATCGCGTGTGCGGTGGACGTCCATACCAAATAAATGACTGTCCACTTATTTGCGACTGGTTAACTTATATTTTTATCCGACTTCCAAAAAAAGGAGGCGGTTATGCATTCGGCTGTATAATTTTTTTTTTGTTTTTTTTTGTATTTTCAACGATAATACCACCGTCTGTGGACCGATTTTCAAAATTATTTCTTTTAATTTTTATTAAAAGAATAATAATAATATTACATACAGAGATTTATTACAAAATCAAATGCTATATAAAGTCTTGGCACTATTGCCACGTTTCCGCATCTAAAAACTAAGAGCAACAAAAGCTTTTCGGACAAGTAAAACTAAAATACAAAGTTGATATTCATAATAAAAAGTACATATTAAAAAGTTTTAAATCGGTACACGTAATGTTTTCATATTAAAGTTAGCAGTTAGCAATGAATCAACAGTTAGAGAACAGCCTCAAACCAGTGCTTAGATATTAGCCTTTTTGTGCCAGTAACTGATGAGTTGAATATATCAAGGTCATAATTTTTACTTAAATCATTAAAAAAATTCCATGATCTTATAAAAAATATTTTTTTCGATAGTTTGTGTGAGAAAAAGGGGTATGGAGGGTGTTATTAGTTATATGAAGAAATTCTAGAAGATCGTAGGTAGGGGACGTTTAAATTTATTTTTGAAAGGAGGGAAGGGGAGTCTATTTTATGCTGGGTGATTTTGAGCAGCATCGAGATGTCGGCTATTTGACGTCTCAAGTGTACAGGCAGGAGATAGTATCCTCTGCACCTAGACTCACAGTTATTGTCCGACGTGTTGCACTTAAATTGTAGAAATCTCGTGAACCTTCTTTGAAGTGATTCCAGCCGATTAATATGAATATCATATTGTGGGTTCCATATTTGAGAACAATACTCGAGGACACTGCGAACAAACGAGCAATAAAGAACTTTTACTGCTTTTAAATTTTCAAATCGAGTGCTCATACTCATAACAAAGCCCAGATATCTATTAGCTCTAGTGATTATGTGGTCAAAGTGCTTGTTATACGTCATCATTGAGTCATGAATGATACCTAGATCGCGGAACTCATTTACTCTTTTTAAATATTGATTTTTAAGTAAATAGGTATTGTCAATGGCATGAGTGGCTCGGCTAAAAGTCATTGAATAGCATTTGGTAACATTCAGGTGAAGTTTGTTGAGATGACTGTATACCTCAAGTCTGCCGAGATGTTGTTGCAGTAGATGACAATCGTGCAGACTTTCGATTTTTTTGAATATCCTCATGTCATCAGCATACAAAAGAAATCGTGAATGCCGAAAGCATGTAGATATGTCGTTAACAAATATGTTGAACAACAACGGTCCTAACAATGAGCCCTGAGGGACGCCTAATGGTACGACATACCATGAAGTTGTAAAACCACTGACAACTACAGCTTGGGACCTATTTTCAACGTAGGAAGTAAACCATCTAAATAAATTACCATGTATTCCTGATTTATAAAGTTTCTCAAGGAGCAGTGAGTGATCTAAAGGGTCAAAAGCTTTACTGTAGTCGGTGAAAATGGCATCTACTTGACCACCTGAGTCCATACTCTCCGTGACATAATCTACAAAAGTTAAAAGGTTAGATATTGTTGAACGATTCTGTAGAAATCCATGCTGCTCAGTAATAAAGGAGGTTGAAAGAGAGCTGTAGACTTGTTTATAGACTATTTTTCTAATATAGAGTTTTGAGAAGGGCCTATAATTTTTGATTTCATTTCTACTTTTACATATATGAATAGGAGATACGAAAGCAGACTTCCAAATTTTCGGTACGATACCTTCCTTAATATAGCGTTTAAAAATAGCAATGATGGGTTTCGTAAGAGAATCTAAACAGCGAGATATAAATATGTGGGAAATATTATCTGGGCCCGCACCCTTAGTGCGATCAACGGTCTTTAGGAGATGATTTACGTACTCGGGTATGTTTTTCAATATAATTTATAGTAATATTGTTGGGATTGTGAAAGTTTTGAGGCATTCGATTAGGGTCAATGGTCGGCGAGAGAAAAGTACTATTGAAATAAGTAGCAAACATGGAGCAAGCGTCTGCTCCCGATGTAGAAGTGCGGCATTCGTACGTGAGTGAAGAGGGTAAAGCGTGAGTATTTTTACTATTTTAAATAAAAGACCAGAAAAATTTAGGGTTAGTAACTAATGACTTTTCGTATTTTTTAATATAAGATTTTTAACAATTTTCTTCCAAAGTCTAGGCTCTTTTTCGAAGTAATGAAAAAGTGTGATAGTCTGATGTATTACCATATGTTCTATATTTACGAAGATATTTAAATTTGTCTTTAAGAACTTTTCTAAAAGCGGAACTATACCCAACTGGGAAATTTTTTCGACTGTTGACTGTTTTTTGGGGAATATGTCTGTCCATGATGGATGTTATATATAAACAATCGTAAAAGGTAGTAACTGCCTCCTCAAATGTAGTTTTATTAAGACATTCGTGCCAGTTTCTTTCATTTAGTTCAAGTTCTGGATATCTCTTCTTCCAAGATAGGTACCTTTTTAGTAATCTTTTCGATGGAGACTGTCCTGGATTCAAGTGTACTAACCTTTTCAGATAATGACGTAAGAAGATGCTGTGTCATTTCTTGTGAATCCTTTAAGGCACTAAGTTCAGACTATATGAATCTAACGTCTTAGAAGAGTGATGCTAGCGGATTCAGCTGCGGTACATTTTCATTTAGTTGCTCATGCAACTTGTCTAGCTGGTTCGGCTGGGGTGAGGTTGCGGCTCCTGAGGGCGACAAGCATGATTTACATCTGGGGCATCGCCAATTTTTCTTTCTATCGCCTAGCTTACGGTAGCCGGCCTCCGTTATTCCCGAGCATGAAAATTCATATTGCTGCTTGCAGACACTGCATGATGGGCCGTCCGTGTAATCTTTCCCGCAACTTGCATAGGTAAACATCGTTAAAGGAGAAAAAAAAAAGTTTCGGAAACGCTGACAAAACTGGTTAACCAGACGAACGTGTACACACTTTGAGAGTCGTACAGCGTACTGGTGATGTAAAGAGTGAAATGATGTTAAGGGTATAATCCCTTGGTGGTCCCGTTTTTACCAAAGTGGTGAGTGACTTGATGATACGATTCATGAGGAATGGAGGGAACTCCTCGAAATTTATATGGACACATATAAATTTCAAGGACAGACGACTTCGACTTTTTCTACTCTAAGCATATACTACCAAAAAGTTAAATTTTTCACCAAGGTATACCCTGGACCCAAAAGTACTAAACAGAACTCCTGATTCCTTATAGATACATGTTTGGGGTTTCCGGCGTTGTTTAAAGAACTGCAAGCTTATGCCAACATACCACTTACAGTAATCATCATCATCATCATCATCGCCATCTTCACAAGAAATACTAACATATTATAATGATGACATAGGTACTCACTACTCATCAGAGTTTTTTGCATCGATATCAATGTCTTTGAAATTTCGCTATTGCCAAAATTATATTCGTGATCATCATCATCACTATAATATATTTATTTAATGCTTACTGCTTCATTTTGCTGCGTCGACTATTACAATAGATAATATTAGTTATTGAAAAATATTGTATCTAATCAATATTATCACTGGTGATTGTTCAGCAGGTTCACAGATCGGTAATGCTTATTTGGGGAAAAACCACGGCCTCTTAGAAAATGGGCAAAAAGAACGCTTGAGTTTGTTTTGCCGAGAGAATGAGAAGAGCGGAGTCTTTTTTGTATCTATAACTTTCTTAAAATGTGTTAATAATAATAATTAGATAAATATAACTAATTTTTTTTAATATTTTAAACAAAAAATTAAAACCGACTTCCAAAGTAAAAATGCACAAAAACAGTATGTAAAGTAAAAGTAAAAATAAATAAAAGTTGTTTTCTAAATAATTCCCATTTTAAATTTGGCTAAGATTAATACTTTTTTTGTGCATTTTTACTTTGGAAGACGGTTTAATTTTTTGTTTATTACATTGAAAGTCGGTTTTATGTATCATGCATTTTATACAATTTATACATTTTATACAAGACTAGATATTGCTTGCGACTTCGTACGCGCAAAAAGATATCCCGCAGGAACTGTACATATTGTTGAAATAAAAAGTAACCTATGTTTTAATCCAGAGTCTAGCTACTACCATACCAAATTTCGTCTAAATCCGTTCAGTACCTAGTTTTCGTGTGAATGAGTATCAAATATCCATACATCTGTAAATGATACAAAATTTCACGTTAAAAATATTACTAAGGATTATCCGCAGCTTCATTCGCACAGAAGTTCGGATTAAAACGGACATAAATTTTAATCATATGTATGTGTGTGGCTTGGTGTGAACAATTGAGGACAACGTATTCGTAACGTTATCGAATGAGAAATGTATGAAAATCGACATGACAGCGCCTATACAATGTCCATTTGGTAACTTTACGAATACGTTGTTGTGAATTGGTCGTGCTAAGCCCACGGTTCAGTAGTATTTAGGAATTTTAAAAAATCGGACATAATCAATAATATCAATCATAGTATGAAATAGAAAAAAAGTGTTTATTTAATTTATATATTTTTGATAACATATAATTAATACAACAAAAGTATTAATACTTTAAGCATATAACAATTTTTTTTAAAATTTGACACTAGAGTTCACTAGACAGATAAATTATAACAATCATAATAATGTGACAACCTAAAACATATTAAACAATATAAGTAAATTAGTGTATATTATCATTTATCCGTTTCATAGACCATATTTAATTTCGAAAGATAATAATATATTTCGACAGCCGTTGAAGTCTAATACAAAGAAAAACGTTGGCCGTTGTTATTATAATCCTTATTCTTTGTTCGTGCAAAAGGAATTACTGCGGGAACCACACATTTTGCCGCAATAAAAAGTTTCCTTCCCCATTAATGTACTCCTAATCCCATCCTCCCATCCAATTATATACCCCATAATCTATAGATGTACTAAATTTAATCAAAATCGCTCGAGTAGATTCGGAGGATGGATTCGGATCTACTCGAGGATGTTTGTTTGCACAACTTGACAAATATGTCCTCTTTATGAATCAGTTTTGGAAGATATATTCCGACAGCCGTTGAAGATAATACCGTTGACCATTGTTATTATTATACGAGACTTCGTAGGCTCAAAACTAAATTCCGCAAGAACATCCACACGTACAAACTTTCGCGTTTATAATATTAGTAAGGATAGTGTTAAGGACAGCGGCCTCGTAACGAAAAACATGAGTGAATTTTAATGTGAACAATAAACGTGTAATTAAAACGGTACGTAAAACTATAATAGTGAACACTCAGTGACTATATGTATAGATTTATATGGCATCAGTGTGGAAAAATAGTGTTAAAATGGTGTTTTATCAAGTGCGGGTTATTTTTATTATATATTTTTAACTAAAGCTAATTTTAACGTAGCTTCTTTTGATTTACATAAATAAACGTAGTACATAACGTGTAGTATAGCGCTTAAGGTTATATAATAAATGGTTAAGAAATTATTACGAAAACAGTGGCAAAAATGTACAACATTTCATATAAGTTGAACCTTAAAATGTAAATAACTTTATATAGAATAAGATGATTAGTATATAAGGGTTTATATGTCTGGTTATGATAATAAAGTATTTCACACAACGCGTTTTGCTTCACCTGGCTCATGGAAAATGGGGAAAATTATGGAAAATAGCCGTATAGAGAGGTAAAAATGAAATGGAAGATCGGCCCGAAAGAGGCGTACGGGCGGGGCTCTCTATACGGCATTGCCATGAGCCAGGTAAGCAAATCGAAAAAGTGAAAAAACGTTCTCCTCAAATAAGTGTTTTATTATCGCCCCGGCTCTGCCCAAATCGGTGTAACCTTGCTATCTTCGAGTCTAATCTGAGCCGGCGGTTGAACCCCTGTGAATTTATACAGTCCTGTACAGATAGAGAGATTGTTATCTAAATATAATTATGTTTAGAAATAAGATATCAAGGACGATGGGGTCCAGCTATGATGGCAGATTTTGGATGGTTCCTCAAAAAATAAGGTTTAACGTCACACAAAAGGCAAAAGAAAAGTCATTAACCGAATAAAACATGTACCTTTAAGCTTCAAATACTCTATAATAGTGGACAATTTCAAATTAATGCCATTATGTTAAAACTTGTTATGCTTTTAATTTATGTAAATTGTTTAAACAATTTTTTTGTTTTTGTTTTTCAAGTATCGCTGTATCTATAAATTTAGACCTGTTACAGTAAATTCACTTTCATTTTCTAGTTATGTCAGGCAGTTGTAATCCGAAACAAGTAATATTTTGATAGTTGTATAAATAAGTTTGAAATTTGTTACCTTGTGTAATTAATTATTTTTCTGTATGGCTAATGGTTATATCATTATAATGTAAAGTTCTATCTACAATCGGGATTCATGTCTAGTTATTAAAACTCCAATTGTATAATGTACAGGATTTATTCTCCTTAAAATATCATAACATGTATCTCAACGGCCGTCCCTCGCTAGTGATGCCCACCACGGTGTTCCTCCATAACAGTTGACGATCACCAAGAATATATTGTTTTATAGAAATTAAACATTACTCTTTCTTTAGCATCATTTAATATGCTTAAGATATTATTTTTAATTTCATTTCATCTCTTAACCAAACATTTAACAAATAATAGTATTGAACTAATTTAAACCATTAATTGTACGATTACACATTTTTATTTATAAGCATTTTATATAACCTATATTGATAAGCTTACAATAAACTAATTTGGCCACTTAAGTAGGGCTTAGTAAGTGATTATAAATTGCTCTTATTTCATAAACGTATCTATTTCATTTTTTTACCGACTTAAAAGGAGGTACTTTCCTCGTTTGCTTGAAAGCTTTGTTAGACACATAATACGTAACAAAAGACTGAGTAAGTATCCATAAAATTCGTTTCTATTAATTTTAAAGTGTGGAGCTGTTTACATTATTTTTTTCCGTAAATTTAAGCAGCCAATACTTGTACTACTTGCTAAATTAAAATATGCTAATAAGGTGAATACGGATAATTATTATATTACGCTGTAAAACTAAAAATTTACTGTGCGAAAGTGCCCGTAACATGGTAATTATACATAGAGATAAAGAGTGCCAACTGCCACAATATAATTATTAGGTAACAACACTTGTGATTTATTTTAATAAAGAAATTTCCCAAAATAATCCGGACCTACAGCTGATGAAATAATTCTTAGCTGTAATTATAAAAGGCGGCAGATTTTTAAGGTTTTACTTCCATCACGTAAAAATATTTCTCTCATATTATTAATACTTATAACGTATTACCATTAAGCAAGTTTCTACGTCAAATGGAATTCCGTAGCGGGCACAAAGTGAACTTATTGTGATAACATCAGTTACGGTTAATGAAGAGTGTGCAGTCGCGAATTCCCCGGGTTTACCAATTTTAAACCTTACTACCATGTAATAAGATCGAAACGCGTTACGACGGGTTTGTCGGTGACTGTAGGTACATAAGTAATGCTTGTCTCATTTTTAACCGACTTCCAAAAAAAGGAGGTTATACGTTCGGCTGTATATTTTTATTTTGTTTTTTTTTTTCTCATCTTTTTGTGATATTTTGCTTACGACTTTGTTGTGTGGACCGTAAGCTATACAGTGTCCACGTCATAAGTGTTTTGAAAATTTATCTACGTGGAATCAACAAAAACATATTACTACTATTATAAAGATGTATAGATGGATGAATCAAGTTCAACTTTCAATAGCTAGCTATCTTAAAATGCAGCGTGGCGTAGCGTCCCGTATCGTCGCGGTGTGAACTGGCCCTAAGGCATCAAAACTTTGATGGCTTGAGAATAGGATAAAATATACATCAACACGCTCGATTTTTAGTAAAATTAAAACCATTCCGTGTTTAATTAATTGTTTGAAACAGTGTTTTGAGGAGGCACGGCGGGCATCTGTCGTATAACTCAGGCCGTAATAGACGCGGCTCGCCTTGTGCCAACTATTAAACTCATATCCAAACTCTTATTGACGTATAAATTCCATTTTTAGGGTTCCATACCCAAAGAGTAAAAAACGGGACGCTGTTACTAAGACTCCGTTGTCCGTCTGTCTGTCACTCGGCTGTGTCTCATGAACCGTTGCATTGTAACTACTTAGTTGAAATTTTCACAGATGATGTACAGTCTATTTCTGTTGCCGCTATATCAGAAAATATATATAACATAATTAAATAAATATCTATGTGAGGCTCCCATGCGACAAACGTGTTTTTTGCCGTATTGCACGGAACCCTTATTGCGCGAGACCGACTCAAACTTTGTCGGTTTTTTCTGAAGGCGCCGGTTGCTGACCAATATTAATAAACGCTATAATTGCGGCGGCCCGGGCCTGTTGTAAATTAAATGGCTCGTGAGCTTTAAATATTCATAGCTTTCAAATTCTAAACTAATTAAAACTTGTTTCGTTCCGACTATATTGTTTGCATTACATGCAGGTTCTTATGGTAGACTCTTTTGCCGGCGGCCCCGCGCCCTTAAATACAGGGATAAAAGGTGCGTGATAGTCCAGAGCTTAAACTACTGCCACAACAAATTGTATCAAACTACATTCTGTAGTTTTTGCGTAAAAGAGTAACAAACATCCATCCATCCATATATCATTCTAGTACGTAGATAATAGTGTCCAGAACTTAAACCACCGTTATAACAAATTTCATTAAAATCCGACCAGTAGTACTATGTATAGTATAAAAGTATTAAATATACTTCCCGTTTTCTGGTACCTGTAACACAAGTTATTCGGATACTTAGCACGGGGCCAGATCGACGTGGTGTGAAGCGTCCATAGATATTATTATTATTTACCATATATTTGTCTCGGCTTAACCGGTAGAATGAAGCAGGTACGGGCGATTGCCAAGTATCCTGTTCATGTAGCGTGAAAGAAGTTTAATTGGTGTGAGTTGTAGGGAAGGATGAAGATGAATTAAGGAAGCGGCGGACTATAGAGCAGGTATCTATAACGATTGACTTCTGTAACTGTATATATGTGTTTTTGTGAAGGTTAAGGGATTTAAGTGCAACGGCAAGCGTTTTTAGAATAACGCCCGTTGAGGAGATGACTATCGGGATTATTTTTACTGTGTTTTGATGCCACATTTGTTTGATCTCATCTGCAAGCGGTATGTATTTTTGGATTTTTTCTGTGTGTTTCTGTTTCAGGTTGTTGGTGTTTGGAACGGCGATGTCTATAAGGTAAGTTGTTTTTTCAGATTTAATTGTGAGGGTTATGTCTGGTCTATTGCTTAGGATGGTACGGTCTGTGACGATATCGCGATCCCAGTAGAGCTTTACGGAGTCATTTTCTAGAACGTTAGATGGTTTGTATTTGTAGTACGGTGTATGTGTATCTATAAGGTTAAACTTGATTGCTATTAATTGATGTATATGTTTGGCTACGTTATCGTGACGGTGAGTATATTCTTTATTTGCTAGTGCACTGCATCCTCCGGTAATATGGTCTATTGTCTCAGTGGTTTGGTGGCATAATCTACACTTATCAGTTTCTATGGCTTCTTTGAGGATAAATTTTGAGTAATTGCGAGTTTTGATAATTTGGTCCTGTATAGCTACTAAGAACCCTTCTGTTTCACTATAAATGTTGCCCTTAGTTAACCAACTGAATGACGCGGCTTGATCGATATGGTCCTGACTTAACTGGTACGGAAATTTACCATGTAGAGCCTTACTTTTCCATTTTTCTATTTTGTTTTCATCATTAATTATTTTATTTTTAGGGTTAAATTTGTCATTATTTAACTGTAGCGGTGTTCCAGAATGAGGTAAATTTACAATGGCTTTATGAAGTGGGCTTGTGTTAGCTTTTGTCTTGAAATAATTTCGGAGGTTATCTATTCGGGTGTAATGTAGATTTTTTATGTCTATAAAACCACGCCCTCCCTGCTTCCTCTTTATTGTAAATCTTTCAACTGCTGAATGGATGTGGTGAATATTGTGTTTGTAACAAGCGGTTCGGGTTGCGGTGTTGAGGGTTTCCAAATCAGTGTCAGACCACCTAGGTTATTATTATTATTATTATTATGTGAATGAGTCACAACCATCCATCCCTCCATCCATCCTCACAAACTTTCACATATATGATACTTAGGGTCGGTTTCAAAATCTACTGATAAGCGTCAGATAGCTTATTTACATGTTTTATATCTATTATCGATAAAAAGTAAACAGAAACAAAACTTCCTAATAATATATTCAATTGTGGTAACAAGCTGTGTCCGGCGGACTGGGGACGTCGGCCGGGGTATGTGGACTCTCCCAGGCGCGAGGTGAGAAATATACCCGGGGTAACCGCACTAAGACCCCTAGGTGACTCCTCCACTTGGTGCTTGGGCCGCCGGACCCGCCTAAGCGACAACAGCAGCGGGCCAGTAAGCGGCATCTGCTTTCAGCAGCAGAACGATCGCAGCGGCCTGTCGACGACAGCTGCTTTTCCTCCGGGACAGCAGTCCGAGGCACCGGACGCTCATCTACCGGATGGGATGCTCTACCAAACTGCAGTCATTTAATAGGCAGGCTACAGCATACATATAGATTGTATACTGTACACTCTTAAGCTCGACTATTAATTAATCGATGCAACTGAATGTACACTATAATATTGTAACGAGGAAAAATTCGTTTGTTTGTGTATCTGTGTGTTGGCATCGAATAGGCTCCGAAACTACTGGACCGATTTTAATGAAACTTGGAATAGATATAGAACAGACCACAGGGAAGGACATAGGCTACTTTTGATCGCGGCATAATGCACGGTTACCGCACGATTTCTTTTTTCGCGCGCGAAGTCGCGGGCAACATGTAGTCGTGTATAATTTTCAATTTCAAATTTTGATTCACGTTTATTAATTACTAGATGTTGCCTGTGACTTCTTACGCGTAATTGAGAATTCCCCAGGAATCGAATGTTTTTCCGCGTAAACTAAATAAGCAGCATATGTCATTTCCCGCGTTCCACTCTATATTTGTGCCAAACTTCGTCAAAATCGGCCCCGTAGTTTTGGAGCCTATGCAGAGCAAACAAACAAGTATACAAACAAATATTTCCTCTTTATATTATTAGTATAGATAATATTGCTATTTTACACCTATCCAGAGATAAATTAATAAAGTAAGTACACAACTACACACGTAGCGAACTCTAATGAGGAGGTCTCATAATTTCCAAGTTAAAGTTGAACTGTTAGTTTCATTAGTCCTAAATTCGTTGTGAAACACTTTATTTAACGGTCTACAAGAAATCATAATTACTACGTACTAATTAAAAGTTGTAAAAATGATCTTAATTACTTTATAACGTCAATTTGGAAAGAGCTTACTTTAGCTTTCCTGATACTGATACATTTGGTTATCTAGAATTTATAATATTTTTATGTTATATAGAAAATAAAATATAAACCTAGCCTATGTATAAGGTTTCACTTCTATCTTGATACTTCACTCTTCATCACTTCACTGATAGAAGTGAAACCTTCAATTAAATTATTTTAACTATAATTATCATATTCTTTAACAACACAACATACAGACAATGTGATATGTATACTTATTAATTGTTTTTCGATACAAGCCAACAAAACAATGCTTTTTGTTGGCTCATAAGAGCAAGACAAAAGATAGCGCAAGTCATGTTATAATGAGTTATAGCCTGTATCGCTACAAACTACTTAGTTTTAAGCTATTTTAAAGGTTTAGCAGTTATTATCAGTCTTTATAGTAGCGAATAGCATGAATCATGAGGGAATATTTGATGCCAAAAATATTAGTATTCTTGTACACTTTCTGAACGTCAGTCTACATGATGCCTACCACCGGTTCGGGAACTAGCCCGGCGAGAAGAACCGGCGTAAGAAACTCGCGCGGGGCCATCGTCTAACAAAAAGATGGGTAAATTGTTCTTTTTCGAAAAAAAAAGTATATTTTTACAATATGAAAATTTTGTCTATATAATAATAACAAAAGTCAGATACATATAGTACATAGAAGCAGTCGTGCAGGTGGCCATCCTATTCATCATATTTCATCCTAATGCGATCGTCAATAAAGTCATTGACCCTATAATAAGCTTTTGCACACAAACGTTCTTTATCTACTTTTTAAAAATTTATTACTGAAAAAATTTTGAACGTTTTCTGGCATTCTATTGTATAGGTGTATTATATATTTTAAGGATTTGCTTATTTTCCTTAGTCCGATCACCGGAATATCTAGCTTGTGCTTATTTCTAGTTTTTCTACAGTGATTGTCGCTTTTAGTTTTAAAAATTACTAATATTCTTTCTAACATATAATACATTATCCAAAATGTATTGAGAAGCGACGGTCAGAATACCTATTTCTTTAAACTTTTCTCTCAGAGATTCAAAAGGGGACATTTTGTAAATTGAACGTATTGCTCGCTTCTGCAGCACAAATATTGTATTAATGTCGGCGGCATTTCCCCATAACAGGATGCCGTAAGACATTCTACTATGAAAGTAACTAAAATAAACTAGTCGCGCCGTGTCTTCGTCAGAAATTTCCCTAATTTTGAAATTTTGAAAAAAATTTATGATATTTCTGACACGGCGCGACTAGTTTATTTTAAGATGATAGGACAGACAGACAGATTCGGAAGTTTTGTCGCTGCATAATTTATATCAAGTTACACAGACAAAACAAGCAAAAAACCATCTGACACTGATTATGAGTAGATTGTGCAACAGATCCTAAGTATAATTTTCATACGTCCTGGCTTAGATTAGCTACTAAATAAATATAATTGAAGAGTTTCACGTGTAATTACGTTTTAATAATATAAATAAAATTATAATATTATTGCCAATATTAATGATTTTTTATGTGCTGAATTCGAAATTTGTAAACCAAACATTTAGGTCCCAACATGTCACCATTTTGATAATTTTGCGACCTGCTGATAAAATTATGACCATTTTAAATTACTAATATCAATCGGTGGGTTTATTGTACAAAACATTTACTTCAACGGAAAAACTTAAAAGCAGGTGTGAAATGTGTCTTCACGTTCAGATTTTTAGTGTCGTGCTTGTGTTGGTTCGATAATGTCGATATTGATTATCGATCGATAAGGTGTGGATAATTTTAAAAATTAAAAAGGTGTATAAAATATACATATTAAAAATAATTTTTTTTTAGAGTTACTTATATGAATTTTAAAAGCCTATGTTCCGTTCAAATGTAAATAAAAGATCATGTTATCTATGAGTACCTACGTTATACATATATCATGTCTAAATATTTATTTGTTAAAATATGCTACGTATACTACTGCACCGTGTACCGTGTTACTATAGTAAAAGATAACTAAGAAAAAAATATAGATTTGGAGTAAACAAACGAGAAATGCATAACACTTCTTTATCACCTTTGTAATTATTTTTATATTTTTTTTCAGGCCAAAAACAGAATGTTCATCTCAGACCGATCTTTATTATAATTGATAATTTCTGTTGCAGGTGCTTCGCCGACCTTTGAAAAATGAGAGATGTTTAATTTTCATTAGCAATTATCGATATCGATACGGCCGCAGTGTCGTGTGTCATGTCGGTGTCAATCTCAGCGGGGCGCCGCTCGTGCCCGCCTCCACCTGCCTCGGTGATCGGCTATTTGTACATAAATACCTCCCATTGTCTACACAAACATACCTACACATTGTCTGAGAATGAACCGAACGTCCCGCTGTTTGATTCTTCTCAGAATAAGGGAATCCCGGCCCCGGTGGTCGGCTAAGCGTTATAAAATTGATGATCCTTTTAATACGCCCGGACGGGCGATAACACCGATTATGTTTGACTTTTAATATTCTCGTACGATATTGTTTAATATTTTAAAGCCTCTTGCAATGTAGGGTATGACGGATTTATGCAATGCATTGTTGAGGCCTGTGATAGTTTATGCTTTTAAGTTTTTGCAACAGTAAAATGCTAATAACGAGATATAAACCGTAAAGTTTGGTTATTTATGTTCCAACAGTCTTTACATAAAAACACGTTGAACGTACTCTGACATTTAAGATGAAAATATTTATTAATTTATTAAAATGTATGTCGAACAAAGGTGGTGTTTCAACGGTATTCGCATGTACAGTATACTGTAATGACACTATCGAGAACATCATTGAAACGTTTATCATCACTATCACAAGAACATCCCTAGTGATCGCCATAATTCTTAGCATGATTTGACTTTTGTTTTTACTACGAACTTTAAGTTGGCATTAGGTCAGTACCTACTGCCAATTTAAAGTTCTTAGTAAAAAAAAGTTTTAAATCAAAATGAGCCATAGAAAAGTTGAGTTTTACTTTAAAATTCAAATTATGAATAAGACTGGCCATAAAACTTAAATATTATAATTAAATAAAAGGTGTTTTCCAGCCAACGAAGTTTTTATTCTGATGCAAGCCTATGTAAAACTGCTGGTTAACGTTTATTTAGTTTTTAACAAAGCAAATTAAAACGAAATATTTATAGGTTTTAAAACATTCTAACCCTTATTAGTTCGCCATTATGTGTTATAGTTCCTTACACATTACATGATACATCTTTTTTTCGAATCTTAAACAATACGTGCGACACCCGCGCAAACTGTGTATACAAAGCCTTAGCTAATGTTATTTTAAGTTTTATATCACGGCGATAAGGTTAATTTTTGTTTATTTAAGGCTTTCGTAGACATTACAGAGTTTATAATATAGATGTCAGAACACTGGCACTGAAGTTTACTTTTCACACGAGCGTAGGTAGACTCGACCTACATTCTTCAATCATTTCCAAGTATGATAATATTTTCATTCAAACATTTGAGAATTAACGATTCGTCTCGGTTTTTAGCGTGTATTAGGGACTATGATACGTGTTTTTTTTTTTTGGATCGCGAAATGTTTCTGTTGTTTTATTGTTTTACCTCAAAATATTATACAACAATATTTTGAGAAAAGTAGAGAAATAATAACATGGAACAATTTCGTAGTTTAATATTATAGAGGTTATTTATTTATCCTGTGAAAATTTTAATATTTTGTTGCATTTGAATAAACTAATTAATTATTATCAGTTATATAAAATTTTTGTACTAAGTGTTGCATATTGACAAAAGTAAGTGTCAATGTCATTTTTGACATTGACAGATGTCATGAAGTAAAGCCTATTGAGTTTATTTTAGTTGGCCAAAAGGCTATAAATAGTGTAGACGTATGTTATTGTGTTAGGCATATCTCATATGTAATACGTAATCAGTGTTAAGCACCAATAAAGGAGAATATAAGAATAGTTGCTGTATTATTATCATCATCACTCAGACACAAGAAGGACATACAAAGCAAGAGGTCGTAGCCCGCTACACTAAGTAAAGTTTTAATTAACTATAATATGTATATATTTTGGGTCTCTTATAAACCTTGCTTGATCACTTTAATATATACTTTGAATTAGTCAATTTAGTTATTAGGTATCTATGTGTCTATTGTATTAGGTTGTCTGTAGTGATAGATTAGAAATTATAAAACTTTCAAGTCAATTATTTTCATATGATTTTTTCATATTTTATATCACAATGTTACGAAATCACAGTTAATTGATTACATTATGTGATGTAATCCGCTGACTCGATAGAAAATGCCGTAAACATTTACAATCTGTTCCGCGATGCATTTTTATTTTTGCTTATTTATCTGTGGTTTTATTTGCCTGCGGCCATCCTAGATTAGTTTTAGAATATATTGTACAGTTTTTGAAGTAAGAACCATTTTGTATATTTAATTTTATAGTACATAGGAGACCGAGCATGCTCGGTGTTTTAGTAGAACGATTAAATAATAAAAATATATAAAAAAGAAAGAAATAATAAGAAACATAAAAATATTTATATAAGCTACCGGATTTGAACCCACCACATTCCGAATTTCCAAACAATGCAAAAATTGTACGTAGGCACGCATACCAAGCTCCCAATCAGACTGACGTAAGGGTGTCGAAATTATTGATATACGACGTTGGACGACGAAATAAAAAACCCATAAATTAAGGATAATACCTAGCTAGAGAAGCTATAAAATAATAGAAAATAATTTTTTTCACCACACACATTAAAACGAAGAAAACGTTCGGTGTCCCAACTGACAACTCTCAAACCCAAACTTCAAGGATTTCAATTGCCTTTTGGATTTTTATCCTCAAGGCGTCACACAAAAAGATGTTTAAGAAGCAAATTGATAAATGGCCATGTAGCACGAATTAAATCCAATAGAAATTACTGTTACAGAAGGATTATACATGGCGAGTGGCCCGTATAAGGCTCTGTGCAAACGGGCTACCGATGACGGCGATCGGTCGCTACTGCTACACAATTTTCATATTATAATATTTCGTGTAGCCGTCACGGGCGCTCCATGCAGATTCGCAGTCAAGAGGGTGTAGGTCCGTTCCCAGGTTGTGGCGTGCAAGAATAAGATTTTTCTGTTTTTAAGCACATTGTACGGACGCATAAAACGGAGAAGCGAAATATCATGAGGAAATCTACGTGTCTCAGAAGTCTTACAATTTTCGAAAGCCCGTGAAGTTTCCTAATCCAACTTGTGTGTAATGCTTCTCACTCCTCAAATTGAGGAAAACCCGAGCCTCGTTAGTGGCCTAAGCTCGAACCTAGTCACTCAAAATGTGTAGCGGTGCAACATCGTTTAGCCGCGCGTGGCCGGTCGCACTAATTACTGTTTTAAACTTTGTAGCGATTGCGACCGATTGCAGTCGTCTGTGGCTCGTTTGCTCCAAAGCTTTACACATCGATACTCCTGCCGTAGTGCCGCCTCTGATATACGGCGTATATTGTGCCACTATTGAAAAGCATTTGTAAGCACTAACACCGCATACAACTTTAATAGTTCATAATGAAAAGTCGATATATGTAATGGATAATGTATATTAATAATACGATTTAAATATCTTGTCAGCGGTGCTATAAGGATTTTGAATGCGAAATATTAATCTTTGAAATTATAACGTCGAAAAACTATTTTTTATCAGTCTTCAATAAATTTTCAATGATTTACCGAATTTAGAGTACTATGAAATGAAAGTACTACAATCAGAATCGTTGCGTTACGTACTAGATTCGAATTCATAGTCACTGTATTAACACCACCTGGAGCTCTTTGTAACCAGTAAACCTCCTTCCCATCACCAACAGCTAAAAAAAATGTATGATACCTACTTATTGTAATTTTAAATCTCCCATTACTCATTCAGCGGCGTAAAATATGTTGTTTTCACTTCATAACCTTCAACAAAAACGGTTTTTGTGAAGTTTACATTGTATCGGTGCTCCAGGACTATTAATATTTAAAAAATCGGACATATGTTTGACGATATATTAATGGCTGTGGATTCCGGACCGGTCCGAGATGGGTCCGAGTGACCCGATCGTATCAATCACTCGTTGTTAAAGTGTTAACTCTCGTGCCGCCATCTATCTATGTCCGACGTAATAAAATTGTAGTTTAAATAACATTTGTATGATTTGTATATTACACTCCCAGAAAAAAAACCATATAGCTCAGAATAAGTTTTTTGAAATATTAACTTTGAATATAGAGTCCCTAAGTTTGATTTACTTGATCAATTAACAAAATTCTGCCGCAAGATCACGCTTCACTATATTATATTCGCGTTGAGAAGGCAGTAAATGTCAATAAATCAAGCGTATTATGATTATGTCAAAATGGCTTACTATGAGTGTTTAATGTGAACACGACTTATGCGTGATTGATCATACGATATTTCACTGTTTTCTTACGGAATACGCGAATAGACAAACAAACCACAGTTGCACAATAAAAACTGACCAAAACAAATAAGTCTTACTTTTTAACTATTATGCACGTTCATATAAGCGCGTATACTAACGCGTCAACGAGGTAGAAATATCCAGAATATTTTCGTATTGATCAGAAAGTGAGACTCACGCTTTTGCCTCGATCTTTACAAATCTTTTTACTTTTTTTATTGTTTCTTTATCGAGCTCGTCCACAATTGATTATTCTCGTCCAAATATCAACGTGTCAGAAGGATGGCTTATTAATAAACTTCGATATAAGACACTGGGTTCCGTAACATTTTTAACGCAAAAATCCAAGTGAAACATTCTCCTCCGTTCGCACAATTCTCCTAAAATTGTTCTTAAAGTTTAAGCTTTACGTAATAATAATATATATAATTTAACTAATTTAGATCTTGTTTTAGTATATTTAAGTAATAAATAATGGTAATATTGTTACTGCCACTGTAATGTGTTACAGATAATAAACTACTAAGGTACTAGGTAGAAATCTCTGAAGGCCCTACACTAACTCGTGAAAATCGAGAAGAATTCGAAGATACCTATTTTATTTATTGTCTCAATTGAAATCGTTTCATATTTTATTTCAAAACTCTAAAATGAATAGTCCGACCTGTTAATGTAAGTACATTAAGTTCTAATTAAAGAATTCTTCCAATACCGATATTATGTCATTAGCATATTAATTGACATATAACATGTGTATTTTATTTGGGCAATAAACAACTTTAAGTCAAATTATTAATGTTTTTTTCTATGTCTGGTTATGATTATTTATGTCGGTGTGATCAAAGGCACAGATGGGGTCAATTTTCTAGAAAAAAAACCACTTTAGCGCATACTATGGCGTATCCGAAACGTGTGCTATAAATAATCAAATTTTGAGGTCTACGTCCGAATGGATATTTTATATTAGCCATTTTGCAAATCGATCGAAACTAAATTTATTGGAAAATATTTTTAACGGTCGAGATAGATAGATCTTCTATAACAACGTTTAAAATATCTAATAAAATGAACAAGCGTACGCAATTTGAACGCCTGAAATAAACTAAAAGAAAGCGATAATAAAACAATTTGCAAATTAAATAATTTTGCCACCCAAAGTAGAAAATACCGCATTTGATATGTAGTCGTTGAAACTACTTCACGCGAGATTTTTACCAAAAGCTTACCGCTTAATTACAGAAAACCCTTCGATTTTTTCTAACCTTAAAAAATTTCTAATCATTTCATACCACCAATTGTATATTTTTTATGATCCAGACGAAACGACGCCGAAAAACGTTTGGAGATATCCAATGGTACATTGTAATTTGTAGTTTTGACACAATGAAGCTTTGAATCGTCTTTTCTTATTTCTCTTTACTGCAAAACAATATTTAAACTTTAGTTACCTTCGAAATTTTAAAGCAGTCATGATGAATTAATAGCTAAAAACACTCGAAACACAGAATCTCGATCATGTACTGGGACCTCCCAAGTAAATGATCGTATTTCCAGTAATTCTTGTCTTTCTCCTTATCTATATATTATCGAGACTTTTAAGGTATTTTTTTTCGGTTTAGATAAAGCGTCTAATAAACCGAAAAAAGTTTTGGGGATCCCCAAAAGTGTAATAAAAGTCTTGTCATGCACCACAATGCGGTCGCCGACGGCCCTCCTTCTTGTTTAATAAATAAACAGACCAATCCTCGTCACGTTCATCCCCTGTCAACTCTTTCCAACTTTTTTAATGTCTAACAGTAGCTATTATATGAATAACAAAGAGTTTTTTGGGCCGCGTTTAACGTTGGGAACTTTGCTTTCGAATAGGGAGTGGGCATTGCGACATTGAATTAATTTTACCTAAGTGAAATGTCTAAATCTAACCAGTAGGTATCTTTAACGATCTTCTAGTGTTAAAAATTAGAACCTGGGTAACCGAGTTCCGCTCGGAGTTCTGATAAATTTGAAAAGTAAAAAAAATCACAAAAATATTTATCCGACCGGGATGCGAACCCGCCACATTTCGAATTTCCGAACAACGCAAAACTTATACATATACTCATACCAAACTGCCAATCACACTGACGCGTGACGTATTAAGGTCGAAATCATTGATATGTTAAGACCTAGCTAGTTCGATGTTTCTCCGCCAAAAGTCCCTGCATGCTAAATATCTTGTAGCCATTGTCGAAAAACTGACTATATATATATATATACAAGATGGTCTCGTTTAAAGTATAAAATTTAAGAAGCAGATTTCTTACATTGCACCGACTTATCGTTACAATTTCAAAATTTTATAAACACATTCCTTAAACCCTTTGATATCCAAACCTTTCCTCGTTTCCTTTAACCCGTTAATACCCGTACGAACAAGACATTCGCATGAAGCACCAGTGATACAAACGAGTGCGTATCATTAATATCGGCATTGATGGCTCACCGCGGGGCGTCGAGTCGGCTCGCCCGCGCTAAACACCACATTAGCCCAAAGACGCCGCTTGTATTCGGGTAAGTCGAATCGTCGATGACAGTACACGATTTACACGTTGCACCCGATTTTTAATCGGATTGGACTTATAAATTGGTGCCCTGTGATTTAGTGATATGTTTACAAAAATTAATCGTTTTAACACGACAACACAGAGCTGAAGCTATTGGACGGAATGATCTGGATTTGGAATTCATTCATTTACTTACCCTAAGGCTCTGCGCAAGTGTTTTCTGAAATTCGAGTGAAAGAAAGGTATGAAATGGAAGTTAAAAATGTGTATAGAAATAGCGCAAGCAGAGCCGCTGACAAAAGCTAGAAACAAATCCATTAATGTGTGAAGAAGCGGAGCTTAAGGCTGGTACTATTAAAGTACGTATTTAATGGAATCCGGAAGGCCGCAGAAAATGTTTAGCATGGAAAATAGAATTCTGGACTAATACAAATTACAATAGAGTTAAAAACACACGAGTTTCCGGTTGTCAGATTTGACTTGACACTCACGTGTTCGGTTTTCAGCGCTCTGAATTTTCTCCTTCCGGATGCCGGGTCATATAGCCCCAGCCTAAAATTCACCGATGACACATGTAAATCAAACTAAGATACGATTTTTTTTACTCAAACTTTAAGTGTAAGGTTCTGGATATTACGGATCCCAAGACTTCTTAAATTTTTCTTTCCAAACGAAAAAAAACTGCGCTGAGATTTACACAGTATCATAATGGTTGGTTATTGAACCTATACAAATATTGAGTTAACGTAACGAACGGAGTAAGTAACTAATTAAAACCATGTGTTAACCCTCAAGCGACCTTTATAATTATTATATCATTTAAACACAATTAATTAATCGCCATCTTGGTACATTACCATATTAATTGAACATGTGCATTTTGTGAATAGCAACCATTTTATATTTGTATGTTTAGCACCCGTCTCTGCTTTCCCTTAGGCTTATGTATGTATTGATATAAAATTAATAAATTACCATATTAAATAATGTATTGACTTTTAATAAAATAAAGGTTAAGGTTATAATGTAGTCGTATAATATGCTATCTAGATGCAAGGACATCTAAGTTGATTTAGTATTGAAAAGTACATATGCTGAATAGAAATCTTATACTTTAAACTAGACAATCTTGTATTATTATATATAATCGGTTTCTCGAAAACGGCTGCAAGTAACGATGAAATTTAGTATGCATGTAGTTTTGGGGATGAAAAATCAATATAGGATGTTATTCCTGTGAAACTGCGTACAATTAAAAAAAACTTGAATCACAAAAATATTTACCGGGGTTCGAACCCACCACATTCCGAATTTCCAAACAACGCTAAAATTAACCAAACTTCCAATCGGACTTACATTGCAGAGTCGAAATTAATGATATATTGTTGCACGACGAAGAAGAAAAAACATAATATACAACTTAAAAATGCGCAGTGACTAAGGGACAAAACCAAGCTAGACCGATTTTTCTCCCCCAAAACTCTCTGCATACTAAATTTCTTCTAAATACTTGCAGCCGTTGCCGAAATTACGATTATATAATTATATACAAGATTGTTGCACGACGAAATAAAAAACATAATATATAACTAAAAAATGCGCAGTGACTAAGGGACAAAACCAAGCTAGACCGATTTTTCTCCCCCAAAACTCTCTGCATACTAAATTTCTTCTAAATACTTGCAGCCGTTGCCGAAATTACGATTATATAATTATATACAAGATTGTTGCACGACGAAAGAAAAAACATAATATATAACTAAAAAATGCGCAGTGACTAAGGGACAAAAACAAAGTTAGACCGATTTTTCTGCCCCAAAACTCTCTGCATACTAAATTTCTTCTAAACACTTGCAGCCGTTGCCGAAATTACGATTATATAATTATATACAAGGCTGTTTTGTTTAAAGTATAAGATACTAGCTTTTGCCCCCAGCTTCGCTCGCGTGGGAGACTGTTCGTGGCAAAGAACTTCTTAGAAACGGGTTAGGTTGGGCAGCGTTTTTGATAAAAGTTCCCAGACGGCTTGATTTTTTCCGACACCTTCAACAATTATCGTAATAAATCAAACAATTTAAACAAAACCTTAACAAATTATTATCGACCTAAACCTTCCTAGGGAACCACTCTGTCGGTAAATGTAAACGCTATGAAAATCCTTTCAGTAGTTTTTGAGATTATCGTGAACATACGGACAGACAAACTCGGCGGGATACTTATGTATCCTATATCCGTCTCCTGGTTCTCTAAGCTACCTCCCCACCAATTTTCAGCCAAATCTGTTCAGCTGTTCTTGAGTTCTAAATAGTAACAAAATATCATAAAATATTTCAACTCGATTGTGTCAGTCAAATTGGTATGCGCATATTTAATTTTTGCTTCGTCCGAAAATTCCGAATGTGATATATGGGATAAATATTTTTGCGTTCTTTTTTTTATCTATCAGAACTCCGAGTAAAGATCGGTTACCCAGGTATTATTAGATATGCACCACAGAGTCCATTATTATATTCTTTATGTTCCACCATCCTGGAAGTGCCCACTAGACAAAGATGGATGTTTTAAAACTAAATTAAGTTACAGAAAAAATCACGGGCAGTCAACGGGTTAATCGTTAAGTTGAATGAAAAATGGCAAAATTAAATCGGCCATACATCTTGGCGCTGCGAAAGAGCTTTATTACATTTTAAATTGTTTAGGCTAATGAAATCGTAAATCAATATTAAATAGAAGCTTCAAAACTGGTGTGTTATATTGGTTTTGTTTTATTTAACTAGCTTTTGCCCGCGGCCTCGTCGTCAAATTGAGTAGTTTGGGCTCCTTCCCGTTTGGAAACCTTCCCATTTCGTAACCCTTTGTATACACTAATGTAAAAGTTACGATACGCCTAATTTTCATAGGTATTTAACCTATGTAAAGCAGGCGTATCGTAACTTTTACATTTTTACATACATTCATCGCCCGCTCTGGCACTAAATTCATTCTTAGCTAACGTCTTCTCTACTCTTTACCTTTATTATAATATATTATACTTATTATAACTTTATTATAAAGCTATTTGTGGGGGAAACAGTCAAACAAATCATAGATCATCAAAAAACTAAATCTGTCCAGCGGTTCTTGAGTTACAAATAATGTAACTTGCTCGACTTAGTTTTATTTAGATTCTGCATAAAAATCGTAATTTCAACAACGGCTGCAAGTATTTAAATGAAATTTAGTATGATATGTTTTGGGGGAAAAAATCGGTCAAACTGAGCATTTTTAAGCTTGTGCTAATTACTTGTTTTTTATTTCGTCGTGCAACAATATACCAATAATTTCGACTCTATAACGTCGGTCCGATTTGCAGTTTGGTAAATTTTTTTGTTGTTCGGAAATTCGGAGTGTGGTTTTATAATATTAGTAGGATAGATGTTTTTAGTATTTGTTGTTATAGCGGCAACAGAAATACATAATCCGTGACAATTTCAACTATCCAGCTATCACGATTCTTGAGATAAAGCCTAGTGACAGACAGACAGTGTTAATTAAAAATAAACCTTTAGCGCTTACGTATTGTATATAAAGTTATTTAAAGACGAAATCTAATGACACCGCCCGTGGCAACAAAAAATGTTTTAAGCAACGAAAACCGTATCAACATAGTCATTTTAACATTATGTAGAGCACATTAATCTAACGTTAATTGTTTATTATAATTACTGTATGAATAAATTGAAAAGATTATATCTAAACATACTCAAGACCTTGAAACCTACAATTGAGTGCAATATTTTTATTCGAAGTAGTTATAGTACACGTGTTTTACTATATTTTTATTTTATCTAAATAGATCTGAAATTAATAATATTCCGAAGTGACTTTACGTATTACAATTAGACGCTACGAGGGAACAAACATACATACATAGACTGCCAAAATCATTACCCTTCCTTTTGGCTTCGCCGTAGTCGGGTAATAATAATCCTTACGCAGTACAAAATAAAGTCGCTTCCTTTCCTTTGATCTTTTAAACTTCTCAACGGATATGAATGTAGTTTCCAGCAAGAGATAGAGGGATTCAAGAGGAAGGTTTATATTTTACTATGTGTAATACATAGCCAAGCTGGGATGGGTAGGTTCGGATTATACTATACTAGACAGTAGCTAATATAGTATAATTCGCACCCAATTATTAACCCGCATTCCGTTTTCACAATTTACAGACAAATTTTGAAAAGGGGATTCACTTTTTTTTTTCACTTTCACAACTATTTGCTACTAAGGGCCTTTTTATACTTTCCTAACTATACTTTTGTAACTAGTATACACACTGTTGGTCTCTCCTACTATAATACCTATCTATCATATATGTTCTCACAGTTGAAAACACTTTAAAAACCATTCAAACTCTCTGACCTGGCAGACATTTTTCTGTATTAGCTATTGTTGCATAATGATAACAGCAGTTTGAAGAAATGTAATTGTCAATGTCATATTGACAGATATCACGAGTAAAGCCTATTTACGAAGGTTTATTTCGGATAAGTAAAAGGCTATAATCAGTGTAGACTATAGACGTATTTGTGTTAGACATATCTCATATGTAATACGTATCCGTGTTAAGCACCAATAAAGGAGAATATAAGAATTGTATGCTGTATTATTATCATCACCACTCAAGCGTAAGAAGGACATACAAATCAAGAGGTCGTAGCCTGCTACATGGTGTCAGAAGAAAAAGTTGTCAAGAAAACGAAAATTATGAACGCAAAAGAGGGTACATCGAAAACTACGGAATCTTCGAGACAATCTGAGTGCGGGAACTTAACAATGACTGGAAACGGAGTGCAGAAGCTTGACATTTCTACAGAAATTATCAACAATAATGCTGAAAATTTCAAGAACGAGACGCAGTCATTCGAGATATTCCTATTGGCGTCGGGGATGGATAAAACGGAAGAGAAAAGAAAAATTGCAATCGTGCTGCATTCCATAGGAGAAAAGGGTCTAAATATCTACAATTCCTTCAATTTGGACCTAAGCACTGCTACATTCTAAGAGGTCAAGGCAAAATTTTGGAAGGAATTGGACTAAGTAAATAACTATCAACACCACCACACCTATATTCTATTCCCATTAACTTTGCAGTGAATCACCAGTACAAATGTCAAAATTAACCAACTACCGTGTTACATAATAAATAGCTACACATATTTATAAAACGCGACTTCATTTTCTCATAAGAATGGCTGAATTCTGCTTGCTTGTGTTAATGCTTCTTGAATTTAGTGGTTCCCTAAATCTCAGGCTATCAATGTTTTTGACCCCAAAACTGTGTTTGACGCAATAAGAGGTGTGTTGTTAAGCCCGGGCAAAAAAGAGGGGTGTTATAAGTTTGACGTGTCTGTCTGTTTGTCTGTCTATCCGTGGCATCGTAGCTTCTAGACGTAATCTAGGGTCCGATTAAGATGCGTTTTTTTGTCTGAATGTTAGAGTAAATGTTCTTAGCTATGATTCATCTTCATTAACAAAGAAAAAACCTTCTTGTGCATTCCTACCAAAAATAAAAATAGTTTTCTTTAGTATAGTTCATAATAATATACAGTTTACGATTAAGCAAAGTACAGTTTAATACAATTGCTACTAAATTAAAACAAGTACATGAAGGATACATTATTTACTAATATAAATCTCTGATCTTAAACAGGTATTTAGACAAAAATTTACATACTATTAGCATGATGTTTATCTCAAAATATTAGCATGATGTTTACCAACTGTCTGTAATTTATGATTAAATAACTATAATGAGACCTAATTCTGACGAAAACGCCCTAAAAGCTACACCCCGCTGACTTAAAGAGTTCCAATTACTAACACGACTCATATTAGCATGTTACAAAATTGTATGTTAATTTTGTTAATCACAAAGAATCCAGATAATCGCGAATTCTTTTTTTTGTATTTTTTTTTCTTTTTTATATTAAAAGACATGATTTCATATTTATTTCATTCTAGATGTCACCCGCGTTTTTGTGCGCGCAAAAGTTAATCTCGGAGCCTACTTAATGCTAACGAACAAACAAACTTTTCCTCTTTATGATATAAGTATAGAAGTTCTAATAAAGTTCGTGTCACTATTTGAAAATGACCATTGACCATAACCAGTCGAGAGTTACGGTCGTGTAAATGAAGAGATAACAGTGCTTGTGCATCACACAAGTTATCACAACTCCATATTCACCAGAGGCGAAGGCTAGTTCTCCTTCACAGGGAAGCCCTTGCCTGTATAATAAGGTAGGGAATTAGGGATTTTGATGAGGGTCTTCAAAAAGTAAGTGGTAAGTGAAGCCGAGGAATGGAGTTATAGTATCCCACATTATTTATTGACTATAATTCTGAAAAACAAAGAAAAACTTGCTATAGAGTGATTTTGTAACGCGTAGAGTCAACACGTAGAGCGCTATGATTTTTAAAAATTAGGCCTACGGAAGGCCACCGCACGTAGAGATTCGAAAATTTCTCGTGTAATAAATGAAACATGTAAAAAACGTTTATTATATTATTATGTATTGTGCTAAGTTAAAATTTTATTATTTGAATAGTAGGTAAATAATATATCGTACTCGTATAGTGCTTACGTAGATATTCAAGTTTACTTGAATAAGATATTGTTTTCATTCTACTTACATAAATTTATAGTACCTGGGTAACCGAGCTTTGCTCGGAGCTCTAGTAGATTTAAAAAAGATTAAAAGTATCACAAGAATATTTAGCGGGGTTCGAACCCAAAAATTAACCAAACTGCCAATCGGACTGATATTATAGAGTCGAAATTATTGATATATCGTTACACGATGAAAGAAAAAACATATAACTTAAAAATACGCAGTTTCCCAGGGATAAAACATAGCTAGACCGATTTTTCTCCCCCAAAACTCCCTGCATACTAAATTTCATGTAAATACTTGCAGCCGTTGCCGAGATTACAATTATATATACAACATGGTCTCGTTTAAAGTATAAGATTGTGCATGAATATTATTATAGGTAGGTATCGCATCTATGTTTATCTATTTTCAGTAATCTTTATAGCAGTAGGCATTAAGGCGGTATTTGTAGATACAGGTAGTAGGTAGTTATTATCATTTTTTTAACTTATTAAATCACATTTTTTTATAAGCCCACATCTAAAGTAATACCTATTAGTAAACTCTCTTAGCATGCAAACAAATTAAAACTTTTCAAATTATCTAAATTTACCTAAATGTATTAAATTTTCAGATTCAAATTTGTTACCTTATACTATAAATTTAAACGAGCAAATCTTGTATTAATTTATTCAGAATCTTGGAAACGGCTACATATATTTTTCTTTCGTCGCGTAATAAGATATGAGTGATATCGAACTCCAAATATCAAATCAGGTTGGCGGCTTGGTTAGCGTTGGACTTTTTGTATTGTTGGCAAAGTGGTGTCTCGGGTTCGAATCCCGGTCAGACGAATATTGATTGTGATTTTTTTATTTCTTTTATATACATTTTGTTAATATTTTATCGTTCTACTAAACTCCGAGAAAAGCTCGGCCTGTCAAGTTCTTGTTGTCAAAACACAAAACTTATTTGCTTTGCGTTACGACTTACTACGTGGGCCCATATCACCTTACTACCTTCATAGAGCTTTTTAATATTTTTAATATTACTTGTATTTTATTCGCATGCTTTGATTACATAAGAAATACTTGTAGGTAACTTGAAATTATTAAATCTTTTCATGTTATAACATAATGTAGGCTTAGTCACAATTTGACCTTTATAGACATCGTGAAGGTCCTTACCTTCATCTTGCGTGGAGCACTCACTGTGTTAGTTCACACATAAAACATACGGCAGAGTACGCCGACATGCGACTGTCAAAACATTTCGAGAAAAAAAAACACACACAAAATTACATGTGCCACTGCAAACACGACCTCTCGCGGCGATAGTGAAGTGTAAACTAAGTTTTTACAGTTGGCGAGGCGGGACCGAATCGGAGCCCCTTGGCACGGCTGGCGCGCCATTGGTCGACCGCACCATAGGGCGTGTCCGCACGAAACCGCTCTACATAGCTAAAGGATAGAAAGTCCATTTCCTGAATTATTACTACGTGTACATTTTAAAACGATCGCTGTATTTTTGTGACGTATCGTGTATCATTTGATTGGAGTTGTGCAATGTGCATATTGCTGAAGAGTAAATGCAATCGATAAGGGTTCATTGAAAATAAACTTCATCTTCTGAGATAAGGAAATATATTTTATAGGAATTGAAGTATGTAATATTAAAACGTGATACAGTCTACAGATAATTTCTTTGGTGGTCACAATGCTTCTTAACCCGGACGTGTGTGGTTTAAGCGCTACAGTTAACATTTTTAATTCTACAACAAATTTATCTAGGTTACATATTCAATTTTTATTCGAGCTTTCAGTCCTCAAGAATTATTAGCTCAAATATGGCTTACCTGTTTACCTTACCAAGAAACTCTGTAGCAACCTTTACCCTACAAGATATCGTTACGGAAAACTAATGCGGTGTTCGTAGAATGCATAGCCGAAACTGGAGGTATGCCATTAGCGAGACGTTCTAAAAACATACACATTGAATAGCAATAACTCGTAGGCGAAGAAAATGTGTTTAAAAAACATTAGTCTATATTATTTTTACAAATTTCATCAAAGGAAAATTTGATCTAAATTTGAAAAAAATGAAAAAAAAAAACAGCAAGCCTATTTTTTAAACGTATCCCTCAGACAAAAGGCCTATATGACATCGTCTATCTGTCAGTGAAAGTCCCGTGAAAATCGGATGAGCCGTTTCAGAGATAAGCCGGAACAAAAAGACAGACAGACGGACAGACAAAAATAAAAATAATAAAATGTTATATTACAAGTACCGTCTATCAAATGCGTTCGGTTAAAAGGTCTTAATATAAAATTAGAAACAGACACTTCAATTTTATATATTTGTATATACTTATTACACATTTGTACAAAAAATCGCACTTAACTATGTAAGTATAGGTATACTTTTACTCTGTGCTAGGGGTGAGTGGTGAGCGTCCTAAAAAAATTAATAGAGTTACAAACGGCACACCGCTCTGTAGTGCGGAGGGTATTTAGAGTACGTAAAGAGAGATTACAGCGAGTGACAGTTGCAATCAAGCCCCTTGTCCTTAGTCCTCCAGTGGAGATGATAATTTGGGATTTTCTCCCAGTTTTGGGGTCAAAGGTATTTGGGTCGCAACTTTGTGGGACTTTGTGGAACAAGAAATCCTATAATTATGCGCTCTACATCTGTAGAGCAAAATGTCCTAGTGTTACAAATGGTGTAGAAGAATATAATTTTTACATTTTTAAAATGTGGGACTGTATTTAGATTCGCTCTTCTTTTATATCTAATGTAGGTTTAGAAAAGTGAACGTCAGAGCAACAACAATATGTCTCGAATTTCTAAAATTATTTCTTAATATTTATTGCGTTATACTTGTATAAATCAATAACAATTACGTTTGGTACACCACAGAAAATTCTATAAGTAATTTTCAAGATTTGCCAACGCCTGGACCCCGACTTATTTTACCGACCGGATTACTTTGGAGCAGTGAATGGCTTAGAACGGCCCAAGTTGAGTAAACGGTGTTTCCTACTTACACCCCAAATACACACTGGATGTTTTATTGGACACCATAACATCGATGTACGCGGTTGGAGTAGTGAATGGACTAGGACGGCCACCATAACTTGCGATCGGAGCTGTCAATGTGAATGACCAACCAAGCCCCATTAGGAGGAGGATAGTATTTTTTAGTAGTTTGCACCCCAAGAGGGCCAATTTGGGTCACAAGTACTATAGTTCAATTTTTTTTATATTAGTTAAGCAGTTTTTTAATTTTTGTCTATAGTTTATCCTATTATATAAGTTATAATTTATACAGGTTATCTTTCCAACCTATGACAAGCAGCCAGGATGCAGGGACCTCCTCTAATATTTCGACCGTGTCCTTTGGAAATCTCCTGCAATGCTCCCACTGTTCCCGATATTTTAAAAGCCAGCGGGGTTTGAACATCCACGTAGGCAAATGCCATAAACAGCTTCGAATACTCATTCCCCCAATAACCAATTCACTTCCGAACCCAATCTATCAAACAAATTTCTGGCAAGAAATATCCAAATTTAAACGTTTTGTACCAGTTCTAAGACGGATCCCTAGGGGTTCCAAAGTGACTGTAGCCAAGAAGCTTGCCGAGACAATACGCCACACAGTGCTGGAGAACTCGAGGCAAGCCTGGGAAAATCTACTCACCTTTCCCTACCGATTTCTGCATATCACTAGAGATCCGCTCAACAATGCCTCCCTCACTTCAAGAATCAAAAAGAATTGTGTTTCGGACATTAACCTCAATCCAAATTTTTCTTCACATTCCTCGGTCAAACATAACATCGTGAAAACTGTGGAAAATAAAATAAGCGAGGGAGACATTAAGGGTGCAGCGCGGCTACTGTTTTCCAATGACACGGTCGCCCCCGATTGCCCAGAAACCCTCATCGCCCTGCGAAACAAACATCCATCACAATCCAATCCTTTGACAGTTTCCAATGACGCGTCACCACCACTTAAACATCGACAGACAAAGTACGCGGAGCCATGTTGTCCTTTTTTCCGGGTTCAGCTGTCGGCCTCGACGGTCTCACCCCTCAGCATCTGAAGGACCTCACCAGCGGTTGCTGCGGGGAGGCCGGCGAGAAGCTCCTGCATGAACTTACGAATCTGTGCAACCTGATGCTACGTGGAGGGGTCGCATCAGATATCGTAGACATTCTGTATGGAGCTAACCTCTGCGCGCCTCTAACCTCTCCTAAGAGAGATAGTGGCATTCGTCCGATTGCTGTCGGCTCCACATACCGGCGTCTTACATCCAAACTAGCTTGCAAATCGGTCACTTCCCTCGCGTCATACTTCCAGCTAAAACAGTTCGGTTTTGCCTGCAAAGGGGGTTGTGAGGCCGCCGTTCACTCTTTCAGGACATCTATCCACAATCAAGGCGATGATGTGTTTCTGAAGGTCGATGTCAAAAACGCTTTCAACTCAGTTGACCGAGGCGCCATGTTGCCCCAAATTAAATCTAAAGCACCTGCCATTTTACCATTTATGCTCCAGTGTTACAACGACCCCACCAAACTCATTTACAAAGACCATCTCATCTCATCCGAAGTGGGCTGCCAACAGGGCGACCCTCTAGGTCCAGCAATCTTCAGCATTGCTATACAACCGGTCATCGAGCTTCTTTCGAGCAAATTCAAAATTTAATGTTTGGTATTTGGATGATGGGACCCTTGGAAGCGATGCACTCACTGTACTATCTGACTTCCGCACTCTGATCCGCGAGTTCGAAAAAATAGGTCTGCAGCTGAACCTAGGTAAGTGCGAACTTTTTGTGCCAGACAGTTGTGGGGATAGAAACGCGATTATATCCAGCTTTAAAGAAATAGCTCCACAACTGTCTGTCATTGACAAGGATTCGCTCTTCCTTTTGGGCTCACCTATTTTAGACGAATCTCTCCCGGACTTCATAGATAACAAATTACAAAATTTTAATGAAACTTTAGACCGCCTCCTCCAAATTAACTGTCACATGGCCTTTACCCTAATCCGTTTTTGCATTTTCGTACCTAAATTCACATATGTCTTACGGTGTTCTCAACTGTGGAAGTTTCCTCAACTTCTCAAACAGTTGGATGATACCATAAGACAAGCGCTCTCCACTATTTTGAATACAAATTTCGATGACCGCGCATGGACTCAGGCAACCCTTCCAGTTAGGTTCGGTGGCCTGGGTGTTCGAAAGCCCTCTGACATATCGCTTCCGGCCTTCTTGTCCTCAGTCCACGCGAACCACAGTCTTATCTCCAAAATACTATATCACCCATCCTACTCCAATGCAGTTCCCTTTCTGGACGAGGTCTTTCTGCTTGTAGCGAATTGCCTGATAATACTTTTTCCCAAAGGCTCTGGGACGGGCTACTCTGCAGACTGGTACGGAATAATCTTCTTAATACGTCCTCCAGTCCTGTGGAGCAGGCTCGCCTCTTAGCTGCGGAGAAGTGGGAGTCGGGCCTTTGGCTACGCATTACCGTCACTCAATACGGGCACATTGCTGGATCGAACAGCTTTCCGGTTAGCAACTTCCCTGCATCTTGGCACCCCCCACGTCGTCCCCCATCGCTGTGTTTGTGGTGCAAACGTGGACAGCCTCGGACACCACGGGCTGTCCTGTCAACGAAGCGCCGGCCGCATCTCCCGACATCACTGCCTGAACGATCTCATCCGTCGGGCTCTTATCACCGCCGGAGTGCCAGCTGTGCTGCAACTCTCTGGTTTGGCGCGCGACGATGGCAAGAGACCAGACGGTATGACCCTGGTCCCTTGGAGAGTGGGACAGGCTCTTGTGTGGGACGCTACTTGCGTCGATACACTTGCTACGTCCCATGTCCAGGGCACCTCGAGTTCTGCAGGTGCGGCCGCCAATCAGGCGGAAAACCTCAAGCGGCGCAAGTATGAGAACATTAGTAGGGATCTCATATTTGAACCATTTGGGATTGAAACCCTAGGTACATGGGATCTGGTTGCGCACAAACTTTTCAGAGAAATCTCCAAAAAACTCATTGAGGCCACCCGAGACCCCAGAGCCAGCACCTACCTGGCCCAGAGAATAAGCATCGCAATCCAGCGAGGAAACTCTTTGAGTCTTCTAGGTACTCTGCCTGGTGGGGACGGCCTGGGAGATTTCTTTGTTTTGTAGCATTTTAAGTTTGGAAGTGGTTATTATTTTTTTTAGTACTTACCTACTTTTATAGTTTGTAAATATTTTAAATAGATTTTAGTTAATTTTAGCTTTTAACATTTTACAGAGACGAAACAATATATTACATCATCTGACACTTACCAGTAAATTGGTTTAGAAAAGAGACAAAAATAATATAGATTTCAAAAAGAATAAAAATCCAAATACCCAGTAGTATACTGCTTAAGCCCCGATTTCACCAAACTTTTTTAAACGCGTTCATCGCTAAACTCGGATTTCATCTCTCTCTTGTTTCATGTTTATTCAATGTTCAAACGGTACAGACATGAGACAGCTGCTTAAACCGGAGCTCAGGCTGCTCAGCGTTAGACGTTGATTCTATACGTTGGTGAAATGGGGGCATAAGTCTCAAGGGCCTTATTATGTATTAATTTTACTAGATGTTGCTACCGATTTCGTGCACGCAAAAGGACTCGCAGGAAACGTACATTTTGCCGCGATAAATGTAAGGCTACATTTATCGCGGCAAAATGTACGTTTTGTGTACGTACGTTCCGTGGTCTACTCTATTTCTGCACAATTTTATCAAAAAAGTTTCAGTAGTTCCGGAGCCTAACAAACAAACAAACAAACTTTTCCTCTTTATAAATATAAGTATAGATATAAGTATAGATAAATTTAGAAGTTTAGATAGAAGATCAGTTTAAAAACTGCCGACACGATATCGTATGAAAATTGATAACAAAATTAGCCGCCTATTCGTATAAATGTTAATACTCGTTCTCATTAATTCTTAAATAATAAAAAGTAAAAATCTGAGGTAGGCCTCAGATGGACCGTTTTTTAACTTATTATTATTATACCTATCTACGAGTATCTACGTATAATTTAAAACTTGAAAGGTAAAATTTCAGTACAACTGTTAACAATTTATAAAGCCTTTTGTACAATATTCATTTTTAAACGAATTCGCCCGTGAGAGGCGTTTGGAATTTCAAATTTGCAAAAATTGATCCTTCCGGCCAATCCATGAGCGCGAAAAGAAAATAAAAAGCGCGAAACGGAAAGCTCTCGGAAATAGCTGACTATTGGAAGGCCCGTAATTATCCACCCCGAAGAGGCAAGAAGGGAAGGAATAAATTGCTCGAATAAGAATTAATGAGAACAAGTATTAATATTTATACGAATACGCGGCTAATATTGTTATCAATTTTCGTACGTTATCGTTACGGCAGTATTTAAACTGTTTTTTAAGTGTAACCTCTTTAGCGTTGTAGAGAGTTAAATATTAAGGTCGCGTCACGTCACGACATGCGTCACGACGCGATTTTGGATATAACACCATCGATATAACGCCATCAGTCGGTAGCAACTTATATTTATTACATAACGACTTAACTTTCTAAAGTATGGTTCAATACCCCGATGGCCATAGGTGTACACATTTTAATTTTTCTATTCTTTTTTGAAGTTGATATACTTGTTATAATGACAATAATTTTCGATCTTTAACAAAAGACATACAGATTAAGTCTTGTTTTTCATTAGGTCTGCCCGAATAGGTACTAGGCATTTACAAGTAGCTAGAGCAAGGTTTCCCTTTACTACGATACCAAACTTATATATTTCTCAAAAATCCCTCATTCTATTTTGTTACACTTACGAAAATTTATAAATTATTACTTGTACGCAAACTTCAGCAAAACTGCTAATAAATCTATCTAGATTATGTCCCCTAAGTCCTAAATCTATCATCAAGCTATCATAATGTTGGTAATTGTATAATTGAACAGGTGTGCACACTGTTGCGCGGTTAATAATATCTGTTTCTATACACAAATAGATATTTTGATAAGATACAACTCTTTTTACGCCAATTACTTCGCCTGTTGTGTTTAAATTTACTCTTTGTCATGTTACGAGTACTAGCGACTTTTTACACAACGATTTAGTTTTATGAATGTTTTTCAATTTCGTACCTTATAATATTTGATTATTCTTTATTTGTAATTGAAAACGTTGATAGTATTTTTATATAATAATTCACTTTTTTATTTTATTTTGATATTGCGATACCAATAAGCAAACTGCCACGAGTTTCCATGAAGATATCTGAGGTTTGGTCAGTTGGGGTCACGACTTATTGGAATTGATATCTGAAACGGCCAACCAATAAACTTCATGAGATTTATAAATGTTTCCAAACGAACTTGTGGTTACGGTTTTGTTTTTCGGCTAAGGGTCAATTTACACCGAAATGAAACGAATACGCGATGCGGCGCTGCATTTTAAGACAGCTATTCAAAGTTAAACTTTATTTATCACACAGAGTGCCCACAGCGCATGTGCAGTGTATGACTTATGTCATATGAAACGTGTATATTTGTGTAGGAATACAGTACAATTTTTATAGCTATCATAAAAATGTATTTTAAAATCGCGTCGCATATCGTGGCGGTGTGAAATGACCCTGCTAATAGCAAAAATAAACAATTTCTTTATTAGATGTATATGTAAGTATATAAGTATGTAATATAAGTATGTTTCTAAGATTGATTTTATATAGGTAGGAAATAGTTTCCTATTTCTTATACACTTAGGAAAAAATATCTCTCTTGTTTAATTTTGCAAAGAAAAGATACAACGGAATATTGTAACTTATTTTAATGTTCCGCTAAAGGAAGTTCTATCAAATGTAAATAAAATTCCGAATTCGTAATGAAGCTAAACCTGCACAGTGGTTGTCCTAATTAGAAGTTACAATAAACTCCGAGACGAAGTATCAAATCGAAATCAAATTAGCTTGTCTGTTTCAATGTTCTGAAAATTTTCGTTCCGGGACTCCCGAGGTTCACCGGGCGCGCGAGGTAGAGGGGCGCCATACGAGCGTTGTCTGTGCGTTGCGTTGACTGTGCGGTGACGCATCGAATTGAAATAAATCTGAACGAAATGCCATACGATGCGTTGAAATGACAAGAGGTAAAGAAGACAAGGCCGGGAAGGGGACTGCACTGAAATAACGGAGTGGCACCGCATTTGATATTAATTAGCATACCAAAGGTGAATTTATATGTATATCTCCGATTTCGGTGACGGTGGACGGTTTCATTGAAACCAGGCCAGCTACGCAGAAGTTATTTTATAGTGCCCAAGTGTGTGCGCAGTACAAAAGAGCACTCTCTCTTCCTTTACACTCGAAATCTAGAAGAGATGGATAAACGACACGACTGGCGAGAGGTCTGGCGCAGGTCCGACTTTCTACATGCCCATCCCATGTTTCATGTCACACAATCGGGTGATCAGTTTGCATTGTCCTCACCAAACTTGGAAATAACATATTATTTTGTTGAACCAACGCGGGAATCGAATCCACGACCTTTGAGACGAGAGCCAAGCTCTAAACCACTGAAAAAGACGGTCTAAATCACTCGAAGGTGACAATACACAGGAGATAGAGCTCGTGTGACATTTAATACGTTGAAATCATTGAGTTGCGACGACGCAGCTCAGTCGCAAGTCGCAACGCCCGTGTGACCAGTACTCCGGGGCGCGGGGTATCGCGGTATCCCCCGGGGTATTAACAATCAGTCCCGGTTTGTCCGCGCCCATTGATTGTGGGGATGCGCTGCGCATTTCGAATGAGGGGTCATGACTTTTTATGACTTCCCGTATTCGCAACTTTTTGGTATTTTTGTACACCTCGATAATTAATATGTTACTTTTTAATATTCGAGTAAGTAGCTTCAATCGGAACCGTTGATTAGTCCAAATATATATACAATATATATAACAAGAAAATGCACAACGAATTTGATCGTAATAACCGATAAACTGTGGAGATAGCATGTGAGCACAATATTAAAGTTTCTATAGCTAAGCAGGGAGTGAAACGACTGGTAGTTCCAACAGTCTCCTCAATTGTAATACAGCCGCTTCACAGTTACAATTATTTTACAAGATTACGAGTTACTTTTATTCGACATTTGGCGCGTCAAATTGCAGCGTTTGATCAGTCCTTTGTGCTCCTTAAGACTATTAGGACAACGAGATTATACGGACGTCGCGCGCGCAGCCGACCGGTAGATGCGATTAGGCCCCCGACGATTAGGGCCGCCCGCATAGGGGCCACACGTCCCCCTATTTAAATATCACCCCTTTTTATTGTACGCGTAAATATGCTCCTTGTAAAACAATAGATAGAGTGTTGTGACAGTGAGGATAAAACAGAATTCTTTAGAGATTATCATGTTAGATGAATCGAAAAAAAAATTGTGTCCAAATAATGACGCTTTAAATTTCTATTTTCTTCTTCAAAAGTTCTTCTTTATTATTATTTTTTTACGTTACTGTCAAAACATTATATTTATAATTTTATCTAATGTCGGGCTTCTGAACATTTTACATAAGCTCTACATAAACTCTATAGATTTAAACTGTTCCGAATCACAAAAGTGTCCTTTACTTCCTTTTAAATTCAAGGGTTATGTTATTTTCTTTTGAAGAAGAGGCTCCACTTTGCGTATTAATCTAATTTCAGACTACGTTATAATATTTTGCTATATAGAGCAAAGGACCTAAAGCTATACTATATAGCATGGCGTTTACATCACGCGATATTATCGCAAGCATTTATAGTATATAGCAAGTTCAGTATGGTTGTGTCGCTCGTTTCGCTTGCGGGACAGCCGGGGGTGAAGGAGGAGGAGGAGGGCGGCGCGCGATATAGCACAGCATGAACTCGGCGTATCACACTATTTTATAGCGTATAGTAAGCCAATAATATATAGTACAGTACAGTGTGAACGTGCACCATAACAATGTATGGTGCGCGATATTGTTGCACCATGAGCTACTGTACTGAATGCTATTATATTATAGCGTAGTCTGAAAGCCGATTTAGTCATATATTGAAGTTAGCAATAGAATATGACGTAGCAAATATTTCTTTGGGGTATTGCTTGATATAGGGGGCGTGTAATGATAATATAATTAAGTGTCAAACAGTGTCCTCCAGGGACTTGTTAGCGGCGTACAGTTGTCGCTGTTATTGTTTAATACCCTCTCTCGAGGGAGGAGGGGTACTATACAAAACAAATATTTATAGCTTATTGATGTTTGGTAGTGCCAATAGTTTTGAACTTATATAGCCTGACCGATAGTTTAACTAATTACTCTTAAGCGTTATTTTCAAACAAAATGCCCTGTTTTATTTTTGTAGAGTAAAATCTTCTTAATAATCTAGGTGTCGTTGAAATAACCATACCAAGAGCATGTCAGTGCATGTCTAAGGATACCTTAGCTATCATTTAGCTATTTCTTTTAATTACTGAAAAAGTTATTTCCCAATTTCGCACAAAATGATTTTCTGCAAACGGTTTTAGCATGACTTATCAGCATGGAAACTTACAAGTTTCTGTATATTATTATAGTTTATAAATGACCCCGAATTTGGAGGCCGATCACTCGAAAATGGTTGACTTTGTATAAAAGTCATGTATAAAACCTTGACTTTATTTAAAAAAACCTATTCGACGATACTAAAATATTTTATATCCCCACTTGGAATATTTATTATGATGCCAAAACCGAAACACAATATATAATATAACTATACTAAATTTCAGCCATTATTATTATAATAGGTCTTTACCTATGAAATTGCCGTTCTGCAGTACTGGTCATTTCAAATCTAAATAATTTTGTTGGCTAAGAATTCTAATTTCAAATTAATTTTATTTTGAAAACATGGAATTCTTTTTCCAAAAGTAGTCATTTGTTTATTGATAAGTGTTACATTTTCATCGCAATTCAATTTTTTTTCGTCATCATGGATACGTTAAAAATTTGAGTAATTATGGAATATGAGTACCGTCGTGGCAGCAACGCGGCACTAGCGGCACGCAACATCAACGACGTTTCAAAGCTAACACTACAAACCAATGCACCACCTGTTATTGGTTTGCTCGCTAAAAAATGAACCTCGCGGTCGTCCAAAGACTTTGGTCGACAATGACGAATTAAAGGCGATTGTGGAAGCTGATGATACACAATCTACGGCTGAATTAGCAGCAGCTTTCGACGTTAGCGTCAAAACAATATTGGTCCATTTGCGTCAAATTGGCAAGGTAAAAAAGCTTGACAAATGGGTGCCCCATGAACTCAATGATCGCCAGCGCGAAGTACGCGTCGAAACGTGCCTTGCACTGCTCAACAGACACACAAATAAAGGAATTTTGAACTGCATTGCTACCTGCGATGAAAAATGGATTCTGTTTGATAACCGCAAGCGCTCAGCAAGTTGGTTGGATCCTGGTTCAGCACCTAAACAATGCCCTAAACGAAAACTTACCCCTAGAAAAGTGATGGTCACTGTTTGGTGGTCTAGCGCTGGTGTGATTCATCACAGCTTCTTACCAAACGGGGTGAACATTACTGCTGATGTGTACTGTGAAGAACTGAACACAATGATGGAGAAGCTGGCACATCTGCAACCAGCATTGGTCTATCGCTCGTCTCCGCTGCTAATGCACGACAACTGCACAGCAGACGGTCTCCAAGTTGCAAGAACTGGGGTCGGAAGCTCTCCGTCATCCGCCCTACTCACCAGACCTTGCGCCTACAGACTACTACTTTTTCCAGAATTTGGATAACTTCTTGGCGGGAAAAAAATTCAATACCCGAGAGGCAGTACAAAATGCCTTTGAAGAATTTGTTGCCTCCCGTCCAGCTGATTTCTTTAAGAAGGGCATCAATAAACTGCCACTGCGTTGGCAAAGATCCATTGATTGCATGGGTGATTACTTCGATTAATACAAATAAAAAATACATGAAAAAAATTAGTTTAAATTTTTTCATACAAAACGGCAATTTCATAGGTAAGACCTAAATTCATAATAACAGAAGCTAGAAGGGCGGACAGGCTGACAGTTAGACATACGGATTACGGATGGACAGTGCGAAACTATAAAGGATCCTTGAGTACTATGGAACCCTAAAAAGAGCGAGATAATTAAGATAATTTATCTAATAATTATCTCTCTTTATCCTGTCCAAATGCCTAAATGGGAAAATTTTGAAGTGCTTGAATTCTAAATTCTAAAATAAGTTATTACAACTTTAAGAATAGTACGGATTAGGTATGTTTATTATAATTTCAATTAATATTTGAGTAATTAAAAAGATACGTCCCCTTACTAATAAAAATATTTACACAACGGATAACTTAAACAACGTTGCTGTCTTTGTCTGTCAAGTGTATTTTCCAACGCATCAGACAAAGACAGTAACGTTGTTTAAGTTATCCGTTGTGTATTTTATTTTTTATTAGTAAGGGGGATAATCTTTAAACATAGTAATACAAATAATGTTAATATTTTAAACACAGCTAAGAGGGAAACTTGTATATACTCATAACTAAGTTTCTATAAACAGCATATTAAGTAATTTCCCTGAAATTATTATAATGAGAACATTACAATACATTATAATAGGTATCATTTATATTAGATTTAAATTACCTTTTTCCCAGTAGGCTGACTACATGCCACATAAGTGACCTTCAAGTTCTATGGGTCAATTATTTTTAACAAGCGGTCCCAATTTTAAACAAGACCACTAGATCTAGACTCGACCATAGGTAATTAGTTGAATTTATAAGTTTAAATTATAACGTTTTTTTTTTCAACTTAAACAAAACACGAAATAAAAATGTACATGTCGTCTATTGAATGTGAAAGACATATTGACAAACGCTCGACAAATGTATGTCAACTTGTGGCAAAAACTATGGGCAAAATTGTATCAGGCATGATAGTAGAGTAATCAGAGGTAATGTGTGTAACCTCTCAGCCATACAACTGTGCCAAATTTCATACTCCACCGTAGCTTTTTTTTACACATATATACGGAAACGGAATAAATAGTTTCAGTTCACATCTTAATATATTATAATATGATGATGATAATTTCTACAGTAAAATATAAATTCTATTTTTAAATAAACTTTTTACAGCACTTCGATATAAAGTTAAGTAGGATCTGAGCTTAATAAGGATATTCAAAGTATTCGATTGTGATTATGTGTTGTTAACATAATATTGAACATGCATATCAATTCCCAACTCTATTACTCGACGATAGAGCTGCGAATCGAAAATTATAAAAATTAGGGCCCACTATTAATAAGCAGTGAGGTGAAAAGACGCGTGTCAATAAATCGTTCTCACGCAATTCGTTCACTCATCCTTCAAGAGTGACCGAATGAATGGGTGAAGAATAATGATATAATGCGGAAATTACGGGGCACTCGAGCCTGATAATTGTTCACTGCTTTGATCATCAGAAATTGCGGCCTTTGAGTTTGTTAGGCGAATTTACTTTGAGTCAACAAATTCAGTCAGGGGTTATTGAATTTTGTTATTTTGTGTAAATCAAAGCTATGTATATTATTTGTACAACTGTTATAGCTCTAAGGACACCTAATATCTGGGATAGAGAGGTGGCCTAACATCGGCTAATGGTGGATCTGTTGTGAATGTGATCTGTTGTAAATGATCTGTTTCACAATCGCATAATAAGTGACAAAAGGCGATTGTAAAATAGGTCCTAAGTGTAAGCCATACTATTTTACTCATGAGTCATGACTCATGAGTGTCATGACACTGTGGGGAAAAAAATAATTAATTAATAATTATTATAATGTATATGTATATTGAATGATAGCCATATTATACCATACAGTCTATCGTCCAAACGACTTGATCGGTTACCGTTACTGACCGTGTATGGGGGTGGATTGGCACGACGCGACGATATTTACTGTCAATATGGAATTGATACTTTATGGACGATAGACGTTATGGTGTATGGCTAATATACATAATATATTACTACGCCCTCGTAAATACAGCATCCCACGGGAACACTGAATTTTTTCGTAATAAAAAGGAGCCTATGTGTTAATTCCGAGCTTATTCAACCTTTTTCCATATCGAATTTCATCGAAATCTGTTTAGTAGTATTTGCGTGAAAGATTAACAAACATCCATTCATCCTCACAAACTTTCACATTCATAATAGTAGTAGGATTAGACGCATTTATAGAGACTTATTATTTATCTTTTTATATGACATCCTTGTCCTCTAACCAAAATTTATAGAAACATTTTATTTACTACTTGTTTGAAGATCTAATTTTTGGTAAGTACAAAGATATATGATTGGTCTATACGTAAATCGGCTTTTCCTAAGTTTACCTGATATTATGTCTTTACGTTTAACTGAAACATAATATCGGATACAATCCAAACATTGATTTCGTATCTCGCATTCGTCTCACGTCGTTCGTTCTGATACTGAAATAAACAGTAAGAAAAACGTTTTAGGGGGGCGAACCCGCTCGGGGGGTTATTGGATTACCTGCCCTCTCGCAGGGGGGGGGGGTCACCCCTCGGGCTGCAAACAGTTCGTTACGAAGACGTATAACGAAGTCTCGCAACTTGAGGAGGTACGTCGCTTTCACCAATATTTGCACGGTATACACTCTGATTTTAACACCTGAATAATTTATTTCGTTGTGTTTTATGAAGTTTATACCTAAATTAAAAAAACATGACGTGTACAAAGTACACGGGACAGAAGTGAAACTTCATTCAACGTTTAAAATACAAAAATACTCTCATCGAGGTATCACTTTAAAAAAATTGTATCATCTAGCGCAATCTGTGTCTTGTGACGTATTTTAGAAAGTTACGATGTTATATAAGAACTAAGAAGTATAAGTAGCTTTCGACGGATCCAAAATTTCGTGACGTGACGCGATATTTAAATTTCAGTCTCAACACCGCTAAAGCGCTTCAAAAATATAGTTTCGTTGTTAGAAAAATCGGGAAATATTTTTAATTTAATTCAAAATACTTTAATTAGACTCAGTAGAGTGAGATATGAGTGTTGAATACAGACTTTCAACAAGTAAGTCATGAGCATGTTGGTGACGCGAAATCATAAGATATTCCCTTTACCAAATAGTGCCCAACACTGATACAGTTTTCAATTCAAAAAATCAGGTAAGTACTGGCGGAAATATTGAACAATATTCATAGCAACAAAAATATGAATCGATAGGGTGGGGTGTGGGGTGAGGCTAGCTGAATAAATTTAAATAACAAGCGTCGTAATGAGCGCTCATCGGCCCACGATAATGAGTGCGGCTTGGACGCATTGTCGATTGGCGAAACCAAAATTGCAAACGAAAAATCATGTGATCGTACTGGTACGAACACGATCATAGTAACTTTCAGGAATCGTCGTTTTTAAAGTTCCGTTTAAGGAACGCTTTTAGTTTCACTCTACGTCCTCTGTCTCCGTCGTCACTCTGTATGTCTGTCTGTCTGTCCGCCCTACTCCAAAAATCTGTTTATCATATCATGACGATTAATTTATAAATCCATTAAAAGTAAAATGAAAGTGCTAGTTAATTACGGGGTTTGGGGTTCCGCTTGAAGCAAACTCTCTGGGGTGTGGGAACTGCTCCTAATTCGGAATCTGGTAGCTACCGGATGCTTGACATCCCACCAGTCAACAGATTATAAAAATAAAAAAAAATAGGAGGGTAATCATGAAAATCTCAAAGAAACTTCTATATTCAAATAAGTTCAAATGATCGGGATCCGCTTCATGGATATTGACTACCACCACAGATTAAAGAAAGAAAAACAGATAAACAGCTACACATTAGTTAACTTTCGATTTGATTTCACTACTACAAGCATACGGTATGTCTACAATTGTGTGGAAAATTTGTGGGCCGTTGAGGGGTTGTCAAATTTTTAAAAGGATTGATTCGGATCGTTCTTTAAAAGCTGTTTCTACCTACGTATGTAAGTGTATATAATATATTTCCTACTCTGTGCTACATTTTCATGCCAGAATTTTTGAGAGTGTCTGATGATTTATATAAAATAGGGTTACTTATTACACTTCTTAACAATGATCGGCCCAGCACCGCCTACGTTATTCGAGAACGCTAGAACTTTACTATACATTTCACCTGAAGCAAACACATAACTCAGCTTCGATATTTCCAACGCAGGAAGCTTGTCCGAAATAATTGCAGAAGTGAAGTGTGCGAGTGAGAGAGCTTATAAGGCTGTTTACACGCGCAGCGATTTATTCTGCGGCTATAAATAAGGCGGGCGCAGACAGGTATATGGAATCCTGTATTTATGGCGTTTAGCGAGTGTACCGATAGCAACATAAGTCACTAGATGAAAATAAACTGTACTGCCACCTACTATGCGGAATAATTATATTGCCCTTCTGTAACATTATCAGAGTTTATGAATTCGTTCCGAGTGTTTTATTTATTTTATTTTCACCAATATGCACGTAGGTATGATGATAAATAATCCAAAACTTATTTTTGTAAATCCTAAAAAAATAATGAAGGTATAAAGAATTTAAATTAGCAATAAGACAGAGAGCGATATATCGATATGTGATATCATTATATATACACCAACCGCTTCTGACATACATCTATATAATCTATATATTTATAAGAAAATCGTGTTAGTTACACTATTTATAACTCAAAAACGGCTGTACCGATTTGGCTGAAAATTGGTGGGGAGGTAGCAAAACCAGCAGACTCGGCGGGGCACTTAATCTGACGTGTCAGATTAAGTGCCCCGCCGAGTCTGTCTGTCTGTATGTTCGCGATAATCTCAAAAACTTCTGAAAGGATTTTCATGGCGTTCATCATTCATTTACCGACAGAGTGGTTCCTTAGGAAGGTTTAGGTCGATAATAATTTGTTAAGGTTTTGTGGAAATTGTTTGATTTAGGACGATAATTGTTGAAGGTGTCGGAAAAAATCAAGCCGTCTGGGAACTTTTATCGAAAACGCTGCCCAACCTAACCCGTTGGAGATAAATAACAAAACACTGTACCTATGGTGGGATTGTTTTTCTTTTAAAGGTCAAAGGTTTAAAGGACAAAAAAGTATTCGATTGTTACGCTTTCACGCAAAAAATACTGAACGGATTTCGATTTCGGTATTGTAGTAATTTAGACTCTGGATTAAAACATAGGCTACTTTTTATCCCCGAAAAAGTAGTGTTCCCGAGGGATACTATACTTACGCGGGCGGAGCCGCGAGCAACAGCTAGTACTATATAAAAGAAAGTTGTGTTAGTTACACTATATATAACTCAAAAACAGCTAAACTGATTTGCCTGAAAATTGGAGAGGAGGTAGCTTAATACCAGGAGACGGACATAGGATACTTCTTATCCCTTTCCCGAGGGACGTGACATAAAACATGTATATAAATTGGATTACAATTCCAATGTCTCGCTAAAACTCGAGAACGGCTGCGACGAATGGCTAATTTTGCTCTTGAAGTAATTGTGGAAGTTTAGGGAAGGTTTAAACGGTGTGAATTTTGGAAAAAGTGTAGGTTTTAGGAGTAGGTAGGTGGGTAGTGGATGGTAGGTGTAGGACTAGGACGTAGGTTGCATTGTAGGTGTAGTTATTTATTCATTGTTGTGCTCCTTGGGCTAGTGGGTAGACCGTTTGATTCACACTCTAGAGACTGCAGGTTCGATTCCCAGGTTGTGGCGTGTACAAATGAGACTTTTTCAGATCTCAACTACATTATATGGACGCTCTAACGGTGAAGGAATATATCGTGAGGAAACCCGCACATGGTTGGCCCCAGACGTATTCACCGGTCGTTCCCCTGAACTAACTGTGTTGTGAGAATGCCGTATTTGCTTGGGCAACCAACGACAATTTAAGAACCAACTGTCCCAGGCACTACAGTATTTCAAGAGTGGTTGCTTCGCACGGAGAATACAGAGTGCTAAGTGTGGGTTTTTCTTTTCGCATTCGATCGTGAGCGCGTTTGGCGTTTGGCGAGGAATTTGTATGTGATTTGACCTAGTTGTTGCGTTTTCAACTAGGTGGCGCTGTACAAATCTCATACAAATCGAATCGAATGCGAAAAGAAAAACTCACACTTAGCACTCTGTATAAATCATCCAATAACGGATGGGGAATAAAAGGCCAAAGTTGTTTTATTTATTTATTTATTCCAGTTCATTCCATTCAAGACAGAACAACGTGTGTCGGGACAGCTAGTTTGTCATAAGCAATGTATGATGAGAATGGTATAAGAGAGATAAGGTCATGCTAACTCGCGTAATTAGTTTGAGGAAATTAAAGCTTCAAAACACACATTTTTTTCTTTTTGGGTTTTGTACCCAGGGGTAAGGACCCTTTACCGTCCGCCTGTCTGTATTCCTTCTGTCTGTCACCAGACTGTATCTTATGAACCGTGATAGATAGATAAAATTTACCTTTTAGCAGTCAGGAAATAAATCATAGCACTCAGTACTCTATTAGTCGAATCACACTCATAATTTCATCACAAGTAAAAATTATTGTTTTTCAAGGCTAACAGCTTTTCTCTCGCTTTCTTGAAATTTGTGATAGCGCGGCTGTAGAGTTAAAAAATGGAAAAGATGGAAAAGTTTCCGTTTTTTTTATCATATTAGAAAATCGTACTAAGCATTGTGTTTTTAGAGTTCCGTAATACACAAGGAACCCTTCTAGTTTCGTTCTGTCCATCCGTCCGTCTGACCGTCTGTCTGTCTGTCTGTCCACGGCTCTAGCGTCTGTAATTATGAATATAAATAGATGAAATTTGGTATATGTAAAGACTGTGTATAGATCTCAATTTTGGCATCATAAAATAAAAATAATTTTACATTTTAGGGGTGGCTCTCTATACTTGTGAACTGGAGATGAAAAATATTTTTTCATTCTCCCCCATCGTGTGGGGTATCGTTGAATAGGTTTTTAAAATAAAGGCAAGGTTTCATACATTACTTTGTTTAAAAAGTCGACCATTTTCGGCCTCCAAAGTGGTTTGTAAGTTGGTCCCCGAGCATTTCCAAATTATAGGAGATGGAAACTTGTAAATTTCCATGCTGATAGATCATGCTAAAAACTCTTAAGGAAAATTATTTTGAACGAAATCGAACAGTAACTTTTAAAGCAATTTGAAAAAAAAATATTCCGCGATGATAGTTGCGGAACCCTCCTTAGACATGTCCCGACATGCTCTTGGCTAGGTTATTTTTTACAAACGGAGATTGAAAATCTGATGTGTATGTGTATGCTATCCGTCCACCGACAGTTTCGGTTTTCGATGTTTTTTCGCGCGGCAGCTCCGTAACCCATTCAAAATCGTCATTGTAATGCTTAGATATTTAGTGCATATTCAGCAAATAAATTATATGAATAATGAAAGGGAGTTCATCCATCCACGCCCGCCATATAAGTTATGGTCTCGCGCCTATTAGACCTTTTTCTCGTAATCAATATTTGATTTAGTACTCGCAGACTTATTAAAGAGATTTTGTGACGTCTCTGTGTTGTGATTGAAAATGTTTGTTGGCCAGTAGATATCGACACCGTTGATTAACGCCGATAATATTAGGTCCTTACATATGAAATTGGCGTTTTGTCGTACTGGCCACTTTGATCTCAAATATATCTTGTTTGATTAGGAATTCCAATTTCAAATTTATACCGCTATTTACTCATACAATGAATAACCGTAATAAAAACCGATCGAAAACCCCGTGGACGGCCGGACACCAAAGTTGATAATGAAGAATTGAAGGCGGATCCATCGCAAACCACGTCCGAGTTAGTTGCAGGCTGCGCTGTTAGTGATAAAACTGTTTTAATCCACTTGAAGCAAATTGGGAAGGTTAAAAAGCTTGAAAGGTGGGTACCTCATGAATTGAGTGCAGCAAACCGACAAACGCGCGTTGACTGCTGCGTTATATTAATCAACCGACTCAATAATTAAGAGATTTTATATCTATCATTACCTGTGATGAATAGTGAATCCTGTACGATAATCGAAAATGAACCCTGGAGAACCAGCCAAAGCCTGCCCCAAGCAAAAATAGACTCAAATAAGTTACTTGTGAGCGTTTGGTGGACTAGTGCCGGTGTCGTTCACTACAGCTTTCTTAAATCTGGCCAGACGATTACGGCAGCTAGCTGCTAAACAGCCAAAGTTGGTCATTCGCTGCTGCTTCAGGACATCGCTAGACCACACACTGCACAACGGACGGCTACCAAATTAGAGGAGCTTCAATTGGAATGTCTAAGACACCCACCGTGCTCCAACAGATTACCATTTTTTTCGAAATTTGGATATCTTCTTGCGAGGGAAAAATTTCAACTCCGATGGGGCAGTCCAAAGCGCCTTCAAAGATTTTATTGATTCCTATCCGAATGGTTTTTTTAGTAAAGGAATCAATGAACTACCTATGAGATGGCAAAAGTGCATAGATAGCAATGGTATATACTTTGATTAAATAAATATATTATGTTTAAAAAAAATGGACTTCATGTTCCTCCTTTACAAAACGCCAATTTCATATGTAATTTTATTATTATATAGTAATTTCAAACCTAATATTAATTATGGTAACTTGGTTTGATATGATCGCTTTTAAGTTGATTTGGTTTTTGTAATGTTTCATAATAGCCCAGTAATTTAAGGCATTTTAAACCCCATACCTTTATTACGGGATTGTAATGAAGATGTGAAATTTCGACATTGATATCGTGCCGGCTAAAAAAGTTATAAAGGTCAAATGGTCACGGGACCAGGATCACGGAACAACTTTTTGTTCCTTCGGCGGGATTCGAACCCGCGACTCCCGGCTTGAGGACCAACATGCTCAACCACTGAGCCACAGAGGTCGTCAAATAAATTATGTTGTTACTGACTTTTAGAACTACTCTTTATAGCAGATAAATCACATATCCATACAAACAATTTTGGGAAAACCATGAAAAAATCCAATATTCGTATTTGAAACATTTATTATTCAATGCAGGCACTGCTTATCGACGCTTTGAATCAGAAATGTATCTCGGCAACTCTGTTATACCAGGGTAAGTAATAATAATATGGTAAGGGTACTTCAAAAAAAGTAGAAATCACTATAGGTGTCCCTATAAATTTCGAGGTGGCAACAGGACTTCTAATGGACTCCATCACCCGGTATACTATTTAGTAACAACGGAACCAACTTAGAAGTAAACTCTTTAGAATAACAAAAGAATTATCAAAATCGGACTACTCTATATAAAGTTAAGCGTGGTCATACATAAAAAAAATAGTTGACTTGAGAACCTGAAAAAACGGAGGGCTTTTTTCGTCGGTTAAAAAGCGGGCGTGAGTATTGTGGTTAACATTGAACGCTTAAATATTTGGAACAGAAAACTATTTATTATCTACCTACAGAGTACAGGGGGTCTAAAAAGACCACTGTAGGTGTTTCGTATTATGTTTCATATGGCTACATGATTCATCTGATTACATCATATTAGAAAACATCAATTTTGACAGTTTTCAATAGAAATGCGTACAGAATATGTGTTGAAAAAATATATGAATCATAAATATGAAACACCTAAAGTGGCATGAAACACCTAAAGACCCCCAGGTACATTAAAATGTCTTGAATAGCTTTTTAAGCCAGTAACTTTATAAATAATATATTAAAATTGTCTAATAATAGAGCCACAGTGATTTACGCCATACAAAGGAGATAAAAACCGTAAGTGTGGTTTCGCCAGTGATAAAAAGCTTAGAAGTTTTCCATAATGCTAACAAGGAATATGGAATTTAATGGAAATAAGAACGTACGTAATTATAAAGTAAATTTTGCCGACCTTTACTTCTATTCGTTGTACCGGTGCTTTATAGGAACATAATTCAACCTTGACATGAAAAAACTAACAATCCGAGTGGCGAGCAAAATCTGGGCCTTTAGTTAAGACGCATTCGATAATTTCGACGGCGAAGTGCGAAAATAAAATGTATGGGATTTGAAATAAGATATCGCAAGCGATATGTCGCTTAGCGATCACTTATGTCAAATCCCATACATTTTTGATTTCGAACTTCACCGTCGAAATTATCGAATGCATCTTGACTAAAGGCCCTGGTCTATTGGTGACGAAGAGTAACGTCAACGTGCGTGCACGACGGCTGTTTCCGTTCTGTATTGTATTAGCGCAGAGTTCTATTTTCAATACATTGAATTTTCCCGGGCCCCCTGGATTCCAGGTCACATAGTCCCAGCCTTACAACAAGTGCTATTTAAACTGGAGTAATAGATTGTAGTTAGCCACTGAAAGATATAAACGATATAACGATATATAATAAGTAGGCTACAGCTTTCTCGTTCACAGTAGACTATCACTGTGAAATATATTCACTGACACTCGCTTAATAGTATCATTATGTCACCATTATTGTGACTGAACGTACTCTGCTCACTTGCTTTATTAAAAGTACCTGGGTAACCGAGCTTTCCACGGAGTTCTGATAAATTAAAAAAACATTTATCTGACTGGGATTCGCATTCGAACCCACCAACCACATTCCGAATTTCCGAAAAAAGTAAAAAAAAAATACGCATACCAAACTGCCAATCGGACTGACATAGATTCGAAATTCGTTGATATATTGTGGCTTAACGAAAGAAAAACATATACAGCTAAAAATGCGCAGTCTCTTAGGGGATAACCTATCTAGATAGATTTTTCTCCCCCAAAAACTCTTGCGTACTAAAATTAATGGTAATACTCGTAGCCGTTTTGGTTAAACCGATATAAATATAATATATTATATTTATGTCTATATATTATATATATATATATATATATATATATATATATATATATATATATATATATATATATATATATATATATATATAATATATAATATAATATATTATAAGATTAAACGAAAAAGGTCTTATAAATACTTATAATACATAAATCTAAAATATAGGATTACATTTAATAATCGCAATGTAGGTACGAGGTACAGTGTAAATAACTGGAGGAATATGAAAGCAATGCAGGTTATAATACCAATAAATTTACAATAGAGATCAATGATTCGATGAGCCATCCCACAGTAGGCTAAATTTCACCTCGTATGAATGTCACGTTCCAGGTACACTGAAACACAGTATGTCCATTTCTTTGCAATTTAGAGCAGCGAATGTAGAGCTCTAATTACATATTAATTACACATGAGTTTTCCATATAAATTCCCGACTACGGTGAAGCCAAAAGGAAGGGTAATGATTTTAGCAGTCTATATATGTATGTATGTTTGCTCCACCGCCGCGTAGCACCTAAACTACTGATCCGATGTTGGACAATAGATTCGTAATAATGGCCCGGGTGAAATAGGCTACATAATTTACGTAGTCGGGTTATAGTATTTTATAAAAAATGTAGTTATTAAAGTAATTTTCAAGTAGTTCTAGGAACATGAAGTACATATCATTGCAGAATTGTAGTATTTTTTGACGTGATAACGTGTTATAAATCGATGAACGCTGGTTGCATGCACGAATAATTGCCACGTTCCGCCTGAGCCGAGCGTGCAAGCGAGAGCGCGGAACAAGCGATAGAGAGGCACGAATGGCCTAAGCATTTGGCTTGTGATGACATTATCCATTATAAAATTATCGTCCGTAAACCGACTTAACAGACAGCCATATTTAGGGTTCCGTAATACTCAAGGAACCCTTATAGTTTCGCTCTGTCCGTCCGTCTGTCTGTCGGTCTGTCTGTCTGTCTGCCTATCTGTCTGCCTGTCCGCGCTCCTAGCTTCTGTAAATAAGTAAGACAGTTCATTCCAGAGTTTTACTGTGCACGGCAGAAAGGTCCGGGTAAAGCGCACGGAGGAGGACTGCCACTCCTTAAGGTGATGAGGATGATTGATAGTTTTACCGCGTGGAATGGTGGCGGAAAGTTGCAGCAGGTGTAAGTCCGCACAATTCCTTGGAGCACTCCCCGTGACATAACCGATAGAGGATGCAGAGCGAGGTTGCGTCTATATGTAGTGCCAAAGGGTTAGGCCGATTTCAAACTCTTTGAAAGTCGACAATTCGAGTCGTCCTTCATTGTATGCGATCCAGAGGATACTTTCTACTTTGATGCCCCTGCCCAGAGATGTGGATAGTATTCCATGTGAGACCAACTCTGCATCTTATAGAGACACCAGCTTCTCCCTCTGTATTCAGGTCCAGCGCCTACACAGACGCTTTTTGGCTAACTTGTCCTTATCCTCTAAATGCGATCGGAACTGGACCTCACTTGAAATGTCAATACCAAATATTTCATGAACGACAATAATATCTATGGTCGCTTCACACCAGGTCGATCTGGACAACGGAAAGTATATTTAATACTTTTATACTGTACATATTGTATTAAAGATTTTTTAAATTTTTTAAACATAACATCCACATCCATGATCCAGGAACATAGAAATCTCTTTGTATTATCTGCGGGATTCGAACCCGTGGCTTCCGGCTTAAGCACCGACGCGCTTACTACTGAGCCACAGAGACCATCGCAGTGCAAGATAGAATGATATAATTGTCTACGTCATAGTACACCCCCGAGCTACGCAGTGATCAAAACGCCAATTCCTTTACAATGTAGAGCAAATGAGCATGTGGAGTTCTAGTTACATATTATTAGGGTCAATTTACACTGGAACGAAACGATACGCGACGTGGTACTGCATTTTAAATATAGCTATTATTGAATTTTTAACTTTATTCATTACAAAGGTACACGTCTCATTGTAAGAGTTCGAATTTCAAGTTGCACCGTTATTCACAGCGCATGTGCAGTGTATATAGCATAGTGTACTGATGATGACATCAGTCATACACTGCACATGCGCTGCCTATGAATGAAACGTGTACCTTTTTGTCTAGTGAATAAAGTTTAATTTTGAATAGCTATCTAAAATTTTCAGCGCCGCCTCACGTCGCGTGTCAGCGCGGTATGAACTGACCTTTAATTCTAGAGTTTTCCATGTAATTTTCCGAGTGCAATGATTGCGTATTGTCCCTGTCACAACACGTAACATATCTGCAGCACAAGCGACGCAATCAAGTAATAAATTCAGTTAAACATCACTGGGAGGGCGGCCCTATTTATCGAATTAGGCCCGGCCCGTGTAATCACTGCTCGCTGTCATTTGTACGGTACACCGCTTGATGAATTTTGATGCTTGATATTTTATCCGTATAAAAAGGAGGCGGTTATACATTCGGCTGTATATATATATATTTGTATGTTCAACGATATATGCGCCGTCTGTGGACCGATTTTAAAAATATATTTTTGATATAAAGGGTATAATTTCAAGTTGGTCCCGTTTTCACCAAAGTGTTGACCTGATGATGGGATCCATGAGGAATCGAGGGAACTCCTCGAAATTTATATAGACACATATGGTAATTTCAACTTTTTCTGAAGTACCCTGGATCCTGGATGAATAGTGCAGAACAAAACTCCTCCTCCTTATAGTTACATGTTTGGACATTTCGGCGTTGTTTAAAGAACTGCGAGCATATGCTAATTACGGTAATCATTATCATCAACACCATTATCACACCATTCATCACCACATTATGATGATATAATAGGTACTTTTCATAGTATTTTACACCGACAGGGATATCTTTGAATATAAGTTATTACTTTGCCGTATGTGAACCTATTTCAAAATTTGTTTTATTGTTGTGAAAGATGTCAAAATGATGTTGCAAAAGATTCGCAACAATATGGCCCGGGTAAGTAGTTGTTTCTACAAACAGATAAAATCATACATATTGATTTATCCATTTCATAGTATAGATATCACACTGGCCCACCCTTACAAAAATAAATGTATAATACAAAATATAACGACCCAGCCTCGCGCGAGTGAGAGCACAAGTCCCGTCCTCTCTCTCCCATATTAAATATTGGCAGCGATATAGATTCTAACCTACAATAATTTGGTCACGACCGGGGATGGTGCGGTCACTCGAGCGTGTAAAATTTCGACGATAGTATAGAAAGGAAATTTAAAGGTAAATCTAAACCATAAAACAGGTCGATATAACTATTATTAGGTCCTTACATATGAAATTGGCGTTTTGTCATACTGGCCACTTTGATCTCAAATATATCATTTTTGGATAGGAATTCCAATTTCAAATTTATACAGCTATTTACTCATGCATTTGTGTTTCGAAAACCGTAATTCATTAGTTTTCCTCTTTTTTGGTTTTTTCTTAGCGTCACTGTTTACAAAATGGAAAACTTGAAATATCGTATTATTTTCAGTGGCACCAGTGCTGCAGAAACGGCTCGAAGGATTAATGATGTGTATGGCGGCAGTGTCGCAAATGAAAACACAGTGCGTTTTTAGTTCCAACATTTTCGTTCTGGAAATTTCGTCCTGCAGAACAAGCCCCGTGGACGGCCGGAGACCAAAGTTGATAAAGAAGAATCGAAGGCTATTGTGGAAGCGGATCCATCGCAAACCATATCCGAGCTAGCTGCAGGCTGCGGTGTTAGTGATAAAACTGTTTTAATCCACTTAAAGCAAATTGGGAAGGTGAAGACGCTTGAAAGGTGGGCACCTCACGAATTGAGTGCAGCAAACCGACAAACGCGCGTCGACTGCTGCGTTACATTACTCAACCGGCACAATAATGAAGGGATTTTAAATCGAATCATTACCTGTGATTATAAGTGGATCCTGTACGATAATCGAAAACGATCATCGCAATGACTGAACCCTGGCGAACCAGCCAAAGCCTACCCCAAGCGAAAATTTACTCAAAAAAAGTTACTTATGAATGTTTGGTGGACTAGTGCCGGTGTCGTTCACTACAGCTTTCTTAAATCTGCCCAGACGATTACGGCAGATGTCTATTGCCAGCAGCTGCAAATCATGATGGAAAAGCCAGCTGCTAAAATACCGAGGTTGGTCATTCGCTCTAGACCACTGCTACTTCAGGACAACGCTAGACCACACACTGCACAACAGACGGCTACCAAATTAGAGGAGTTTCAATTGGAATCTCTAAGACATCCACCGTACTGCCCAGACCTTGCTCCAACAGATTACCATTTTTTCGAAATTTGGCTAACTTCTTGCAAGGGAAAAAATTCAACTCCGATGGGGCAGTCCAAAGCGCCTTCAACGATTTTATTGATTCCTGACCGAATGGTTTTTTTAGAAAAGGAATCAATGAACTACCTATGAGATGGCAAAAGTGCATAGATAGCAATGGTATTAATAATGGATAGTAATGGTACCTTGATTAAATAAATATATTATGTTTAAAAAAACGACTTTATGTTCCTTCTTTACAAAACGCCATTTGTAATGTAATGACTTTCATATGTAATGACCTAATATTAATACATTTTACATTACAAGAAACACGCACATTTGACCAAAGATTTCAAATCTCAAGATAGGCTATGAGGTACCTACGTTTGATAGAACAAATCTTCATACAAGAAAAAGTTACGCCATGTTGGTTTTCATCATACTTCAAATGCCAGCCGTCTTGTTTTCACCATACTTCAAATGTCAAAATGGCCCCAAAAATCTCAAAAGTGGCGCCATTTAACAGGAGACACTTTTTGCCTCAACATGCCTCGTCTATAATATATACGTCTATGCATTTGACACATAAAGCGACAAGATTAGGGATTACAGGTTTACATTGGTCCGAGACTGAAGCGGAGACGCACTACCGAACTAGCACTAAGCCATCGTAAAAAATTGTAGTTATAAACGATTGTACGACCGTCAAGTATCAAGACTATTCAGCCCAACTAGAGAGGGGTAAGTCGGTGACGCGTGCAACATAATGTATAATAATTGCAGGCCTCCTATGATTCCGTGGTACCCACAAAGATTTGAGGTAGATGTCGATTGTGCAAATATATGAGCCAAGATTTGTAAACTACCCTCTATTGTATGACTAGCTTATACCCGCGGCTTCGTCCGGGTAAACACAGTATGAAACGGAAACAGTGCTTTTTTTTCGGGATAAAACGTAGCCTGTTTTAATCCAGAACCTAAACTACAACTATACCAAAGTTCACCAAAATCCGTTCAGTAGTTTTTGCGTGAAAGAGTAACAAACATCCATCCGTACATCCATCCTCACAAACTTTCACATTTATAATAAGTAGTAGGATATACATAACACCGTCATTCAATACCAGCACTTCTTTATCGACCGTAGGCAGGTCGATAAAAACGTGCAGGTATTAAATACTACTGAATGTAGTATTCATACTTATTATCTACTGAAAACAAAATTTTCTATTACAGGTTTTGATTTATTTTTTAAAAGGTTTGAAAGAATAAAAGCGGTATGACTAAATTATATTTTCATACGATAACAATTATTACAAGGACATTCTTACCAATATATTCTAAAGTGTGGGTATGTTGTCAATTGGGAGGTTTAGGCTGAAGTCCACCACGGTACCCTACTCTGTTTTAATATTTTTGCTTTGTTCGCTAATTGGGAATACCACGGTTCGCATCCCGTCAGATAAATATTTTTGCGGATATTTTTATTTTTTTAAAGGACCATGCAAAAAATCGTCCCCACCCACCAACAGATTTCAAACCTATCGCAGTTAATACTTGCCACGCTGATTATTATTATTTAGTATGGTGTAATTGGAATTGATTTTTTATTGTTTTATATTAGCGACCCACTCCAGCTTCGCACGGCTGCGATTATACATAATATAAAGCTTCCTCTTGAATCACTCTATCCATTGCAGAAAACTGGATTAAAATCCGTTGCTTAGTTTAAAAGGTCTAAGCGAACAGGGAACTGAGCGACTTAATTTTATACCCTAACAGTTTTTTGCATGGTCCCTTACAACTCCGAACAAACTCGGTTAGTCAGGTTCTTTACTTAATACAGATTATGAAATTGTTTATTGTATTATACACATAGATACATGATCAACATATCAGGTCCTGCTGCCTGCATTTCAGTCCCTACTACAAACAGCGCTATGCGGGCCGGGCGCGACCAACGAACAAAAAATCTCTTCAACTCTACAGTGGATTTAGAGGGAGCTTTGAAGTTGCATAAATTATTAGCCTCGGGTATGTTTACGATAATGAAATAATAAATGTGAAGTATAGTTTATAAACTCAGTAAATTAGAACTAGAGATCGTCCGGTGGTCGAAATTCGACCATAATTCATATTTAAATTTTTTAGTTTCAATTTTTAGGGTTATTGTGCCTCTTAGATACGCAAATAAAATTTGCAACAAAATTTTGTCTATGATATTTACAGTGCCAGATTTACATATTTGCCGCCCATAGGCTTCACTGTTTGCCCTTCACGGATATCTTTGAACATTACTCTGCTGTTTATGGACGTATTTGCATAATTATTTTGTTGTTGTAAAGGGCATAATTCGAAATTGGTTCTTTACTCACTAAAGTTGAAACCTGATGATGGGATCCAGGAGTAATAGAGGGAACTCCTCGAAATTTATATGGACACAAAAAGTGATTTTGACTTTTGCTGAAGTAACACAAGCATATGCTACCAAAAAATAAGATTTTGCACCAATGTATACCCTGGATCCAAAAGCACTGAATAGAACTCCTCAATATTTAAAGATACGCGTTTGGAAATTTCGACATTGTTTAAAGAACTGCAAGCATATGCCACTATGTAACCTACAGTAATCATCATCATCACCTTATTTACAATACCTAATGGAAGCTTGGCGCGTATTCAATTATACATTTGATCGTTTATTTTAAACGTTCTTAAAATGTATTAATAATAATAATTTTACAACTATCACTAAAAAGGTAAAAATAATTATTTTTAATCGTAACTTTAAACCGACTTCCAAAGTAAAAATACACAAAAAAGTATGAAATAAATCTTATTTTCTAAATAATACCCCTTTTAAATTCGGCTATAATTTTAACTATTTCTCTACTCCATCTTCTTAATTTTGAACAAAAATATCGATTAAACTTCTTATGGGTACAAAATTACAAATTTCGAACACGATGTGTCCAAACTGACTTCACACTACTTATGTGCATGTGTGAACCAAATTCAAGGTAGTGTTGTGTTGCTGATATTTTCATTAATTTAATGTATTTCTAAGGATGATTTATAAATTAAAGCTTTTCGCACGCCTTCCTCAGCATAAACTTTAATTGTGCCAAATTTTACTCTCATCCGTACGCACAATTCTCGCAAAACTGTACTTGAAATTTTCGCTTCACGTATTAATATATAGATAATACGTGAATATAACAATACTATGTTGTTCTATTACTTCCATTAGGTAATATCCATCAATCAGCCCATATAAGCATTTATAATGACATAGAAATTAAAGTTCTAACAATTATAATTATTCCTATAAAAAACCTTAAACAAAAATCTGAGACGACAAAAAACTCCGATCATGATTACACTTGCATACAAATTGGACCGGCTATCGTCAGCGAAAATATAACCGAATCAAGCCCCTTGAATAACTATCGGAGCGTTTATAATACTGTTAAAAAGGTAGGCGGTGTCGCAGGAAGGAAGCGATTGTGTGGCGTGTGCCCATTGTAGGGTCGTGTGCCCAGTTATGCAATATTTCCATTGATAAATGAAGCCCAATTACAGATTATACATCTTTCTCTGAATTTAATTTTAGTCTTTATTACAGCGACTACAGTTAAACTTATTTCGCAAATTGTGTTGTCGCAAATGGTAAAAGAACCCTGAAGACTGCAGAACGATATTCGTGAGTAATCGAGCTCAAAAGTTCAATTTTTGTTATACTGGAGCTTCAGGCTGGAGGCACAGGACAATTCAATGAACTGTCGCGCGTCATCGACAATTAGAAGTTGCGACGACCCAGGCTCAGGTACAGACCCAGGACAGCATAGCTCTACTCCCTAGCTTATAGCGTGGGCAATTTTCATGCCTTTATTAAGGCAACCCTAATTAAATTATTATCGTTGTTACACTTGCGATAAGACTTTTTGCTTTAAACTTTTTGCATCCTATTACTATTATAAAATGTAAAAGTTTATATGGATGGATGGATTGATCGATGAACGGATGGATGGATGGATGTTTGTTACTCATTCACGCAAAAACTATTGAACGGAATTTGATGAAATTTGTAATGGTAGTATTAGGCTCTGGATTAAAACATAGGCTACATTTTATCTCGAAAAAGTAGTGTTCCGTGGGATACTGTATTTAATTAAGCGGGCGGAGCTGCGGGCAAAAGCTAGATATCAATATAATCGTGGTCCACTATTAGAAAGTAGTCAATGAAATTAAATGCTTAGTATGTAGTTTGACACAGTAACTCCCGAGATTAGTCATATTTTTTCCCGGTGGCAAGCGTATTGAATACAACACTGTCGATATATAAGTCCTTAGTTATAAGTACCGGGGTAACCGAGCTTTACTCGTAACTCTAGTAGATTAAAATAAAAAAAGAATCACAAAAATATTTTACCGGGGTTCGACCCACCACATTCCGAATTTCCGAACAACACAAAAACCAAACTGCCAATCGGACTGGCATTATTAGATTCGAAATTATTGATATATTGTTGCATGACGAAGGAAAAAACATTTATAACATAAAATGTGCAGTTTTCCAGGGATAAAACCCAGCTAGACCGATTTTTCTCCCCCAAAAGTACCTGCATACTAAACTTTATGTAAATACTTGCAGATGTTGCCGAGATTACGATTATTATTATACAAGATTGTCTCGTTTAAAGTAAAAAATAACGATTACAAAACTAATTTTGGTTACATAAGCCCTTTTTGAGCCTCCGGTATCCACGTGGGTAATCTCTTGCCATCAGCCGATCCGTTTGGTCGTTTCTTACTCTATACCTTAATTATTGATTTTTAACAGTTTTATTCAGTTTTACATTACAGGAAAACTGTAAAAACAACCGGATAAATTTATGGAATGCTGTGCGGTTATCGCTTACCCTTCTTATTTGGAATTCCAACCTCTGATCTCGAAATGATATTAGAACAGACTCGAGAACGTTTGGAGGAGGTAGATTAATGTTCTATGTAAACATGGCTCGAACGTTACATACATTTATTACTGACTAGCTGGGCATCAACTTCAATGAACTTGGTTGGAAAATTGAAATAAACCCATTTGTTTTGAACGGAGCCCTAAGATAAAGTAGCCAGTGAAAGTCCCGTCAAAATATGTCCAGCCGTTAGAGATTAGCCGGAACAAACAGACAGACAGACAGACGGATAGACAAACATTTTAAAAATTGACTTTATTTTGTAAGTACAGTATAAATTATGCATTATGTGAAAAGCCGTTACTTTAAAGTTACAAACAGGCACTTCAATTTTACTTACATATTTGGATAAATGTATAGATATTAATTAAGATGCATAAAAGTAATAGAATAAGTGTGAACTAAAAAAAGCAACTTAGGCGTAGTGTAGAATGTCCTATGGACGTAAATGCTCTAAAGATACTAAAATATTCTATAGATCCAAAGAATCAAATGACTATTTGGTGAAATCATGCCCCTTACGAAATGTGTGCTACTTCATTTAGTTGTTGATATATCTTGGATGATCTAACATACAACCTCAATGAAGCTATTGTCACACAGTATTTAAATTAATTTTACAATTTATAAGTTAATTTTAATAGTAATGAGAATTACTGTTTAAGACGGTTATAATTTTAATCCCCTAACTTCCCCCATAGTATAGGCTTCGCCTAGTTTGTGGGAGACAATAATGTTTGTAAAATACTTTGAAAATAAACGATTTTTTAAATTCATTGTGGCCTATCCAAGTTTCGTGAGCCAGTGTGGTATTGACCACTAACAGATATTGACGTGGCATCAAAGCGGCGCGTCATAGCCTCTCCATATATCATTCTCATACACTCGCGCCGGCTTTTCATGTCTCCACCGCACAGAGTAACTGTAACAGAGCCCTCAGGTAGGTAGGCAAGCACGAACAACTGACAGCAAAGTATTCGTGATAAAGTAATGAAAATTGTATGAAAATCATGACAACGCCAAGTATAAGACATACTTTAAGCGAGACAATCTTGTATATATAGGTTTAATCGGTATCTCGGAAACGGCTGCAAGTATTTTCATAAAATGTACTACATAGGGAGGTTTGGGGGAGGAAAATCAATCTAGCTAGGTCTTAATCAATAGGAATAAGTATATCAATAATTTCGATTTTAATATTGCTCGAACTGCCGATTGGCAGTTTGATAAACATAATGTTTGCGTTGTTCAGAAATTCCAAATTTGGTGGCTTTGAATACCGATCAAATTAATATTTCTATGTTTTTTTTATCTACTAGAACTCCGAGCAAACCTCGGTTACCCAGGTACTAAAATTAACATTCGACGGTTCGAATACTTTTGCTACAGCTCCATTTACGTAAATAATTTTATAGAACTTTAGTATTTTGCTGCGTGTGTGTGACCTTAGTAATCCAAATAAAGATTGTAACAATCACTTTCGTAAATAGGGAACTTCCGAATAAAAAACAAGATCTTTTTGTATTTGAATGTCTTTTAGACATGCGTGCTGTGTGCCAGGTAACTGATAGGCTTAAGCCTTTACCACCTATAGCTTTGCCTCTAGTTTTAGTATTTTTTAAAGCGTCTAGGCTACGTGAGTGTTAAATTGCTGAAATCATAATCCTCTATTATTACTGAACATTTTCTATTACTAGATTATTATTATGTAGCTGGCCCGAGTGCACCGACAATCATATAGTTGCAGAAGTTATTGGCCCTGCTCAATTAGGTACGAGTACTCCTAATTGAGCAGGTTTGTTCCTAATTTCTCGCAATATTTGTTTTTCTCTAAATAAGAACATTCCTTGCGTATTAACTAAAATACGAAAACATAAAAATACCGGTTGTCTGTAAAGTCGGTTTACTGACGATAGTTGAACGTGACAACGTCAACAACAACAACAACAACAACAATAATAATAATAATGAGGCAAAGCAATGCGAGGTTAGGCTAGTACTTGGTAACGGTACTTGGTAACGAGAACGGGTAACGGGTAACGCATGAGTCATGTTTTTTCGTGCGTCCAGCCGGCTCCATCGATTTATAAGACGTTATCACGTCAAAATCCGCTGTATTCAGGATTTTTGCGCTTAGCAAGTAGCAGCACATATTTTGTTCATTCATACTTATTTATTAGAAAGTAAATTAGTGAGGTATTGATTATAATATAATCAGTAACACGTTATGCACTACTTATTAAACACGGATGTTTAGTGCGGGAATTTTTAATTAGGGTGAAAGTGAAATGCATTTTTTTTAACCGACTGCCAAGAAGGATATTGTTAACACAAATTATTTTTTCCAGTATTCTCTACACGTTTATACTCTGTGCTCTAAGATACAACTATTGATCGGTAATTGTTGAGGACCACCGCGTGTGTGCAAGTCATTTCAGGGCCAAGTTCATTTTAACGTAAACCCTATTTTAATCGAATAAGGTACAATTTAGATCTGCGCATCTGAACATCCAAGCACAGACCATTTATTCAAAACAACAACGCTATATCGGTATCTGTGGATTTGATTTCTAATCATTGATTCTAAATTTCATACAAAACAAACAGTAAGAAATAGAATATAGAATAAACGTACCAATTTTTAGTAGATATTTTATTAACGAGTTGAAATATTAAAACATAAAATTAAAACCGACTTCCAAAGTAAAAATGCTAGCCAGCCCAAACAATATACTACAATATTTTATAGAACTCACGTTCAATTTGCTGGTACCGACTTCAAAATTAAGAAGATTGGGTAGAGAAATAATTAATATTTTAGGCGAATTTAAAAGGGGGAATTATTTAGAAAATAAGTTTTAATTCATACTTTTTTGTGCATTTTACTTTGGAAGTCGGTTTCAATTTTTTGTTTAAAAACAAAACTTTTTATTTATTATCTATATTATTATGAACATATTTTAAGAAAGTTATAAATACAAAAATGCTTCCGCTATTCTCACTGTCTCGGCGAAACAAACTCAAGCGTTATTTCATGCCAGATATTCCTGAGAAGCCGTAGTATTTCCCCAAATAAGCATTACCGATCTCCGGACCTACTAAACAATCACCAGTGATGATAATGATTAGATAGTTACTATATAATTAAATATTTATTATTATCTATTATTATAGACGGCGGCAGAAACATTTCTGCTACATGGCAGTAAGCATTAAATATACTACAATGATGATAATGATCACGAATATAATTTTGGGAATAACAATGACATTGATATCGGTGCACAAAACATTTATGAGTATGTACTTCGTACCTATGTCATTATAATAATATGTTGGTGTTTCGTGTGAGGATGGTGGTGATAATAATAATGATTACTGTAAGTGGTGATGATGGCATATGCTTGCAGTTCTTTGAACAACTCCGGAATCCCCAAACATTATTTCCATTCTAGAAATGGATATACCTACCCACACACCATTCCTATATTTGACTACGCGATTATAATAGAAAATTATCTGTACTCCATTCTGATTCAAAGTAATCTTACTTAGTTAACGGAAGTGTATGTAATCCGTCATTGTATAGAATTCCTAGGAAATGTATATTGTAATTCCTGAAATCGCCCGGAAATGTGTGAAATAAATTATATTAAACATATTTCCTAGAAATCTATACATTTCCCTAACAACAACATTTAGTTCTAAAGCAGCACACATCCCTACCCTATTGCTCGGATTTCATCAATAAAAGGCGGAAATATATCGTTTGTCCATTGAAAGCAAGATATACCAAACATGTTTTTACTGCAAAATTTTATATATTTTTAGGCCCACTTCTTTACAATAGAATTAATGCTTTATTCAAAATATAGGAAACAGAAAATTTGTTACCAGTCCGAAAATGACGTTATTGTATAAAAAAAAAAAAAATTAATTAATGTAATTTATAACTTAAGTCGTGTACTACATTTTATTGTATACCAAAATTTGTCCTAAGTAATACATAATACCTTTATTTTATTTAATTATTTTAAGCTAAAAGTTTGTATTATAATTATTTTAATTAGCACTAGTTATTGCCTGAAACACAGGCTTATCCTAGTTCAGGCGCTATTGTTAACTTTAAGTAGTAGTATAAATTGTTACCTAAGTACTTCTGACCTACCTGTAATTCACCATATACCTATTATATTTTTAGTGAATAAAATTATTTACTTAATAAATTATTAGGCAATTGGAAATGTTTTTTTCATTTGTCAATGTGTACCTTTATATTATGACGTACGTATTATTGGGATCCCTTTTTTTCACATAATTGTTTTTAGCATAATTTAATGTGGTATAACTGAAAAGGCATAAATACTTGGCATACTTGTACTTGTATTACTTTTTGGCATATTTTATCATTAGGCATAATTATCATCAGACACATGTTTTTTGTCCTAATTTAATCTGGCATAACTCGTTAGGCATAAAATCATTTGTGTAGTTTTGTGTTAGGTTATGTTACAACTTTTTTATCAGGTTCAAAACGTCTTCGGAGTGGTAACACGGCCCCACAAAAACCCGGCGGGAACTAACGTTTTGTGTACTTTTGGATTAGGTTAGGTTAAAACTTTTTTATCACATTCCAAACGTCTTCGGAGTAGTAACAAGGCCTCACAAAAACCCGGTGTGAAAGTTTTATTCATATTATAAGCGTTAGTTTTATACATTTCCTAGAACTACGAATAATATCGGAATTTTATACTATTCCTAGGAAATGTATACATTTCCCTTATATTTTATACATTTTCTAAATAGCCTCGGCATTGTATAAATTTCCTAGGAATTGTATACAATTCCCAGATTGCATACATTTCCGGTAACATAAACACCAAGACTTATTTACTTGCTAACTGCGGTGCAGTGACCCAAATTAGCGCCCGTCACACGATCAGGAGCACGCGGCTTTCCAATCCGCGCTCCGAACCGAACGTGTAACTCCGCGGGGCCGACGGTCCGATCTGGTATGTCGATTCATTCTCATTTTCCACAATTTGTACCGCGCTCTACTTTTTTTACTATTTTGACGTATTATGTAAGACACTGGCAGTCCAAAAGTTACTTTATTCTCTCGCTGGACGTATTCTGAAATCTTCCGCATAATTTTTCTTTCTGTCACTAACAGCTTCGTTTCCTCATTTAGGGTTACATTTCAATCCAAGTTTCACAAGAGTATAGGTCGAATTGCAGATTAACAAACTCGAATTTTCGTACCTTTACTTAGAATCTTAGACACTAAAACTTGGACTGTAAATCTTGAACACTAAAATTTTGTGGAGCGCCGCACTGTATCGAGGAGCACATAATGGACTCGGATATCAATTTTATCCACCCTAGAGTTCGTATCGGTTACAGTACAGTCAAGTTATTTAAACTAAGCTGTTAGTTTAAATGCCTTGGCTAATGAAATGTGTACCTTATTGTGTAGTAAATAAATGTATTTTTTATTTAATTCACTACAGACAGGATACTAGGAGTATTATGTAAAAGAATTTTAATGTATATAAAACTAGCGAAACTTTATAGTCTCACTCTGTCCGTCCGTTCCTTAAGTACTTACTAAGGATAACGGAACCCTTAAAAACATAACATTTTAAAAAGAGTTTACAATCTGAACTTCTTGAGGGTTTTGGTGCCAAATCTTGAATCATCGCATTTATTTTGGACACTATGCTACAGCCATGTATAACGTATAACGGAGTTATCAATACTATCAAAAGATTTAGAACTCAAAATAACTTTACCTAAAAACAGTTTTTTTTAATATATACATTTGTCTATCGGAGGGGCGTGGTTTCATCCAATTGCTGGCTGCCGCTCGTGGATATTTGCATAACTAACGAGCACCGAGGGGGACCACCCTGTATATAGCTAAATAGCGACGCTTTATAGCTTGTGCAAAACAAGCATGTAAATTATTAATATCATGTAGGAACACAACCACCCTGCATATCTGTAAATAGCTAAATTGCGACGCCTTATGGGCTATATGGCTATATGGCTCGTGCAGAATAAGCATATTAATATTATTTTATAGGAACATCACCATCCTGACTTCGTCTGTGGCTCAGTGGTTCAGCGCGTTGGTGCTCAAGCCGGGGGTTGCGGGTTCGAATCCCGCCAAAGGAACAAAAAGTTTTTCTGTGTTCCTGGGTCATGGACGTGAATTAAATATGTGTATAATATAATAAAAATCTTAAAATATATACGTATAGTATAAAAGTATTAAATATACTTCCTGTTTTTCTGGTACCTGTAACACAAGTTCTTCTAATACTTAGCACAGGGCCAGATTGACGTGGTGTGAAGCGGTTATAGATATTATTATTATTATTATCCTGTATACATAGCTAAATAGCGACGCTCTAGAGCTCGTACAAAAGAAAGTAAAAGTAGTAAACTTCACGTCACTTTACTTTAGAAACGTTATTAATTTCGGGCGTTAGATATTAAACCAACTATAATTGTACAGTGAATGTTGCTGAACTTCTCTTGCATTGAAAATCGGTCTAGCTTGTGCTACGGAGACAAAAACATTGCTGGAAGCCTGCATGTGCATCTACCACCTGTGAAATAAGATACTTGGTGAGATTGTTCTTTATCTTTTGTTAGACTAATAATACATATTTGATAGATGGTTATATAGTGATTTATAGACATTATTTTAAAACAATTTTAGTGATACATGTATTGTTCTAGATACATTAATCTAGAACAATAACTGGTGCTATAAACAACTATTGTGCTTGACTGTTTACATCTATTTTCTGTATAATTAATTAATAACATGGATCGGCATAAGAGACAAAGGTCTAGCAGCGCTTCTTCCTTTTTATCTTCTTCTTCCTCTGGTAGTGACAGATACTCTAAAAGTAGAAAGCACAAGAAGGAGCTAAAGAGGAAAACCATTGAAGCATTGGAAGGATTGATAGGGGAATTAAGAAAGAAAGTTGACAATACTGGAGATGCTGCTCGTAAAGTCCAGTCAGTGGTGTGCTATGTAGGACGTAATGATTTTATACCTGAGTTTTATCCACAAGTATCATCTGTCTCAGTTGAACATTGGATCCGTAATTTGGAAGGTGTGGTTAGCATGCACTGTTGGGTTGAACGCACACTTATATGCAACTGTACGTCCAAGTTAGCTGGCTAAGAAGTTAAGAAGCGAAACCAGAGCAAACATTGCTCTTTTTGTAATATCAAAGGCCATTCTATTGAAGAGTGCGGAAAGAAGAAAACTGGATAAGAGATACATATTAAGATAATCCAAATTGAGATAAGTGACACTTCTAATATGAAGTATTTTAAGACCGCCCTTGTGAATGACTCACCTGCTAAAGCTTTTGTAGACTTTGGCAGTTCATGCAATACGATAAGGCAAAGTTTTTATGATAAACTTCAACTCAAGTCTACAGTAAGTGAAAATGTTATTAAAAGTTATGGGTGGTTTGGTTCAGCCGTTTGGACTTACTACTGCTTCTCTGTCAGTTGATGCAGTGGAGATGGAATCCGAATTTTATATAGTACCAAATGAGACCCAGGAGTTTGGTATCTTGGTGAGCCAACCATTTACTGAGTCACCTCACATATTAGTTGTTAAAACATCAATATGCCTTGTAAAAAAACTAATGTATATGATAAGAAAATGTCATTAGACATTGCAGAACTATGTGAAAATTTAGAGACAGTTCGCTTATACCCTAATGAAGACACAACATTAAAACCTGGAGTGAACAAGGTTGTTAGAACTGAACCTGTTGCTAGTGATGCTATGAGAGTAAAGTACAGTGAACAAAGAGAGCCAAGATGTGAAAGGGATGTGATGAGTGAAGAAGTAGAAAGTTGCCATTGTACCACAGTGATTAGACTTATTAATAAAAGTAATGAAACTTTTCAGCTAAATTGTGCTGACTGTGTTGCTAGAGCTGAACTACTGGAATCTGAAACTGGTATTTCCAAAATAGGAGAACAATTAACCAAGGATCAAAGGGACGCACTTATCTCTTTCTATTCTCGACGAGTTTGATGGTTGTTTCTCGGCTAGTCTTGCCTGCGGGGATATATTTCGCCTTCAGGGCTGTATTTTGCCTTTGGGGGCTGTATTTTGTCTTAGGGGCTAGTCATGCCAAGGGGCTGTGATTTGCTTACGGGGCTGTGATTTGCCTACGGGGCTGTGATTTGTCATTTGCCTACGGGGCTTTGATTTGCCTATGGGGCTATGATTTACCTACGGGGCTATTGTCGGCCTTAGAAGCGGCTATGCTTGCCTACGGGGCCTACTGCTGCTGGAGGCTTCACCGAGGCGTCGTGGCTGCTGAAGACAGCGCACCATCTAAGGCAATCCTTCGAGGCCGAAGGAGTGTACAGGATGGCCGAACAGATACATCGATTACCAAAAGAAGGCGGCGCAACCCTAAAACACCGACTCACGCGCCCCCTCCCTAGATTCGAGAACAGTCAGGGCGGCCATTGCGTCATGGAGATAACGAAAATGCGCGTTTGAATTTCGAACGGTGTTCGGTGGATTTGGAAGTTCATAAATTAATGGTGATTTGTTTAACTGTGTATTTAATCCTCTAACAGTACATTGTATGTAGTCTATAGTAAATAACTACGCTTTATAGCCTTTAATGTTTGCACATTATACACAAACAAGCGTATAAGCTATATCATGTATCATGAGAACCACCCCGAACTTATCTTAAACTTTAAACGAGACGATCTTGTATATAACGTCTCGGAAAATCAGTTACGGATACTTCGGGCACATGATTGACTGCTTGTGTAAAGATGTTTAGGCAAAAAAATATTTGTCATACTCAAAGCAAAAAGTCATATCATGTATGGATGACTCTCCGCTAAACGCATATAAAGAAATCTCGCCCATATAAAGAAATCATGTTTTTTTTCGAGTAGGACAATTATTTTTCTGCCTAAATGTCTTCAGATAGGCAGTAATTCATGTGCCCGAAATATCCGTAATCGATTTTTCTACACGTTAAATAATATATAATCGATTTCGATCGAAAACGGCTGCAAGTATTACCATGAAATCTAGTATGCAGACAGTTTTGGGGGAGAAAAATTGATCTTTCTAGGTCTTATCGCTGGAAACTGCGCATTTTTAAGCTACATAGGTTTTTTATTTCGTCGTGCAACAATATATCAATAATTTCGACTCTATGACGTCAGTCCGATTTGCAGTTTGGTAAATTTTTTCGTTGTACGGAAAATCTAATCCTGAACAGATAAATATTTTTGTGATTCTTTTTACTTTTTAGGGTTCCTTAATACTCAACCCTTAAAGTTTCTGTCTGTTCGCGCCTCCAGCTTCTGTAATTATGAATATAAATTGATAGAATTTGAAATGTGGTGGGTTCGATAAGTTTGACTTTATTGTGTTAGTAGGTACCATTGACATGGTATGCCTACCTATACTAACATAATTAACAACCTCTGTGGTTTAGAGCTTGGCGCTCGACTCGGAGGTCGTGGGTTCGATAACATGATTGTCTGACAAGAAAGATGATCTATGCGTCAGATGAGCATGTAAGAAGTCGGTCCTGCGCCTGATCTCTCGCCAGTCGTGTCGGTCGGCTACGAGAGTGAAAAAAGAGAGTGTGCACTTCTCTGTTCTTGTTTTCACTTCTTGTATACTGCGCACACACTTGGGCACTATAAAAATAACTCCTGCGTAGCTGGCCTGGTTTCAATGAACCCGGCCACCGTCACCGAAATATGCGTTTGGAGCTATTATTATTATACCTATATGTATCAATTTTGCTTTGTTCGAAAATTCTTAATGTATCCCGATCATCGAATAAATCAGACAAATATTTTTGTGATTCTTTTTTAGGGTTCCGTAATAGGTACTCAAGGAACCATTATAGTTTTGCTCTGTCCGTCCGTCTGTCTGTCTGTCCGCGCCTCTAGCGTCTGTAATTATGAATATAAATGTAGTATATATATATATATATATATAGTTGTATGACCGTAGAGTCAAAATCTTTGCAAAATTTACTTTAAATTCAAAGAGACGCTCGCTTTCCGATATCACCAGCCGTTGAAATTATTTACAAACAGGGATCACTCTATTTTATTGTCTATCAAAGATTTCAAAACTCAAGATAGTCTATGACGCATAGATTATACAGATAATTACTACCTACTACTCGTTCGCTCGACCACTCACACCCTTAGAGCATTAATCCAAGCCAGTGATCTCGAACCTACCGATTTTTCGGTATTTCTACCGATATGAGCTCTGCTCTACCGAAATACCGAAATACAACGATTTTTCCACGATTTCCGAGAATATATGGAAATTCTCCCGATTTTTCTACCGATTTGGCATTTTAACACTTTTTAAATTGGCAACCCTTTTCATAGATAATAAATGTCTGATATAGCCAGTTCAAATAAACGTTGCGGGGAATCCCCCAATGTTACCTAAGTATGGATAAATATTGCATAATGTTCCAAATATTTTGGGGAATACCCTTGACTCCTATAACTCGACGATAAGTAGATTCCCGAACGAGTACTCACTTTTATTTTTCATTAAGGCAAGGTTTTTATTTTTCATTATTTTCTTGGACCCCGAATAATACTAATAATAAATTGGACCCCGAAGATAAAGTATCTGTCTCCAGAATATATTATATTAATCAGTGAAATGTCATCTGACGAAGAACCTAGTTTGTGCGCTAAACGAAAAAAATATCAACAGTGTTATAAAAAAGAATGGGAAGGATAATTTTCAGGTTGGCTGCAAGATATTCGTAAAGTCGTCAACTATGCCTATTAGTTGCAATAAGAATATTATCATAACATCAGGAAAAGACGCTCTAAAGAAACAAAATATATTAAGCCTGAAAGTCGAACTTTAATAATAATCGTTTGTAATATGTAATCTAAGGTTAGATTACATAATAATAATAAATAAACGAATTTGACTATTTATTTATTTATTTTTTTCATATACCGATTTTTGATACAATTATACCGATTTTAGATGGCAAATCTACCGATTTCGCTCTTTGACGTTCGAGACCACTGATCCAAGCTCTAAGCACAAACCCAACAATCACACACTAACGCATTTACAAAAATCACTACTTGTAATTTGACTTGTAACTGGTGATTAGGTGACATGCCGCGTAGCTAGTTATTGTATCTAGTAACGTGAAATAATGTCCACGTCTATTTATATAACAAAGATTACGTTGAACAATCTCGCGAATTTTTATGAAATAAATAATAATTAATTTTTTGACAAACAACAATAAAAATGCACTATGCACCGTCAGTATATCGTAGCATGCTCAATTTACCTTGCTGCATGCATGCAAGCTGCATGATTAATAGAGGCTCATAATATTTCTGAGATAAATTTGTCGCTTTGGATTTGTTAATTCAAACGCGTTCACATGAACAAAGAGATACAAAATAAGTTCGCAAAATGGCAAGAAACCACTAAAATATATACTTATATTGGGATTCTTTTAGAACAAAATTTACAGTAATTTGTTTCATGACTGGAATGGAACGCGCACCCTGGGTGGCGTTGATAATGTCTGTATTTACCTACTTACAAAATACAAAACGTGACTTCTATAATTAATAACTGCTATTATACAATATTCAAGTTAGCCGTTAGGTATAGATATATTTGAAAGCCGATGATGGCTTATGAAAAAACTCTAACTTAAAGTACCTATGCTAATGTTCTATGACAGCGAAATATATTAATTAGTAATATAATGTATACCAAAGTTATTTTCTTATTTTTTTTGGGTTTCAGACAAAACAATATTAACAAAGTTTGGAAATAGTATAAGCAAGGTTACAAAAAGTAGCTTGAGGAAACTATTACATATAAAACATTCTAAATTAATATACAATTCTGATGTTCCATATATAAATGCAAGACTTAATATCATCAATTCAGTTGGCAAAATGCAAGCACCAATATTAGTATAAAAGTACAAGTCATACTGTTAAACTTAACTTTGTGTCAGCCTAATGATATAATATTTTGCATTTGGCAATGGGCTGGTTCTTCTCAATAGGTTAGGAATTAGGATTGCACTTTGTTTTAAATTGTCATAAGCATTTATTTGTTAAAATTTATGTGGAATAATAATTGATGCACATGCTTTATAATACATCTAGGGAAATGTAATGAATAAAACATAATATCATACACATTTTTTAAATTAAATTAATTTATTTAAAAGGAAAGAAATAAAACTCGTGACAAATGTTTTAATTGTTTTATTGACACTAAATGTCTCTATTTTCATTTTCTTCAGTTCGTAACTGAATTTTTGCGAAAACTGTTCAACATTTTGGATTTTTGATACAATGTACTAGTTTGTTATCCTAACAATACGGTTTATGCAAATTTTCACTATCTAACCATGAGGGACAATGTTATACGAAAAGTAAACTTTAAATAGCTCTCCTGAAAAGTAGCATTTTTCAGGTACAATTATTGTAAGTAGGCGCCGTCGTAATATATTTTTTTGTATGTAATGAATTTTTACCAATTATGAATCGTTTAGGACATAAATAAAAACAAGGTCATGTAGCCCATTTAAAGAAAAGTAATTATTATTGAATTCTCAGATATCTCCGAATTTTAGCTTTAAATATTCTAGAATCTAGAAAATTAAAATTCTGCATTCACTAGGTATATGAATGGCATGGCAAATCCGCATATTTGGCAACACTGTTTTATTCAATCCATATGATATATCTTTCATTCGTTCATTATATGAATCATTTATAATATTATTAGTAAGGAATAAGGATTACCTACCTATATTGTAATTTTTTTTCGGGTAGGTGTAAATAAAGTTAATACATGTCTCTACATTTCTCTTAATTAATTAGTTCTAATAAATTATTTGCATCAGTTATTATTAATTCTAGTGCAATACATACGGTTTTTTGGAGGTTTTATGTTGGTAGAACTTTATGTGACAATCTAACCATATAACTAATACACCACCTGTCAGCTGATTATCATCTTAAATATTTACACTATTGACAAGTTCAAGCACACAAGATAAAATGTCACAACTAGACGACATCCAAAAGGCACAGCAAAGCTTAGAGGAATGTGTAATGAAGAAGATGGAGGAGCTTCAGGCACAGTTGCAATGTGGAGCCGCTAAGGACACAGTAGCTAAAGTTGCTGAGGAGTTCCGCACATTTCGTGAGCTCACTTTTTCCATGCTCAACTTGCTCCGAAAACAAATAGCAGTGTTCCAGGGCTGTGGATATCATGGAAACTCTCTGGATATCAGATCTCGCAGAAAGTTTCTGATTATCTCTGGTGTTCCCGAGCAAAGTAGTGAAAACTGTGTGTCTTCAGTTCTGAATATAGTGCACCAGAAACTTGCTATGAAAGACATAACAGCAAATTCCATCAAGGCATGTCATCGACTGGGCAGCCTTTTGACTCCCAGCAGTCAACACAAAAGCCGGCCTATACTGGTTAAGTTTTCCTCTGCTGCTGAATATCAAAAGCGCTGTCTTTAGAGCTAAAACTAAACTGAAGGGTACATATATTATTTATTCTGTTAGAGAGTTTTTAACGAAGGCAAGACAGACAGTGTTTAGTAAGGCGAGGATGCACTTTGGTCTAAGGGCGTGTTGGACTCAGGATGGTACTGTTGTCGTTAAGAGTTCCGATAGTAAACGCCACAAAGTGACGACCTTAGAAGAGCTCCAGCCCCTTTTGATAAAGTACCAGAGGGCAACATCATCGGTAACTTCCTCTAATAACGGCTAATGTTATTTTGTTAAAATTTAATACCGAGTTTAGTACTTCGTATATTATGTTTTAGTTTGTGGTGCTTTTCTATTCGCTATCTTCTTTTTTCTACTTTGTTTTCCGTTATTGTATATTGAGATTTCCGATTGTTATAGGGTATACTCTAAATTGTTTATATCTAAAAATTATAATTTTTAATGCAGCCCGGTTTTTGCAAACTCACGTCACTTTGACATTATGTCACCTTTTACTATCATTTGTTTTACTTCTGACATTTGTCTGCAAGGTTGCGTTCAGAAACTTATTGAACTTTTTAAATAATGATAGTGTAATAATTTATGAATGAGTATCTCATGGCACAGTGTATTAAGCTTAGTGTTGAGTATAAAAGTACATACATAGCATAGTAAATTTATCATTTTAAAATTGTGCAAAGCGTGTCTTTGACTATATTTGTTTTTTTTTGTTATAAAAGTGTAAAATAATTTATTCTGTATTGTTTTTAAGGTCAGCTGGCGGGTGGTGCAGAGATTACTACCACTAAATAGTTCTTTTTTTTTTCGAAACGGCATACTTAATATCGTATTAATACTAATTTTATTTATTTTGGCAAATATTAAATATATATTATATATTATTATAATGTCTATTTCTGATAGTGATTCATTTTACTCAGCTAATAATACTTCTATCAATTCAGCTGCCAACGACAGTTTTGGTTCTATTAATGATAGCACTCTGGGAGAACTCTTGCGTAAAAATTTTACTACACTGAACAGCCAACTACTAAATGTGTGTCATATAAATGCCCAAAGTGTGCCTAGCCACTTCAATGACATCTTAGACACTTTTTCGGGAATCAATGTTCACGCACTCCTAATTTCAGAGACCTGGTTAAAACCTAACATTCTTTCTACATCTTACAGTCTGCCCGGCTTTATTTTAATACGAAATGATCGTGTTGACAGACGTGGTGGCGGTGTAGCTGTTTACATACGGAGTGACATGCCCTTTAATATAATTGCTCGTTCACCTCCACAATATTCTGCTGCCGCTGAATTTCTTTTTCTTGAGGTCTGCATTGGGGGGGACGAAATTAGTTCTTGGTGTAGTTTATTGTCCTCCTTCCATTGATTTTTTTAGTCAAATTGAATCAGTGTTGGAGTCTTTGGGAGCTGAATATAGACACCATATCATAATGGTGACTTTAATACAAATCTTTTAGACATCTCATCCTCTCGCTCGCACAAACTACTTCACATTTTAGAATCAACCAGTCTGCATCATTTGCCTCTTCAAGCCACACACCATAATTTAATCGGTGAGGATACTTGGTTAGATTTAATATTAACATCTGATCCCTTATTAGTCCACTCCCACTGTCAATATCCTGCCCCCGGCTTCTCGTTTCATGATCTCCTTTTCCTGAGGTACGTCATAAAACCTCCTAAAATAAAACCTAAAATATTGTTTAACCGTTGTTTTTCACGCATGGATACTAAACAGCTTATGGTGGACGCTGCGGAAATTAATTGGGATCCTCTTTTAGCAGCTCCCACCGTTGATGATAAAGTTCAGTTTTTTAATAATTCAATTCTTGCTCTTTATGATGTACATGCGCCGATCAAAAGAATTAAAATAAAGCACCTTCCGGCACCATGGATGTCGGCTGAGATAAGAGAGGCGATAAGACTTAGGGACCGTGCTTTTCGCAAATACAGGGCTAATCGATGCGATACTAATTGGGACAATTTTAAGAAAGCAAGAAATAGGTGCAATCAGATGATACGGAATGCTAAACGCCGACACATTTTTCATAATATAGTTAATAACTCTTCTTCATCTGCTACCTTATGGAAATTCCTTAAAACCATTGGTATAGGTAAATCGCGTCATGTGGAGTTTCCGTGTACGATTAGCTTGGATGACATTAATATCCATTTCTCTACTTCCATAACCATAGACGTGCATACTAAATCTCAAACAATTAGCTATTTAAACGGATTACCACAAGATATTATAGAATATTTTCAGTTTACACCAGTTACTGCAGGCGAGATCAATACAATCATTACCTATCTTAGTTCGAAAGCCGTGGGCTGTGATGAAATCAGCCGCCAAATGATCATTCCCATCCTTGAACATCTCTTGCCAGCCATTACCCACATTATAAATTTCTCCTTTGAGTCCTCTACTTTTCCCGATTTATGGCGTAATGCCTACGTCCGTCCTTTACCAAAGGTACAAATTCCTGTGCAACCCTCACACTTTCGACCGATTTCCATTCTCCCGTTCCTCTCCAAAGTGGTCGAGGCGTGTGTTCACAGGCAGTTGTCTCGGTTTGTGTTCAAACACAACATTCTCTCTCCACTACAATCTGGATTCAGACCTGGACACAGTACCACTTCAGCTCTATTAAAAATTACTAGTGATATAAGGGCAGGCATGGAGGATTCGAAAGTCACTATTTTAGTGCTAATTGACTTTTCAAACGCCTTTAACAATGTCAACCACGATATTCTCCTAGCCATCCTCTCCCATCTTATGATCTCGCCTGAATCGTTGAACTGGTTCTCTTCTTATCTTCGGGGCCGTCAGCAGCGTGTACGCGTTGACCAGTATTTTTCTGATTGGCGGGTTCTCGAAGCTGGGGTTCCTCAAGGTGGCTTACTCTCTCCTCTTTTATTTTCCATATTTATAAATTTAATATCCTATGTTCTTCGTACTTCGTATCATCTGTATGCTGATGACTTGCAGGTGTACTGTCAAGAAGGGGTTGAACATCTGTCCACTGATATCGATGATATAAACCGAGATCTAAACGCTATTCACACTTGGTCCACTGAGTTTGGACTGTCAGTGAATGCCAATAAGTGTCAGGCGATTTTATTAGGAAGTCCAAGACTATTGAGTAGAGTTGACACAGGAAGTCTACCGCCTATTATATAACGGCAACTATAACGGCAACATTATTCCTCTCAGCTCGTGTGTTAAGGATCTCGGTTTATATATTGATGCTAATCTTGACTGGCGTACCCAAATCGCTAATGTTGGTAATAGTGTTACCAGTTGCTTGCGATCTCTCTACCGTCTGAAAAATTTCTTGCCTTCCAATATAAAAACTATGCTTGTTCAAGCCCTTATATTCCCAATACTGGATTATTGTGATATTTGCTACTTCGACCTTAATGCAGACCTACTCAACAAACTCGACCGGCTCCTTAATAATTGTATAAGATTTGTTTTTGACCTCCGTAAGTACGACCACATCTCCTCCTTCCGCTCTAAGCTTCATTGGCTGCCAATACGACAACGTCGTTCTCTACGGGCTCTGTGTACACTCTATTCCCTTCTTCACTCCCCCTCTGCTCCTCACTACCTAACTCCTCATTTTAAATATCTGTACAAATAATTTGCTCCTTCTTTGTCCTTCTCATAGCTCCTCCCTTGTCCATTCATCCTTCGATATTCAGTCTATCCTCCTTTGGAATTCACTACCCCAAGACGTTAGGAAGTCTGAGACAAAAAATTTATTCAAACGCAGAGTTCGTGAACTATATTACTTAAAATCATTGGCAGACTAGCAATAGACTAGAATAAATAAGTAAATTATTTAGATATCTTATTATGTTATACATTATTAGGTTTACATATTTAAAATCTTTAGTAGGTAAATTTTAAATAAAGAGTTCTATTAGTATTTATATGGTAGTATTTATTATTATTATATATTGTATTATTATATACACAAAATGTCTAAGTGTATGTTTCCTTTTAATACTATGCATCTACCTCACACTGTCTCTGCATCACCCATAGGTTGGCTGGTAGAAAATGCCACAAGGCATTAAGCCCGCCTTTGTACCATATTGTGTGCATAAAGTATAATAAATAAATAAAAAATATATATACTTTACGTTGGATTGAGTTTTCTCTTGTGTTCACGATACTATAACAAAGCGCTAGGCCCCTAAATATTCTGAAGTACCTATTCGTCTCGATGACACTTTGCGTAAAGTTAGGATTTTTACAAATGCTCCTGCTTGGCCTACAGTACTGCCTTATAATTTTTATTGGGATTTTTATTGGAATATTTAATATAGACAAAATTATGTTATTTACGAAAGTCATAGACACCTGCCGAAGATTCAGAATGTCCATATTCCCATATAATTGTCGGATATGGTCACCGCAAAATAAGATGTTCGCGAGCCTCTAACAAAAGGATGCTAACAGGTTAAACAAACGCCTGGTGCACGAAGTATAGATAACTTCGTTTCGTTCGTGTCTTGGGTAGTGCGATGTAGGAGCTGCTTAGTGTCATGTTGTGGCTATCAGAAATTTTTTAAACTGTTAGTACCGGATACTCGTGATGAGATGTCGCTGTTCTCTGTAAAGTTGTACACCTCTATTCTCTATGGTACATATATGAGAGTTTCACCCCCCTGATTGCGGTGACCAAAGCTTTCAAATTATTTGGGAATATTATGGTCATTCTGAATTGGTTCTGAAACCTAAATTCTGAAACCTAAAATAAATTTCGTAAGTAACATAATTTCTGCATATATTTCAGTTCAATGAAATTATCTGGCAGTACTACTGCCATCTAACGGGCTTAATAGTAACTAAAATGGTACAACGCCATCTACATACGATATCCCGAAATTTAGTAAGATTTAGTTCCAATTTTAGAGTTGCGCAACTGCGTATATATGTGTAGGTATAATCTCTGATTTAATTGTAAATTAAAAATTTGTGTTTATTAATACACCGCAAAATAACATTAATTCTATTTTATGTAAAATTTCCTTTCAGTAAAAGTAATATTGTTTTATTATTTGTGTATTGCGTTATTTGGAGTGTAAAATAGTCATAGACTATTGGTAGTCCTACTAAATTGTGAAGACACGTGACGTATTGAAATACCGCTGCAAATAGCAATACTTTAATACTCTTTATTTTGGAATCCTTTCAAATGTCAAATGTAATGCTTTTATTAATCTGAAATTGGCTAAAATTGATTGTGATTGGGATTCGTAATTGTTGAAATATTCATCGAATTTGGATTTTAATCTAGCCGATTTCTAATTTGTTGAAAGTATGTTGATTTTGAAGATATAATTTGTATTTAAAAAATCTAGGGCCGTCGTGACTTGACCGTTTTGTGACCTGTGAAAAATATGAACTTTTTGTGATTTTGGTTTGTTTCTTTTATTTTCTGTTATAACAATAGGCGAATCGATATTAGTTAAATAGCTCCACAACAATCCTGCACTCTACTTTCCCACCTACTTCTGCGATTTATGTTACGATTTGTGCATCCATTTCTTATTTTTATTGATTTCATTATTTAGTTCACTACAATAGGTTTATATTATAATGCATTAAATATGTGTCAGAAATTTATAAACAAATCGAATGCAATGATTCATACGGTCATTATCTTTATCTTTTCAATTGACTGAGTGTATTGTGTTGATTACAATATTTTTTACCTACTATTGTTAGTACATATTATGTATGTAGTTACCATCATTAGTTGCTACTTGCTGTCAATGTATTACTCACAAACCTAGCATTTTATATTATTTTTATAGAAAACACAAGTTTTTGCTTTTTTATCTGATACAATACCATTTCTAAGTGACCTAATTGATTGGAGCAATTCTGACAAGACTCAAATATTTGCAATACTTCCAGATATGCTTGCCTTCTTTTTCCTTTGAGTTAGAATATATATCAATTACTTTCATTATTTACTGTAATTAAGCATTAACTTTCATAATTTTGCATAATGTATTAGTGTTTAAGGCCAGCAATGCATTTGTGACTCGTGCTATAGTTGTTTTGCTGTATCAAACCATCTGCATAGTTGCCCCTTATACCAAAAAATACATAAAACAGCTCAGCGAACTCCCGTCCATCACTTAAAAAGCCTGCCTACAATATAAGAGGCACCTTACAATACTCGAACACTTCATAAATAAAAAGGCTCAAACATCACATGCTATCTTTGTCATTTTACCAAGCATAATCTCTGTCAGCCATTAATTTAAGGTGCACTTAACTTTATGAAGCCTTTGCGAATTTGGGCATTAGAACATTTAAATTTGGATGGTTTTTTACTTGCCTGTGCCAGAAGGAGTGTTATGCTTTTCGAGTGTATTATTTAGCACACTCTAGAGCCAAAATGTTTGACGCATTTGAGCTTGAAAGTATCATTAGATTCATATATTAATCATGAGAGTGACACTGGGTACATCAAAATTATTTGATGTATTCGGGTTTATGTTATGTTAATTAATGGTATCATTTTATTGACATTCAATTGAATATGTACATGTATGAGACACGAGTTAGTGAAATTGTATACATAATTTGATTTCTTGTATGCTATGTACTAGGTCACAATAATAAGTGTATATACTTGTGCTATTCAGCACAAAACAGAATTAGTACTTGTTCACTGCTAATTCTATACATTAAGAACACACAAAACACTGCTTTGCTTAATTCTAACTAAATTCATTTTCTTATCCCATTTTTCCCCAATTCCATTTGGATTTCAGTTTTACTAATCTTATACTTTAAACAAGACAATATTGTATATATATATAATCGGAATCTCGATAATGGCTACAAGTATTACCATGAAATTTAGTAGGCAGGGAGTTTTGGGGGAGAAAAACCGATCTAGCTAGGTCTTAACCCTTAGAAACTGCGCATTTTTAAGCAATATATTGTGTTTTTTTCTATCGTTGTGCAACAATATACATATATCAATAATTTTGACTCTCTTACCCATACCAAGCTGCCAACGTCTTTTTGGCAGCTTGGTATGCATACCTATGTTTAATTTTTGCGTTGTTTGGAAATTTAGAATGTGGTGGGTTCAAATCCTGGTCAGATAAATATTTTTGTGATTCTTTTTATTGTTTTTTAAATCTAGTTAACTTACTTATTTTACTATTATACTACTATATTATATTATGTGCAAAGCTCAGTTCCCCAGGTACTTAAATTATAAACCCAACAATAATTTTTGTTTTGTTTCATCATTATTTTATTTTATCATTTTTTTGGATTACTTTTGTAATTTTTTCTCATTTTTTAAAACGTAGTATTAAAACTTTAAAGTAAACTTATATCACTTCATTGTTGTAAAAGCAAAGGTTTTTTAAAATAATTATTTGCATTGCAATTTGTACTTTTATTGTTGTTTTAGTTACATATGCTTACATTCTAATCAATACGATGTTATTGATATCAAAACTTTGATGATTAAATCTCAGCTGTCACTGTTCCATATAAAATCTGTAACATAATTTGTTTCTTTGTAGGAATAATGTTGAATACTGGAATATTACCTACTTAAGAAGGTAAGACATTTTTTCCTCTAACTGTTAGTGATAAAAAGTTAATGTGCAATTGATCTGTAAATGTTTACACTGTGTTTTAAGTTAGCTTTTATCCATCATGTATGGTTTCTAAAAGCCTACCCTCGGGCCCAACCACAATATTTTACATCAAATAATCTGTTACAAACATAAAGATGATAAAAAATTCCGTGTGATGTGTTTTGATAAGCTTATATTTTGCTAATCTTTCCATTAGTGTTATAGCAGTTAGATTGATATTATGGTGTGGCATATTCTGTTAAGTTTTTTTTTGCTTTCAGATCACTAACTCTATGTGCACAGTAGCATATATTCATATTCAAAATGATGACTTCAGAGGAGTCGGACTCAATGAGTACCATACCATCAGATGGCCACCCGGACGAAGTTTTAGGTTTGTGTTTTTTTACACAAGAAGATAGGCAATGAAGCTATAACATTCGCAATGTCCACCAATTCCACCTTGTATATTCCATGTGCAAGGTGGAGAAGGTGTTTTTACAACACTGCCTAATTATTTGCCAGTTTTTACTGTTTTAATTACCTTTACCTATTTCAAGTCGCTAATATATTTTTATAGCATAGCAGCGGCGTGGGGTTCCTATAACTCCATTCCTATCGGCTTCAATTACCACTTACCTTTTGAAGACCATCATCCAAATCCTTTCTCTATCTATAATACATAATCTACCTATTATACAGGCTAGGACTTCCCTATGAAGAAGAATCAGTCTTCGCCACTGTAGCATAGAGTGCATATTTTATTCAGTTTAAACATCCTTAACACTTAATTTAAAAAAAAAATATGTCCGCCTAGTTTGCACATCTATTAGTTGGTTGGTTTGTTGTTCTAAAGTAATAAAATATTGTAGTGAGTATGATCACTACAAACTTTTCATCCCAAAAACCAAGAGAATCGATTGTGTCTTCTCATTAATTCCAGAAACATATAACAATATTTCACCGCTACAATAAAAACTGAAGGTGAAACAGCTGGTTGTAGCTTTTGTTTAGATAACATTGACCAAATTGAAATAAATAAATTAATGTTTCAGCTAATGTTGATAAATTCGTGACGATATATTATCCTTTTTTTTATAGTTTTTTACACAGAGGCTTTTAACACTTAAGTGTTGATGCCAGCCTCTCATAGGTTCAGTCATTGTTCCCTACACAAGGGACAGATCCATAAAGTTGTATATTTTTCTTGCCATTTTTATCCTTGCAGCCAAACAAGGCATTTTAGTGTAAGGCTATGTTGGTGTAAGTAAAATTGAGTCTAATTTTTAAGGTTTCCAAAAGATAAAAACGGTACTGACACTTCGCTGTCTGTCTGTCCGCCCGTCCGTCCATCTGTCTGTCACCAGGCTGTATCTCATGAACCATAACTGGAGAGTTGAAATTTTTTACAGAAGGTATATTTCTGTTACCGCTATAACAATAAATACTTATAACAATAAATAAATATTTAATTGGACTCCCATACAACAAACGTGAATTTGACGCCGTTTTGTAGGAAACCCTTCGTGCGGTAGTCCGACTAGTACTCGGCCCGTGGCCGGTTTTATTAGGGTTCCGTAATAATAACTATAAGGAACCCTTATAGTTTCGCTCTGTCCGTCCGTCTGTCTGGCCGTCTGTCCGCGCTTCTAGCTTCTGTTATTATGAATACAAATTGATGAAATTTGGCAAAGTTAAAGATTGTCTATATATATCTCGGTTCCGGCATCATAAAATAAGAATAATTTTACATTTTTGGGGTGGCTCTCCATACATGTGAAGTGGGTATGAAAAATATTTTTTTCATTCTGCCCCATCGTGTGGGGTATCGTTGAATAGGTATTTTAAAATAAAATCAAGATTTCATACATGATTATTTTACACAGTCAACCATTTTCGAGTAATCGGCCTCTTAAGTGGTTTATTTTTGCAGTTCAATTGCAGTAACCCTAATATTGCAATAAGACTGTACTTACAAAATAATATAATAATATCTATGGACGGTTCCACACCATACAATCTGGTTCTGTACTATGTATCCGAAAAACTTGTATCACAGGTTCCAGAAAACGGAAATTTATTTAATACTGTTGTACTGTACATATATTTAAGATTTTTATTATACTATACATATATTTAAGACCCAGGAACACAGTAAAACTTTTTGTCCCTTCGGCGGGAATCGAACCCTCGACCTCCGGCTTAAGCGCCGACGCGTTAACCACTGAGCCACAGAGGTCGTCAACAAAAGGATCTACAATACCTAAATATTATACAAATTGTATCAACAATATTTTGCAGTTATTCCTCGCTTGGTTATAAATAATACCACATTTTCCTATTGATAAGAGCACTGTGGTATGCTCAGTTTTATTGAACATTACTTAAATAACCATGCTAATGAATCAATGTGTAAAATTATTTGCATGCAATATTTTATTAAAATAATGCTTAAGACATGACAAGTGTTAAAAAACTTCTGAAGGCATTAAGTCCTTTTGGTTCGAAAAGAAACAGCTATGATTTTGAAAGTTTGTTAACATTTTATTATTTATTATAAACCTTAGTGTCAATTTCATCAACGCTTGTTAAAGTTAATAGTTGTATAATATAATTTTATCTCTCTCGTTCTTCGTATAAATAAAAGAGAAGGCATAATATTTAGACTTTTTGGTTTGTTTGATAAATTACAATTAATTAAATAGTATTTAAGTGTTTATTCATATTGGCCGTATATTGAACGCTACCTAAATTTAAGTGGCGCTCAAGAAATTGTCGTTATGTCAAGCAATGACTATCTGTGATTTCATTTATGGGCCCCTCATTTTAAATGGCTTTTCAGTATTCGATGATGTTTTTTATCTTACTGCGCCAAAAAAGGGTTATTAATATTTAATTGCAGCTTCGGGGACCGAAGAAGCCCCATCATCCATGGTGTCGAGTGAGGCGGAGTCCGAGGGCAGTGTGCTGTCGGAGCCCCAACGCTATGACGCCACAGACTTCACCCATATGGGCGAAGGCGGTGATGTTTACCAGTGTTCCCTGGACAAAACCATAGGACCCACGCCAGATATACGCGCAGTTGGTAGCACACTCGCTTCGTTGGTCTCGACTAGAGGTATGGTTTTTTAGGTGTAAGAGAACTGTTAGTGCAGTAGCGATGCGATGAGTGCCGAGGGACAAGAAAATAGTTGTACAGTATGTGGCCGATGATAGGTGAAGACTGCAAATTGCAATCCCTACCAGATGACTTGCTTGCGTAGCCGGTGGTTCTTGCGCGAATCCAAAGTTAGAACTCACATTTTTGTGTATTAAAAGATAGCGTTATGAAAGTCTTGAGGGCTCGAAAAATAAGAAGAACTCTAAAAAGTAATAAATAAAAACTGTACACGTAAAACAAAAGTGATTAAGTCTGATAATTTACAATTCTAGTGTATTAGACTGCTAAGCTTACTATCTTATGTGGCTTCATTTGAAATAACCATTATATTTCTGTACCTATTCAGTAATCCCAACAATGCGAACATAGTTGGTTGTCTTCACGGCATACTCTGAAGATAATTTTGCCAGATTAACTATAATGTCATAATGATCAATCGTATACTTCAGTTGTTCAGTGGTATTCATGGTTTGTTATGTAACGTGTTAAAACTTAAATGGTTTCACAGTAGTATAATTAACTTGTGTTTAGTGTCTTACGGGAACACTGTGTTTTTTTTTCGGAATAAAAAGTAGCCTATGTGGTAATCGAGAGCCTAAACTACCACAATACCAAATTTCATCAAAATCCGTCCAGTAGTATTTCTGTAAAAGAGTCACAAACATCAATTTCTCCTCGCAAACTTTCACATTTATACGGCAGGGTTTTGGCAGTAGCTATCTGCCATTTAATGGCAAACCCTGATACTATTCTACAAAACACTAAGTTCGATTGGCATAAACTACGCCTTTATCTAATTAATATAATTTGTGATAAGTCTGCTTTGAACTAAGCGTTCCCCAAATAAAACCATTGCAACGTATAAAAACCGTTGTCAAGAACTCATAAATTCTATAATATACTTTATTTTTCTATATTGCCCTACTAGCTTTTGCCCGCGGCCCTGCCCGCATAAATACAGTATCCCACGGGGACACTACTATTTCGGGATAAAAAGTAGCCTATGTGTTAATCCAGAGCCTAAACTACTACCATACCAAATTTCGTCAAAATCTGTTGAGTAGTTTTTGCGTGAAAGAGTAACAAACTCTATCCATCCTCATAAACTTTCACATTTGTTAGTAGTAGAATGTCCCCATAGACCTTACCCTATCTGCCTATACTATTTTCCCTCAGGTTCAATGCTCCCATGGGGCACTCACAAGGGCCTGGTGCTGACGGTGGATACAGAGAGGCCGGGCGAATTCGTCATGAGGCTGCTGTTCACGGAGTTCACGGTACAGGCCGAGAGGAAGATGGAGGCTGTCATGGCAGAGCCGCTGGTGAGTTGTTCTCTCGTGGAGTAGTGATATAGGCTCAGTGGTTAGTGCGTTGGCGCTCAAGCAGGAGGTCGCGCGGGTTCGACCTTGTTACAGGTACCAGTGTACATATAACACTAGTTCTTCGGATACATGGCACGGGGTCAGACTGACCAGGTGTGAAGTGTCCATAGATATTGTTATATCATTGTAGTAAATCATAAAATCCGAAACAGATTAGTAGATTAGTATAGTTTGTTTTGCAGCACCAACCCCTACCATATCGTTCAGTTTGAGTTTATGGTACAGCCGGGGACGGTACAAGTAGTCACAATAGATCCACTTGGGTCGCAGTGCTGGAACTGGACTGGGCTGGAACATGACCTCGTGACCACGGGTTGGTCGTTTTGACAATCCAAAAACGGCCAAGTGCGAGTCGTGACTCGCGTACGAATGGCTCCGTACAAAACGGCAAAAAAGTTTGTTTCATGCCCCACTTAAATATTTATTTTATTCTGTTTTTAGTATTTGTTGTTATAGCGGCAATAAAAATAAACCTTCTATGAAAATTTCAACACTAGCTATCACGGTTCCTGAGATACAGACACACAGACAGACGAACGGACGGACAAATAGACATTAGAATCTCAGTAATAGGACTAATACCTACTTTTTTACCCTTTTTTACCCTTTTCGTACGGAACCCTAAAAAAAGATCTATAAGAATATGCTTTGCTTCCAAAATTCAGTTACACTGAATAGGTAATGGATAAAAATATAGCTAAGAGAAGCTAATTGTGGAACGCATTAAGCGCGTCGTCTGTGTATTAAATCTTTTTTTATTCTTCATTAAATATTATTTAATCATTCACTTGCAACACACTGGAATTAACATGAGTTCTATCCTTGTTCATATTCTTATTTTTTTAGGAGAAACCCCTCAATAAAACTCTCCAAAGGGGCGAAGACCCGCAGCTAGATCAGATATTATCGGCGTTCGGAACGGTCGCTGAACATTGCCTGCCATCGCTACTGAGAGCTTTATTTGGATGGTTGGAACGACAAATGGCCGATTCGCAGCAGTTAAACGAACAAGCCAAGAAACCCCATCAGGATTTGAGGAATAAGAGGTAAATGAGAATAATTAGGAAAATTACCAGGCCACCTACCACAGAACATAACTAAGGACCTGTTTCAAAATATTTTGATTATTGTCATATTATATTATATTCACACATTTAGTCACTTTCTTACTTTAACTCTGTCAAGTGATAGAAACAAAACTTGCTAATAAGCTTTCTGGAACTTCTCAGAAGATTGTAAAACAGGCTCTTACAGTATTTTAACATTATAAACATATTACGAACGATAATATTCATATGAGTTAAGTTATAATATTAAGAAAACAATATATTTTGGCTATAAATAGTATTTTGGTATTTTTACCTGACTATAGCGAATCCAAAAGGAAGGGTAATAATTTTGGCTGTCTATGTATGTATACATGTATGTTTGTTCCACCATAGTGCCTAAACTACTGGTACGATTTTAAAAAATGAGGTGTCAATAGATTCGTAATAATATAACAGTTAACATAGTTGATAATGACCCGGGTAACATCTTACTTATACAATAAATGGGAAATCATATTTAATATTTAATGCTGCGGTAATATTACTAAAATACAATCACAATTTCAGTATAATCTACATAGTATCAGGCAGTGGTGCGGGTACGGAAACTGTCGAACGCAGCTGCGAAGAGCTCCAAGCGGAAAGACGCGACTTGGCAGTGGAATTCTTATTTTGCCTCGCGCTGATAGAGGTGCTCAAGCAGCTACCCTTCCATCCAGGCCATGAAGACCTGGTGCAATACATCGAGAATGTCGCGTTTAAGCGGTTCAATTATAAGGAGGGGTATGTATTATCTTGTTACATCTTACCACAGCAATTGTAACGCTCCTCACCTATGTGTGATTAACGGCCGAAAACTATAAGAGCGTTTTCAAATCTTATAGCACCGATAGCCGATAACAGATCGGAAACGCTCTTACGTCTTTGGTGGAAGTGCGTTTTTTTCAAAATCCAGTCCGACTTCATATATCGCGACGATAATGACAAAGACAGCTATATGTTTTATATTGAAACATATCCTCTCTCTCATACCTTCGTAATTTATCGGTACGATACACCGCGATATCGTATCTCATAATAGGATACGCTACTTAAATTAAGTGGAGCTCAAATCTCATGTTATCCTTTTTATTCTGGCAAGCAGATACAGTAGGTAGCCTGTGATTACTTAGATATTCTTATTTAGATAGATACTAGGATAATAGCGAAAAATCCCTGACGCTCTCCAAATCCACAATCGAAAATATTTTTAGAGCTGTAAAATCTCAATAAAAATGCTCTACTTTTCAACAGCTAATCAGTATTCAAGTGTATCATATCTAGTACAGACTACAGTCGGGTTTTTTTCGAAGATTCTGAATATTTTTAGGATTTTATCTCAGAATCATAATCCGGCTCTTAGCAATAATAATAATCCTAGGATTTACGCAAAGATCCAAATCCAATTATCCTACGACACATAAAGCATCCTACGGCTTATCCCACCTGACTCTTGGATATAATAGTGATTTTCATTCCAGCTTACAATCGAATCCCAATGCGGCGAATGTGCATATCATCGCGGACTTGTATGCGGAAGTAGTTGGTGTTCTAGCGCAGTCGAGATTCGCGTCAGTCAAGAAGCGGTTTACAGCTGAACTAAAAGTAATTATTATTAGTAATTTAAATAAAATCTATTTAAAACTGCAAATATGTGTGTCTACTAATATTTTCCGGCGTGTCTCTCCATCGTTTTCTACTGCGGCACCTTATTATTTTGAAATTAATGAACCGATTTTGATGTAATTTGACACAGATACATCATACAGACCACGGGGAAGGACAAAAGCTGCTTTTTTATTATTACAAAATATGTACGCTTCTTGCGGGTTTTCCCTTTTCGTGTCTAAATCAATGCTTGGGGCTCACTAGCCTTCTGAGAATTGTTAATAAAAACATGATTGTACAGAGTACACATGGTAGAAGTGAAACTTCATCATTTAAAATCTAAAAATACTCTCATCGTGCCTAAAGTTATCACTTAAAAAAAGATTAGAAAAATTAAAGTTTTTACACCTAGCGCCATCAGTGTATTGAGCCTTATTTAGAAAGTTTTGTTATTATTTTTATATACTATATTACTTATATACTATATTACTATATTTATATACTATAAGTATTTATGTTATATACTATAAATAGCTTTCTACAGATGGCGTTATATCCAAAATCGTGTAGTGACGCGACCTTGAAATTTCAGTCTCAACGCCGCTAAAAGAATTTCACTTAAAGTGCAATTATTCCAGGAGTTGAAAAGTCGCGAGCCGTCGCCTCACACAACCCAAAGTATTATCTCGCTACTGATGGGCATGAAGTTCTTCCGAGTCAAGATGGTGCCGATCGAAGAGTTTGAAGCGTCGTTTCAGTTCCTGCAGGAGTGCGCTCAGTATTTCGTAGAGGTTAAGGATAAAGATATCAGACACGCTCTAGCTGGATTGTTTGTGGAGATACTTGTGCCTGTTGCAGCGGTGAGTTTTTAGGTTATTTTCCAAAGAGTTTTTACTGTTTGTAATGGCAAATGCTATACGCTCGATATTTATCACGATATTTGAATAGTGATCCGGGTATACAATAATTATCACGTGTTTAGTATAGTGTATCTCGGAACATGTAACGGATCGCAAGAAGAAAATAATACCACAAAATAATTAATATCGAGCGTATAGCAATCGTCTATGATATACTGTGTGAAAATGATGCTACGATACAGATGGGCCACATTTGATTCCACAGCCTAATAAAAAACCGATACCAATTCCATGGTGAGAGCTGAAGAGTACATAAAATTTAAATCATAATTGCGTCGGACTGTTATATAATACTGTTAATATACAGGATGTTTTGCCAGTCAGTGTCCAAACTTTCAAGAGTATATCTTGAATATAAGCAACTTTTACTATGAGCTCAACTTTCCTACTTGAAAATAAAACCTACCTTTTTTCCTAAAAAATGCTATATATGCCGTAGCCCTTTTGTATGAAACAGCAGTTTTTTTTTTCAAGTAGGAAAGTTGATCCTGTAGTAAAAGTTGCTTATAAGTATATTCACTCTTGAAAATTTAGATACTCACTGGAAATACATCAAGTATAATATCTTTGTGTAACAGCTGATTTTGCACAATAATGTATATTTTCATTTTTTATTTTCATTTCATATAATATGATTGGTTAGGAGTTAAAACGTATTTGATTGGTTGCATATTTTACACTAGCATTTATTTATTTTTAGACGGTTAAAAACGAAGTAAACGTGCCGTGTTTGAAGAATTTCGTGGAAATGCTGTACAGTCATACACTAGACGCGAGCACCAAGTCTAAACATCGTCTGGCGCTGTTCCCTCTAGTTACTTGCCTACTCTGTGTGTCGCAGAAACAGTTCTTCCTAGCCAATTGGCATTGCTTTCTTGCCATGTGCCTGTCGCATTTAAAGAACAGAGACCCGAAGATGTGTCGTGTCGCTCTTGGTGAGTTATTATTCATATAGCCTGACCAGAAATATATAAAATGCTCGACGACCAGAAATAAATAAAATGTTGCCAATATACGAAACTGAATTAAAATGCCAGTTATGACAAAATTTCGTATCATAATATCATAAAAATGAAGCGCTTCTATTAGTCTTAAATTGTTGGTGTGGTTAGGAATTCACCGAAAAAGGTTTAATAATGCTTTTGTTTTATTTCAGAATCACTATACCGTTTACTGTGGGTGTATATGATAAGGATCAAATGCGAGAGCAACTCCGCAACCCAATCACGTCTCCAAAGCATCGTCAACTCCCTATTTCCAAAGGGATCCAAAGGCGTGGTACCTAGAGACACACCACTCAATATATTCGTCAAGATCATTCAATTCATAGCTCAGGAGCGACTCGATTTCGCCATGCGAGAAATCGTCTTCGATCTCCTAATGGTCGGTCGACCAATCAAGATAATTTTAACGCCGGAAAGAATGTCAATAGGGCTTCGTGCTTTTCTCGTTGTGGCTGACAGTCTACAACAGAAAGAGGGCGAACCACCAATGCCTAGAACATCTGGAACTCTACCATCCGGTAACACGCTGCGTGTTAAAAAGACGTTTCTCAATAAAATGTTAACAGACGAAACGGCTAGGTCTATTGGAATGAGCGCATACTTTACATACGTTAGGCGGGTTTTAGTGGAGATCCTGAGGGCCTTAGATGCCCACTACGGAAGGCCACTAATGTTGACTAATACTCAGAATGTTACGAAGGAACAAGAAATTAATACAGGGGAAAGAAAGCCTAGAATCGATCTGTTCAGAACCTGTGTAGCGGCTATACCTAGGTAAATAGAATGTTACTGCTATATAAATCGTATATCACAAAGTGAGGACGTAGAAAACTTTTTAGTGATTAACAACATTATTTAGAGCGATTCTCCATTAGTGCTTTGCGTTGTCATTGCGTCGTTTGTCGTAGATTTTTTTAACATGCGCCATTAATGCATTGCGTCGCCGAACGCGAGATTTCAACGGAACGAGGGACAGGAGACGAAGAGGGAGGTATTATGCGCTGCCCTTTCACCGTCTTGCATTGTTATGTCGTGCGTCGAAGCAACGCAGGTTTGACATACAATGCGTTGTGACGATGCGATGCAACACAACACACTTATTTGGCCTTAGGACTTATTAAATGTAAAATCTATTACAACTACACTGAAGGCTAAGCAATCTTAAGCTTAATTGTATTGTCTTTATTATTAAAATTGTACATTAATCTGTTGTGTTATTGCAGGATAATTCCTGAAGGCATGAGCTCTAGTGAGCTTGTGGATCTACTTTGTCGGCTCACAGTGCATATGGACGAGGAACTTCGAGGCTTATCATTCCAAAGTCTGCAAACATTAATAGTAGACTTCCCAGAATGGCGCCAAGATGTCCTCGCTGGATTTACCCAATTCCTGGCCAAAGAGGTGCAAGACACGTCGCCGCAGTTGGTCGAGAATGGTCTCAGAATGTTGCTACAGTTGTTGACTAGTTGGAAGAATGGCGAGCCGACTACGAACGTGCCGCCAAAGCCTGAGCCTCTAGCTTCCGTTATACGAGGCGCGGAGGCTTTAGGACTAGTAATGCTATGCCAAAGTAAAGCCTACCCGCGAAGACTAGCGGTTCATATTTTGAGGTTACTTATTTTTTATATTTTAAAATAATATGACGACATAATATGGAGGTTGTTCAAAATAAATTACATATATTTTGGGCATATGATAAGCAGTAGGCTTATGTCAAGAACAATTAAAGTAAACAAGCATTAATTGCCCGCGGCATCGCCCGCGTGAAATAAGGTTTTATACTTTCTTTACTTTCATTTCCTATTTTACGCACCCTAGGGGCTGAATTTTAGCAAACGCTGAAATACGTATCTCATTATTTTTTCCGTACTCAATTTATACGCAATATGTCCAAGGAATAAAAAGTTCTATACAAACTTTTATCACCTATTTTACACCCTTTGGGGATGGAATATTGAAAAATCCTTCCTTAGTGGATGCCTACGCCATATGAGAAATACGTGTGCAAAATTTCAAATTTCAAGCCTTGAGGGTTTGGCCTATTTTATCTATATATAAAAGGCAAAGCTGATTGACAGATGTATCAACTCACAGAGTTGATACATCTGTCAATCAGCTTTGCCTTTTATATATAGATAAAATTAAATTACGTTCTTTAAGGTAATTGACATCACACCGCTGTTGTATTGATGTTATTTAAGCAAAATCTTTGCACCCTCATTAAATCTTCTGTTTCTGTATGCCTGAGTTCCTAGTTTTATATTCTATACTCCTTTTTTTTCAGAGAAACAAAATGTCTACTAGAAAAACTTCAACTGACTCGGGATGAGCCAGCTCTTATAGACGCAGCAGACGCCCACGTCCCACACTTCACTGAGAAGTGTCTACCAATACTGCCCCCTGCTGAGAAACAGGCTGTGCTGGCGGCGGGGCAGCCTGACCTAGTATGGGTGGCAGAGAGAAGCCACGCTGTTTGGACTGCGGGTAGGGCCCAGTTTATTAGTGGGTTCAAATCCTACCATTAGAATAAATATTTTTCCTTTCTGGGCTAATCGATTTCTTTTAGGAGATATATCATCCAGTAAAACAACTCCTGTGTAGCTTAGATAGACGGTGATAGCTAACAACAACCCTATTAATAAAAACAATGGTGCCCTATTAAGTTTATACTAAGCCCAGCATACAAATTTATCAAAATGATTACCTGCCGGTAGTTGTTCAAAAAGAGGTTTTAAAAAACTTTCGGCACCATGATATCTATACATTAATAATTATACATGAAAGCTCAAAAATACATCAAACTCCGCCACATTTTAAAATCAAAAGAAAAATAAACATAAAAAGGTTTTATGAAATCTCGTTTTGAACATTACTTGTCCAAGTAGATTATTTTATGGTTTCCTCCCCCCCAAGAAAAGCGGGAGACTGACTTATGATTTCGCGTATGAAGATGTTTTAGCATTAATATATTTTTTATTTTGGTTCACAGGATTACAACACGACGAAACGTCGACTAAGAACAGTTGGAGTGGAAGCTCAACGAACGGCGCTGATCCGTGGGAGGTAAGATTTAAAAAATATTTGCAATAAATGTGTAAAGGTGTGTCCTATTGCGAGATAAATTAAAAGGTTTATATTTTTGGACTTCATACATTATTAATAGCGCGTGTACATAGGTGCCGGCAGGGCAACTAACCCTTACGGATAGTAATTAATAACTGTCCTTACTGAACTTACTCTTAAGACTAACCAGGGAACATACATACATACATGCTACATAACACATACAACAGAAATGCATATGTGCATAATTGCTTTTGCTGCATGTTACAAATGTATACAGTGCCCGGTAAGAAATATTTGACTTGTGTCGACTTTCTTGAGCATCATCTCTGTCAAACAATTCCAATGTGACATTTGTCTCACTGGTTTGTGCGACTCCGAGCCGGGGAATTTATTACTTTTCATTATTCCCCATAGCAATTACATAACAGGCGTCTTTGAAAATACACTGTTCATATACAATTAGCTGACACGTGTGTTTTTTACAGATCGTACTTTTCGGTCTATTGGAGAAAAGTCGCGTGCCGGCCAAATGTCCAGCGACCGTGCTACAGGCTTGGCCGATATTGCACGCGAGGATACACGCTCTCTATACTATCATAGAACCCGCGTAAGTTTTTTCGGAGTTTTTTTTTTATTGTATATTCGTTAGTACACAAATTTCATTAATCACGTTTAAAAAAGAGGTTAGACAGGTCCCGAACCAGTAGTGAAAGCATTTCTCTCCCACTTCATTTCAAATTGGTACTCTAGTAATGAGGATTTTCAAAGACGTGTCGTCTGACATCTGTTTGGATCTGTGCAAGACGAGGGGTATCGAAAACAGTCAATGGCAGATTTCGTTACTTTTTCTGCCACCAGACGGTGCTTTGTGTGTCGGGTCCAAACAGCATTGAATAGTCTAATAACTAATAAAGTGATATTTTTAGGCCCGTCAACGACAATCGCGCTTCTCTCCTCTCTCGCGGGCCCGCGTTGCCGCGCAAGCCTGAGAAGGAAAGAGACGGCTATATGCAAGTGTGGAAGTACTACATGACAATGGCATATCTAGTCGTCCCGGCTATACCTAGCCCGGTCATGAGGTGTGCCAGCCCCGATCTTAGCCTAAGGTATGTATGAAAAAGCTTATTTCCGCTATTATTTTTCTTCTAAATTGCCATAAATGTTAAATTGTTTTCTATTATTATGAAAGTGTAAAAACACATTATGTAACCTTTTCGAACAGAAAACAATTCAACATATAAATTACATGTGTGTCAGCAAATAATTTCTATTTTATTTTATTATGTATGTATTTGATGGGCAATATGTTTTTCAATATAATGGCAAATCTTTTTTGTTGTTTCAAACTATATATTTTGCACTAATTTGCGCGTTAAATATTATAATTTAATCATTTTTAAATTGTGTTTTTATATTGTTAATAGTGCCTGTGATATTAAAATTAATATGAGCATGTTAATATTTTTTATTAAAGGAATGTAACCCACAGATTTTTGCACTAAAATTTCAATTTTAAACTTTATATTTAACCAGCAAATATTTTAACACTCTCAAACTTTAATCGAATATATAAAACAGATTTATTTTATTCGAATCCAAAACTATTTCTTGCGTTTCTTTTTTACCTATGAATCGACACACTTCTATTTAATGTGCAAAATGTATTGTCTTTTTTATTACATAAATAGTTGTATGTTATGTATGTATGTTTGTGTTACTCCTTGTCTAATGGTAGTATAATGGATGTTCTCTATTTGAATTTATTTTATCTAGCGGTAATGTGATAAAACCTGGAAAATTATTTAAAAATTGAGTTGTGTATTAATACACACACCGGCATATTTAGCGGAACATAAAATAAAGGTTAGATATCAGTATCATATAAGGTTGCTGGCTGGTTTATACGTCATTTCATTTAAAAAGAAATATTTTCAAATTAAGAAAACAACTGAATATCACATTTTATGCAATTGTTTTAATTTTATTCAAATACATCTTATCTGGAGTGAACTTCGAGTATTTCTTCCTTCTGAGTTTGATTTAAAATTTCATTGAAATACTGTTTTTTGTTAGTTTTTTTTTTTAATCGCGTATCTTTTTGGAGTTGAGGACTGAATTATGCCTGACTTAGCCCCAACGGAGATTGCCAGGGCACTCGAAATGCGAAGAAATGGTCAAACCTACAGAGTGATATCCAGAGATCTTCGTCGACCAGTTTCAACGATCCATCACAGTATCCAACAGTTCAGGGAGACCGGTACTTATGTGATAAGAGCAGGACAAGGCAGAAAAAGACGCACTTCGAGTAGGGATGATAGTTTCATTCGGCTTCGTGTACGTAGGAACCCCCGTTTGACGGCCGTCCAAGCCCGACATGAGTTAGAAGCAGTGCGGGGTGTAACCGTAAGTGAGCGTACGGTACGAAGAAGGTTCGAAGAAGCTGGTTTGGGTTCATTTGTGCCCGCCAAGGCTCCAAGGCTCGAGGTAAATCATCGTAGAAACAGGTTAACTTTTGCTCAGGAACATCGACTTTGGAACGCGGACCAATGGAGTAAGGTATTGTTTAGTGATGAGTGCAGAATTCTCTTAAATCAAATTGACGGCAGGCAAAGAATATACAGACGCAAAGGAGAACGATACATTCAGACAAATTTTGAAACTACAGTTGCATACGGTGGTAGATCAATAATGGTTTGGGCGGGCGTTTGTTTGGGAGCTCGCACAGACTTGGTAGTGATTGATAGAGGGAGTCTGACTGAAGACCGCTATATCAGAGAAGTTTTAGAAGAAAATGTCGTACCGTTTGTCCCATATATCGGTCACGATTTTGTTTTTATGCAGGATAATGCTCGGCCGCATACCGCTCGGGTAACTCAAGCTTATCTTAATGATATGAATATCACTGTTATGGAGTGGCCGGCGAGATCACCGGATATGAATCCAATAGAGCACGTTTGGGACTTGCTGAAAAGAAAAGTTAAGTCCAGAATTCCAGCTCCTGCTAACGTGGGTGAACTGCGAATCGCCGTAGTTGAGGAATGGCGGAGACTATCCCAGGAGACCATCGATAACATCATTCTCAGTATGCCTAGACGGGTAGAAACTTAAATAAGAGCACGTGGAGGAAATACGCGATATTAATCACCATTTTTCTAATTTAATTAATTGTTATTTTAATATTAATTTTCACTTTTCCCGGTTACATGAAAAGTTCAAAAATGTACCATTTTTTCACAAATAGCCTTTATTCGCAAAATCTGTTCTTAATGTGATCTCATTTTAAGTAAAACAAATGAAACTTTAAATAACAAAAGAGGTGTAGTAAGTAGATTTTACAATAAAACCATATTTTTTTAATTATGGACCTTTTTTTTGTGTTCCGCTAAATATGCCGGTGTGTTTATTATACTTTACATAGTGTGTACAAAATGGTTATAAAATGTTAATTTTAATTAATATATAACAAATTCGTGTGTTACTCAAGGGGTTAGTCCCATAAAATGAAAGGAAGGAAGGTAGGGAAGCCTTATTGGCTATTGGAGAAAGTATCCAATAGTATATAATACTTTACTTTTCATGAGGAACCCTTCTGGCTTCTTTGTATTGGTGGTAGCCCTGTTTTTACTATTTCTTCAGTACGGAGTCCGAGGGGTGGATGGGGCTGCCAAATCTGAGTACCTCGAACGAGAACCTCAGCTCTTCAAGTGGATTCTTCACGTTGCCTCTGAGCTATGCCCGTTCACACAGGCAGCATAAGCGGACGAGGTTATATCATCATAGTGACTGTCGCTTCCATACGTCTCTAACTTGTACTACACTGTGTCTCGAACTGTCTATCAGAATGTTATGTTGCCATGATGACATCGTAAAAACTCTTTTATACTCTACTCTTATTCCAAATGAATATTCGCTTGAAAAGAGCATTGCAAATGTTGTATAGGTTTGAAGTGAACTGAACAGTTAAGATTAGAGATGGATTCGATCACATTTATAGTTTGGAATGCAACAGTGATCTTTAGAATCAACTTCATTTTAGAATCAATTAGTTATCTATGGATAGATAGATAATATATATCCATAGATCACAATGAAATTTGGTATTATTGTAGTGAAACTACTTTAGGATCGTTGAGCGTGAATTTTCAGTCACGTCAGGCGATTTGCGTCATAACACCAGCCTCACGATTTTCTGTACGTCATTCTTTTTTTCTTGTAGTTTTTCCGTAATAAAGATTACTGTTACTTCGCTGTTTGTTCATACGCCAGATATTAGCTATCATGGAGCCTCTTGTATATATCCACAAGTTCGTTCTGTAAAACGTTCTGTAAAACGCTAACTTCACTCGTGTCTTTAGTGTAAAAACTCGTTCTGTTTTTATGTTTGGTCATAATTCATTTTTGTTTGGTGCAAATTTTTGTGTTAGTTGTGTCGCAAAAGAGCACACTCATGATACATAAGTTTATTTATACATGATACACCATCATCATCATATAAAATCTTGGATATAATACGTTTTTTGCTATGATCGTATCTATATCATAAAAGTTTAAATTGGTCCTTATTACTTGGAGTTACTTCTGCTTCATTTCAACTTAATGACATGAAATGAAGGCATTTTGTTTTATTCGGCATGTTTGATCTTACAGCACACAATAAATCAACATAAGAAATGCAATGCATATAGATCTACACTTATTTAAGTAGCGTTTAAAACAATAAACAAGGCTTTTAAGTTTAAGCTATTTAAATAGATGAAAATAAACAATATTTAATAACAACTCCTGCAGTAAAAATATTATGACGCTTCCAAAATTGACTTGCAATTTTTTTGTAATGTTTATTCCGGTTTTATCCGGCTACGGTAAGTGAGCATAGTTTTTGTGTATGCTATAGAAAAGCTTTATTAACAAAATATAATTTTGGGTTGTGTATTGTGATTGTAAATCTGGACATTATTAAGTAGTTGTACTACTGCTTTTCTTTGTTTTTTGTTTGTGATGTTAATCATATTGATATTTTATTCGATTATTTTCAAATATTTTGCTTAGATCCCTAATCTTTTGCATAATTGAAATAAAATAATAATATTAAATTATAATAAATTTAATTAAATAATAATATTCTTCTACATATTTCACAATAAATTTACTTATCAATTAATAATGATAAAGACACGGGTCTTTATCATTATTAATTGATAAGTAGTAGTGGGCACTACATGTATTATACAAAGCTTGTAATATTTTAAGAACAATTATGGTTCTCTTAGAAATTATTATTACAGTCATCATCATCGACTATGAATAAAATTCACTCCCTTATGTGAATTAGGATGTTGTATCCTTATATGTAGCCCACAGTGCTAAAATCAAATGCAGTAGGTACTGATTGTACATTACACGTGTATGTAACTTAAAGGAAGTCAAAGCACAACTGTCAAGGCGATCCACACATTGGATTACGGGTTATTATGTTCCTTGTAAAATTATCTCTTTTTTTTTGAAAACACGCATTGTACCATACACTAAAACTGCATTCACGCGCATGATTTCGTGCCACGCACTGGCGTGCAGTTTTACATGCACCTACAGTCTACACGCGTAATGGTGCGCGAAAACACGAAATCGATCGGTTGCAGATCTGCACTCACGCGCGTTTCACCGGTGCCACCCTGCAGCCTAGTGCGGGGCAGTGTGTTGATCTTCCAAAAGCTAGCATGTTCTAGCCCCTCACTTTGACCTAATATCATATCAATTGATAATCAATTACAGTTCATCACCGGATTCGTTGAGCGAACGGAGCGGCGGTGAGTCGCGCTCTCCGCAGGCGGCGCCGGGCTCGCTGCACAAGCTAGCAGTTCCGCTAGCGAGGTGCGAAGTGCCCGAGGTGCGGGACGCGGCCGTGTCCGCGTGCGGGCACATCAACCCGGACGCGCTCAAGTATGTATACGCTTGCCACTGAACCAATTCTGATAATTAAACCCTGCAATTTTACAGTACAATCCAATCCTGATATGTTAAAACTGAAAAATGTTATTCTCATAAACGTTAAACCAACGTCAGACGCGTTTTGATTGAAACTCCAAAAATCTGTTTATGATATGAAGACGATCCATTTATAATTCAATAGAAGTAAAATGAAACTGTTAGTTAATAACGACAACTGGGGTTCTGAGCAAATGGAGGGACTGCAAGTGGAATGTGATTTCTGTAAAACTTCCTTCTCTTGCTCTGATATATAATTTGTAATCCCAGGGTACTTACAACCATGTTGCTGTTAAAACTGTCAGCTATTATTAGATTAAAAAACATGAAGTGTACAGAGTAAAGTATTGGCAGATGTCAAAAACTACATTCAACATTTAAAATCCAAAATACTCTAATCACTTCAAAAGATAATTGAAAAATTAAAATGTATACACCTAGCGCCATCTGTATATTCAAAAGTAACCTACATACCTACTTGACAAAATGAAATTGTTTCAGGGATCTCTTCGAGGAGCTAGTGCCGCTACTGCGCGAAGCGGTGGACCGCAAACAGGAGAATATGAGGCGTCGCCGGCGCCGCGACGCTCTCAGACTTCATCTCAACAAGATGCTGCTTGTTATAGCGCAGAGGAAGACTTTCGCTACAAGGTATGTTTTTAGGTGGACGTCTAATGACACGCACCGGCTGCAACGCACGCACGGTACGCAAAGGGTTGGATGTACCGATTGTAGTCGCAGTGTCATATGAATTCGTAAAAAGCGGACAAAAATCCGCTTCGTACTGTGCTTGAGGTGCGGCCGGTGGGGACCAATCGACGCTCAGCTGTAGACCGATATCAAATTTCTCATAAAAAGTAGGTAATTTACTGTTATGTTTTACTATTATGGAAATCATCTAAGTGTAACATCTATCATTAAAAACATCGCAACTTGCTCGGTAGTTTCGAGTTTTTGATAGATTAGTCGGTAATGTTGTTATTTATAAATCAGATGAATATTTGTTACAGCTCATTTACATTGGAGAATGGCAGCCTTCACTCAAACCTTACGGAATATTTGGACGGCGTCCGTCAGTCACTCGAAGTGGAGGCTGAGAAGGACGCCCCAGCGGCGAGAGAACAGAGACTGACTTTCGCGGAGTTCGTCACAGAACTCATTAAAAGTTTTCCACGTGAGTATCTTATACTTTAAACGAGACGATCTTATTATCTCGACAACGGCTACAACTATTACCATGAAATTTGGTATGCAGGAAACTGCGCATTTTTAAGCAATATATGTTTTTTATTACGCCGTGCAACAATATATCAATAATCTCGACTCTCTTACGTTAGTCTGATTGGCAGCTTGGTATGCGTACTGTTATGCGAGGCCTCGCGGATTGCGTTTTTAAAAAAGGTTTCTTTTTTAACACACATTACAATAATTATTTAGAAATAGTAGAAAGTGCTCCGCAATAAGACTAAAGAAAGATTGTCCGGCCGACGGGCGACCTAATATGATGTTAGGATATGCTGACTTGACTTAAGGTCTAGTCAGACCAACTACTTAGATTGTAAAGGTATAACAGTACCTGCGTATAATCTTTGCATTGTTTGGAAATTCGGAATGTGGTGGGTTCGAATCCGGGTTCTTCGGGTATTCGGGTTTTACCTGTCAGTTTTGCTGTTTTACCTGTCAGGTAAGCTTGATCGGATACTGTAAGCATAGGAAACATGCACAGTTGTGCAACATACACGCTCCAGTTTACCTGTACAGGCTAACCTGTCAGGTATACCGCTCCATGTCGTCAGGTATGTCGCATTACAGACAAAACAAAACCGTCATCCGCAGCGCAACCGCAGCTGCCGCCGACTCTCAACTTCTGTCGACTTCATCTGTCGCCGGTTGCCGTTGGCTACGTCCAGTTAATAAAAATTAAATTTGTACATAACACTACATAATATCCGTTCTGCTCACAGTGTTATATTGTCTGTCGGCATCAAGTACCTACTATAAAACTTGTAATATACCTCGCAAGTAGCAGTAGGCTAAGAGTCCAGCAACACGTCTGCAGAGCTTAAACAGCTGAACGATCAATTGAATACACTCGCAGTGTTCTTTGACAGATATTACACATCAGCCAAAAGTTACGACTGGAACTTCTGAAACTGACTGCTGAAAGTTCGATGCCGTACATTCTGCTGATATATCGCCACACTAAAGATCTATGGACGATTTTTTTATGTTTAGTTCATTAGCTTTTATATGTTACATAATATTATGTTTAACAAAACGTGTATGCTGTACAGCGGAGATGTACAATGGCCTGATCAAGCGGGAGCTGTGCAAGGGTCTGTTCTCGCTGTTCGCGGGCTGGTGCGGGCCTCTCGTGTCGCTCCTCGGCTCGCTGGTGCCGCAGCCGCAGCCGCCGCCCGAGATAGACGATAGGCTGAATCTAGCCGCGTTGAGGGTAAGTTGCACAGTCTCATTTAAACCCGGCGTGAAGTAGTTTTGTACTCCGCCAAGTGAGTGAGGGCTCAGAGCCTCAGCCCCCTATACTTATATTATAAAGAGGGAAAGTTTGTTTGTATGTTTGTTTGTTTGCATTGAATAGGTGCCGAAACTAGGGGACCGATTTCATAAAATTTGGAACAAATATAGTGTAGACCACGGGAAATGACACTACTTTTTATCGTGAATAATCGTACGGTTTCCGCGAGATTAACTTTGTCGCGCATGAAGTCGCGGGCAACATCTAGTATAATATAAGAGACAGGACAAGCCGCCCGACTACTATCCAGTGCGTGTGTCGTCAGTCAAAGTCACCCACACATCTGAGCATGCGCTCGCAGAACATCGCCACACAAGCAAAGAATATATTAAATATTACTTACTCAAATTAAAATTAAAAATTAAAAAGAATCGTCATTCAATAAACTTACTTACACGATAGACAGCTCGCGGCTATGTGTGCGCGCGTGACGTGGATTTTTTCAAGCCAAGACTTTCGTTCACAGGTCTAGTCGCTGGTCATTTCCTGCTTTGACATGACAATATAATTTCACAATATTAGGAGAGAATTGTCCGACGCTAGTCGCGACGTTTGAAAATTTTTCGGTGTCATAAGTAGCTTACGTTAACATATGGCTGGCATTCGCTGGAGCTTGTGCCCTAATAAATAGTCTAACTTTTGATTCGATGCAGTAAACTGACATAAGCTTACTGCATCGAATGTCACTTCTAAAAATAATGATACCACATTTAACTTATTAGTGATGGCCTCAGCCCTTCGAAATTGAATGAAATGTTTTTACTAACAGGTTTACTGTTAAATGAAAATTCTATAAGTAATAACTATATTTTATTATGGTGAATATCATTATATTAACACGTGAAGCAAAAATTCCAAGTACGTACGGTTTTACGAGAATTGTGCATACGGATCAGTGTGAACACACTTAGTTAACTTTTAAGATGTCATGAATTATTTATTTACAGAAACGTTCCGATTCACTACTACATATGTGTTTAGTGTGTAGCCTTAATATTCAGATTTTACTTAATTATTCATAAGAAAACAAAGCTATAATTAAATGTATTATTTTATCTTCTTCTAAAGAAATCAAAGATTGTAACTACTTGGATTATCCATTCAATTTAGCCATGATTTAGCAACGTCACTATTTTTATACCGCAATAACCTGCAACACTTGAAGGCCTGACACGCACTTGGCCGGTGTTCGAACACACAGTGTTTCCTTGCACTGGTTGTGTTCAGTCCTCTCTATTTAATATAACCAGTATAATATTATAGGCTATGAGCGCGTTGGCTTGCTGCGGTCCGTGCTTCGCGCCGAATGGACTTGCCGAAGACGGTGCCTTATACCCGTGGCTCAGCGAAATGCTGTCGTCTAATAATGATAAGGTAATGAAATAAAGAGTACTAGAAACTCACTCGTGAAAAAGAAATGTAAACAATGCACTTCTGGGTCAATCTCCTAAAAAAAATATTTTGTAACGGATCATTACTGTAGGTATTTTGAGCATTACACGGAATGTTATCGTCCGGCAGCCAATTTTAACTTTTCCGTTATTACCATAATATTATAAATAAGGGTAAAAATAAAATTTCTTGGACGTTTACCCTGCTGCCAAAATTCAAATAATGTAACTGAATTCAATCAATCCAAAGTAACATAAGTGTCATTGGATACTAATAAGCACTTTGATTTAATCGGATTTTAATTTAGCGTCTGACACATGAATCGTAACTATTTCAATTCGTGCAAATTTAAAGTAAAGAAGTAAAGACAAAACTTTCAAGCCCTTTCATTTGATACATGTCTTGTAGTGCTACAGTGGTGGGGACGGGCTCCATATAAAAATGCCCCTTGTTCTTTGAAGTTTTGCTATCCAAGTTATCGAGCAACTAACGAAACCATTTTTTTTTTTGCAAAGGTTGCGAACAATGTTTTACATATTTTATTTCTATTTGTCACCCACTATAATAATACCTACTCTGCACAGATCTACGAGCTGGCCCGCGAGACGATAGTCCACCTGCTGGACTGCAACCCCGATATCGGCCCACTGCTGGACTGGACCGTGGACAAGTGTTTCACGGGCCCGCCGCGTGTCGCCGACGGATGCTTCATGGCGTTGGCCACTATATTTAGTGCTAGGTTAGTGTCATACAGGTCACTTTAATGGTATAAACTATAGACGAATCGTCTGCTGTTTAGCTCATGTTATATAAGATTATTTATTTATGAATGCTATTTATTTGTATTTAATATTATACCCAATTTTCTCCAGACGGAATAAAAAGTCGCCCAGCATAAACCTAACTTACCCATTGTGAGACCAAGCGTAAGAGTTTTGCATGTTTGTTGTGTCTCATTCAACTGCAAGTTCCCCTAGATTTTAAAAGTATTATTTTCGTCTTTCGACCTCTGTCGAACAAAACTGACGCTGATTCACTCGAACAATCCCGCGAGCTGCGGCGCTTGTGTAAGCGTATTAAGTACTACATCACACGCATTTCTATTAACCACTACACCACACATTATGATAATAATCCTACTACTATTATAAATGTGAAAGTTTGTGAGGATGGATGGATGTTTGTTACTTATTATTATACTCTTTCACGCTAAAACTACTGAACGGGTTTTGATGAAATTTGGTATGGTAGTAGTAGTTTAGGCTCTGGATAAAAACACAGTGTTCCCGTGGTATACTGTATTTACGCGGGCGGAGCCGCGGTCAAAAGCTAGTAATAAAATAGAATAAAATTCCCCATTGGCAATTACATGTCTTTACAGTACATTGAACCCGCCATACTGCGGGACAGTTTGCCGACAGGTATTGCGCTAGTTTTATAACATTTCAAAATTTTAAAATCTAAACTTAACAATAGAAAACACTAACACTGATGACGATGCTTATAAAAAAATCCTAGATCCATCATCCAGGTACAGCGTTGCATCGTGTGTGGACACGTCAATCGGCGATGACGTATCCACAAAGGCCCGTTGTGAAAGCAAACTAGTGTCTTTTTATCAAGATTTTCAACCAAAACTCGACAAATGTAGGCTGGATAGGAGATTTTTCCGCTTTGACGCCATCCATGGCGTGCATATTTTAAAGACACAACACTTATTTTCATATTACAACGCGTCGATTTATCAAAGCATTTCGAATCTAAACGACGCTATTATTTTTAACGATGGCTGTATGTAACCTTCATTGTCATTTTAAACGATAAGTGTTGCTCTACTTCTTTATAAGATTACATGGCTTTTCTTGGAGTACTTTAAATAGACAGTTTTATTTTCAAGTTTTACTGTTTTTAGACAGCAGGTAAGTTCTACAATTACACTAAGTAGAAAAACTATTTTAGAATATTTTAAAACGAAAGTCCAGACGACAGCAATATATTATGTACAAGGCCAAAAAAGCAATTGTGGCGGCTGTAGTCGCTTACCATCTGCAAAGTTTTAGCTCGTTTAATTCCTAACAATACATACCCATCAAGCGATAATTCAGCTCGTTAAACCCTTCTCTCTCTTCACCCAGGGAATACCCGTGTGACCACTACACGGCGATTATCAACGTAACCCTAATGTGTACGGGTTGCCCGCGCGCGCCCGTACACGAGAGCGCCTTGCAGCTGCTACAACTGTTGGACAAGAGGTTCTTCGGCACCGTGGGACCGCTGCCCGCTGAGGAGGAAGGTAAGTTATATATGTGCTCCTCTTTCTTGCTTAAATGGATTCTGTCTCTGTCGACGATTTTGGTCTGTGTTGTTCAAAAGGATGTTATTGTTGATGAAATCAGACCAACTATGATTGATGATTTTACTAGTACCTATTAATAAGTAATAATAAATGCAAAGCTACATGGACAGTCCTCACATGATTAATATTTATATTAACCTTTTCGATGTTATTGGAAACTGAAAAATAACGTACGACTTTATTTGTTGCCCTATTTATCCCAGTAAATTATGCATTGTCCTATTTCGTAAAATGATTTTAGATATCCTAGTATGATAGATCACATCGTAAGTATCGCGCAAAATATTTTATATTTAAAAGCTAAAGTGACTTTGGTCAGATTTATATTTGCCGCCACGTACTTACCACGGATACAAACCGGCCAAGTGCGAGTCGGACTAGCACACGGAGAAATAATCACGTTTTTTGTATGAGAGCCCCTTTAAATATTTATTTTATTCTGGGTTTTAGTATTTGTTGTTATAGCGGCAACAGAAATGCTTCATCTGTGAAAATTTAAACTGTCTAACTATCGCGGTTCATGAAAAACACCCTGGTGACAGACGGAAACACACACGGAACGCCAAATTTCATAAAACAAAACTAGATTTAACCCGAGTTAAGATTCACGTAACTCGAGCAAACTGGATGGAAGAGTTATTTCTTTTTTTTACCAATTTACTACCCCAGATTCGCATTAATAGTTACAAAAAATTGGAACAGACAAAGGGATATTTTTATCTGTTTCAATCCTTTAATTTTATATTATTTATTAATAATGTATTGGGAGAGTTATACTAACTAAAGTAAAAAAGGGAATTATTGTTTAAAATAGAATCATTTATTTATATATATTTACCTTGAATTTTAATTTTAAAAATATTTAGGTATATTTATTATCAATAAAACTGTGTAATTATATAGCAGTCTTTTCAAAATAAAATCAGACTAACATTATGATGTAGACATGTATACACAGGTACACTTATAGGCTCATAATTGTTTTATTCTCACAATCACAATATTTTCAATAAATTAGCTACTAAATAATGGAAATAAAATAAAATTTGTAGATGAATTTTATTGGAAAATTTTATTTTTTATTTATTATTATTTTTTTAATTTTTTTTTTATATATTTTTTTTATTTTTTTTTATTTTTTTTTTCTACCAATTTTTTGTAGCATTTTAAGTTTTGGAGTAGTTATTATTTTTTTAGTACTCACCTACTTTTATGGTACAATTGATTTTGTTATCATAACTAGTTTTTAATTCTTCTTTTTTAATATTGTAATTAGCTACTTAGTTATAATATATTAGAAATCACAAAGAATTATTTTGCAGTAGTTTAATTATATGTTGATAATTTAGTATTTATTATATTGTACTTAATTATTTCTATAAACGAAAATGATACTAAAAACAAAACGAAAAATTCGGTTTTCGAACTCAAGTCGGAAATAATTCAACTAGAGTTGGTTCGAGTTAAGCCCAACTCGAGTTAGTTACTACGAGTCGATTATCACTAAGCTCAAGCACCCACTATCATTCCAATACCGACCGCCTAGCGTGTGGCTCTGTTACAGAGCAGTTAAGAAGTGTTTATGTTACCCACTCCAATCCTACAAACACAGTACACACGTAAAACCATGTAACAATTTTTATTCAATTTCTATAAGAACTGTCTGAACTTGCGTGTAACTTATTTTATATGTAACAATTTAGCTATAGATTTATGAAGTAAATTCTGCCATGAGTTATGAGTTATGACCTATAAGTGTTAACTTTACGAGTTTCATCAAGAATTCTTCAAGTAGGTACTACTACCTAATACTTTCGATAGACGTACTAGGTAACGGTCCATCTTAGAAAATAAGAACTGACTTTAGCTTAATTACGTGAATAAAATATAATTATTAATCACCAATATATAAATATATATAATTACCTACTTATATTTCATAAGAAAGTGATTGTTATATAAAATGTAGGTACTGTGTGTTTAGAGAGAAATAAATAAGTGTTGAATTTGAATAAAATAAACTCTTTGTATTTAGTACCGAAAATTATACCGGGAAATATAATGACGGGAAAAGTACTTAATACCTATAAATAATGTCATTTGTTGTAAAAAGTATAACCTGGAACCCCTATAAAGTGCTCATTGATATAATATAAATCCTCTTACTGCAACAATACGCGCAGGGTTTGGCCCCTTTTTAAGTTCTTGTTCATACGGATATGAATATTTTCATTATTTTTAAGCGACTTCCAAAAAGAATGAGAGGCTATTATTTACTGTGTCCTGGGGCACGGTTATTGGCAATAAAGATATTTTATTATACTAGAAAAACCTAAAAATCTAAGAAGCTTGACATCCGTGTACACAGCGTCTTTCAAAACTCGTAAATGGAACATAATAGTGACTATGCTAGTTTCGACTTGACAGTTCAAAATGGTAATTTTCCTATTGGCGCCCCCAGAATACGAGTATTATGAAACATTCGAAATTTTCAGTACAACGGGCAACATCGTAAACGAATATTATATGGAACAAATTCAGGAGAACTGGCTCCTGTAATAATATTTTAAACCAAAATTTAACAAGGTAGTATCAGGGAATACAATTCATAAGCATGTTGACTGTTGTCGTAATTTGTTAGTAATAAGTTATTATTGTGATATCCAACTGACATGTCAATGACAATTGTATTGTGACCACATGTCGTCATTATACATATAAATTATTAGAACACTCGACCTGTTTCTGAATTAGATGCCCTGATAGTACATGAGTTTTTAAGCCATACATAAACGATTAGGTATTAACTTTCAACACGTCATTCCAAAGGCAGATGCAATAATAATTGAAATTAATGCACCAGGATCATTGAAATCGCCTTATGCTACGTCAATTCATTAACATACATTACGATCATATTAAATGCTGTAGCAGGAAATGAAGGTGTAGTATGCTAGACACAACATTGAATATTAATTTCAGCGAGCTGGTCTCAAAGCGCTATTTGATTATTTTGATTTTGATGATTTAAGTGTTGTGATATTCGAAGATCATATTTTTTACATTATAATTACTAACATATCAACATTGTTGTACAGCTTGGCAAAAAAGAGTATGACGTGGTGACAGCAGGGACTGAAAATATTTTCGACTGTATCATTTTTAATCTTTATTAGATTAGAATTACTTATTTAATTTAAATATATAGAATCATAATGAATAAATATGATAATCTATTGTCATTCCAATCTAATAAGTACTAACCTAACCTACATCATTTTTGATTTGATAAGATTGCTGTGATGTTTTCTTGTAGTTATATATTTGTATGTACAATATCTGTTATGTATTTTGGAAAAATATATAAAAAGGCAATAAAAAAACATTCGTGAAAAGTGTTTTTTATTATAATTTAACCTTATTATAATGTTGTTTGCTTAAAACTTAATTATGCGAATTACAATACTCTAAATGATAATATGGATCTTTTTTTAACGTTTCACAAAGAATTTAAGTAAAAAAAGTTAGTAGGTAACCCCCGTTATTGTAAAGCGGTAAGTGAGCTGATGATGATAAATTATAGCAAAGGAAACTCTCGAGACAGCTCATAAGGATCTTGGTGTCCGTTTATGTGCGTTAAACTTAGTGTGAGGATCGAAATATTGATTATTTATGACTTATTTAGACCTGTAATATATATATATATATATATATATATATATATATATATATATATATATATATATATATATATATAGATTATTCGGCTGGGTTTCGCTAGAGAAACTGAGCTTTGTTCGGAGTTCTAGTAAAACGTTAAAAATTAACAGATGGAATCTCACCGGTACTCGAACCCGAGACACCAATTTGCCAATAACGCAAAAGTCCAACTACACGTAGCTGAGCCACGCGCTTTAAGAGAAATAACTCATATCTTATTACGCAACGAATGAAATAAAATAAAACCTGAAAAATTATCTGGAAAAACCCCTAGCTAGATCGATTTTTCATCCACGCCAAAACGTAGAGTGCAGTTTTATCAGCTGTATTATAAACCGTTTCGAACGATATGATAGTTGAGTCTGAAAATTCATATCTACAAATGGGACGTTTAACTTTGTAAATACGAAAGGGGTTACGAAAATTACAAATTGTTTATACAATATATTCATTTGCTTATAAAAACAGTTAAGAAACAGATTCTGCCTGAATCTGTTTTTGTTAAGATATCTTTTCTTCAATTTTGCACAAGCGCTGTTCTTTTTGGAAAGTGTAGGTACCGTATGTAAACTGATGTCACAATAAGTAATCTCTAATCTAATGTAATTAGAACACGATTTTAAAAGTTTTTTTATTGCAAAGCCTATATGTATATATTGCAAGCAAAAAGATTCTTAATGGCTGTAACATTTTCGGAGTTCAAAATCTATTTAATAATAATACGCGAAGCAAACGTTTTAACAAAAATTATGCGATGAAGGAGTATACAATTTGGTACAGATAAAGTATATATGGAGGAGGAGTGTTCTGCGCTATTATTAATTTATAATGATGCTTATAAAATTCATTAAATTAATAAAAATAACATTTCACACACTATCGCAGATCAATAACTCTCACGCGGTTGGATGCAATTTTGTTACACGTTTTTTTCCTATTATGAGTTTATTTTAACTATTATAGTCTTTGACGAAAGGACCCTAATAAAGTTCAAACTTAAAAACTAAATGAATTATGGTCAAATTTCGACCGCCGCGCTGGGCCACGAGCTTGTAATAATAATAATTGTTGAAATAGGTATTATGCGTCCATTCATCCATCGCAAGATAAAAAAATATATGCAACCGCATTAAAAATTCCTGTGTCTTTGCAGATACACACTGCATGTTAGAATAGAACATAAAAATCATGCCAATCCGCAGCAAGATGCCCTGGTGGAGCAGGTTTATTATTATAAATTCTATTATAGAGACAAATTTAACATAAATACTAAAAATCTAAAAGGTACCTGGGAAACTGTAAAAGAATTATGCAATTTAAAAAATACACGAACAGCTGCTTCCTCCCTGCTGAAACTAGCACCATCTCCAACTGAATCACTTGACCTTGTTAACAATTATTTCACATCTATTGGTGAAAAACTAGCTTCTGATATCTTAACAAAAACTAGAACAAATGAATCAGATCTACTAAATAAGGGATCCCCACTGAACGTTAATTCTATGTCATTAACCCCCACAGATTTCAGGGAAATAGATAAAATAATTCTTAATCTTAAAAGTAATAGTGCTCCTGGAATAGACACTATATCTACGACAGTCCTGAGGAATTCACATAACATACTATCCAGCCTGATCTCCCACCTCTGCAACCTGAGCTTTATTAATGGTTCATTTCCTGATGTATTTAAAAAAGCTGTCGTAATTCCAGTGAACAAGGGTGGCGATACCGATTCTGTGTCGAATTATAGGCCGATATCATTACTTAATACTATCAGTAAAATTATAGAAAAATCATTTAATACAAGACTTATAAAATTCTTAGATAGTAAAAATCTGTTAGCAAGCTCTCAAATTGGCTTTCGATCGGGCAAATGTACAGAGGATGCAGTCTCAAAGTTCTCAGAAATAGTTACACAATCTCTTGATAGAGGCCAAAGATGTGTAGCAATATTTTTGGACCTCAAAAAAGCGTTCGACACAGTTTCGATACCGCTACTCCTGGCAAAGCTGGAGAAGATGGGTATACGTGGGTTACCGATAGAATGGCTCCGAGACTATCTATCATTGAGAAGTCAAATTGTAAGAGTGGAGAATGTCTATAGTTCCGATGCCAAAATAACCTATGGAATACCTCAGGGAAGCACCCTCGGGCCTACTCTTTTCTTAGTTTACGTGAACGAATTGTGTAATCTTAATATGGCCAGTGGAAATATCCTCGCATTTGCGGATGATACCGTCTTAATATTTAAAGGATCATCATGGCCGGATGTTGAAATATATGCAGAGGAAGGTCTCAGAATAGTAACAAAATGGCTAGATCAAAACTTACTAACTATTAATATACCTAAAACAAAATATATTTGCTTTAGGATTACTGCTGCTTCGAATCCACCAACCAATTTCAAAATTAAAGCCCACTCCTCCATCTGTATTTCGGAACGTGACTGTGACTGTGCTACCGTATTGCAAACAGACAGTCATAAATACCTAGGCATTATAATAGACAAACACCTAAATTGGCGTTCACATATTATGGCATTGGGCAAGCGATTACGTAAGCTTTTACCTATATTCAGAAATCTTCGGGATGCTGCTGATTTCTCTCTTATAAAAAACGTCTATATTGCCCTTTGCCAATCGCTTTTGACATATTGTGTTACCGTATGGGGTGGAGCCGCTGCCAGTCACCTCTTGGAGCTAGAACGAGCCCAACGAGCAATTATTAAGGTTATGACCCATAAGCCCAGGAAATATTCTACAGAATTACTCTATCGTGAGACCCAACTTCTGACTGTGCGGCAATTATTTATGCAGAACGCAGTGGTCCGACACCATAAATATGTAGACCTCATACAATTACCCCTACATAAAAGACGCATTAGGACTCCGACTACTTCAATTAACACAATGTTTGCAAGACGTCAATTAATTTATATGGGCCCCTATCTATACAGATATTTCAACGATCACAATGAAATCGTGAAATTGAATAAATCTCGCCTTAAATTGTCAATAAAACAATCTCTTCTGTCACTTAATTATTTACAAACTGAAAATACCTTATCTAAATTAACGTAGGCAATTTTGAATAAAAACCATTCTAACACTTACACTAATAAATCTTACATCACTAATCTAGCAACACTGTATACTTTCACTTTAGTTTTAACAAAAAGTAAATACATGTTTACATAACACAACACTACTTAATATATGTATAAAACATCTACTTCAAATTATTATATTATGAGCTGATGCGAGCAGCTTATAACTTGGACCACAAGCAAAATCTCGATAAACAACTGTCCCTGCAAATGTCTACAAACTAATTTGTACTTACCCTCATATTTTTTAATATTTTTTATATTTCATTAGTCATCTTACATCTTACGTGTAATTGTTGAATATTGTGTTACGTAAATCTTTGTGAAATGTATTAATTTAGAAACATTGTGTCCACTGTATGGGGTGGAGGGTTGATAGTCTGAGACACAGGAACTCCTAGTTCAGGCATCAACCCACCTAAACTCTTACTGTATAACTGTTTTAATTAGTGTTCTTCTACTTTATGAAGGTGAGAAATAAATTATTATTATTATTATTATTTATAGGTGTAATACAAATTTCGTGCAATGTTCCTATATATACAGGGTGTTCGACACGTGGATGGACAAACGAAAACCGTGGACCCGTGGAGCCTTCTGCTATACATTGAGGCCTAATTACAAGACTCAGGCCCAATAGTTTTTTTTTAAATAATTTTTTAAGTTATTTCGAAAAAAGCCAGTTTTCAAACTTCAAACGACTATAAATTTACTTTTAACATTGAAAATCCAAACATGCTTTTGTAATAATTATCTGCATTAGTTGTAGAATCATATTAAATTCAGTTTTGGAGCAAATGTTAGACTTGTCTGTATTGAAATAAAATTGCATACTTGACTGGTGGCCAACCTTTGTCAGCATAAGTTTTACAGAAACATTCCTTCCATGTTTTCCATTCCGAATTAATTGTATATTTAATCATCATGGAGGTATACCAGTCTAGGTCCTCTAAAAATGCTCTTATAATCTCAATTTTCTTTGCATCTTCAACAATTGATAATCGTGAACATTCCTCTTCAAATCTATTCATCCATTGAGATGCATTAGATGTCCTCCTGTTAAACTTTTCCAATATAAATTTGTCTACTATATTTCTCGAAATTTGTGGTTTAAGTATTTGATTCCATGCATTTATGTCTCTGTCAAATACTCTTCCGAAATTCCTATATGCTGTGGTGCTCTTTCAATTTTTGAAGTTATTTCTTCTAAAAAATATCCGTTAAATTGAATGTTTCCATCGTCATCTATGTATATAGGTATCATGTATTTCTTGTGTCATTGTAATCCATACTTGTCTTCTCTCATGCCTTTTCATCAAATTTTTTTTTATATTATCATATACTTGCGTCTTAAGAATAGCATCATGTAATTTAGCCGGCTGAAGTTCTTGCGGAATCAAGTATATTCTTTTATCAGTATCAGTAATCGAAGTTAAGCAGATAATATTAGATTTTGGATCATCACTTGCCTTTACTACAAATTCAAATCTCAGTTTTTCCATTGTTCATAAGTTATAGCGAAAATGTTGTTTTATAATAAGATTATTTAACAATATGGAAATAAAAGAATGTGTTGCTTTACAACTAAAGAAACAACATTTAATGCTAATATTTCACAATTTAAATAATATTTTATACAAATAATTCATAAGAAATTAAATATAAGCAATGAGGTTACATATAAATTGTTAAATACTTAGCAATAATTCGATTTTTTAATTTATACATTTTGCATCACATGCCTTTTAGCTCATGATAGTTAAATGCCTCTTATAAAACATGTTCAACATTCAGTCTCGCATAATTTTAAGTACATTTTTAAGATGGCAAAGTTTGTCCGAATAGTTAAACTTTACAATGATCGCAAGTTTTGAGTCGAATCGATCTCGTCGATTTCAAGCTTTGTGTATCGTCGGCAACTGAACTCACTGATGTATCTGTAATATATTTATATCTACTTATCAATACTTACATTACTTTACATTTTACTCAAACTCTTAATGCGTCTATTACATTATACTAACTTACATAAGGAGCAAGATAGAGTAAGGGTGGCCAATACACTAGAAAAAGTTTATTCTTTTAACTTAGAAAAAAGTATGGCATATCTTGCCCCATCTAATATTACGTCGGATTATAAGAATCTTCCTCTACGTGTAATATCACATTTATGAAACATTGTATTTCAAACATTTATAACTTAATATAATATGATGATGTGTCGCTCAGATATGATATTATAGTGTACAAAAATGTATAAGTACGCATAATATGAATCATAATATTTTTTAAATTTAGACACAGACAGATAAATAGACACATTTGTTATAATTATAATATGTTGTTTATAATATTATAATAACTCTCGTCTATTTAAATGATATCTATTACTTTGTAGGTTCCCAGGTGCACTCGTTATTTACATTATCACTAAGTACTAACTTAACTTAAATAATACTAACAGCTACGAACACCAAAATACAATACAGCTACGAACACCAAAATGTACACCTGCCAACTTTTCATTCAACAAACTTAAAAAACGGAAAAGAAAAGGGAGAAGGTTTATAGTTCGACAAAAGTTTGCCACGTCAGTATAATATGTACGCGTTTGCAATTAATAACACTATTCTTATTATATATATATAACATATTCGTGTGTGGTGTTATTGGTAGGTATGACAATAGGTTAACTATAACAATAGGTTAACTATATTTGGTTTTCCTACTTGAAAAAAATAAGCTGTTTCCTACAAAAGTGCTACGGCATAGATAGTATTTTGTAGGAAACATTTGTTTTTTTTTTCAAGTAAGCAAGATGATCCCATAGTAAAAGTTGCTTATCCCTTATTATTTAGATAATAATTTTGTATGCATTTAAAAATATTTTTCGTTTCGTTTGTCTCAATCTATAAGAAATTGATATGTAGTAATAAAGTCGCCATTGTGTACCATCTATGTAATGTTGTCTTTATGTTTTCTATTAATTGTAATGTGCACAACAAAGTATATTTGACTTTAAATTGAATTGAAATTTTATTCGTGTTTCCTCTATTTAAAAAATATGATTATCTTATTTCATGTCGCACAGTGTTTTAAGGACCCCAAAAAAGTGACACGTACTTTTTTAACAGTTTGGTAAGATTAGATGTAATAAGAAGCAAGCTTTATTTTTCATGTCGGTTTTCTGTGAGGCCGTGGTATTTATACGGTCAATTTATGCCGAAGAGTAATTTTTCCACATTAAGAATGTGAAATATGCTTTTATGTTTTTGAATAAAATTATTTTTGTTTAAAATATGTACAGTTTTACCGATAAGTTATCTTATATTTATCATCAAACCCCATGGTTTTTGGAACTCAAACTTGTTCTTTAGGCTTTTTTGGGTCCCAATGAACAAATTGATAGGTATCCCATGACTGTTGAAGGTTGGGGATGGGGTTCATACAAAATCCCCCATTGCTCTTTCTTGCCTTTATATCTTTGTTCATACTAAATTTATAGAAAAATGACATTGATAAGTTTGGATACACCAGGCGGCGCTTGATAGCCCGACGGTCCGTGTCGTGTCAAAAAGCTGTCAGATGTCACGAATTGAGAAACTCTCATTAATCTCGACATTACATACCAAATTATTTTACATTTACATTTGAAATAAGTCATAATCCATCCAACGAAACTTCCATCTATTTGAAAAGTAGTTGCGCTAGGCAAAGTTAAATTGGGAAACACTGGTGTGACACAGTTGCTTTGAATGCATACGTTGATTACATTCAGCAATTTGTTTACAACAGAAATATGGATTCGAAATAAATGTTGGGAAAACACGTAATAACTTAGGTTCCGCGCAAACGGGCAATCGATTATCGCTACCATAGACGTATATATTATAGACGAGACACGTCGAGGCAAAAAGTGTCTACGGCTAAATGACCCCAAACATGGGGTTGTTTCGGGCCTACATTTTGACATTTGCTTGCCGCAGTCCGGAATGGATGACTCGTTGAGAATGGAAAATGTATGAAAATCTAGTAGCGGTCATAACCGGTCGCGTTTGTCGGTTGCCCGTATGTACTGAGCCTTATTTACCGGACAGTGCACCGGCTTCTAGCATTATGAAATTTATCTTGTATTTCTGCCACATGGGGCATCTTTTATAGAAATACTCGTGTAGTCGATATACAGAACTAATAGAAATACTAAAATAAAAAATTTCGTTTTGTTCCATACGTTTAAACTGGAATGGAAAATATTTTTCGCGTTTTCTCAATTTATACGCGAATTCGCCGAGTTAATATAGCTCTAAATCTAAAGTAGAAATACACTTAATTCAAGAGTGTTTAACAATTTAGTTATATTACAATTTTAAAATCTTGAGCAAATTTTCTTAAATTACTTAAAATACAAGACACAACTGTTTTATTTTTCGATTTTTTGGCAAGGATTTGGAGGAAAATTGATAACTATAACTGAATCATTGTAACTGTCGAGTCTTTTATTAAACGGCCAATTATATAATTCACTAGCTGACCCAACATACGTTATTATGTCTTAAGCATGCACTGCAATAAATAACTACTTACATACACCTACAGTTTTTACACCAATAATTACACATACTATCTACAGGCGATATTGTGTGAAAGAGTAATCGGCCACTGAAGGTTAAAGATTATCAGTAGTAATATCGCTATAAAATTGAGGGTTATATGTATTTTCAATGTCAAGCCATAAGATAAAAAAATGCCTATAAATATTTGGAGTGGGCGAACCTTATCGCTTAGGGGTATGAAAAATAGCTTACAACGTATTCTCATATCTACCGAATACACCTGCTAAATTTCATAAAAATCGGTCAAGCCGTTTCGATTGAGATCGTAACAAATACTATGACACGATAATAGTCTTAACTAAAAACCGAACTGTACCTGCGGCTAATGTAAGTAGTAAAATGTATATTATGTAGTAATATAAGGACTGCTACGAAATAAAATAAAAAGTAAACGTAGACGAAAACTTGCGAACGCTAATCAAAAGCTCCGCCGCAAAATATCTTAGTGTTTAAAGTCAAAAGATTCTTGAATAGATAGCTGATAACATTTCTCATATAATGCTATCTTGTATTCAATTGCTACAGACGTCTGACTTCTTGGTTGAAATGAGATTATAAGTCTCCGGTTAAATACAATTGTAGCATAAACTTTATTGAGTTCGTTATTTATTTAACCATTTTCGCACCATACGATATATCGTGTATACACCACAAAACATTTATATGCATTCAATTTAATTGAATAACGACTATTTTTGCTAGTACTCCTTATAAAATGTACGGGATGCGACTATACGTCTATTAGACTATATTAGCCTGCATTTATGTCAACACCATACATATTAGACTTTCGAACTTCGTAATTGTAATTAAAGAAGGCAAGTTGACCAGAGCCCCAGTTTATAATTACCAATGAACGGATTGCAATAAATAATTTCTCAAATCTCCAAAGACCTAAGTTAATTACCGTGGGTCGAACTGTGTAAGGGTGGCCCACCCCAATTTTTTTCTAGTTATTTTTTTATTAATTTATGATTTGTCTTTAAAAATATATTTAACGATACATTTTCACCCTTCTCACACCAAAACCCATTGTTCAATACCGATATTAGTACTGTAATAATATTCAACCCCCCGTTGTTGGACAACTTATCGCCTATCGCCAACATCGCCTGTAGTAGTTGTAGGTAGTAGGTGCAGGCTTTACCTAGATGTAGGTTGTAGGTGTTGAATGTTGGTATAGGAGTAATCTTATACTTTGAACGAGATGATCTTGTATATATAATATAATCGGTATCTCGACAACGGCTACAAGTATTACCATGAAATTTAGTATGCAGGGAGTTTTGGGGGAGAAAATTCGATCTAGCTATGTCTTATACCTTAGAAACTGCGCATTTTTAAGTAATATATGTTTTTTTTAATTTCGTCGTGCAACAATATATCAATAATTTTGACTCTCTTACGTCAGTCTGATTGGCAGCTTGGTATGAGTACCTATAATATAATTTGTTACATAAAATGCATACGTATAATTTTTGCATTGTTTGGAAATTCGGAAAGTGGTGGGTTCGAATCCCGGTAAGAGAAATATTTTTGTGATGTTATTTATTTTTATTATTTTACCGTTCTACTAAAACACCGAGCAAAGCTCCCAGGTACTACAATAATAATATCTATGGACGCTTCACACCACGTCGATCTGGCTCCGTGCCAAGTATCCGAAAAACTTGTGTTACAGGTACCAGACAACGGGCAGTATATTATACTATACATAATTTTTTTTTTTTTTTTTTATTTAATTATACACAATATATTAAATACACATCCATAGAACATTGAAAACTATAACAGTAGGTGTAGGTAGTTGTTCATATTATTCCAGTTCATAGATAAGCCAGATCTAAGTCTGTTGGGTCAGCTAGTAGAGAAATAAAATTATTCACTTCCTATAGGACTGCCACAGTTTGCATTGACATGAACAAACGCGAGCGAAGCCGCTGCTAATAGCTAGTAGATATTATACGAAGGCTACAGTCGGTTTAAGCAGCTATAGAATTTATAATTTGGGCGTATAAAACAGGCCCAGGGGCAAGATTCGCATTCACATTCGATTAAAGTTCGAAATGCTATTTTTGTAGAACGTGACATAGTTTGTGCATTCTCAGAACTTTAAATGGAGATGCTATGGAGATCCTTAACCGTAATCAAAAATTCGAACTGTCGGATAAATGAAATCTATACAGAACTGTAAACGAATTCGATATATAAGTTTAACATAAATGTATATACATATATAAAAGGCAAAGCTTGACTGGTGTATCAATGCACCGGCCAAACCCTTAAGGCTAATGAAGGATTTTTCAAAATTCAACTCCCAAGGGTGTAAAATAGGTGATAAGTGGTATAAAACTTTTTATTACTTGAACATATTTGCATGATATTTGAATTGAGTACGGAAAACATTATTAATTACGTATTTCAGCGTTTTCTAAGATTCAGCCCCTATGTGGTTAAAATAGGGGATGAAAGTTTAAAACCTAAATTTCACGCGGGCGAAGCCGCGGGCAATTAATGCTAGTTATGGATAATGGTGGAGTCTAAATATTGAATTTTACTTTTGAAATTCCTTAAAAATTTATCCGAAACTAGCGATATTCCGAAACAGTTGGGTACAATTTATCCGTAACCGGTATAATGTTATTCTTCTTAGTACCTGGATAACGGAGCCTTGGTCGGAGCACTAGTAAATAAAACAAAGGATCACAAAAATATTTTACCAGGGTTTGAATCCATCGCATTCCGAATTTGCAAACAACGCAAAAAATTACACGTACGCACAGCTGTCAATTAGACTGATATTGTATTAGAGTCAAAGTAATTGATATATTGTTGTACGACGACTGAAAAAATATGTATAACTTAAAAATGTGCAGTTTCAGAAGGATAAGACCTAGCTAGATCGATTTTTTGCCCCAAAACCCCCTGCTAACTAAATTTCATGGAAATACTTGTAGCCGTTTCCGCGATTACGATAATATATATGACGACCTCTATGGCTCAGTGGTTCAGCGCGTTGGTTCTCAAGCCGGGGTTCGCGGGTTCGAATCCCGCCGAAGGAACAAAAAGTTTTTCTGTGTTCCTGGGTCATGGATGTGTATTAAATATGTGTATAATATAATAAAAATCTTAAATATATGTATAGTATAAAAGTATTAAATATACTTCCCATTTTCTGGTACCTGTAACACAAGTTCTTCGGATACTTAGCACGGGGCCAGATTGACGTGGTGTGAAGCGTCCAAAGATATTATTATTATTATTACATACAATACAAGATTGTCTCGTCTAAAGTATAAGATATTCGTAATCATATCCAGACCTAAGTTACATGTCCATAACATCCACACTTCAAATTCGAAATAGTTCGAGCAAATGTCGCTCGATTTCGATTTGAAGTTCTGAGAATGCACATAACTCGTTCCCCAGCGCATCCACCGTCAAGGTTAATAGTGCTAACAGACACTCGAACTTGGTCCGCAGACCATATCCGCGTACCGAATCCGGTGTCGCTACACACGCACGGATTTGGTCCGGCAGACCGTATAAAAAACTCGTGTGTCCTATTTTCAGCTCTATTGTACTAGCGCAGAGTTCTATTTACAGTGCTTTTTTCGACGACGACGATGATTCCAAAAATCAATTGAAATCGTGCAGTGATGCCTACTCTCAAAAATATTTCTCCCCAAACTTAACCCTTAATTTGACCCTGATTAGTTGTACTTTACTTATTTACAAGATTTAGGCTGATTATATTGAAATATAATTGTGTTATTCCAATTAAATTATAATAAATAATAATATAATTATAATAAATAAGAAATAATAAGCTATAAACTCTAAAAACTTTGTGTTTATACACATAAATACTTACGCGTAAATGACATAAAACTAACGTGTCACTTAATCTGATTTCACTGCTTATAAATTTTCATACCCCGGACTATATACTCATATAAAAATTTATTATTAAGGTGTAAACTCTAAATATCCTGCCCCCTAGTAAACCCTCGTAGATTTTTTACCTAAATTTGGGGGTAAAATCCCTAAGTTGGCAACACTTAGATCGTTGTCTGGCCCAAACGCCCGACTGCTCTACACACGTATGGATTTGGTACGGAGCGGATCAAATCCGATGCGGACAGCGGCGGAATCAATTAACAATAATTATGTTCGCCGGACTACTCTACACACGGTCGGATTTGGTACGGAGCGGACCAAATCCGTGGTCCGCTCCGTACCGAATCCGTACGTGTGTTAGGACTTTAACTATCTAACTATCTTCACAATCTTTTTAGGATTCTTACAAATCTTGTAAAGATATATTTTAATAATTTTTGCAGATAAAAAATAAATGCGATACGTGCGTGTCTTATTGGAATAATGCAAAATGTATTCGGATGTAGAGGCAGTAACATAAACAAAACAGTAACAAAAAAACAGCCAATATTATTTAGTAATTTGATTTGTAACTAAACATGCTGTTGTATTATTATGCATCAAAGTGTTAGCAGTCGATATACCTAAAACATTCACTTAAATAATATATGTATTTCATAATAGAATCGTATTATATGTACAAACTACGCTAGATTTATGAATATGTATTTTCTGGTCACGCTTTGAGTAGTTTTTCTACTGACTTATATAATATAACTAATTAGTCTTATCCGATTCAGTCCTATTCTTCTTCAAACCCTAGCACGATATAATGAAAGTGTACCTTAAATATTAAGGCTGATTTAAGTCAGCGATATTCAGAAAGCAGCTGTAATGTACAATAATGTACATTACATCGCGGGATGTAGCTTTAATTATATTAAAGTGTCACACACACAACAGGCAATGTATCTATCAATGTATATGTACCTACCTTCATTCTGACAGAATGATTGAACAGTGTGTCTCTGTCTATCACGGCAGAGGTCTGTGTTAAAATATATATTTTCATATCGCTCTGTATCTTAAGTCATACTTTATAGCTGTCGTGTGTGGTCTCTTGACTATTTCTATGGAATGATGTAATTAAATGTATCGTGCTATAATGTACATATTTACATTATAGCTGCCGTCTGAAAACTCCTTAAAACTAGCCTTAGCCTATAATATTATCAATAATCCGAAAGGTTGGAGAAAACTCAGAGCATTGAAAATAGAACTCTGCGCTAATTTAATAGAGATAAAAATCGAACACAAAAGTGTAGAGTAATCTATTATGAATGACTCGACACTTCGATTTTCAACTCTATTACACTAGCGAAGAGTTCTACTTTTAGTGTCAGAATTTTTCCGAGACCGCCGGATTCCGGACCATATACCCAGCCTTTGTGCTAGTAATCAAAGTTTTATTAAGATTCATTTGTAGCCACGTAGGCAACTGCTACGAAAGTTAGTAGCTGTACTACATCTACGACGCTAACACGTAGCACGCTGTAACCTAAGGTTCGCTACAAAAAGCTCTATCGTTGCTACGCCGTGCTATATGCTATATGCCGTGCCATGCGATACTCATGTAGATCATTTTTTTATCATTAAATATTAGGTATTACATATGAAATTGGCGTTTTGTCGTACTGGCCACTTTGATCTTAAATATATCTTCTTTAGTTAGGAATTCCAATTTCAAATTTATACCACTTATTACTAATGCATTTGTGTTTCGAAAACCGTAATTCATTTGTTTTTTCCTCTTTTGGGTTTTTCCGAAAATTTCGACCTGCAAAACAAGCCCCGTGGACGACCGGAGACCAAAGTTGATAATAAGTTGGGGCTGGCTTTGGCTGGTTCTCCAGGGTACAGCCATTGCGATGAGCGTTCCCGACAATCGTACTGGATCCATTTTTCATCACAGGTAATGATTCGATTTAAAATCCCTTAATTACTGTGCCGGTTGAGTAATGTAACGCAGCAGTCGACGCGCGTTTGTCGGTTTGCTGCACTCAATTCATGAGGTGCCCACCTTTCAAGCTTTTTCACCTCCCAATTTGCTTCAAGTGGATTAAAACAGTTATATCACTAACAGCGCAGCCTGCAACTAACTCGGACGTGGTTTGCGATGGATCCGCTTCCACAATAGCCTTCAATTCTTCATTATCAACTTTGGTCTCCGGCCGTCCACGGGGCTTGTTCTGCAGGTCGAAATTTCTAGAACGAAAACGTTGGAACCAAAAACGCACTGGGTTTTCTTTTGCGACACGCGGCGCCATACACATCATTAAGCCTTCGAGCCGTTTCTGCAGCACTGGTGCCGCGGTGGAACTCGGTACTCGAAAATAATACGATATTTCAAGTTTTCCGTTTTGTAAACAGTGACACAAAGAAAAAACTAAAAGAGGAAAAAAAATCAAAGTGGCCAGTACGACAAAACGCCAATTTCATATGTAAGGACCTAATATTATATTAATATTAGAAGCAAAAACTTTGTAATTCTTTTCACTGATGTCATGTGAAGGAAGGAGTATGAAATTTGTCACAGTTGAGGTTCACACTACCGTGCGTTTTATACGACTTTGTGACACGTTGACGTTTGTCAATCTATCTTTCATATTCCAATCCCAATAAAGTTCAAATTAAGAAATGAATGATGGTCTAATTTCTACCGTATTCTATATATATATAGTCTTATACCAATAGTCAATATACATTCAAATATTGTTCTTATAAACAAATATTCGAGTTCTAACTACTACTTAATATAATAAGCTCAACTTACAATACATAAAACATGTATAATCGCTTCTAAAATAGCTTATACAATGAGGCCTAGGCCAGGAACTTTTTGTATCATGTACAAAAATAGTTTTGTAATTTAACTAATGTACTTATAACAATTTATGTTGCAACGTAATGTGCACTGAAATGAGTCGTTATTACTAAATTGAATTGACATACTTTTTCTTTGGAAAGGTGAAATTAGTATTTTAAAGACAGATGGCCTTTGAATTCCTAATACGAATCGATGCAGTCCGGTTTCCTTTGCCGTAATAACGTACCCAATAGTAACAATGAATACTCAGATATTGCCTGAACTGCCTGATCCAAAATCAATATGACATTAAGGTTTCTGTGACTAGACTTGACGATTTATTCAACATTAAATTAAAAGCATGTACATACATTAGAATATGTTGTTAGCTGTTACAACTAGTAAGAATATTAAAATCATTAGTATTAATGTTCCCAACTGGGATATAAAAAAAGTACAATGAAGAAAGTACAAAATTTTAAAATATGGCAGTATTTGAGATCAATATAAAACTTTCATACTTCTACTTAATGAGAAAGTCATTGCTTGTGTATAAAAATAGTCTTGGCTCGCAGTGTTTCTAGAGTTCAATAATGGTCATTATTCGGAAGTTATGCACCTTCCTTCGGAAGGTGCATAACTTTAAAAAATACAATCATAGTCTTCCCAATTTAAACTCTAATGCACAATGTAAAAATATACGCTACATTCTAAAATTGACTAGTTATAAATAGTTTCTTACTTTTTAATACTGTGTAGTACAGAAGTACGGCTTGTTCTGACTCCGGTCCCTCGTAGGGTTACAGACTCTCATCTCTAAAGTTTCAGTTCCTTACGATAGACACGATACGTCCGTCTGTTCTTGACTTGTCGAAGATCCACCGAAACAGTGCTTCTGTACTGTAGCGAGGATCAAAACTGTGTAGTACAGAAGTATGGTATGGTCGAACTCCTGTCCCTCGCTGGGTTGAAGACCCTCATTTCCAACGCTTCTGTCCCAAACGCTATACACGGCAAGTCTGTCCGTTGTCGGCTGTTGTCGAAGATCCAACGGAATATGTAGTGTTCTTCGCGCCGACGACGTAGTGACTCCGCTGTGAGCGTGCCGTCGGTACCGTTGCTCACATAGAACGCTGATGTGCCTAAACAAAGGATAGTGTTAGTGATAAAATGCAACGCGCTCTCCGCCCTCTATCTCAAAAACGGTTGACCGTATTGTAAAAAATATTATAAAAAAAAAAATAATAATAATAATTTCTAATATTATAAACCGTATTATAAAAAAAAATGTCTAAGACAATATTTGTCGTACATTTTATGTTCTACAACTTGGCAATAGATGTTAAGATCATTGGAGCTTTCAAAAATAATAGCATAACGACATTTTATTGATATTTGACCGTGAATAAGTCACGACGTAGATTTTATGAGACTTGATATTTAGAACGCCAAAAAACCTACTTTCAAAGTAAAAGCAATAACATTCTTCATTATTTTTAAACAAAAATTAAACTGACTTCCAAAGTAAAAATACACAAAAAAGTAAGAAATAAATATTTTTTTCTAAATAATTCCCCTTTTAAATTCGGCCAAAATGTTTAACTATTTCTCTAAATCTAACAATCTTCATTATTTTGAAGTCGGCACCAGCCGAAACATATCCTATTTTTGGGCTGGTGCCGACTATCACACAACTTTTTTATACACTTTCCACTTTATTTAAGTTTTTAGAATAATTTATATCTAAACACGACCGACCGGTTTCGAGTAACTCATCATCGGGTGTAAATTAAAGGTAGATTGAACATAAGTAGGTAGATAAAAAAAATGTGCATATACTCTGACATATGCATTATGATTCTGTTTTAGGACATTATAACTTATTGTCAAATTAATTTTTAAATTGCATGTGGTGTAAATAATAATTGGAATAACAATTATTGATATGGTATAATTTAGTATATACGCGGAGTGGTCATTACACTACCTACCTTCCTATGCATATAGTATCTATTGCGTACCTACTCCTACTCATGGTACGTAATTTTTATGTTTTGAGTTGTTTTTCTGTCCTGTTTTTCTGTCCTGACTTATGACTTTTGTATGTATTTGTTTTATGTGTGGTGTAATGTCTCATTGTGTCAAATAAATGTTTATTATTATTGTTATTATGTGACGAATAATTACATATATTTGCCCAAAATGTTAAAATTATTAACGAAGCGGGCAACCTCAACCTGCACAATGTTTTTGAATTATTTTTTATCTACCTACTTATGTTTATTCTACCTTCAATTTACACCTGATGATGAGTTAATCGAAACTGGTCGTGTTAATATATAAATTAGTGTAAAAACTTAAATAAAGTGGAAAATTTTATACAAAAGCTGTGTGATATTACATTATTATGAACATTAATTTCCACCAAGAACCACCAGTACACTCAATCAGTCAAACATATCCTGATAAATCATTATTTTATAGAGCTCACGTTTACGTTGGCTGGTACTGATTTCAAAATTATGAGTATTCTGCAGAGAAATAGTTAAAATTTTATCCGAATTTAAAAGGGGAAGTATTTTTTTACTTTGGTAGTGAAATAATATTTTTTCCCAATTTCATTATATTTGTTATAGTACCTGGGTAACCGAGCTTTGCTCGGAGCTCTAGTTAATTTAAAAAAAAAGAATCACAAAATATTTTACCGGCGTTCGAACCCACCACCCACCCACATTCCGAATTTCCGGATTTTCTCAATAATTCTCTCATAAATTATATTCTTCTCAATTGAGAATTTAGAAAAAATAATAATAATAATAATAATCCTACACAAATATTCTAAATTCTCAATAATTAACCAAACTGCCAATCAGACTGACATTATAGTGTCTAAATTAGTGATATATTGATACACGATGAAAGAAAAAACATATTTATGGTTGATGATAGATAAAACTTGGCACAAAATTTTACTTTTTAGTAGCATATGCTTCATTGACTTTACAAAAGTCAAATCCCTATAGATGCCCCTATAAATTTTGAGGAGTTCCCTCGATTTCTCATGGATGCAATCATCAGGTCTCCACTTTAGTGACTAAAGGACCAATTTCAAATTATACCCTTTACAAAAGCAGAGTAATGTTCGAAGATATCCGTGTTGGTGTAAACACTATGAGAAGTACCTATTTTAACATCATGATGTGATGATGTATGGTGTGTTGATGGTGGTGATGATGATGACTACAGTAATAGGCTTATTAGCATATGCTTCTAGTTCTTTAAACAACGCCATTCAAACATGTATCTATAAGGAGTCAGGAGTTATATTCAGTACTTTTGGAATTTGGATCCAGGGTATACCTTACCTTGGTGAAAAATCTTACTTTTTAGTAGGACATTCTTGGGTTACTTCAGAAAAAAAAACAACATCACTATATGTCTCCATATAAATTTCGAGGAGTTCCCTAGATTCCTCATGGATCCCATCATCATGTCACCACTTTAGTGACAACGACATTATACCCTTTACATCAAAAAAAGAAAGATAATTTTGTAAGTTCGTCAACAGACGGCGGAGTTATCGTTGAACATACGAGGGCTGATTGATAAGTTTCCGAAACGACAAAGAAAAACTTCAAAAATCTATTTAAAATAAATTTATTTCTCAACGTAGTTTCCTCGATGCATTTAGTCCAGCGCTTCTCCAATGCCGTTACAACAGTTTGATAAAATGTTTTCTCCAACCCCTCAAAATACTCGTCCACGGCAACAATGACTTCTTCATTTGATGAAAATCTCTGGCCACCTAACCATTTCTTCAGGTTTGGGAATAAGTGGAAGTCGCACGGGGCCAGATCCGGGGAATAGGGTGGATGCGGTAGCAATTCGAACCGCAATTCATGGAGTTTGGCGACTGCCACCATTGACGTGTGTGCAGGTGCGTTGTCATGGTGGAACAACATTTTTTTCTTTGCCAAATGTGGTCGTTTCTTCTGGATTTCTTCACTTAATTTTTGCAGCAAGCTTGCGTATTACTCTCCATTTATTGTTTTTCCTTTTTGCAGATAATCCACTAAAATAATCCCTCGAGCATCCCAAAAAACAGTCGCCATCACTTTGCCGGCCGACAAAACCGTTTTTGCTTTCTTCGGCGCAGGTTTTCCGCTCTCAGTCCACTGCTTAGATTGTTCTTTTGTCTCGGGAGTATAATGATGTATCCAGGTTTCATTGACTGTTACATAACGCCGCAAAAACTCATTAGGATCTCGGTTAAACAGCGCCAAACACCGATGAATCGTCCACTCGACGTTGCTTTTGGTCTACAGTGAGCAAACGCGGCACCCATCGCGCGCAAAGCTTTTTCATTCCCAAATGTTGGTGCAAAATATTAAAAACGCGTTCAGATGAAATGCTTACCATCTCTGCTATCTCTCGCAACATTAAGCGCCGATCATTCAATACCATTTTGTGAATTTTTTTGATCATGTTCGGATTCGTGACTTCATTTGGACGGCCAGACCTGTGGGCGTCTTCGCAGCTCTGTCTTCCACGTTTAAAATCAGTTACCCAGGTGTGAATTGTACTCAATGCAGGAGCAGAATTACCTACAACACTGTCTAGCTTGGTTTTAATCTGGGTTGCTGTTTTCTCTTTTAAAACGTAAAACTTTATCACCGCACGAATTTCGTTTCTTTCCATTGTTAAGAATATTTACGACAGAGAAAGTTCTACGTCCTCTCAAACAAATTTTCGATTAAATTCAAATTTGGCGTTCTATTTTCAAAAAGATGCCAGAATATAATGTAATATTCCTTTTTTGCGTATCATTTTTTTAAGTTCGTCGTTTCGGCCAGTTATCAACCAGCCCAGGTACAAAAAAAAATAAGTATTTATATATACCGCCGAACGTATAACCGCCTCCTTTTTGGAAGTCGGTTAATAAAGGTGTATACGAGTTTCCATCTTATTATCTCTCATTCCGAGATTTGTGCTAATTTTCTGTACTATGACGTAAACCTTTGACACTAATTAGTTGGCGCGGCCAAAAGCCCTCAGATCTGGGATGCGCATATACAGTGTGTGCCGTCTCGACACAGATTAAAGACAACTAAACAAGTACGTAGTAAACTTTCGATTGGTTTGCACTATTTCAGGCATACGGTGTGTCCGCAATTCTCCTATCGCATACACGGCAATAGTGGAAACATTCGGTTATGATTGTGTGCCGTCGAAGGGACGTCTAAATTTTCAAGATGATAAAATAATTAAAACGTCAAATGAACTAGTGCATATTTTAACAACTTCTACATCAATCAAAATTGTAATACGGCAGGACTAAACAAAAATAAAAATCTTCCAACAAGAAATCCAAATTGTATTTTTCTGTACACTACTGATAGCTCTGAAGTAACAAGAATAATAAAAGACTTAAAAAATAAAACAAGTCATGGTTACGATAATATACCTATAAAAGCTGTTAAAGAGAGTATTTTCTATATTGTATATCCGCTTGTGCACATAATTAATCTAATGTTAGAAACGGGAGTATTTCCAAAAAAAATTTAGAAATCTATAATATATTTAAATTATTTCATTCTGTATGGAGTAAAATAAATGATAAGAAACAATGTGCTGCAATCTTTATCGATTTGTCAGAGGCTTTTGATAGTGTAATATTTGACAAACTTTTAAATATTCTTGAAATTGTTGGAATTAATTGATTAATTAATTAATAATTTGAGGTCCAGCATTGAAATTAATAAAAACATATTTAAACGACAGATTGCAAGCTACTGCCATAGAAGTGTATGATTATACCACAAAAACGTTAAAAATGGTACTGTCAAATTTCGACAAAGTATTACTTTGCGTTCCCCAAGGTAGTATATTAGGGCCACTTCTATTTTTACTCTACATAAACGAGCTTTCCAAAATTATACCTAATCACTTATGTGTTATGTACGCAGATGACGCGACAATATTTATTACTAATGAATATGCAAATAAAGAAGAATACAAAAAGGAAATAAACGAAACTTTAACAACCATCACTAACTGTCTCAACTCCTTAAATCTAAAAGTTAACCTATCCAAAACCAATATCGTGCAATTTAAATCTTATCAAAGTAAATCTTCCTGTCTAAATGTCTCAGTATCAAATGTTACTATTGAAGAAGTGAGGAATATTCGTTTTCTTGGTGTCTTAATAGATCAACATCTAAGCTGGAAAGCTCATATTGAAAAAATAAAATTACTAGTGCTTGTTACGGTTTATCAATCCTTGCTGAAACTACCAATATAGATGTTACTAGAAATGCCTACTTTATCCATTACTATTATATGGTATCATATACTGGGGCAATTCATCAAATGTTCAATCCACATTCATCCTACAAAAAAAAAACCTACGAACAATATACAACATGCATAGCATCGAGTCTCTAAGAGATATATTTAGGACAAAGAGATTTCATACGCTGACTGTATATACATACTTGAACTATGCCTATTTGTCACAAATAATATTCATTACTTTAGCTTTAAATCTGAAACGAAAAGGAACCTGCGCAATAAATATAAATACAATATAAATCTACCAAAAATTCACAATATGATTTAAAAAAGGGACTTACATACTGTTATACGGGTTTACAACCATTTAACTATAGGAATAAAATAACTAAATGGACAAAAATTTTAAAAAGTACTTAAAAGATGGTTAATTGAAAAAGTATTTTATAATCTAGAAGAGTTTTTTAAAGAAAATTTATGAAATTAAATTGTAATGATGAAATAATTCTATGTGATCTGATTTTAAATTAATACTTAATGACATACTTAGATATTATGTTTTATTTTAATATGACTATCACTTACAATGAATGAAATTACGAGTAATGTAATGATATAAATCTGACAAAAACCTAATGCAAATAAATAAACACACCGGCATATTTAGCGGAGCACAAAAAAAGGTCCGTAATTAAAAAAATATGGTTTTATTTTAAAATCTACTTACTACACTTCTTTTGTTATTTAAAGTTTCATTTGTTTTACTTAAAATGAGATCACATTAAGAACAGATTTTGCGAGTAAAGGCTTTTTGTGAAAAATGGTACATTTTTTAACTTTTCATGTAACCGAGAAAAGTGAAAATTAATATTAAAATAACAATTAATTAAATTAGAAAAAAATGGTGATTAATATCGCGTATTTCCTCCACGTGCTCTTATTAAAGTTTCTACCCGTCTACGCTTACTGAGAATGATGTTATCGATGGTCTCCTGGGATAGTCTCCGCCATTCCTCAACTACGGCGATTCGCAGTTCAACCACGTTGTCAGGAGCTGGAATTCTGGACTTAACTTTTCTTTTCAGCAAGTCCCAAACGTGCTCTATTGTGTTCATATCCGGTGATCTCGCCGGCCACTCCATAACAGTGATATTCATATCATTAAAATAAGCTTGAGTTACCCGAGCGGTATGCGGCCGAGCATTATCCTGCATAAAAACAAAATCGTCACTGATATATGGGGCAAACGGTACGACATTTTCTTCTAAAACTTCTCTGATATAGCGGTCTGCAGTCAGACTCCCTCTGTCAATCACTACCAAGTCTGTGCGAGCTCCCAAACAAATGCCCGCCCAAACCATTATTGATCCACCACCGTAATGCAACTGTAGTTTCAAAATTTGTCTGAATGTATCGTTCTCCTTTGCTTCTGTATATTCTTTGCCTGCCGTCAATTTGATTTAAGAGAATTCAGCACTCATCACTAAACAATACCTTACTCCATTGGTCCGCGTTCCAAAGTCGATGTTCCTGAGCAAAAGTTAACCTGTTTCTACGATAATTTACCTCGAGCCTTGGAGCCTTGGCCGGCACAAATGAACCCAAACCAGCTTCTTCGAACCTTCTTTGTACCGTACGCTCACTTACGGTTACACCCCGCACTGCTTCTAACTCATGTCGGGCTTGGACGGCCGTCAAACGGGGGTTCCTACGTACACGAAGCCGAATGAAACGATCATCCCTACTCGAAGTGCGTCTTTCTGCCTTGTCCTGCTCTTCTCACATAATTACCGGTCTCCCTGAACCGTTGGATACTGCGATGGATCGTTGAAACTTGTCGACGAAGATCTCTGGATATCACTCTGTAGGTTTGACCATTTCTTCGCTTTTCGAGTGCCCTGGCAATCTCCGTTGGGGCTAAGTCAGGCATAATTCAGTCCTCAACTCCAAAACGATACGCGATTAAAAAAAACTAACAAAAAACAGTATTTCAATTAAATTTTAAATCAAACTCAGAAGGAAGAAATACTCGAAGTTCGCTCCAGATAAGGTGTATTTGAATAAAATTAAAACAATTGCATAAAATGTGATGTTCAGTTGTTTTCTTAATTTGAAAATATTTCTTTTTAAATTAAATGACGTATAAACCAGCCAGCAACCTTATATGATACTGATATCAAACCTTTATTTTATGTTCCGCTAAATATGCCGGTGTGTGTATTATATGAAATTAAATTATTATATTATTAAAAATTAGTAAAAATATAAAAGTAATAAATTGTAAAATGTAATTAAACAGACACAAAATATATGTAATACCAAATACTGTATATATAAATTGTCCCTAAATTACGTCGATATTGCAACTATTATTTTACTATTAGTTTTAATTTTAATACTGTTAGCTCTATTTTGTAATGTCAAATGTAAATATAATCTAAGTTCTGACATTGCAACTATTGCATGCCCGAACGGACTGTTGATACTATACCATAATACTTATACTGTATCATCTTATCTATTGTACACAGTTTTGTAGCAATAAAATAGGTATGTGTCATACATAATCTGTCAAAGTCGCATATTTATTCCTCAGGTAAAAGATAACTGACGATTAAAAAATTCCGCCCTTAGTTTAATTTATCCCCATCTTCTGTGACAACCCTGACAAAATTTGGATCGTTCTACGAAAACTGTTCCTCTGTACGTAAGATTAATTTTTTACTCTGTCAACAGTGAGATGGGCTAGATTAAAAACTATGTATAAAATAAAAAATAAGTGAGGAAATCTTTTTTTTAGAGATTCAGGTGTATTTTTTAGTTTTTTTTTAGTATTAAAATAAATTATTTAATAATTTTGAAAAAAAAATCTTTGGATAAAAATTACCCTTTTGATGTGTCCTAAATGAAAATAATTATTTAATTTTATTCAACGTAAGGTAGTAAGTACTACCAACCTAACCAAAACATAAAATATTCCATTGCTCGGGTGTTTGCGACCTCCAAAAGGAGGGTGTTTTGTCGATAAAATTAAACCTATTATCTTTACAATCTCTTAAACTCGAGACGACACACTCTGTATATTTGTGACGGCAATCGTTTGCCGTAGACTTGTCTGCACTGAAGAATAGACAAAATGACGGATTGACAAAGAAAATCTGTATCTTGTTAATAGATAGACAAAACGCTAAGAGTGCAGCTTGTTTACAGCTTACTTACTTACTCTTCTCACACGAAATTGTCTGCCCTGCAGTAGCATATTCACAATGCCGGCCTAAAGTTATGCCCGCTTAGACAATACTCACTCGAAAGGCTCCCAGCTCTGCCCTGCTGTATGGTAGCATGACGCACGGCTAAACTTCGTCTTGCCCGCGCACGCACCCACGGCATAGTATTCACCAACGCCTGCCTAAAGTTCTGCCCGCTTAGGCAGTACAGCAGGAAGTTGATTCCGAAGTTGGTGTGGAACAGCATGGTGGCTATCTGCTGCAGCGCGAACCACCGCCCCCCGAACTCTTCTAGTGTCTGCTGAGAATAGAAATAAGTTCATGGAAATTGACAATGGAAATAAGTTCATGCAAATTGAAATATTTTTAGAACGTAGCATACAAAATCGACAGTGAAATGATGGATATCATTGCGAAGCTTCAAAGTTGTCAGATATGCAGCAACGAAAAATCGGTTTTTAGATTGCGGCCTTTACATTACACACATTTTATCTGGTAGACAATGGGACACAAATAGCACAGCTCAAAGGGTGAAAAAACATATTGAGAAAACGTAATAAGGATTTTTTTTTTTTTGGTTTAAAGATCTTTATTTCCCATTAAGACATTTCGTCACTTACATGAGAACAATAAATATTACAACGTTTTATATTTCGACAGTGCGGGTAGATTAAAAAAAACAATAATTATTAAGAAGCGAATGTCTTTACTATACATCTTGGGTGGTGGTCCAAGTACAAAACGCTATCACTGGTTATATTTGAATAATTATTATAATAAGGTTGAGGATTTAGTTGTCGTTAATGTAATTGCGTAATAATCGTTTAAAAGTATTCAAAGATTTCGCTTCTTTTACAGATTTTGGTAGTTTGTTAAACAGCTGTGCTCCCTTATGAGTAATGTTATTTTTACCGAAATTGGTTCGTAACAAGGTAATACAATGTTACTTGCTCGTCGCGTAATGTACGTGTTTGTTTGTTTTTTTTGTTGTAAATGTAAGTTTTGTGTGTATTAGTTAAAAAGGAATAAGACTAAAAGACTAAAAATATTTGAAGGCATACCTCATGTAGGTATGCTGATCTAATTAGGTTAGTATGTCAGACTACATGCAAATCTCATTAAATTCTCTTTTTTCGGCTTGGGTATTTTAATAAATTATACAGTTACAGTATCTACTTATCCTTTTCAAATTAAAATGAAAATTACGCAAATTAAAACTGATAGAAGTATCAGGAGTATCTTGAAAATCGTTGCCGTATAAAATATGTATCTAATTAATGTACGGATTTTATAAGTCTATTGATGCTCCATCATTACACGTGATACACAAGCACCTTTCCTACGCAAATTACATAATGTAAAGCCCCGTGGATATTCCGAAGTTATAAACGAGTCTAACGTGGTTTACGAATCAATTCATGCTATAGTGCACAGTGGAAGCGCAGCAAAGCGCAACGAAGCGAAATTCTGAAAACGTAATTTTATACCAAATTCATGTCCACAAACGCATATATTTCATCTGAGAGAAGCATTGATCGTGTACAGACGTGATTTCGCAAGTCTTTATTTTATTACAGAAGGAATGTTATATGCGTTACATTGTGGTAATAAGGGTAAATTTGCTATAAAAATTTCTCTTTGCTGCGCTTCGACTCTGCACTAGTATGAATTGACCCTAAGGCTTTATTACGCCTGCACTCGCTACGCAAGCAGCTTGACAAGCCCCTGATTATTAGGCAATGAAAAGGCATCAGAGAATAAAAGGATTTGCGTGTTAGCCTAGCATGTACCAAGTGGCGTAAAATTTTATAATATATTCAAGGTTCGTCTGCTTTATGCTCTCGTAAAATGCAATCCCAGGCCATTCTGGTTTATAGGCAATATAAGTTCTTCACAGTGAAGATCAAGGTTAAAACCCTGAGACCATATTCTATAATAGGTATGAAACAATAATATTGTTTAAAGGATGTCTGTTAAAAATTTAGTATTTTCATGGAATAGACCGGGAAACGAACGTGTTTATAAGTATTACTCATCTAGTAATATTTATAAACACAACTAATAATTTCTGTGAGACGTTTCACCAGTCGAACCAACATATTTGTACCAAAATATGGCTCTCTCTTGGCTTAAAATTTCCTTTTTAGTTTTTACTTATACATTTTAAATCTGTGCTAAGCATTATTGACTTATGGACTATAAAATATTAAAAGGGTATAAGTAAGTCTTTTGTCTGAACCGAGGTTCGTCGTTTCAGACATTCGAGACGCAATGGTTTGAAACTTTTATGAAGTACGAAGACGTTTTACATTTTTAGGATTTCATGTCCGTCCGTCCGTCCGTCTTCGGTTTACCGTTCAAATGGTTAGTGCTAGAAAGATGAAACTTTGCATGGATATGTGTATATATTACGTCGATAAAGTGTTAGAATATAATAATGAAAATATTTTTTTGGGGTACAAAATATAATAAACTAGATGTTGTCCGCTATATTACGCGGGAACCGTGCTATTTGCCGGAATAGAAAGTAGCCTATGTACTTCCCCGTGGTCTACTCTATATCTGTGTCAAATTTCATTAAAATCCTCTAGTAGTTTCGGAGCGTATTAAATGCTAACAAACAATCATACAAACAAACAAAATATATTTCCTGTTATTATATTAGCAGGTATAGATAAATAAATAAATGTCTTTATTTCTCAAATGAATAGGCTTGTTGTGTTACCAGATTACTCCGTCGTTTATAAACCGATTTTCATGATCCTTTTTTTACTGTCAAGGGATTACTTCTAAGGCGGCCATTGACACCAAATGGAATACCTGATGATGGATTCCATGAGGAATCGAGGGAACTTTATTATTAGGGAACTCAAAAATTTATAGACACACCTATAATGATTTCGATTTTTTTAAGCATATTCTACCAAAAATGACATTTTGGGTCCAATTGACATTTTGAGCCTTGAATCCAAAAGCACTGAACAGAACTCTTTAGTTTTTAAAGATATTCTAGGTTTGGAAATTTCGGCGTTGTTTAAATAACTAGCAAGTACACGTCACTATGTCATTCATGATAATAATCATCATTTTCACCGTATATCATCATAATATTAATATATAGGTACCGACTTCTAATAGTCTTTTACACCGATATCGATATAATTCAACATTCGCTATTCCCAATATAATATATGACATCATCATCATTACTATTATATTACTAAAAGGGAAAAATAATTAGCAAGTTACATTCGCTGCTTTTAATCTCGGCATTCATGATTTTTGTAAATTAAATTTAACAAGGTATATAATTAACTGAATTTATATATTATGGACATCGCATTAAATAGAAAATACATTAAATTAAACGAGTAAACGTAGGCTAAAAGTATATGGCTAATATATGATAGGCAGTATGGTCCAAACGGCATGACGCTACCGATTGGATCAGGACTGATCGTCTATTGGCGTGGATTGGCATGACAGTTATATTGACAGACAGGCTTGATCCAATCTCCAGGTCGTCCATATACACCACACACGTATATGGACGACCTGGAGATTGGATCAAGCCTGCAGTATCATGCCGATTGGACGATTGGTAATATGGTGTATGGCTGGCTAGCTTTTGTAACATTTACCAATACATGCTTAAAACATGTTCATTGTGAACTTTTTGTAAGTTTTTTACTTATTGCAATATCAGTTGCAAAATGATTATATACTAATACTTTTTAAAATTTAAATAAATAAAGAAAGCTCACACACTAGCTATTTAAATAGCCTTGTAATTTCCACATAAAGGATTCAATTATTCAAAGCAAATGGAAGAGCTAGGGCGGAATGTGATTTTTTTAATATCTGATATATTAAAAAAATAATACGTAGTAAATTATATTATATTGTTCAATGAAATGCATAGTGAAATTATGTTCTAGGTTTTTTATAATGCTATACAATCGATTAAGAAGTGGTATTACAAACTGAAGGAAATATAAAATAAAACTTAAGAGTAACTTACTTGAGAAAGGAAATGTAATATCGCAAAGCCAATGAGTATTTCACTTTTATAGGAGATATTCATACAAACAATAAAAATTAATAATCATACAATTATTCAGATAATTAGAAAGAATTTCCAAGGAAAGGGAGATACTTACAATATCGTAAGCGTACCCCAGCATTCTCATGGTGTAGGCGGGCAAGTTAAAGACGACGAAGACGGTAGAGACGATAAGCAGCATCCGCGTGACCTTGTGCTGCGAGCGCGGGCAGCCCACGAGCCGCGTCGGCCGCGCTCGCAACGGCAAAGCCGGCCGCGACGACCGCACCAGCTGCTGCCGAGCTCGCTCCAGCCGGCACACGCCCGCCACGATCGACAAATTCAGCACGATGATGATCAGCAGCGGCAGCGTGAACGACACCACCGTATCCACTATGTTAAACCTGAACGCGTCCTCCATGTATTCCCGGTCGATGTCACATGTGCCGTTTGTCAAGTTCGCGAAACGCAGCACCGGCAAATTGGCTAACAGCGCGCTCACCGCTATACCGAAGATTATATAGCGAGCCCGCGCGACTGTGCACACGGCGTTACGACGCAACGGATACAAAACGGCCACAAAACGCTCCACCGTAAACGCGACAACCAGCCAGGCGCTCAAGCAACAGGTCACGTACGTTATGTACGTGATGATCTGACAGAAACCGCGCCGGTGAAATATTCCAGTTAGATAGATATCCCCGAGCCAGGGTGGCAGAAGTTGCAGAAGGAAGAGTGTGTCTGATAACGCGAGAGCCGATATATATTGGCTAGTTGATTGTACCCTCAACTTGCTCACGTAGAAGACGAACATGGACACGAAGTTTCCGATGGAGCCGAGGGTAATTAGTAATGGTGAATAGTAGAGGTGGATGGTGCGGACGGTTTGCATGGCCCATACGTCGAATTCGGTTAAATTGCTTGCATTAGTAGGTTCGAGCGCACTGGAGTTGTCGCCGAGTCGCGAGTGGAGGTCCATGGCGCGGCGACTGTCCGCTGGCCGCGCCGCTGCTGACTGCCGCACGCCGCCGCAGCACGCGTACTTATAGCGTCGCGAGCCTTAGTGTCTTCATCAGTCTACGATGCGCTAAATTTATGCATACGAACGTTTTTCTAAACACTTAATTGCGGTGGAAAATATTGATAATAATTAACTTAGAGGATATCATAGACGTTACGATGTAAGCTTTAAATTTTTTTTTTCAAAAATTTCACAGCTGTATGTAATTTGCTTGGTCATTAGTTACATAAAAACTTAATTATTCCTTCCCACAATTTCAAGCTAACAGAAAGGATGTGGCAACGCATAATTTACAAATAAGACATATTTTTAATGCACACATTTTTTAAACTTATTGTAGCATTTACACAATGTTATTATTATATGATAATGTAAAAATCATTTTTTATTCAATTACATTATACCTACACTTGTATAAAAAAAAAACACTTCAATATAAATAATTCCATTGCTACTTGTATTTATTAATTATTAATAAAAAAGCTTTTTCCCGCGGCTTCGCCCGCGTTAAACCAGTGTCCCACGGGTACACTACTTTTTTGGGATAACATTTTCTTTGTTACACTTCAAGTCCTTCGCCAATATTCAAAAAGTTTAATTTAGTATGACAGATAGAGTTTTAGATTAAAACTGGTCTCTCTTTTGTCCAACTGGTGTAATTTGTTAAAATTAAAAAACTTCTTGCCCCCTCCCTAGTTATAAAATTTTGTGCTTAAAGTATTTTTTTTTTTTTGCAATAAAATCCTAAATTTTGGACCATCAGCAAAAGCATTTTTACCTTGTCGATTGACAAGGTAAAAATGATAATTAAAAGTAAATAAAGATCGGCTTGTGGTAGAAATCCGCCTATAATAATTTTTATTTTTAAACTTTGTACGGGTTCTTGTGCCCATGAAATGCCCAAAATGAAAATTTTGTAACAGATTTCCAAACGTCAACGTGTTACAAAGTTGTATCTATAAAACTCACGGTGGTGTGTGTTTCGATATTTTTATGAAAAGTTTCTAAGCATTATTTTAAAATTTTAAAAAATATAAGACCTTCATCCACATAAACTTTAACTGTGCCAAATAGAATACTTAAAAGACTGTTCTGAGAGTTTTGCTTCACGTATTAATATAATCACGCATTAGCTCAAAGCATTGGGAATGGTTTCAGCTAAAGCGAGTCTAAGCTAAAAGCAATATAGAAATTCGTGCCTTTGTTATTTGATAAGCTCTTGATGGAAGTTGTTTGTATGATTTGCATTTATTACTTTATAATATTAATAGTATACTTTAATTTGGATTTCATTGTAATTTTGAGTTTTTTGAGAGTTGTGCGAAAGGAAGAGTATTAAATTTGGCACAGTTAAAGTGGAGAAAGACTTACAGAAAGTCACAAACGCAGCTACCTCACTCACACTACCGTGTGTTAGTATAATAACAGGTGTTAATTTGACACACTCTCAATCTTTCTTTCTCATTCCATTGACCAAATTAGCATGTTTTTATTGCGTATCTATAAGAGGCAAAAGAACCTTAAAAAAGTTGAAACTTAAAAGTAAAAATATGAATTATGGTCGGATTGCGACCTCTAAGTATTTATAAAAAAGTTTAAGCCAAGATTAAGAAGTAATTGTAAACATAATCTATTTTTAATTAAATTGTATTTAACATTATTTGAAACAGTAATAATACACAGAACGTTTGCACTTTTTCCACTTTAATATAATAGAATACCTTAAACGGTCCAATATCGGCGTTCTCACAAACATCCTGTATAATTGAATGAATATAATATAACCTAACCAAGAGCATGTCACGACATGTATAAGCAGGGTTCCGTAACTATCAACGCGCAATAGGTTTTCTTTGAATTACTTCAAAAGTTATTATCCGATTTCGCTCAAAATAAATTTTCCTAAAGAGATTTCAGCATGATCTATCAGCATAGAAACCTACAAGTTTCTATCTCTTATAGTTTAGAAATGCCACGGGGGGGGGGGGGGGTACACCAACTTGTAAACCACTTTGGAGGTAGATTACTCGAAAATGGGGTAGAATGAAAATATTTTTCATCCCAACTTCACATGTATGGAGAGTCACCCCTAAAATATATAAATATAAATACATAAATATATAAATAAAAATTCCTTATGTATTACGGAACCTTAATAAGGCAATATAATTATTTTAATACAGCCTTTAAAATCCCAATAAAGCCCGTGAATCCGAGTTAGTGTTGCGGTTTTGGCGTTAATTGATACTGGCTGTGGAATGCTACGAGCCACCATTAATTAAAATTTCAAAATTATATTCGTTAGGTTATAATAATTATTATTAAAATTTTGTAGAGCGCACTATTGAAAGAGATACTCTGAAAGCTTAGCGAAAGCTACGATGATGTCGTAGCTCGTAGCAGATATGTCTACGCCGTAGATACGTAGCCATTCTACGAGCTACCGCTAGATGAAAATAAATTGAGTTCTTTTTGTTACGTAGTAGTAGTATTTTTTCTTTTAGGAGATTTAAAAATAAAATACAAAAAGAAAAAAAAACTACTTTTAATAATAAAATACAATAACTTAAGATGCTTAATTTTTATCTTTAAATATATGTTCCATAAGTTTTTTTAACATTTATAGTAACTTTAAAATTCTACTGGGTTGTTTATTTATAAGGGCGTGTTTACATGAGCACTGGACTCGCGGCTGGCATGAGTCATGACTCGACGTTTTTGCAAGTTTAATCCCAAATTATGTCCACTTCATCCACTTCGTTTTACCGTGGACGAATTTGTGTGCAATGTGTATGTAAATTTAAGTGGCTGTTTACTTGTATCATTCGTCATTAAAATATTAATGTTTTATTACCTGACTGTCAGGAAGGGTTATTTATTCATTTGTGCTATAATTTAAGGTGGTATTTTGTGTAGTTTTTTTAAGGTGGTATGAACTTTTAGTATTTTTTAGTTTGGTTTTTTTTCCTATTAATAATTCTAATATAATCTTTTTGTTACAGATTACATTGTTGTTAAGTTATTAAAATTATTTCAATATTATACGTTAAATTTTAGTAACAATTATCAATTAATATTTTCGTTATATTTTCAATATTAAGCTTTATATGGAATAACAATTAATTCGAAAGCTTCACTTTACTTTATTGGCGTTCGCTGTAGTAACATTGTAAGCGGATTACAATTACTTGCGATCAATATCACTATGACGATTAAATCTCACAAGTGTGCCCTGTCTGCCTCCTCCTTAATAATAAACAAATTAAAAATATATTTATAGACCAGATAAAATAACAAATAATTGTTGAGACGGAGGACCGTTGAAGAGTGTTTTGTAACAAATTTGAAAATCTGTTGCAAAAAAAAATATCTAAACGCCAAATCATACGCGGAAGGGTTATCTATACTAATATTATGAATACGAAATTGCTTTGAATTGAATAAGCCCCGACGCTAATGGACCGATTTTGATTAAATTTGGCACAGATACAGGGTAGACCATAAAGAGGGACATAGGCTACTTTTAAACGCGGCAAAATGTAAGGTTCCCTTGGAAACCGATAGTTCAAAAGTATAGAAGACGGCTGTTTCATTTTTACACACTATCAACTGAGGTTGGACTGAGATTACCTTTAAAGGTAATGCAGTTTAATATCTTCAATGATATTATTGGGGTTCATCAACCCTCGAACTATATGTGGTGTTCACCTTACATACCGCTACGGCATGTCAAAGCTACGCGAAACCCAGCTCACACTACGGCTCTGTGATTGAAGTGAATGGAACTATTCGTACATAATGCGTAGTACATACTTGTACTATGTTATCGTTTATATAAATTCATTTGCTGCTGTTTATCATTATAAATCGCCCTTTAGTATAATATTAATAAACGGCGATTTCATTATTCACAATGAAACTTGGGTATACTTAAAAAAAAAATAGGTTTAACTAAATTTAAGCTAATCGCGCTAACGAAAACTTAGTTAAAATTGTATAGATGTTGAATATCTTTGCACAAATGTGTTCTTTTAGAATTTTCGATTTTTTAAAGATAAATAATGCTATATTAGAGGCAAATTAATACATAGACACTTTGATCTTAGCCAAAAGGCGGAGAAGAAAATTAATACATAATTTATAAATACAAACATGATAACTGTTGGAGTTTTTCCGGGGAATTCCATTGAATTCCCCGGAAAAACTCATCAACTCAACAACAAATGGGTGACGTTGTGGTTTTTGTATTTTTGACATAAAATTGTGTTATTTCGATTCTTAATGTGTAATATTAGTAGAATATTAACCATTAAATATAATGTCATTAATAACTGTCATCTCATGACATTTCGTATGTGAACGCGTTCAACGAAGTTAAACCAACGAAATCCGAAGTTCAGAACTTAAACTCAGATTAGCTAGAAACGTGTTTAGTTTATGTTGGTGAAATGCAATTTAGATTTTTAAATTCGCTTAAACGGGTAAAGCGAGTACTGCTCGCGTTCAATTTCATTGGTGAATCAGCCCTAAGTCGATATAATGTACAATTTGGCTGCTATGTTGCGTGCGTTTACTTTTGTGAAATACGTCGCGATGAGAAACTTAAGTCATGATTATGTTTAGGTTAGGTCGTTATTCTTAGATTTTAAATTAACTTATGGAATACTTTAAATTGTTAACTTCTTTATTTTCTACATGGAAAAACATATATCAGCCTGATTTTCCAAATGCAGAGACCAAAAACCTCCATTTAATCTAATCCTCACACTCCATACGCCTCATTCAAATTAATATTAAAACACTTGGTCACCATAAAATTGTAAAAACCTCATGAATATAGGATAACTAGCGAGATTGTAAACTGTCGAAAGATTGTGATAGATTGATAGAAACATGCTGCTTATAATTTGACGCATTAATCTTCGTAATAATCTATCGAAAAGAAACCGTCAAATTGTGAAATGGCATGCGACGAAACCCACCTCGCGCGCTATATACACATTAAATGCGATCTTGACATACTTCTTTGCCTCAAACTCATATAAAACAATATTATGTATGAACCAGTAGTATAGTTTCATGGATTAAATCTTGTCTGTTGTTGCAGGCTCAGAGAAAGGTCGCGGCACTTTGGACGTGTTGCTGTGCACAACTTACTGTCGCTCGCAACTTTACCTGTCGCGCCAACTCGCGCAGCTGCACCCGGAACTTACCATGCCCATGTTCTCTGGTAAGTTTACAATCGTATGACGGTGTTAAGGAGTTAAGCTTGTAAGTGTTGTCAATGTGATGTTGTCTTTTACTTTTAAATTGATATAGCGGAGAAATATGTTTACCATACTCTATACAGACTAGCTGGTGCCCGCAACTTCGATTGAGTGGTTTTTTTTTAACGTCACCCTAAGATAAAAGTATATAAGTTACTCCTTATAATATCAGCTATCTGCCATTAAAAGTTCGGTCAAAATCGGTGCCGCCGTTTCAAAGATTAGCCGGAACTGTAAGAAGACACCGGCGCATATTCTTACACACTTAATCACTATGATGATTAAATCAAGACAAATATAGAGTTAAAATAATTCCTGAATTCAAAGTTAAACACAGTTTGGCCAATTTCAACAACTGCAGTTATACCAGTGTAGAAACAGAGTCTCACTTTGTCCAAACACATAAAACGTGATCGCAGAACGAGATTGGTGGACTTGTTTGTATCGAATGTTATAGTATATTCAATATTTATTCAGTACATCATCTATTATATAACTAATCCTAGATACTACGATGTAGATTAGTTCCTTTACTATTGAAGTTCTTTAAATATTTTATTATTTGCGTTAGTTTTACTTTAATTTTCCGCAATCTGTAGGGGTCAATTAACACCGGAACATAGCGCTGTATTTTACAGACAGCTATTAAAAATTGAATTTTATTCATTATACACACATGTTACGAAACACGTTTCATTGCAATAGTTCGAATGTTTCGGATATCAGGTTACACCGCGCTGCACAGCGCATGAAATGCCTGTCATATGAAACGTTTATCTTGTGTCCTGAATAAAGATCAAATTTTAATAGCTATCTTAAAAATGCAGGGTTGTGATCTGACCCTAAACGTCGACCGACGTATTGCTTTGAATATATTATGTATCAATATTCAGTATAATGTATAATGTAACGTCCTCCTTCTTGAATATACAATGTAATATAGCGTCTTCATTTAATCAATAATTTTACTAAATCTCTAAAATTAAATAGCATAACTTTATTGTGATTAGGTATCTATATTATTTTTTATCGAATATTTTGCCTCGCGAAAGAAACCACTTAGTTTCATCAGTTGATTATGGTAGTGAGTATCTATAGACTGGGCTATAGTCACCAAATCGAATTACAAAGGGATGGACTTAGCCTTTCTAAGTGTTATGGGTATATTGGGTATACATTGCAAGTATACTCTCGACTTTCTACTCTACTCTTGATTTGGCTAATTTTGGCCTTGACATAATTGTGGAAGTTCAGGGAATGTATGAACGGTGTGAAATATTGCGGCGTAAATATTAAAAACGTCGATTAAATTTTCCCATTCTAACTGTTAAATGCAAATGCGTAGCAAATAATTTATATTACTAACGCCCGGCCGGCCCGGCCCAGCTCCCGTAGCAAATAATTTATATTACTAATGTAAAGAACCGTCATTCGATAAACTTACACGATTGACAGCTCGCTCGCTATGTGTGCGTGGCTCCGTATGCCGGGTGTGCGCGCGGCGTGCGGGGCGTCAGTTTTTTCCAGCCAGGACTTTTCACGGGACTGGCCGCTGGTCGTTTTGTGCTTTGACATAATTGGCAATATAATTTCATAATACAAGGTCCTTACATATGAAATTGGCGTTTTGTCGTACTGACCACTTTGAACTCAAATATATCTTTTTTTTTTTTCTTATCTCTTTTGGTTAGGAATTCCAATTTCAAATTTATTCCGCTATTTACTTATGCATTTGTGTTTCGAAAACCGTAATTCATTTGTTTTTTCCACTTTTGGTTTTTTCTTTGCGTCACTCTGTTTACAAAATGGAAAACTTGAAATATCGTATTATTTTCGAGTACGAGTTCCACTGTGGCACCAGTGCTGCAGAAATGGCTCGAAGGATTATTGATGTGTAAGGCGGCGGTATCGCAAAAGAAAACACAGTGCGTTTTTGGTTCCAACGTTTTCGTTCTGGAAATTTCGACCTGCAGAACAAACCCCGTGAACGGCCGGAGACCAAAGTTCATAATGAAGAATTGAAGGCTATTGTGGAAGCGGATCCATCGCAAACCACGACCAAGTTAGCTGCAGGCTACGGTGTTAGTGATAAAACTGTTTTAATCCACTTGAAGCAAATTGGGAAGGTGAAAAAGCTTGAAAGGTGGGTACTTCATGAATTGAGTGCGACAAACCGACAAAACGCGTCGACTGCTGCGTTACATTACTCAACCGGCACAATAATGAAGGGATTTTAAACCGATTCATTACCTGTGATGAAACGTGGATCCTGTACGATAATCGGAAACGCTCATCGCAATGACTTAAACCAGCCAAAGCCTGCCCCAAGCGAAAATTGAATCAAAGAAATTACTTGTGAGCGTTTGGTGGACTAGTGCCGTTGTCGTTCATTACAGCTTTCTTAAATCTGCCCAGACGATTACGGCAGATGTCTATTGCCAGCAACTGCAAATCATGATGGAAAAGCTAGCTGCTAAACAACCGAGGTTTGTGATTCGCTCTAGGCCACTGCTGCTTCAGGACAATGTTAGACCACACACTGCACAATAGACAGTTACTAAATTAGAGAAGCTTCAATTGGAATGTCTAAGACATCCGCCGTACTACCCGGACCTTGCTTCAACAGATTACCATTTTTTTTCGAAATTTGGATAACTTCTTGCAAGGGAAAAATTCAACTCCGATGGGGCAGTCCAAAGCGCCTTCGAAGATTTTATTGATTCCTGTCCGAATGGTTTTTTTAGTAAAGGAATCAATGAACTACCTATGAGATGACAAAAGTGCATAGATAGCAACGGTATATACTTTTGATTAAATAAATATAATAGGTCTTTACCTATGAAATTGCCGTTCTGCACTACTGGCCATTTCAAATCAAAATAATTTTTGTTTCGCTAAGAATTCTAATTTCAAATTAATTTTATTTTAAAAACATGGAATTCTTTTTCCAAAACTAGTAATTTGTTTATTGATTAGTATTACATTTTCATTGCATTTCAATCTTTTTCGTCATCATGGATACGTTAAAAATTCGAGTAATTATGGAATATGAGTACCGTCGTGGCAGCAACGCGGCACAAGCGGCACGCAACATCAACGACGTTTACGGAGCTAACACTATAAACCAACGCACCACCTGTTATTGGTTTGCTCGCTTCCGTTCTGGAAATTTCGACCTGAAAAATGAACCTCGCGGTCGTCCCAAGACTTTGGTCAACAAAGAACGAACGATTAAAGGAACGATTGACGAATTAAAGGCGATTGTGGTAGCTGATGATACACAATCTACGGCTGAATTAGCAGCAGCTTTCGACGTTAGCGTCAAAACAATATTGGGCCATTTGCCATTTGCGTCAAATTGGCAAGGTAAAAAAGCTTGACAAATGGGTGCCCCACGAACTCAATGATCGCCAGCGCGAAGTACGCATCGAGACGTGCCTTGCACTGCTCAACAGACACACAAATGAAGGAATTTTGAACCGCATTGTTACCTGCGATGAAAAATGGATTCTGTTTGATAACCGCAAGCCGACCGCAAGTTGGTTGGATCCTGGTTCAGCACCTAAACAATGTCCTAAACGAAAACTTACCCCTAGAAAAGTGATGGTGGTGGTCTGTGAGGTGTGTCAGGCGAAGTGTGGGGTGAGCATTACTGCAGATGTGTACTGTGAAGAACTGAACACAATGATTGAGAAGCTGGCACATCTCCAACCAGCATTGGTCAATCGCTCGTCTCCGCTGCTCCTACACGACAACGCGCGACCTCATACTGCACAGCAGACGGTCTCCAAGTTGCAAGAACTGGGGTTGGAGGCTCTCCGTCATCCGCCCTACTCACCAGACCTTGCGGCTACAGACTACTACTTTTTCTAGAATTTGGATAACTTCTTGACGGGAAAAAATTCAATACCCGAGAGGCAGTACAAAATGCCTTTGAAGAATTTGTTGCCTCCCGTCCATGTGATTTCTTTAAGAAGGGTATCAATAAACTGCCACTGCGTTGGCAAAGATGCATTGATTGCATGGGTGATGACTTCGATTAATACAAATAAAAAATACATGAAAAAAATTAGTTTAAATTTTTTCATAAAAGACGGAAATTTCATAGGTAAATACCTAATATTATGTTTAAAAAAAATCGACTTCATGTCGAACGAATCTACGAACCTCCTTTACAAAACGCAAATTTCATATGTAATTACCTAATATTTATGATAGATTTGTCTGACGCGAGTTTTGTTATTTTAAAGTTAATTCTCTTTAAAAATATTTATTTTCAAAATTAAAAAAGTTACGTTTATTATTGAATTTACGATTACTATTGGATAACAATCAAACGTTGCTAAGAGATAGGTGGCTTTCAACTGATGTATACTCTTAAGACTACGGCTTATATTTATGAGAGGGGAATGGTCGCGGGAGGCAAGTCCAGGCGCCTGCGGCGGCTGCATGCGGTTCGGCAACGCGAGGTCACGGCTGTGACGTTGGCTGCTGTGTTTACATAAGGCTTCGGATGCTGGCGTCCCAGGAACCGCTAGAGTCTAAGGGTTTCGGTGCCTATTAAGCCGAGGATGTTATTGACGGTGTCGGGCTTATTCTTCGAAAGGAGCTCTGCTATGGTGGCATAACTCGCGACGCTTAAAATTATTTCGGTGTCAACCGTAGGCTTACGTCAACATGGCTGACATTCGCCGGTGCTCGAGCTGTCATTTGTAGAGAGTATCGCCCCTGTGCCAGTAGGTCGGTGAATCTCCAAAAGAGTTTACCTCCGTTGAGAATAACATTGCTCTACATGGAATTTTATCGTCTGGCAACCATTTTTTTTCTTTTATATTGCCCTTTTCAAACTCTATAGTAAATCTGTGCCTTATTAAAAATTGGCTGCCATACGATGAATTTTCGCGTAATGCTCAAAAAACTTGCCGTCAATATCCTCAACGAAAGTCAAGTTTTTTGGAGATTCACCCATGTATTCATTCACTATGTAAGTGTAGGCTGTAGATATTGGTGTAGGTTGTAGGCGTAGCTATTAATTTATTCCAGTTAAGACAAAACAAAGTGTGTCGGGACAGCTAGTTGTTATCCTTACTGATATTATAAACGCAAAAGTTTGTAAGTATCGATGTATGGATGTGTGGATGTTTGTTACTCTTTCACGCTTTAACTACTGAAGGGATTTTGACGAAATTTAGTATGGTAGTAGTTTAGGATCAAGATTACCACATAGGCTCAAGATAACCACTTTTTTTTGCAGCTACATGTACAGTTCCCGCGAAATTTCTTTTTGCGTTGCGCACAACATCTAGTCTATACAAATAAATAAAATTGAAGTGTTTGTTACGGTACCTACTTACGATAAATTATCTCTTTTTTTTTTAATTGTATTTCTGTCTGTCTGTTTATTCCGGTTTATCACTGAAACGGCTGGACCGATTTTCACGTGACTCACTGGCAGATAGCTGATGTTATAAGGAGTAAATTAGGCTACCTTCTCTGAGAGTTCCGTTTCCGTTAGTTCTACGCAATCGAAGATGCCGGCACCAGCTAGTATCCTACTACTATTATAAATATTGAAAGCTTCTGAGGATGGATATTGGATAAAAGGATGTTCGTTACTCTTTCATGCAAAAATTACCGAACGGATTTTGATGAAATTTGGTATGGTAGTAGTTAACACATAGCCTACTTTTTATCTCAAAAAAGTACAGTGTTCCCGGAGGACACTATATTTACGCGGCCAGAGACGCGGGCAAAAGCTCGTTAAATATAAAATAATTTACAAATCCTAGAGGTGACAGAACAATATAACTTTTTCCTTATGAACACACATCTAATGCTAGAAGCTTATTCTTACCGCAAATATCATTTATTTTAACCCTTGCAAGGTAGTATTATTAAAAATAAGAAAAAAAAAATTATGTCTCCCGCACTTCATTTAGATTGCTCCTACGGTAGGTACCTTTGTTTTTTAACTTATAGCCGTTACAGGAGAATTCCGGATTAAAGGCTTCTAATTTCAATTTAGAGAAAAGATTAAGGCCGGAATTCTTGGTGGTTGCTTCAGAATGTACTTGAGAATTTCTCGAATAAGTCCGCCTTGTTTGAATGAGTTGAACTTAAGACATCATCTATTCACAATCATGTCTTAAGATGAACTTTTTTAAGTAATTGGTGCTGGATAATTTCTTAGTGAAGAAAACGCTTGAGCATTTCTCATTTTATCTTCGTGTGATTCCGTTTATTTTATGTTTAATAAGTCAATCAGGAATAATTTTGGAAATGAGGCATAAACGACATTCGTGACAGTATGTTATAAGAAATATACATTGCTGAACTTCTGCAGTTTTTATTAAAAATAATAATAATTTAAATTGTTATCGAGAAAACTACGGTAACTACGAGAAAACAATACACTGAGGTTGAGCGACATTTATTTCTAAATATATTAAAAAACTATAAGCACATTATTGAATATAAAAAAAGTGATAGCGCTACTTTGAAAAATAAAGACGAAGCTTGGAGAGAAATTAATGAAGAATATAATTTTTCATTAGTTATTTCAACCAAGGTAAGAAATTTAACAATAAATAATTGTATATCGTGAGTTAATTAAATTTTGTTATTTTACGTGATGTCAAATTTTTGGAACGAAAGTTCCTTATGGGGCGTTGCGGAGGTGTGTACCCTAGTCGGCAAAAAACGTCCGTAACGTTAAAAAAAAGCGTATGATCTATAAGCGGTACTTAATTAGGGTTCATATCGGAAGCAGTCCTAGTTCTTATCGAGACAAAGTACAGTTTTTCGCAATGTGAACGCGTACACCCAATTTTATGATTTTATACATAAAATAATCTCGATAAAAAAATAAAATAATCAGCACAGTATCTTTGTTAAATCGAAATCGACTTTTAAATTCATTATCATCATAAAACTCAAAAGGATTTAGTCGGTCAAGCAAAGGTCTACGAATGTGTCTTTCATTATCCTCTTCATCATTATCAATATCACTAATATCTCCCAATATCACTCGATTCAGACGAAGACAAATTCATTTTTATCACAATTTAAAAAAATTATCGCTATAAAAAGGTGTTTGGTCTTTGGAGATGACTTTAAAATATAACCTCACTTTGAAACCAGTACGGTCTTATTGGGATAAATAAGACCGCCTTATATGACTGTGTATAAATAACTAATAAATATTTGCCTAAGAATCGATTGTGAATACCATTTTAATAAGTCTTGCCTGATTAAGTCCATATTTGAGGTTATACTTAAGACAATGCTTAAGTTACGACTGTGAATCGAAACGTCACCTTAAGCATGTCTTTAAGGCGAACTTAGAAATAAGAATCGACCAAGAATACGGCCCTAAAACTCAATGTGTCTTCAAGTTTCACGAAAAATGAGTAGGTTTCAGTTGCAAGATTGGTGGCATGATTAGTCATTGCAGGCATGGACGAATTCTGAATTAGAATCGATCATCATTGGAGTGGAATATTTTATTTTTCGATGTATATGTTTCTTAATGTTTTTCAAAGTATAATTTCCATATAAATTAATATTCCTTAAGGAAGAGAGATTACTAAAAATATATTTTCTTATCAGATTTATGTTTGTTTTTTGATATTTCAGTCACTAGTCAGTATCGGGTGCATTTTATGTACAATGTGACTTTTGTTTGTACAGAAATCACGGCGAGGTTCCAAACAGCGCGAATCGAAGTTCGCCAGTTACTTCTACAGTATTTGCTGCCGTGGTTGGTCAATATTGAGCTGGTCGATCCCAATGTACCACCGGCGAACCCACTGTCCTATATACAGGTATGACATTTTTTACTTAGGCCATACCACGGTCCGTACCACTAACGTGAAGAACGGTCATTCTACGATTTACACGAATGACAGCTCAGCAGCAGCTTGCGGGGGCAACGCGGTGCGCGCGTACGTGGGTTTTTTTAAAGCCAGCCTATGCATTCCCAATAGTTTCGTCCTTTGACATAATTGACTCTATAATTTCATAATCTCCGGGAAAATTTTTTTTTGGCGCATGATTTAAAATCAAGAATTTAAATATAAAATATTAAAGTTATAAATATTAAATAGGTTAAAGTTATAATTAAAAAAATAATTGTTATTTCACCACTCAAAATCAAGATATTTATATTGTAATTTGTTATACCCACCATACTATCAAACATTAATTATTTATTAATTCCAACATTGCCTAAATGGTGGCTAATTAAGGTACCTATTTGTTTGTTTGAAATGCCGACACGTTATTGAAATTACCTGGCGTTGCAATTAATTTGGTACTGCCTACCACTTAATGCGCATGCGCCAAAGAATAATCCTAAAGAACGCAGACACGGCATAGACTTGTCAATTCGGTGTGAACGGATTCGAGCACATACACGGAAATATCGCTTCAGTTTGTTTTATTTCGCCGCGAGCTACGGTCGTGTTTGTTTTTTTTTTGCTGCAAGTGTGGAGCTGCAACACGCTATGGACGAAACCGAATTATTGTGATAAGCTGCCTTAGCAGTATTATTCGAAAAAATGAATGCTATACATTTTTCCAGTAATCTGTTTTAGCAATCATTTCTCTTTATTTTAATTTTAATATTATATTAATAATTTTATTGTAATAGTTTTTAAATTTTATCAACTATAGTGGCTCTAAAGTTTTAAATACCTACTTCAATGAACTCTAATAAAAATTATTTAGACCACGTTGCCATTTTTAGGGTTCCGTACCCAAAGGGTAAAAAGGGGACCCTATTACTGAGACTTCGCTGTCTGTCCGTCCATCACCAGGCTGTATCTCTTTAACCGTGATAGCTAGACAGTTGTAATTTTCACAAATGATATATTTCTACTGTCGCTAAATAGATACTTAAAACAGAATAAAAGAAATATTTAGACTCCCATACAACAAACGTGATTTTTTCAATTTTTTACTTCTTGTGAGAGTCCGAGTATCACTTGGTTTTTATAATATTGTAATAAATTTGAAGATGACGTAATTGTAATTAATGTGTTAATTAGTTGCGCAAAAAAAGAGTTGGCAACACTGGAACGAATCGCTTCAATCCATCCGGCCGACTGATGCAATATCGATATTGCACACAGACGATACGATTTTGCATGCGTTCACGCCGAACTGATGGTAGGCCGGACCGTATATGGGAGAATCCTTAGAATAGAAACCCTTTGAGACTCATGTTGTTTGTCACTCTGTAAATGTATTTTATTATTTTGAAGTATGGAAGTGTTTATTACAAATATTTCCACTTTATAATATTTTCGAGAATCGATATAGATTTGAAGAGACTTAGTACCTACTCAACCCAAGGGTCATGAATTTAAATTGTTTGTATCTTCGTTATTTTTTAAGATATACGAAAATGGGTTCTAGATTGTTTATTAACATGTTGTCTAACATCGAATACACAAAAAATATATTTTTAAGCAACATGCCTATTGTCGTAACTAACTTACACTTACATTTTACTTTTATTGGATTTTAAATAAATCATCTTGATATAATAAACTAATTTTTGAAGTTTGGACCAATCAAAACGAGTTTGACGTTTATTAGAATACCATTTTGCAGTTTAAACATATCGGGACTGGATCATAACTGTATTATTGCAGGATTTAATTAGCAGAATCGACCTTCTGGTTTATCTAAAGTTTAAAGACGGCACGACGCTGCATGGTATTCAAAAATAGGAAAATCGTTTTGTCGGCAGTTGCTCTGAGCAGACATGTGTTGATTTTCACAATAATAATTTTAATTATCATCGTTGCAAATGAAACCATATCCTCCTAGATATTAGAAATAAATCGCCCGCGCAGTGTTTTGTAGTTAAACCATTGCATTGCGGTACTCCACACATCACAGCCCACCCGCCAGCACCTCCGCAAGAACAGGTTGCTATTTTTTATCCCGCTTGCACTTGCATAGTGTTAAGGCCAGTATGAGTGTGCAAAGAACACCACCCCACTCGGTGTGCGTATTTGCTGGTGTCGGAGGATCGCAACCGGACTTGTCTAAGAAAAGTAATCGTAGTACGGATACGACAATGAACATTACCCAGCGCATGAAACACAAACTTTTTCAAAAAATTGGGAATGCTCTGGCGACATAGCAGAAATGAAAGGGGAGATGTCTAGAATTAGTTTATTATTGAAAAAATATGTTGGCTCAAATGAACAAATTATGCAAAAAATATAAGACAACATAAATGACATAAAAAATCAAATCACTGATATAAGGACATGAAATGAAAGTGCGATAAATGCCCCTCAAGTGAAGGTAGACGGGGCAGGAACACAGATAAACGACATTAGATCATCGACTTCCAAGTTACTGTCGGAGTATAATGATTTGAAAAACCAAGTTAAAAAACTAGAGAATTCTATTACCGTCGGTGAAAATAAAATCAAGACATATGAGTCCGACCTTAACAATATGAAGTTATTTCCTCAAACTGCTACCCTTAATATAGGCAATAATGACCAATAATTAGGCCAAAATGCCAGTGAAAAACTGATTCAAGAATTTCAGAACCGTACGGTTAGATATGTAATTTTGGTAGGTTTTAAATAAATATTGAAGAGAGAGCACTAGAATATGAAATTGACGTAATAAAACTCATTTCTTCCGCTAATCCATGTCTCCCTAAACTTATCAAATTTTTCAGAATTGATAAACATAATGCAAATAAAAATCGTATCATTAAAGTCTGCTTCAATACACCCGAATCTGCCTAACAACTACTTAGAAATAAAAGCAAGCTTCCGGAAGATATCAAACTATACTCCGATCAGACACCGATGCAACAAGAGTACCTCAAAAGTTTATAAGAAGACTTAAAGCATCGAGAAGCTAACGGTGAGAAGGAAATTACCATAAAATATATCAACGGAATACCAACCATTGTATAAACTACTTCAAAAAACTAAAAACAGAACCCCGCATGACTCAAAACACTGAAAAGAATACATATGAACTGCTAAGCAACTATGAACATTTTCCGGATAACAGATTTCGCTTTAGATTTCTTTACTTAAATACACGTAGTATCTGCAAACAAGAGAAATTCGACGAACTTAAGTGCATTATAAAGGCTATACCTAATACCATACATGCCATTTTACTAACCGAAACGTGGATTCGCTCCGAGACACAGGCATTACAATTTCAACTTGATAACTACACGCATTATTACAACTACAGAACAGATACTACAGGCGGTGGAGTGTCTGCGTATGTGCATAACGACCTCAAACACTGCTTGTTACATTCCAGCTATATCGGAGGCAATAACTTTTTATGGATACACTTACAAAACTACGGACTTGACATAGGTGTAGTATACGAGGGCTGCACTAAAAGTATCGGGAATGGAATATTTCCACTGTTCCTGTCATATTAAAATCGTTTTAATTTAAAACTCCTTGGTTTTAAAAATCGAATACCGTTTATTTATTTAAAAAAAGATTCTCGGTCTTGTCACAAGGTCTTGTCAAACTTGTTTAGTCGTTGAGAAAATGGAATTGACTCGAGAAAATTCTAGAGTGATGACTGAGATGACTTTCGAAGTGGTTTAACACAAAAACAGTGTGTTGACCGGATGATTTCTGCATTTGGTGATGAAGTCCCGTCTAAAACCACAATTTATCGCTGGTTTGCTGAATTTCAACGTGGACGTGTCAAGCTCGGTGATGATCCCCGTCAAGGTCGTCCAAAAACTGCAGTCACCCAAGAAAACGTTGATGCTGTGCGTAAGCTGATTTAGGAAGATCGACATGTTACATACCGCGAAATTCAGGCAACTTTAGACATTGGCATGAGTCAAATACATATAATCTTGCATGAACAATTAGGTGTAAAAAAGTTGTTTTCCCGATGGATACCGCATTTTCTCTGTGAAGAGCAAAAAGCGGCTCGCGTTACTTGGTGCGTCAGAACTCTCGAAAGATTCCACGCAGGATCCTCAAATGCTGTATACAACATCGTATCAGGTGACGAATCCTGGATATACGCGTACGAACCCGAAACATAAAACCAGTCACGAGTTTGGGTGTTCGAAAATGAGTTAAAGCCAACAAAAATTGTTCGTTCACGGAGTGTTGCAAAAAAAATGGTGGCCACGTTTGTCTCCAAAACCGGCCATGTTGCGACTATTCCTCTTGAGGGACAAATAACGGTTAATGCAGAATGGTATGCTAACATTTGTTTGCCACAGATCGTTTCTGAACTCCGTAAAGAGAACTGCAACCGCCGCATCATCCTCCATCACGACAATGCGAGTTCTCACACCGCGCACAGAACAAAAGAGTTTTTAGAGCAAGAAATCATAGAATTATTAGATCATCCGCCGTACAGCCCCGACCTAAGCCCTAATGATTTCTATACTTTCCCTAAAATAAAAAATAAACCACGCAGGTCAGAGATTTTCATCACCTGAAGAAGCTGTGGACGCCTACAAAACGGTCATTTTGGAGACCCCAACTTCCGAATGGAATGGTTGCTTCAATGATTGGTTCCATCGTATGGAAAAATGTGTCTAATTTCGCGGAGAATACTTCGAAAAGCAATAAATACATTTTTAAATAGTAATGTTGTGTCACTTCCTTGATTCCCGAAATTTTCAGTGCCGCCCTCGTATAACCCTGGACATACAAACTTCAAACACTTTCTAAAAGATTACGAATCCCAATTGGAGCCACGACGCAGGGCAATTGTGTTTGGAGACTTTAACGTAGATCTTCTAACAAACGATAGTAAAACTAAGAAATATAAACAACGACTGAAGGAATCAGGACATAAAATCATCAATAAAATATCTAAAACTTACTATACACGTGAAGGAAGCACCAAACAATCTATACTAGATCACGTCAGCACCAATCTAAACGAAGACACATTTCATATGATTACTATTAATTCTTCAATATCGGATCACAAACAGATATACTTAGAAATTAAAAAAACTTAACCTCCACGGATGGTTTATTAACGATATGAAGCTATAAATTACGCACATCTTCTTGAATCCATGGAAAAAACAGTGGAATCAAGTAATACACACAACTATACAAAACTTGAGGAAGAAATTAGACGTTGTACAGAGAGCAGCAAAGTAGTGAAAACTAAAATTTTAAATACACCAAAGCAGGACAGGATAAACAAGAATGTGATCACAGAAATAAATAAAATATATTATGGACAGAGCTTAAAAAATATCAAAATGACCTATCAGAGCAATTTACAAAAAAGAGTAATGAAGTAGCTAAACTAATACAAGTTACAAAGGATTCATATCATTATAAAAACAGTTTCTTAAGTACACGAACAAACCAAAAAAAAAGTGGAATTTAAGCCTAGCTTTTCTATACAAAATAAAACAGGTTGTGGTCCTTCAAAACTTGTACTAGGGTTTGGTGAAATAACAGACCCAAAACTGATATGCCAAATATTTAATAAATACTTTCAAATATAGGGCCACAATTAGCTAAAGAAATACCCAAATACTTTCATGACAATCATTTACAAGCTTTACCACAATATATTCCCCAAATGCCAACCATTTCAACATTCGAACCATGTACAAAAACCGAAATTCTCAATATCATTCAAAGTCTAGATTCTAACTGTAGTGTGGGTCTAGACGGAATTAGTACTAAAGTAATAAAATCTATAAAAGATTTAATAGTGATGGATTTTACCGTCTGCTTGAACAAACTATTAGTAAAAATTATTTTGCCAATAAAGTATTTATTATTATTATTATTAGACAACTAATGAAAACCATATTATCATGTAAGTAGCAGCTTCGCCTTTGTTGATAATAAAGAATCTTTAAACCTGGTATTCAAAATTGAACTTTACTCGCTACACAAAAAGATACACGCTTCAAATGAAATCAGTCATACACTGCACATGCGCTATGCAGCGCGATGCAATCTGACATTCGAACTCTTACAATGAAACGTGTATCTTCTTGTGTAATGAATAAAGTTCAATTTTAAATAGCTTTCTTAAAAATGCAGCGCCATGTCGCGTGTCATTTCGTTTCTGTGTGAATTAACCCTAAATATCTTTATAGTACTACGCGTCTGAGGCCGGCCGAACTGGTCGACGGGAGGGCCTAGGCTCTGTTGAGGCCACGGAGATGGTGCTCAACAACCTCTTCTACATCACTGTCAAGGTATGTAAAGTTTCTTAATACCTATACGAGCTGACGGATCGAATTCTTAAATTAAATGTGTACTCTGCACATTTAATTTAAGAATAGGCACATATATTTTCCCTGATGTTGATAATTCAAAAAACTTAATAAGCAGCAAAACGAGCGCACATAAAAAAAACGTAAAGGTGCGTATAAAATTACCATTTTTAATTTTTCTCGCTTTCGAGGGGGTGTAGATAATGTATAGATTTTTTTGAAATTTAAATATAGCGGATATTTATTTTTCGTAAAATTGATATGGGTAAATTGATATGGGATAATGGGTTCGTTTACCAGGTTTTTGGGGGTGCTGGATACAAAAATGACATTAATTTTAAAATTCCAAGATACAAAAAATTGATATAGGTTTGTGTGTCCTTTGTGTCATCTTCCTTTGTTAATTGTATTGTCATAATTTTCTGTGTGTACAATAAATTGTTAAATAAATAAATAAATAGGTGTCCTTTTCTAGGTTTCTGGAGTCTCTGTTTACAAAAATTCATTCTTTATGAAAATTTCAAAATGGCGAATATTTATTTTTCTGTGAAATTGATACGGGTGTCGTCTTCTAGGTATTTAGGAGTGCTGAATACAAAAATGATATCCATTTAGAATTTCAAAGATACCAGGACATTTATTTTTAATAAAATGAATCTAGATGTCCTTTTTTAGGTTTAGGGAATATTGATTCCAAAAAAATACATTTATTTTGAAATTTCTAAATGGCGGATGTATTTTAATAACTGTAAAATTCTTCTATCCTAAGAATAGTGCGATTTATACATCGCTCGTATCTCAAAGTAGGTAGGCATTGCCATATTTTTTCTATAATCGCCGCTAACTCGGAAATGGTGCATCCTACTGAAAAAATAATTAATATTTCCTTTCAAGTGGCTAGGCGAATGCGGAGGTGGGCGGGGCGTGAGTTTTTTCCAGCCAAGACTTTCGTTCACGGGGCTGGCCGCTGGTCGTTTCGTGCTTAGTGCTTTAATATTATGATATGTCTGACGCGACGTTTAAAATTATTTTGGTGTCAACCTTACGCTTACGTCATCATTGCTGACATTCGCCGGTACTCGAGCATTTGTAGAGAGTGTCGCCCCTGTGCCGTTGTCATATTTTTTACATTTTCATTTCATTATCATCACATTACATCATTACATTTACATTATCATATCATAATATGAAACTAACATAATATTCTCATTGACAATAATTGTATTGTGACTGCATCTAGACATTATAATTTATGATTAATCGAACTTGCCAGTACGTGATGTTCATAATCATAATTATACGAAGTGCTTCGTTCGTATCTATGATATATAGATGAGTATCTATGGAGTAATAAATTATTATTTATAGCCACTTGTATATTTCAGTCGTCAAACCTCACTGATGCTTGAGAGACCTATGGGAAAGGAAATTTTTAGCTGTTCCCAACCCTTGATATCGATCCTGGGTGCTACTAAGGTGCCTGCTTCGCGTCATTTCTACCTGCACAGAAAAAAGAAACCTAATAGTACAATAATTCATGTGAATAATTTGACGACCTCTGTGGCTCATTAGCTAAGCGTATTGGTGCTCAAGCCGGGGATCGCGCGTTTGAATCCCGCTGAAGGAACAAAAAGTTTTTCCGTATTCCTGGGTCATGGATGTGTAATAAATGTGTGCATAATATAAAAAAATCTTAAATATGTGTATAATATAAAAGTATTAAATATATTTCCGTTGTCTAGTACCCGTAGCACAGGTTCTTCGGGAACTTACCACGGGACCAGATCGACGTGGTGAGGAGCGGCCTGATGGTGGTGGCGGATGGTGAGGAGCATAATTCATTTATAATAATTTATATTATTATAAATGAATTATGATCTCGGATCAAAATTGGCCCCTACAATCGAAGCAACCGAACCAAAGATAGGCATATCGTATTTCAGTTAAAATTATAAGCTTTTTAAAACATTAAAGTCCTCGAAATAGTAAGTGGCATTTAATATTTTATGTAGCAATTTTCTTTCCGAGAAAGGCCGGCGCGATTAGAGCCCATGCAAGGGCTATGATCTATTATTATTGACCCTATATATTACTGCAATAGGTCAGTGTACAATAATAATTGGACAGTTGTCACCTGACACTTCAGCGGGCTTAGCATGGCGATCCGAAGAAATAATTTTAAAGAAGATATATTCTATCCAAAACAGTTCGTTGTAAAATAGTTCTTAATCCATGGTAACAAGGTCGCCAATAGTATTCAACATTTCTAAATAGCCATATTTTAAAAATTGCTGTCGGGAAATCTTCTGACAAAAATTATCAAATTTTCAAGTAAATGAATGAACGTAAAGAAACTATTATGTGGACCGCCACGATGTGGAGTAGTTATTACATTATTGTAAGACTATTTGACATTGAAATAAGAAAACGTTTCTACTTTAGCTGTCAAAAGAGGCCATTTAGTGAGCTCATGCTCGGGAATAAAAGAAATGTTGTTTCTCATAACGACGATGCATCGACCTTGCTGCCTTACAATAAGAACTATTTTGCTCCAAATGGTATTAATGTTTCTTCAATCTGTCATTTCGTCGATTCTTCGGTGTTTCTAGGGTGCGCATGCTAAGCCTGCTGGTACAAAAACATTTATGCTTATTCTGTCCGACGCTTTGTGATAGTGTTGCGGAAAAGAAAATCAATGAAATACCGTATAGTCTTGCCGATTGGACGATAGGTAGTATGCTGTATGGGCTATGGCAGTAGCCATAGCCCATACAGCAGTTCATTCAGTTCCGGTCTTTATTTGAGAGCAGTAGCTCTCAAATAAAGACCGGAACTGAATCTTATGATGACTATATACGATACGCTAACTGATCATAATAATGTATAGACATTCGTCTCAGTCCCTGTCTTAAATGAGTTACGATTCTGCCTCGAATCTCGCGGCAAGCGGAGGCGCACGCAAGCGGGCTGAGTCCATAGGGTCAGTTCACACCACGACGATACGCGAAGCGAAGAGGCGCTGCAGTTTTGAGATACCCATTCATAATTGAACTTTATTCACTACACATAAAGATAAACGTTTCGTATGGCATTAAACATGCCCCGGTACACCGAGCGCGGTGGAACTTAACATTCGAACTCTTATTAAACTTTTAATATCTTCTTGTGTAATTAATTTATACGTTTTTTTTATGGTATACGTTTGATACAGCTTTTAACCCGTGTAGGTTTTCGGGCTACCCTTAAATGTGTCACGGCCGCGACTCATTCTATGTGACATTCGAGCCTCCTTTTGTTGGCAATTTAATTAATGGGACCCATATTATATTCACAAAAGTCAAAACCACAGAAGAAAACAGTGAAAATCTGTTACAACGATATTGAAGGGACATTATTATAGTCTTAATAGCCGAAAGTCATTAAAACCTATATTAAAATGTCAAACTGTACCCTGAGAGTCCTCTTAAGCTCGACGTAATATCCGGTTAGTAGTTATAAATAATATCGTTATAAAAGGTGTTCACGGTAATAGTAAGTAACACGTTATAAAAATATAAATGGATTCTATCTATCTATCTATCGGCTCCAGTAGCGAAGGCTTGGAGGAGGAAGGTTGTCTATCAAAGGGAATCCCTAGCCTGTAGATGTAAGATCAGTTGAAGAACTTATTTTAATACCAATCTTAAAAAAAATTGTACCTCGGACAAAAATTGTCGTATCCGTTAGTAAGTACAAGTAGGTACTAGGTATTCATGATCTATAAGTGTACTCTCATAGTTATTGTATTTTAATTAAACGTGAAGCCGGTGTGAATCGTGTTATACGCACACAGTGATCGGTTCGTTTGTTCCATAAAATATAAAAATAATTGATTGACACAAGTGTCTTATGACACTTACTAGGTGGATCTCATTCTCTGATAAATTTAAGTAGCACAAATTGTAAATGAGAAATAAATTTATTATTATTATCAAGCTCTACAACTTTTCTCTAGGTCTTAATCATATGTTTTTTCTCAGACTTAATTAAACGTAAATAAAACTAAAATTCCGACGTAAAATAATTAAAAAAAAATTGATGCATATTTCGAAGATATATCGACTTCTACGTGCAAGTTTCATACAAAACTCATTACAATGAGGGTGTTTGATATTCTTTCTGCCGCTAGGGGGCAGAGCCAACGCACACAAAGCGTCATCTGGTGGCGTAAGTGGTATCAAAAACGGTCAATAAGAATTTTCGATTCTTTTTCTGTCACCAGGCGGCGCTTGGTAGCCCGACGGTCTTTGTCGTGTCAAAAAGCTGTCAGATGTCACGAATTTAAAAACCCTCATTACTTCATCATACCTACCATATTACTTTTGAGTAATAACAAAAATTGGTTTACCTTAACCGAATTGCCCCGCGCAAGGTCGCCTCATCGCAAGGGGTGGACTGTTTGCCCGATCACTCAAACGACACTCGCCTTATGACCGCCAGATTTCATCATCATCATCCTAACATCATCACGTTATGATAAAAATCGTGATGAAGGTAACTTGTTACCACATCTTAGGAGTCATCCCGATCTGTCATCATGGGTCTAAATATGCTGGTGTTTATTACTCCCATAGAAGTCCAAAACTTTGATTATCTTGAAAAGTATTTTTTTCTTTGCCGCAAAGCATGAATTTTACTATTAATAATCACAATTTGTTTAGTTGGAATACGTTTGAAAATTTTAAATACAATTAGGTACATTACAACTAACAAGAAAATTTAATTTGACTCTCCTCTCGCTTTCTGCCAATTACTGTGGGAGTTGTTTTGTAAATAACTACAATTTTAATTTTATTTAACTACAAAACTATAACTCAACTACGAAAATTATATAGCCAATGTTACCCGGGCTATTATTACGAATCTATTGGCACCTCATTCATTGAAATCGTTTCGTTTAGGCGCTACGATGAACAAACATACATACACTGCCAAAATCATTAGTCCTCCCTATGGTTTCGCCGTAGTCGGGTAAATATGGGACGGTGCTATGCTAAAATTATCTGTATTGTCAACGATGACATATCAGATGCTACACATATAAGGTTCGTTTTTTGTACAGTTCTCGGACAACCATCCCAAAGAGATCGAGGAGCTGTGGTCAACGCTGTGCGCGTGCTGGCCGAACAACCTCAAGGTCATCATACGATACCTCATCATCGTGTCCGGAATGGCGCCCAACGAGCTGCTGCCCTATGTGAGTATTGTCACTTTATGCCGTATCCGCACGTACGTAGGCAGAGTACCGTTAGTCTGTAAGAGCTCTTAGGTCGACCTTTAGGCTGTTCGTCCACCGCCACCGTCAACGGGACGTCAACGAGAACGAGATGACGCCGCCGATTTAGCGACACATACATTCACTATATCCGTATGTCCACCCTAGCGCCGTCATCCTGTCCGCTGAAATATCGCTTAGTTCGGCGCCACCGCTAGAAATCGGCCCGAGATTGTGACGGGCCGAGGTGGCGTCAATACATAACACGTATAAACGTGTGCACCGCCACCGTCACCGGGACGTCACCGAGAACATAACAACAAGATAAAAATGGCCATGAAATTTAAATACGCCATTTATTCATTAATAGAACTTGTCGAACGTAAATATAATGTTTGTGGGATAAAACTAAGGATGCGTCAAAAGATAAAATTTTGGAAAGAAATGCATGACATAAATGTCTTTCTGGAGCCGAACATTAAGGAGATGGACCAGAAAATTAAAGACGTAATCAGTACAATGTACATATTAATGTAACACACAGTAGGAGCAAACTGGACCACCGAGATCGTCGCGGGGGGCAAACGATCGCCGTCACGTCAACTAAATCTCGGCCTGAATAATCTCGTTCTCGTTGACGTTGGCGGTGGACAAATAGCGTTACGGTGGACTATGCAACGTCATTAACTATTTTATGGCTCTGAAATAAACGTTTTCTTATTTTTTTATTAAAAAGTTGATACAAACACACTGACTTTAGTCGCCCAAAATAACTTATTAGTAGTTTAAAAACCTTAGCAAGAGCATGCCAGTATATGTCTAAGGAGGGTTCCGTAATTATCAACGCGCCATAGATTTTCTTTAAATTACATAAAAAAATATTGTCTTATTTCGCTCAAAATAATTTTCTTAAAAAGGTTTTTTGGATGATCCATCAGCTTATAAGTTTCTATCTCTTAGAAACGAAACAGATATAATATTTTAGATGTACCAGGGGGGGACAAAACTTATAAAACACTATGGAGGCTGATTACCCGAAAATGGTCGACTTTGTAAAAAATCATGTATGAAACCTTGACATTCCACGATACCCCACACGATGAAGTAGAATGAAAAAATAGTTTACGTGTAATAAATAATAATGTATGGAGAGCTAAGCTTCATACTTAAATATGAAGTAAAAATATTATTATTTTATGACGCCAAGACATATATATGTACACAATCTATAACCATACCAAATTTCATCAACTTATATTCGTAACCACTGAAGCTAGAAGGGCGGACAGACAGACCTACAGACGGACAGACAGACAGACAGAGCGAAACTATGAGAGTTCCTCGAATACTACGAGTACTACTTTAAAACCGATACAAGTTTGTACTTAGATTTAGATTAGTTTTTACTAAATATCAATATTTATATTCATGCTAAGAGAGCTCATGAGTTTGGAAACGCAAAGTCGTCTTTTATGTGTAAGACAGGTAATTAATTAAAGCAGATATTATCAAGTTCCAGATTTTCTCCTCAATTTTGTCTAGTACAAACTACTAAAACGCTCGACAATCTAGACTCTACGGAGCTTAAGCGGGTTACACATTGGGAGGCTACGTCGTAAAGATTTAGTGGCACCGGAAAACAAAAGGATTTTCTTGGTTGCCCAGCTTCTTGCCTAGCGTGTTAAGGACGCGTTTGCAAAAAGTGTGTTGTTTGACAGCGGCCGAGTACGGACTGACATTTCTTTAGAAATCCAGACATTGACCAAACAAAATAAGCTGTAACTGCCACGCATTAAGATTCAAGCATGCATAGACTTTTTATACTTTTTCCAAATCAACTTTTAAGGGTTCCGTAATATTCTAGGAACCCTTATAGTTACGCTAGGTCCATCCGTCTGTCTGTCTGCGCTTCTAGCTTCTGCAATTATGAATCTAAATGGATAAAATCTGGTACAGAACGTATTTAATGTGTATAGATCTCGGTTTTGGCATTAAAATAATAATATAATTTTCTATTTTAGGGGTGGCTCTCCATACATGTGAAGTAGAGATGTAAAATAATTTTTCATACCACCCCATCGTGTGAAATATAGTTGAATATTTGTTGACTTTTTTACAAAGTCAACCATTTTTGAATAATCGGCCTCCAAAGTGGTTTGTAAGTTGGTCCCCTTCTCTGGCATTTCTAAACTACAAGAGATAGAAACTTGTAAGTTTCCATGCTGATAGGTCATGCTAAAAACTCTTTAGGAAAATTATTTTGAGCGAAATCGTTATATCATTTTTTTTATAAGGTGATTACACCCGCTATCTTTGGGTATTTTTATACAACTAAACACGACCTATTTTTGTAAATTTTGGGTGAAGAGCTTGCGGAAAATTGTTATGCTATACTTAAATCATTTTTTTATAATATATTTAATATTTATCCATTTTTATTTCTTACAAATCTACTTCTGTAGGATTCATTCGGTCGTAAAATCGATCGAAAAATATAATTTATGTAAAATTTGCCAAACGCGTCCTTAAGACCTAGTATAAAAGACCTTTCATTCCACGCGTTACCGAAAATATTGAAGCAGTAGCATACTTGTTAATCGCGTTTAAGCTGCAAAAAATCGCAATGTGTAAAGGACCTAAATCCGTCGCTACGATAGGGCTTAGGACGTGCGAACCTTCCGCTCTCGATGTTTACAAAGCGGTTAGTTAATCGAATCGAGATTAAAAAGTTATCCCCTGCGGTTTGGTTTGAGCTCGTTAAAATTATTAATTTTTTACTAGCTGTTACTTGCAGCTTCGTTCGAGTACTTAGGTAGTAGATTTTATATTACAATATGTGAGGTACTTTCAAATAAGCACTTCTTATCTTATACTTTAAACGCTCTCTTTAAATGTTTAAAACTTTAAATCTTATAAACGGCGGAATCTCACAATATGCCTGCGACATTTGTATATAATCAGAGTCTCGAAAACGGATTTAACAATTTCCATGAAATTTAGTATATGGGGGGTTTGATATATTTTTTTATTAATTGCGTAAAAAGATATTACTTACTTCGCACCCTTGCCTTAGTACTCGTACGTACTAAGTATGTTCTTGTAGGAATTTTTGCGTTCTTGGCAAATTGAGTTCGAGGCCCGGACAGACCAATATTTTTATGATTATTTTTAATACCTATCGCGATCTGCTAATTTTTTTCCGTACTAGATCTAGAAAGAAAGTCCGGTCGCCCAAGTAGCCCATCCTTAAAGTAAGTGCTGTTTAGAGTTCTGTACCCAAGGGGTAAAAACGAGATCATATTACATAGAAAATGTTCATTCCCGTTAAGATTTCGCTGTCCGTACGTCGGTCTCTCTATCTGTCTGTCACCAGGCTGTATCTCGTGAACCGTGATAGCAAGACAGTTGAAATTTTGCAGATGATAATATATTTCTGTTGCCGCTGTAACAACAAATCCGAAAACAGGATAAATTAATTTTTAAGGCGTCGTCATCTAATTTAAAATTTTACAACATACCCATACAACGAACGTAAATTTTTTGCTATCTTCTACGGAACCCTTCGTGCGCGAGTCCGATTTGCACTTGGCCGATTATAATGGTCACAAACCGTTTTATGCGCGTGGAGTCAGTTGTTTTTACCCGACTACGGCAAAGCCAGAAGAAAGGGTAATGATTTTGGCAGTATATGTATGTATATAATATATATTACATTTTCATAATTATGTATGTTTGTTCCATCGTAGCGCCTAAACTACTGATCCGATTTTAATGAATGAGGTGTCAATAGATTCGTAATAATAGCCCGGGTGACATAGACTGTAATATAATTTGCATTGTCGGGTTATAGTTTTTAACTTTTGATTATCGATTTATTTTTCCGTTATTTACCGGCGATCCCTTACACTTACATAGGGTTGCTAAACTTCTGACTCTTTTGGTGTTCGGCCAGTTCAGCTTTTACAATTTACCCTACATTTGACATAAGCTGGTTTCCTTTCCAAGGTTGAACTTACCTACTTACCTTGCTAACTGCCCGGATTTTATGCCCAAATGTCTGACTAAACCGGTACCTCCAGCTCTTCAGTTTTTGCAGTCCTAATGACAGATTTGAGGGAGCCAACCAATGGCTTTCAAGTTCTGGGTTCCTAGAATAGCGTTGCCGTGATATGGCGGCTGTAACACAGCGGAGAATGAACGTTTTCTATAAAAAGACGGTGACAATTAAGCTGGTCACTGACGAGACGTCCATCAATCCTGGAGTTTATTCCTAATGAGTCCAAAATCGTTCCGTGAATAGTTAAAACGCCGTCCATTTGGATGGACGGCGTCCAGCTTTGGATTTCCAAACGGATTGAAATCCATGCGTTCTGTCAAAATAGACGCATTCCGCGGGCGGCTCTCAATCGCGAAAACGCGTGCCACGCCTAATAGAAGCAGTCCGAAATGTCCTTGAATGGGCAAAACGACGTTTAATTTACACGTTATTTAAGTTTATTTTACATGCAACATTAACTGACAGAGAGTAACGAATTGAAATATCGCTATTCTTGTCTGAAATGGATGTGTCGTCAATGGGGCCATAAAATGAGAAGTTTTTCATTTGGAGTGCGTGGAGTGCGTGCATTCCAAATCCATGTGTCGTCAGTGGCCAGCTTGACCGCTCTCTAGGAAACCACGCCATTTTGTTTAGAAGAATAATAGAAATTAGCCATAGAAAACGTTCATTCACAGTATGAAGGGTAGAGTAAAAGAGGACTATCTTCATACATGAAAGTGTCCGTAAAAAAACGTTAAATAAGGGTGGCGCAACTTCACTCCATATCTCTTATAGCTAACTTCATATCTCACCTTCTTCTGACTCAAGCGCCATTATGGACAGTTTTGGAACTATTATTTAACTACTTTTGTCGGACCCTTTTTAGCTTTTCTGCCTTAGAGAGTTAGTCCTCCTTTCCGCTACCCTCCATAATACACAGCTAAGTATATTACGGCCGCTAACTATGTATATTACGGCAACGGCAACGCTATGAGAACAGAGTTTAAGCGAATAGGTATTAAAGTATTTGTTTTTGGTCTGAATTCAATAGAAACTGTTGCAGGTTTGCATCTTTAGGTAAAGGTAATATGTCAATTATGATCAAAGGGAAGCTCATAATAAAATGTGAGCTATGATTATTTTTTATTCAACTTGTCATAATATTATATTGTGGTAAAATAATGTTTAGTATATTAAATGCAATTATCGCATATATATAATATCATGTTGGCGTTTGGCTCAAATTCGTATTAATTAAATATGTTAACACAATTCGCTAGCCTTTTAGCGTTGTAGTTAGTTTTGTATTAACGTATGTTGTGTATGTCAAAATATAGTATTATTTATATCATATTATTATGTTATACGTAAGTATAGTTACGTACATTGTATTCATTCTTCGTTACTGATTTTTGGCTCAAATTAATATTACTGTGTGGAATACTTTTTAGTATCATCAGTGAAGCAATCGTCATCAATTTTCTGACGATGACAGTTAAATTCTGCTAATATCTTCATGGATAATTCTATAAACATTTCCGTCGGCCGTTATGGTTGGCGAAATATTTGCATAGAAACAACTGGATCTACCTTAAATAATGTTATTAACATTCTCTAGGCTAGACTGTTATACTAATAATATTCTTGTTTGTTTATAACCACTATTAGATAACTATATTTTATTTATGCTTTTCATTATTATTGATAACTAGCTGTCCCTACCCGTTCTACTTCGTTAAACATTTTTACTTGTGATGATGTGATGAGTGTGATTCAGTTATTAACTGAGTACTGAGTGCTGTGATTTAATCCCTGACTGACAAAAGGAGGGTACCTAATATTTTTATTGCATATGCATGTGTGTATTTGCATGCAAATTCGGCTATAGGTATTATAAAAAAAATAGAAAGTGTGCGTATTACGTTTCGAAAATTTCAATTTCCTAGTCCAAACTCCGCTACGTAAGAAGCTGATCGCGCGACATGACACGACCTTTTTAACTATCCATCCAAATTTTATACAGTAAAAGGAAAAAGTATTTGTTTTTATAAACACTTAAGGCGATAAATTTACTTATTTCTGTAAGAATTCACAGTTGTTGATAATATGGCCAATAAACATCACCTAACAATTTTAATTAGTTTTTGAATTGGAAAAATACCATTTTTGCGATACAATATAAAATTTTAACATAATATGCTGTCACTGAGTTTGTTGTAAGTAGGCATTATCAAGCTCTAAAACTTTTGTCTAGGGCTCAATCATATATTTTATATTTTCAGTTTTGGAGATCGTCTATGTCATTAATATTGGCTAAGCCCTCTGAATTAAGGATATCCCATGAAAATATGCTCATATGACGTAGTTAGGTTTAAAAACCGAACGTTACATGACACCCACTCAAATAGGGGTATGATTGCTTTAATCTCGCGTGTTCGTGGAAATGTGTATGTAATATTATATTGATTTTACTCAATTCATATGTATCATTTTATTTAATTATTAGTTATTTAGACAAAACTAAGAATTAAAATTCTAGTGCATAACAAAATTAAAAAAATAACCTTTGGCTTTTCTTTGAAACTTTAATTTTAAAGATCTCTCCTCTACTATGTCAAACTTAATTGAATTTTATAAATATAAAAGTAAGAGCAACAAAATGATCCACTCCAATTTTATAAAATAAAAAACAAAGAATAGATTTCAATTACCTAGTTAATTTTTAACGAGTTTGTAGAAAATAAAACAAATTTATATAAATGCCTAATGGAGATTCTTAGAATGCATAGACATTGTACCTACTACACTAGGCTTGTTGAAAAAATATCGATACATCGATATATCGATATAATTTTTTCAATGTATCGATATAAAATTCCAAGTATCGAAAAGGTATAAAAATCGTTTTTTTTTTTTTCAAACCAATAAACATTTATAAGTTTTCAAGTTTAATTTTTTAATAAAAATATCAATATCGATACGACATATATTTATATATATATATATATAATACTTTATTTCATTTCCGACATCCCTATACTACGCTACGTCAGTAGAATTCTGATTGTACCTACTACATTATGCTGCCGTCCTAGAAATTAGTCTATTCTACACAAGAATAGACTAAATGACAGATTGTAGAAACAATACCGTTCTTACAACCTTAGCAAAATAGCTGTATATTATTATAAGTATTGTAGTATTGTAAGGCAGCAAGATCGAAGCATCATCGTTGAGAGAAGTTCTTCCATGATCGATCGTGCACAACCTCACACGAAAACCATTTAATGTCCCCTCTTGACAGTAGCAACGTTTCTTCTTATAAAGTTAAAATAGTCTTCATCATGGCGATCCAAAAAATATATTCTTCCTCTTCTTTTGGGTATGGCAGCCAAAGTGAGTTGCCAATCTGCCAAAGAAATTTTGACTTCTATTAATAAGCTTAATACCTTGGATTAAAAACTATTTTCCTACGAACCAATTTGTCTACACTTACCCAGAAAAATTCGTTATTCGTGGTTTTCATGGTAAGCCCGCAATAGAATTCTCTAGAGTCGAGACATTCTGACTGCAACTGTACCTAACTATCGTACTATATTAATGCAAATAAAAGACATATATCGCTCGACGCATCCCAGACTATATCTAATGGACATATTAATAATTTGTACAAGTCCGTCTGGCTCCCAATTAATATCAGCCAACTATTCGAGGGTTGCATATCTACATTATTTTGCGAACACTAACTTGCAACGCATTAGTTTTCAAACGAATGTAAACGTGCATTTGATACGATTTTTAGTATATACATCTTTCCATTCGTTCATGCAATGACGTAAAGTGTTTTTTTTTTAATTTAATGATCGTGTAAATTTTAAATAATTAAGTAGTCTGTGCATTTTAAACAATTAAGTCCCTGCAATCCTGTAGATAAGTCTACTCAAAGCAGGATTAAGCTACAGGGCACCAGAAAAGTCTAGGTAACACATTTTATGTTTTCTCATGCCCTACAATCCTACTAATAATATGAACTAGCTTTTGTCCGCGGCTCCGCTCGCGTAAATTCATTATCCCACTGGAACACTGTACTTGTTCGGGATAAAAAGTAGCCTATGTTCTAATCCATAGCCAAATTTCATCAAAATCCGTCAGTAGTTTTTGCGTGAAAGAGTAACAAATCTCACAAACTTTAAATACTACTATTATAAATGTGACAGTTTGTAAGGATGTATAAACGGATGTTTGTTACTCTTTCACGCAAAAACTACTAGACGGATTTTGATGAAATTTAGTATGATAGTAGTGCAAGCTCTGGATTAACACATAGGCTACTATTTATCCTGAAAAAGTACAGTGTTCCTGTGGGATCCTTTGATGCGAGCGGAGCCGCGGGCGAATGCTAGTAATATACTGCAATAAAGGCGTAGGTAAGGTCTTTAAGCATACGCAATAGATTTTACTCCTATGTTACCCGGGCTATTATTAAGAATCTATTGACAGTCACTACGGTGAAACAAACATACATAAATATTCAAAATCATTAGCCATCCCTATGGCTTCGCCGTACTTAGGTGAACATAGCTATGAATATGTTATTTATTTTTTCTATGTCTAAACAGGCGAAACGCGTCGTCCTCTACCTAGCTCGCTCCCGGCCCGAGCGTCTACTGGATGAGATGATGACGGAACTACAGACCGTGGAGACACTCAACTGCCTCATAGAAAGAACTGAGACGCCGCCGTTCTACCGCCTCACGTCTATGAGGAAAGCTACTTCGGGACATAGCGATGGACCTGGCACGGGATCGCAGGTAAAAATCAACTCTATTATTTAGTACTTAGTACTTACGTAGAAATCTAATTTTTAGGGTTCCGTAATACACAAGTAACCCTTATAGTTTCGTTTTCGTTTCGTTTCGTTTCGCTCTATCCGTCCGTCTCTCTGCCTGTCTGCCTGTAAGCTTCTGTAATTATGAATACAAATGTATGAAATTTGGTATAGTTATAGATTGTGTATAGATCTCGGGTTTGGAATCATAAAATAATAATAATTTTATATTTTAGGGGTGGCTCTCTATATATGTGAAGTGGGGATGAAAAATATTTTTTCATTCTGCATCATCGTGTGGAGTATCGTTGAATAGGTATTTTAAAATAAAGGCAAGGTTTCATACATTACTTTTTTTCAAAGTCGGCCATTTTCGAATAATCGGCCTCAAAACAACATACATACAACATACATTTTCAAACTATTGGAGATAGAAACTTGTAAGTTTCCACGCTGATAGATCATGCTAATAACTCTTTAGGAAAATTATTTTGAACAAAATCGGACAGTAACTTTTGAAGTAATTTGAAAAAAAGCAAAAAACCAAATGCGTTAATAGTTACGGAACCCTCCTTAGCCATGTCCTGACATGCTCTTGGTTAGGTTATATGTGATAGAGATACCTAATTCCTCGTAGAGAGAACTGAGACACCGCCCTTCTAACGGCTCATATCTAAGATTCCTCCGCCGCGCAGGTAACATTGTATACTGACCGGTAACCCATGGGGGGTTACCGGTCAGGGGCCTGGGCCGCGCAGGTAACATTGTATACTGACCGGTAAACCCCCATCAATAAAAATATTTACAAAACGGACAAGCTATTCAATGTTGCTTTATTTGTCTGTCAACTGACTTGTCGAACGTATCAGACAAAGACAGCAACATTGAATACCTTAACCGTTGTGTAAATTTTTTTATTAGTAAGGGGTTACCATAGTATTATACCTACTAAGAACGCATTAACTTATGTGGTAACATTTTTTGGTCTCTTGTAAAAAAATATTGTGAAGGCCAAAGTCAGTAACTTTTACTTCGTTCGTTTAGGATTCTACTGGAAGAACAGGCGAATTGGCTCCGGTTGAAAAAGGTACAATCCACACCAAGAGGCACAGCGGCGAAGATCCCGCGAAACAGTGGTGAGTCTTAAAAAGTCATAACTAACCTTAAAGTTATTACGTGAAACCCTAAATAAACCTTGCTCAGTTTTTTCAATGAAACTCTTGTGTCACAATGTTAATGATTGCGCGTAGTAGTGCGTAGCGCAAACAATGGTTTCCCGAAGGTACATTCATGTATCTATGTCGTAATATTCGATGAAAGTGGGCAGCTGACCACACTCGTCAAATATACAGCGTGTTCCGATAGGTTTTCACTTTTTACTTGTTTGTTTAAAAAACTCGGACTAGATTCAACCTGTAGCTTTTTCGGTTGACATGCAGTGAAAAGCCTAAGGGTTTGTTTTACAGCGGCCTAGTACGGACTGACGTTTCTTTAGAAATGTTTTGTGTAGTAAATCCAGATAGTGACCAAATAAAATAAGCCTTATTATTTAAGCATTATTAATATTCACCTGAAAATTTTGAAAAGTCATTAGGTATATCCGCTATCTTTCTGTATTTTTAAAGGTTCATAAGAGTAGATAAATGATCCTAAACACGACCTTCTTTTGTAAATTTTGGGTGAAATTTTGGAAAATTGTTTTATTATACAAAAAATCATGTTTTTTATAATATTTTTAAACCAAATTTAGATACTCTATTTGTGACAATAGTTAATTTTGTAGAATTTGGTTTCATTTGGTCGCCGAAAATATGGACCGAAAAACATACAATTTATGTCAAATTTGTAATCAGTTTCGGGAATCGTCGTTCTCATTTAAATTTAAAATTAAAAAAATTTATTTAAAAAAAAACTATGTTTACCGAGCGTCATTAAGATACTGGTTTCACTTTAATTTGTTGTTATTTTACAGCGAACCTCCTTGATTATTTAGTGCGATAATTTAAAATAATGTCAAACAATAAACTGCAATGCATTTTAACCCTTCATTTACTACAATTACTTACTATTACATATTACGCAGCCGACATGTTTGTACAGGATAGATTTGACCATTCAACCAGAAGTTGGACTTAATCCTACGAAAGGTCCGCGCTAGTTCCGATCAGGATTTATTGTCTCAATTAGCAGCAGATTTGCCTGAAAACCCACGCGTTTAGTTAACGGAGATATTTCCGTAGAAATATACCCCTTTCATCAATCGCAACTTTGCGGAAGTACTAATTCATGACCGTTGATGTATGAAAACGTTTCGATCTATCTTGATGCCAAATTTTAAGATTGGTTTAAGCGTGAAAGCATCTTCTAATTCATAATATTAGTTATGTTATTTGGTTGTCTTTGATTAAGGGGCATCACAAACGGCGGAGATACTATAATATATTTTATGTTATGATAAAATATCGCTTGCCATACAGTTTGTATGACATATCACAGACGATTGAGATATTATATTATTATAATTTTCAGATCATGTACTGTAATATAAAATATATCCACATCCAGGCATATAGAGAAAAAATATTATAGCATCTACGCGTCGGTTTATGCCCTTTTAAGTTGTGTATTGACGACATGAACAGCTCCATTGTTTGCACCATCTAGTCTCTATTACTAATGATGATAGAAATAACAATTAATGCCATACAAGACTTTTCTAGAACAACTTTTGACTAGAGTTGAATTTTAAATATCACGGAATCACTACAAACGCTTACTTTGGAGTGTTTATGCTTTCAAACGTTATGAATGAAATTAATATTCTTCATAAACGGGTTGTTTAGTTTTTCATCTTAAATTAATGGTTGTCAATGCACCGCAAAGTCTGATAGACTTGACGACGACGATTGGAATGTTTTATATATACGTAACTTACTAAGGCGTTGTCTTGATTTGTTTGTAGATATTATATTATTATCTTTGGCGACGGAAATGCTTTGGCACAAACGGTCTGACTCGAAGTGACTACTAAAGCCTCACAGAAAGTAGGCGTGATAAACGCTTGTGTTTCGTCAAATGAATAAGGTTCGACCCGAGGGGGTTGGGGTTTTAAAAACTCGCAATTCACTTTTTAACCCCTGTAGTGTTGCTGGTGTTTATTTGCAGCGGTAATCTCCTAACATCAGGTGATTCCTTTTCGTTTGTCGGTCTTATTTCAAAATAAAAAAAATATACGTATATATACAATATACCGTTATACGAGGGCTGCACTAAAAGTATCGGGAATGGAATATTTCCACTGTTCCTGTCATATTAAAATCGTTTTAATTTAAAACTCCTTGGTTTTAAAAATCGAATACCGTTTATTTATTTAAAAAAAGATTATCGGTCTTGTCACAAGGTCTTGTCAAACTTGTTTAGTCGTTGAGAAAATGGAATTGACTCGAGAAAATTCTAGAGCGATGATTTATTATGACTTTCGAAGTGGTTTAACACAAAAACAGTGTGTTGACCGGATGATTTCTGCATTTGGTGATGAAGTCCCGTCTAAAACCACAATTTATCGCTGGTTTGCTGAATTTCAACGTGGACGTGTCAAGCTCGGTGATGATCCCCGTCAAGGTCGTCCAAAAACTGCAGTCACCCAAGAAAACGTTGATGCTGTGCGTAAGCTGATTTAGGAAGATCGACATGTGACATACCGCGAAATTCAGGCAACTTTAGACATTGGCATGAGTCAAATACAAATAATCTTGCATGAACAATTAGGTGTAAAAAAGTTGTTTTCCCGATGGATACCGCATTTGCTCTGTGAAGAGCAAAAAGCGGCTCGCGTTACTTGGTGCGTCAGAACTCTCGAAAGATTCCACGCAGGATCCTCAAATGCTGTATACAACATGGTATCAGGTGACGAATCCTGGATATACGCGTACGAACCCGAAACAAAAAACCAGTCACGAGTTTGGGTGTTCGAAAATGAGTTAAAGCCAACAAAAATTGTTCGTTCACGGAGTGTTGCAAAAAAAATGGTGGCCACGTTTGTCTCCAAAACCGGCCATGTTGCGACTATTCCTCTTGAGGGACAAAGAACGGTTAATGCAGAATTGTATGCTAACGTTTGTTTGCCACAGGTCGTTTCTGAACTCCGTAAAGAGAACTGCAACCGCCGCATCATCCTCCATCACGACAATGCGAGTTCTCACACCGCGCACAGAACAAAAGAGCTTTTAGAGCAAGAAATCATAGAATTATTAGACCATCCGCCGTACAGCCCCGACCTAAGCCCTAATGATTTCTATACTTTCCCTAAAATAAAGAATAAATTGCGTGGTCAGAGATTTTCATCACCTGAAGAAGCTGTGGACGCCTACAAAACGGCCATTTTGGAGACCTCAACTTCCGAATGGAATGGTTGCATCAATGATTGGTTCCATCGTATGGAAAAATGTGTCAAATTTCGCGGAGAATACTTCGAAAAGCAATAACTACATTTTTAAATAGTTATGTTGTGTCACTTCCTTGATTCCCGAAATTTTCAGTGCCGCCCTCGTATACAATAGGTAGGAACCTGCTCGCTACAAAAATATGATCGTAGATTTTGAATGCGACTCAATTTGGCTTCTCGGTCGCTTTATCGATTTCTTTGTAAAATGTTTTCATTCTGCGAGGTGTTCAGGCTTATATAATCAAATTTGCAGACAACTTTTGGTTTGAGTGTCAATTAACTAAAGTTCCTACTGTACCTATTAATTTAATATTTTTCATCTAATACTTTAAACGAGTCTTTTATTTTTAAATCAATTAATAAAATATAAATTCTTTATTAGCAATAAATATGTTTACATAAATGCGATAGCAATAAACATGTTTATTATTAGTTATGTTATCGGAATCTTGAAAACGGCTGCAAGTATTACCATGAAATTTAGTATGCAGGGAGTTTTGGGTTTTATTAACAGTTTGATATGCAGATGAATAATTTTTGCTTTGTTCGAAAATTCCGAACCTACCCGGGGTTCGATTCCCGGTCAGATGGACATTTTTTCAAATTCTTGTATTTCTTTAATGTCCTAAAACTCCGAGCAATGCAACTATGTACTAACTATGTAAGTAGGTACTCTAGGAATTCGTAAGTCATGGTTTAAAATAGCGCATAGAGTGGTTGAAGACGAAGGAGTGACATATTATGAACAATAGATACCTACATATTATTATTTAATTATTATAATAAGCAATTAAGCTCTGGTATTGTCCAATACTGGCGAATTATTTACCTAACTATCTATATCAACCGTGTTTGCACAGAAACCTTTGCCGTTCGTGGAAAAGCTTTATTAATTAAATTTGCATCTGAGCGTATATCAATACTCTTATTAAGTTTCATGGAACTTCTAATATAAGATTTAATTTGTTTTAATTACAATCACTAATAGTGTTTTTGAACCCGTCTCAAACATTTTTAGACGTTATGTAAGGTAAATGCCGGATAGTTGCCCCACTGCTTTTGGTAAAATAGTTATCTACGGGAAGGGCACATCCAATAATTATCAGCCTTAATGCAAAAAAACAGCTCTGATAATGCGAGTTCAGAACCGAGGCAAGTGTCCTACCTAGGCGACTATCCGGCGTTTTCCCTATTCTAAAACGAATTCGGATTTCACCTTTTGTCAGATTGGGCAAGATAGTCCATGGGTGAAGGTGGTTAGTAAAAACTCACAAAAAAGCAGGCCCCTCATAACCCTCTGACCTTGATCAATTCAGGCCTATTTAGTTCCACCATGTATAAGCGTTGTCAAACATGTCTGTTGATTGATCATTCAAAGGCGTGTCCTAAGTGATTGCCCTTGTACTTGCAAATTCAACACGAAAATTGTCCCAAGACTATCCCCTGCCTTGACAAATGTTTGTTCTCGCATAATCTGCGCAGACGATTTTTTGGAGATTAAATAATAGAGGGCAAAGGGGCAGACTTAGGGCCGCTTCGAACCGAAATGGCACCGGAGCGGCTAGCAACATCACCGTCTTCAACTTTATCTCGAAAAGCTCTATCCGTTATGCAGTTACCTAAACTACTAAACCGATTTCGTTGAAATTTGGCACATAGATAGATAAGCCCACAGAAAGAACATATGATACTTTTACTTAAGTTTTAACCCAGAGCCTAAAGTCTAAACCGTACCAAATTTCATTAGTATCCGTTCGGTGGTTTTTGCGTAAAGGTGTAACAAACAACCATCCATCCATACATCCTCACAAACTTTTACATTTATAATAATAGTATTTATATATATAGGTAATAGGATAAGAATCTACTACTAGGCAACCTCTGTGGCTCAGTAGTTAGCGCATTGGCGCTGAAACCGGAGGTGGTGAGTTCGAATCCCGCCGAGGGAACAAAAAGTTTCCTGAAGTTTTGAAGTTTCAAAAAGTGTCATGAATATGTATAGTATAAAAGTATTAAATATATAACACAAGTGTTCTGATACTTAGCACGAGGCCGGATTGACGTGGTGTTAAGCGTCCATAGATATTTAAAAAAAATGTATATTGTTCCATTCCCACAGTGGGGCGAAAGCGGAGACGCCAGCTCGGTCGGACAAGCGCGCGTCCGCACCGCCGTGCACGACACCACCAGTGGATGACGACCCCACGCCGCCCTCAGATGGCGACGCTACGCCTGTATGTATAAATCTTTTTTGTATCATTTATTGGCACATCAACAAACACTTTATATAATACTAGCTACTAGGTCCCGTGCCCACTTATTGGGCGTTAAACATTTTTACTTGTGATGAAATTGTGAGTGTGGTTGGGTTAGTAGTGATTTATTTTTGACTGCCAAAAGGAATATTATATTTTACTGCTTAGTTACATAAAATTAATGAAGCAATAACTTTGAGTGTGTTTTTAAATTTTACGAGAACTGTACGAACGAAAAGTATGAAATTAGTCACAGTTAAAGTTTATGTGGAGGAAGGTGAACAGAAAGCTCAACTTTTTTAAATAATGCTTAGAAATACATAAAATTACTAAAAATAAAGTTACGCACACTACCTCACTCACACTATCATGCATTTGTATAATAACAGTAGGTTTGACACAATTGTTTATCTTTCTTTTACATTCCATAGACAACATTTACATTTATTGCGTATCGGAGAGGCAAAAAAAATCCCTAAAAAGATGAAACCAAACGTTAACATAAATTATGGTCGAATTTCGACCACAGGGTAATTATTATGTACCTTTAAGTATATATTTGTATGTCAATTTAGATATTATAAAAAAAATTGAAACTGTGCGTATTACGCGTTTCGAAAATTTCAATTTCGTTAGCGTCGGCTCCTTACGCAACGTCGCGAATTAATACGACCTACGACGACGTTTACGCCGAAGACGGACGGACATGACGAAACCATAAGGGTTCCGAGACGTGACCTACGGAATCATAAAAAGTGTCAAAATAACATGGCCTGGAACAAATATCCTTCAAATATCCTTTAATCCAATGATCCAATAGCAATAGAAATTCCATGACTTAAAAAAAGTTACGCGACAATCTAACAGTGGCCAGCAAAAATTTGCTTATGTCCTGCATGGAAAGATAGGCTACATTTAATGTTTAACGTAGAATTGATAGATTTTCTTTCTGTTTTAACTATCTCACTGAAGTATTATCTATTGATATTATTACGTCCTACCCACGTTACATTTATCAGGTCATGTACATTTCAATATTCATTTTTGATTATAAAATCAATATATTATTTGTCTCATACTTGTTTTTTTTTTTCACAGACTGGCACGTGTCCAGAAATCGGCCCTAGTGGTAGTTTACCATCCACGCCGCTAGAGACGCGAGTAGACTTACCTCAACCGAGACCACTACCGATGCCCGAATATGGCGGCTTCTTCGCACTGCTTACTGAATACCTGCCAGACAGTAATCAACCGGTGTCTGGGTTCCATAGGTGAGTAAATACGCCGTAGGTTAGCCGAGCTATCTCGGTTCCATAGATGAGTAAATACGCGGCATGTTAGCCAAGCTACCATAATTGGCCGGAGACGCGAGTAGACCGAGACCACTACCGATGCCCGAATATGGCGGCTTCTTCGCGCTCCTCGCTAAATACCTGCCGGATAACAATCAACCAGTACCTGGGTCCCATTGGTTAGCATATTTTTTTAATATTTAGTATACCCATTACCACCCACATCTTGTTATGATGGAGAGGGTGGAAATTATCAGCAGACAAATCATCATGCTATGTCTAGGTTACAGACAATCTTGGACGTTTTCGACACATGAAGAGAATCAATTGCGTAGTGCGTTGCATCCGTTTTGAGCCCCCTTAGAATCCTATACATTCATTAACACACCACTAGTTCATTCTGATTTTCGAGAGGCCATGGGACGCCTCCGATAGTGATGGCCCGTGAATGCTTTTGTATGGCTAATTTTTTTTAGTATAACTTTACTGTATATGTTTTTGTGCAGGTGTAACGTGGCTGTGATGCTGCTGTGTGACGTGGTGTTAGATGGAGTAGAACTGGACTGGTCGATTCATGTGCCGCTAATGCTGCATATTGTCTTCCTTGGCATGGATCACACTAGGTGGGCTTCTAACAAATTCTAAAAGAAATTACACACAGTATATTACCGAAGATAAATCGTTTCCTATCCTCATATCTGAATTGCTGGCTGCGTTTCTGATATGAATAAATTTTCCATAATTTTCCCGCTAATATGAAAGCCTCTTTATAGAGGTTCAAACTTGATAACAGCTTGTGGCACAGAGTACAATCCAATCCATAAAACAATGAAACGAACAAATCTCGCGCATACGTCAGTCACTGCTCGCGCGTGAGTCCCTACTGATTGGCCCGCTCGAGTCGGCCGCCGCACGTACTTACATTTTCGATACCTATACGGGAAGTGGGCCAGGCATGCTTGTGGTTAAAAGCTTGTGGTTAAAGTAGTAAATACAAGTGACTTATTTCAGATGGATAGTCCACCAGCACTGTCGGCAGCTCCTACTGAACCTTCTAGTAGCGGTAGCGGCGCACCACGACCACCTAACAGTCGCGCGGGTTTTGCTTGCCGCGCGGTCCGCCAAGCTCGGCCTGGCGCTACAGTCGCCGCCACTGCCGCTCGTGTCCCACAACTTCACAGGTGAGATACGGATAGATGATCACAACTCCACGTGTGAGAGAGATGGACGTAGCTAGTGACAGTCGCCGCACGCTGTCCCTCTCTTCATACTATTCAAACCTTAGGAAATACGACATTAGCGTCGCAACTTTAAACTGCATATTTGTGACATGATTAATATAAACATTGCATGTGTATACTTTGCATGTGTATACTTTGCAGAAACTAATATAACTAATGCACACTCCTTGACATATTGCATTCTATCGACCTCAGTGTACTAGATCTAGATAACCTACAAACCTATTTGTTGTGCAGGTGATTGATAATTCCAGTGTCAACTAACACACCTCGGGGTTTGTTTTGACGTTGTAATATCAGATATGATACTTGGTCATTAGTACTAGAGTCTAGGGGGAGTTCTTAAGAGGCGTTTGAGCACCGATGAAATAGGTGTTCTGACCGTCTTCTCGATTCACTTTGGACAATGTGTTGTATGTCAGAGAGTATCTAAATAATTTCAAAAAGAAAAGCGGATATTGTAGGAATACTATAAATAAAAACAAGTTCAAACAGGTCAATGTATATGCCTATACAATAGAATCCCAGAAAACGTTCAAATCTTTCCATTAATAAATTTAATACCTCCAATTTTTATTAAAAAAAAAACCCGACTACGTAAATTATATAGCCTATGTTACCCGGGCTATTATTACGATTCTATTGACACTCAATAAAATGATCAGTAGTTTTGGCGCTACGATGGAATAAACATACATAGACATTCAAAATTATTATCCTTCCTTTTTATTTCGCCGTAGTCGGGTAAAAAGTGACACCCACCCACCATTCTAAGGACTTTATCGCTTCCACCACCAAGACGCCTTCTTGTTTCGCTGCTTATCGCGGCACTTTGCTAGATGATTTTACAAAGATCAGAACGGCTGAGGATAGACTTTAAATTCCAATCAGTTTATATGCTCATGAATTGCTTGAATAAATATTCAATCTTGCCATAATATGCTATTTTTGCTACTGCTACGAGAATTCATTGTTGATTGATTGACAGAACCAGACATTGCCGCCGAGCCCGCGCCGCCCTGTACCCACAACAACAACAGGAATCATGTCCGATCCCTCTTCTCTGACAACACTCAGACTACACCTGAAGGTAATTGTTGTTTTTGAATCTATTTCTTTGAATGACTTGTAAAGTAATTAAAATAACCTGACCAAGAGCATGTCAGGACATGTCTAAAGAGGGTTCCGTAACTATCAACACGCTAGGTTTAAATTACTTCAAAGTTACTGTCCGATTTCCTTTCCTAAAGAGTTTTTTGCATGACCTATCGGCATGGAAACGTACAAGTTTCTATCTCGTATATGTTAGAAATGCCAGGACCCCGGCCAACTTATAAACCACTTTGGAGGCTGATAACTCGAAAATTGTTGACTATGTAAAAATGTCATGTATAAAACCTTGCCTTTATTTAAAATATCTATTCGTCGATAAGGACACGATGGGGTAGGATGAAAATTTTTTTTTTCACCCCCACTTCACATGTATAAAACCACTAAAATATAAAATTCGTGTTATTTTATGATGCCAAAACCGTGATCTATACACAAATCACAATCTATAACTATACTAAAGTTCATCCATTTATATCCATAACTATAGAAGCTAAAAGGGCGAACAGACAGACGGACGGACAAAGTGAAACTATAAGGGTTCCTTGTAGTACTACGGAACCCTAAAAATGTGATTATGGCCTTGCCCAAGTGCTGTACGTAAATACTCAGTAAAAAGCACAAAACAGAATGCTGATCATCCATCTTAAGTTTTACATTAATGAATAATTCAGCCAGTTATAATATGTTATAAAACAATTATCTTATTATTAATTTTCACTAGCTTTAGCCCGCACTTTCGTTCGTGTAGAACGAAAATATATATTTACCACTGGAACCGTACGTTTTGGAAGAATAAAAGGTAGCGAATGTGTAATAGGTTGTTAATTATCTGGATGCTAAATTATAGCCAAATTACGACGAAGTATGTGTTATTCTCATGTCCCCACTATATTCATGTAAAGTTTCACGGAAATGCATTGAGTAGTTTTCGCAAAATATCAAAACGTACATTTTCACACAAACTCTCGTTTTCAAAACATTAGTAGGATATTCAAATATGGCAAACATTGATACTGTCTTTTAATTGGCAACTGAAAACACTGAATTTGTCAGTACCGTATGTTTTCTGTATGCCTTAGCAAACTGTATGCAAACAATCTGAAATTCATGTTTATGTCTTATCATAAACATGAATTTCAATTTCAGTTTCCATTTGGCTAAATACAATATGCTTTTCTCTAAATCGATGTTCACAACACAAAATGACATTTCTCTGCAATTCATTTCTCTTTCTGCCTATATGACATAAGTAGTTCTCTTTCTGTCATTTAACTGGCTGAGATTATAAATCGTATTTGAGATATTATTGTGATTTTCACAGCCGAAGGTGACAACTACCCATCTCTACCAGTGATTGTAACCAACGAGCCAGAAGGCGAAGAGCAACCAGAGGCAGAAACGACGCCGACAGAAATGCCCGTGGCCGACGCTATCAAATCGCTAGTACACTTCCTAGCGAGCCGCCCCACGCATATGCCGCTGTGGCAGTACGAGGATATCACCGCTAAAGGTAATTATTATATTTGACCTGCCTACCTTTTCCTTTTGGCTTCCGGTCACGGTTTTCCTACATTAACAAATATTGTTTTTCTTTTTAATAAATTAACAAATAATTAGGTATTACAACTTGATAAAAACAAAAGGAATCATATGCATTTCGAAGTCACAAAAAGAATTTAAATATTTCTTACAACATTAGTGTAAATAAACTTACGTGATTAGTTTACTTACATCAAATACAAAAAGATTTACTGTGGCATGTAGGAACATTAACGCGCAAACTTCGGAGATATGAGAAATTTTGTGCATATGGCCATACATTTCGTAGCAAAATTAGTAGCGTGTGACGTCACCTGCTGTACGACTTTTATATGGGGCGTTTTAAAAGACTCACAAAAGTGCTTCAAACAATCCGCAATATCTTTGATAATATCCATACCTCCCATGTATGTTGATGTAACCCACAAAAATGCAATTTTGTATTTAGACTATAAAACAGCTTAAAGCTTAGTAATACATACTTTAGAAGTGAAAAAACAACGAAAACACTATTTTTTAGAGGATTTTTTAGACGTAAATAGTTGTAATTTTTGAACGAGAACATACTAAAATGTTGTAAATCCCTTTACAACATCTTACGCTCAGTGCTGGATTAAGCCAGTGCGGGGCCCGTAGCAAATTCTGCTATGGTGGTGCCAAACCCCGAGTGAAAAGCGAGCGAGCTTAATTAATGTGCTGTTATATGAATTTTATTTATATTTTACTACCTGAACAAAATTTTCAACCTTAAAGACTGTGTACTTTTGAAAATACAATTAAATCAAAAGCCTAAAACCGACTGTCGGTACTTAATAATATAATATTATACTAAACGCGAGCGGGCGGAACGAGCAAGCTAAAACTTTTTTCTACTTTCCAGATTAAAATCTGTTCAACTTTAAAATTTGAAAGACTGCACATGGGAAAATACAATCAAATCATATTCTAAAACAGAACTTCAAATTAAAATAATATAATATGTCGATTATGTAAAAAAGTGAGTGAGCGGAGCTAAGAGCACGTGGAGGAAATACGCGATATTAATCACCATTTTTCTAATTTAACTAATTGTTTTTTTTTAAATATTAATTTTCACTTTTCCCTGTTACATGAAAAGTTCAAAAATGTACCATTTTTTACAAATAGCCTTTACTCGCAAAATCTGTTCATAATGTGATCTCATTTTAAGTAAAACAAATGAAACCTTAAATAACAAAAGAAGTGTAGTAAGTAGATTTTAAAATAAAACCATATTTTTTAAATTATGGACCTTTTTTTGTGTTCCGCTAAATATGCCGGTGTGTTTATAATATGGTAATTATTTAAAAAGCGAGCGAGCAGAGTGAGCAAAGTTTTTTTTCTTATTTTACTGGTTTAAATAACTCCGTAAAAAACGTAATGTAATTTATATTTTTCTGCCTGAACGTCTAGTATACTGCTGCTACTTATGCAGTAGATCATATGAACAAAATCCGTATCCGTAATTGATTTTACAATACCTTATTTGTACACATGATTATGGAAAGTTTTAATTTTATATTGTTCACGATATATGACTTCGAGAAATATATTGATAAATATTATTGATTTTTAGTATACTCCTTTTGTAAACTGTCTTATTTTTCAGAGCACTATTCATTTATGTAATAAAAAATACCGTATTAATGACGCATATTCGAAACAGATATGTAGCGGCTTGTCTTCTTGTTTCAGTGTGGACGCTGCGTAGCTGTCAGCAGATGGCGACACTAGTGCGACATGTTCTGCGCATATTCCGCGAGTCGCTACCGCACGCGCTAATCTCGGAACGGTGGGCGCAGACCGCGCTGCAGCTGGGCCTGTCCTGCCCCTCGCGACACTACGCCGGCCGCTCGCTGCAGGTAAATATCTGTCTCACGAGTCACACACGTAAGGGTTGTACAGAATTTATATCCCGATTACAAATTAATATGTTTATCTTTTTCTGACAGGTGTTCCGCTTCATCCGAGTCGCGATGACCGGTCGCATGGTGTCGGACATTTTGTCTCGTTTAGTCGAGACTGTGGCAGAGCAGGGAGAGGACATGCAAGGCTACGTCACAGAACTACTACTCACTCTGGAAGCGGCAGTCGACTCACTAGAATCGAACTTCCGACCACTCGACTACATGAGGGATATATTCAAGTCGACGCCCAATCTGAATAATAAGGAAGGTGTGACTGGCCAGCCGAACGGCAACGTTTATGCTGCAGGTAACTGAAAGTTTTATGTGCGTTTACGCGTGTACGAAATGAGTAAAAGATTGTTCTCTTTAGTTTAGGCTAACCGCAACGAGGTCTAGTGGTTTCTCCTTATGCTTTTTGGGTGATTAAGTGCGTGTGTGTGCAAACTGTGCATATATACATTTGAGTACACGAAAAAGCCCCAAAAATTTCCTACCCTTAATCTGTCTCTAACCTATTAAATTATTTATAACCTATTTGAATGAAAAATTTACTCCAGGCAAACGGTCGCCAGGCGTATGCGTAGGTTGCGTCAGTAACCACACGCGCAGCACTAGCTACTCTGTGTCATACTGCGTGCGCAAGAACAACGCGCCGCCCTCTGCCGGGGAAAAACAGCAGCACGGCAGCACACACGGTATGAGCTTAGCAGCTTGTCATATCTGTCTATCCCACGGGAGCTGTACATATTGCGTCAGTATCCACACGCGCAGTATCAGCTACTCTGTGTCATACTGCGTGCGCAAGAACAACGCGCCGCCCTCTACCGGAGAAAAACAGCAGCACGGCAGCACACACGGTATGAGTTTAGCAGCTTGTCATATCTGTGTATCCCACGGGAACTGTACATACTGCGTCGGTATCCACACGCGCAGCACCAGCTACTCTTTGTCGTACTGCGTGCGCAAGAACAACACGCCGCCCTCTGCCGGGGAAAAACAGCAGCACGGCAGCACACACGGTATGAGTTTAGCATCTTGTCATATCTGTATATCCCACGGGAACTGTACATATTGCGTCAGTATCCACACGCGCAGCACCAGCTACTCTGTGTCGTACTGCGTGCGCAAGAACAACGCGCCGCCCTCTGCCGGGGAAAAACAGCAGCACGGCAGCACACACTTAGGGATAGGCTGTAGTCTCTTACATGCTAGCTTACTACTGTTAGGAGAGTTGATGTGCCTTCGCAAATTTTTAGTATTTTGGACACGCATGTTTTACGACTACGTTTTTCTCTCGCCGTTTGAGCGTCTAAGAAACTGGTACATGCCACAAATCGGTATTAAACCTACATCATATTGATATTTAAGGGTAAATTCTCATGAATTGTCGTTGTATCCGGTTTACATTTACTTCTAACACTGCTGCTTATCTTGCAGCTGACAGGACTAGACCGTGCAGTGAGCAAAAGGGCGCGTGTTCGAATCTGTGTCGTTCGAGATCGGCGCAGTCACTCAAACTGCTGGGAGATAGTGCTACACAGGTGATTTTATATTTATTATTAGCCTTTTAACTGTGAAAAAGAGGTTGCCAATTATATCACTATGAAGGCAAAAATCTGGTAGCCTAAATGAGATTATCTTAAATGGTATGTAGCTTTGTCATTTGGTAATATGTGGTAGACTGGTTCGAAAAGTTTTTTGGTGGCTGCATAATGTGTTTGTTATAACACATCATGTGCCTAAAAGTGTTTCGCACCCAAAGGGTAAAAACGGGACCCTATTACTGAGACTCCGCTGTCCGTTCGTCTATCCGAGAACCGTAATAGTTAGACATTTGAAATTTTCACAGATGATCTATTTCCGTTGCCGCTATAACAACAACTAAAAATAGAATAAGATAAATATTTAAGGAGAACTCACATACAACAAACGTCATTTATTTACGTTTTGTACGGAGTATTTTCCTTCGTACGCGAGTCCGACTCGCACTTAGCCGGTTTTAATCGATACTTGACTTGAAAAATATAATATTTTATATTCCTATAAGTAGTTACACATTTTACAATTTTTTCGTAACAGGACGACAAACTCACAATACTGGCAACATTATTCTGGGTTGGCGCGTCTCTACTCGAATCTGACTACGAACACGAGTTTCTATTGGGCGTTCGTTTGCTCGCACGAGTCATGGCGAGACTACCCCTAGACCGGCCCGATGCTAGAGAGCGGTTGGATAGGACACAAGCACACGGCACGCACAGCCCGCCGTCGCTACACTCGCTGCTGCTAAAGGTACGTTTGATTGATTGATGACGTCACAATTGACACTGGTTTTATTCCACAACGACACAAGTTTCTACTCGGTGTGCATTTGCTCGCACGAGTCATGGCGAGACTCCTCTTAGACCGGCCCGATGCTAAATAGCGATTGGATAGGGACACAACACTTTCACTATTGCTCAAGGTACGTTAAACGTTTGTATTCGTCAAAATGACGTTTATGACGACACTGGATTTATTTCACTACTACACAAATTTCTACTGGGCATGCGTTGGCTTGCAGGGGTCATATTGTCTTCTAAGCAATATGCTTTATTTTTTAATTATTTACTTGTTTTCTTTTAGGGTTGCACCCATCCCAACACTTACGAGCCAGTAGTGGGAGTGTTGGTAGATATGATACCACTTTTGGAGCTACCAGTGATCGACCCCACACAATCGCTCGCTTTCCCCATGACCGTGGTAGCACTCCTACCCTACATGTTGTTGCACTACGAAGATGCTAACGAATTGTGCGTCAAAGCTGCGTGTCACATCGCTCAGGTACGTAAGCATATTTATTTATAATATTTTGAGCACCAAGTATTATATACTTCTTTAATATGTGACAGTTTTGATAAATATTTTTTATTTGTAGTTCACGGCAGAGAAAAGCAAGAAGTTGGAAAACTTGGGCACTGTGATGACACTGTACTCACGTAGGACATTCAGCAAGGAGAGTTTCCAATGGACCAAGTGTGTGGTGAAATACCTGTGGGACACTTACTCGCATCTCTCGCTACAAATGCTAGCTTTCCTTGTCGAAGTGTTGGAAAGGGTAAGGATTGTTCAGTTACGCATAAATATTATGTTAATATTTCAATAGGAATATTCTTAACACAACTACGATTAAGGGTCATCTTGGGATGACATCGGTCATACACTGCACATGCGCTGTGCAGCGCGATGCTCATTACTTTCGAACTGTTACAATGAAACGTGAATCTTCTTGTGTAATGAATAAAGTTCAATTTTGAATAGCTATCTTAAAAATGCAGCGCCATGTCGCATATTGTTTCGTTTCGATATGAATTGACCTTAAGTTTAACGCAAATAGCATACATAACGCTATTTAATTTATTAACAAGCCTAAAATGTAAATGCTATCAAACATTCAACATAATATTACTATCTCGCTCTTTCATTTTGTATAGTAAAGTCTAATCTAAACTAGTGACGCTTTATATAGTGAATTGTAATGGTAATCCTTACTAATAATATTGTATTATTTTATAAAAGCGATAATTTGTACGTACGGATGTATGGATGCTTATTACTATATTACCCAATAACTACTGAACGGATTTTGATGAAATTTGGTAAGTTAGTATTTTAGACTCTGGATTAACAAATAGTCTACTTGTTATCATTCTGCGCGTACGAACAAACGTCGCAGGCAACATCTAGGGGTATATATTTATCAGCTTATTTAAACTTTGATTGTTATTTTCACAGGGTTCGATGAACCTCCAACTGCCGGTGCTCTCGATATTACATTGCATGTTGTACTATGTGGAATTAAACGCGCCCGCCGCGCAGCCCGTCAACGCCGACCTGCTGCGAGCTGTCGCCAAGTTTATTGACGTAAGTGTCATTAATCCTGACTATCCTAAAAATCTAGACACACGCTCAGTTGAAGTGTATCAAATCGCTGTATGTATTGTAAGGAACCTTCAGTTTCGTATAGGCGTTTGATTTAAAAAAAAAATCCACAGTCATTTGACATTTGTGTTTCAGAAATTCGAAAGTAAAATAAGACTAAAGAAAAGTGCAATCGTTCTTTATTTATTTTTTACCCATTGACTACTGAAAATATGACGCTGTGTCAGGCTGTATGAATTGTTTTGTATTGTTATACAGCAAGAAGGTAGTAACTACAAGGAGGCGATGAAGATACTCAAGCTGGTGGTGACGCGGTGCTCCACTCTGGTGGTGCCGCCGCACTGGGACCACGCCTCCTCCGTACTTGACGCCGAAACGCACGGGAAGAAGGTAATTTGATTGCAGATGTGTTATTGTGCTAGCATTAAGACGGCAGCAACTATAAGGGTTAATTCAAACTGAAAGGAAACGATACGTGACGCGGCCCTGCATTTTTGACGTGACAACGTCTTATAATTCGAGTGAGCCGGCTGCACGCACGAAAAAACATGACTCATGCGGCCTTACCTCGCTCTGAGGCGTTCCATTTAAGGCTTGAAGTGCAAGTGTCTCTCTCCTACTTGAGCGAGCGATCCATCAGTATTTTCTTATGACGTTGTCACGTTCAACTATCGTCAGTAAACCGACTTTACAGACAACCGATTTTTAAGATAGCTATTCAAAATTGAACTTTATTAATTCATTGGCAGAGTTCGAATGTCAAGTTGCACCGTGCTACTCGGCGCATGTGCATGTATGATTAATGTCGTATAAAACATGTATTTTTTTGTGTAGTGAATGAAGTTCAATTTTGAATAGTGATCGTCGCTTATCGCTTCGGTGTGAATTGACCCTAAGAAGACAGATAGTACTGAAAACCGCCTAGTCGGGTATACAAGTGATAGGTAATTGAAACAAGTTGTCTAGTCTGTTTATCAAAGAAATCCACAGGCATTACAAAATAAATTTTAATTAAAGATTGATCCTATTTCCACAATAAACTACCGTTTACTTCTCGCCTCAAATTTGTGGCGGACCAATTAGCGCCACAATCCTGAATCGCACTATCGAAGTTTTCTACGATCGGCACTATACATATAACATCTGAAATTCATACAAACGGGCTTCGGCCTGACCGAGCATACCACCTCGCTCGGTCGTAGATCTCCCTATGGGGCATCCACTCTTCCCACAAATTATTACACTATATCAAATTTGGGTAGAGTGTATGTTTTAATTGTATCACTCATATTTTACTCGAATACAATTTTCATTTTATTTATAGGAGCTACCTGGTCGCACAATGGATTTCACCTTCGACCTATCACAAACCCCAGTGATCGGACGCAAGTATTTGACCAAAGCAGGTGCTGGCAGTCAACCCACTACCGGACCATCTTCTTTGTCGAATGCCTCCTCGGCTACTACAGATAAAGGTAAATAGTATATAGCATTATACATTATTATACAACATTTTCTTCGGTCACGTGTCATTTTAACAATGTCATAATATAATTATTTCACTGAGAAGCGGTACGCGTTAAATATACTGAGGTTATTTTAAGGTTGTGTTATTTGAAACCTGTTTGGACCTGACGCGTGCGAGGTGCCGTCTGGTGGCGAAAGTGGTCTCAAATACTGTAAACGTCGATTTTCAATTATTTTTCTGCTACCGGATAACACAACCTTGAAAATCCTAATTAGATGAGTCAATGTGTTCCCAGGGGAAGAGAACTTTATGTATTCATCATCATCACCCCCAGGCTCGTCCACCTCCGGCTCAGCGTCGACCGTGGTGGGTCCCGAGCCGAGTGTTGCTCACGCACATGCCGCGTCGCCGCGCCGTTCGCTGTCGCTCTCACCAGCTGATGCGCTCGCGTCGGGCTGGAAGAGACCTTGGATGTCGCAGGTATGTTATTATGCTATAGTTTATTCGCGTTAACAATGCAGTAAATGTGACGCGTACATATTACGTCAAAATGCTTACTGTAATTGGGAAATGTGACCAAGGTTTATGAGTCATTGGTCAATATTTTTTTATATTTACTGTCTTAACGCGTGTAGACTATAGGTGTTGTCCGCCATTTCGACGGTGTATTACCAAGATGCAATGCACATTGCACACTAATGAGACAATACAATTTTAATTACACTTGTGCTACCTGTACTCATGAGTAAATTCCCGGCTTATACCTAGTTAGTAAAATATAACATTTCTTTGTTTTCTACAGAGTCGCGTTCGTGAATGTCTAGTCAACCTACTGACGACGTGTGGCCAGCGTGTCGGCCTGCCCAAGAGCCCATCTGTAAGCAACTTTTTTATCATTGTAGTAAAGTTTAAATTCCAATATCGATGATTTCATAGTGGTATATTGTACAGAGCATGATGTGTGTTAGTGACCGCCGAAGTATATGTTTACATACAGACAAATAATAAGCAAATTTCTACCCATCGCTGCGTATAGGACGATTTAATTACCACTTTATGTTCTAAGGTAAAAATATGTATTAACGCTTCTGCACTAAACACGCTGTATTCTATATAGAATACTAATTCATTGCAGATTGTACCGAGGTTATAGTATGCCAATTATCACATTTTAACTGGTATTAGTGTGATAGATGATTAGATATAATCTTGTCAATGGTTTGTGAACCTTTTTAGCGGGACCATAGTTTAAATATGGTATAATCGAAGAGGCCATTGTCACACACAAAGATAACACGCTTTATTTTTACAGCTAGAGGTCGCCCTGTTGTCGAAATTCGTCCATAATAATTTAAATAATTTTAAAGCTTGAACTTTCTAAGTTAAGTTTGTTCCTTTTGCCTCTTACAGAGAAAAAAATTGTTAATGTTGTGACCGATTGACAAACGTCAACGTGTAACAAAATTGTATCTATCAAACGCACAGTAGTGTGTGTAAATATCTGAGGTAGTGTGTGTGTGTGGTTGTTATTTTTATTAATTTTATGTATTTCTAAGTCTTATTTAAAAATTATTAGCGCAGAAATGCACACTTCCTCCACATAAACTTTTAATTACCGGCCAAATTTCATACACTTTCGGTTTGCACAATTTTCGTAAAACTAAACTGAATATTTTTCATTTCACGTATAAATATAATAATATCAGATATATGTCAGGTTCAATTTTTCAAAGCATTATTAGTAAATACACATTTTTTTGTAAATAAACAAGTCATTGTAACGCTTCAAAGCCTGTTTATTATTCTTCCCCTAGATAAACTTGTTGCTAGTAACACTAATACCAGTTATAGGTCATAGCGTCATTGCTTTAGCGCTTCGTTGTGCTATGTCATTCATAATGGATGTTTCATCGTGCTATTGTAATAGGCTTTGAACTTAGGTGTTAGTAAGTGCCGTCATTTTGACTCGGTAGCCATTTTTTATTACCAATAAAAACAACTAAACTGACTTCTTTGAGATTTCACATGGTTAGCATTAAGCAAAATATAGATAAAACCATTCGCTATTGGTTCTTCAATAAACTTTATAGTTCAAAGCTAGTTTGGCTTTTTTAATGGCTTTTCTAAATGACGGCATATGAACGAGATTATTAATCCTTCATGGCTGCAGTTAAATGTGAGTCAAATGGTTTGGATGTCCTTAAATGATTACAGGTCTTATATTTGTTAAATGTTTCATTTTCTTCCAACTAGAAATATGTCTCTATGTTGAAACTTCTTGTTTATAGTGACTTAAACCTTAAACTGGCTATTTCTCTCCTTGACTTTTTAAATGTCATGTCAGTGTTAGCGTCAGTTTACAACGAAGCGAGACGACGCGGCGCTGCATTTTTAAGATAGTGATAAAAAATTACGTTTATTCTCTACATAAGAAACTTAATATACGAATGTCAAACTAGACCGCTCTGCATAGCGCGGCGCCGCTCTTACAATGAAACATGTATCTTGTGTACTGAATAAATTTCAATTTTTAATGACTTTTTAAATATACCGCGTATTTTCTTGTTTCGGTGTGAGCTGACTCTTATCTAAACAATTGTATTGCTATAGGAAAATTCGTCTTCTTCGTCGCATTATTATTGATTATAATCGATAAGAATATGATCGAGAATAATATAATCGAAAATAATAATTATCTTTAAGTTGTTGGTAGCACAGGTACAAGCCAGAGCTAGGCTAATGATAGAAACATACTAACAAGAGCACAATATTGCTTATGTAAAGCTAACTTCACTACAACAAGTCCAGTATAGATGTATTTTTTATGTATTATGTACAGAAGTCTTAGTCACTAAAACACCTGATTAGTTTTGACAGTATATTTATTTCACTATCAAAATTGGTCTATTAAATTAAATATCTACACTCGTTCCACAATTTATAACGAGATCTTTCCAAAAACGCCTTCAGAAATGGGCAGCACAAAATTGGCACTGTTAGAGTGGCTATACACTATACCTCCTGTCGTCCAATCGGCATGACGCTGCAGTCTTGATGTAATCTGCAGTTCGTCCATACACACCACCAGCGTATAAATGTCATGCCAATCCACGCCTTTATACGGTCAGTTCTAACTGATCCCATCGGCAGCGTCATTTCGATTGGACGATCTGAAATATGGTGTATGACTACCCATAAGGCAGAAACAATTGGCAGATACTTTCAAAATGGATTCAGCACAATTCTAAAAAAGCACAATTGGTCTTACATATACACTTGCACAGTTTGAAAAAGGATATTAACGTGTGTATAATATATAACCAACACTATCATTTGCACAGCACAAAAAACTCTCAAACGGGTACAAAAAGTTTTCTACATTCTTCAACGCATATTTTTGGAGTTTGATGTAAAATATTAAGTACTATTCACGTGTTAATTTTTTTCCTCAATGAACCTCTTCAGGTGATATTCAGCCAAAGCTCCGAGCTGCTAGAGAGGGAATCGTCAATGGCATCTTCTCTAGAGGAGGTCTCTGGTACTCCGGGTAACGAACCGTCAGGTGGCGCCCCCACGAATGACCACTTTGGCGTGTTCAAAGACTTTGACTTCTTGGAGTACGAGAGCGAGAGCATTGAGGTATATAACAATCTTTATTTACTTTTATGTATAAGGGTACCATATATTAGTTAATCTCCGAACATTTTCATACTAAAATCCCATTTAAGACTAACGGTTAAAATCTTAAAAGGGGACTTATGGGATCTGCGCAAGTTGGACTTATTGTCTAAATTTTAACCAATAAGTATGTCCATGAAACGCATGCATAAGTAGTGTGTTTTGTTTAGTAATTAATAAAAAACGCAGGATTGACAAAAACAGCTACATCAGCTGTAAAATAACACGGTAGCTCGGTACTTTTATAATATAATGCATCTTATGACTCTTAAAATGAAGCTATCCATAATATAATCCATAGTATATTTTTTTAGGGTGAAAGTTCAGACAATTTCAACTGGGGTGTCCGTCGACGGTTGCTGAGTGAAGAAAAAGAGGATGGCATAATAGCGGAGCGCAGCCCACCGCCGCACCGCTCGCGCCCGCACGACCATGATCATCATCATCATCTCAAGCCGGTGAGTGAGTTATTAGTAGGATGAAATATGCCCTACATAACCTGTATTTTTTTTCCAGTAATAGTATCTGTAATATTGCCTTTTCCAGCAAAATTTAAATTTTGGAATAGAAAAAAAAAATGGTTATTTCAAGTTACAAATGTAACAGCCTATACATCTATCACTTCGTAGTATTATAGTTCATTCGCGTTAAATTTGCAGTGAGCCATCAGTGCAAATGTCAAAATTGACCAATGTCGCATAAGACGTGTGCACATCACCAATTGCAGTGTGTGTAAGTGGCTCACTGCAAACTTAACGGAATTAACTATAGTTTATATTACTCACGTAATGTTTTTTTTTATATTTTCTTTGATATTAAGTTGGGTCACGAGGACTCGTCAGACGAAGAGGCGGGCTGGGAGGACACCCCGGCCACCAGGGAAACCGGTGACGGCGACAACGCACACGAACTCGCGCTGCGTATACGCGCGCACTCTATATCGAGCGCGTCGAGTGGGGAGCCCGAAGGTGGGTGTATTTTCTATAACTAATTAACTAGTTAAAGGTAAAATTATTCTATAGGGATGTTGCCTAGTGTGAAATATCACATTTTTATAGATTAAATTTTATTTTAAAATTGTTAAGTGAAGATACATAAATCTAAAAGAAATAGCTATTTAGATTGACGCGATTAAAAATTATGAGCTAATAAAAATATTGCCCATCTCTTTCTCGTTACGAATATATCTAACTCTAACGAATTGTTACGTCACAAGTTACAAACACCATACATTTTGTAATGACAAATATATGGCGGATACAAGTTACAACTCGTGACGTCACAGGCCGATATATCGCTCTCTTTCATATTGTAAATTTAAATTGTTAGAATCTTTGTTATTTTTGAAGATATACGAAAATGGGTTCTAGATTGTTAATAATTTTAGGCAACATGCCTATTGTAAAGGTTTGAAGTCTGTACACAACAGCTACAACTACACCATTGTGACATTCACTTTTAAAGCAATTTTACATTTAATGTTGCCGGCACCTTTAACATTTAAAATATTATCCTTTTAAAGTAATTAAAACTATATTTGGCATCTATTATGTTACACAATCAATAAGCCATTTTGTTTTTGAGTGCCATTTTGACGTACAATCTGTGTGACAGCGGACCGCGGTGACGTCACGCCTGTCCCGAGCGCCGTGAGCGGCGGGATGCGAGACGCGTGGCGCGCGTCCGTGGCGGCGCTGCTGAGGCCCGCGCATTTGCCGCCGATGGCGTTGGTGCATAGACTACATACGGTTTTGAAGGTGAGTTACACTGACTGTTGTTTAAAATATGATTTCCGATCAGTTATCACATACAGCGATATAGCAACCATTTTTGCCTGCTTTTTTAAATCAAGCTCAATACTTGCAACTTGAGAATAATAAGTTAATTTTCAAAAATTAATTAATTTCTATAAAGTGATATTATATCAGCAAATTCAATAAAACCAATTAATAGCTAAAAATCTCATAGTATTTGCCACTAAAAACTTTGCTTCTCATTTCATACCCACAGTTTAAATGTCTTTACGTTTTTCATCAGGAAGTGACATCTAAAACAATATCCGTATGCGGTGAAGGCGCTCTACTATCCGGCGCGGGCGGCGGTGCGGGAGAGTTAGGCGCAGTATTAGACCGTCTAGCGGGCGAAGAGCCGCCATTGTTGTGGGCGGGGCCCGCCGCGGCGGACTGCGCGCGAGTACGAGACGCGGTCAAATACGCCGCGCTAGAGATCAACGAACACCTGGAGACGTACTTCGACAGACGCGAGCACGCGCTAGAGGTAAAATATCATCATCACCTTATTGTCAAATATACTAGCGGACTGCGCACTTTCGCCACAATGTTGTAAACATCTAAGCGTTCATTATTTATAATCTACGACATAAAGTTAGTTCTGAAGAAGTAGAATATTTCTTAGTCGTTTTTAATTTTATCCTAATCGTTGCATATTTATTACTTTAATTTTTTTTCTTTCTTACCTTTCTTTACAATTTACTATCTAATAAGTATGTTTTGTCAACAGACGTTGGAGTTGTCTCGCAGCGCGGACGAGACGGGTCGCTGTCTGTACAAGCTGATCTTCCAGCTATTGCTACTATTGGAGACGAACAACAAAATGGTGGTCGCTGTGTACCATGCGGCGTTAGATAATAGGGTAAGGATTTAATTCTTAAAATTACTTTTAATGTTAAAGGTGATTTGGTTCATTCTGAGGCGAACATTTTGTCACTTCGATGATAAAATATAGGAAAGATAATAATTAGGATTTATTAACATTTCTTCTATTCCTTCAGGGCGTAGAGATGAGTTCTGCGGTGATGAGCGTGCGCGCGGCGCTGTGTACGCACGCGTCGGACTGGGCGGAGCACTCGCCGCATTCGCCGCAGCCGCACGACGACGCCAGGCTGCTGCAGCTGATGCACCGCCAGCGGTGAGTGTCACACACACGTGCAGGCGTAGAGTGCGGCGCGATGATGATGTTGATGGCATGATGAACGTGCGCGCGACGATCATGAGCGTGTGCGCTGCGATAGAGCGACGCTGTGTTCGTACACGCACATGCATTATCCGAAAAAAAAAATCAAACTTGATCTGAATTTCTCCTGCTGTAGTAACAAAAAAATAAACACAAGCTACAGAATAATGTATAAGAAACATTCTAAATTTTCAATGTCCTTTCTTTTGTCGTCCTCCAGTTGGGGCGCAGCACTATCGCTAGTGCGGGACAGAAATGCGGAGAGAATCCTGGAGCGAGGAGAGTTGCCGGAGGACGACGTGACCAGTCTACTGCACGTCTACTGCAAGGGCCTTGCTCAAGCGCATCCAGGTATTGTAGCTAGATAATGTCTTCTGTATAAACAAGGTTCCCAAAATTTTATGATAATGGTAGCCCAGCGTCAGACAATTTTAATAAACCTAACATGATCTTATTAAAAGTGTCACAAATTTTGAGACATTATTATTATTAGAGCCAAATAGTGATTTTTAAGTTTTGTATAAAATGTTCCATCGAGACAATCAAACCGCTGTACTTGTAATGCCATTACTTATTTTATACGTATTTTCCAAAACTATCTTCTTAAAAGAGAAAAGGGCTCGAAGACTGCGGACTAAAACCTTGCTTTTTATTTTATAAATGCCTATTTAACTTTTTTTACAGACATGGTTGCGATCACTCGGCCCGTCAACGAACTATCCCAGAACCTGTCGTTCATGATGGAGAGCCTATACAAGGTGTCTGTTGCTCTGCAGCACCAGGAGTTTGTCTGATGCAGAGCCCGCGCGCTCCGGGCTCGGCGCAAATAGCCCCGCGCGCAATGGTCGCTGGTGCCGAACTTCTGTCATCTGTGGCCAAAGTAGATTAAATTTTCTGTAACAGTCTCGAGCATAGGACGCACCAAAGCTTCTTTTATCTTATAGCAATGTATTAACAGCCTGAAAAAAAACATCAAAAGGACTTGTTGACATTTAAATTCACATCAATAAAATTCGGGGCTCTACCACGCTCTATATCTTACAAGTGACAATGCCTGTCGTTGCCTGATAACTACGTTCAACGTCATTATATAAAGACGCGGCGCGACACGACATAAGGAATTCGCGCGCATGCGAGGTCAATCATTTACAGAACAAAATCGCGAAACAATTACTCGTGGCGGACCCAATCAGCGCCCAGAGCCTGGTGGTTCGGTCATATGAATGCTCACTTTACATGTGGTGCGTAAACATTCCTATGCTTTTAATGTACTAAATTAGAAGACTTCTTTAATCTACGGCCATTGTTTTTAATGCCTACACAGGCAACTTAGAAGGCAGTTTGTATTTTAAGCACCAGTTACCATTGAAGCGGAAAATATTTGGATGCTACTGTATTGGTTTAAAAGTATTTATTTAATAGTCGCGAAATAAGCGATTGGTATAATAAGGTAATTATTAATATTTAAAAAAACTACCTGATATGACTACACGCATATGACATTTTAATTATGAAATCGTTTTTATTGTTAATACTGTATTTATTATTATTAGAAAATACGTGAATATAGTGCAATGTTTAAATCGAGATTATAGACCAATGACGATTTGCAAATCCTGGCGAGCAAAAACTTGGGGGCCGTCCATTAACCACGTGATATTTTTCAAATATTTAGACCCCGCCTGGTGATATGTGGTGAGGTTTTGCACTAAGTGTATTCACGATCACGTGAATTTTTTGTACATACTATACTTAGTATGTACAAAAGAATATGTTTAAAGAAAAACCTTAACTTGAAAAACGAGTAATATTTGTCTTGTAAGTTGGAGTAATATTTAAACAACACTGGGAATCTACAACCAATAAGAATATTTGTCTTGTAAGTTGGAGTAATATTTAAACAACACTGCGAATCAACAACCAATAAGAATTTCCGTATGCAGACTAGGGCCCCCAATTCTCGTACCTTGAATCTCGGTTCGATTAACACCCTGACTCATTAGCATAGGCGTCAAATCATGCGCCCAGGACAGACTGACAACCCAGGGCCCAGATTCGAAAATTAATACACGTGATGTCTCCTTAAAGACCCGTCCCTTGTAATACTTGATTTTTTTTGGACCCTCCTTTGGGCGTCACGTGATTTATGGACGACCCGTTGAAAAAAAATTCGTGAGTCAAAATTGTTGTCTTTGCCATTAATATAATATTATGCTTTAAATAATTAAATGAGCTGAGAACCTATAAACCAGAAGCCCAATTCTCTTAACTAATTTCGATATAATCTCGGTTCGGTCAACGCGCTGACTCATTCGTAAATGCGTCAAATCACGCGCGCGCAGCGGGCCAGCCTGAAAATGCAAACGAGATTTAGCCGATAATAATTAGGAGAATGGCCCCCTAGATCAAATTATGCACTTACAATATATAAAGAACATTTAATATTGAGAACAAATCTATGAAACATTTAAGTATCTTTATTCAAACTTGTTGTTTTCATGAAAAGTCAATAGTTTCGATGGCAAAATTATGATTTCTAGTACAAAACGTTAACATTGTATTAATTTTATACAAAATCCTATGATAACAAGTCACTTTACGATTTAAATATTAAATATTATGACACAATCTGAATGATATTAATATAATATATAAAGTGACTTAGAAGTATTGTCACGCGGGGCCTTCTACAGTTAGTGGCGTAGTTTGTGAGAAATGGCAACTTAAAAGGGGCAAGGATTTTATTGAGCAAAGGTATATATAATTATAGTCCAACTACGTCCCTACCAAGCATCACGAGTTTTAATTCCTCCACCATATATAATTTTCTTATAAATATCAGAAATCATAAAAGAGTTCCAACACAAAATAAAACCATATTTTTGGTTGTATTGGTTTATTCAAAGGGCGAGCCCACAACCGCAACGCAAAATCGACGCCACGTACAAAGGTGCATATTCGTTTCTTGCGTTTCCTCGCACAAAGTGCAGTCATAAATACTATAATGTTATATACCAAAGTTTCTATGACACATGTTGTCATTGATAAGTATATCAAATATTGGACGTTTTGTATACTTGTCAATGAATATTGCGTATACATACTAGTCCCAGTGACGATTTGTACAATTTGAATAGCAAGCAGACATCATGATGACCTCACGGGGTATAGACTTGAATTTGATGCATGATAAGGCGTTTACATAACATTGACTGCCTCATCTCTATGCTAACTAAACTAGGTTAAGTTTCCATATCACGTCTGGAAATGCTGGACGAACTAGCGAATTTAATAATAAATTAGATAAATGTTATAACAAATTCGACGCAATTTAATTGATACTGATCTCAGCTATTCGCACGCGGCTCTTACTGCTTTTACTTTACCAATACAAGATGGTCTTCGCAGTGTATTGTGGCTTTTTAACCAACTTCCAGTAAGCAGGAGGTTATGATTATGACATTTTCTTCACTGCAAATATCAGGCTAATGTATGTTATAATATTTTTAAGGCTTCAATATTTATGTACTATTGAATATGTTTTAATGGCTTTTATAAGGCCACTTACGCTTATGCCGACGGTTGACAAAATTCAGTTGCACAGTATAAATTTGATTTGGATTCCGTCCCATTTTCAAATATTCAAACGTAAATGAATGAATTTTAATTTATATTTTGATTTTATGCTCGAAAAAAATACGAGAATTGAGGTTCTGAAAAGTTCGGGCGTTACGATGGAACAAACATAAAAACATAACATAACATAACATTGCTCGAAAATATTATAAATCTACTTTGGAGCTCTAATATATTTAACACTGAATGAAGTAAATATTGCATATAATTTTCCTAAAACAATACCAAAAATATTGAAGACAACCGCACTCAACCAAATATATTATGTTTTTTGTTACAACCAAATAAATATTTATGTTTGTAATATAGTGCTTTTCTAATGTAAGCGCTTATAGATAAATGTAATACAGTTCACAAATATTATTTTATGTTTGTTATATTGTAATTTGAAGACTACGTATCGATATATGATATTATGATGTACAATAATGATTTAGTGTAAGCGGCATTTTTCACGCTTTTCACCGAAAAACATCAACTGAGAATCATTTGCATACGGTTTAGTCTTACCATAAGAATTATTTTCACCGAAATTTTGGCATTAGTGATAACTATAATACTCTGTTCAGATAAAATTAATTTTTGTAAGCCCGAATATGTAAATTGGACCAAATCAATGTGTCATTGTATTTCTTTATTGCCCTTTACTTTACATTCTGTAAATAAGTGTTTTGACTTGTTTATAATGAATTGGATCTGAACATAGTATAACATAATTCATAAGTTCATCATTGTTAAAATGTTCCTAAATATCGGTGAATAGCATTTTTGCCTAAATGTAATAATCTATAGCAAGTAATGCTCAATATTTGTAGTGATGATTTAAATTTTACATAACTCTGTTTTAAATGTGATTTAAGATAATAAGTATATAAAGTTTGTTTATACTCTTTCATCAACTTTATTGATATGAAGATTCGGTTAACATTCTCTTTGTATAATAATAATTGGACAAAAACAAAGTCAAATGTACTCTAGGTTTTTTTCTTCATTATATTCCCTGAATGTACCTTCGTCGTCTAGTAAATGTTACGTAATAAGTAAATGATAATTTACTTTTTCAATTTGGTCAATAAAATTATATTTTACTGTTTTTTGAATCAGTATTATTGTGATAAATGTTCATTTACTTTGGATTGAAAAAATAACTAGAAACGATTATACTACGCTCATGTTTTTAAGCTCTGGAATAATACAACCCCCTAATACTTATCGGTAAATAAAACTTTAAGTCTTATTCATTTCTGTGGAGTGAGTTACGCCTAGTGGTTTTTGAAGAAATAAATCACAATATAAAATCAACTTAGGTACTTAGTTTTATAAGTTTTATGTGTTAAAGATAATTGATTTTTATACATTTTGCTTTAAAGAGTGGAAATAATGTTTTTTTTTTAAATTGACCCACTAACGCGTGCCTCTCTCCGGGTGTCTTAGTGACGCCACTGTAACGCATTTGTCAAAACGAGAATATTCTAAGGGCCTGTTTGACAATGGCCCAAAAAGCTTCGGATGGCTTATTCGAAGGTTTTGTCGCCGCTTACTTTATATCAAGCGACAGGGACAAAACATGCAGTTAAGCTATCTGACACTTAATAGATTGTGAAACAGGCCCTAAGAATAACGTTGACCACAAACCTTAGAAAATGGCGTTTCTAGGTAACTTCCATATTCTCGTTTCGAATGAATGTGACCTTTTACTTCTTTTATTTTAGTTTTTATTTACATGTTCACACCCGTGTTACTCTTAATTTCTTATGTAATTTATATGATAGTTTCATTTTGTCTTAACTCTCAATGACAATATTTATTTAAATTAATGTTAAATGTACGTGTCTATGACATTAGTGAATTTAGTTAACATTCTAATTATTGTATATTAATATGTGTTTTATTTAATTAATAAATAATATCACTACTACACGAGTATTTTTAAGTGATTTTACGAAACTATATAATACATAATATGTTCTTTTTCTATTTGTAGTCAGTAAAAAAATATATATTTGTAAGGTTTACATATTCAGATGATACATGAGACTTGTCCACTGAGAAAATCAAACAATTTAACATTTTCCATTTTATAGAACATACAATTTTTAATGATCTGTGTACATTATATGGTGTAATATATCTTTTACAGCATGAATATCTTGCACTACTGTCGTTGATGAGGTTAACAAAAGTGTGAAAAACGGTATTCATCATTTGGGTAACATTTCTTTAAATACTCAATTTCATAAGAACAAATAGGGGAAATACTACATATTTTACATAAATCTTTAAATATTTTTTACTCATACCAATCTTTACTATCCATACTAATATTATAAACATTAAAGTTTGATTTGAGTGGATGTTTGTTACTCTTTCACGCAATAACTACTGTACGGTACTGCACTGATAACTACTGAACGACTTTGATAAAATTTGGTATGGCAGTAGTTCTGAGTCTGGATCGACACATACTTTTTACTGCAACAAAATGTACGGTTCCTGCGGTATTCCTTTTTGCACGTACGAAGTCGCAGATAACATCTAGTAGGTATAAAAACGCAAAATATATTATGCTTAATGACAGTAAATAAAATCGCAATATTTATTGTATAGACATTTTACTCCTTAGTTATTATGGAATTTACAATCGTGAAACTAGGAAAACAAAATTCAACTTGAATAAGTAGTTACTATATTTTCCAATCTGTCTAACTACGTGTAAATCTAATACATGAAATTGTTTTTCAGATAAGATTCATCCAGAAAACGACTAGCTGTCGGCTAGTGGTTGAAGAATAATCTAAATATATAAATTGGTGTTATAAATTTCTACAAGTCTTCCAAATAAACATTTTTTATACTTTTCGACCTTACAACTATGTTATAAGGTGGGGCACCGGATCTGTTTGCGACTGTACAATATCGGCAAAGTTCCCATTCGACCAGTTTCTAAACGTTTTCCTTTGTACTAGTAAACGCCTCGATATAGTTAAAACAAAGGAAGTAGCCGCGTTGACTGTAGACTTGGTTGAAGTATTTACACGCGAGTGTACGTGTGCGTGCGCGCGATTCATCGGCGCTGTGAATCGACAGTCAGGTCGAACGGCAACTCATTCAATTGTACATATCAAAAATATTTTTTTTTTACTATTAGGCTATCCATTACTTGAGTGGATAAGACTATAAGCAATTTTTTATAGGTGCATTTAATACGAGTAACCACTTCGCCTAGAATCTTGTAAGTTTTGATGTGACAGTATATTGCATATAACTGCATTCCTATCGGCTTCACTTGCAATTTATCTTTAGAAGACCCTCATCCAAATCCCTACCTATTATACAGACTAGGGGTTCCCTATGACGAAGTATGTATGTAATATCTGTGGACGCTTCCACACCACGTCAATCAGATCCTGTACTAATTATCCGAAGAGCTTGTATCACATATTATATTAATATGTATTTTAAATGGAAACATAAACTAAATTCTAAATAATACTTCTGTACTATAAGACCCAGGAACGCAGAAATTTTTTTTGTGCCTTCAGCAGGATTCGAACCCACGGACGCGCTAACCACTTAGCCACAGAGTATTGTATTTCTATTCTACATTACACCATAGCAAAGCACAATATTCGATAGCTTCAAGACTCTATTTAATATAATCTTCATATATACAAATACACCATTTTTATCTATTTAGCCCCCATTCTAAAATATTTTCAATATACACTTACAACTAAATGATTCAGTTCTTTACGGAGACAATAATTACAATTATTAGTTATATGTTATCAGATTATTTTTTGTAAAAATATAAAAAATGTTCTCCTAAAAGGCTAATATTTAGTTTTCCAATGACAAGCATAAAACATCTAAGAAAAGTTTCATTTGAAAATGTTTAATAAATTTTCGACAATCATCAATATTACTTTAAAAAATTTCTTTGGTTTTCTATGGAAATGATATGATGATGTATTGTATTGTGACACTCTATGTAGGTACTTTGTGTACTTTTGTACACTACACAATACACTGGCGGACACATAAACTGCATCGTAGTGCAAGAACACATTCAATCAAATTTTATTACGAAATATGCAAACTTTTTACATTATTGGAAAATAAAAATAAAGGAAAAATTATTGGAAAATAAAGGCTGGTATTTAAACACAAAAACAAAATCAAATTTAAATATGGTACTGTCACAAAAGAATGAAAATATTCTATAGAAGAAATCTTGTCAATTTACTAAAGATTAACTCGTTGTTACGTTAATGTTGTGATTGATGGTTATTTTTTTTATTTTTTTTGTTACATATTTAATTATCGTTACTAATTGTTAAATTGCTAGTGTTTTTATTTTAAACACGTTTTCCTCTCACGACGTATCGTCCAAAAAAGCTGCACAAATTGTTGCTCTAGTGCAGCAAGGTCTAGAACCGGCAGAACTCTGGTGACAACGTCTCGTGACGACAGGTTTATTGTGACAACTTCCTTGCGAAATCAGTTTTTAACGTCTATAAGCATTAAAAATGAGCTCCACCAGGTACGTGACGTAGCAGTTAGTGCACGAACCATAAGAAGAAGGAACCTTTCAGATCGGCAAATGGACCAAAATTGTCTGCAGATCACAGGCAAGCTCGACTAAGATTTGCTCGTGAACACTTAAATTGGACTGAAGAGCAATGGGCAATATATTATTCACTGATGAGTGTAAGACTTGTTTGTACGGTGCTGATAGTCGCATACTAGTCTACCGTAGACGAGCAGAGATATGCTTAAAATTGCATTGAAGAGAGGATTCTATTTGGAGGCGGGTCTTGTATGGTTTGGGGCGGCATATCGATGGATGCTCGAACTGAACTTGTGTTTATTGACGCAGACACACATGGCCGTGGTAACCGTGGTTTAACATCACACCGCTATATAACGGAGATATTAGACCCTCACGTGGTAACCTTTTAGCGGATTTATATGCGAAAACTTCATTCTGAAGCAGGATAATGCTCGTCCGCACGCAGCGAGACAAGTTGAGCAATACTTTACTTAGGTTGATATTCGTTCCATTCGGACAACCTAAAAAGAGATTTACAAGAAATGCGGTCCCAACAACGGTTGCGGAGCTCAGAGTTGCATTGTCACAAGAATGGGACAATTATCCGCAAGATCTTTTAAAAACACTGATCGGGTCGATGCGAAACCGATTTGAATCAGTTATTAGGGCAAGAGGAGGTAATACACCTTATTAAAAACAAAAAAAACTTCTTCTTTCCTTAATATTGTAAAATTTTCATAATAAAGCCGTTTTTGTTCTATTCACTGTTTCATTCCGAAAAGCTGCAAAAGGAGTAATTTGATTCTTTTAGTGATAAAAGTTGACCTATACACACATGAATTGATTTTTTATCAGATTATGAACCAGTCTTAGCATTATCATTGAAATAAATCAAAATAGTTTACACTTTCACTAATTATATTTCATTGAAAGTTATCTTGCACTATGATGCAGTTTATGTGTCCGCCAGTGTATTTAAGATTTTCATATTCATGTTTTTGTTAGCTTAAAAAATTACTGTATCGGTTACGGAAACTTAATTTACATTGATCTTATTGTACTTTCTTAATATAAGGTTTGGTAAAATCAATTACGGATATTTTAGGCGTATGATCTACAGCTTATTTAAAGACGTTTAGGCAGAAATATAATAAAAAACATTCTAAAAAGAAAATTAAATTACTAATTAACTAAACTAAAAAAACTACTAATTAAAGTTATGTTTGTTGCGGCGCTACAGATGCTATTGACCTCACACAGCTAACTGAAATGTTGTTAGTTAGGCAAAGGCTTTGCTTTCGGTTTAAAGTCAGCTGTTTCTGTGAGGTTAATGACCACAGCGCCTTAGCGCAATGAAGTTATCTTGCACTATACTATAATATATTTTATTATAAATATTTAAATAATTTTCTGACTAAATGTATTTACAAAATATCCGTAATTGATTTTACCAAACCTTATATAATAACTTTAAAAAATAGTCACGTATTGGAAAAACGTCGAATCATTCTCAAACGTCGCAAAATAAAAATACACAAATAGAAATTGAGGTTGTTATTTTAATAAAGCTACAAAAATAAGGAAATAAATCTTAGAATTTTCTAGATCTTCATTTTTTTGATGTTCCAAATATTCTTATCGAATATTTTAACATAGTTAATTAGGTTAATTAAATTATATACATATATATATATATATATATATATATATATATATATATATATATATATATATATATATATATATATATATATATGGGTGGTTCTTCAAAATATGGTTAACTTTGTGTTAGTAGCAATTTTCACATATTTGCAGCAGTTCTTGCAAGTTCTCGCTAAGCAATTTTCTGAATAACGATCACAGCAAAGTGTTATCAGGGCAGTTTGATAAGATGCAAAGTTAAGAATTTAAAGATATTTTCATGAATAACACAGGCACAGGTGTCACGGTCTGTAAGCTTAGGCACAACGACCCAAAATGGTCGCAATTTACAGAACTCCGCGTACCCAATTGTCATCAAGTTCGTTTTAAGGAATTTTTTATGCAAATTTTTTAAAGAATCCAGTAGATATCTTTTTTGCTTTTTTATTTTTTTGCGAGTTATGCATTCCTTTTTTCCTGCCGCGCACCGACTATTGTTGTCATCTTCATAAAATCTTTGAATGATTTGCTCAACTCTCTTTTTGTTGCTCTTAGCATCATATTTTGTACGATTAAATCCCATCTTTTTGTATGTAATAGCTTTATTTCCAAGTCTCCATATCTTATATTTATGTGTCACTGGGCTAGACAAAATGGTTTTTAGGGAGGAGGTTTGGTTCTGTTGTGAATCAATCTTTTTATCTAAAAGTTGAGTCTGGATAACTTCGCCAAATAATTCTTTTTTTACCAATTCTGCTTTTTGATTAGGGTCGTTGACCATGGCTTCAATTTTACTTTTTAGTGTAAATTGTTTCTTATTTTTCGTCATCCTACGTTTCAGTCTTCGGTTTCTTTGTTGTGCGCTGGCAAGCTTTTTCCTGAAATTATCAATCAGTAAGTCCTTCCTTTTCAGTATACTATTTCTTTTTTTCGTTGAATATTACTCCTTCTTCTAGCTTCCACTCTTCTTCTATTGCTTATGACAGGAACTTGAGGAATATTGTCCTCATCCGATGATGGCGGCGTATTTTGGTCCATGTATTTATTAACACTCGCACGAATCTTTTGTTTTTTCTATAATCTGATGAGTAGCCTATCAATCTTTGAAAGAGTCGCTAACAGAAAAGGATGCAATAATCCACATGGACTTTTCGGAAAATTATACAACTAAATGCAACCATGAAATCCAGTCCTATCATTTCGGTGGCTCCCGGACTCAAATATCGCTACATATTGTGGTAGTTTACACAAAGAATAATATAACTTCTCACTGCACTGTATCGTTAAATTTATCTCACAACGCAGGTGCCATTTGGGCACATTTACAGCCTGTGTTGAGAACGTTGCCTCTTTCAGTAGAAAACCTGCATTTCTTGAGTGACGGTCCTGTGACCCAATATAGAAACAAGACAATGTTTTATATTTTGGGCTGCAAAATTCAGGAATTCTATCCACTCGTCATGAATTACACGTGGAATTTTCACGATGCGGGACATCGAAAAGGAGCACCAGATGGAATTGGAGCGACTTGCAAACGTAGTGCGGACCAACTCATAGCTCACAAAGGTGACATTACAAACTTATACGAGTTTGTAGCTGTCCTCCGAGAAAGATGTCCCAATATACAGATTTCTGTTATCGAAAATGCTGAAATAGAATCAGTCAACAGAATGATAAAGGAGCATGAGAAAAAGCAGAAACCGTTTAAAGGCACTCTGTTAGTGCACCAAGTCTCGGGTAATATTTATAGTCCGAATAAACTGGTCTTGAAGTCATTAAGTTGCTTCTGTGCTGATGTTGGATGTAAGCATTATAATTTAGGGAGTTTAACGTACCAAAGCGGTAAAACGCCGCTTCAAATTGCAGATGTTTTCACGGATTCTGAAGATAATGTGCCATTAGCTAGCATAAACCAGATAGCGCAGGAAAAGGCTAAAACAAGGTATGGCAGCGGAGATTATGTTCTATTCAAGTTAATTATGAAGAGAAAAGAATATCGATACGCCGCGATTTGCTCAAAATATGATGATGAAGATGAAGAACTGACAGTTACATTCCTTAAAGTTTGCAATGATAATGGCACAGAATTTCAAATAAATGAGAATGATATCGCTGACGTACCTTACGAAGATATTTTAGAAAAACTGCCAGTTCCTAACCAAATTATCAAGAGTGGAACAGTATTTTACAAATTTAAGAAACCTGTTAACGTTTACGAAAAGTAAACAAATAGTCAAAAAGATTACATAGTATTTATGATTTCTAAAAGAAGACTCAATATTATGTTCAAATTATAACTTTGTTACCTTACTTAGAAAGTTGATTTTTTAAAAATTATGTTAATTAGATACTTAAAGATTATTAGTTTGTAAGTACTAAAAAAGACTATTAGTTTGTAAGTAATGAACTCAAAGTACAGTTTAATTGTAAGAAAAAATATACCTGCCTAATGAGAGAAAGCCTATTTTTAAGTTTCTTTAAGTTCGTACGTTTGTTTACTAAAAATAGGTAGGTAATAAATTTCACTGATATTAAAACATCTTGTAATGTAACTGTTTATGAAAAAATTGATTGTCTACCTCAATATGTAATATTGAATACTTTTGAGACTGAAACTAATTAGTAATTTTGCAATAAAAATGTGATTAAACAAAACTAACCGTGTTTGGCGTCAGTCCCTATCATGTCTCGTCAGTCCCTAGAAAACAGATTTCAAAAAGACTTCAATATCTCTTAAAATACTTATTAAAGTGACAGGCCATTTTAGTAGTAACAATGTAGATATTATACCTACAGTATAGAATTAAAATTTCATTGGTAACCGTCTAAAAATAGCTTTGTCATAATTAGGCCACAATTTAACCAAATTTTGAAGAACCACCCATATATATATATATATATAAAGAAATAATAATAATATATATATAAAGCTAATAATAGATATATTTTTACAAAAATGTGGATTTAACAGAAGAGTTATGTATAAATTGACTTTATAACACCGGCACTAATAAAATGCCATTTGCACTATCAGTTATTTTAAAAACAATATACAATACAAATGGCAGAACATTTTAAACTTAATAATACTTTTTGAAGCTTAAACTATTAATGGCCTATATTATAATAAGTTCATTAATTACATACAATAATGGCGCCTTGTTTGTCTTATGTAACTCAATAAAATACTCAATAAACCACAATAAATGTGTGGGCATACAATATAATATTCACAATAGAGTAATGAGCTCATATGTCAACTAATACAACTTTACTTGTGATAAATTTGGTGCTCCAAATATCAAATGTTTCCTTGAAAATTCAAATCATCTATATTCTATATTCTTATTATTATTGGTAGAACATTTATGTAAACATTTATAAATAGGCACTAAATATTTGACGACAAAAAAAACATAAAACTGCATAACACGTTTTATACAAATATTTACAAACTTTTTTTATGAATATACAATATTATTTATATTTAACTTTCAAGCTCGTGTGCATTTCGCAAATTTGTGTAAATATAATGCAGATTATTTAATCAAACGTTAAATTTTAGCGAAATATGTGTAGCCAATATGTTGTTTTCAGATCTATTACAATGTCCTTAGTAGTAATACAAATGTAACCCATGTGATTGCTTCTAATACCAAATATTTCATTCGATTTCGATTCGATGAAATAATATAATTTAAATAGTCCTATTTTTCGTTAATTGATTGCATTTAATTAACATTGATCGTAAAATTAATCTCTTTAGGAATGTTACATTAAACAAAAATTGCGCGACATGAAAAATATGAATTATAATATAATTACAAATACATCGTGGAATACAATTGTACTGACGTAACAATCGTAGGGTATTTCTTATGCGTTAAAAAACTGTGGCGATGATAATAAAAATAATGATTCAGTATTTTCATAATATAAAAACATCAATATACAATCGCTTGTACTAATGAAAGTTAATTAAATTTTCTTATAGATCATTAAATAAAAAAATACAATAAAATCATAATATGATTCATAGTAAATATTATTGTTAATATTTAAATCTTCCTCTACGTCTAGTTGAATAGCACTGAATTGGGATCTTCATTGTCCATTTGCTTCACGTGCCTGAGGACATCCTTCTTCGTAATAACACCAAGCAAACGCCTAGAAAAGAACAAACCATTAATAAACACTGGCTGAACGGTAATTTGGTGTTTTGCCAACAAAACAAGCACAGAAAATTTGCGTAAAATATAGCGCTTGTTTTTACAATAATAGGCTCCCTACGCCGATTTCGGTGGCGGTGGCCGGTTACATTGAAACCAGGCCAGCTACGCACGAGTTATTTTATAGTGCCTAAGTATGTGCGCCATGCACAAGAGCACTCTCTCCTCCTTTACTCTCGTAACCTAGTGGACCAGATGATCGACACGACTGGCGAGAGATCAGGCGCAGGACCGACTTTCTACACGCACAACCGACGCATGGATCATCTTGCTTGTCAGACAATTAGGTGAACAGCCTGCATTGTCCTAACCAGACTTCGAAGCAACATTTTTTGTTGTTCCAACGCGGGGATCGAACCCAGGACCTCCGGAGTCTAGAGCCAAGCTCTAAACCACTAGACAACCGAGGAGTTTTTTAATGTAAGTACATGGTCAATCAATCACTTAAATATAATCCTAGGGCTCACAATGTCACTATTCTAGTACGTGAAGAAGGGTATCAAAGGACAGCATATAAAACAATTATCTAAAAAACACTATTAGAGAACTTAAAAAAATGTTAATAAATAAATCTTATTATGATGTGAAAGAATTTTTAATGAGCTGAAATTTAATTATCATTAATAACATTATATTTTTTTATATCTATTGACATTTTATGGAGCTCTTGATTTCACATTTTAATTTTTTTTCCTTCTTGACATTTTTATAGTAATCTAACAATTGTATTATCAACATTAAATTTTGACATTCTATATATTGACATAATGAATGATGTTTGTAATTAATACATAATCATTGACAATTTGATTCTGTTATTAAATGTATCTTAAAGCGATAGGTATGTTATATAATGAAACTATAATCGTGTTAATAATAAATAAAATATTTGGACGTCGTTAACTGCGACAAAATATGCGCACTAATGTAAAAAATGTAACACCTATATGTAACCATATTTTCACCAAATAAAGCATCATTTCATTTCAACAAAGCAATGCACTTGTCTTTTTTCTGTTACTGCGGCGGCACAGTAAATGCTTCGCAAGTTTTGCAAGTTTATTTGCTGTCACGTGAGATGCTACTGAGTCCGAATTAAATTATGTTATCGAGACGGCTGTGATTTTGAGACGACGGTAATCCCTAACCATTAGCAGACGTGGCACAACGACCATAGAAATTAGCTCTGTGAAAGATTTTGACAGATTGATAATGAACGTCTGTCATTTGTCTATAAAATCTGTTCTTTTTGTCTACTCTTTGATAAATAAAACCCATTGCTACGGTAGTACTATACGCCAACTGTCATCACCCGTAGGCACTTGTGGGCTTTTCACAATCGTCTCGGAAAAGTAATCGACCCGAAAGATAACTTTCCGCCCGTTTGTCTACGTACCCGTTGTGCGTGACGAGCGTCTGGCGCAGGCCGAGCTTGCGGAACATGTCGACGACCGTCTCCATGGGCGTCTGGTCGGTGACGGTGATGGGCGCCATGTCCAAGATGCGGTTGAGGTGCAGCGGTGGCGCGCCGGGCGTGGGGGGCTGGGGCCCGGCAAACATTACTACCGAATTAGCGGTGACCCCCTCCATGGTGCGGCGCGCGTTAGCTGCAAATAAATATTGAATGAGTGACCCAACATCAACAAACAATAAGCAGGCAATGTTGTAGTAAGGCACCGAATTACCGGTGCCCCTCAATGGAGCGATGCGCGTTGGGTGCAAATAAGTATAGAATGATTGATCCAACATCCATCCAATAAGGTGTTGAATGTTGATGTTCCAGTAAGGCAGCATCGGTGAGCAAGTTCAAATTGCATCAGGATCAAATTGTGAAAGTTTGTGAGGATGGATGGATGAATGTTTGTTACACTTTCACGCAAAACTACTGAACGGATTTTGATGAAACGATAGTAGTTGAAGCTCAGCATTAAAACATAGGCTACTTTTTACCGCGAAAAAGAACAGTGTTCCCGTGGGATACTGTATACACGCGGGCGGAGCCGCGGGCAAAAGCTAGGCTAGTTTCCTATGGCCAGTGAAAATGACTTACCAATAGCCAAATTGAGATCCCTGCGCAGTACGAATCCGACTAGATACTGCGACTCCTTAGACACTACGACTGGATAGCCATTGTGTTCCGTCTCCTTCAGTAAATTCTCCACGTCGTCAACTGTCATGGAGTCTTGAGTTATGACAGCTAATGTCTCGTTTCGTCTGTGCAATACAAATGTATAAAATTCCAACTTTGTCTGCTAAGAACAAGTCACATAAAGTACTTGAGGTACAAACAAATTTATAGACATAATATGGTCTTAATCAAGAACAATATTCTTTTATTAATATCTAAGTTCTTTTCCCATTCGTATTTAGCTGGAGAGATAATACACATACATCTGGCGAAATATTCAAATACGCTTGGTTTAAAATGACAAAACATCCTTTTACTGATTTAAAATAGAAATTCGATTTCTTACTCTTTAAATTAATAAACCATACTAGTTTGTATGCATACGCAAAAATAAATTACACATTTATAATCCAACAATTCAATATTTTCCAAAATTATAAAGTTTGCATAATAAAATCTAAATTAAATTACATTTTTTACAACTAAAGTTCAATATATAGAGACTAGACTAGAGATGATGATTCACACGATAAACGTTCGCAATATTTGTAGTGCTAAAATCAACACAATATTGTAAGGAAGGAAATTTTATTGCATACTTTACTTTATTATAGGCTCAACTAATAATACATAGATTTTCGCTTGAGCGTTAAATATTGTAAATTATTTCTATTTGTCATAATATTGTATGAAAAAATATTTTTCATCCCCACTTCACATGTATGAAGAGCTACCCCTAAAATATAAAATTGTTTTATGTTAAAACCGAGATCTATGACAATCTATAACTATGCCAAATTTCATCAATTTATATTCATAACTACAGAAGCTAGAAGCGCGGAAAAACAGACATACGGACGCATATAGCGAAACTATAAGGGTTCCCTATATATTGCGGAACCCTATAAACAATCATAAAAAGAAACAATACGTAATGAAATATAACTGCAACGGCTAATATATGATAATGGAAAAAAAACAGACGAATTGAGAACCTCCTCCTTTTGAAAGTCGGTTAAAGATCAGGCAAAACACCGGGAATTTTTTCGGAAAATAAAAGCAATTTTGCTATATTAGGTTAAAATATCAAATCGCACTGCAGTGTATAAATGTATGTTTGTAGATCAAATAACTTTCAATAAATCCTCACAAAACAGAGTACAAAATTTATATGAAATAAATATAAAACAAAATAACATTGCATAGCAAGCTCAAAATATAAAGTCATAAATAATAACGAAACAAACATCACAGTCTAGTGCAAAGTAACTAAATTGTTACTCATTTAATTATATTTGAAACAAATATAACATACAACAAAATAAATCAACAACACATAGATAATAATAACATAAGAGTAAACAGGTTACGCAAAGCTACAATTCAATTGATATATTACCTATCTCTCCAGCTAAATATATAGCTTATAACCAAATGCTACATTTTGTTCATTTTGTAAATAGTTAACTTGAAAATTACATAACTTAACAAAAATATAAACTGTGCATAGTCAACCCTTCATCAAATGGAGTGTTGCCATGACCTCACAGAAAACAGACATAAAATAGAGCTTGCCACTCACAGAAAACAGATATTAAATAGCCCTTGCCATTTTTCAGAGTATATCTGAAGCCCAAAGGTGTGTTAAAATGCTACGCACTTGTGGCAACTGTAGCATTGCAAGGTATTGGTTTGCGCCAGGGTCATAAAGGTACGGCCACAAAAAGGTACGGCCCATTACCACATTACTAAAGACTGAATACCCTATCACTTCTTAAATTAAGAGACTCTCAAGTCACATGTTCTCCTTGTCATTCTGTCGAGCACAGACTGCAGCCTCTGATGTACGTTGCTACTAATTTTAAGATGCGTTTAGAGAATGTAGCTCTTATTGTACTACAGTTAGAGATCGCACAAACGAGAGTTATTTTTGTGGCCGCCATTTACAGTGCAGTTTTGTTTTGTCGCGACCACAAAGAAAATGCTCGTGGGTAGGGGAAGGGACTCAATCACTTTGACACTGGGTTACCAATAAAAACAATCGATGATATTTTTTTTCACCTTGTTGTTGTCATGTATATTGTATACCCACTTAACCGCCTCCGTGGTCCAGTGGTTTAGAGCTTGGCTCCCGATTCGGAGGTAGTGGGTTCCCGCATTGGAACAACAAAAAATGTTGTTTCCAAGTATAGTTAGGACAATGCAGGCCGATCACCTGATTATCTGACAAGAAAGATGATCCATGCGTCGGATGGGCGTAAAAAGTCGGACCTGCGTTTGATCTTTCGCCAGAGTCGGTCTGTCCATGCCTACTGGGTTTCGAGAGTAAAGGAAGAGATAGTGCTCTTGTGTACTGCGCACACACTTGGGCACTATAAAATAATCCTGCTAAGCTGGCCTGGCTTTAATGAAATCGGCCACCCTCAACGAAAACGGTGTGAGGAGCTATTATACTCACTTGGGCTGCATAACGTCTGCCGCTAGGGACGTATGTTGAAATTCATCTTTGCTATCCAGGAAGGGATATCCATTGAGAGCGATATGCGCGTCGTATATGCCCTGGCGCCCTAGGGCGTCGCCGACCCATTTGGACGCCATCGCTGCGGCCATAAGCGGCACTATGTAGCGCACACCGCCGGTTAGCTCGAACATTATCACCACTAGGGACACTGGAAATCAAGAAACATAAAGATGCAAAACAAACTTAAAATAGGAGACCTAATATAATAGCGCCCGTTTTGACCGCGAGAAACAACGCGCGCCGTTCCAAACCGCGCTCCGAACCGAACGTCTAAATGCGCGGGGCCGACAGTCCGATCTGGTATGTGAAAGATTGTCACTGTTATTATACAAACGCGTTTGTATTATAACACACACACTTGTGTAAGTTTATTTTTATTAATTGTATGTATTTCGAAGCATAATTTAAAAAATAATAGCTTTCTGCACATCTTCCTCCACATAAACTTTAAATGTGATAAATTTCATACTCCTCCGTTCGCACAATACTCGTAGTAAAACTGTACTCAAAGTATGATAATATGATTTGTGTAAACTTACCCGTCATCCTAGTTACACCTCCTAATACCGCAGCGGCCCCTACCATAGCGTATAATCCGGGCGTTATACAGTCGTCGCCCGTCGAACATTCTCCAGAGAACAACCATATCTTCGGATAGTTATACGCCAGCTGTTCGACACCTGAAAATGTAGTCATATGAGCTAAGATTGATATTTTATATATAACTTAAAAATAACCATAGACAAGTTACAGCGGTTCTATTTATAGGGATATTTTTAATAGGGGTAGAGATTCACTTTTAAAAAGAATTTATATTATTTACTGTAAAGAGTGAATGCCAACAATAGATGGTACAATGTAGACCAGGGGTCGCCAAATGGCGGACCGCCGACCCATTTTGTGCGGACTGCGAGAACACAGTAACTTACACTAAAGACTACTTCCGATATAAATAAATAATAAAATTTACTCCAAACTTCAGACAGATAATTCGCAAGAAAAAATGTCATTTTTCGCATTGATACCTATGTAACAAAATACCTTTGTTATTTCCTTAATTACGTTTGTTTAATAAATATTTTTTCTTATAAATAAAATGTGCGGACCTCGATGGTCATTTCATTTCTTAAAACGGACCCCGAGCGAAACTAATTGGAGACCACTGATGTAGACTGAAGTCTGTGGCAACCATAGATTAACACTTTAGTATATAGTAAAGAATGCACATAAACCTTTGGAAAGAGATATTCGGCTAGTGACAGTACAGACAAGTTTATTTAATAGTTTTCGTCTATTCAATGTTAGACAACATGATTATAAACAATCTAAAACTTGTTTTTGTAAAACTTAAAAAAAACCATACAAACAATTTTAATTTACAATAAGAAAGAGAGCGACATATCGGCCTGTGACGTCACGATGTAAACAATGTAAAGTAAGGCCAACCAGACGAGATAAAGAATATAAACAAATTTTCAGGGGTTCAAAACATTTTTATTTGAATAAATTATTATAAAGTTCGAATTTTAATCGCTGTCGTCTGTAATAGACAAAGATGATTCGTCGGAAGAGTCCAAGTCAGCTGTGTTTATGATAAAACTATCTATTGTATTATCAATCATGTTGTCAATATTGCTATAAAAATTGTCCTCGACTTTTATTACATGATCCACACAATTTCGCCATTGATCAGCAGATACACGTTGGGGATCTCTTGTAGCAGATCTCACAATAGCACTCACAATAACAGCAAAAATCAAAAATAAAACTAACCGAAACGGAATAATAACAACAAAAAACCAAGTAAATACGGAGACGAAAAAATATTTATCACTTCGAACGCAATCCAAACAGGAATGAACTTGTTCACAATTGTTTGGCAGACCAAATGTTGACAACTGCGGCACTGGCCGCTTTCCTGTACCACGAAACACGCTACGACAGCTGTCGTCGACCAACTGACGTCATTATTGCATACGAGTGATAAGGACAGATATAATATTAACTCACTTTCATAATGCAACTCAGTAGCGGTCCGTTTTTTATCTCGTCTCGTTGGCCTTACTTTATGGCGGTAGCAGATTGGGACGTCACAAATTGTTTTGCGAGAAAGAGATGGCAACACTTTTATGTGCTTATAACTTTTAATCGCGTCAGCCTAAATAATTTTTTCTTTTAAATGTATGTATCTCTAATCAACAATTTTAAAATTGTCCTTGGGTTTTTAAAAACTAATTTGTATAAATGTGTTATTCGACACTAGGCGATATCCCTATTGTAGTGTTTCCTCTCACGCTCAAGGCAGTGTTGATAGAGGTGATGTTCTATAAAGCCTACGCTAGGCGACTATCTTTTTTTTTTACTATTTCAAAGGTCAAAGTGCATTCTTTTTCGCCGTGTACTGTACAGCGACGTACCAATGCCGACGATGCGTCCCGCGATGGCGCCCAACGCGAGACTCGGGATGAACAGTCCGCACGGCACCTTGATGCCGAATGTGAACACTGTCATCACCAGCTTCAGCAGTAAGGCCAGCATTAGCAGCCATACAGCGCGGTAGACCCCAGGTCCAGCGGCGGCTTTCTCTATAGCCGTGTTGACACCGGTGAAGTTGCGATTGTAGTCACTGGATGGATAGAAATACAAAGATAAGAACCTATTTCACAATATTTTAAAATGTCAGTGTCTTTGTCGCTCTAATTACACTTAGAAAGTGACAAGCATGTGAATTAGATCTCCACTCCCACTTATTGCGAAAAGGCCCTAAGGCATTAGAATCCTTACTAATAAATGCCGAAGGTTGTGAGGATGGAGTTGTTAATCTTTCACGTACAAACCTCTGACAGGATCATTACAACGTTTGGCTAAAAGCTTGATCGTATTCAGACCTCCAATTAGGCATAGCGGAAAAGAATTTGGTTGTACCGTGGATATCGAAAGAAGAGAAGATGTAGGTAGATGTACTTTTGTACTACTGCTATTTTCTGTTCTATTGCTATTTTCAATAATTTTAGATATTTCAAACGAGCCTGTGATTTTAACAGTAACACAAACATGTCTGATGGTTTACATATTGCTTCATAACCTCACTTACCACAGAGGATCAGAGTTAGAGATTCCGCACTGGTTGAACAGCAAATATATGAGCTGACTAGTATTCATCCTAGTATACGGATTGGGGTAAGCGATGATTGCCGTCACTAGGGTAACAACAAGCACTTCTGTGACCGGGTACTGGCCGAGTTTCGAGTACTTCCTGTAGCGGCACCAGTAGATGTTCGCCTTTATGAATATCGTCGCTATGCAGCCCTGAAATAATAAAACATATCAATCAATTCGAACTGGAGTTATTGAGTATTTTCATAATATTTTAATAATAAATCAAATACGGAAACTTTTTTCATAAATTAATCATAATTAATGATTTTAAAGTTAGATACACAAATAATATTAAAAATTATATTCAACGATATTTAAAATTAGTAAATGCAAAAGAATTGTCTATTCTTGGTGACTTTTTGAATTTGTAAGGTATAATTTAGCTTACCCCAATAATACCGAGGCCAACAAATGGTATCAGCTCGAAGAATATCCACGGCTTGTTGTACTCTACGAAGAACAGCACAGAGTGTTCGTTTCCGAAGGGATTGATGGAACGAAGTATGAAAGCCGCTATCAGGGCACAGAAGAAAGAACGCCATAACGTCTTCAGAGGGAAGTAATATGACACCTAAGGCAAGAAACAAAATAATAGGCACTACAAAATGTTTATGTGTAACAAGAACGAACTCTCGTATTTAACATCGTTTCACAATCGCCTAGTAAATGTCGAATAGCTTATTCGAAAGTTTTGTCGCTGCTTACTTTATACTGAGCGACGTTTCTGTTAAAATTCTAGTTTCAATAAAATCCACCACTATACATAGATGGTGTCATACAATGTAACATTGTACCCGTGTAATATAGACACGGAAACAGTTTCAATCGTGCACTATAATAGAGTTAGTGACAATAGCTATAGTATAACGTCCTCCACCTAGACATTATGCAGTTAGCTGCACGAGGGGATATTAAGGTGACCTAAGCCAATTTACTGGATTGAATTGTATCAAATTTGTTAAATGGGTAGGTATACAGGTTGTGTGAGCTTATGTTTGTTTGAAATGGACCTAGGTGCATTTTAAATTTTAAAATTGAAATTTGAATTTTATTTATTCAAAGTAAATAAGTTGTCAACGACGACGACCTCAGTGGCTCGCGTCGTGGTCGCGGGTTCTAATCCCGCCTAAGTGTGTATAGTATAAAATATAAAATTATTAAATAAAGAAGAAAACGTTCCCACCCTTGTCGCACTACAAGACATTTCAAATGAAAAGGCTTTAAAAGTGTGTCACTTTATTGTATGATGAAAAATCTCTAAACCATGGGAGAAATAAGATAATGAGGGTTAAAGGTTAAAAAAAGTTTTAAAAAATCACTTTTTCATAGTTGCACAATTTCATAGTGTTGCTAATAAGGAATAATTTTTGGGAAGTATACTACAAACTTCAGAAAAGTGTTTTATTTTGATAAACTGTCTCATATTTTGAAGAAATCTATAGAAGAATAATATAATGCTAAAAAAAAGCTCTTTCCTCAATTTTTTCGCACACAATTACTTTCTGGAAATTGTTTTTTACTAGTGACGCTATCGAATGTTGCAATAATACAGAATGTATTTTTTTCCTAATCTGCGGGTTCGAATCCTGGCCTAGAAAATTGGTTTATGTAAAATCGAATGTTGCAGATAAAACAATTAAATTAAAATACATAAAATTAAATAGCAAAAATAATTGCACGGTATTGGGGACGGGCTCCATACAAAAATGTCCGTTTTTCTTTTCGTTATCTGGTACCCGTAACGCAAGTTCTTCGAGAACTTAACAGATTGACATAGTGTGGAAGGCGGAAGCGTCCATGGATGTATTATTTAAACTTGAGTAGTTTACAAATATTTTTTGCAGCATTAATCACTATACAGAACACACAACGAGCATTCTTTAGCACCAGTTCTCTGGGAGGCTGCAGTATTGCACCGCTCAAGCTGGGCTATTCGTACCGAAGTATGACTCACGAACGGTGTCCCTTCAGGCGATCGGACTGTTTGTTGTTTGCTCACTTACCTCTTCAAGACTAAAAAGCACACCACCGATGGGAGCCCCGAAGGCGACGGACACACCGGCCGCAGCTGCCGCTGACAGAATCTCACGTTTCTTAGCCTCGTTTCGACCGTACTTCGGAAATAAGTACGACAGTATGTTACCTAAAACAAGAGATATATTGTAGACTAGCTGGTGCCCACAACTTCGTTTGCGTAGAAGTAACAGAAACTTAACCCAATTTATTTCAACCGAACCCATAGATAAAAGTAGCCAAAGCCCTTGTAACATCAGCTATCTGCCAGCGAAAGTTCCGTAAAAATCGGTCTAGCCATTTCGGAGCTTAACCGCAACACAGACAGACCGACAGATAGGCAGACAGATAAAACATTTGTGGTAGCACACCACAAATGTTTTATCTGTCTGCCAAGACCTTTCTTTTTATACCAAACACGTGATTATTATATCGGTTTAATTTTGTTGTTTTTTTTTGTTAGTGTTAGAATCTGAGGTTCGATTTTTTACCGACATCCAAAAAAAGGAGCCGGTTATACGTTCGGCTGTATAAATATATATTGTATGTTCAACGATTGCTCCGCCGTCTGTGGACCGATTTACAAAATTCATTCTTTTATGTATTTTTTATATGTATTTTTATGTATGTATTTTTATATTTAATCCCAAATTTGTCCTTTTGATATCAAAGTGGTGACCTGATTATGGGATCCATGAAGAATCGAGGAAAATCTTCGAAATTTATATGGGCACATATAGTAATTTTGACTTTTTCTGAAGTAACATATAGGTATGTAAGCATATTATGACTTTTTCTGATGTAAGCATATGCTACGAGGGCGGCACTGAAAATTTCGGGAATCAAGGAAGTGACACAACATTTCTATTTAAAAATGTATTTATTGCTTTTCGAAGTATTCTCCGCGAAATTTGACACATTTTTCCATACGATGGAACCAATCATTGAAGCAATCATTCCATTCGGAAGTTGGGGTCTAAAAAATGGCCGTTTTGTAGGCGTCCACAGCTTCTTCAGGTGATGAAAATCTCTGACCACGCAATTTATTCTTTATTTTAGGGAAAGTATAGAAATCATTAGGGCTTAGGTCGGGGCTGTACGGCGGATGGTCTAATTATTATATGATTTCTTGCTCTAAAACTTGTTCTGTGCGCGGTGTGAGAACTCGCATTGTCGTGATGGAGGATGATGCAGTTCCCTTTACGGAGTTCAGAAACGACCTGTGGCAAACAAACGTTAGCATACAATTCTGCATTAACCGTTCTTTGTCCCTCAAGAGGAATAGTCGCAACATGGCCGGTTTTGGAGACAAACGTGGCCACCATTTTTTTTGCAACACTCCGTGAACGAACAATTTTTGTTGGCTTTAACTCATTTTCGAACACCCAAACTCGTGACTGGTTTTTTGTTTCGGGTTCGTACGCGTTTATCCAGGATTCGTCACCTGATACGATGTTGTATACAGCATTTGAGGATCCTGCGTGGAATCTTTCGACGCACCGTTCTTCACCGTCACAGTTCTGACGCACCAAGTAACGCGAGCCGCTTTTTGCTCTTCACAGAGCAAATGCGGTATCCATCGGGAAAACAACTTTTTTACACCTAATTGTTGTCTTTGTGTTGTTGCCTGAATTTCGCGGTATGTCACATGTCGATCTTCCTCAATCAGCTTACGCACAGCATCAACGTTTTCTTGGGTGACTGCAGTTTGTGGACGACCTTGACGGGGATCATCACTGAGCTTGACACGTCCACGTTGAAATTCAGCAAACCAGCTATAAATTGTGGTTTTGGATGGGGCTTCATCACCAAATGCAGAAATCATCCGGTCAACACACTGTTTTTGTGTTAAACCACTTCGAAAGTCATAATAAATCATCGCTCTAGAATTTTCTCGAGTCAATTCCATTTTCTCAACGACTAAACAAGTTTGACAAGACCTTGTGACAATACCGAGAATTTTTTTTTAAATAAATAAACGGTATTCGATTTTTAAAACCAAGGAGTTTTAAATTGAAAAGATTTTAATATGACAGGAACAGTGGAAATATTCCATTCCCGATACTTTTAGTGCAGCCCTCGTACCAAAAATAAGATTTTGCACCAAGGTACAGGTACAACATACATAGATTCATACATAGATATACATAGATCCAAAAGTACTGAACAGATATTCTCAGTCTTTAAAGATATGCGATTGGAAATGTCGGCATTGTTTAAAGAACTGCAAGCATATGTCACTATCATCATCATCATTTTATTTACAATACCTAATGGAAGCTTGGTGCGTATTCAATTATACATTCGATCGTTTATTTTAAACGTTCGTAAAATGTATTAATTATAAATTAACAAATATCACTAAAAAGAGAAAAATTATTACTTTTAAACAATAAATTTAACCGACTTCCAAAGAAAAATGCACAAAAAAGTATGAAATAAAATTCATTTTCTAAATAAGTCCCCTTTTAAATTCGGCTATAATTTTAACTATTTCTCTAATCAATCTTCATAATTTTGAAGTCATTACCAGCAAAGTTGAATGTAAGTTCTATAAAATATTGTTTTATCAGGATCTTGTTCGGGCTGGTTGCAGTTTGCAGCTTTGTGCACTTTCATATGCATTTAGTGAAAAGCTGTTAATTTAAAGTTACAAACAGACACGTAATTTTATTTATTTGTATAGAAGATTTGTTAGTCGGAAATTGTGATTTGATAACACCCAGAAATGAATCCTTCGATAGTGTCAAAATTATTTGGATGCATGTATTACTCATTGAAAACTTAAGTATGTAGTAAATTAATTTTTAAATGGTCAGTACATTTTTATAAATAAGCTTCAGAACAGCACTAAACTTACCCAAGCAACTTGCTATATGGACCATGGGGCCCTCTTTTCCCAAAGACAGGCCAGACGAAACAGAGAGAATCAATCCAACAACCTTGATGATAAGAGTCCATTTGCCAAGGTACCCACGGATAATAAAACCGCTTAATATTGTTTTGATCTCAGGAATACCTGAAAAAATTTACACATTTAAACATCTGTAAAACTACTTATAATATTATGATGTTTGATAAAATACTAGCTGAACAAAACAGATATTGTTTTTTCTTTACTATAAACAGGTATAAATAATAACTACACCTACTACTTACAAGTCAACTTGTAGAGAATGTAAATGTCATGTCCTATAAAGAGCTGAAGGTACTAGTGGAGGATAGAGAAAAGTGGCGGAAGCTCCACTGACAAGGGAAGACTACCTACACCACAAACTACACCTACTACCAACACCTACAACCTACATATTATACTACCTATGTGGTCTAGTGGTTAGAGCTTGGCTCTCAACTCGGAGCTCGTGGGAACAACAAAAAATGTTGTTTCCAAGTTTGGTTAGGACAATGCAGGCTGATCACCGGATTGTCTGACAAGATGATCCATGCGTCAGATGGGCATGTAAAAAGTCGGACCTGCGCCTGATCTCTCGCCAGTCGTGTCGGTTATCCATCCCACTGGGTTATAAGAGTAAAGGAAGAGAGAGTGCTCTTGTGTACTGCGCACACACTTGAGCACTATAAAATTACTCCTGCGTAACTGGCCTGGTTTCAATGAAACCGGCCACCGTCACCGAAATCAGTGTGGGGAGTTATTATTATTATTATTCTACCTATTTTTACACACACGACTTACCTTCTACCTACCCCTCATAATTTTGTGGTGGGCCACCCTTATCACTTAGAAGTATAAAAAATAGCTTGCAAAAATTCATGAAACCTGGTCAAGCCGTTTTGGCAGAAGATCTCTAACAAACACTGTGATACGAGAATTTTATATATAAGATTAGACCAAGAAACAAGCAAACGTCTCATATGACTTTAAGCAATTAACTACCACTGCCTATGCAAAACCAAAGTACAGTACAACTAAATTCTTAATGTTCTTCGGGAAATTTCATGTCCCATACATGTGTATGAATGGGACATGAAATTTCTCGAACTATTGCCGTAGAAATACTATGATTGTCGATGGAGAGTAATAGTAGTTACAAATACATTGTCGGTGTTATTAACGAAAATATTCCTGATATCTCGCACACCAATACATACCTGAGCCGCACGCGTACGGCGCGAACATTCGCACAAGCGAGGCGGATAGCGCAGCGAATATCAGTGCCCAGACGATGTAAAAAAGATAGCTGATTATGTACGCCCCTGGACCGTCACGGGACTCGCCGAATAGCTGCGCCCATGTCATCCACTGGACAAAGAAGTACAAATGTTGTTGTAAAGACCTAGAATTTTGGTAATACGGTATTTCTTTTTTCTTATTTATATTTGTATAAAAATTAAGTAAATCCGCGCGCCGTTGTAATCTCCATTCGGAAACGGAAAAAAAAATTATACAGTATAAAAATATGCTATAAAAAGGGCAGATAGTTATTATTATCAATTATTATTATTATTTTAATTTATTTATTTAGGTGAAAAGTGGAAGAGGTAACTTACTTCTGAACAATTTCCATGGTCAAATGTTATTTCATCATTTGACCAACAACATTGCTCCCGATTGAACCAAAAGGCTTGTGGGCATATTCCAAACTTGAGATCAGTCATCCATGATGCTCCTATATCTATGACACCAGCTACCACTCCTGTACAAACTCCGACCAGAAGGACGCAGACCCACCCCGACCAAGCATCGTGGGCTCCCTGCATAAAAAATAATATTTTAAACAAAAACTTGACACTGGCAGAATGCTGCTTATTCTTTTCAACCTGTAATACACACAAGAAGAACACAATTTTAAAATACATCTGTTCCTGTGCCTTATCGGTCCAGGCTGGTGAACTGGTTTCACAGCCGCACATGACCGTGGCTTAGTAAAGGACAGCGTTGCACACCCCGCCACTTATATTCGTACGACCACCGACCTATGCAATGCACACACCACAGCTATCCTATCACACCTTGAATAAACGTTCATATCAAAGCAATGTTTTATTTGTCAAAGACCTCTGCCCCATCCACAGCACAAACCTTAATTTATAAAAAACCAATATGTTGTCCACAACTTTGTTCGCATAAGAGATAATCCCACACGAACTTTACATCTTGCCGCTATAAAAAGCCTATATTTACTTCACTTCTTAACCAGTCTATTTTGGGTTTTTTTTTTATAACTGACTTCTTGAAACATTCAATAGAAAAGTTATGAATTGATACCAAATCTTTTAAATTCATCTTTTAGTTGTGTGTTGTGGCAAACTCTTACTTGCTATATACATTATTAGAAACACTTTATACATCACTCTACCTTTATAAGATCCCATATTGAGTCTTGACGCTTTTTCACAATATATCTATGTCGCATACGGTCTCTAGCGATGTCTCTCTGCCAATCGATTGTGTGAAAGTCGTCATATTGACCGATCCCCGGAATATCATCCGCATCACCTATAAGTTAATGTGCCCATTAAAAACATAAAATGAATGGAACATTTTGAAAATGTGGTGTCTAATTTTTAGACTAATTTTATCTGTATTGGTATTCAAATATAAATGCATATCTAAATTATTATTCACATTTTTTATATTGTAATACAACAAATTATAATCAATTGAACAATCTAAGATAAAACAATGTAAACAAAAATGATGAAAGTTTTAGGTTATAACAAAATCTATTTGGAGATTATTGAGAAACTAGACAAAAGCCGCGACTTCTTAAGCGCAAAAATAAATTCCACAGTAGCTGTACATATTGCTGCGATAAAAATTATTTTTGTGATACTACAAGAGTAACAAAAATCAAGTTGGAAATCAATTGTAATACAGGTAAATGCTGCAGCAAGTTTCAAATCACGTGATAAAATAATTTATGTTATTGACACTGGCGATTTGTAAACTGAATTTGCGACTGACATTGCGAAAGATTTTCAAAAATAGAATGTGCTAACAATAAGTGATAGTCAACACTTAGTAAATAACCACGCGATTTTGTTGCTGTCATCAACACTTTCACACTTTCCTTGTGAATTTAACTATTAAAGCTTTTTACTTGTTATCAACTAAATAAGAACGTAACACCAAATCTGCGTACCTTGCATTCCGGAAAATATAACTGCGTCCCCTGGAAGAAAGCTTTAGCTGTTAAATTAGCTTATGATACTTAATTTACATTTGTTTTTATTGTTTCACTTTGAAAACTAAATATTAAATTTTTACAATAATTACAACAAGATTACAACGAAGCATTTTTCGAAATGACAAATGTCAAAATCTATTAGGGTTGCCATGCTAAAAGAAACTTTCCCCACTAAAGTAGCATGCAAATAAAATTAATGTATTTTAAAGATACATAGGTAACATAATAATATAATACGTAGGTAATATGTCTGTGAGTAGGAAATAAAAAATATTTCACTGGAATATATTTTGATATACAATTCTCAATATATGATTATATGAATATTATTATATTCACTTTATTATGTAACAAAAATATTAGTTCGGTCACGAAATTTTTTTCTGCATCTAAATCTTATATAATATTTTACTTTAAACGAGTAATTATTGCATATATATTAGAGTGGTCCAAAAAAAACAATTTTTTTTCAAATGCTATTGTCTCAACTCTCAATAGCTTCTCTTAGGTATAAAATAAATTTCCTTCAAAGCGCAGCTTGATATCTCAATTCTTATTGAAGCTCAATGAATTTCTATTTGCGTATTTTAAACACGTAAAAAAATATTTCATTTCATCCGGTTAGTTTCATACGAAAAGAAAAAATTTCAGAATTTTCCATCAATGAATATCTTAAAGGAAATTCAATTCTCTACAAAAAAGTACTGGAGTAGTTTTTTCTCCTATGTAATTAATCCTAATGGTCTCGAGTTCGAGTCCCAGTCAAACTAATATTTGAGTGATTATTTTTTTAATACCAATCGCCTACATTTTTTTCCGTACTACTAGGATCTAATTTTACAATAGAGATGTTGCCTAGTGTCGAATATCACATTTTTACAATTTAAATTTGTATATTCTTGAATAGAGATACAATTAGATAAATATAAAAGAAATAGATAGTTATATAGGTTCACGAGATTAAAAGTTACAAGCAAATAAAAAATTCTCAAATCTAGCAAAACGATTTGTTACGTCCCAAATTGTTATCACCATATACTATTTATGAAAAATGAATGGCAGTAGCGGTGGTTGACGTTACAAGCCCGATATATCGCTATCTTTCTTATTGCAAAAATTTTTTTGTATTTTTTAAGATTTACAAAACTTTGTTTTAAATTGTTTATTAAGATGTCTAATATTGAACAGACAAAAATTTATTTTAGGCAATATACGTAATAGGCTTACGTAATGTCACGTCTTATAATTTATTATTTTGGTTTGCATGCAAAATTTTCATAAAACTTAAACTTACTTAAACATTACCAAACAAAATAAGGATATATTATTTTGTTTGGTAATGTTAAAGAAAATGAAAAAATTTAACTTCCTCTTGTAGAAATAAGTTTGTAGTGTTCACACCATATACATTATATTCTTTATGGAGGGTTTAAGAATGATTATATTAAAAAGAATCCCAAATAAATTACCTACATCACCAACTAAAGGTTCCGTATCACTAGAATTCACAACAGTAGACGTCATATTTATTTTATGAACATAACTATAACCTACACCACTTTACCTAAGATTTCAACCATTACTGTCAATTCAGAATTTTAAGTATCAGATTTTGTATTATCATTAGATAAGATTACCTAGTTCAGGTTGTTGTTATAATCAATACATTCGAATTTTTGGATTATAATATTATATTTTAAATATCGTCTTTTTGTAGCGTTCAGAACTTACAGAACTATTTCGCATTTTTTAAAATAAAAACTGCTTTAGCCGCGTTGGGCACTTTTTGGTAGAGGAAAATCTTATGGGTCGCGTCACCAACATGCTCATAACTGACTGATGTCATGAGCATGTCGGTGACTCGAAAAAAGTCAAGTCAAAGTGTTAAAAGTCCGTTCTAAATTATTTTACCTCCGACTTGACCTTTATGCCGACGAGATGAGAGAGATCTTAGTTTGTAATGTTTTTCTTTCGTCGTGTAATACAAATAAGATATGAGTAATTTCAAATACTAATGTCAGATACGCGTAACGCAGTTACGTAGGCGCTTGGATTTTGCATTGTTGACCAATTGGTATCGGGTTCGAATCTCGGTCAGACAAAATATTTTTATTATTTTTATTTATTTTTCTTTTATAATTTTTATATATAATTTTATTTTTCACTCCTATTGACCGTCCTATTGATTGATAGTCCCGCCTATAGCTGCCAATATTTTTTTTAATGTGATGCTTTTATTTACATAATATAGTGATAGAATAATATTACTGGCTATACTTAATTGATTTAACATGCATGTGGGTGCAGACAACGGTAGCTAATTTAAATAAATAAAAAAAATCACAATAACCCACTGTGTACATATTGTGACAGTTATGTACTATTAAATATCGATTGTTAGTTAATAATAAATTATTAGCAAGCAGCAAATACATTTTTAACAAATAAAATTTGATTACTGGAAGTGCGATATATATTTTATTTTATTTTATAGTATAAATAGAGCTACTAGGAAATTTAGAGCAGGTGTTTGAGGCAAGCTGAAACCTTATCCTATACTTCTCCTATTGTACCCCAACACGAGACTGCAAGACTGGTCCTAAGTCAATATAGAAATCTTTGAAGTATTTTTTTTTTAATATGTTTGAGGCATTTTGAAGTTTTAATATGTCGTACTTTAATGTTTAAGGAGTTGGGGGGGAAAAAGCCTTGTCATTTAGTCGGACCTTTAACCTTGCCATTCCAGTGTAAAATCCAGCATATCTCGATTTTCTAAATTTACTAGTAGCTCTTGGGCTAAAAGGTGTTAAAAGGGAACACAGACAGAGTTTGTGTTTCAACAGACTGCTTTACCCAATAAAACTTTGAACCTATTTAACTTTATTATTTGTTATAAATACGTGTATATAAATATTATTCGCAGCGTTCTTACCAGCTGACGAACTGAAGTATTGAGCGATGTAAGCTTGAAAATAAAAGAGATTCAAAGAATAAATACAATAATTATAAAAGTATAAGATTATTTTTTTTTAGAGGAAATGAGTATTAATAGTCTGTAAGTAATCTAAATCTAAGTTGATTCTTGGATTTTTTAAAGTATTTCGTATATTGTTAATAATGCATAATTAATACATTTCTATGTTAAAGTTTCTTAACTTTCAACACATTCAAGTAGATCATACTACCTACTCAAAACAATATATATCGATAGTATCAACACTGGCAACACCAATTAAAGAAACAACTTACAAGTGGCACTGGCGTTGCTATTTCTTCCACTATGCTCATACAGTTGAAAGGTTCCGTGGTTTGTAGGGGTAGATTCAGCCGCTCTATACGGCCCTGGCGTGATGTCTACCATATCATCTTCATTAGACGTGATAATTCCGCGGCCGTTGTTTGAATTCGATCCCTGGGCAATTAAAAAAATTATAGTTTGAAGAATCGTATTTGAAAAACAAAAAAAAAACAAAAAAAAAAACAAAAAAGTGAAGAAAAAAGTAACGAGCTAACTTTGAATTACCTCATCTCTTTGTCTGATGTATAATTTGTTAATATTGAATAACTCTCGTAAATTTTTGAAATTGTAATCCCGCATAACTATAGCTACTTAATCAAGTTAATAAAATATTATCATACATACAAAGATGGAGGCTTTAAATCTTATCAGGATTTAAAAAATATTCCATAAACTTTGTCACAATGATACAAATTCAATTTAGTAATTAAAGTAAACAAAATATAATATTATTATAAGTATTAAATATGTAATTTCACAAAAAAAACTTAGTATCAGTTGACGTAATTCTCATATTTTTCTCGAAATCGCGGAGACTATCAATAACGTAAAATTTATTATTATATAAATAAATTAGCAAAAACTAACATTCTATGCTTTAATATTCATAAGCTTAAGGGTATTACATAATGTTACTCAAATACAAACCAAACTTCAAAGGATATCATAAACATTTTTTTTAATTAAAAAAAAATATTTTTTTTTATAATAATTCATAATTATCACTAATGTTTTTATTATGAATAACGATAAAAGAAAACATGACCACAAACACAACACTATATAAAGTTAAATTATTTATTCAAAAACTACACCTAATCAAAAACTACGAACACAGCACTACAACCTCACCTTTTTTGAAAATATAATATTACGTAATGATGCCATTTTAATTTCATAGTTAGCGTGAAATGTAACTTTTTTACAGAAATATTAAAACAATTGATACAAATTATATAAACCTACATAAATATTGAAAATATCACAACTCCTGTATCTAAAGTGTTCTACTACACAGGACAAGACATTTGATACACAAAAATAACAGTACATCACTAAATTATAAACAAAAAAAAGGAAATAAATAATGACAGAAACTAATAAAAATTAATTTAATGCTCCAACGTAATTACTCTTACAGTGCATTTTTATTAAGCATCAGGGTAACAAATTAACACGCTTGTCCTAACACTACACATTGGACGAACGAATTTCTGAATAATATCACATAAATATTCTTATGAATGAAACACCGTTGTAGCGGCGCGAAAATCAATAACCTATCTTGGTACAGACTACAAACCATCGTTTAAGTGCAGTAGCCAGTAGGCATGCGAGTTGCCAAGAACGCGTCACATGACACATCCGGTAGCGACGGCTCTCAATATGCTGCTTAGGCTACGTTCCCACGAGAGATTTTTAGTGTTCGCGACAGAAAAAACAGCACTATTAACTGTTAACAAAGAGGGCTTAGGGTGTTTTTATGTTTTATTTGTAAGGGTGACTGTTCGTTAATTTTATTCTTATAAATGTAACAAATTATGATGTGGTTGCGATATTACTTTTTCTATCTAAATGAACGGAATTTCATTTACGGTGTTACCAGATTTATGGATTTTTAATCCCAATAATAATTATAATGTTACATTCGCTGCACTGCTGGAATTCTTAACAATATTGAACTTCTCTTTTTGAGATAAGTAATGATGTGCCAAGTTGTCAAAGAAAAACTATTGGCCTTGATTTTCTTTCGCCGCTTTTTTCGCTACTTAAAATATACTTCTAACCCAATACCATGATTACTCCAAATATTGTAAATTTAAAGATATATAAATAAAAAAATATATAATATTATACCTATTACCTTTTTATATACCGATTGGTAGGTAGCAGCCATATTAGGAACTGATGATTTCAATGGAAAGCGCTCCATTTGAAAATCCATATCTGAAAAAATATACAAATTTCTTTATTTTATCAAAATAAAATAGATATTGGGGGGGTATGGGGAGGAGAGAGGGACCAGTCAAATCTCACTTGGGCCAGACGAAGTATATACATATATACTATAACTCCTGAACTAACAAAGTTATATAAGCAGTTATAGTTTTCCTTAAAAGTTCATCACATGGACTACCAAAAATAGAGGAACAACCATAAATTTAAAAACATATATCTAAAATGTGGTCCCCGATTTTTGAGGTCGATTAAAATTGTCATTTAACTTTCTTGTTTAACCAAACAAGTTTGCAAAACTCAACAAGTAAGTAAGCTTTGCCCGAGGCTTTTTTGTAAGTTGTAACTCAACTAGATATTAGTAGAACGAAAATAATAACTTGATGTTATGATATAAAAAACATTGTCACTAATCAAACACAAACACATTACTAAAAACAGAATCAAAATCGGACTGGTACGTTTGGTTTTGCACATAAAAAATAATAAAACAATTTTTTTAAATTAATCGACACTACAAATTTTTTAAATATCTCACGTGAGATTAGAAATTGTGCCGAATCTCACATTATTTCGCCAAGGGGTAGGGGGTCAAAACATCATCAAAAAAGTCTCACGCAATTTATGAACGCTCCCAATGGTCTAGGTACATACATATCCCGGGTGCACTATAGCTATTTTTTATAACTAGTAAGGCCTCCCCCACATTAGGCGTGCGCGTTTCTCGGGCGAGTGAGTGGCGCGAGCAGCGCCCGAATCGCTGACACGCAGCGTGATCGCCGCGCGCACACAGCGCCCGCATCGCTTACTCGCCCGAGGAACGCGCACGCCTAATGTGGGTCAGCCTAACAGTTTACAGTGTACAGTGTGTTTTTTTATTCAACAGTTTTGATTTATAGTGTATAGCTGTTGCCCGCGGCTCCGCCCGCGTAATTTAGTATCCCAAAGGAACACTGTACTTTTTCGGGATAAAAAGTAGCCTATGTTTTAACCAAAGCCTAAACCACTACCATAGCAAATTACATCGAAATCCGTTCAGCAGTTTTTGCGTGAAAGAGTAACAAACATCCATTCATCCTCACAAACTTTCACATTTATAATATTAATAGGATAGGTTCCATCCATAAAACCATAGATTATACAGATATATAATAGTACTTATAACCGAATTCATAAAATATATCGCCGGGAAATGTGCTTCGTGGAGTGACGAAGACGTAATAAAGTCGAGGCAAAAAGCACTTGGGGTGTTTTTGGTATAGAGAGTAACAATGGGCAGCAATTGCCGATGATCGATTACCATTTACCATCAAGAGAATGTCTCTTGGAACGTTTCCTTGACTGCGCTAAGAAATATACGAGGCGTAAGACAGCGCAGGTGGAAAATTACTGAACTGCATAATATGCCGCGATGCAGCCGCGCAATGGCCCTATATTTGATATGGACATACGCGCCGCGGCTGCCGCACTCCAATCGCGTCAGTGTGAAGGGGGTGTACGTGTGGACTGAGGGACAGACCTGAAAGTTTCCAAAATAAGTATAGCAAATTTTAGTAGAAGTCTAAAAAAAATTGTAGTACAAATCTGGGAACTTGTAAAAAGATAGTTTAGGAACTACAGCCCTAAGAGCGTGGTCCCTCAGTTCACACAAAAGTGACATATTCATTTCGCGTTATATTAGACTTTTTTAATTATTTTTCTACGTAGAATTTTTGTACAAAATTTGTAGAATTTGTAGACAAAATTTATAGAAGATATCAACTTATATAAAATTTATATAAGAAGATATCAACTATTATGTTGGGTCCCAGTTCACACACTGGTGTATAAGAAAAACTCAATAATCTATTAAATGAGAAAAATATAAGGCCACTATACTTAAATTTTTGTAGAAGGTTTTTTCTCTTGGATTATACATAACATAAAATACATAAAATATTTAATTTCTTGCTTCCTAGCTGAGATAATAAGAGTAAAAAAAATTATAAGAGAAAATATGAAGAAAAGGATTACCACACAACAGGCAAAATAAGGACAGCACCAAAGATATAATATAATATTATGACTGCATCTAATATTATAAATATTTATTATATTACTAATTACGAATTTCACACATTTACATGAAGTCAAGTTACTAAACGATGACCGATGACCTTATGAAGGTCGCGGGCCGCCGTTGGTTGCGGGTGGCCCAGGACCGTTCGTTGTGGCAATCTTTGGGGGAGGCCTATGTCCAGCAGTGGACGTCCTATGGCTGTTAATGATGATGATGATGATGAAGTTACTAAAAAACCTTTTTTTACTTATCATCGGTATCATCGGTATGTAACTCAAAATGATTAGACAGATTTTGACAACCTCCATGGCTCAGTGGTTAGCACGTTGGCGCTAATGCCGGGTTCGAATCCCGCCAGGGAACAAAAAGTTTTCTGCGTTCCTGGGTCATGGATGTGTATTAAATATGTGTATTATATAATAAAAATCTTATATATATAGTTTATAAGTGTTAACCGGCCTCCCCCCCCCCCCCCTCTAAAAGCTAAACGCCTCGCTAAAATACTGAAAAATTTCATGATGATATTCCATGTAATAAGCTTTGAAGGAAAACTATAACAGCTTATATATCTTTGTTAGTTTAGGATTTATTATAGAGGCCTTACTTGTAAAATGCGCTTACTTGGAAAACATCGTACAAAAATAACAAAAAATGGTATGGAACCCTTTGTGCTTACGTCCGACTCGCTCTTGGCCGGTTTTTATTTTCACAATGTCCATCCGAGCTAGCTTGTAAGCCGTGTTGTATCTAGTTAAAATACTATAGATGAAATATCAAGGAACCTTGTAAAAATTTTGTATCCATCCATAATTGACACTCAAATGTGGTAGATTTGTATGTATTTTTGTAGTCTTACAATACACAAGTAAAATATAGCTTTCTAACTGAAAACCTCTTAAGATTGGAGATTGATAGTACGGAAAGATTGACCTTTTATAATATGGAGGACTCATTTACATATTATGAATGTGAGATCTCTACATAACAGTATGTCTGTAGTAAATACCTATAATATGGAACCAGCTGGTCCAAACCGGCACCAGCAATAATGTCTCAACTGACTTTATGATTTTTTTAGTATATGGTTGGGACTGGATAGGGCTAGAAAATATCATATATATCAATATAATATAAGATTTTCTTCTGTGCGAAATTCCGGGCAACAACTTGTTGAGTCCTATGTATATGGCCCAAATTTACAGGAGAGGCTTCCAAAGTTTACTATAATTTTAGATTGATATTTAAGAAACTGCTTGTTTGCTAAGAAAACTATCCTCTTTATTTATACAAGTGTTTTATGTAGGTATGTTTTTTTACTGCACATTGGCACTTTAACGTTAGATTGGTCCTTGTATATTTAAATTCATGTTACATATTATGCCCTTATTCTTTAATAAAAAATTTAATAGCTCACATGATTCAATATATCAATAAGATGTGTATGCCATAAAAAAGTCAAAATGGTCAAATTGTTAGTTTGTCCCATAACCAATAGTACCCATTGATTATTATTCTTTGAAAAGTTCTAAACTAATCAATTGAGTTCTTGGGTTGGTAACCAATAATTTTATGTTTGGGCCAGAAAACCTAGGAAATCAATAATTTTTAACTGCATTCATTATTCGTTCAAAAGTCATTTATTTATTAAGAACATATGCCTCAATCAAATAATATAATGGAAACAAAGATTTAGTAATAGTTGACACAAAAACTTTATCTGGTAATCCCCAGTTAATTATTAGTTTACATTATCCAATCAAAATTGCCATTAAATAAGTAAACTACAGACAAAAACTTCATAAACTAGGCATAAGAGAGATAGAAATGCACCATAAGTTCAGTGATAGTGAAATATAATTATCAAGGTTTGAGTTTGTTGAGCTAAGTATCATTAAAGTACAACATGTATGAGTCATCAGACTCATCAGCTTCAAGTAATTAAAGTCTGTTGTGTTGCTACAAAGCACACTCATGATAAAAAGTGTAAAAACATAGAAAACATTCAGTGATATGAGAAAAAAAAATAGATGTTATCAAAACAATACAACTCAACATACAACCATTATAATATTATTGTTAATAATAACAATCATCAAATTCAGAACTCTATACTACTTTTATAGTTATGGTTTTGGAAAAGAATTTTTATCAAAACATTTAAGATTTTTATTTATGAACTCATAGATCAAATAATAGTGTAAAAGTTAGTACTCATGCATATAATATGCAGTATCAGTGATAGAATTACGATATGTATTATGTAGTACACATGTAAGTAGTTTAAATATTTAAAAAAATAGACAGGACATCGAATGAAACAAGTTATGAATTGTTACGCCCCTCCACAAAATATGATTTACAATGCAAAATCCAATTGAAGAGCAATTGCGCACTGGCGGTAATTAAAGCAAATACGATTAACAGTTTTATATAGGTACAGGCAACCTCAACTATTAGAAATATTGAAGGTATTAGATTACGTTACTTCCTATTTGGTTACGAAACTCGAAACAAAATGTACTTACAAAATTAAAAATGTTTGCACATTGTTTAACGAACAATGTATCAATAAATAAAATAACAAAATGATAATCACTGAAAATAACAATAAAATAAATAAATTTAAGGCGTAGATACCAAAATAAAATAGATTTTTAGAATATAGAAGAATGTTTGGATTTTACTTTCCAGGTGACCATAGTGACATGACTATTGTCAGTTGTCAGTTGTCAATTTTTTTTTATATTTAAATATAGCATTGGCTTATAATCATTTACCTGTGACAAATTAATAGCGGGAAATAAAAATTTCGTTTCAATTTTCAATACCGTAGGTATTCCTAAATCGTCAAGTCTAAAGTCTAGTCAAAGTCCAAATAAATAGTCAGTGCAGTCCATGAGTCATGTCAGTCGATTCAGTAAAGTGGTAGAGTAGGAGAGTGGTAGTGGTAGTAACACAAAATAGCACGTTTTTAGAAGTTGTACTACTTGCCCACACTTGTACACGTTAACGAATATTTAATGGTTAATATTCTACCAATATTACACATTAAGAACCGAAATAACACAAATTAATGAAAAAATACAAAACCCATAACGTCACCCATTGAATTCCCCGGCAAAACTCAACTAAAAATGTTTTTCTACTATTGCGAGTAATAAGTTATCGTTTTTCCTTCCTCTATGATAAAACCCACAAACCTTTGCTAGTATCAAGTTAAAAAGCTGGGAAATTATGGATAATTAAGATTTCAACACAGATTTTTCTAAAATGCCTTACTCACAGTCCGGCCTGCAAATAAATAATATAAATAAATTGTTTATTGTCAAGAAATTTTACAAACACTAAGTATTTTTTCTGTCCCCCAAACTTGGCGAAGCAAAATCCAATATCGTGGCCTTGAAGTGGACTTGTAGGCAAAAATTTTATATTATTGACACTATGAATTTGTGATTGTGATGTTTGATATTTGATTTGATGAATTTCTTCCGCTAAGAGGCAGACCCAACGCACACAATGCGTCATCTGGTGGCATAAGTGGTATCAAAAATAGTCATTATGAATTTTCGATTCTCTTTCTGTCACCAGGCGGCGCTTGGTAGTCATGGTAGCCTAACGATCCTTGTCATGTCAAAAAGCTGTCAGATGTCACGTATTTAAAAACCCTCATTGACACTAATGACGGCTATTAGTACCGGTGATGGATTTTCAGGCTGGCCGTGAGTTATGTGCTTTAATAATTGTCAAGTCCAAAATCTAGTCGAAGTCTAAATAATTTGTCAATGCAGTCAATAAGTCAAGTCAATCGATTCAGTTAAGTGCTTTTTAAATTAAAAGTTGCACTATATGCATAGTAGATAATTATGATAGTAATAGTATGTGCAGTGCCTAGACCTATTTTTTAAATTCTTCTCCTTTTGTCTTGTCTATCTGTCTAATCTCTGAAAAGGACGAGCCAATTGTTGACTTGTAGGCAAAACACTCTTACTATTAATGAAGTAATGACAGCCATATTATGTAGAATCGATGTTGGATTTCCAAGCTGGACGTTCAGTAGGTATGGGCTATGGCCTATGGCACAAAACCAAATGTATCTTGTAAAATATACTGTCGAGATTTGTATTATCTGAATATGAATATATTGATTATATTATTGTATTGACGAGATATGAATATATTGTCGATGTAAGGTATATTATCCGACGTGATGCGCGTACTTAAGCGTCATCCTCACGGCCCATCCAGCAAACCCAGTACCGGTACTAAAAGCCGTCATTGGTGTCAATTAGTGTCAATATTATTGTGTGAAACTATAAATTGTTAAAATGTTCATGGAAAATCTTGCTTTAACTAATTCAATATTGTGATTTTGTATCTTAATATTCAAAATTTCTAACTAACATTTTTGGGTAGTGTATCCGATCGATTAAAAGTAATCGGCCAACTTAAATAAAATGGCGTCAGCAGAATTCATAGAGCGAGTTTTGTCTACAGACGTTGACGAGAACGTAGTGAATAGTGAATGCTAGTTTATGCACTCTTGAGAATCAATTAGTGACTTTTATCCCCTCGGTATCGTCCCAAAATAACCTAGTAAATGCAGTTTCTAGCTTATTGCTACAAGTAGCGCTACTTCTATTGTTGGACAAAAATACAACAAGGACCAATGTGTTCATGTAGTAGGCAGTGTAAATTTTCAAACACCAATTTCTTCGAATCTTTTTAGTTTACAACCGTCACTCAGGAACTCCTGAATCAAACATATCCATAAGTGTTCCTTATAATAGTGACTCTATAAATACACAATCCCATGCTGTAGGAAATCCTGCTACTTTTAATTCACCGTCGTTTGTAAGCGGGCGCGTTAGTTTTCCTTCATTTACAGAAAGTCTATTCGCGTTACTTCATATTCTAAGGGAGCACGGCATCTTCATAATCTACGAACAATACGGTTTCAATGCAACCTCCTTTAGTTATTAAGCAGGGGTCGAACGTGAGTCAGGTTGGCATGCAACCTGGTATGGTCACAGTGCCTATGTCAGTAAACTCGAGCATGTCTGGCTCAATTCCGAACGTGATGACCATCAACAAGCCCGGCACACAAAATGTCGTGGTCACAACGCAAAATCTTGGCTCAGGACAGCCTGCGATTATTCCAAATGTTCAGATATTGAACATGAGGCCCGGAGCGCCTGGCGCGGTCGCCGCTCAGAAATCCGTAGCAGCTGTGTCACCTCGAGTGGTCATTGGCACACCACAAGTTGTCGGGACTAGAGCATCCACTCCAGGTGTAAGTCCCTTTATTTAATACGAATGTCTCAGGTGTTTCACAGCAAATTCCAACATTAACAGTACATTGAGGGCTTGTTTCACAATCTGCTTAAAAGTATGTAATAGCATATTTGCATATTATGTCTCAGTCACTTGATATAAAGTAAGCAGCAACAAAACTTCTGAATAAACTATCAGAAACTTATTAGAAGATTGTGAAACAGGCCCTGATTCCAAAAAAGTCCAAACCAAAGTGCTTTATCAAAAGTAGTTTGAACCTTCAGTGCAGACTTTCTGTCTTACTGAAAAGGTACATTATGTAAATCTACTAAATGAATTATTGCATAGAACTGTAAATAAAATGTAATTATGCATTTTGTATTATTAATATTCACATTTGAACTTCAAATTGTTATTTCATAAGGTTAACATTTCATTCACACTCACAAAAATAAGATCATGAACAGTTAATTGTATAATGGCTTTCTCACATTTTTATGCACAAGGGTCTAATTTCACAATTGTTTTATTATTTCAGCAGTACTTAAAGTTCATAATGTAATAGAATAATACAATTCTACTCTGTTTCGCTTTCACATGCTAAATAAAAATTATAAACTCTTGATTAATCAATATTTATAACAAACTAACACATGCCATAAGATTTTAATTAATTCTTGTTGTTATTATTAATATAAAATAACTCTATAGTAATAAAACCATATTACCATTAGTTGCAACATCAACACATACCAATACTGAGCAAGAAATATTATGAGGACTGCAAGTCCCTTGGTACTGGAAACCTAACTTGTACAGCTCATTTTTATTACCTTGCTTCCATCAACATAACATATTACTAAAACTTTCCTTACCATCATATATATCATTTATACAGTTAACTGTCCCACAAATTTATCCCTAACAAATGACCTGCATAGAATCACATTTGAAAGTCAATATTTGCAATATTGATATACAAAAATTGTGACAAGATTTGAAATGAGGTGTTCATTTTTAGATAACACTGCAAACACTACAAAGTCTACAACAAGGGCAGCAAGGTCATTTGTTGTTAAAGACTGAGAATGGTCAATATCAGCTGTTGAGGGTGGGGCCCGCGCCAGCTGCAGGCAATCTGACCACACCGCAGGCTCAGACGCTAAGGCTATCTACTGTGCCCGCAGTAAGTAGGATCATTTCCCAATTTCCTGGAATAAGCTGGTATAGGTTGACCGATATGCCTAGTTTCCAACAAATCATGCATGTAATTTGGTTATGGTGCATGTTAGAGGTAAACTAACCGAGGTATGTATGTAGTGGTGACTGTACAATAAACTACTAATCTGTCTGGTAACTAATATGACTATTGAGTGTGTATGTCTCTTGATCTTCTCAAATCTTATGTGTTTCTCACTACTTAATGACCATACAAGGTTTCTTCTTCTGTTTATGTGAAAACTTTTCTTGTAGTTTTCATAAATATTACCACATGTCATAGGAGATTATTTTACATGAAGTATGTAATCTGTAAGCTAATAGTAGTTAGATACATAATTTGAAAGTATATATAATTTTCGCAAATACATATTTTATATCATATAACATGACAGCTATTGTGTATTGTAATACGAGTAGAGATACTGTATTATGATTATTTACAACACAAATGGTGAAGCAAATAGTGTTGACAAAATATGACTTTCTACTGTAGATATGCATGGCAAAATTAACCAAAAATATTTATTTACATCTTACTAAGCTTATAAGTTTAAGTGTATTTATCTGCTTTTGTGTGTACTTCAACTGTACATATTAATATGAAACAATGCTGTTTTGTATGCAGCATGCGGGTGTGCAAACGGTGTCCACGAGTGTGCCTCCGCAAGGCCAGCTCCCAGGACAAATGCCTCCAGCACCCGTCGCAACGCCTGTAGTGCCTACATCTGTATCAAGTGTACAAACGGCCATGCCACAAACAATACAGCCTACTGTCTCCACACAGGTAATTTTTCTTTACTAGTCTATTAAGCTTTTTATGCCAGACTATCATTATAAAAATTATGTACCTACTACCTTTTGAGATTTCATAAAAATTGAATCAATATTTATTTTCATTTGCCATATAAAATCATTTTAAATATAAATAATCTATAGAACTTAACACACTAGACTTTTTTATAGAAACCACTGGACAACACAAAGGAGAAATGTCGGAATTTCCTAGCTAATCTTCTGGATCTGTCAAGTAAAGAACCAAAAAGTGTAGAGAGAAGTGTGAGAAGTCTTATTCAAGAACTGATTGATGCTCAAGTGGAACCAGAAGAATTTTGTGATCGCCTTGAAAGATTATTGAATGCAAGCCCACAACCTTGCCTTATAGGATTTCTTAAGGTGACATTTACTTTGTTAGTGTAAAACAGTAAGCAAATATTTACCTGTAGCAAGTTTATTCGTTTTCAAGTTTATGCAATTTTTTTATTATGATCAAGATTAAAAAAAAGGTACAATGTTTTGTAATCTGTCCTTGTTCAACAGAAAAGTTTGCCACTCTTACGTCAGTCGCTAGTGACAAAAGAATTGGTAATAGAAGGCATTAACCCACCATCTGCACATGTCGCCTTCTCAACAATGCCCTCAGGAACACAAAATGTGGTTGCTGCTACCACTAATGTGCAAATGGTAAGTAAAAGTAAAATAAATACTACAAGGCTCAACAGCAACTTCAAAAATTAAAATAAAACGGTTATGTCTATGTCTTTAAATATAAAGACGGGGAAAATATTAAATATTTTCTTATCTGTAAAGTCCTTAGGTGTGACAGCCAAATGTGTATTGGTTTTTGCTTTTCAATAAGTCTAACATGTTTTTATTATTATTATTCCATAGTAATTTCATGTTGAAACATGATAACATTCATACAATTAAAGTGAAGGAAGGAAATGTGATATTCCTACTCATGTTATTTTTATCATTTAAGTATGTAATAATACTACCATTAGTATCCATCAAAATACTTGGCAATATATAAATCAATAGTAAATAATAAACGGAAGTGTGACAAGGCTAAATATCTCGAGTAAGGTAATAGGGTCTTTAATAAAATGCTTTCACCTATTATATTATGTAGTCAATATCTTTTTTATTATTATATGTCATAATATGGTGGCGTTCTTTATTATTATAACATATGAAATTGACGTTTTGTAAAGGAGGAACATAAAGTCGATTTTTTTAAACATAATATATTTATTTAATCAAAGTATACCAGCAATGGTATCTATGCACTTTTGCTATATCATAGGTAGTTCATTGATTCCTTTACTAAGAAAAACCATTCGGACAGGAACCAATAAAATCTTTGAAGGCGCTTTGGACTGCCCCATCGGAGTTGAATTTTTTCCCTTGCAAAAAGTTTTGAACAAAATGGTAATCTTTTGGAGCAAGGTCCAGGGTGTATGGTGGATATTTTAGACATTCCAATTGAAGCTCCTCTAATTTGGTAGCCGTCTGTTGTGCAGTGTGTGGCCTAGCGTTGTCCTGAAGCAGCAGTGGCCTAGAGCGAATGACCAACCTAGGTTGTTTAGCAGCTAGCTTTTCCGTCATGATTTGCAGTTGCTGGCAATAGACATGTGCCTTAATCGTCTGGCCAGATTTAAGAAAGCTGTAGTGAACGACACCGGCACTAGTCCACCAAACGCTCACAAGTAACTTTTTTGAGTCAATTTTCGCTTGGGGCAGGCTTTGGCTGGTTCGCCAGGGTTCAGCAGACGTTTCAGTTGAGATGAGCGTTTCAGATTATCGTACAGGATCCATTTTTCATCACAGGTGATCGATTTAAAATCCCTTCATTATTGTGCCGGTTGAGTAATGTAACGCAGAAGTCGACGCGCGTTTGTTGGTTTGCTGCACTCAATTCATGAGGTACAAGGGCCTACCCAGGATTTCAGCTGGGGGGGGGGGGGGGGGGGGCAGCTCATACCTGTTTCGAGAAGATGGTCGGTCTGGTATATTGAAAATTGGAAAATTAACGTTTATTTTATCTTCCCCTCCCTGCCCCTACCTGGGTACGCCCATGATGAGGTACCCACCTTTCAAACTTTTTCACCTTCCTAGTTAGCTTCTAGTGGATAAAAACAGTTTTATCACTAACACCGCAGCTTAAATACTTCATGAAAATCATGAGTAAATAGCGGTATAAATTTGAAATTGGAATTCCTAACCAAAGAAGATATATTTGAGATCAAAGTGGCCAGTACGACAAAACGCCAATTTCATATGTAAGGACCTAATATTTTCCAATGACTTATCCTTAATTTTTATCTGGGCTGGGGTGGCTTATCCTGATTGGACATAATATGGCCACAGAGAAGCCACAGACATTTTTTTGCTCCTTGATATCTATCAAGTCTATGACTTTTTATGTCAAGAGAAAAAGTTGTTTTACCTGTTTTATTCTTAGAGTCGACTGCTAACGTAGAGAAAGCCGAAGAGAACGTCTAGGAGTCAATAACTAATGTTACATATCAAGGTCATGACATGTCACTATTAATAAGATCGTCATGTCACGACAAAATACAATGTTACTTGAAGTTGCCGTCATGTAATATCACTATTAATAATGTATTGCGGTTGCCAGCTGTTGGATGATGACGACAGTCCAACACTCACTACACTATTGCCACCAGCTGTGATGCCTCTGCCCGCCTCCCCCCAGAAAACGATTAACGTTGTCCAAGTACAACCAAGTGTTCAGGTTTGTCTCATTAATGGGATTTGAGCCTAATCACAATGTCCAATATCTTATACTTTAAACAAACAATTCTTGTATGTATATATAATATAATCAGAATCAGAATTTGATTTTAAACGTCTTTAATAATGTACTTGAAATATAGTATTCAGGAGGTTTTGGAAGAGAAAAAATCAATCTAGCTAGGGTCTTATCGCTGGGTATCCGCGCCTTTTTTTAATTTTTAAATGTTTATTTAAAATTAAAAAAAAATGCAATAATATATCAAAAATTTCGACACTATTATTGACAATCCAAATGGCGGTTTCGTATAAATCGGTATTTTTGGGTTGTTCGCAAATTGGTGTCTCGGAATTTAATCCCGGTCAGAAAAATGTTTTTGTGATTATTTTTATTTCCTTTTCTTTTATCCTTATTATTTTTTTAATACTAGTAAAACTCCGACCATAGCTTCTTCCTGGTCGGTACTTCGATGATTTTTGAACATCAGCTATCTAGAAAAGTAGTAACATGATATTTAATGAAACTGTTCTTAATTGGATTTGGTAATAAGTTTTGGACTAATTATATAGGTTTGTCTTTTTACAATGAGGGTTAAGATATTTTTTTTGCCGCTAGGAGGCAGATCCGACTCACACAAAGTGACATCTGGTGCCGGAAGTGATTTCAAAAACTGACTATGAATTTTCGTCATTTTTTCTGCCACCAGGCGGCGCTTCGTAAAAGTCGGGTCTTGATCGTGTCAAACAGCTGTTACATGTCACGAACATAAAAACATAAAAAATAATTTAAAACTACCCACATACATTTTTAATGACTTTATATTAATAGAAGTATGAAATTATTACAAGAATTCTTCATTAAAAATGAGTATGACGTGAATTGTAATATAAATAAAAACATATAAATAGTTTCCAAGATTATTTAGGACAATAAATGGACATTTTGAGATTGGCTAATAATTCTTATAAATAAATAAATTTGACTCTTATTTATAAGTATTTATGGCCTGTTTCATTCCATTTTTAAATCATTGTCAAGTATGCATTATCAATGTATCATCCTCGTGCGATCATAAATAATAATTATTGAAATTATAATTTATAATTAATGTAAATTATATCAAATAATTAATAATCACAATAATTTTATTCGGGGTTAGACTATCTTTACAAACATTATGGCGTCCGAGGATGTTTTTAATTTCGAAATGGTTTATAGACAGCTTCGTAGTTTTTCACTTTGGATTATATTTTCGGCAAATGTTACTTTGGTACGCCTCATGTTTATGCAATAGCTATTGCCTATTTTGTGAACATATAGATTATAGACGTGGCTTTATTTTTATTTTTTTAAATCTCGTTGGCTGTTACTGTTTTAGTAATTTATTGTACCTACTGTACGACCACGATATTAATGGCTTTCAGGAATCGTCGTTTTTCATAGATTTCCATAGAAAAAGATGATTGTGGAATGCCATTAGCAACATGGTTTTACTGTACTTACTAGTCGATGTCAATACATTTATTCAAACTTAGTGCAATAGCATGGTCGTATACAATTTACAAATTACAATACATTCTTACATATTATATGGTTAGTCTGTGTGCATGATCATCTTTATACGCCGAAGCATTTGTAAACCAAACATTATTTATTATTTTTAGCCGAAACTGCCTGCAAAGCCGGGCAACGCGATAGCCGTGTTGCAAAACATACCGGTGCACGCGAAACTGAATGTATCCAAGGTGGGGAAGACAATGACCGTGAACAGTAAGGCTGGGTTTACTAGGCCCACTGTGCCGTCTGCGGGGCTGGCAACAGTTCTCACTGGCAAGTCCATTCTAAAGGACAAGGAGAAGAAGTCCGCTATTAACTACTCGCAGCCATTTGCTGATGACAAGATGGCGGGCGATGACGACATCAATGACGTAGCTGCCATGGGTGGAGTGAATCTGGCCGAGGAGAGCCAGAGAATACTCGGCTCGACCGAGCTCATCGGGACACAGATAAGGTTGATACTATGTTGATATTGTACATACATACATATGCTCACGCCAGTTTCCCATAGAGGTAGGCACAGACCACAGACCTCCATTAAGTATATACAATCCTGACAAACTTGTTAATATTGTACCCAATAGAAGCTTTTAGCCTTTCTTGCTTTCCAATAAACATACCATTGATTGTGGGAAATACCGATAATATTCACTAGAAGCATATTTTTAAGTTTGTGATCCTCTGAAGTTTTCCAATATTATATACCTGTATGTTGACATTGACTTATCCTTATTCATGCTAATCAGAATCCTCTAAAGGCGAAGTTCATTCGTCCTTATTAGGTCCATCTTCGTTACTAATATCATGTATTAATTTTTAGATCCTGTAAAGACGAGTACCTAGTACCGATGAGTCTGATGCAGGCGCGGATCAAGGCGGCTGCCGCTAGACATGGGCTTGAAGAGCCCTCGCCAGACGTGGCAGGCTTAGTCAGCCACGCAGTGCACGAACGATTAAAGACTATTGTAGAGAAATTAGCCGTGGTCGCGCAACATAGGATCGATTTGATCAAGGTATTGTTCAAAAGTACCCTAGTTTGGGACATTTTTTTAACTTCCAAAAGTCGGTGTGATTGGTCAATAAAATGACGATTTACATGTAACCTCATTGCTTCTCTTCTTCTTCTTCTTCTTCTTTAAAATAGCCTTCCTTGAGGAATAGCCAGTGTCAGTGTCGGACGAGTTAAAAAAAAATACGTTGTTGCCGGCGACGATAACTTTGCACAAAAGTAAGGCTTAGTGAAAGTACAAGAGAAAAATAGTTAAAATCTCGTAATTAAATAAGTTTACAACATATCATATTTCCTTAATACCTGGAACAACAAGACAAAAACAAAGTGTTAGTTAGAAGAGACACACAAATCTATAATCGAATCTTATTATGGTTAATAAAATTACACAGAACATCAACATAGGGGGTATGGACTAAAGACAAAAGGGATTGGAAATCAGAAGGACGAGGGATATAAGGAGGAAGTGAATCGTATAATGAAGAGAGACGATTTGGGCAGCTGAAAAAAATATGTTCAAGAGTGCCTTCGTCAAGTCCACACTCACATAAAGAGGAATCCCTAACCCTAATTTTATTAAGGAACACTGGGGTACAGGAGTAGCCTAAACGCAAGTGGCATACTGTAGAGGTGATAAATTTTTTAGCCTTCCTGTATTTAAAAAACCAAGGCTTAACCAACACCTGGTTTTGCAGAGAAAAGAAGAATTTGCGCTTAACACTTCCTGCATCAGGAACTAAACGCAACGCAAAAAAAGTCTAACTCGCATTCCAGCCGGTAATCAAATGTTCCTTAGCCAACGGAATAAGGTCGCTGCAGTAAAGTTTGAATTGGCCAGTGCCACCTGAGTAAGTGGCTTGTTTCGCGTAAAGGTCAGCGCTCTCGTTTCCTGATATACCACTATGGCCTGGAATCCAAACCAACTCAACATGAATATTTTGTGAAATGCATTTTAGAATAAGATGCCTTATATTTATTATATAGGGGTATTTAAATTTAGACCGGGAAGGGTTAACCGGAATAGCTTGTAGACAGCTTCGGAAATCAGAAAAGTTAAGTCGATGAGACTCTATAAACGAAAGAGCCTCAAGAATTGCAATTGCTTCTCTAGAAAATACAGAAGACAAAGAAGTTTGTGTTTGTAATGTTCACCAGCTTAGTAAGGTTTTCACGGAGAGTCTTGGACATACCCTTCTCAGTGTCACTGAAACGAGATAATAAATTTAATAAAAGGGAGGAGTGGAATTCAGGGAAATTGTCATTCATGGACAAGGAGTTATTAGGAAAAGCGGATCCATTGGGGGTCTCATAAATAGGGTTCTGGATAATTTATTGGTGGGCAAGACGGTCGTAGCCAGACTGGGGTGAGGGAATAGTACGACGGGATGTTAAAACAGTTTTTCTGTAAGAGACAGTACGAGGGGGAGAAGTAGTGAATTGGTGGGATTGTGAGGGAGTAGCTACAACGTCTGTGAATGTTCTACGCACACTTGGGAACCTAGCTGAAGCTTCTGCATAGAATATATTTTCTTCAGACATTGCAACCTTAATTTCCTTTTCGAAAAACAAATTCTGGGCATTTAGGGTTGTTAGCCGTATGGGCGCCAGAACAGAAGAGTCAGGTGGCCATTTGAATGTTGCAAGTGACACCCTCATGTGAATGCAATGATTACTTGTGAAGAAATATCACCATAAATTAATAACCACGTTGTGATTATAATAAAACATAATTATATTTATTATTCTTTTAACTAACTATAAAAATACAAAAAAATAACTAAATAGAAAAATCGTTGATGTTAGGTACAATTAAGGTGGGATGTTGCTGGCAACACCAGTGCCTGTCGATGACGCTATGTCATGTCGCCATTACATGACGCAGTCTTTTGTCGTTGTGCGAAGTGACTGTGCGTTTTTGGTGTGCTCTGTGTTTTTCTTCTGACGCGGCTTATTTATTGGACTGATCTTACTGACTACGTTTTGCAAGTCGCAACTAAGCCGTCCAAGCTCCACTATGTTTTCGATGAACTAGCCCTAGTCCATGCTGGACACGATGTTATTCGATTGCCTCCCTACCATTGCCAGTATAACGCCATAGAGCTTATTTGGGCACAAATAAAGGGTCATGCAGCGCGGAACAATACTAAACCACCCTTCAGAAGAAGCACCACCACCCTTGCAGAAGTCACTACAGAAGACTGGAGAAAAGTCGTAGAGAAAACAAAGAAAATAATTTTACAAGATTTTGAACGAGATGTGAGAATAGATAATATTATTGAAAATGAAATAATAATATCTCTGAGTGCTGACAGCAGTGATGAAGATGACACTACTAATAACAGTTCTGATAGTTCAACTGAATAAATGGAATATTTTTATTAAATTATGTACTTGTCTTATTTTGTTCCTAAAATTTACGAAAGAAAAAATCATAATGGGACAGGGATTCGCCTGATGATTTTTAAAATTCACATATGTTTCAAGTCCGTATCGATTCATTCACTTTAATCGATGTTTTTAAGCAGGTCATCTCACTATGAAGATAAAACTGACAGACGTCAAATGATACTATGATATACTATGATAACTATGAATACCTATTAAAATGACTCCACTGTAGCCATCAAATAAATGATGCAAAGTCAACACATAATCGTCAAGTATTGGCAGTGCTATTTTAAGTGTATTTTACATTATTTATGAAGTCAAACTGACTGCCAGTAAAAGAAACGTAATAATATTATATGCTTAATGAGATTATAAAACATATTCTGACAACTTGAAAAAGACTACAACTGAGGAAGACAAATAATTTTCAAAGTAACAAAGAGAGCAAGGTCACCCAAACCATTGCTCAGGTGGTTTAGACAAAAAAAAATCGGAGAAAGAAAAAAAACTTAAACAAAACCGATTACAAGAAGAAGAAATAAAGTTTACTTCTTGTCCTTTTCTTTATTATTTCATATTTTTTGTCTACACCAACTAAAGTCTAAACAATGGTTTCGATCGATCTGGCTTGGCTTTTTTTCCCACAATTTTCATCTTAAGGCATTAGGATGTGCAATATCAAATATTGTTTGACAAAAAAGAGTTATTAGTTGTCATTTCTACGTTTTCTGTAAATAACATGTAATATTCAAAAGATTCAGTCATATAACACAGTCTGAGTTCTGGACGCAGCATGCCAGACGAGATTTTCTCTTCTATGTACGAAATCAGGACAGAAGCAATCAAAATGTCTTTCAAAACAACTTATCTAAAGTAATCTCAGTCTATCAGAATGGAAAACTGTTACCTAATTATATGTATTGACGAAATTGAAAAGAAGTAATTTTTCCAATATTATTGCTACATTTGACAAGAGAGAACAGCTTCTTGAACTTAAAAAACCAGGGAGTTTATCGGGAAAAATCAAGCTAAAAACATCTAAACTGCACTCTTTAATAGTAATCTTCATAAAAAAATATCACGGCTAAAAAAAAAATAACGAAGGATCTTATTGCGTTGTGTCGTCAACATAGAAACTTGTATCAGACCTGTAAAAGCTGACCTAAAGAGAAGTTATCCAAACTTGTTGTTATTATTTTATGAGTTTAAAAAAAAAAAGTATTCATGTGAGCCTTATTTTATTTTGATCCTAATTTACCTAATTTTTGCACTTATAATGGTTTTGTAGTAGAACAACATATATCAGTACAGAACGCGATTTTTTGTAAACTTTGCGGCTCAGTCCGACACAGGTTGCAATCATCCTAGAAGGATAAAAATTCATATTAAAGTTTGTTTTAGCATTTATAAAAAATGTGGAGGGTTACAAGTTTCCAAAAAAAATTTTTTTTGGAATATTTGGGACACACTAGCCTTCATCCATGATATAAATTTTATGTTAAGTTGCATCCAAAACCGTCTAGCTAGTTCTTGTTTAAGTGTGACTGCGGCGTTTTAAACGACTTTACATTAAATCTAATATGTTTTGCAGACGGATCCGCGTTATGAAGTTACACAAGATGTAAAGGGGCAGTTAAAATTCTTAGAAGAATTGGATCGCGTTGATAAGAAGAGAAGAGAGGATTCAGAAAGAGAAATGCTGCTCCGCGCCGCTAAGTCTCGTTCCAAGAACGAAGACCCAGAACAAGCGAAGCTGAAGGCTAAGGTATGTATTATCCAACTCTAATAACTCAATTAGTTTAATATAGAGAATAAAAGACCACCATCCTTTTTTTGACTGTGAAATCTTTTTAAGTAAAATAAATCAGACCCTAAGTAAAAGTAGCCTTTATGTGTGAACTAATGAAAAAACAAACTATGTTCGATAAGAACATAAAGTATAGCTTAGATTTATTACTCAACAGGCCAAGGAGATGCAACGTGCTGAACTAGAGGAGCTCCGGCAGCGAGAGGCCAACCTCACGGCGCTACAGGCCATAGGGCCACGCAAGAAGCCGCGCATCGACGGGCTGGGCGCAGAGTCCACTACCTCCGGCAACTACAGCTCGGGAGGATTTGTAAGTAGCTATGTTAGTATGTATGAGCTAGTAGAACTAGAGAAGCTACGTAGAAAGGTGGGTTAGATTAGCTATTGTTTTAAATTCACTGATAATTTAAGGGCTTATTTTATAAATTTTTTTCCAGTCTGGTCGCAGTCAGCTAGCGCTGCGCACGCGACTCAAGCGCATCAACCTTCGCGATATGATATTCCTGATGGAGCAAGAGAAAGACACGGCCCATTCGTTGCTTCTCTATCGCAGCTATCTCAAATGAAACAGGTTTTCATACGCGCACGGCTCCGCCTGCAAATGTACATACTACAGTTGACCTAACAACGACAAATGATGATGTGATAAATCATTGTCAGTGAGTAAAACGACCAAAACGTACAATGGCCTGCCGAAAAGAATGGGCATCGATAGTAAAGTTCGGCTAGTGTCGGGTTTGCAAGAGAAAAAGCTCTACAAAGGTGACACTGGTCAAATCTCTTATCAAAGTACGAAGCGCATTCTTTTCGGTTTAGTGCTGTATGTCTGTCTCTGCTTACTTGATAAATAGAGATAGAGTGATGTCATTTTATTGACTGAAATGAATCAGAGTACAGTGGAGATAATATATTATTATGATCAAGTAGCGTAATTAAAGCTAGTGCTGATTTATACCAAAACGTTGATTTGAGTAGGTAATCATTTGATTTTGCATGTGGAAGCTTCCTACCCTTTTTTTAGAAATGATTTTATATATCACATTAAGGACGCATTCAATTAAACAAGAATTATACTAGGAATTTAAATTTTTTTATTTTGGTTCAAATAAATCGTTTGGTCGAATACGCGCTTAATGACGACAGTGTACCTCAAATAAGTTCATTGTAGATCTTATGATAAAGAAAAGACAGGCTGCCAATATAAGCACTAGGAAAGTTTATTTTAGGCTGTTAAAAGTTAGAGTAGGTTATGTAATTTCTTTCATAGAAATTAGAATTATTAAATAAAACTTAATAAATTGTGATACACATGAATTCACATAGCTGTCTGTAACAATTTCTACTAGTTTTGTTTATAATACAAGTTATTGGCTATGACTTGATATTTCGATGTGTTAAGAAACGTCTTGAGCGTTGGTATTGGATACTTTCTTGGTTCTTACCAAGTAAAATACTATACTCGTAATATGTACGTTATTTAGGTATACACCGATATCGTGGGATACCCCAAGGCTGTTTATACTACTATGGCATACATGTGTTCTGTTTTGCAGTTGGCGAGTCTAACAAACACAAAGTCACAGTAGCAGGCGATAGCTTGTAAAGTGCGGTCGCGGATCACGTAGAATTTCGTACTCATCGCTACTTGTCTCTTTCACTCGCACACGAATATATTGCTATCGCGTTTACACAGGTACGCGATAGGAGCGCTCCGCGACCACACTTTAGTAAACTATCAAGCTTGTCAGTATCTCATAACCATAGATAATTGTACAATAGATAATAATAGATCACTTTTTATTTTCATCTAGCCAGTATTGCCTACTAAATCTGCTAAATAAAAAGGAAAATTGGTACATTTTATAAAACTGACGAGACTGTATGTAATTATGTATGTTATAATCATGAATTAACCTTATTGTATGAAAATTGACAATCGTATAAAATTATAATATAGACAAGCTTAACCGAAAGTAAGGTAAGAAATATCTTCATTTAAACTAGAAATAGTAGAACAATGCCGGTGGTGCACTTGTGTTTAATGTCAATGGGTTTCTACTTTCTAACACTAGATTTCATTTTTTCTTAGGACACGAAGAATGTGTGATTATACACCTATGGCTTGAACTTCGCGGTGAGTTGATTTCTGTCAAGCGGTAACTATGGCGCCCGCCTGCGCACGTTGTTGCCACAGAGTAAGTAATATATAATAATGCTGCCGCGCCGCTCGCCGTGAAATTCAAAGCCAAGGCCAAGATCCCTAAAGCGCCATACTCACTGTCCAGCCTGTAAATCCAAGGCCGCGGACTTGTAGGCAAAAATCTAAATGTATGACACTAATGAAGGCTGCACCGTGCTGGATTTGCTGGTTAGATCTTGAGTATGGCACTTAATAGCCGAGCTCTATAATGTTGGTAGAATGAGGGTTTTAAATTCGTGACATCTGACAGCTTTTTAACACGACAAGGACCGTCGGGCTACCAAGCGCCGCCTGGTGACAGAAAATAATCGAAAATACTTATTGACCGTTTTTGATAACACTTACGCCACCAGATGACGCTTTGTGTGCGTTGGGTCTGCCCCCTAACGGCAGAAAAAATATCAAACGCCTCATCGAATGAAGTAGTTTCAACTTTCAAAAGCATTTTGCAAATACGTCCATAAACGGCAGAGTAACGCTGTTTGTCCACCGCCATCGTCAACGGGACGTCAACGAGAACGAGATTAGACCCAAGGCTCAGCATTAATGTGTGACTGATAACCGTGACTGTCTATAACACATTCTGGCGACATCATGTTCATACGCGACAACGCAATAAAAATTATGAAGCGGTAGCGCGCAACAAATGCGACTGCATTTGCATCTGTCCGCTGGGGCCGTGGTAGACTGTGTTAGATTTTAACACATTTTTCAAAAACCCTGGCTTGTTTTGATAAACCATAGTCTTGTTATAATATAATATTTACATTTACCATCAAAGAAATATATACGTATTATAGACGAGGCATGTTGATGCAAAAGGTGTATATCTAGTCTTAAGTGTGGACAACACTTTAACTGCTATACTTTTGGGGTTGTTTATGGCATTCGAGGTTTGATGTTTTGACATTTGCTTTCCGCAGTATAATCAGTCCGCATTTAATTGACAAAATCTTCTATCGAGATGGCGTAACTTTTGCTTGTCTGATGATTTTATCTGTCAAATGTACGTCATAATGATAATCCATCCATACTTTCGAAATCATTTTTTACCATAAAATAATTTTGCGTAATAATGACTGAGATCACAGGCCCGCCAGACTACTCTTATATTCTTACTAATAAAATGTATATCATACTGTATTATAAGCATTGATAACATTGATATCCTTTCAAAACTGACAAAACTTCTGTGCCGCGAAACACATTGCCATTTTTAATTATTGTTACATTTCACTCACACAGCAAAAATTCAAGAAAGGGATGGCATGCTTAATTTAATAGCAACAAAAAAACTAGCGATTGTCACTATCAATCAAGCGTATTATTATATAAGCGCGTATATTCAAGTTTGGAATCTCTGGCATAGAACATTTTACGATACAGAAGGTACAAAATGCGTATAAAGTCTATTCGTTCATAGTTAAATAAATATTTACCTTTGACGGCATGCTTAGAATTTAATTTTTTTGTGTAATCGGTAGTTTGACAACCATTTTATGTAAGATTAATCTAGATAATAATGGTGTGAATACCTACTATTATTTAGATAAAACTGCATATTTAGTTTTTTTTAGATTATTGTCCCAAACAGAAATCGAACCCTGGTATTTAAAAACACATTTGTATTATTGCGCTTTTTGATAGTATATGTTTTTATTAAAATTACTATTTTTTTTCACAAATTTAAATATATTATAACAAAATATTCTGAAAAGGCATTGGTGATTTACACGAAAATCAACAAGTTCTTAATAAGAGGCTTTAAAATCTAGGTGTGTAGGAATTTTAACAATCAAAATATTAAAAAAAAAACAATTAAATATTAAATAAACGGTAACACTAGAAAAAAATTAAATGTCTTTGTGTGTCACACTAATATTATAAAGGCGCAAGTTTGTGTGTTTTGGTAACCTTAAAAATAATTAAGATAAATTTAAATCAAATAAAAGTAACAGTTACTTTACTGTTATTTAACATCTCACAACTCACTTTTTTGTAGATTAACTATTTTAAGAAGTTTATATTTATTTAACTGATTGAATGATACAATTAAATTCTTTTCGGCAATCTTATCAAAATAATATCGATTAAAGCCATATATAAAATAAAATATTTGAACGGTCTGTAATTCTGTACAACTAGTAACATTCGCTTCTGTAGGTACTCTCTATGGCAGAAACGCAGAATTAAATACTTGGTCAGAGATTTGACTTAAAAAAATAATTTATTTCAAACTTACAGACTTTTTACTACTAGTATTACAAAAATGATAATCAACTTAATAACTAAATCCTACGTTTTTATACAATATTAATATGCTCATTTAACATGTCAGCTGTTCTACTTAAGAAGAGCTGACAAAGCTTGTATTAGTAGGGTTGTCACTCTTAACCCCTAGAGAAAAATTATCCGAAGACGGAGAAACTGACTTTGGAGAATTTTTTGTACCTAAAATTCTAAATAATTATTTCTGAAATAAAACATAAAAAACATTGCAAGTTAAAAATAATTATCAAAAAAGTTAATACTGTCCATATTTTCAAACTATTATTATCACTAACACTTTTATTTTCACTATATTGTATTTTCATATTATTCACTAATTGTTTAACACTATCAAAGTCGATACCACGAAGATCTAACAAAGTGTCAGGGGCTGGGACCTCCATCTGCACCTCTGGTAGTGGAGCCTTGACGTCTGGCAGGCTACTGGTTGTGGTGTTGGACACTTGACCAACATAAGTATCACCAATAACAGTCTCGCAATCTAGATCAGTAGTTATGATAAAAGTTACCTGGAATTTTGTCTTAATTATGTGGTCATCACAATTTTCCGTTACGACTGTATCTCGTATACTGAATAAAATACATTGATTTGAAGTTATTCTATAGGTTCTAGTATCTTCCAAAATTATTTGATTTGTTTGGCAATTTGTGAAGTTATTTTTCAGTAACATTATTTGTTCTATACAGGTTTCTCTATATTGTGCCTCTTTGTCCTCGTTGCAAAGAAACATGTTATTATCTAATTCTTCACATGGACGTATCATAGACCGATAGAGTGACTTATTCACAATAAGGTAGGGAAATTCAAGAAATATAATGATAGTACTTTTAGAAAGGAAATTATGTTTAGCAATTGGAATAATTTTATAGTATGTATAAGTGTTTCTGTCCACTAATGGAACTTCCAAAATTAATACTAATTTATGTTGATGAATATACGATTTTAAAATTATTGAACGTTCTAGGGCTGCAAAATTATTGTAACTTGCCGGATATATTAATCTAGCTAGTTTTTGTACATTTAACAAAATAGTCAAAAGTTCCGTTGAGTTAATTATTAGACTGATGGAGAGTATACAATTTACTAAAAGCAATTGACGTTTCTATTTCCATTATTATATTGTAAAAAGTGCAAAAATTATTCAGTAATTGATACTAATTATTCATCACCGAAATATAATTTAATAAGGTAGTTTGATTTTTATGTAAATATTGAATTTCAGTTGTTTTAGCGTAAATTTGCTTAACATTAAAATTCATGTCACAGATATATTAATTAATTTATCAAAAGCTACTTGCATAATAGAAATTTTGTCGTCTACCGAGTGTTCTTTCTCTTTTAAATTAGTAATTAGTTTGCTGTAATGGATTGCATCACTGTTATCTAAGTTTCCAGTTATAAGCTTTATCAATCCTAATAGATTAATAATACCTCTTTTTGTCCTTAAATTAGGGTGAATTTGAAATAATCTCGATTGAGTTAATTTTATAAAAGAACTTATTTGGATCTCTAAACCTAGAAATTAATTTTTGACTTGATAATCTACTTGAATTACGAATCTTCTAAATTATAATAAAAATCTATTATATTCTCTTATATTATTATCTAATTGCAACTTATTATGTTCTAAATCAATCGTTTTAATGATGCTCCAGTGATTAGTCTTCATCACTGCTGCACCAAGTTTTATCAGAGATATGCCTGGATTCTTGGTCATGTTGGCACTTTGAGATGCTATGTCGGACTCGCCATTGCTAGTACCAGGAAAGATCACCTGTGGAGGTCGTTTTATATTTTTTATTGCTACTCTAGTATTCCTATTTTTAAGTTTAACTGGTATTATATTTCGCGAAACCTCCCCAGTAACTTCAGCTTCCTCCAACATGGTTAATTGCTTAGCTTTTCTAGTTCTAGTATTTTTCATAAAAATTTTATCTCCTTTCTTAATTTTGGGGTCTGGGTTTTCACCACCTTTCTTATCTCAGAACCCGTAATTGTTTAAACTTTTTTCAAATAAAATTATACCTACCTACGGTGACGTTTTCTGTTAAAAATAAATAGAAAATAGGTACTTATTTTAGTTACTTACCTAATCAGGTGTTGCTTCAATTCAATGTGTTCGTCAGTAATGCGTCTACCAAAAGTTCTTCTTGAAATTGAATTTTTGCTCGGGTTTAACGTTTTTATCAACGCACCAAAAGTCTTGCTTTCGACAACATGTAAAAGAATCATGTTTGAAACAAATAAGTTTACTATACATTTGTCCACTTTGGCTTGGGGTACACCGCTGCCAGTAGCTGTAATCCCGAACGATTCCCCGATGCTCAGCTGTCGACCCTGTTGTATTCTTCTTTACCGGGAGTAGGATTACTGCTAATTGTGCTATCATCATCATTAATATTGTTATTGTCAGAATGAGTTCTCCTTTTTGTCTTGCCCCGGTTAGAGTCCGCCTTAATAATCTCTTCAAACTGTACGTATTGTGACTCATGTACCCTTCTTACATGTTATTTCAAATTATTCAGGCTTGATACATGAACTTTTATTTTAGTGTCTTTCGGCAAGCATCGCTTACACGCAAAATGTATTTGCTGGCCCGATCTGGATACAAATTCCACATACTCGATCAAATGTACCCATGGATTCTCATCAGAACCGCTGGAATCCGATCCGATTCCATGTCTTCCAACATCCGTGATATGGTTTTATTTTAATTACTACACAGTACACTGCACAATACACTTTTTCTATCTAACTAAATTACACTGCACTCTTCTTTATCAATCATCAAAACGCAAATGATCACTGACAGTAAGTTTTAATAACAACAAACAAACAAACAAAACACTCGTCACTCTAAGCACCGGCGCTAAGTAATGAAATGAATAAACGAAACAAATCTCTTCGCAGTTTTCTTTCTCACTCGCTCGCGCCGGCAAAATATATCTAGTTTTGTTTTTGTTTCACTCGCTGCCACGCGCCGCCCGTCACTTGTCGGTGCCGTGCGTAACTATTAGGCATTGGACTAACGATTAACGGACTTCTGCATATTAACGGAAGTTAACGTGTCCGTTAACATTTTTAAAAGTTAACTTAAAAGTAAATTCGTTAATCAGAATGTTAACTTCGTTTATTAACGATTAACGGATTAACGAGTTAATGCCCAGCTATGGCCACGAGTATACTAGGATCTGTTTAGTTTTATTATCTATCGCTTCTTTAAGAATTGGAAAAACTTCTGCTTTGTTCCCGATTTGTAACTGAATGTGCCGTTTCGCCATCGTCGGAATCCGAGAGTTCTATCGTTTCCATTGGCTCAGGCGATATTGATATTGGCACTGATATTGGCTAAATCATTTTCTAAGTCTGCGACGACTCCTTGTATTACATCAGAGTCATCAATATTAACTAAAATTGAATATGAATTATCATCTAAAGCATTTATTTTAATACGAGATAACGCGTCAGCGTTTGTATTTTGTGGCCCTTAATATTTTATTTATTTAGTTATATTTATATAGTTATATTTAATTTCAAAATTATATTCTTCTAAACGTAATCTCCATCTAATTAATTTACTATTCGGTTATTTTAGTGAGTATAAACAAGCCAAAGGTCTATGGTCCGTTTAAATGTAAACTAATTACCATATAAATAAGAACCTGTCTCCATAAACATTCTGTAAACTCGGGAAACCGTAGACTGGTTTACAATAGTAGTAGCAATTGTTCGTTGGTCTCGGCCTTGCTGTACTAGAGCAACAATTTGTGCGGCTTTTTCGAACGATACGTCCATATTCGTGAGAGAAAAACGTGTTTAAAATGAAAACAGACTAGCAATTAAACAATTAGTAACAATAATTCATCACAACTCAATCAAATCACAACATTAACGTAACATCGAGATAATCTTTAGTAAATTGACAAGATTTCTTCTATAGAATATTTTCTTTCTTTTGTGACAGTACCATATTTAAATTTGATTTTGTTTTTGTGTTTATAAACCAGCTTTTATTTTCCAATACCAATAAATGTAAAAATTTTGCATATTTCATAATAAAATTTGATTGAATGTGTTCTTGTACTATGATGCAGTTTATGTGTCCGCCAGAGTAAATCCTACGTTTATATACAATATTAATATGCTAATTTAACATGTCAGTGGTTCTACTTAACAAGAGCTGACAAAGCTTATATTACTAGGGTTGTCACTCTTAACTCATGCATCCTTAGTAGATTCACAAAAATTATGTATTGACATTGCTTTCCTTTTTTCTGACGTCATAAACTGTCAAGTATTTTCTTGCAATTATTTATTGTTATAAACTAATATTTTAAGAAAATATTTTACTGACAGTAATAAATGTTGTAAAGTTACATGTGGAATGAAATTCCTTGACTTTTATTCACTTTTTTCTCATGGTTTTTACAGCTTTTATAGACACACGATGACATTTTGTGCAAGGTGCACGGGACGCGTAGTACGTGCTACTCGTCGACCGGCTCAAAGATAATACAGTACATATAGAGGACCGGCTCGTCGCATACTAACCAAAAACTATCCTACTTAGCTCAGTTTCGAGTCTTCACTTTTTGCGCACTCATACCAATCTACCTCTTTTTAATATTATACTGTATGTATATATTATATAATAATATTTATATATACATATGTATACAATGAAGCATACCCGCTAGTTTGTTCGGTGGGCCAATTCTCAGGTACAGAGCGTCAAAAGTACAAAAAAAATTGCACTAACTTTTCTAACAGCCCTTGAAATTATTCTAACTTAAGTTATAGTATAATGACAGTTAAATATTATAAAGATAAATTTACACCGATTACTTATTTTTATGTCGCGGTTTTCATAAAAAAAGGAAAATCACGTAGAAATAAAAATAATTAACTTCTAACCATTATATCTCTGTTTATCCTAAGTTTAGAGAAAAATAACTGTATTATGTTTTGTTCAATTTTGTTCCTTACGATATTCTAAAACCTAAATAAAAAAATAAGGATAACACTTTATCGCAATGTAAATAATGTGGATACAATTTTCCGCATCTTTAGCGCCTTGTACCGTACTTAAAAATATTGGCCCACGGTACAAACTAGCGAGTATGCATACGTTCAATATACACTCTAATACTACAATAATATGTTAATATACATTTTATCAGTAAGAGTATAATGGGTAGTCTGGCGGGCCAGAGATCTCGGTACATAAGGTTAAGTGTGACACTTTGTTTTTTTTTCCTGTAAATATTGTTCTTTGTTACATAGTGAATTATAGACAATAAGTTTGTTTAAAATCGTGTACCAAAGTTCTGGTATGGCATTCCAAGGATAAAAATTGAAACGATTGTTTTGTAAGTAATTTGTAACGACATTAAACATAATTAATTATTTTGTTATACAAACGATTACCGAAATAAAATTATAAAAAATATATATATCATATTTAATATTAAGAGTTTCTTAGACGTTATTTTCTTTCTAGTGTAAATAATATAAATGCATACAACATTAAACATTTTATATGAAACAGGTTTTATATTTTATTTTTAAAATCTTCCAAGTCATAAATCGTGTACTCCTGACTCGAAACTCGGAAGATATAAAAGGTCGCTCTTTATTATGAAGCATCATTTAATTTATATCCGCTGAAATGAGCAGATAAGATAATAACAGGATTCAAGCAGCTGATGTCAACATGTCGAGACTCGAGTCTCTATAGGCATGTTGCCTAAAAAAAATTTTTCGTCTATTCGATGTTAGAAAACATGTTAATAAACAATCTACTACCAATTTTCGTACCTATATCTTAAAAAAATGTAAGAGAGCGATATATTGGCCTGTGACGTCACGAGTTGCACCCACCATACATTTGTCATTACAAAATGTATGGCGGTAGCAACTTGTGACCTATTTCTTTTAGATTTATGTATCTTTAATCAACAATTTTAAAATTAATTTATAAAAATGTGATATTTTACACTAGACAACATCTCTATTTAACTAATAACTGTAGAATGAAGCACATAATTATACACCCACCGGAGAGGTGGCGGGATTTTAAAGTATTTAAACTCAAATTCAAAGGAGACATGGAAAGAAAATGTTGATTAACTATACCTAATTTTTGCAAATTAATGTCATTAAAAAATCGCTGCGCAATTTTGATGCTGAGATTTTAAAATATTAATTATTAAATCAGTATAAACAAAATATAAAGATGAGTTTTTGCCACTAAAACTTAACAAAGGCCTATTTTGTGCATGCAGAATAGAAGTAAGGAGTACCATCTCCATACATGAAAAGTGTCCGTAAAATAGCGTTAAATAGGGGGCGCTACAGACGCAGACGGGAGTAAAGCGGCAAAATTTAAACGGATAATTAAATCTTAGCATCTTCTTCGGTTTTATATATAAAAATATTTTTGACTATACGAGTAATTAGAATTTTAATGATTTACTGAATTAACTACTTTTAATCTACTAAAGTCGTCAAAAATTTTAAATAACTAAACTCAACTCACTTTACTTCACATTTCACTCAAATCACTTTACATCTCTTATTGCTACCAAATATCACATACCCTTGCCACTCTAGCGCCATTATGGCCAGTTTTGGAACTATTATTTAATTACTTTTGTCGGACACTTTTTAGCTTTTCTGCCTTAGAGAGATTGTCCTCCTTACCTCTATTCTCCATGATTTTGTGGCAAGTCCAACGATCTACTACATACTGACCTAAGAGCATAAATCCAACCAGAGTCGGAGTAGTCATTGTCAAGCGTTCCCCGCTGTAAAAGGTACGAGATCGCAGGCCATACTGGTTATATAAAACGGGAGGGATATAATTAATTTCGCGAACAAAAAATAAGTTGGCAACTGCACATGTGCATACTATATTACCGAATTTGGCAGCGAATTGATATGTTGGCGACTAAATTACTAAACTGGCGAAAGCGCTCAGGTGACAAAAAAATCCAAAAATCGGCAGATAAAAAGAAGTGAAATTTTATCCAAATTGGCACCGAAATTTATAAGTTGGCGACTTAATTTCCGAGTTCGTAACTATTTTACAATGGAAGCAGCTATAAAACCAGACTGGGTTGGTAAATTAATGGCTGCTATAAATTCAATTTGTAGGCTATGGAAAATCGCATTTTTGGATACTGTTCCTTTGGTACGGGTGCTACGTGCTGATTATAATATAATTGTCTTCCAATTTCAATTTCCAAAATGGAGAATTTTCATTCTTCGTAATAATGACATGAGTAGGTACTAATTTAAAAGTTGTTGCGGAAGTTGATTAGGATTCATGATTATTAACACAGTACGTTATGTAAACTATATAAATTTTTGGAAAATCAGGATTAAAAAAAAACTCTTATCATAAAGAAAAACTGTGGTTACGGGGTTACTTGGGGAAGGGGGGAAATTTTCATAAATTTATTATTTTTCATATTGTTCTCGAGAACAGGTAATCCTACTGAAAAATTTAAATAGAAATCTTGTCAATTTACTAAAGATAGAAGCGATTATATAAATAAAATATGGCAATGCTCTACTTTGAGAAAACGATGTATAAAGCTATAGAAATGTTGGAAAATCAGGATCTTCAAATTTCTTTTTCTCCCACCATGAAGAAAATATGTGGTTGCGGAGTTATTAAGGGGGAGGAAATTTTCATTATTTTTTCAGTAGGATGTACCGTATCCGAGGTAGAAGCGATTATAGAAAAAATTATGGCAATGCCTACTTTGAGATACGAGCGATGTAGTAAGCTATAGAAATGTTGGAAAATTCAGGATTTACTAATTTCTTTTTCTCCCATCATGAAGTAAATATGTGGTAACGTGGTTACTTAGGGGGAGAAATTTTCAGTACAATGCACCGTTTCCGCGATAGAAACGATTATAAAAAAAGGCATTTTTCTACTTTGAGATACGAGCGATTTATAAGGCTATAGATATGTTGGAAAATTAATGATTTTCAAATTTATTTTTCTCTCGAGGCAGAAGAAATTTTAATTATTTTTTCAGCAGAACGCACTGAGATAAATTTTTTTTACAGAAATTAAAATGTCATTTTGAAATTTTAAAATAAATGTTTTTTTTTTAATTAACATAAACCTAGAAAAGGACACCTAGATTAATTTGTCTTGTCAATCTTTGAAATTCAAAATGGATATCATTTTTGTATTCAGCACCCCTACAAATCTCGAAGGCGACACCCGTATCAATTTTACAGTAAAATAAATATTCGCCATTTTGAAATTTCAAAATGAATAAATTTTTGTAATCAGTGACTCCAGAAACCTAGAAAAAGACACCTATATCCAGTTTTTTAATATCTACTATCTTGGAAATTCAAAATGGATGATTTTTGTAATCACCACCCCCAGAAACCTACAAAAGGACACCCATATTATTTTTTATAGAATAAAATATGTCCGCCATCTTGGAAATCCAAAATGAATGTCATTTTCGTATCCAGCACCCCCAAAAACCTGATAAACGCACCTATATCAATTTTACGAAAATAAACATCCGCCATTTTTAAATTTCAAAATGAATCTACATAATGTCTACCCCCCCCCCCCCCCCCCCCGAAACCGAGAAAAATTAAAAAAGGCAATTTTGTACGCTCCTTTACGTTTGTTTTGTGTGCGCTCGGTTTGCTGCTTATTCTGTTTTTTGAATTACCTACATCAGGAAAAATATATGTGCCTATTCTTAAATTAAACGTAAAGTAAAGTCGGTGTACTGACGATAGTTGAACGAGACAACGTCATGTCTATAGTGCGCGCGGAACTAATTGGCCGCGCCTTAGGTAGGCGTGTTGCGCTCCCGCCTCTGCGTCCCACCGCTCACATACCTAAGGCGCGGTAACAAGTAACAGTACTTGGTAACGCATGAGTTATGTTTTTTCGTGCGTGCAGCCGGCTCCATCAATTTATAAGACGTTATCAGGTCAAAAACTGGTATTAATTAGTCATCACTCACCAGATTTCAAATTTTTTGTTCCTTATTTTCTTTCGCCGACTTGGTAGTTTAGTATTCAATATTCAATTGTTTGACACCCAAAATTTGATTGTTTTGGCGCAAGTGTCGCTTTTAAGGGAAAAAAGGTTTATCACAAAACAGTTTTAAGTAGATGGAGAGCTACTAGGAAATGGTTAAAAATTTAGCCGAATTTAAAAGGAATCCTACTACTATTCTAAATGCGAAAGTTTATGAGGATGGATGGGTGGATGTTTGTTACTTTTTCACGCACAAACTACTGAACGGATTTCAATTAAATTAAAACATAGGCTATTTTTTATCCCTAAAAAGTACACTATTCCCTTGGGATACCCGATACTATAATTACGCGGGTGGATCCGCGGGAAAAAGCTAGCTATTCATAAAATAAGTTTTATTTCATACCTTTTTGTGCATTTTTACTTTGGAAATCGGATTTTATGCTCTAAACTCATAATTTTTTCGAAATAGTAATTAGTAGGTACCGCATTGTGGCAAGATTGAGTTTTATTCGTGTGTGGTTTTTTAATAACTTTTTGTTGGTAGTTTTCGTAAATGAAAATTGTTTGTATCTTCGTTATTTTTTAAGATATACGAAAACGGGTTCTAGTTCTAGATTGTTTATTAACATGTTGTCTAACAGACGAAACAACATTTTTATGCAACATACTTATAGAATTCCAGACAAGTTGTTCATTATAGTGTATATCGAAATGAGGCATGTTGGGTTGGGGAAGTTGAAACTCGCAAAAAGATATTCTAAATCATTTACAACTAGGTACAAGTTGATTGTGTATTTGTGAAAATCACTTCAATGTAAGTAAATATTTATTTCATGGTACATCTACATGCTAAATCAACACAACTACTTAACCATAAAGTCAATATGACTATAAAATCCACATTAAATCACATATTGCATCTTTTCAATCAATTTTAGTCAAATAAAATCAATCAATTTATATAAACAATTACGAAAAAAATCACTTAAAATGAATATATTTATGTTTATTTCTATATATTTTTTATAGTCATCACACAAATAGTACGAAAGTACTATTTTGTTCACTATTGAAGTACCCTATTATTCGCCTATTATTCGCCAAACTCATTATTTAAATATCGATAATATCAAACACTAGCGTTGCTTCAATAAAAATGACATTTGTCGTACACTGACAGGCTGTTTCTTCTGTGTGTTTGTACGTGTTTGCGTATAGTTTATGTTAGTGTTTGACAATATTTTCGTGTACGTGCGTACCTAACAGTACCTAAAGTTGTGATTGTTAATGTATTAGTGTGTAATCATTATTTGTACACAAATAATCAAACGCGCAACACGTACGTCAAATCGATAAATAAATTGATAAGTACCCTCAAAATTGTGATAAAAATATAACTAAAATTAAACCTGGATTGGAATGTATTCGCTGTGAAAATAGTGCATCTCAACATCTCATGCTCGGGTCTAACCAAAAAACAGCTAGCAGCAGTCCGAGCTACTGAAATCTTAGACTGGACGTGTCAAGAGTGTCCCGAACATTCACCCAAACGTGGTTCGATTATCGTTCCCGATGAAGAAGATGACGACAAAATGTATTGTGAAACTCAAAATCTAAAAAAAACTCCAACAGTATCCAAAAATGCGATTTTCCGTAGCCTGAAAATTGAATTTTTAGCAGCCATTCATTTATCAATATAATCTCGTTTTATAGCTTACATCGTCACCAAGTCGGAAATTAAGTCGCCAACTAATAAATTTCGGTGCCAATTTGGATTATTTGGATATTTCGCCACTTTTTATCTACTGATTTTTGTATTTTTCGTAACCTGACTGCTTTCGCTAGTTTAGTAATTTAGTCGCCAACATATTATTTTGCTGCCAAATTCAGTAATACAGTACGCTCATGTGCGCAACTTATTTTTTGTTCACAAGATTAATTATATCCCTTTTTATAGACCTAGTTAAATAAATTATATTTACATAACTATAAATTTTTCAAAAATAAATTACTTTATCTTTAGTGTAACAAACAAAAAATGTTTCACTACGTGTATCCGAATGATCATGCATCAGAAAAAAAAATAAAGTGACACGTCCACCCACCCTGTCAAAATTCCACGGTTTCACGTATTCTGCATGTCAATTTTTCATGTTTTAACTTAGAAAAATGGTAAGAATTATGTTAATTTCATGAAATTAGTTAATTTGAAGTGTTAATGTTACATATATTTACGTGCGCGCGGTTTTGGCCACGTAGTTAGGTTTGATTATACTATGTCATCATTCGTATGTCGGCATCCCTGTACTATCGTTGTAATGTTTAGTGGTTTATCGTGTTTTTAACGTGTTCCTTTGATATGTTTCCGAAGCCGTTGAGATTGGATATCAAGAGGAAGCTGACGGCTCGGTCCGATCGGGTGAAGTGCGTTGACCAGCATCCCACTGAGCCGTGGCTCCTATGCTCGTTGTACAGCGGCGACGTCAACATTTGGAATTATGAAACACATACACAGATCAAGAGATTCGAGGTAATTATTCATTTATTAATTGCATACACATTTCTATTAGGTATGGCATAATTATTGCCTCCTATGCATGGAGTACAAAGTTTTCTACACATTAATTTTTTATTAATTTATATATGTATTTTTTAAGCATTATTATAAAAAAATATTAGTGTAGCTCACTCTTCTTTTATATAGTTAAATTTAAACTGTGCCAATTTTGATACTACTGTTTGAATTGTCTTCGTAAAAAGAGGCACATACATTTTGTTTCACATATTAATTATATATTATAATTTGTGTTAGAATGTGTGGAATGTCTTCAAGACAAAACCATTATGATCTGATAAGGATATCTTTATTATTATTATTATTTAGTAATGTATATTGTTGTGTTTATACTTAGCTTTCTATTGATATTGAAAACCAAGTATTGATTGTGTAATTTAAACTAAGATAAATGATTTTTTAATGAAATAAGTAATATAAAGTTAGAATTTATATTAAAATAATAAAGACAAACACAAATGCTTAAAAAAACATGATATGTTCACATTATAGGCCAACTTTATAATATAAAAATTCATTTCAAGAGTTTTGTAATTGATCAATTGTAAGAAAATATTTTAACCATAGTATCAACATTAGATCAAATTGCATATTAAAAATATATAGTTCTTTAAGTCTATTGATGATGTAACTAGTTGTAACATTTTGAAGGTTTGTGACTTGCCAGTCAGAGCTGCAAAGTTTGTGCCGAGGAAGAATTGGGTGATCACAGGCTCAGATGACATGCAAATCAGAGTTTTCAACTACAACACCTTGGAAAGAGTTCACTCCTTTGAGGCGCACTCGGATTATGTTAGATCTCTCATTGTCCATCCCACACAGCCCTATATACTTACCAGCAGTGGTAAGAAATTTTTGTATGTTGTTAATAACTAAATTGTTTTAGTTAAGTAAATTGTAGTAAACAAAGAAAATAACCGCTCAAGTGCGAGTCGGACTCAAGCACAATAGGTTTCCATACATACATGTTCATGGTCCCATACCTATTTCTTTTATTCTGTTCTCTTTTTAACTCGATAGCTATCATGGTTCATGAGATACAGCATAGTCTCAGTAATAGGGTCCCATTTTTAACTTTTGGATACAGAACCCTACAAACCAACAAGACATTCAGATTTCATTCAACTTGCTATTATTATGCAAGACTTTTGCATCATCTATCTATAGATTTCCATATAATTATTTATTCACTTTGTCCCTTTTTCTTTGTCAGTGATCAGAGACAGATTTGTATTTATGTTACTAAATCCAAATCTGTCTCTGCTCAGGATAGGTTAGGGTACTGATTGATATTAAAAATTCAATATTGAATGCCTATTTCATAATAGAATTGTGTTTGTAGATGACTTACTTATTAAACTGTGGAACTGGGACCGTAGTTGGGCCTGTCAGCAAGTGTTCGAGGGGCACACTCATTATGTGATGCAGATTGTCATAAACCCAAAAGACACAAACACATTTGCCAGTGCTAGTCTTGACACAACCGTGAAGGTTTGTATGATTTATACATTCTGTTTTTTATCTATTCTAGATGTTAGATACTAGTTTGTTTCTGACACATAATGGGCATGATGACAAAACATTTTTTATTGCATAAATGAATGACTCTTAAATATGAGTAACTTCTTAGAAGAAACAGTATATGAAAAGTCAATATTTTTAAAGGTACAGCGATTTGTAAACAAAATTTCACAAGTGTCGTGAAAATGCTCCATAATAAAGTCGTACCTAGCTGTGACGTCACGCCTAGGTTAAAGTGTATGAAGTATACGGCCGCAGGAACGAATTTGTAAATATCTCCAATATTTGTGCATTTAAGTTCATACTTACCATAGTGAACATTTTTGTATATGATGTAAGTAAATTAATGATGTAGTAAACTAATGGTTTTGTTTACTAATTCAGAAAAAAAAAATGTTATGTACTTTTTAGATGTATCTAATTACTAAACTACATATAATTTATTTTTTTACATTTACCAAGTAGTAATGCCTCAATATATCTGAGTATATTAATGAAACTAAATATTTTAGATGTAGTCATCATCCCTATAATTTATTTTGTGCAATTTTTAATACATAATGTAGATAACCTTGATATCTGAATTTATTATACTTGTAATTTTATCTTCATTTTGTGGTACATAAATTTTTTATTTTTTAGGTTTGGCAGCTGGGTTCATCAATATCTAATTTCACTTTAGAGGGTCATGAAAAGGGTGTGAACTGTGTTGATTATTATCACGGTGGTGATAAGCCCTACTTGATAAGTGGTGCAGATGACCGCTTGGTGAAGATATGGGACTACCAGAACAAAACTTGTGTCCAGACTCTTGATAGTAAGTTCTAACTTGTCAAAAAAATGAGTTATTTTTTCTCCAATGTATAATGTCTGCTTTATATTTGGTCTCTAATGTACACTGTCCATTATATTTTTAATTTATACATATTTCTGTTGTATTTAAGGTCATGTGCAGAATGTATCTGCAGTTTCTTTCCACCCAGAGCTGCCTATTCTATTGACTGGTGCAGAAGACGGTACAGTGAGAATCTGGCATGCTGGTACATACAGATTGGAGTCCTCACTGAACTATGGATTTGAAAGAGTCTGGACTATTTCTTCAATGCATGGCTCCAACAATGTGGCCATTGGGTTAGTGCTATTTGTTTTTATTTATATATTTTATTTACTTTTGTTATTATGATGCAATATTTATATTTTATAACTTGAATAATTATAATCAAAATTTTGTAGGTATGATGAAGGTACAATAATGATAAAAGTAGGTAGGGAGGAGCCAGCTATATCAATGGATGTGAATGGTGGTAAAATTATTTGGGCAAAACATTCTGAAATGCAGCAGGTCAATTTGAAAGCACTACCTGAAGGTAAGTCACACATCTATTAATATAATTTTTTTATTAGATTATCTAGCTGGTGGTAGAGATTAGCAGGAACAAACAGATATACGGAGAGACAAAAATAAATAAAGAATGATATTTTATTGTAAGTACCAGACATTCTTTCATATGCATTTAGTAAAAAAGATGTTAATTTAAAATTATAAACAGACACTTCAATTTTATTTATTTGTACAGATTTCTTTGTTCAATAACAAGTTGTTTTTCCCTTTAGGTACAGAAATCAAAGATGGCGAAAGGGTGCCTGTTGTGGCCAAAGATATGGGTTCTTGTGAGATTTACCCACAAACCATAGCTCACAATCCAAATGGTCGTTTTGTGGTTGTGTGTGGTGATGGAGAGTATATTATCTACACGGCCATGGCTCTCAGGAACAAAGCGTTTGGTGCTGCACAAGAGTTTGTTTGGGCATTAGATAGTTCAGAGTATGCTACGTTGGAAAACTCTAGTACAGTGAAAGTGTTCAAGAACTTCAAGGAGAGAAAGAGTTTCAAGCCTGAATATGGAGCAGAGGGTGTGTATATTCTATTTACAAAGTTTGTGGGATAAAGTTCACAGAGTATCGAATTTTCAAATAAAAATACATGTGTTTCTGTTTTTTTACATATTGGCTGTGTTTTCTGGAAAAAAGCGCTTGACAACGCCGACGAGCGCATCCTCCAAACAGCCATTATGTATGCTAAGTATCTACTATGATTTGCTGGTGATTTTGTCTTTCAGGAATCTTTGGAGGTTATATGCTGGGTGTAAAATCCATCAGTGGTGTAGCCTTTTCGTTCTATGATTGGGAACAGTTGGAGCTTATTAGAAGGTAATTTTATTTTTGTGAATTTCATACATAATTTAAAGCTTCCTTCATGCTTATAGTATTGCTTTGCGATTTCTAAGCCTACATTTTGTTAAATAAAAATTATAACTAGGGATGATATATAAAGTTAACATATTTATATAATAATGGTTTATTTGTCAACAAATAAAATCGATATAGATTTAAGCGAAATTTAAATACTTACACTGTTTTTTAGAATATAATATTTATTAAATCATTTATCTATATTTATAACAATAATATCTTATGTTTAATGTTTATTTTGTTAAATGTTAGCAAAAGTCAACTTACATAGCTATGTAAGTTTCCAATTTATAAATACTTGCGAATGTAAGTGTTTTAACCCAGAGGGATGTTATAAGATTGGCGTGTCTGTCTGTCTGTGTGTGTCTGCTCGTGGCACTGTAGCTCCCAAATGGATAAACCGATTTTGATCTAGTTTTTTTTGTTTGAAAGTTGACATGATCGAGAGTGTACTTAGCTTATGATTCGTCATCATCACCTCGCTCACTGCACTGCACTGCAATATTTTTATCGTACTTGTGATGGTATTAATCTTACAATAAAAATATGCTAAAGCAAATGAATTAAGGTTCGAAAATGTAACATAGGTGTACAATAGATTTATTAATAATCCTGCAATAAATCTTAAATATTGTTGAGGCAAATATTATATTATTATTGATTAATATTATTCTTGTAAATGCGTATGCGAATGTTTGTCACATTGTTTGTAAGGTTTGCTGCGACTCACGATAAATTAATGTTTGTATGTTTCTTACTCATTCACATCTAACCTCAACGGATTTCAATAAAATTTGTCATATAGATAACTCAGATACAGATAGCTAATTACCTGTACCTACTGTTTTCAGGATTTTGCTTAAAATCGGTACAATCGCTTAAATATAGTATGCTACAATCACTAAAAAGCAAAAAAAAAAGTTTTTCAAAAGTTAATCATCATTTTTTTAAGTGAAAGTTCAATTTTTTATTTGAGAATATGTATATGCGAACCGCACACAATATTTTTTTTATAATACAAGCAAGTAGATTGACTAAGAGAAAATGTTATCACCATAAATATGTGTTAACAAAAGGTCATGCGTTTGTCCTAACAGCATAATATTATGACATGTCTAATACAAGAACATTTTAAGCAAAACTGCAATATATTTTAAATGTGGCTTAGGATTTTAGTACTTTGAGATTTTGTGGTCATTATATTATAGTTATTTTGAAAACGATTTATTTTATAAGCAAATGCGAATATAAGTAACTACTGTATAGTATTATTGTAGTATAAAATAAACATTCTAGTAATTTTAGTCTGAAACTTAGCAATGACCAGTAAAATAATATTCATAAAAATGCATAATGTTACAAATATAATAAAATCTTACAAAAAAATAATTGTAAGTGTATTTACTGTATCATACTTCTACCCTGAATCTTTTTGTATTTTATAGCGTAATTTATATTAAAATCTATAGACATTTTGTTATGCTTTGCTATTTACTGTTATCTGATCGACATTTTAGTCATAATAATAATTTGTGAAACAATTTATTTTATGCACATAACTTCAATTTTTATAAAAAAAAACATAACCCTACTACGTAAATTACATAGCCTATGTTACCTGCGGTATCATTACTAATCTATTGACACCTCATTTATTAAAATTATATAGACCAGTAGTTTGAGCGTTATGGTGGAACAAACATACATAGGTTGCTAAAATCATTACCCTACCTTTTGGCTTTGCCGTAGTCGGGTATAAACCTCATGACTTTTCATACATCACACTATAGGTGTACACTCCACTGCATAATTTTATTCCCTTTGCAGCTGTGTTTGTACTGTTGTGATATGAAAATCGTTTGTCTAACTATAAGTTCATTTTAGGATCGAGATACAGCCTCGCCACGTATTCTGGTCTGAGAGTGGCAACCTGGTATGTTTAGCTACCGACGAAGCGTACTACGTGTTGAAATACAATGCAGCTGTCGTCACTCAAGCGAGGGAGACCAACACCAACATCACAGAGGATGGAGTTGAGGATGCGTTTGAGGTAGGCATGCAAATTCTCTAACGGCCGAATACTGGAACGATAGTCAACGCTGGGACTATATGATCCGGAATCTGGAAGGCTGAAGAAAATTCTAAGTCTGAAAATAGAACTCTTTTTGAATTCTGAAAATAGAATTCGGACGCAAGAGGTATAACTCATGGTCTAGGCTGCAATTGTTAGACAAAGAGCCACTATGGTCTCATAAAAAACCATTAAGTGCGTTGTTTACACAAGTGAGTGGGTGATTACTGGAGTATAAGGAGAGATCATTTTAAATAGGTATTTTTTTATGTTTCACTGTCTATATATTGGGTCATTACATATGAAATTGGCGTTTTGTAAAGGAGGAATATTAAGTCGATTTTTTTAAACATAATATATTTAATCAAAGTATATATTGCTATTGCTATCTATGCACTTCTGCCATCTCATAGGTAGTTCATTGATTCCTTTACTAAAAAAAAGATTCGGACAGGAATCAATAAAATATTTGAAGGCGCTTTAGACTGCCCCATCGGAGTTGAATTTTTTCCCTTGCAAGAAGTTATCCAAATTTCGAAAAAAATGGTAATCTGTTGGAGCAAGATCAATCAGATAGCAATTGAAGCTCCTCTAATTTGGTAGCCGTCTGTTGTGCAGTGTGTGGTCTAGCGTTGTCCTGAAGCACCCTAGAGCGAATGACCAACCTCGGTTGTATAGCAGCTAGTTTTTCCATTATGACTGCTGACAATAGACATCTGCCGTAATCGTCTGGCCAGATTTAAGAAAGCTGTAATGAACGACACCGGCACTAGTCCACCAAACGCTCACAAGTAACTTTTTTTGAGTCAATTTTCAAACTTGAGGCAGGCTTTGGCTGGTTCGCAAGGGTACAGACTGCGATCAGCGTTTCCGATTATCGTACAGGATCCACTTTTCATCGCAGTTAATGATTCGATTTAAAATCCATTCATTATAGTGCCGGTTGAGTAATGTAACGCAGCACTCAACGCGCTTTTGTCGGTTTGCTGCACTCAATTCATGAGGTACCCACCTTCAAGCTTTTTCACCTTCCCAATTTGTTTCAAGTGGATTAAAACAGTTTTATCACTAACACCGCAGCCTGCAGCTAACTCGGATATGGTTTGCGATTGATCCGCTTCCACAATAGCCTTCAATTGTTTATTATCAACTTTGGTCTCCGGCCGTCCACGGGGCTTGTTCGAAATTTTCGATGCCAATCAAAATGAATGTTTCTGATGCCAGGTCGAAATTTCCAGAAAGAAAACGTTGGATCCAAAAACGCACTGTGTTTTCTTTTTCGACATCGCCGCCATACACATCATTAAGCCTTCGAGCCGTTTCTGCAGCACTGGTGCCACGGTGGAACGAGTACTTGAAAATAATACGATATTTCAAGTTTTCCATTTTGTAAACAGAGTGACGCAAAGAAAAAACTAAAATAGGAACAAACAAATGAATTACTGTTTTCGAAACATGCATTTGATGAGTAAATAACGGTATTAATTTGAAATTGGAATTCCTAACCAAAGAAGACATATTTGAGATCAAAGTGGCCAGTACGACAAAACCCAATTTCATATGTAAGGGCCTAATACTTACAAACCAGACTATCAGTTTCCTCGTTTACTTGTGTTATAACAACGAAAATATTTACGTAAGAGCTTTAAAGAACTTTCGAAATTGTTTTCGTATACGTGTATTCAAAATAAAAATAGATATCCGAGGAGCATAATCAGGAATTAATTTTCTTTACAAAAATATATATAACACGTGACTTTAAATGTTGACCAGATTATCTTATAAATATAATATATAATTATAAATTACTTAAATTCTATTATAAGCGCATGGCCGACACAACGTGGTAGGCGCATGGCCTTCAAAGTGCGAGTCGTCAGGAAGTTTTAATCATGTTATTTTCATTTAATTAAGTAAGTAAAAAAGTTAATATACATGATATTTGTATGTATCATACATGGTGTATGTTTTTTCTAAAATTAAACATCTTCTTGAGCATTCATTGGTTAATAGATTGATACTAAAACAATTAAAAATCTCTTATTTCGCAGGTGGTAGGCGAAGTGAACGAAACGGTGAAGACTGGTCTATGGATCGGTGACTGTTTCATCTACACGAACTCACTCAACAGGATATGCTACTATGTGGGCGGTGAAATTGTCACCATATCGCATCTCGACCACACCATGTACATCCTGGGCTATGTCGCTAAAGAGAACAGGTAATTTATGTGATATAATATAGATATGATAGAGAGATATATTATGCCCCCTGAATGTATACAAAATGTTGTTGTTTTAAATTGCCAAAACAGTGACTATAATAATTACGATTAGAATGCTTATTTATATTGAGGACAAAATATTGAGACAAATTTTTCTAACATTTGTGAAAGACCACGTCAGTCTGGATCCCACCCAGAGTTCAGTACCCAGCATTAGGGATGTTATCATTAAAGTGATTAATCGAGAAATGTTAATTTAGGACGTTAGTGATGATTGATGTTTGTTTGCAGACTATATGTGAACGACAAAGAGCTGAACATTGTGTCGTATTCCCTACTGCTGCCAGTACTAGAGTATCAGACGGCGGTGATGCGGGGCGATTTCGAGACAGCCGACCGCGTGCTGTCGACTGTACCGCACGACCATCGCACTAGAGTCGCCCACTTCTTGGAGAAACAGGTTAGCCCGATGTTACTTGTGAATTAGTGTGAAAATATACATGGTAAAGAAGGACCGCGACCTTCCTTCCTTCCTTCCTTGGATTTCCATAATTATTTTAAGGTCAAAATTAGCCAAATCGCTCCAGCTGTTCGAGTTTTTGAAATTGCAATCCTAGATTAAAAATTAGGTTGAATAATGAAGACTAAACTTCTCCATATTCACTTGTTTGTAGGGCTTTAAACAACAAGCTCTCGCCGTATCTACCGAGCCAGAACATCAATTCGAGCTGGCCCTGTCCCTGGGTGAACTAAGACGGGCGAGGCAGTTCGCTGAGGAGGCGACCCTGGCTGAGGGTGCACCGTCCAGGTCATCATCAGCTCGATGGAGCAGACTTGGTGCAGCCGCCGCCGCCGCCGCTGACACGGAGTTGACGAAGATATGCTACCACAACGCCCATGATTATAGCGCATTGTTACTGTTCGCGGTTACCACAGGTGAAAAAATAGAACAATATAAAGATAGTAAACAAAATCCGGCAAATGAACGTCTAAAAAAACAAACATTCTTCTGATGATTTAGCATTTGCGTTTCCAAATAAATTAGTTATTAATTTCATAACGTAATTGACATCTCAACTAATAGATGTCGCTTTTCCGCAAAAAAGGCTAGGTTAGGTTATATTTAATCAATTATCTTTTATCCTCCGAGTTTGATGCAAACTTATTATATATATTTTATTTTTTTTGTATATGCATATGTTCATAAAGTACAGCTTACAATAAATACTTTTTGTGGCCACGTATTGTAAATACAACAAAACAGGCAATAAATGTATGGCGACTTGCCGGTCTCCTTTCTATACTTTTACATATACTTACGTTTTGTGCTCGTAATTTACAAGCACACTCTCGTTTCAGGCGACAAAGCGCTATTAGAAGACGTAGCTCGGATGGCTTCGGAAGAGGGAGACGACAATATTGCCTTTGCTTCTTACTTTACTCTCAACGATCTGGATTCGTGCATGCAGCTGCTGATCAAACGCGGCAAATATCCGGAAGCTGCATTCTTTGCCAGGTAATCCTTGTATATATATATATATATATATATATATATATATTTTTTTTTTGTTATTTTTATTAGCCAAATGAAAATCTTAAAAAATTGCTGTAGATATACTCTCGTCATGTAAAAGCCAAAGTTTTTATCTTGGGAGAGTTATGCTTTGACTTGTGAGGACCAGATCGACTGGATATAATTATACTACGGCCTTCCAGAGAACCTGCGCGAAACAATACTTGCGTGAGGGTTAAAAAGTAACGCACTTGTGACTACTTTGGTGCTGCGGATAATTTTTACTCTACGAATTTATAATTATTGTCAGCACTTAGGAGCTGTGCGATAAATTCTTCTGTTTTCGTTATTTGCACTTTTTGAGTGAGCGATGTCCTTCGAAGTGATATAATATACACTTCAATGGTCTCCACATTTAAATTTTTCATTCATTCAATTAAAATTTCCACCTCAGATTTATAATGTGGAACATTCCTAATGCTAACCATAGAAGTAACGGCATACCCGACAGGTTTGCCTGTACAGTTGAGTTGTACAGGTAAACCGGAGTATGTATGCTGCAGAACTGTGCAGGTTTCCATACTACTCAGCTCAGGCTTACCTGACAGGTATAACTATGCAGGCAAACCTGTCAGATACAACCGTTACATGCATGGCTACCTTAAAAATCAGTATGTCAACGGTATACTCACCATACAGTTTTTTCCAGGTCATACATTCCGTCTAAGATGAGTGAGCTGGTCAAGATGTGGAGAGAAGCTGCGGGCGCGGTCAACAAAAAGTCCGGACAGTCCCTAGCCGATCCAGAGCAGTACGAAAACCTGTTTCCTGAGTATTCAGTGAGTATGACATAAGTCAATCGACGTCAGTAAATATTTAGGAGATTAGAGAATCAGTGATCCCCACCACGTTGGTGATAATTATGATGATGAGGGACAAACAAGTTTTGGGATTTTAGTGGTCGGAGATTTTTTATTGAAAGAGACCTTTCACCAAACATTCCCACTAATGAGCCAGGATCGACAGCGGTAACCAACCACAAAAACCCTTTGACTTTGTGGTGATCTTTGGGGTGCCCGAAGTACATGTTAAATCTGTTTTGGGACCCGCAACGAAATTAATCAGAAGAAAGGTTGTGGGAAAATGAAAAATTAAAAAATAGAATTCCAGATTTACTCCCCAAGCAAGGCAGCACAAATTTTGCAATGTTGCAAAAAAAAAGTTGCAACAAACAAAAAGTAAAAGAACTAAAGGGGAAGCACCAGTGGTCTGCGATTATGGTCATGATTTTTTTGTGACAGCAAGTATTAATAGTAATTTATTGTTTACAGCAATCATTAGAATTAGAACATTTCCAAAAAGAGTTTGGCTTCGAATATCATTCCCAATTAGCAAATTTACCGTCCAACGTTGAAACTAGTAATATTGAAAGAGACCTTATACAAGAAAAGACGGAAGCGGAAAATAAAGGACTGTGGAAACCTGGACCTTCTAAAGAACGGTAAGTAATATGACCAGATGTTGAAAATCTGCCTGTGTCCCACGGGAATTTTATTTCTCCGGGATACAAAATTTCATAAAAATGGTCTCAGCTGTTTGATCGTAAAAGACAGTGAAGTATACATATACAACTACACACAAACGTTCGCATTTTTAAAATTTGTGTGATTACTGTGAATGTTTATGTAATAAAACTAAATAATTCTTAACGTATTTTTATGTTTTTCGCATTTCTAATCATATTAGTGACGCATTCCTTGTATATCAATAGACTGGTTGTATGCGAGTACGATTTATAGTCTGTAGACCGAATACTGAAACTCTTTTTAAATTAAGTGGCACTCAAGTCACCTGTTAAATAGGCGGCCCCTATTTTTAAGTAGCGTTTTAGAGTTCGGCCGCTAGTAAAATAAACATCTCTTGCCCGGTTTCTGAGTTGTCGGTAGTTTATCTATTCATTATCACTTTTAGTTTGATAACTTGTGTAAAGCTAGTTCAGTCAGAATCAATGTGGTCCGTTAATTAAAGTAATAAATGTTTTTATAAAACTAATTTTACATTGCAAAACTAAATAAAATAAATTAAATTCGAGGATAAAGTATCCTCGAATTTAAAAAGAAAAGATCCTACTAATGACCACATGGACCTTTTGGGATCCGGAAACTCGGCGCCAGTTAAATTTAGTTTATCTGGTGTTTATCAAAATTTAGTTTACAAAATCATCAGACACCGGGCATCTGGTCTATTTGTCAGTGCAGACTGTGTTATGTTTTGTTACACGAAGCTCACACTAGCCGAAATTTCTTTTCAAAGGTTTATGTGCATTATTTATGGTTGTTTACTCTAAAATAATAAGTATCATACTTTCAGGGAAACATCAATACCAGAAAGAAAATCGAGCAGAGAGCCAGAGATCGTGAGCGACAAACAGTATGAGATCAACGTGAAGCGCAAAGACTCCCTAGACATGGAGGAGATTGAGCGGGAAATAGACGATATGAACTTAGACAATGATGACAATTTGGTAAGGATTATGTTTATTGAACAATTAGCTGTCCCGACACACATTATTCTGTCTTAACTATAAAGTGTAATAAATAAATAGCTACTACAACCTATAACAACATCTACAATTACAACTTACTGGGGCCCGGCCGATTTTTTTTAAATAAACCAAACAGGTAAACTGAATGCACCTATAAATATTTGACAGTCAAGTGACAAATTGAACACAGAGAACAGTTAGTATGGAAAAATTAAATCAAAATTTTTAGTATATTTCCCACAATTTATCCAATATTTCTCACCGTTTAAACCTTTCCTTAACTTTCACAATTATTTCAAGACCAAAATTAACCAGATCAGTCCAGCCGTTCTCGAGTTTAAACGAGATAATACAATGATTATACACACACCGGCATATTTAGCGGAACATAAAATAAAGGTTTGATATCAGTATCATATAAGGTTGCTGGCTGGTTTATACGACATTTAATTTAAAAAGAAATATTTTCAAATTAAGAAAACAACTGAACATCACATTTTATGCAATTGTTTTATTTTATTCAAATACACCTTATCTGGAGCGAACTTCGAGTATTTCTTCCTTCTGAGTTTGATTTAAAATTTCATCGAAATACTGTTTTTTGTTAGTTTTTTTTAAATCGCGTATCTTTTTGGAGTTGAGGACTGAATTATGCTTGACTTAGCCCTAACGGAGATTGTCAGGGCACTCGAAATACGAAGAAATGGTCAAACCTACAGAGTGATATCCAGAGATCTTCGTCGACCAGTTTTAACGATCCATCGCAGTATCCAACGGTTCAGGGAGACCGGTACTTATGTGAGAAGAGCAGGACAAGGCAGAAAAAGACGCACTTCGAGTAGGGATGATCGTTTCATTCGGCTTCGTGTACGTAGGAACCCCCGTTTGACGGCCGTCCAAGCCCGACATGAGTTAGAAGTAGTAAGTAGTGCAAGGTGTAACCGTAAGTGAGCGTACGGTACGAAGAAGGTTCGAAGAAGCTGGTTTGGGTTCATTTGTGCCCGCCAAGGCTCCAAGGCTCGAGGTAAATCATCGTAGAAACAGGTTAACTTTTGCTCAGGAACATCGACTTTGGAACGCGGACCAATGGAGTAAGGTATTGTTTAGTGATGAGTGCTGAATTGTTTTAAATCAAATTGACGGCAGGCAAAGAATATACAGACGCAAAGGAGAACGATACATTCAGACAAATTTTGAAACTACAGTTGCATACGGTGGTGGATCAATAATGGTTTGGGCGGGCATTTGTTTGGGAGTTCGCACAGACTTGGTAGTGATTGACAGAGGGAGTCTGACTGCAGACCGTTATACCAGAGAAGTTTTAGAAGAAAATCTCGTACACATTTTGCCCCATATATCGGTGGCGATTTTGTTTTTATGCAGGATAATGCTCGGCCGCATACCACTCGGGTAACTCAAGCTTATCTTAATGATATAAATATCACTGTTATGGAGTGGCCGGCGAGATCACCGGATATGAACCCAATAGAGCATGTTTGGGACTTGCTGAAAAGAAAAGTTAAGTCCAGAATTCCAGCTCCTGCCAACGTGGGTGAACTGCGAATCGCCGTAGTTGAGGAATGGCGGAGACTATCCCAGGAGACCATCGATAACATCATTCTCAGTATGCCTAGACGGGTAGAAACTTTAATAAGAGCACGTGGAGGAAATAGGCGATATTAATCACAATTTTTCTAATTTAATTAATTGTTATTTTAATATTAATTTTCACTTTTCCCGGTTACATGAAAAGTTCAAAAATGTACCATTTTCACAAATAGCCTAATTTACTCGCAAAATCTTAATGTGATTTCATTTTAAGTAAAACTAATGAAACTTTAAATAACAAAAGAAGTGTAGTAAGTAGATTTTAAAATATAACCATATTTTTTTAATTATGGACCCTTTTTTTGTGTTCCGCTAAATATGCCGGTGTGTTAAATAATTTTAATTAAGCGGTCCTGAAATATTTAAGTGTATATATATATATGTATATATATATATATATGTATATATATATATATATATATATATATATATATATATATATATGTATATATATATATATATGTATATATATATATATATTGAGTAAGTCACTAAATGTTGCCCGCGACTTCGTAAATCCGTCCCGCGAGAACCATACACTACAGGCTACAGTATATCAGATAGTTAGTTTGCGTAAAGGAGTCAATAGTAAGATCCTATCTATCACGATTTCATGTGGTATCTATAGTTTATTTTAATGTGTATTCTTTTTTTTTTTCAGGATTTATCAGACGATGCCGATTTGATTGATTAATGTCTAAGTGTATTTAGATTTTTTATTTTATATTATAATTACGATTAAAAGTGTGTATTTCCTAAAGTGCTAATACATTTAAGGTGAATAATATAGTATTATAAATGTTTTATTCCAAATTGTCGTATTTATTTTCATCGTGAACTTAAATATAAGCGTAAGGTCACACCGAGACACGACGGGACGAGCAATTTTTAATATAACGATTGAAATTTGAACTTTATTTACTACACAAGAATATACACGTTTTATTGTGAATTGCGGTCTGCTCAGCGCGGAGCCGCTCTTGCAATAAACGTGTATATTCTTGTGTACTGAATAAAGAACAATTGTGGATCGCTATTCTTCAAGTCGCGTCTCGGTGTGAGCTGACCCTAACACTGGAAAACTACATTGAAGTATAAACTTTGCACATAATAGTCCGTGAGGTAGCATTACTTAGAAAAAAAAAAAGCTAAATTTAGTTTAGTTTAGAAACAAAGCATTTAGTTTCACGACGCGACGTACCTAAAAGTTTGATGAACGAATTATCAAGGAATTATCAAGTATTCAATTGGAAGATGAATCATGGTGTCACTTACAGACTATTTATATTATTATTGTCTGTTTATTTCATTAAGGTTGCCTCATACATAGCATCGCTACTTGACACACTGTCAAGCGATGACTAATTTTATATCTTTATGATATGGGATTTATATCTCTGGCGCGTCGCTTGACAAATCGCCTTGTAATTTTTGTTGGTAAAATTGCCTAGCGACCTAGCCATTTAGACGCTGCTGTGTTCGTGAGAGTGGCCTTATAAATAATAGATAAAGTAGTAATGCCTAAAATCTTGATTAAAATAAATAAATAAATGTATAATTAACAAGCACAATTCTCTTGTCTCTTGTATCTTGTAATATATAATGATTTTATGAGATTGTACTTAATGTCGTGATAACACAGAATTCTCCGAAATTCCAAATGTCTCCATAATAATGCTCCTCTTGGACTATATCTTAAATTCTGTATTTCACTAGCGCAGTAAATTAGTTTTCTATGACTTATTACATGAAATTCAATGATTGTAAATCAATTACATTTAAAAATGTTACCGAGTAATGCAACGTGTGAACATAAATGTGTACAATAAAAAAAAAAACTATGGATTTAATACTATGGACCTTTGAATTAGACACAACCTTAAACCATTATGTTATATTAGGTTTTTTAAATATTAACTTATATTCTATACCATAGGTTAGCTGGCAATGGTTAGGGATATACATTGAAATTTTACTTTTAACTGAAGTTAGCTGTATGTAAATAAATAATGTTATGATTGATCTAAATGACCATTATATTGTTGTGTAAAAGTTGTTTACCTTTTTTTGTCTGTCACATTACTTTACTTATCTTGGATAGCAACAGCAATCTTCATATACAGTGTGTTATTGAAGATGCGTATATATGGAGAAAACCGGAAAAGTGCGAGTTGGACCCGAGTACGATGGGTTCCGTACAAAACGGCGAAATTACCACGTTTGTTGTATGGGAGCCCCGCTTTAACATTTACTTTAATCCGTTTTTCGTTATACCGGCAACAGAAATACATCATCTGTAAAAACAACTGTCTAGTTATCACGGTTCATGGGATAGACTGGTGACAGAAAGACGGACTGACGGACAGCGGATTAATAGGGTCCCCTTTTTACCCATTGGGTACGGAACCCTAAAGAATATAAAGGCGGCCACAGACCGGAGGCCGATCGTTTCAGTTAGAACTGACGTCAGTTCGGCCTGAACGGATTCGAGCACATACACGGAAAAAATCGCATCCGACCGAACTGACGTCAGTTCGGCCCTTAGATTAATAACGCCTAGATAGTCTTCAAACAAACGCATCGTACAAAGTGAGGCAAGCAACAGATAGATGTAGGCGTAAGCATTACATACCGACACGCACACAAAATTTTAATGTTGTGGAGTGTACAGTTTTAAGGGACAGTATCCACGGAAAATGTTGCTCTTGAAATTTGTATTTGTTTTTCTTAATATTGTGAGATGTAAAAATATAACTTATATTTCATTTTAAACCATCTAAACACGATATGTAAACATTATTTATATTAAACTGGTATTAAGGAATATTATTAAGGATTACCTTAATACTGAAAATACTTTAAATTGACAGTTAAAAAATCAGAAAATATTAAAAAACTTTGTCTTAGTTACAACTATTAGTTAGCCATGACAATTTTGAAATAAATTTCTTATTACTAGTAACATTTTCACAATTCACAATAGGGCAGCAAGATGGCGACAAGATGTGATTTTATTTTAAAATGTTTTAAATATTTGGCTTAATACAAGTCAAGTTGTAGTACTTACATATAAAATGTTATGTCCCAAGCTTTTTTAATTCTTTTCCGATGCATTGTGACAACCTATAACGACACAAACCGTCATAATGTCCGACTATTAAAAAATAGTCGGGAGATGTAGTATGCACTAGCGCTTGACAACTGACGGGTCGTTCGAACAAACTGAGCCGATATGGCTCAATATGATTTGCTTCACTTTTCATGCGCGTACCCGGTTTCTAGGCGTTTTAATCTAAGGCCCATAGCACACGGCGTATTTTAAACGCGCTGACGACGCGCAGAGAACGCGCCTATACGCGATTCAAACGAGATTGGATCGCAATTATAATAATTAAGCACACGGGGCGATTGTAAAACGTTCCTCTACTGCGCGTATACGCGCAGATACAGCAGTACAGACGCGCTGTAGTCGCTCGTAGCTTTTGCGTTTTGATCAGAGACTCCTCTTCTTCAGTTGTACAATGGCGTCGGTTGAGACAACACTGCTTACGTTGGCTTTAGTACTTCTTTTAAAAAGTAAAAAACGTAAAAAAAAGCGAATTTATTGGATAGACCCATTTACGAGTGAAAAAAGATTGGGTGGTCATTATCATACAACTTTTAAAAAATTGTTAGTACATAGAAGATGGAAGAAATTTTATAATTGTTATCGAATGTCATATTCGTCATTCCAAGAACTTCTTTCGATTCTAAAACCTGAGTTAACTCGTCAAAATACAGCAATGAGATCATGTATATCGGCAGAAGAACGTTTGCTCATCACATTGAGGTAAGAAAACAACTAGTATTTATTTATTATGTATTTATTTATTTATTGACCTGTTACATTTTAAAATCAACCGTAAATTGTTATAAGTGCACTTAGATTATGAATAAGAGAAAAAGATTTATTCAATATCATCATACATGTCAGATATGATGTCGGAGTCATTTGTAACCGATTCATTGCTATCCAAATTTTGGAGTGAACTGACAGATTCATTTCTTGGCGCTGATTGATTACTTGGATATTGTGGCTGAAATTCAGACTGATATCCAGATCCAGACTGATATCCAGACTGGTATCCATACTGATGTTCATATTGAAATGCACCTTGGTATCTATTTTCATTTAATGTCCTCGATGACTGTCCCATATTTTTATATTTACGAATTAAATTTATCATATCAGCTTTGGCCTCTAACTTAAATTCCTCTTTGATAGCAGAAAAATCTTTAGCCAATGAAACTAAGAACAGTTTGTCGGGATTTTCAGATAAAATTGTATTATTTGCTTCCTTAGACTGTTTGAGATTTGCTGTCAGTGCTTCATACAATTTGTCTTGTGGGTCTTCATGTTTTGGAGTCTTTTTAGACTTCTTTGGTGAATGTGGTTTTTGAAAATCACAGTCTTGGTTATTCCGCAGAGCTGCATCATCATTTTGACTTGGAGATCTTATTTCGTAAAGCGGGTCTAAAAAAGTTAGCAAATTGGAATATATGTAGGGTCTTCTAGGTTTAGCTCCAGATCCACTGAACAGTTATTGTTCTTCGCTTTGTCTCTTTTATAAGCGTCCTTAATACTCTTCCATTTTCTTTGAAGTTCAATGACTGAAAACGATAAATAATGTTAATAGTTTAGTTGTTTTTTAGGTTAATTTTAATTCATTTGAAATAAGTAGTTGTAGGTTTATTTTAATTAAAATATGTAAAATTTACGATAATAAGTGATTTTTAATAATGTTATTCTTTTCAGGTATTTAGCTACGGGTTGCTATTTCTCAGATATTCACTATGACTTTAAGTGTGGACAAACGACGGCAGGCATTATAGTCCGTGAAACAGTGAAAATAATATGGGATAAATTAAAAAACATCTGTATGCCAGAACCAACCGAAGAATCACATCTAAAAACTGCTGAAGGATTTATGAAATACGCAAATTTTCCCAACCTACTTGGGGCTATCGATGGGAAACATATTAGAGTTATAAAACCTCAACATAGTGGATCAGAGTATTTTAATTATAAAAAATATTTTTCCATCGTATTGCTTGCAATATGTGACGCAAATTACAGATTTATCGATATAGATGTTGGATGCTATGGAAAAGCTGCAGACTCAACAATACATGAATTTAGTGAATGGACCAAAAAGATAAGGCAAGGAAATTATAATATACCAAATGCGAGACCAATATCTAATAATGGGGTACCAATACCATTTACGTTTGTTGGAGATGAAGGCTTTGCATTATCTCAACATTTACAGAGACCATATGCTGGAAAAATCTTGCCACGGCAGAAAAGAATATATAATTACCGCTTGACACGTGCCAGACGATACATTGAATGTACATTTGGTATATTAAGCAACAAATTTAAAATCTTTAATCGGCCACTGAACGTTAGCGTGGACTTCAGTGTGGCTATTGTGAAAGCCTGTTGTGTACTGCATAATTTCATACGTGAACGTGACGGTTATAATTTTCATAATTCTTTGAGTGTAGCTGGTTTTGAAGATCCTCCTGAAGATGCAAGTTTGATTTCGATTGGTGCAAGACGGTCACAGGGACAACTAAGCGGAACTATGATACGAAATATGTACGCTGACTATTTTATTAGTGATGAAGGTGCAGTACCATGGCAAGATTCTAAAATTTAGGGTACCTACCTAATTACATTTTCTACTGTTTTACTGTTCTATGTACCGTCGAACTATAAACTATAATACATTATTTTTAAATAAATATAAGAAATCTTACCTGCCAGGTTTTTTTCCTTACTGGTTTTTTCATTGAAATTGTCATAAAAAATGTGGCACAATTCATCCCAAGCATTTCTTTTTAACACTTTGTTTGAATATTCGGGCAGTAGTGAATTCCATGTAGCTGGACGATTGTTTATTTCTGTTATAAAGCGGTCGGTGTCGAAGGGTTCCATTTTAAACGAAATACACGCGCAGCACACAATAAAACCTTATTGCAACTGAGGCGCGGGCGCAGTGGTGGCGTGAGCACCCCCACCCCCTCTGCCCGTACTCCGCTCCTTTGTACGCGCGTTTGTACCGCTTCAAATGCACGTATACGCGCTTCATGCGCGCGTTTCTATTATCAGTGCAAACGCAACTATCAGCGTTTACGGCGCCGAAGAAGCGCGTTCCTGAAACGCGCGTCGTCAGCGCGTTTAAAAAACGCCGTGTGCTATGGGCCTAAGGTTCGGCCTGAACGGATTCGAGCACATACACGGAAAATCTCATCTGGTTTGCGGCGAGCTTCGGTCGTGTTTTGAAGGTTCCGTAATACTTAAGAGACCCTTATAGTTTCGCTCTGTCCGTCCGGCTGTCTGTCTGTCCGCTCTTCTAGCTTCTGTAATAACTTTTGAAGTACCTAATTCAAAGAAAACCTATTGCTCGTTGATAGTTACGGAACCCTCCTTAAAAATGTCGTGACATGCAAGAGCATGAGAGTTAGGTTATTACTTTATTTATTAATTGTATTTTGCTGTAACTGTAGTCACGCTATCGACGAAACCGAATTATTGTGCCATACATTTTTCCAGTAATAATTGTTATAGAAATCATTTCTTTGTTTTATAGTGGCTCTAAAGTTTCAAATACTTCAATGAACTCTAATAAATATTATTTAGAACACGTTGCCATTTTTAGGGTTCCGTACCCAAAGGGTAAAAATGGGACCCTATTACTGAGACTTTGCTGTCCGTCCGTCTGTCACCAGGCTGTATCTTAACCTTCTTATACCGTGATAGTTCGATAGTTGAAAATTTCACAAATGATGTACTTAGGTATTTCTATTGCCGTTATAACAACAAATACTAAAAACAGAATAAAATAAAAATTTGAGGTTACATCAAACGTAAAAAATCACGTTTGTACGGAACCCCTCTTGCCGACTCGCACTTGACCGGTTTTATTTTACACTGAATTTTATTACCGTTCAGTCCATCCGTACAGGTCAGAATTAGTGTTGCCAACTTAGTTGTTTTACAAAGTTTTACTACTAAATTGAGTATTTTATTCCCTCTTTAGTAGGAATTTAGTTGTTAGTAGTGGTTTTGTAGAAAATAACCAGACAGTAATCATAATATGGTACCATAAATACTATGGTAGCACGCCATTTTGCATATGCTATTATGACACCTTATCATAATAGCACGCGTCCGTAAGTCACTTAAAACTACCGATTTAATTTCTATATTACGTAATATTCTTACTATATTTTTATTTTTTTACGGTAAAATTACCATATTTTCAATGTATTAAAACTGAAAATGCAGTGGTTTTTTGTTGTTTTTTAGGGATTTCTATGTTTAGTAGCTTTTTTAATAGTTATATGTACTCTTTTAGTAGTTTTTGGTAGAAAACGACGCGAGTTTAGTAGTTTCGCAAATCGCTTCAGTCCATCCGACCGACTGATGCGATCTCTATACGATTTTGCATCCGTTCAGGCCGAACTGAAGAAAAAACCGGAACGTATAGGGCGTGTTTTAATATAATGCGGCGCCTCCGAAATATTGTTTTTGACTTCAAGCGTTGAGGTACTAAGTCGCATTAATAAAGTTTTATTGCTATCAAAGTGTGTTTGAAGTAATGTAAATCAGAACCTTGTAGGTAGTTTGATATTTGATTTTGAAATTATTTGATGTAGATAAAATAAATGATATAACCTGTGGAGCGTTATGTGGAGGTTAATTATATTTTGAATTGATTGTGTAATTATGAAAACGATTTAACGTACAAAGTAAAGCTAAATTCTGTAACACTCTGTATAATGTTGTTTTTACTATCACCACATTTTATTATTATTATGTTTTTGAAATCAACAAGTAAATCGATTTTGTTATAAGACCATATTAAAATCTTAATAACATTACAAGTTTTGTTTTTTTGTAAGTTAATTAGGCGCATATAAATTTACATAAAAAATGATGCATTTAAATCTGTCGTGTTTATATTATATAGTTTATTAATATAAGTGTAATACTAATTACTTCATATTATTAAATGTATAAATATATATTTAATCAATTTAAGAGCCAATAGAATTTTAATAAATTGTAAATTCTTTTCTTTATAAAGTTATGGTCAAAACTAACTTTTTTTACTTAATTTTAGTATTTTGTGGTTACAATTTGGTTTCTCTATTGTTGTGTTTCTGTATTGGGTGTCCAACGGCGGAAATTTCTTCTCATCAGACGACCCGTCTACTCTTTTGCCTCCGTGTGACATAAAGAAACACAATGAGAAATAAGTTTTAATTTTAGTAAATACACCTCTCAGTATGCTTAGTTACTGCTTTTGTAACTTAAAATACTACAATAATAATTATTTATTACAAAGGTAACATAAAAAAATACTTAACTTATCTAACATAATATTTAATAGTTAGTCCTTTTTACTCAATCGCGACACAACTATGTTATGTGTCGTAAAAATGAAATTAAAATATGATAACACACCTTATCGTTATTATTATCTCAAACTAAAAGGTTATTGTCGGTTGATATATCTAATATTAATATATAGTAATATTGAGGTATTACCTAATTGACGTGAAAAATATAACATTTCGTGAGTAATTACATTAAATATTTTTTGATCAATTAGTAAAAAAGCCTACATCATTAGTTTACTTACATCATATTAAACAAAAAACAAACGAGATATTTGCAATTATGTTTCTGTATGTATGGGGCGTGTTTTACGAGACTTGCGAAATTCTGTAAACAAATCGCAGCCTGCAGCACCTTTGAAATATTGATTTTTAATATTTTACTGTTTCTTCTGACAAGTTAGGTACTTACTCATATGAGTAAGTAAATCTTAAATATTTAAGAGACTATTCATTTATGAATTAAAAAATGAGTCATCTCTCCTATTAGAGTGATGTATAAAAACTGTGAGGAATCCTGCGATTGTAAGAAGACTAACAACTTTATATAAAGTGCGGTCGCGAAGCACGTAGAATTTTGGACATTGACTTATCGCTACTTGTCTCTTTCACTCGTGCACGAATATATTGCTATCGCGTAACTGTGAGTCAATATATGAAGTTATACGTGCGCCGCGACCGCACTTTAAACAACTACTAAGGAGCAATAACACACAGGACTTCTTGCACTATTTCCACTTTAATAGGTATTTTACATTAATTTTTTAATGGAAAAATTAATGTAAAATACCTATTAAAGTGGAAATAGTGCAAGAAGTCCTGTGTGTTATTACTGTGAAACATGAATTTCCACCAAGAACCTACAGTACAATCAATAACATAACTACTAAGGAGAGCCAACTTTACTGATACACAGCAGCGTAATTCGTCCTCCCCTCGATGTGGATGAAGTCATAGTTAGCTGTAGTTTATGTACTTCCAAAGTGTTTTACCTACCTGAGAGATGCCATGGCCTCACAAAATCCACCGTGAAATGATGATTTTCTTCCTCTTACTTTTCATGACCGTGAAACCGTGGGTGCACAAAGTTTGTAGTTTTATTACGACAGCGGAATTGTACTGGGAGTAATATAAATAAATTAAAAAACTATAGCAAATAATAACGTTAAAGATAATTCTACTCTTATCTAGAGATGAACACTTACCTAACTGGATGGCAAATATTTCTAAAGTTCCTAACCAAGTTTTTGGGGATCCCTAAACAGTAATTTTGTATGTAATAGATTAGATGTACATATTATGTACTAGATGTTCTCCGTCTTCGTACGTGCAAAGAGAAATCCCGGTACTGTACACTTTGCGTCAAAAAGTAGCCTATGTGCAGTTAAACCTACTACCATACCGAATTTTAACAAAATCGTTCAGTAGTTATTGCGTGAAAGAGTAACAAACATACATCGTACTACTATTATAAATGTGAAAGTTTGTGAGGATATCATATACATACATATATATATATATATACCATTTTAAACATACCATTTTAATAAATGAAAACCGAAATGTGTCTCACAAATGTTTATTGAAAGGAATACAATTTCACAATATAGTTTTTAACAATAGTTTCACTTATTAAAAAGAATATTACTAACTTAAAGGTATCTTAAACAAAGGCGAAAATGCGAGAAAAATAGTACACAGTATTAACGAATATCGTCTAGTCAGATCGGTAGCGCGCGGAGGTCTTGTGAAGGCGAGTCGGACGCGACCCACACGGTTCGTGTGCCGACGCGACGGAGCGTTCGCACAGTGGTGCGAGCGAGAGGGCACGATTTCCGGAGCACTCGTTATACCATAAAGATCTCCACAGACGAGAGGCCGATCGTTTCAGTTAGAACTGACGTCAGTTCAGCCTGAACGGATTCGAGCACATACACGGAGAAAATCGCATCCGACCGAACTGACGTCAGTTCGGCCCTTAGATTAATAACGCCTAGAATATAGTCTTCAAACAAACGCATCGTACAAAGTGAATCAAGCAACAGATAGATGTAGTCGTAAGCATTACATACCAACACGCAACAAACAAAACTTTAAAGTTGTGGAGTGTGTACTCTTAAAATTGGAATTATTGTATTTGTTTTTCTTAATATCGTGAGATGTAAAAATATTACTTATTTTTCATTTTAAACTATCTAAACACAATTTGTGAACTTTATTTATATTAAACTGGTATTAAGGAATATATTAGGGTTATCTTAATACTGGCAATACTTTAAATTGGTAGTTAAAAAAATCAGAAAGTATTGAATAGCCATAAATTTTTTAAAATAAATTAATTTTTATTAGTAACACTCACAATTCACAATAGGGTAGCAAGATGGCGACAAGATGTGATTTTATTTTAAAATGTTTTAAACATTTGACTTAATACAAGTCAAATATTTAAAACATTACATTTCATACTTACATATTAAATGTTATATCCGAAGCTTTTTTAATTCTTTTCCGATGCATTGTGACACATGCATTGTAATACCGACACAAACCGTCATAATGTTTTAAATAGTCGGAGATTTATGCATTAGCGCTTGACCTTGACAACTGACGGGTCGTTCGAACAAACTGAGCCGATATGGATCATTATGATATACTTCACTTTTCATGCGCGTACCCGGTTTCTAGGCGTTTTAATCTAAGCTTCGGTCTGAACAGATTCGAGCACATACACGGAAAATTACTGCGAGCTTCGGTCGTGTTTTTAGGGTTCCGTAATACTTAAGGAACCCTTATAATATCACTCTGCCCGTACGTCTGTCTGTCTGTCCGCCTCTCTCCTAGCTTCTGTAATAACTTTATGGCAATAACTTTTGTAGTAATTCAAAGAAAACCTATAGTGAGTTGATAGTTACAGAACCCTCCTTAGACATGTCGTGACATGCTCTTGGTCAGTTTAGGCTATTATTTTATTTATTAATTGTATTTTGCTGCAATTGTAATCACGCTATCGACGAAACCCAATTATTGTTTAACATGTTACTGGAAAATAATAATAATAATTTTCCAGTAACATGTTATAGAAATCATTTCTCTTTGTTTTATAGTAATAGTCTTTAGATTTTATCAACCATAGTGGCTCTAAAGTTTTAAATGATCAATGAACTTTAATAAATTTTTTTAGACCACGTGCCATTTTGAGGGTTCCGTACCCAAAGAGTAAAAACGGGACCCTATTGCTGAGACTTTGCTGTTCGTCCGTCTGTCGCCAGGCTGTATCTTAACCTTCTTATACCGTGATAGCTCGACAGTTAAAATTTTCACAAATGTATGATGTAGGTATTTCTATTGCCGTTTTATCAACAAATACTAAAAACAGAATAAAATAAAAATTTAAGGCTCACATACAACAAACGTGATTTTTCCGTTTTCTACGGAACTCATCTTGCCGACTCGCACTTGTCCGGTTTTATTTTACACTCGAATTTTATTACCGTTCAGTCCAATTTTATTGCCGTTCAGTCCATCCGTACAGGTCAGATTTAATGTTGCCAACTTAGTTGTTTTACAAAGTTTTACTACAAATTTTGTATTTTATTCCCTCCTGAGTAGGAATTTAGTTGTTAGTAATGGTTTTGTATAAAATAGCTAGACAGTAATCATAATATGCAAAGTGGCCTGCATCTATGTGCTATTATGACACCTTATCATAATAGCACATAGCACGCATCCGTAAGTCGCTTAAAACTACCGATTTAATTTCCTATATACGTAATATTTTCTACGACATTTTTTTAATTTAACGGTTAAATATTAAAACTGAAAATGTATGTATGTTTGTAAACACAAAATCCCTAAAAACATTTAGGGATTCCTAAGTTTAGTAGCTTTTTTATAGTTATCGGTACTCTTTTAGTAGTTTTTAGTAGAAAACGACGCGAGTTTAGTAGTTTCGCAAAAACAGAGTTGGCAACACTGGAACGAATAGCTTCAGTCTATACGGCCGACTGATGTGATCTCGAAATTGCACACAGACGATACGATTTTGCATCCGTTCAGGCCGAACTAAAGGAAAACCGGACCGTTTATGGGACCCTTAACATTTGATGCCCAAAAAGTACAGTGTTGCCGTGGGATACTGTATTTACGCGGAGCCGCGGTCAAAAGCTAGTACATCCATACATATAAACTATCGCGTTTATAATGTTAAGTAAAGTTTATTCGTAGTAGATTAACATTTTAATGATTTTGGAAAATCATTTATTGGGATTGCAGTTTTCACTCATACTAGTTCTAACCACGTCTGGGGTTGCTTAACATGGGTTAGCGCTACGACCACAAAGCCATCAAATTTCTCACTCATTCCTTCTTGTATTAGGAAAGTATATACTTGATGTATAGACACATACTTGATGAAATAAAACAGACATTTAATTTTGAGTGGATCACACCAAAACCATTAATGAAAACTCAAAACTGCACTCAAATCGCATAAGCTGCTTATGAGATTAGCGCATACAAACGTACGTAGACAAAATTTTAAAAAATATTGTTATAGGTTCTATTTTGTCTATGATAATCTTATATAATATTGTTACTGGATTATGGTCTGATATTCGGAGTATAACGCCAGTTTCCTCTGATGCAGTTTATTCGCTACGAATTTCCACACCACAGGTCTGGTCTTCCAACACGTCAAAATGTCCAAATCGTAAGTCTTCGTAATCATAATTCGTAGCCGGAGTCGTAGAGAGTAATCGCATTAATCACTTTACGGATCGCTCGAAAATTAACTCGAAGAACATTCGTCGTAGTTAACTGAACTGACGGCGGTCGGCGGCGGCCCTTATATTATACTCGTATACCGTCATACGTTATCAGAAAGTTCGCGGTATGGAACTTTCAAAGCCTTTCTTCATAGAACAATTTAGAACTTCCGAGTCGGGGTGAGAATGGTAGGTACAGTGCACGTTCGACAACGTTCTAGTACTTTCCATACTAGAAGCTTCTAGAATACTCTACACATTTGAGCGTCGCGGCCATATGATCAATGGCCGCGGCCGTAACATACTAGAACACTCTACAAATTGAAGCCGCGCCGCAACAATAACTTCCATGTGCATTCACCGACACGACAGCATACGTCATACAGCATCGTATACTGTTATTATGCTGTGATATACTGTTCAGTGTGCAACGAATATATTGACGTTACATGCTCTTTTTAATACAATAAGTACATCTATGCGTTACATAACAGAAGGGAAATCTCTGACGTTGTAACCGCGCTAGTTATCCAATCTAACCAGGTACACCTGCACAGTAGATTAATCATAGCACATCAACACATCCTGAGTTGTTAAGATTTAGCTTATGTAAGCCTAATTTATGGAACACCGGCAAACAAGCAGGAGCTTCATTAGCGGGCCTAGCAAGAACATTTGACAGCGGTGTAAATGTGTGTCAATAAATGTGTAATGAAATTTGTGTAGGCGCTGTCATGATTTTGACAGATTTTCATACAATTATTATTCAATAACGTTACGTTTACGTCGCTGTCAAAAGTTCCTGCTAGGCCCATAGTTCGCTAAGCGCCGGTTTTTGTCACTACTCGGCGTATAGAAGTTAACTACGATTTATATGGCGTCGAATTAGTTACCATTGTTTGCCACTGGGGGCGTTGTCTCGATGCCATACTTATTGTAGTTAACTTCTTCACTATGAGTAGCGACAAAAATATTCACTCGCCTGTGGACACCAGTGCAGGTCCCCGACACAAAAAGGCTGCGGCTCGGGAATAATTTTCCCTTCCTTCTTTCCCAGGTCGGTTTTTGTGCCCAGTCTGACAAATGCGGCGCGTGTGGGAGCGGCACCATACGCGTTTCCTTGGTCTCCGGACCGGGACCCCACGATCCGCCGGAGTCGACTGCCGCGAGTCTTGGCTGTCCTCGGCCGTGTTTTTATTTATTTTTATTTTATATTTTCCCATTGCTGCTTTGGGTTACCCCCGCGTTCTGTTGCGGGGGGTCTTCCCATAAAAAGGACATTTTTGCGTCCAGTACTCGTACTGGGCGCGTCCCCCCTAAATTTGGAATATTACATGTAGAGGGGCATAGCCCCTGGTCATGTTTCCCCGCCCAAGGCCCCTTTCAATGGCCCGGCGTGAGAAGACGATAGGAAAACCAGTGCAGGCATTGCAAATAAGTTCCTGAACACCAATTATCGTATTTAACTTAGACTTTCAATTTACATTAAATAAATTATTATAAATGAATCGTCTCGTTATCACAAACTAATTTATCAAAACGCGATTGACGTTTATGAGAAAACCATTTTGCTGTTAACAAAATATAGAGACATCGAAACTGTATTATTGTAAGGGTGAGTTCACAACGAAACAAGACGATACGCGACGAGGCGCTGCATTTTTTAAGATAGCGATTCAAAATTTAACTTTATTCAATACACAAAAAGATACACGTTTAATTTTAGGGGGGTAAAACGAGGGTTTTTAAATTCGTGACTACCAAGGATGTTCGGGCTACCAAGCGCTGCCTGATGACAGAAGAAGAATCGAAAATTCTTATTGACCGTTTTTGATATCACTTACGCCACCAGATGACGCTTTGTGTGCGTTGGGTCTGCCCCTAACGGCAGAAAAAATATTTTGAATTGACGATTTTGAAGACGCTCGATTTGTCAATGCGGAGGGACTCCCAGGAAGAGGAAACGGTGATGTACATGTCCGAAACCCTGTGAACGATGACCGAGAAATCAACAACGAAGACGAAGACGATGGCGACGAGCGCGCCAATCATACTCCAGTGATTCAAAGACGTAACGAATCACGGGTATCACTGCCCTTTAAAGACGTTGAAGGTTCATTGGAAAAATTTAGTGGTGATGACCACGCAAACGTTCAGCAGTGGTTGGACGACTTTGAGGGAATGGCGGTGCTGTGTAACTGGAATGAGATTCGGAAAATAGCATATGCCAAACGATTATTAGAGGGATCCGCCAAAATGTTCGTGAGTTACGAAAAGTGCGCAAAAACGTGGAAGAAACTGAAACAATCCTTGAAGGAAGAGTTTGAGGAAGCTGTTGACAGTTTGAAGTTCATCAAGAACTGAGTAAGAGGAAAAAGAAGAGTGAGGAAACACTGCAGGAATACGCATATATAATGTTACAATTGGCATCACCGGCGAAGCTGGAGGTTTGAGTGGTGATACGTAATTGAAGGTATTCCTGACGACGCTGTAAACAAAGCAGTGCTCTATGGAGCAAAAGATTTTAAAGAGCTTAAGGGGAAATTTGGACAGTATCAAAGAACGAAGCAAGAAATGTCCAAATCGAAACCACGACCACCATAGAAGAAGGTGGAGAAGTCAGGACGACCACACAGCCACAGACACGGGAAATGTGGAAGTTCAGGAGGCGTAGTCTCAACCACAGGAAAGAAGAAGGGCTCGAAGTGTTACAACTGTGGCGGAGAAGACCATGTAAGTGCAATGTGTCCCGAAAAAGAAAAAGGGAAAAACTGCTTCAAGTGCGGGGAATTTGGGCATATAGCCTCCGAGTGTCCGCCATCGAAGGCAGTGTATTTAGTGTCGCATCCCGCAAAAGAAAAAAACCAGAAGGAAGTCACTATTAGAGACAGTAAGATTCTAGCATTAGTGGACACTGGTAGCGATTTGACTTTAATGAGTATGAGTGAGTACGAAAATTTGGGATCACCAGTTTTGTGTAAAAAGCAGGTATGTTTTGAAGGCTTGGGATCCGAGGTAAATGAGACGTTATGTATGTTAACTGCTAGCATGATGGCAGAAAAGGATGAATTTGATGTAGATTTTCATGTTGTACCTGACGCAATACTTAGACGTTCGGTCATACTGGGTCATACTTTTTGGATCGGGTTGAACTTAAGAGTCAGACGAGGCACCGTAACTTTTTTCAAGTTAGACGCTGACGACAGTACAAACGAAGAGACAAAGCCGTACATTCATAAGATAAATGTTGTAGTCGAGGCACAAGATCTTGATTTGTCACACATCGAAGAGGAGTATTATCGAGAAGAAATTAGAAAAATTATTTCAAATTACAAGCCGGAAGCTGTGCGTGATGTGGGTATACGCGCGTTTATAGTTTTGACTTCAAATAAACCGGTAGTATCTCGACCGCGCCGATTGGCTCCTTCAGAGCGACAAGAAGTAAATGATTTGATGAACTTATGGTTGGAAGAGGGTATCATTCGCCCCTCTACCTCAGAATATTCGAGTCCGATTGTTTTAATTAAAAAGAAAGACGGTACACTTAGAATTTGTGTAGATTATCGGAAGATAAATGCTATTATGTTAAGACCGCTTTCTCCATTACCACTAATTGAAGACTCAATAGATGCTTTAGCCGAGGACGAATGGTTTACACTAATAGATTTGAAAAATGGGTTTTTCCATGTGTGGATGGATGAAGACTGTATTAAGTATACATCTTTCGTAACGCCTGACGGGCAGTACGAATTTGTGAGATTACCTTTTGGTTTATGTATTGGTCCAGGCGTATTCAAAAGCTATATTAATTTCATTTTTAAAGATTTAATACGTGATGGGACTGTAGTTGTGTATATGGATGATATTATTATTAAAGCTAAAACTCCGGAAGAGCTTTTGAGAAGAGTAAAGTTAGTGATTGAAGTAGCGGCTAAGCATGGGTTAATCATAAATAGGGAGAAATGACAAATTTTCAACACAAGTGTTGATTATTTAGGGTATGTAATATGCCGAGGTACGGTTCGCCCATCGGAAACAAAGACATTAGCTGTACGAGATTTTCCCCGACCTACGACGGTGAAAACTTTTCAAAGTTTCTTGGGTCTTACAGGGTATTTTCGTAAATTTATACCTGCGTATTCACTCATTGCCCGACCATTGACTGACCTACTGAGAAAAGACATTAAATTTGTTTTTGGTATGAGAGAGATATAAGCTTTCGAGAAATTAAAGGCTGCATTGGTGTATGAGCCTGTGTTAAAATTGTATCGTCATGGAGCCGAGACCGAGTTGCACACAGATGCCTCTCGTTTAGGGTATGGTATGATATTAATGCAGTAAGATTGTAATGACGGCAAATTTCACCCTGTGTATTATGCGAGTAAGTAAGTGGTAAAACGACGGATGCTGAATCTAGATATAGTAGCTATGAGCTAGAGGTATTGGCTATTGTAAAAGCGCTGGAGAAATTTAGAGTGTATCTGATTAATATTGAGTTTAAGATTGTAACTGATTGTCAAGCTTTTACTGCTACTGTAAGTAAAGAAAAGGTACGTTTGCGAGTTGCTAGATGGGTAATTTTATTGGCAGATTTTAATTACAAAATAGACCGGGTAAAAACATGGCGCATGTGTGTGCGTTACCGAAGGTATTATATGTTTGTGAAAATGACGATGGTTTAATTGCGCAATTGAGAAGTGCGCAAGACAAAGACATTCGGCCATCCTGCAGCGACAATTGCCCTCAATTGTCATCGTGTGATGCCACGTCTGTTGTTTTATTGCTCTCTTTAGAACCCAATTCTCCAAGGTTTCATATGGTCAGCGGCTGTAGATGTTTGTTGAGGCCCTTCGTGTTCGCCTATCTTTTCAACCACATAGCGATCACCTCTGAGCACTTTGTAATCCGGTAGGGACCCAAAAACTTCCCTTTAAGTTTTAATCCTGGCCCGAACTGCGTCCATTGAATTGCTACCCAATCTCCTTCCTCACAAACACTTGCTGATTTACGATGTTTGTTGAAACCTCGACGGTTTTCCTCGTGGGTTTGTTGAATCTTCTTTCTCGCCTTTTGTCTCAGTTCTTCTCTGTCTTCTTCGAATTGCGTAGTTCACTCTTTCTCTAGCAATTCTTTTAAATTCCACTCGTCCTTGAGCCGCATGTTAACCCCAAATAACAATTGGCATGGTGCTTGACCCGTACTACGGCTTGGCGTCGCATTAAGATACTTCTGCACATTTTCCACATACTTATACCAAGTTTCTGGTATTGGAGCAGCCATCTTCGTGAGAAGCGGAATAAGAGTTCGATTAACTCTTTCGACTTTTCCGTTTCCTCGCGGAACACCCGTTACTATTAGCGAATTTTCAATCTTCTCACTTTCACAGTATTCTTGAAAGTCTCTTGATGTAAAAGCCGTCCCTCGATCAGAGATTATCCTTCGAGGATTTCCAAAAACACTTGACTGATTACGCAGTCGATGAAGAATTTCGGCAGTGTCTGTTGATTTGGTCGGATACAGCCACACAAACTTGCTGAAAGCGTCAACAACCACAAATATGTGTTTGTATTTCTTAGGCGTATTAGACATAGGCCCTACATGGTCAATGTGGTAAGTGTCGAGTGGAGTATCACCTTTACAAATAGGATGCAATAATCCCTCTTGTTTACCTTGTTTTCTTTCAGCTAATATACAGTTAATACAGCTAGCGACTACCTGCTCGATCTTCTGATGCATCTCTTTAAACCAGAAGTCCCTTTACACAATAACTTCAGTTTTGTTAACACCGAAATGTTCTCGTTCATGTGCTCTCTTGATTACCTGAGCTTCCATACTATTAGGTATACTATTAGCTACTAACGGCTCCCCATTTACTATTCTATACAATAATTTGTTTCTTAACAAATATCCGTTGGCTTCATTACGCGATGCGGCGTCTATAATTTGCTTAAGACACTCATCTTTGTCTTGCGCACTTCTCAATTGCGCAATTAAACCATCGTCATTTTCACAAACATATAATACCTTCGGTAACGCATGTCCGCACGCATCCACATGCGCCATGTTTTTACCCGGTCTATGCTCTATTTTGTAATTAAAATCTGCCAATAAAATTACCCATCTAGCAACTCGCAAACATACCTTTTCTTTACTTACAGTAGCAGTAAATGCTTGACAATCAGTTACAATCTTAAACTCAATATTAATCAGATACACTCTAAATTTCTCCAGTGCTTTTACAATAGCCAATACCTCTAGCTCATAACTACTATATCTAGATTCAGCATCCGTCGTTTTACCACTTACTTTCTCGCATAATACACAGGGTGAAATTTGCCGTCATTACAATCTTTCTGCATTAATATCATACCATACCCTAAACGAGAGGCATCTGTGTGCAACTCGGTCTCGGCTCCATGACGATACAATTTTAACACAGGCTATCACACAAATGCAGCCTTTAATTTCTCGAAAGCTTCTATCTCTCTCATACCAAATACAAATTTAATGTCTTTTCTCAGTAGGTCAGTCAATGGTCGGGCAATGAGTGAATACGCAGGTATAAATTTACGAAAATACCCTGTAAGACCCAAGAAACTTTGAATAGTTTTCACCGTCGTAGGTCGGGGAAAATCTCGTACAGCTAATGTCTTTGTTGCCGATGGGCGAACCGTACCTCGGCATTTTACATACCCTAAATAGTCAACACTTGTCTTGAAAAATTGACATTTCTCCCACTTTATGATTAACCATGCTTAGCCCCTACTTCAATCACTAACTTTACTCTTTTCAAAAGCTCTTCCGGAGGTTTAGCTTTAATAATAATATCATCCATATACACAACTACAGTCCCATCACGTATTAAATCTTAAAAAATGAAATTAATATAGCTTTGGAATACTCCTGGACCAATACATAAACCAAAAGGTAATCTCACAAATTCGTACTGCCCGTCAGGCGTTACGAAAGATGTATACTTAATACTGTCTTCATCCATCCACACATGGAAAAACACATTTTTCAAATCTATTAGTGTAAACCATTCGTCCTCGGCTAAAGCATCTATTGAGTCTTCAATTAGTGGTAATGGAGAAAGCGGTCTTAACATAATAGCATTTATCTTCCGATAATCTACACAAATTCTAAGTGTACCGTCTTTCTTTTTAATTAAAACAATCGGACTCGAACACTCTGAGGTAGAGGGGCGAATGATACCCTCTTCCAACCATAAATTTATCAAATCAGTCTGTCAATCTATTTTATCTACATTTGATTTATGGACAGATATCAATATTCAAATACCACAGTCAATAAAGCAGTTTTTGCAATTAGTGACATCTAGTGAAGATCATATTAACTTCTAAGCAGTAATATAAAGATTGTGATGAAACGCTGATACTATCATTTGTATTCATCCCATGAAACCTGTCTTCTCATTGGTTGATTCAAAATTCAAAAATATTGCTTTGATTCTATTTGTTTATTTCTCCGAGGATTAATTATTACAGTGTTTTTTGTAATGTTGATAGTTTATAAATAATTTTGAGGTTTAGGATAGCTTCCCAACATAACCAATTTAATTCTGAATCATTTGCATCTCGATTTTAGGTTATAGAAGAAATTAATTTTGATCTTAAATATTAGTTATTCAAATTAATACTTCCTACTATTTTTTAAATTTATTTAATACGTTGTAATAATGTTAGATAAAAACAAAATTGTATATTTAATTGGACTTTGTAGCAGTAAACTTAATTGTCGTAAGCTACCATGTTACCGACAAGTTATGAGTTTATTTTTTCATAAATATTTATATTAAAAAAAAAGTATTCGTGAAAGTGCCTATTGACGTTGTAAACAAGTGATTAATATTTAGAGCTCAGCTGGAATAATAATTATTCATTCTCAATTTATTATTGGCAAAATAGAAAAATTGTATTACGAATGGAAAAGTTTAAAAAAAAGCTCTTCAAGAAAAAAAATCTCCAACTCAAAAATGTAATGAAAAGAATTATTGCGAAAAACTGGAAGAATTATTTTATATACGTTCAAAAAATAGTTCTAATATATTAACAGACAATCAGAAACGAATGTTGGAGTATAAAAAAAAGTCAACGTGTACATTAAAACGGTGTATAAATGGAAAATATAAAATAAAATTACGAATAAGTTGATAAAGATAATATTATTCAATTTAATGAAAAAATTGATACGCACTTTTTGTTTGTTTTAAATTTTCACTTTTTAACACTGTAACTTTTTTCCTATGAGGCTGAGCAAAAAATTGTAAGAGAACTTTATTGTATGGAATTTAATTTCTTATAAGATAATGGAAACGGAAATTAAAAAAAAAATCTAGATTTATATTGAAAATTAAAAAAATAGATTTTTTTTCAATGCATTTTAAATGGGAGAGGGGACCCCCCAATGCGCCAGCACAATTTTTGAGATATCAAGCTCAAATTTCAGGAGATTTTTTTAGTCTATCATAGAAACTTTTTACATGTATTTACTAAAAAAAAACATTTTTTTTCTGACAGTCCTGCGACCTACGTCTTAACTCATAGCCCACCCTTAGATTTGAAATCATTGCACTAGATACTTAACAAGATATCGATGACACCCGAAGAATTTTCCTCTTTTCGTATAGCGTAAAGATTTTTGGCTTTTGAAAAAGTGGCTAAGTAGTAGTAAGTTACTTTAATTAAAGTACACTTGCAAATCCTGCCTGATTTTTCATCAGGAGCGGCCAAGTTTCAAACATATGTGGTTTTATAGTACTTAAAAAGTTATATGTAAAAAATATTATATTTTTAGGACTTGGGAATAAAAAGTTATGAATCTCCCAATATCAGAGTATTGGTGTACAAAATACGTACTGATCTGTGGTAATCGTTGTCATCATGTCTATATAGTCTATGGTTATCATGCCGTAAATTGTCAATTTGAGGCGTAAAAGCTTTATCTGGTTACCCATTAGATAGATTTATTTTTTATTGGAGTATAAAGTTATTTTCTTTTTCTATAGTTCAACAGTTTAGTAATAGTTTTATGAAAAGAAAAAATGTACTTGGTGAAATAGATCCCTCTATACTATTTATATTTATACCAATAAAAATAATTATTATGTTTTTGGTTTTCGTAAGGTGAAAGCGGCATCTATCATTTATCTGTAAGCATATTGCGTTTCCAAACAAACTCGTTATTAATTTCATTACGTAACTGACATCGCCACTAATAGATGTCGCATTTCCGCAAACCGCCACTAGGGCAATTTATTGAAGAGTAGGTTAGGTTATATTTAATCAATTATATTTGATCCCCCGAGTATGATGTTAAATAATATTGCTTTTTTTGTTCCTATGTTCATAAAGTACAACTTACAATGAGCATGGTGACTTGCCGATCTCCTTTGTTATAAGTTATAAGCAATCTACAAGTAGATATTGTTTATTAAAATGCTTATTTAATTTCAGCACGCTTCAAAACCATACACACACAGATAAAGATAGATATATAGATTATTGCAGATACTGAGGTTCCAAGATTTGTCCAGTAGGTTAAATGGCAAAAACCTTTACCTACGCGTTTTAAATTACTGTAAGGGTACGTTCTTCTAAAATTTTCTAAAAAAGGTCAGACACCATTTTCAAAATAAAGTTAAGTATCTAACTTTTTTTAGAAATTTTTAAAAGATTTGCACATCCTATTATAATTTTTATATGTAAGGTAGTACTTTTTGTAAACAAATATAAGTATTTTTCCGTTTGTTAACATACAATTTAATGACTCACTAGTCTCACTACGTCGTGTAAAATTCTTTGGAAAATTGTCTCTATTCCATCTAAAATCTAAACGGCTAGCTCGATATATCTGAAAAAAATATGTGTGGCACTCGGGGACTGCCGCGGTAAAGCTATTGCATAGTAAGTCTACACGCATACGTCTAGTCGCACGCACACAAACACCGTGCCGAAGTCTGCTGAACTGAAACGACGTTAGACGATGCACGGCTTTCAACGCCGCACCGCTGTGCCGGTCGGAGTGGGGGGTGTTAGGTTTATTTTCGTTACGGAATTTCTTCGGTCGCCGCGCTCAAAGCCCGCGATAAAAGCTATGCAATAGCTTAAAATCATGATAGTAGTCCATGTGATGAACATTGAAGGAAGGCTTATCTTACTACAGTCATACTTACAGTTCAGGAGTTATAGATACCTAACTTGCTCTAACTTGGAAAACTTGGTACAATTATTATTTTTAAACAAAAATTAAACCGAATTCCAAAGTAAAAATACACAAAAAAGTATGTACTAAATCTATTTTCTAAATAATTCCCCTTTTAATTTTGGCTAAAATGTCAACTATTTCTCTATACAATCTTCATTATTTTGTAGTCGGTACCAGCCTTATAAATCATATTACGCTATACGTTAATAATAGCTCCCCACACCGATTTCGGTGACGGTGGCCGGTTTCATTGAAACCAGGCCAGCTACGCAGGAGTTATTTTATAGTGCCCAAGTATGTGCGCAGCACACAAGCACTCTCTCTTCCTTTACTCTCGAAACCTAGTGGGACGGATGACCGACACGACTGGCGAGAGATCAGGCGCAGGACCGACTTTTTATTTGCCCATCCGACGTATGAATCAAGATTTATTGTCAGACAATCAGGTGATCAGCCTGCATTGTCCTAACCAAACATGAAAACAACGTTTTTTTGTGGTTCCAACGCGGGAATCGAACCCACGACCTCCGAGTCGAGAGCCTAGCTCTTAACCACTGGACCACGGAGGCTGTTATAATGTGAGATGCATGCTTTTACATCGTCGGCATAAGGCGTTTTCACATTGATTAGTTCCGATGTCCGATATAGCGCTGATATGCTACAGCTATAGTTTAAAATGTAAAATATGTAGCTGCATGTCAAATTATCGCGCGCTATAAGCGATACCGCATAGCGTGGTCTGAAAAGAGCTTTATTTTATAGAGCTCACGTTTAAGTTGACTGGTACAGACTTTAAAATTATGAAGATTGTGCAGAGAAATAGTTAAAATTTTGGAGGAATTTAAAAGGGCAATTATTTAGAAAATAGATTTATTTATTACTTTTTGTGTTAATTTGAAGTCGGTTTAATGTTTTGTTTCATAATAATTAGATAAATCAATTGTCCTAGCTTGTTAGTTGAGGAATTACCTATAGATACCCAACTTGTAAAATGCACTTACGTACTTGGAAAACTTCGTACAAAAATAACTAAATAATAAGTAAAAATGTAAATATTAAATAAAGAAAAAGAACTTTATTGACCAAAAAGTATATGAAATCTTAAGTCTATCACTGGTCTTCACACTAGGATTCCCGAAGTGCCGTGAAGGCCAGTATCTTTCTTATTAGAATGTACAATATATTTAATTGGATAGCTGTACGAGTTTAAAAAGTTACAAAGTTATTGAGGTAGGTATTTAGTTTCAGTATGTTATTGGGTCATAAGAAATGCGCGCATAAGTCTTTGTGTGTGTGTGTGTGTCTGTGTGGACCCTAGCCCTATGACGATGTATTGGGTTAAGTAAGCTAAGTACTGCTAGGGTCATATGTATGGTGTATGAATCAATGACAATAAATGTGTTTACAATCTGTTATGCAATAGATTTTCAGTGTCATCGTAATCGAGATTCTTAAGAAAGCCTTTGATAATTGATTTGCATTTAGATCTCTCGCTTGACAGTAAATTAAACTTATCGTTGATAATACTATATATAAAAGGCCCCATATAGTAAAAGCACCTTTTTCCAAAATCGAGTCTAATTTTTGGTTACGTTACGTTACGTTTACGTTTAAGTTACGTTACGTCATTTAGGTTTCCTTTGTGAGCGAGGGATAGTTACCACTTTGGCTAACGCGTTTTTGTGAAATTTTAAAGCCACAGTCATAATATATATCTGTCGCACTCGCACCATGCCAGTCTCTAGGTACAGGTCTCTAGGTCTCTAGGTATAAGTTATTTGTTGGTTTGGAGCGTTCTGCTTTTAAGAAATGTGCCTTTAGTGCGGTAGTGGGACCCCCAAGCGGTAATACAATAAGTTATCAAAGATTCGCAAAGATTGAGATAGACCATTTTTAGTATCTTTGGGTCTGCAATCTGGCCCATTCTCCTAAAAATGTGAATTAATTTTCTAATCCGTCCGCTTACATAGTCTTTTTACATTGACCACATAAGGTTTTCGTCAATGAAAATCCCAAAGTATTTATACAAGGAACTTGTTCAAATTCTGGAGTTGAACATGTACATTCAGAGTACTTATCACTGTGGCAAGTGTGCAATTTTAAAGACAGGTAAGATGGCTAAGTGTTTCTTTTGTTAATGCTATAGTTAATTATTTCCGTTTTGTCCACATTAAGTGTTAAGAGGTTATAGCTCAACCACCGTACAACCTGATTTATACCAGACTCAGCCGCCTGATACACAGAACATGTCGAACCGTAAAAAACTATGGCTGTATCATCAGCATAGGTGAAATTTTTTCTTTACCTAGAGTCAAAGAACAAAGGCTATTCATGTATATAATGAATAGTTTCGGACCAAGCACGCTTCCTTGCGGTACGCCATACTGCGGTACTTAGGGATGGCATAGCAGCTGTAGGTATTGCCTAGTACTATCCTCTGTGAGCGATTACTAAGGAAAGATTGGAACCACTCTAGAGCAGTGCCTCGAATTCCTATGATTTCAGTTTGCCCAAGAGAAGGCTTCTAGACACTGTATCAAAGGCCTTCGCTAGGTCCAGAAATATTCCGATGCACTTGTTGCCTGAGTCTAGTTTAGTGACAACAAAATCTACTAAATCTGAGACAGCATCCTCAGTTGATATGTCCTTACGAAAACCGTACTGATAGTTTGAGAGAATGCTATTCTTTTCTAAATAGTTTAGAAGTCTATTATTCATAATCTTCTCTAAATAGTAATACATAAATATAAATAATAAAAGGATTTTGGACAAAGATGTGAGGAGGGAAATCTTTAAGATTACATATAATTTTATTAACTTTAGAATTATCAGTGGGGTTAGCATAAAAAGAGTTCACTGGAGATGGCTAAGTATATTTTTTAACCACTAGTAATCGCAGCCAGTTCTGATTCACTATTATTAAGAGTTGAAAGTGTTTTTGCAGCTAGTTTTTCGCCAATAGATGTAAAGAAATGTTTGGCTATGTCTAAGAAGACTATGGGATCTGGATTTGCATTTTACTAAATGAACTACTGTTCTATGTTGTTATTCCTGTTCTTAATAATATTATCAATCCTTTCAATGGCTGACCAGATTTTCTTAATGTCACCTTTACAATCTTCTAGAGTTGTTCTATCGTATTCATTTTTCAGGTTTCGTATTAGATTATTGCATATATTTCTGTAAGTTTTATATTGATGTTGTAATGTCAAATAATCTTTATTTTTCATGCTTCCATGTGCAAGCGATCCCTTTTACATAACATTTTAATAATCCTGCGGTCATCTAAGGTTTTCTAATAGAGTTCGAGTTTTGTCTAGTGTCAGTTGTGGTATTATTTTGTGTTACTGACGTCGGCAAAAGCTTTACCTACGTTACTATTTTTATAAAAAAATCCAGTCAACGTTTTCTATATTTTTTAGTGTAGTCAATTTCGGGTAAATTTTTTAAGTCGGGATGAGAAAGCGAACGCTCTATAGCAATACTGGTGATAATTGTATCATTGTCAGTTATTCCTGAACTGCAAATGACAATTTTTAGCAGTTTTTTTGATCGTATCAAGACGTGGTCTATACACGTACGGTCATAGTGTCCTGTTGTATTCAAGTAATCCCGTCGGAATCAGGTGAGATATCAATATTTATATCTCCCATTATCCAATTAGGACTTTTAAGTCCTTGTATAACTTTTTCTATAGACTCGAAAAAAAATCCAGTATTGTAAAAAGATGGAGAGCTATATACAGCGCAAATTGAATATTCTTTAGCAATATGGATAAGCAATCAATTTGCTTCTTTAAAAGCAGAATCCTCAATGTTCACTTGGAGATTATTTCTGTACAGGACTGCAATACCATCATTTTGGTTGAGATATTTTTTAGATTAGTGGCAAACATAATTATGAAGATATACTAGTTGTGTTATATTAAATAAACGACACTCAGTAAGTACAATTATGTCTGGCAAGAAATTCAATATATTTAGAAAAAGTGAACAATTGTTAAAGTTTTTATGTATGCTGCATATATTTTGGCATATTATTGTGAATTGCGACATGGCATCTCCGACATCGAGATTGCACTCTTGTGGAGTATTACGTTTGGTGGTAATGAATATGTCAGTCGCATCAATTTCATTTATTATATTGAGGTTATCAGACATAATCAGTATCAAAAAAGAGATGCAGTGGGCAAAACTGAGGATTTCCCAATTTTGTAATAAAAATTACAGTAGCAACCGTAAATTGTTGGGCCATCAAATATATTACACGATTACTAGTCACGATAAAATATTATTTTGTATAGAATGATTGTCTAGACTCTAGAGTTTGAGTAATAATAGATTTTTATTTTCAAAATAATTATGGTATGGTACCCTACGTGCGGGAGTCCGACTCGCATCACGCATGGCCGGTTTTTTATAAATCAATTGTCCTAGCCAGGAATCGATCCGATTTATTTTGACAAAAATACACATACTGTATTATTTCACATTGCTAATAAGACACATATTTGGGAAAATAATGCGGAAAACTTCATTCTGTATACTACAAGTCAAGATTATTTAGATCCTAGTCTATGTATTCACTGCTTTATCAAGAACTTCGCGTACAGCAACCATGTGGGTAGTCTTCCATTAGGTACTTGAGTATATAACAATCGAGAATAATATGAAATTTGAAACTAGGTATGCTGATTAGCGTAATCCTACTAATATCCTACTGATATTATAAATGTGAAAGTTTGTGAAGATGGATGGATGGATAGATAAATGTTTGTTACTCTTTCATGCAAAAACTACTAAACTAATTTTGATGAAATTTGGTATGGCAGTAGTTTAAGCTCTGGATAGGCAATATTTTTATCCCGAAAAAGTACAGTGATCCCGTGGGATTTTTATGCGGATGGAGCCGCGGTGAAATACCTAGTTAATTGCATAGTTTCATAATAATATAGTTTTAGATTAAATTAACTCTTCGGTTATAATTGTAAGCGAAGAATTAATTTAAACTAAAACTATATCATTTTTATGAATCAATAAGAAATAAGAACAGAATCGGCAAATGTTGTGTGACAGCCATAACAGGGAAAACATGGACATGAGTGCGAAGTGCCATTTTTTATCACCATTCGCCGTGAAGAAGTTAACTACAATTTGCATGGCATTGAATTATTTACCATTGTTTGCTACTAGGGGCGGTGTTTCAAATTATAAATCGTACGAAAATAAATGGGTTCCGTCTGCTACCAAACAACGTAAATTATTTCACTTAGGCTTTCAGCTCATAGTGTAGTCTGTTTTCTCAATCGGTCTTTTTAGTGCGTTGCTTAGGTATCTGTCTTCTTTTGCAGTCGGGTTTTTTTTTATTTTTTTATTTTAGATTTTTTAGTTTATCCGACACACGATTGGTCTATTTAAAGCAAAAATACGACTATTTGAATGCATTAACTACAAATTTATTCGAATGATTTAATTAAAATAGTTGTTATTATTCCTAATTAAAATTAAGTACACGTCACATATGTATATTACAAGATACACGCGAAAAACATAACCCAGTTGGGTAAAAGGGAAGTTCAACCCCCTTTAGGGGACGAATTTCAAAAAACTATAAGATACATATTCAATAACATGTATATAGATACTCAGATATTAAATTTAATGGAAATCAGGGCAGATTTTAAATGCTTTCATACAAATTTTCGACCCTTATTTAACACCCTTAGAGGGTGAATTCTAACAAACCCTGAAACACATGTATTTAAGAGCATGAATGAGTAAAATAGCAATTTTCAGCGAAATCGGTGCAGAATTAAAGATTTTCTGTACAAACTTTCAACCTTTTAAAGGTGGAATTTTTTAAATCCATTCTTTGTGAGCGTCTATACGTCAGTCAGTCAGTGGGAACATCTCCTTTTATAGGTATAGATAGATATTATAGGTACTTTAAACAAATTTTGTAGGTAATGTAGGTATATATTTAATCGGTTTCTCTAAAACTGTTATGCAAGTATTACATTGAAATTTAGTATGCAGGCAGTTTTGGGGGAGCAAATCGATCTAGCTAGGCCTTATACCTCGAAAACTATGCATTTTTAATCTATATACGTTTTTTTCTTTCGTCGTGCAACAATAGAACTCCGAGCACGGAGCAGAGATCACCCTGGTACCTACTGTATATTATGTATAAAAATCTCACGTGATAACGGTGTTATTGTTTTTCCGTTTTGTCCTTCAATAAGACACTTCACGTATGTCTAGATATATATCTAGATGTAGGTCGTGTTTGTCTCGTACACGTATGAACAGAATACAATATAATAAACTCGATATGAGGCTTTTATCACTGCGACCTGAGATTTGGTTCGCCGTTATGAGCTTGGACCACAGGGTACAATTCGAGATCAAATGTTATTGAAAGCCTGAACAAAATATTATGTGCGGTTTTATAAACGCGCTAAGAAATGTAGATTTTCGAATAAATGTAAATTTACTTACATTAATAAATGGTCAATGTATAATGTATAGTGTATAATGGATGTTTTTCTGTATTCTTTTGTAGACATTTATTTTAAAAAGTAGAGCTTGTGACTGCAAGACTGCAAAGAGTACGTACTTACATAGTGGTAGCTGCATTTTTTAGATAGCGATTCAAAATGGTACTTTATTCACTACACAAGAAGTAACACGTTTCATTGCAAGATGTCTAATTTCGAGCTACACCGGGCTGCATAGCGCGGCGCCGCTCTTACAATGAAACGTGTTTCTTCTTGTATAGTGAATAAAGTTCCATTTTGATACGCTATCTTAGAAATGCAGGGCCGAGTCGCGTATCGCGTCCCGTCTTGTTGTGAACTGACGCAGACTGTAAGTGTAGCCATACAAAATAATGCCTATCGTCCAATCGGCATGCAGTCCACGCTACTAGTATTTGGCGTATTGCGTGAATAAGATAATTTATAATGATGGAAACCTATTAATTTGAAAGACCTTCTTTTCTTCCAAGTTTGATTGATGTTTAAAACCACCGTAGTTAGGTATTTATTGAGGTTTGATTAGAAGAGCAAAATGTAGTTGCAGTTAAAATGAAAAATGGAAAACTTGAAACTTTTCCAGCAAAGTGTACTTGGATCTGATAAGCTGCGAGCTTCACAATTTCACGAGCAAAACACATACTACGTAACATTCAGTTAGTGCTCTTTGGGATTTAGTATCCGAGAAACAAACATAATGATCTGCTGGTAAGAGATTTTATGTACCTGCTAGCTATTGCCCGCGGCTCCGCTCACGTCAATACAGTATCCCAAAGGAACACTGTACTTTTTCATGATAAAAAGTAGCATATGTTTTAATACAGAGCCTAAACTACTACCGTACCAAACATCGAAATCCGTTCAGTGGTTTTTTCGTGAAAGACTAACAAACATCCATCCATCCTCACCAACTTTCACATTTGTTATATTAGTAGGATAGGGGAGCATGTACCACGGACAGTTCTTCAGTTATTCGTTATTTATTTCAATTTATGTTAATATATATTTTAGAGTTTAGACGGTCGATTATTTGGGTATACTTCTCCAAAATATGTGAAGTGATCATGACGTGCCAACTAAATTTCCTAAAACTAGCCAAGATACAACATACCCGGCATACCTTGGCCAGTACTATGTACTTTAAAGTTCCGGTTACAAAACGTAAATACTTAAAAACCTATTAATTTTTAATCTTTTTCACGATGTCGAGTTACATAATATTTAACGAGGAAATAAATATAATTAATATAATTATATACTTAACAGTTAAATTATTTGCATGATTAAACACAAATCTATCGGTTATATTACGGAGTGTGCTCCTGCAAACCCTCGGGAAGGATATTACCTCCTAAAAGGCCGGCAATGCACTTGCAACTCCTCTCATGTTGCGGGTGTCCATGGGCGAGTCCATCCATGTCCATGTCCAAACATCCAAATATATATACTCCATTATATATCATTTAAAAAAACCTACGAACATATAACATAACAGAAACTCATTAAAAATAGTTTATCTACAAACAGTCAAACATACGAACATAAAAATATAAATTACTAGCTGTTTCACGCTGCTCCGCCTGCGTAAATATACTATCGAGTATCCCGCAGGAATACTGTACTTTTCCGGGATAAAAAGTGTTTTAATCCAGAACCTAAGCTACTACCATACCAAATTTCATCAAAATCCGTTCAGTAGTTTTTGCATGAAAAAGTAACAAACATCCATTCATCCATCCATCCCTCCAACCATCCATCTTCATAAACTTTCACATTTATAATATTAGTAGGATTACCATTTGTTTTCATCCATACATTCTCTATAGGCCAAGGTACAAAGTATTGTGTTACCTTGGCCAAATTTATTTTTATTCTTTTAAAAAAATTAAAGTTCCATAACACGCTATAATTATTATTGGTAAATAAAAGAAACATACGCATTTTAAATTTCTGTGATTATTACATATTATATAACACGTTTAAAACTATCAGACTTTAAATAATGGTGAAAATAAATCTTTTGTCACCCAAAAAATGTCTTATGAACGAAATAGAATCTGCACTCTGTGTGTCTGTTTATATGTACATTGTTCACGTTGATCTCAGAAAGGGCTAAACCGATTTGAATGTAGTTTTATTTTGCTCCACTTAAAATTTTGTGTTTGTTTCATTTCATTAATAAAAAAAGTTATATCAATCTTAAGAATAACATATAAGATGCTATAGAATAACCAATCAGTCAAATTGGCTGAAACTTTACGTAGTTGTGGGCTAATCGATTGAAGTATAATAATATAATACAGTGAGAAATGAGTGAGAAGCCCGAAGGCTTTGTGGTCGTAGCGCTAACTCATGTTAAGCGACCCTTTTCGTGTAATTAAAACATTAATTGATCACGACGAAATGATTAACAACAAACAATAGTTGTTATTGCTAGTCTACTAACTGTATGCTGCCATTATACTACCGCGATGGTGCTATCATGGTATCACATGGCCTACGCCCGCGGCCGCCCGGGTACAGTGTAGCATCGCCCATCGGCCGCACAACTCACAAGCAGACTGTTGTGTATTATACGACAGTCGTGACTCGCCCGTCACACTTGTTGCTTCGCGAGTGTTAACTTCGTCCAGGTAAGTTACGCTGAGTAAGTTTATTTTGTTTTGTTTTCTGCAATAGTTTTTTTTATTATTTGTTTTTATAACCACTTAAAATATTTTATTTCGATTTTTCAAAGTTATGACGTTGCATATAATCGTAATCAAATAATTCATTAAATTACAGCAAAATGTGATGCGATTTAATGTTTCTATGCTTTTATTTACATTTTAATGTTTAATTGCAATATACTTATTTGTAATTATATTTAGAATTTATTATTATTTCAGTTTAATTCATTTTTTTTATGAGTAACATGTATTAACTATTGTCATTCTATTAATTATTGTACTATTCTGGGCGTAAAATATAATAATATATAAATAAATCAAATAACTTTTGCGTCTGTTCTGTGCAAGTAAAATAATTTACATAAAGAAAGTTTGAAAAACAGTTTTGCAGCACACCATCAACCGCTAAATACTTACGTTATTAATATAGGTTTATTAATAACGTAAGTATTTATGTATCTAATATCAAGTTACTTATCTGATATCTTATGTAAGTAATAAAATTAATTTGTTAATTTAAAATCAAATAATTTGACGGTTTTAATTGATAATTTTATGGGAATAGACTCTTTTAAATATTTTAAAATATTTTTCATTAATTTAAATACTATTATTATATATTATTACTGCGAATATCATTTAACTATCTATAATGTATATGTGCAGCAATTTAGCCCTTGATTTAAGAAATATTATTGCTATTGTTTTGCGAAATACCTAATACCCAGTTAGCTGTCATTTGTGTTCAACACTCAGTTACATACAAAACATGTCAAACTAAAGTTTTAGATGTTTCGGCAAAAATGGGCCTGCTCGACTGGATATAAATACCACGGCCTCACAGAAAACCGGCGTAACGCTTGAATGTGTTTCAGTGAGTGAGGCTATCGGGGGCCCGAAGGGTAATTAATCTACAGTATATACGAGTACAGCACGGTGGCACTTCGTAAACATTCATTTTGACTTCTATTTTTTTTCTGTCCTATATGGTTTAACAAATTTTATTTAACCTGCAAAATAGGATAAAAATATTGCTCGATCGCTTTTAAGTTAATATACAGAACATAATTTAACATTTCGTAACTACGTAATCTTGGAATAAATCAAATTTTAACAAGCAAAATGGGAAATAAAATTTGCTCGCTCGCTTCTAACATGCAAAGTATATTTACTATTTAGTACCTATGTTCTATTTTGCGCTATTGTTTATTTTTCCAAGTATACAGCCTTTCAGATTGGCATCTTCTTAACTAAATTTAACCAGTAAAATTAGAAAAAAAAATTCTCACTCGCATTTTACTAAAATATATTCTACACGTAAAGAGCTATCCCATCGATCTGAAAAATAGTATTTTACGTATTACGATTTTGATTAATATTGAATTAAAAAAGTACAAGTGCAGTTACTTCGGCAGTCGCGTTTGTAGACTCAAATCCCGATATCTGTTGCCTTCTGTCCCGATTTTAATCAAATCCCACCTGGCAATACTACACGGAACCCACTTTGGAAACGCCTGGTCTAAGCTATTATGTATTGTTACTCGATTGCCATGTGCCACTAACTTATTTACGAGGTAGGTACTAGGCATGTATCACGTCTTGGAAATAGAGATTCATCCACACTTGAAAACACTATAAAAATTGCACGAATCAAGTCAATTATTGAAACGTTAAAATATCGGCCATACGGGGGACCAAATGATTTGTCTTCATCCCCTCGGATTTTCATTTAGCGACTTATCTACGTTCTACCAAACACCCTGTAGAGTGTATAAGTATCATGGTATCAGAATATAGAGTAAAATTTAGAGTTATTCTGTTTCATTGCAGTTACCTTATACTTCCCAATAAATTTATTGGAGCTAAACGCGGCCAATTATAAATCCGATGGAATTACGATCGAACTATGTCAGTGATCCTGCTGCTAATCGAGTCATATCATAAAACGGGGAACTCTGAAAGTTGTCTTTGAATTTCTGCAATTTGCAATCCGGTTAGGACTTGTGGTCAGGAGAAGAGAAGTTGAGGAATAAAATTATATCGGTTTCGGTTACGGATATCAAAATTATTTCGTATTATCCGTTAGTTTAGGATAATATCGGTTACGGATATTAGGTTTATGAGGAATGTAATGCAAATACTTAGTTCCAATTAAAAGTTCAGGTAATCATTTGGTCTAAAAAGCTAGTGATTCGGTTCAGTCGGAAAATTAAATAAACATATTATTACACGACTTCTTGTTTATAATCCACCTACCTATATACGAAATTATCCGAAGCTATTATATCGGGTTCGTTTACGGTTACGGAATGTAATTTATTTCGGATATCCGATAGTTTCGGTTACGGTTAATGTTTTTGGTGGGATAATCGAATGAAGTGATACCAGGGACTGATTGAGAACCGGCGTGAATAACGCTCGCTGAGTGATGTAGCGGCAAAATATGGAGGAGGCTTATCATAGGTCCGGAAACGCACTTGTAACTCAGGTCGCGTGAACCATCTTCTCTTTTTAGCCCTCGACGGAAGCACCCCTCGTGTTATAAATTTTGACGTGTCTATGCCTAGTTTTTATTTGTTTGCAAGCTGATATGATCGAGAATGTTCCTAGTATGATTCATTGTCATCAGCTCACTCACTGCTTGACAATTTGGAGGTTACTTAAAATGTTTAATTTTGTTTTTACCAATTCTAATACAAAGTATTCCATACTAGATGTTGATCGCGACTTCGTGCGCGCAGAATGAAATCTCGAGGGAAACGTACATTTTCCGTTATTAAAAATTACTTATGTCCTTCCCCGTGGTCCATGCTATATCTGTGCCGAGTTTTATCAAAATCGGTCCTGTACTTTCGGAGTCTATTCAATGCAAACAAACAAGCAAACCTTTCCTCTTTATTATATTAGCGTAAATATATAATTATAGAGAAAAAGTTTTGAAGATGATATTGTTTATTCCGTGTACGCCCGCTTGATTTTCACCCCAGATATAGAATATTATACGTCCTACGTAACGTCGTTACAATATAGAATACTAGCTGTTTCCCGCGGCTCCGCCCGCGTAAATATACTATCGGGTATCCCGCGGGAATACTGTACTTTTCCGGGATAAAAAGTAGCCATTGTTTTAATCCAAAGGCTTTAGCCTTTGGATTAAAACAATGGCTACTACTACTATACTACTACTACTACTACTGCTACTACTACCATACCAAATTTACGTATATAAGTTATTGCGTGGAAAAAGTAACAAACATCCATCCATCCTCACAAACATTCACATTTATAATATTAGTAGGATGAAACAAAACAACCAAAAAAGGACCAATTACTTACCTACCTACAACCTATGTAATGTAATTTAAATAAAAACGAAGTAATTCGTTATAATTAACAGGCAAGTATAACCTATCTATATAATTAAAAAATTAAAATTAAGTATAAACCTGCCAATAACAAACCTTGGGCCTATATTATGTACAATGCGTTTTTAACAAACTTTTTAATGAAGGGTGGTTTTAATAGGGGTAAAATTTCTATTAGAATGTTGTCCGCCTACAAAACTGAGAGTTTCGCCAATTTTCAAACTCTAGTTCTTATTAAATTGATTTTATTAGACTAAAATATAAAATGTATTGCTACACACGAATTTAATGAAATAAGTATAATAACGACTTTCGAATAGAATTTTATCGCTTTATTATGTAACTCTAGAGACATAGTCAAAATAATGAAAGACATCGACATTTTTTCAAGATGGCGGATCGAGTGGTAGCAATAGGTTTAGAACCGCCAGACCGGTGGTTTAATAATTTATATCAAACTTTTGGGCCCCTAGCGATCTACAGTGGCCCAATGCTTGTTCGCGATGACCTCCCTTTTGACGCCGAGCTCTAGCTCTATTTTATGCAAATAAAAAATGTCTTTCTCGTAAAACTATTTGTGACGTCACAATCTGATACCGCCATACACTGTTTAATGACAAATGTATGGCGGTAGCACATCGTGACGTCACAGGCCGATATATTAAAATGTATTTTTTTTGTATATAATTTCAATAAATAGAATTTATTGTAAGTCAAATTTTATGGGTCTTTGATACCTGCAATAAATACTAAATTTTATTTACACAAACAAAATAAAAATATATACAGCCGAATGTATAACCGCCTCCTTTTTTGGAAGTCGGTTAAAAACGGGAACCTTATTACTCAGACTTCGGTGTCTGTCTCTCTGTCAGTCCGTCTGTCACATAGCTGTGTCGCCTTAACCATGATAGCCAGAAGTATGAAATTTTCACAGAGGATGTATTTCTGTTGCCGCTATAACAACAAATTCTAAAAACAAAAAAATTAATATCCATAGATATGTATATCCATCTACCATAACCCAAACGTGATTTTTTTACCGTTCTGTACTGAACCCTTCGTGTGCGAGTTAGACTCGCACTTGGCCGTTTTTTTATAGTGGTCACTCGATCGTGCCCTTATAAACTGAACATAAAGCGACCATTTAAAAGAGAATTTATTTGACAGTAAACTTAAGGATAACACCTACCTACCTCTTGCGCTGATTTGGCGTCCAGTACAACTCAGGTTTAAGACCAGACAAGGATTTTAAATTCAAAATGTAACAGTGCAACTAATATCTTAATGTTCCTCGGCAATGATCGTTTCTGTACCTAAATTAGAAACGATGTAAGAATAACCTAACCAAGAGCATGTCAGGACATGTCTAAAGAGGGTTCCGTAACTATAAACGCGTAATAGGTTTTTTTTTAATTCCTTCAAAAGTTACTGTCCGATTTCGTTCAAAATAATTTTCCTAAAGAGTTTTTAGCATGATCTAACAGCATGGACACTTACAAGTTTCTAGGTATGGATTTTACTCGCGTAAGGATTTTCTGTGATGATTTCGAACCTGCGACTGCTGATGTGAAAACGGTGCAGCCAAAGAGCATACATTCTCATATTGTGCATATAGCTTGTTAAAGTAGAAGCATTAGAATCATTGTATGCGGCATTTCACAAGTAAATTCAAAAATGTCACGCGAAATTGCTTGTTTGGCAAATGTTATGCTTTGAATTTTCTTCGAACTATAAATATACCTTGAAGATATCTTTTCATATGAAAGAGTTTAATTGTAAATAACGAGCTTGTATTTGAATGTTGGATCTGACGTATAATTGGACCCTGAATATATTTTAGAAATGAAGTTAGTTTAGTTTTTACCCGACTACGGCGAAGCCAAATGGAAGGGTAATGATTTTGGCAGTTTATGTATGTAGGTATGTATGTTTGATCTACCGTAGTGCCTAAACTACTAGTCCATTTTAAGAAATGAGGTGTCAATATATTCATAATAATGGCCCGGGTGAGTTGTGACAAATGCTATAATATGATGTACGTAGTCGGGTAATAGTTTTTTATGAAAATTGTAGTTATTAGTATTATCCACGGAAGAGGAAACAAGTGGAAGTGCGAAGTAGGCATTATCCATTGATGTGATTTATTTTAAAATTTATCTTATACTTTAAGCGAGACAATCGTGTATATATTATAATACTAGCTTTTGCCCGGAGCATCGCCCGCGTGGAAGAGTGTTCGTGGCAAAAAACTTATTTAGCAAATGTACTACTTACCTATAGCAACATAGCACAGAGTAAAAATATATACTTTATAATAAAAACTATTACGTAAGTATAATATTTTTATTATTATATTGCAGTAGGTTCGCAGAGTTCTATTTTTAGCGCTCTGAATTTTCTCCGGCCTTCCGGATTCCAGGATATCATAGTGCCAACCTTATCCCTTTAACCAATAGTCCAAATTATGTGCAATAAAAGGAATATTTCATGTTGTAAACACTTGACACGATAAATTATCTTATTTTGTTAAAAAATCATATTGTTGATAATATGATATCATCAATAAACATCACGATTCACGTCACATCACGATTTAAATATATTTTTTTATAATCATAAAAAAAAAAAAAATATAATAATTTAAAAATCATTTTTTTGTGACTTAAATATGCTGTCGCTGACTTTTTTGCAGGCACTATCAAATTCTATATCTTTTCTCTAGAACTCAATCTCTCGTTTAATCGGCAGCGTTTCTCAAACACGATTTCGTTCGTTTTTTAAGGGTTTGCGAATACATAATGAACCCTTATAGTTTCGCTCTGTCCGTCCGTCCGTCCGTCTGTCTGTCCGCGCTTCTAGCTTCTGTAATTATGAATTTAAATAGATGAAATTTGGTATAGTTATAGAGTGTGTTATAGATCTCGGTTTTGGCATCATAAAATAAAAACAGTACCTTACGCCCAGAAAAATTATGATTACGTCTAAACAGCTGTGATTTTATTAAATAATCATAATTTTATATTTTAGGGGTGGCTCTCCATACATGTGAAGTAGGTGAAAAATATTTTTTCATTCTGCCCCATCGTGTGGGGTATCATTTGCCATTTCATATCAATTGGGGGGCCTTTTAAAATAAAGGCAAGGTTTTTGTACATGACTTTTTTATAAAGTCGACCATTTTCGAGTAATCGGCCACGAAAGTGGTTTGTAAGTTGGTTGGTAAATTGGCCCCTAGCATTTCTAAGCTATAAGAGATAGAAACTTATTAGTTTCCAGGCTGAAAGATCATGCTAAAAACTCTTTAGGAAAATTATGTTGAGCGCAATCGGACAATAAATTTCGAAGTAATTAAAAGAAAACCTATTGCGCGTTGATAGTTACGGAACCCTCCTTAGAAAGACGTGTCCTGACATGCTCTTGGTTAGGTGACCACGGAAAATACTTAACATTATTCGGGTTAATATACAGGGTGCTAGAAGACCGCTTCCATTAACTTTGGGATATGATTATACTACCTTTTCTCATTACAAAAAAGTTTTTTTTTTCCTAAATTTCATTTTTTAAATTTTATTTTTACACATTTTATACCTTTTAATCATAAGAACAAACTGTGTAGAAGTGCATTTTTTTTATTAAAATCTAAAATTTTATTATTTTTACTTCATTACGCAATGTAATTTACTCCATTACGCTCGCCTGCCAATGACCCGCCAGCTGACACACGGGCAGGCCGCCGCGCCGTGCTCCTGCCTTAGTACACTCGTTCAGCGATGTTTAATGTATGCAGATTGCAGTGACTTACAACCGTACACACACAAAAGTGACGGATGTTTGGATTTCATAATTTCAAATAATTTTAACGGAACCTTGATGACTATCCCACGGAACCCACTTTAGAAATCCCTGCTCTACACCGCCTGCAGTGTGGTTCGTAAATCACGCACGAAATGTTGCTTGACAAATAACGAACCCTGTGTACAGTGCAACTAAACTCTTAATGTCCAACGGCAATCATCGCTTTAGACAATAACCGAAAGATGTAACGTGGTTGAACTGTAGGTAACAATGAAACTAAATAGGTGTATAAAAGGGTACTGAATGACTGCTAGTAGGTAGTAGGTACTAAGTTTACTCCTAGTACAAAGTTCACGGAATCCTTCGACCATCAGATGACCGCGGTAAGGTGTCACGTTAAAAGTTAAAACTTAAAGTTGTTAGAAAGTGTTTTTGTTGCATTTTGAAATTTGAAAATCGTTGCTAGCACCATCAATCATTACACGTAAACTATCACTTAAAACTTAACAACACAACACTACGTTTTTAAACACGACCTAAGTGTAACTCAAATCAGACGACAACCTTTTAATTCGAGAGAAAAACCGCAACTGAATTCGAAAATCTTATTTCAAAACAACACAGTTATTTTATCGACTTTCGGCAAAATTGCCGACGCTATGCTGCACGGGCGCGGGCGGCGCGCGGCCACTGCACGGCTTTTTGGCGGCAAATATCAAAAGCGTGCCGCTCGACTCTTTCAAAAACTACCTAGGCTAAGTGATGTGACCTATGAAAATTGAAACATTTACGTGTACGTAGTCGATATTTAAATTAGTTAATTGTTTGATACGATTTTTTCCTTAGTTTTATGTAATAAATAAGTTACTGTTTTTATATCAAGCTGGGTTTTTATGGTTTATGACCGGCAATCGAGCAGATAGATCGCCTGATGGTATGCGATTATCGTCTCCCACGCGCCTCTCTCTTCGCTCTTTTACGCGCCTTGAGCCTCCAGTAGATTTTGTAATAAGTTAATACAAATCAATGCGTATGCAAATTAAATAGTAATTTATCGATATGAAAAACTATCGATACATTTCTGGACACATGCCTATGTTTTTTACATAAAATCATTTTCTCAGTTTGGTCAGTTGGCTGTAAGTGTAAACCAGCGTTTTCGAGTGACGTTCCGTGTTGTTTTTAATTATCTAATTTTTATTTTCGTTTTAATTTTCGTTTGTTTATTTTGACTTTCGTTTGTTTTAATAACTGTTTTATTTGTAATAAGTATTCACTGTTTTGTTTGTTTTGGCTTGCTTTTCGTGTTTGTGACTTGTGTGTGATTTTTTATCCTAAAATGCTCTTCGCCATACGCGTATACCACGCGCTACTATGGTATGATGATGATGTGCTTATGTGAAGCATTTGGGAATGTCGCAGAGGCATTGAGGATTTACCGGAGGTGATATACTCATGCCGCCATCTTCTAGACTCCCGTACCATTCCACAGGCATGTGAGTGTTAGAAAATAGGCCCATTGAGCCTCCAGCGGTGGGCGGCAACTGGACGTAAATATCGATGAACAAATTTTAGACGGTGCGCCGGGATCCTCGTCTTGGAGCCCGCAGTGTGGCTAAAATTCTTAGACGTCAGCACGGTAAGCCAGTTGCTACTTGCTGTTCGATTTAACTGTATGTAGATCATCTCATTTTTTTTTTTTTTTTTTTAATCAGTACTAAAATTTAAAGTGATTAAATGTTAACTTCACAAAAGTTAGTAAATAGGTTGAATGTTATTAGAACTTTAAATAAACTGATGCCTTTTCATCCGTTATTGGATGATTTATACAGTATTCTCCGAGCGAAGTAACAACTCTTGAAATACTGTAGTGCCTGTCCCAGGCAGTTGGTTTGAAATGTCGTATGGTTGCCCAAGCACATACGGCATTCTCACAGCATAGTCAGTCAGTCAAGAGGAATAACTGGTCAATACGTTTGGGGCCAACCATGTGCGGATTTCCTCACGATGTTTTCCTTCATCGTTAGAGCATCCGTATAATGTACTTGAGATCTGAAAAAGTCTCATTGGTACACGCCACAACCTGGGATATCGAACTTGCACTCTCTCGAGTGCGAATCAAACTGTCTACCAACTAGGCCACGGAGCTATCTAACTTTAAATAATATTGTTATTAATCTATGCAATTTTCGTGATTTATTTACTACATACGGTTCAGCTGCTAGCATCAGCTGCTTTTGTCTATTCGCACCTGCGCGGGCGCGGGGGACGTGTTTGCGCGGCCTACCCCTCGCGCGCCCGCCTCCGACCGCCATCTCCGCCCGTGTGGATCTGTACTATGTACGTTGTACATTGCATATTGAAAATTTTAACTTTTACAAAAACAACCAATAAAAGCAAATGACTAGTACCAATGGATCTATCTCATGGCCTAATATAAGCCCACGAAGTTAATGGGACTGGTCTGAATACACCCTGTATGGACGCCGCTATGCAATAATGTGCCAACCAACTATATCGCCATTTTGAGAAAATCGTGTTTAATTAAATTTATTCTATAGAATTCTTATCATTTTTTCAGTACTAAAATGATTTAATTCACATTAACACTATTTTAAAAATTATAGTTTATCGCCTGAGAAAGCGCTTAGTATCAACATCTTGATTTTAGTAATTTTGTGGGCTGACAAAATATTGCTTACCAGCGTATAGCCTATGACACTCACAAATAATGTGGCTTTCTATTGGTAAAAGAATTTAAAAAATCGGTTGAAGTAGTTACAGAGATTAGCCTCTTACAATCTCGGTTAGTCACAAAGTCACAAAGAAACAAACTTTACCTCTTTATAATATTAGTATAGTCCAGATGTTAGCCACGACTTCGTACGTGAAACAGAAATCCCTAAGAACCGTATTTTTTGCTGCGAATAAAAGTAGCATATGTGTTAATCCAGAGACTAAACTACAACCATATCATATTTCATAAAAATCCATTTAGTTTTTATTACGTGTATGAGTAACTAACATCCATAATCCATACATAAAACTTTTATAATATATGTATGGTTATCCTCGTCGTCGTGTTTTCATGTTATCGAAAATCTTTTGAGTAGAAAACCGTTAGCAGGTACATAAACATACTTGGGAATGTGGTCATAGTTGAATCCACGCCGGCGTTGTATAACATGAGTTAGCACTACGACCATTATAGAACTTCTCACTTATTCCTCCTGGTATTAATATACATCAATGATTAGGTAATACATGTTAATACGTAAACTTTCAGCCAATTCAACTGATCACTTATTCTATAGGATTTGATATGTTATATTCTTTAAACTGACATAACTTTTATATCTAGGAACCGATTGAAATGAAACAAACATTAAATTTTAAGTGGAACAAAACATATTAGTGAAAACGCATTCGGTTAAGCCGTTGACTTCGTACGCGCAAAAACAAATATCGCAGGAACCGTACACTTTTCCGCAATATAATACAGCCTATGTGTTAATCCAGTTAATCCAGTTAATTCATCAAAATCCGTCCAGTAGATTCCGAGAATAGCGCGTACAAACGCAGACAAACAGATAAAAAGACAAACAGACCAAAATTAAAAAAATCATTGTTTTGAGTTCTATGTCGTTCAAAATGCCGGGACTATGCCATAAGAGTAGGAAGCCGAAAAAGACCCACTTAAAGGCCCACTTAAATTTTGGGTATCAAGGAAACGGAGAGCAACTCGCACTGAGCGCTGATGGAACCGAATATCCGACGTGACGCTCTTGCATCGCGGTATAGTCGGCGGGGGTCCCGTACCCCGTCATCCAGGGTCGAGTTGGACGCAAAGAGCTTTCCAAGAAGATCGGCTTTCTATTTTGCGTCATGGGTCAACGAGCCATTTCGTGCGATTCGTGCATTCGACGTTTCAACGAGCGTGTAGGGATGGAAGGGATGGCTTACAGAAATTCCCTAAATAAAAAAAATAAAAAAAATAGCTTTGGTAAGAAACCAGAATGCACGGGTTCCCGAAGGGAGACGCTCGAGTCTCTTGCCAATTCTACTGATGTGATGTTTCTTCGCCCAGGCAATTTCTCTTTTGCAGGACCTAGAGGCAAGGTTCTACTCCTTTTTAATTGTGCTGGTACTTAAATCCCGTGCTGGCACTGCCTTAGCCCAGGTTTGGTAAGCTTCCTGCTTCCAGCGAGAAACTTTTTTGGTAGATGAACCAAACCAGGGACGGAATTTACTGCCAAATAGGCACCACAGAGGACGGAATGAAATGTTTATACCTAGTGCCATGTTGGAAACAGAGTTGGCGGCGTCGTCGGGATCGTCCAGCGAGAAGCACGCCTGCCCCCAGGGGTAGTAAGCAAAAAACGACCGCATGCCATCCCAATCTGCTAACTTGTAGTGCCACACACGACAATATTTAGTAACACGCTGTCGCAACGCGCTCATGAGTGGAAGTCTGAAGCTATTTGCAGATGCTCAAAGAGTGTGTCTGTTTCGGGATCACCGCTATGGGACCTATAGAGGCACGCATAGACGCGGGGATGGTCGTCGCTCTCTATGCGGAGCCATAAGATTAAGAGGCCCCTAACTTCAAGATTGCTGAGGCAGCGAGAGCTGATACACACACACTCCAACTTTAGGCAGAAAGAAAACTTTTGCTCTTGCTGCGTGCAGATTGGAGCGCAGTTTTGCCCCCCCCCCCCCCCCCCCCCCAGACTACGAGGGGTAGCCTGGACGTCCACGTTCAGGTCCAGGAGCTCCTGAAGGTGGACGTCCAAAGAGGGATTCCCTAACTCAGTTGGTACCCTACTGGGGTAACAAATAAGGTTTCAACTGCGGCATCAAAGGGCCCACCGGAGGCCCAATCCCCACCGATTGGGCCTCCGGTAAACTCACTTACTCAGCGAAACACAGCGCAAGCGCTGTTTTACGCCGGTTTTCTGTGAGGCCGTGGAATTTCTCCGGTCGAGCGGGCCCATTCGTGGGAAATGGTTCTCCCACGTACAAACTGAAACTTTTATTTTAGGGATTTAGAGGATAATTATCTTTCGTTTCCTGGTGAGTTTTTCTTTTTTTAGGGTTCCGTACCCAAAAGGTATTACTAAGACTTCGCTGTACGTCCGTCTGTCACCTGTATCTGCTGCATCTCTACATAGAGATGCATATCTCATGAACCGTAATAGTTAATTGAAGTTTTCACAGATTATGTATTTCTGGTTCCGCTATAACAACAAGTAATAGAAACAGAATAAAATAAATATTTATGTGGGGCTTTACAGGTACTAACTTTTCCGACACTGGTAATCACTAATATCGATTCACTTTTCTTTATGAAATTTCGGAAACAAATGTGTAACGTTTATCCTTGACATTTGTATCTATAATGAAGAATTAAACACGTTCATACAAGATTGCGAGTACATACACCACAAGTCGTATTAATTTGCACATTAATTTGACGGGATGGCGGCGGCCGGCGCGGCAACAAGTCTCGACGCGTTGTGCTGAATATGGAATATGCAAGTTTTTACAAGTAACAGTCGCTGAGCTTCTTAAAATAGTATCTGCCTATATTGATAGGAGATAATTGTCTTATTGAGAAGGTTTAATTTAGGTATCATATTGGTTGTGTTGTTGTATTACCGTATGATGGACGGTGTGGCTCAATAAGTTATAAATGAAATTGAATAAAAAAAATAAGTTTAAAAGACTATAATCCGACTACGTAAAAAAAGGGGTCTAAAAAGGCCGAAACAAAAAAAATAAATCTAGAAATGCATAGTTACAAAAATGGTCAAGGTAGAGCCGTGGTCGCACACACTAATGGCGTCATATAAGCGTCAGTTCACACCGAGATGCGTGACGTCTAGGTATAAACTGAAACTGCGTATATCGTCATGTACACATGCATACTCCAATAAAGTTACAGACCTACGTTTTGACATCGACTGTTCCGAACAGTAGGTTTTGTTTAGGAAAATTGGACAAATATTGTACGAATTGTATTTTAAACGTATATTTTGACTTAAACAATATGATATAATATAATATATATACAAATTATGTAAATATTTGTACTGTGCTTGCCAAGACCTTTCGTTATACCAAATACAAAATATACCAAATAGATACCAAACATGTGATACTTATCTCGATTTAATTTTTTTAGATTTTAGAATCTGAGGTTTAAGTTTCGAAATACATAATTTTGAAAAAAAAAATATATAGCCTATGTTACCCGCGGCATCATTACGAATCTATTGACACCTCATTTATTAAAATCGGACCAGTAGTTTAGACGCTACGAGGGAACAAACATACATACATACATAGACTGCCAAAATCATTACCTTTCCTTTTGGCTTCGCCGTAGTCGGGTAAAAAGGAAAGTGGTATAGGACCGGATAGCTCAACTGGTAGAGCACTCGGCGCGATACCGACATGGTCTGGGTTCGACTCCCAGTTCGGAACTGTCCATTTTTTTCTCAATTTATTTATAAATTATATATTATTTGAAGTAACAAGCCAACATTTTAGTTCTTCACTATCGAAACCAAATTAATTTTCATACACCCCTGCTTACGATTGTAGACCCCCATTTTTTGTCACGTCCAACGTAGACCCCTGGGGGGCTAAAGGTAAATAAAAAGTAAAATTAAAATTACATAAAAATTTCAGGCCGGCAAAAACCCTAATTTTTTCGTATGATTTTTGAATGGCACGGAACCCTTCGAACGCGAGTCCGACTCTCGGGACTTGGCCGGTTTTAAAGATAATAATTAAATATAATGCGAACCCGTTTCGAGCTTGGCCAGTAGTGAACTGCGAAGTAAGTAATAGGCACGAAGGTCACTGTCGTGCGTTTAATTTCCTTGCGGTATTTATATGCCTACAGCCCTACACCTTCCGCACTACTTACCTACTAGTATGAAGTTTCCTAATTAGCAGCTGGCGAATTTCATTTCAAAGGCCATTTCGCTAGGGCCTTTTTCACAACCTTCTAATAAGTGCTGGATAGCTTATTCGGATGTTTTGTTTCAGTTTGCTGAGCACCGAAACAACTCCCCTAGTGGCAAACAAATTGTAGTTAACTTTTTCACGGCGAAAAGGGACAAAAACTCACACTCAGCACACTGCTTACTTTATATCGAGTGACAGACAGAGACATGTACGTATTTTTTTATTTTTTTTAATCTTTATTTATGGAGATTAGTCATAATTGACTATGCCACTCCATTATACCAACGATTACAATAATTACAATTATAATATAATAAAGTACTAACTACATCATCTACACCACATAATTATAATCTATTTTACGTCGATTTAGAGCTTTTTTGACCATTTTATACACTTCTATAGCTTGTTCAGACAGGGGATACGCTAGAATGCAGTTACAAGTTCCAATATTCATAAAATCTCCAATTTTTCTCACAACCTGAAATCTAATATCCTCGTTACGGACACATTCCAACATTATATGGAAAACCTCTTCTATCATTCCACATTCCGAACAAAGAGGAGATGCTACTTTTCTCATCAAATGTCCAAATTTATTCAGGGGAATGTGTCCAGAACGAAGTCTAAATGCAATTATTAACATACATATTTCTATTTAAATTAACATCTGCAAACCACGGTGATTTCCATGGTTCATTCTGTAGTGTTCGGTACCATATGCCCTTCTCCACTGATCTTTCGTCAAAATGAACTTTCCACAGAAGGTGGTGCTTAACTAGATTTATACAGTCAGAGAAGGAAGGCAGAAAGTCCCTAATTACGCCATCAACAGCAGCTTCTTTTGCGAGGTCATCTACCCTTTCGTTCCCTTCTAAGCCAATATGAGAAGGGATCCATTGTAGGATTACTTCTTTTGACAGGGCCTTAATTTCAAATATTAGCTTTATAATATCGTAGGCAATCGGTGTGCCTCTTAAGTAAGAGGTGCACCGAGCCACGTGTTGAAGGGAACTTTTTGAGTCAGATAAAATTCCAAATTTATTATAATCTATAGATTTTATATAATAAAGAGCTTCTAAAATAGATATTAATTCTAAATACATGATAGACATCTCATTACAGATTTTAAATTTCATGTAATTATCAGTTTGAGGATCGAATAATTATACTCCTTTTTAGCCCTATCTATACCTTCCATACAGACATTTATTACGTCACTTAATTTATACCAACTTATCCCAGTAGTCAAATGTATACATATGTAGACACTCCGCCGCATGAATTTTCATATTTTTGAATTTTAAATACATATTTACTAATATTGGAACTTGTTTCCGTCTCCAGTATCTACGTTTCGTAAGTGTGTTTAGTTCATTTACGACGTTTATTGTTTCATTATTTAATAATGACATAGATCTCAAAAAAAAAATACCAGTAAGGAATAATCGACGAATATGTAAATGTTGCACACACAGCTCGCACTCCATTACGTGTATGGGGGTACTTTTGACAAATCCACCTATTACACGCAAAGCCTGGTTTTGTAACTTGTCTAATTTAATTAAATTTGATTTACTAGCGTTATTGTATAAAAAAACTGCCAAAATCTAATCGACTTCTAATCCTAGCTATGTAAATTCTTCTCAAATATTTCGGGTGGACACCCCAGCCCGATCCAGCTAATATTTTTAAAATATTCAAAAATGTATGCGCCTTTTCAATTAGTGTATTAATGTGTTTTGTCCATATCAAGGATCGATCAAGCTCCATGTCTAAATACGAGTATCTCACGTTAGACACCGCCGTTAATGGCATGTCACGAATAAAAATACGAACACTGTTTATGTTTTGGCCCTTTGTAAAAGTGCATATTTTGCTTTTAGTAGAAGACACGCTAAGACCTAAATTTTCTAATAATTTAATCAAAATATCTAAAGAACTTTGTATCGAACAACGTGCGGATTCTAAATTTCTATCAATCGCGTATAGTGCAAAGTCGTCAGCATATTGTGTAGCAAATACGTTTCGAACTGCCATACAAATAGGATGAGTCGCGACGTTAAATAATAACGGCGATAAAGGATCCCCTTGTGCGAGACCTTGAGCAGTACATTGACAAATAAAAGTATCCCCTTGTCTTATTTTTAAGTTCCAGGTGCTTAGAAAATTCCACAAATATTCACATATTTTTAAACCAACACCAGTTTTATCTAAGACTTTGATAAGTGAGCATATATTTATATTATTGTACGCGTTATCAATATCCAGGAAGCACGCAAGAGTTGTTAAATCCTTAGAAAAACCTGATTGTATCCTTGTAACCAATCTGACCAAACTGTCAAGACATGATTTTGATTTTCTAAAACCTACGGTAACAGATGAAAATATACTCTTTTTTTCCAAGTACCACTCTACTCTTCTGTTGATAATATAATGGAAAATTTTACAAACACAGGACATTAAACTTATGGGGCGCAAAGATGAAACTAAAGATGGATCTCGGTTCGGTTTGGGAATCGGAATAACGTAAATATCTCGCCATCGAATAGGTACGAAACTTGTAGAAAGAAAATTATTAAATAAATAAAGTAAAATATTTTTACCATTAATAGGAAGACGTTTTATCATAGAAAAATATATACTATCACAACCCGGGGCGGTGTCTTTGGCTTTAATACATGATTCCAATTCGTGTAAAGTTATGGCACATTCTAATTTTAAATTTACCGAATAAATTAATGGCTTAGGAGGAGAAACTTATGCAGGACACAGATCATTTAATAATGTTTTACATTTATCTTCATCGACAAAACTATTCTGAACTTTATTACCTTTATACCACTTCATCTTTCTCCACATTTCTGTAGCAGATATAGATTCGTAAACAGAATTACAAAATTGTTTCCAACTGTTGGGCGCGGCTTTTCTTATTAGGTTTTGCGATTCTCTGACAGTCTTTAAAAATTATCAAGTTTGAGGGGGAGGGATTTTTCCTTAATTTTGATAGGGCTAATCTTCTTTTAGCTACTAAATGAGACAAGTTAGGGTTCCAATAGGATTTAGGGAAAAACTTACTAGATGGATTTAAATTAATTTTAATTTTAGGAATATATATATCTGCGGCTGTATTAATATGGTCTAAAAAATTATCGTATAGAAATTGTGGATCACCAGATAAATCGAATTGTAAAAAACATTCTTCGAGGTAACATTTATAACCTTTCTAGTCGGCATACTTGAAATTGCGTTTAATTAATAAAGAAGGATTAAATACGTTACTAGAAGTAAGCTTGATGACGAGATGGTCACTTCCTAGAGTTTCGTTAGTTACCTGCCAATTAAAATTACATGATATATCGGAAGTACAAAAGTAAATATCTGGGGCACTTTGTTGCAAATTGCCTGCTACCAATTTTATACGCGTTGAACTACCGTCGTTTAAGGATATTAAATTACTGTCAGCCACAGAATCATAAATTTGGGATCCTCTGACATCCGTTTTATGCGACCACGTAAAATGGTGTGCATTAAAGTCTCCCAAAATCAAGGCTCTGCAGCTAAATTTAGTAAAAATATTATCCCAATCAGATCGTCGAGTTTGTACCCACTGAGGACAGTAAATATCAAGTATATTTGCAATATTTTTACAATTAAAAACCCTAACGTGTAATATCTGTATGTCTAGATTGGGATTAACTAAATTGCAAACCTGAGCTCTGACAGATTTATGTGTAAGGATACAAATACCGCCATAATTATCCTGATGGTCATTTCTAAATATATTATAATTACTAATTTTAAATTGAGTATTTGGATCCAACCAGGTTTCACTAATTACAGCTATAAGGATTTTGCTTTTAATTAATAAATGTTTTGGTCTTGAACTCTGTTCAACGTTCCAAAACGTTCGTTCCACTGCAACACATAAATCTCAGTAGTATTGACATTATTATAATTAGCCATTTGAAGAATTAAAACTTAAATTTAATATCTTATTAAGTAATGTCATATCAGTAAAATTATCTATGAAAGCAGTAACGCACCAATCCACACAAAGACTAATAACACTTTTAATTTTTTTAGAACACTTCTATCTTTTACAGAAAATTATGTCTTTAATTCTGTCTATCAAAGAACTCAATGACCTAATATTCTCGCTAGACTCTGCTGTATCACCTTGGTTGTCACATTCGTCTGATACGGTGTTATCAACGACAGTACCTCCGTTTGTGGTAATGTCACGGCGCCGGTGGCTGCCAATGTTGGCATCTGTCACCACTATATCCTCAATACTTGTACGCACCCCGGCGATCGCGGAACTCGCGTCATCAACTCCACTGTGCGATGGCAATACCGATGACTCATCTATACAGGTTGCTTGTTCGGGTGAATAAAGCTGTTTCCGCTTTGTACCTCTATATTGGCTCGCCAACACTCCGCCACACCTGCCAGTTACTGTCACTGTCATCTGTGACGTTAAGGCTCGAGACACTATTATCTCTCTACAGTGTTCACATACACTACATCTTTTCCTTATTTTAATTTATTTTGTGAATGTATAAATTCTAATTGCATTCAGTCATAATTAAATTATTAGCCATAAATAATAATGCCCTATATTTATGTTGTAACGTCTTTATTGGATATCATTATTTTATTAGAAATTCTTAGCATTTTATTGATTGACTAATATAGTATCATTTAGGAAACAATAATCTGCTTTCAATTCATTTCAATACATTCACCTTCTTAATTATTTCTACTACTCCACTGTTTATCTTTCTTTCTTCTATCCGACTTCCTTATTGACCCTTTGATCCGATGTGTGTTATACCTTTCTCTCTTTGTCTTTTAAAAGTAAAACCATCCAATGTCTCTCAAATCTCTGTTATTTTTATTAATTGTACTACAGTTCGTCTTAGTTCTTTTTCCCTTGTTACTATAAACTTTATATCTCACTTTGCATTTTTTCCACATTCGAGAACCAAATTCAAGCTCAACTTGGTTTCTTTATTTAGATTCTTGGGAACAGTTTATCCCTTGGCCCTACATTGCACTCTTTTGCTTTTCTTTTTCCATCTGCTTATCAGCATGGCTGATCTTCAGATATTAAGCTTATCGTGATTTCTGACGCTCAACCCATTTATGTGTCTAACAAGGCACGGTGAAAAAGAGTTATATTTGTTTACTTGTTGTTTTAACTCCACGGTTATTTTCGATGTATTTACTTAACGCCTGCGTATCTTAAGATTTTGTACTGTCTAAACTGGAAATAGTACGGTAAAATTGACTTCCCTTAACTACTAACGTAATCCACCCGAATTAACAAGAAAACTCCACCTAGGAAAGTTGTCATTACATTGATATCTATGTCTGCCCCCGGCGCATTTGGTGGTTCTCGCCTTTAGTGTATTTGGAGCTTAAACTATAGTGCATACATTATTCTAATAACTGTGATCTTGTTGCTGACTCTTCCTTCAACTGGTATAGATATTCTGTAGAGCTTGCAAGACCGGGTTTGGAATGTCATGTTTGGATATTTTACAACTGTGTAAAATGTCTTCTAATCTCATATACACATAGATATCTGTTTGCTCCCCGAATGCCTTGTTCCAGCTTCTGTCACATAGAAGATCTATATTGGACATGCCATGCACTATTACCAATTAAAATCACGTTTACACTTTGAGTCCCCCAGATAATATCACATTCCATTTGCTATCCTCATCAATTTCTAATACAAAATTAAAGTTAACTGGAATTTTACTCTTTTTTCTGTCTCTTGATTCCTATGTTGTGATAATCAATGATCTGTTCTTCGCCCCACGACTATTTATATCATTTCCTTTCTCAATGGTAGCTAACATCCACAAATTTATATAAAATGATCTTTCAACTTGCACTTTACTTAATTTAAAGGAAACTCTAAACCACCTTGTTTGTTTCTTTGTTCCTTTCCTAATTATCACGAATTTCACTTGCGAAAGTCATCAAGCGTACTTGCCTCAGGTATTAATTATTACTGAAGCAATAATTACGATAGGGAATAATGATATCATACTAGATGTCACCATGTGTAAATATTGTGACTTGTGCATAGAGTAATTTACTTTCTCTATGAATTTGTGGCAGAGTGACAAACATCAACGTGTAATAAAATCGGATCTATCAAACGCATGGTAGTGATTAGTGATTGTTTATAATCTGAGGTAGTGTGTGTTGTTGTTCTTTTCATTAATTTAAAACAATATTAGATTGATTTACACCTTCCTCCACATAAACTTTAATTTACCGGCCAAATATCATACTCCTCCGTTCGCACAATTCTCGTAAAACTGTACTCAACATTTTTTCATCACGTGTTAAGTTTTGTTTAAGTGTAATGTGAGTGTTGAATAAATGTTTTTATTATTATTATTATAAACTTAGAATGTGCCAAATATCATTATTTCTTATTATCTTTCTCTTCCGTTTGCACAAATCTCCTTTAACTAAACTGAAAGTGTTTTCTTTACGTATTTAATCAATTATCATAATATCTATACAAACAGTGACAGCTCACTACTATATAATTACAAACCCTACAAATGCGCTTACTTAAACAGTAATACTGACAAAGTAAAACATTTGTTTTGCAATTGGTGCCTATGACGGTATTTAGGGTTTAAGTATAGGAAACCTTAAACTTACCTGAAGTTATTACATCCCTTTCACTATTCCTAATCTTTGTACCGAATATTACAGTTTAGGAGCATAAACTTAATTGAATAAGATCATACTGCAACACTTTAAAACCTACAGGTAACTATAACAGTAATTTGTTACTATAGATTCTGTTAATTCATTAAATTTTTTAAAGTAAATCTACTGCTATCTATGCCTTCTTTATAATCTATCCCTTTTCCTCATTTCCAATTACCTATCTGTATCAACATAAGACTTATGGTATTAAAACTTATAGTAATTAAGCAAGTTTCACTGGCACCTAAACTATGCTTAGTTACATTTAGATTTCAGTTCTAATATTACTTATATAAAAATAAATATTATAATTATTTTATTTAAAACATAATAATCATAGTGGTCTTTGGATTGGAATCGGTTCTTACTTACCACTGTGTAATGTCGTTGGCTTGTAATAAACTATAATAACATGAAACAATTACCGTAAACATAGCTCTCAAGATAATCTAAACCTTTTTTAAATTGTAAATAACGATCAGTTTGTATTGAAATTAGTGAAATAGACCTGGAATCTTTAATTACACTAAAAGCACACGAGAAATATAGTCATTTCTAATCTTGACCTCGCATTGCAAAATGTAACAAGAATAAGATAACAAGACAAAGGGGCGGTCTAGTTTAGGTTATAAATTTTAAACAATAACCGATGCGACACCTGCGTGCAACATTCTGCTATATGCCTACATAGGTAATACGATATTCTTTGGCTTAAATAATCTACGAGATTGACTGCACCTGCAACCGACTAGTTTCTACGTTACCTTTGTTATTTCCAAATCTGATTTGTAAGATACGATGTTCTTTTTGATATTTTATATTTCAATGACCTTTTTTTCCGTCGTCGCCAAATGTACGATTTACTTACTTGTACGACATACCTCTATATTGGCTCGAGAGTGCTCCGCCACACTCGCCAGTCCAACGGCTACATGATGACTAACTGACGTCGACTGTCACTTTCATCATCATCAGTGACGTAGAGCAGAGTTTTGCCGGGGAATTCAATGGGTGACGTTGTGGATTTTGCATTTCTTTCATAAATTTTTGTTATTTCGGTTCTTAATCTGTAATATTGGTAGAATATTAACCATTAAATATTCGTTAACGTGCACAAGTGTGGGCAAGTGGTACAACTTCTATAAACGTCCTATTTTGAGTTTCCCTCCAAAACTCCCTAGGAACTTTCAGTAAAGCTTCTACCACTTTACTAAATCGACTGACATGTCTCATAGACTGAATTGACTATTTATTTGGACTTTGACTAGACATTAGACTTACGGTGAAAACGGTAGAAATACGGTGTTGAAAATTGAAATGAAAGTTCTATTTCCCGCCTTTTTAACTTAACACTGGCAAATGGTTATAAGCCGATGCCATATATAAATAAAAATAAAAAACTCTGTACAGTCACATACACGTCACATACACAGCATACACTACACATACAAATAAGCATGTAAGATTGTGAAACGCCCTCATATTAATAATAAGAGAGAACAATCGACAACAAGAAAAATCGAAAACGGCATAACATGAATACGAGTATAAATACATAAGTTCATAGATATTAGTAGATATATAATAGCTTCCACGAGCGTAATATCATACATTACGCATAATCTCTTGTTTCCTGCTTGATAATGATTTAGGTAATAACAATATAATAGTTGAAACCAGCTGACTGCTGCCTACAAAGTACTTAATAATGATAAACAAATTTAAACATTTACCTACCCACCTAATCGATTCGAGCATATAAATCCTGAATCCATACTACGTTTGAGTGTTTGAAACCTAAACTAAAATTAATAATAATATTATAATAAATGTGAGTAAAAAGGGAGAAATTATTATTATTAAACAAAAAATTAAAACAGACTTCCAAAGTAAAATTCACAATAAGTATGAAATAGATCTTATTTTCTAAATAATTCTCCGTTTAAATTCGACTGAAATATTTACTATTTCTCTACTCAATTTTCATAAGACATTGGAAGTCGGTTTTAATTTTTTTTTTTTAAATAATATTTTTTCCCTTTTTGGTCATATTTAGTTATTATTATTAACACATTTAAGAAAGTTTAAAATAAGCGTTAGAATGTATAACTATTGTATACACGCCAAGCTTCCATTAGGTATTGTATATAAGATGGTGTTCCATGTTAACACGATACGCTAACATTAGATAATGATGATTATGATGAATACTAAAAGTTACATAATGGCATATGCTTACAGTTCTTTAAACAACGCCGAAATCTCCAAACATGTATCTATAAAGACTCAGGAGTTCTGTTCAGTACTTTTTAATCCATCATCCAGGGTATACCTTGGTCCAAAATCTTATATTTTGGTAGCATATGCTTAAGCTACTTCAGAAAAAGTCAAAATGTGTGCATATAAATTTCGAGTTTTATTTACTTTTTAATTAACTCATACTTCATGGCACGTCTAAAAAGGGTTCTGTAAGTATCAACGCGTAAAAGGTTTGTTCGAATAAAAAATATATAATTTAACTTAGTTATTCTATAACTAGCGAACAGACCGGTCCGGTAAATGAACAATAAACATATTAATTTTTCTCATTTTTCTTCGCTAGAAGGAAGGACAAATTGATCAGCAATTTTGAAGACATTTGAAAGAACAAAAGAAAAACTTATTAATATTAATATAACTATAAATATATGATAGTTAGCTGTAGCTTGTATACTTTATTACTGTCTCTATATATTTTATTATAAGAGCTCCGTTACCTAGTGAGTAGACCGTTTGGTTCGCACTCGAGAGAGTGCAGGTTCAATTCCCATGTTGTGGCGTGTACCAATGAGACTTTTTCAGATCTCAAGTACATTATACGGACGCTCCAACGGTGAAGGAAAACATCGTGAGGAAACCCGCATATGGTTGGCCCCAGACGTATTGACCAGTCATTCCTCTGTACTAGACTGACTGTGTTGTGAGAATGCCGTGTGTGCTTGGGCAACCATACAACATTTAAAAACCAACTGTCCCAGGCACTACAGTATCTCAAGAGTGGTTACTTCGCTCGGAGAATACTGTATAAATCATCCAATAACGGATCAAAAGGCTTTTAATATTTTATTATGTAGTATTCAACTACTAGTACTAATATTGAGCACTAGTATTAATATCGAGATTTTTTTTTTAAGTATTCTCTTTATAAATGTATGGGATTTCACATTTAAAGGCATCACAAGCGACATGTCACTTAGCGATGACTTATGTCAAATCCCAGACATTTTTGATTTCAAACTTCGCCGTCGAAATTATCTTATGCCTCTCGACTGAAGGTCCAGAGGGCCTAGACAAGATGCCTTCGTTAAAATTCGAAAAAATCTGTCGAATCGTCTTCTCTTTTGAGATCACGACATTTATGTCTTAGCTACTTTTACTCCGTTGTTCGTATCGCAACAACGAATTGCTCAAATGTTTTTATTCACTTCTTGCTTTGATTCTAACGTTAATTTCGCCGTCAGTTGTGAAGTGTCAACTGTCAAATGTCATAATTTTTTATTTATTTATTGATGGCGTTACGGCTTAAAACTATTGTCATTGTCAAGTTAAAAAGGCAGACAAATAGAATTCTCGTTTATGTTTTCAACAACGTATTTCTAAATCGTCAAGTCTAAATTAGTCTAGTCAAAGTCCAAATAAATAGTCAGTGCAGTCAATGAGTCAAGTCACTCGATTCAGTAAAGTGGTAGAAGTTTTACTGATAGTTCCTAGGAAGTTTTGTATCAAATTAGTTGAAATTAGAACTGTAGAAATTAAGAATAATAATAAAGTCGGTACTTATAACTTAACACAGGCGATTATTACGGTTATTAGGCTGGGACTATATGCTCCGGAATCCGAAACACCGGTGAAAATTCAGATCACTGAAAATAGAACTCTGCGCTAAGACAATAGAGTTGAAAATCGAACATATTTTTAAGTCAAATGTCAATGTCATATATGACAGCTCGACACCTAATACTTCGATTTTCAACTCTATTGTTTTAGGGCAAATTTCTATTTTCAATGCTCAAGATTTTATACGGCCTCCCGGTTTCCGGTGCATATTATAGTCCCAGTCTTATAATTCTTCATTGTACTTTGAATTCATAAATGATACTAAACGATATTAACATACTTACTTAACTCTGATTTGGGATCTTGCTTGTGGTGTTTGTGGGAACGTGATCCACCGACCCACCATCCAAGGATCATTGAGGGCGTCCACCACTTCTCTGACGCAGCGACTAGTGGTTCGCTGCGTCAAATTGAGGCCCACACCCACAATCTTTTGGTATGATCCTGTAGCCAGAAAGCTAAGGGCGCACAATACCTAAAATATGTGGCGGACCAATTAGCGCCACAATCCTGAATCGCGCTATCGAAGTTTTCTATGATCGGCACTATATATACGACATCTGAAATTCATACAAGAGGGCTTCGGCCTGACCGAGCATACCACCTCGCTCGGTCGGAGATCTCCCTTCAAGGCTGCCACCATATTCCCACATTGGTGACCCTCGACAGAACACGCCTCCTTCTGGACATCATCATCATCACTCCCACCCCTCCGCACCACGTCAGTCAGCTTCAGCCTCATCAGGTACCTCGACCACCAGCCTCAACGCACCGCGGCCTGGTCGAACCCTCACCGGCTTCAACGGGCACTCTCACTACAACGACCGGTCAGCAAGCAGAGCACATCTCTCCTGGTCAGCACGTAGCATCGGTCCCGCACGGCAGCACTCCGACTCACTGGAGCCCGTGCAGCAGCAGCACAGTTCCGACTCACTAGGTATCCTCTGGCACTGGCGACCCAAGCAAGACGACTCAAGATTCGACCTCAGGTCTTCGGGGGGAAGTGATGTGGTGGACCAATTAGCGCCACAATCCTGAATCGCGCTATCGAAGTTTTCTATGATCGGCACTATATATACGACATCTGAAATTCATACAAGTGGGCATCGGCCTGATCGAGCATACCACCTCGCTCGGTCGGAGATCTCCCTTTGGGGCTTGCCAACACTTCCCACAAATATAATAAAACCGCTACTTAATACACAGCAATTCTTCTATTGCTTCCAATTGCCGTCTTAACAAATGTCTTCGCCTGCGTCTCTCCCACGTATATTCGTGGTGCGCGGCCCACAATAATCGCAAAGCATGCATACTTAAGATTTTGTGATACTCACAGCTGATGAATAATCCGCTATATTGTTCGTAATTAGAGTTAAAGGCACCTTCCTAGTTGTCTTAAACGTTAGGTCGCTAACGATCAAGCCAACGATCTGCTAAGTGTCACTTAAGGCCTCTTGTCTAGGCATTGTATGGAGAAAAGAGTTTGAGCAATTCGCTGTTGAGTGATTCGTTAGCCTAATCTTTCAAAATGGCTGTTTGGCTATCATTTTTTTTAGCGATACGATTGAACATGTCATTTAACGCACGCTTATGTCAATCCCATACATTTTTTAATTGTGAAGTTCGCAGTCGATAATAACGAATGCATCTTGTCTAGGCCCTCTGGTTTGTTATATATGTGAGCTTAAATATTTATTTTATTCTGTTTTTAGGATCTGTTGTTGTAGCGACAACAGAAATACATCATCTGTGACTATCACGATTCATGAGATGATACATCATGGTGACAGATGGACAGCGAAGTCTTAGTAATTAAAAAATCCCTACTACTTTCCGTTTTTATCTTTTGGGTACGGAACCCTAAAAACGGGATACTATTGTTGTAAGGAAATCTGGTTTGGGAGCGTTGAAATATTATATTTCTCAGTCATATCATACTATGAATATGTTGTCATAACGACATCAAAATAATAACAAAAATATTGGCAGTGTAATGTTGCGTTAATTTTTAGGGTTCCTTACCCAAAGGGTCCGGAAAAATCCTTTTACTGGGACTTTATTGTCTGCCCGTCTGTATGTATGTGACAATTGTCACCCCAGGCTGTATTTCCTTAGCCTTGAATGGTACGGAAAAGGTGGAAAGGAAAGGACAGTAGAGTGAAATTTTCACAGAAATACTAAAAACAGAATAATAAACATTTATGGGGGCCTATTCCCATACAACTAACCTGATTTCTTTGCCGCTTTGTACGGAATTCGCGCGTGCCTTCGTGCGCAACTCCAACTCGCATTGGCCGGTTTTTGTAATTCTCAAAGTAAATACCAATTTTATGTTTTGGAGGTTAATTAATTAAATATAACAATAACAACGAACACCTAACAAGTTACAACACTATTTAATTACAAAAATCTCAAAATAAAAACACAACATTACCTATTATATACTTCTGTTCTCCGAACCACCCTGAAGATCCCTACTTGCCAAGCTGCTTGCTTAGCGTGTGCAATGCCATAAGAGCTAATCGTAAACAATGTTTGAAGCAGAAAAGTTTCTAGTTTGTTGCCCTAAGTTCTTGTCAACAAGAGTTAATAAATCGATAGTTTCCAGAACTCAGATGTCCTCATGAAAAGTTATTAGAACTATTTCCTCTACATTACTAACTACTGCAGTTTCTTTGATTCCGCAGAAGTTAGCTTTTGAGATCGTTTGAATCAAATGAGTAAGCTATGTAATATAATACATTATTTTAAGTACGGCAATGTACTGTGGTAGATAGATGTAGTTTAGCATTATTTAACTATTTATAATTATGGGTTCAATGTCATTTTTTTCGTATACTTTTTGTGTAATCTGACTTATCTGACAAATGCGTTTTTAAATACATTCTTATAAACGGAAAAATAGTAAAGTTAATATAAGGTTTATTACTTAGGAAAATTTTGTTACGTATTTACTTATGAATCGTGATGCAAAATACGATTGAGATATATACGTTACGGTTTTCAAAATTTTACAGTGACATATATAATATTTTAAAGCTTTTTGCAATAATATTCTCTGTTTTAAAACAACACAAATTAATCAGAAAAAAACTTAATTAAAATAAAAGCATAATTAATTAGTTATATTTCGTTTAGAAAAATAAACATTCTTATTCTTGTTCATTAGCCACCTAGAATTACGTAGAAAAATGTCTATTCGAAGTCCTTGCCTTGTTTACATTTAGTTTGTTTATACAATAGCCAGTCAAAGGCCAAAACGTAGATACTTAGACTGGGACTATATGATCCGGAATCCGGCGGGCCCGGAAAAAATCAGCGCACTGAAAATATAACTCTTCGCTAATACAATAGAACTGAAAACTGAACAAACAAGTGGCAAGTCAAATGTCAATGCCAATATGGCAGATCGACACTCGACACTTCGATTTTCAGCTCTATTGAATTCGTGCAGAGTTCTATTTTCAGTGCTCTGAATTGTACCGGGCCTGCTGGATTCCGGATCACATTATGGGCTCCCAGCCTTAATCAATATTTTATAATATTTTATTTAAATATTTCATTTGATGAATCCCGGTGACGGTTCACCGACTAGATCATAGCCTCCTAGCAACTTGTCCCTAAGAGGCTCTGACCTCTGTGATTAACATACTCATAATAGTAGGTATGTACTTATTTGATGGGAAACTACTTTAGCGGCGTTGAGGGAGAGTCACGCCACGCGTCATGACATGATTTTGGATATAACGCCCTCTGCCTGAAGCTACTTGTACAATGTACATAGATATAACAACTTAAGTTTTTAAAGTACGGCTCAATACATAGAATATGTTGGTAGTACATGTGATGAACTTTGAAGGAAAACTATAACGGCTAATATAAATTAACAAAGTTATATAAGATTTATTTTTTCAGATTATTTTTGCAGATTTTACGAGCCAGCTGTTTTGTTAGCTTTTACGCCCTATTTTTACAAAAAAAAAATGCGCTTTCAAGTTGAATATCTCGCAAACGGATAATTAAAACAAAAAATGATTTAGCAACAGCTCTTACGGCCCCTTTCAATAACCTATCTACCAATAAATATTTGTTAGAAACGTCAAATTTGTATCGCAAAAAACTGGCAAATGATTAAATGACGACATTTTTAACCAAAAGTTATTGGTAGATAGGTTATTGAAACGGGTCGTAAGTGTTTCAAAATACCTATCTAATGATACTCCATACTAAGAGAGAAAAAAACATCCCCATTTTACATGTAGTCCCGGTAGCCCAAAAAAAAATATTTTTCACGATTTTATTTTAAGCACTTTGTCGACGTAGTAAATACACATATCCACGCAAAGTTTCATCTTTCTAGAACTAAACGTAGCCGTAAGCCGAAGACGGACGGACGAACGGACCGACGGACACGACGAGATGTAAAATACGGAACCCTAAAAACGTTAAAAGTCTTTTACATTTTTTATCATTGAGCGCGCATACATAGGACTTTTCACTGTACAATGCACATAATTAACAAAACAGGTGTATTACAACAACAACGACAAATTGCTGTCAAACACGATCGTTGCGCCACGCGACCGAAGTATTGGACCTTCAAGGATCAAGGAAATAGACTGTGAAGTCAGGCTCTGACCGCGTGATTCGTGATAGATGCAAGTCTGCGCACGAATGAGTCGTCTTGTAAGTGATACGGAAAAATACCACGGCCTTACAGAAAACCGAGTTGAAATAACACCTGCGTATTTATGGCGTGTGTAGGCGTACCAGAGGCCCAAGAGTTGGGGGCTTATCGGCGGCGGAATAATAAAAATATTAATAATAATAATAACTACACCGATTTCGGTGACGGGTGCCAGTTTCATTGAAACCAGGCCAGCAGGAGTTATTTTTATAATGCCCAAGTATGTGCGCACTGCGCAGTACACAACATCACTCTCTCTTCCTTTACTCTCGTAACCCAGTGGGACGGATGTCGACACGACTGGCACTCGAAGAGATCAGGCGCAGCCTGCAGGGCATACTTTTTACATTCCCATTTGACGCATGACGCATGATTTTGACGCATGAATCATCATGGATCAGCCTGCATTGTCCTAACCAAACTTAGAAACGACATTTTTTGTTGTTCTAACGCGGGAATCCAACCCACGACCTCCGAGTCGAGAGCCAAGCTCTAAACCACTGGGCCACGGTTGCTGTTATATAAAGTATACAGGCGGCGGTATCGCTTCCCATCGGGCGATCAGTCTGCTCGTTTTCCGGACAATAGACCGGAATACCGCGCAGTTATTTAAACAATGTTGATATTTTCAAACACATATCTTTAAAGACTGAGGAGTTCTGTTCAGTGCATTTGGATCCAGTCTATACCTTGGTGCAAAATCTTACTTTTTGGTAGCATGTGCTTGAGTTACTTCAGAAAAAGTCAAAATCACTATGTGTGCCCATATCAATTTCGAAGAGTTCCCTCGATTCCTCATGGATTCCTCATTTCCTCATCATCAGGTCATCATTTTGGTGACAACGCGACCGTTGTCACCAAAATGATGAAAAAAGGATATGCGTATCGCATATCCTTTTTTTGGAAGTCGGTTAAAAAATAGCAGACTTATTGCCATACAAAGAAATAAAGTATAAAAAGAGACCTTTCTAATAACGTATTGAGTAGGTATACCACAATTCCCATCCTCCTTTTATACACAAATGCACGAAGTGTACGCCCGAATATAAAATAGGACCAATAAAATTCACAGGCAATGTTAATAATAGGCGAAATTCCGGAAAATGCATTCCATTCTGCAGCACAGACAAATAACCGAAAAACCATTAAAACTCATATTGTGCACAACACAACTCAACAAGGACAAAATATATTGGTTTGATTAGTCAATAAATCGCATACTACATGGGCATTGAACATGGACCCCATTAAGTAAATAAGGCACAATAAAAATATCGCAGTATGAACGCTTTATAAGAGGGAAACACACAATTACTATATTCACGGAGGCGTGAAGATTTGTCTGAAGACGTGCGTGGGTATAAAAAAGATGATAAACATTTTTATTATTTATTGGATAATGCACCGTGTTTATCGATACTAATTCCTCTTTCTAGTTAATCAATCTTTTCCCAAGAAAAATTGCAGCATTTCTTGTATATAATTATAAAAAATTATTCGCGAAAATCTGTACGATTTATTGTTTGTGCGCGTCTCGGACCAAATAAATAAAGTGAAGACAGAGCATTGTTAAATAAAAACTGATTCCGGTTTGTTCTGGTTTTTTATGTATGTAGTGAGCGTGCAGCTACTAAAGTGAGGTCGCGGAGCACGTAGATTTTCATACATTGACTTATCACCACTTGTCTCTTTCACTCGCGTAAGAATATATTGCGCTCCTATCGCGTACCTGACAGTGCGCGTGCGCAAGTGAAAGAGACATTAAGTAGCTACAAACATACATAAAAACACACACCGCAACAGCGCACCTCGGAAGGTATGGTGTAGTTTCGTTATGTGTGTGCGTGAGCCTGTGTTATTAAACGACGAGGCAGTGTGTGATGTGGCCCCACCGTGTAACTCGCAGTACTCTGTCTTCACTTTTTTATTTGGTTTGAGGTGCGCAAAACTATATGTTCATTTCTAATACCACTTAGATAAACCATTTATCAACATTCAACACGTGGTAGGCCTTCATGGTGTGCTGAATTATACTAAAAATATCGGTAAGAACAACTTCTAGATGGGACTATATGATTCGGAATCGGGGGAAAATTCAGAATGTAACTCCGCGTTATCACAACAGAGTTGAAAATCGAAATTTCAAATGTCGAGCTGTTCGATATGACATTTTCAATGCTCTGAATTTACTCCGTTTTTCCGGATTCTGGAACATATTATAGTCCCAGCATTAGGCCTTATGGTAATTAAGGCACCAACCTTGTGTTTGTTTCGACATAACATTATAAGTAAAGGGTGACCCTCTTAATAGTAGGTATTTGACGACATCACAAAGTTACACTTCATAATGTTATCATTACAAATTTGTCCGTATTTTCTGCAAAGTAAAATGTCCCCGAATATAAAATTAGTACGAATATAAGTTTTCGATTTACAAAAACACGCACGAGACGATCCGAATTATATACACAAAGAGAATTAGTGTCGGTCATCGTTCCGCTTAAAAAGAAAAAAGAAAACACATCGTTGTTGAGGTCCACCTGATATTAAGGTCAGTTCGGTCGAATTTGTATTCTTATATCTATACTTTAATATCAGGTAATTCGGTACCTATTCATAGTCATTCTTCCTTACATCGACCTTGCGGGTTTAACCAGTTTAACAGAATGTTGTTGCAAATGCAACATTTGACGTATGCTTAGAAAAATATTTACAAACTTGATTTTACGCGCCACTTCGTTCGCGTGGATCCCGTTTACGCCACCGTGGGGTATAAATTTAGAAAAATACGGGTGTTTACGTCATAATAACTATCTCCGTGCCAAAATTGAAATCAATAGATACGATCAATTCTTGATATTTTACAAACTTTGAACCCGATTTAATATCCCTTAAGGCTACGTATTTTCTAAAACTATTAAATACACGTACCTATCAAATGATATTAGTAAAAGTAATCTGGCCCGATTTCTATGAAATTGAATACACGGAAATACCCGGAAATTGGGGCAGATATAAACATTTTTGTCATAGAAAAAACCCTTATTTTATATCTTCAAAGGGAGAAAACTGCACCCCTTTAGGGATGGCATATTTCAAAATCCCTTGGTGAAAACCTGGGTTTGTCCCAGATTTTCGGCGTTCGATGGGCATCGCCAGCTAAAAAAAAAGTGTCAAATTGGGGGTTTTTGCCCATGCCCGATCGATTGCGCTTATCCGTTTTTCAATATCTCTAACGGTTACAAAGATAGACTTTGCAATTACTAGGCTCATTAGGCTCTATTCATTACTAATTACGTCAGTCATTTTATTGGTAAAATAACACTCAAATAAACTACATAATTTCAAATCGTTGTGTAATGTATTTGCACCAAAATGTACCAGGAAATAATGTAAAATCATTCAGTGACTTATTGTTATAAAATATATAATACAGATACATTATACAGTATTCTCCACAAACCATGGTATAATCATTTTATACTCTAGCTATATTATATGACCATATTCTACAATTTCTCTCTAGAAACTTTCGGTGATTTTCTTGCGGAGACCGACCATATGAATCAAAGTATTCTCCAATACGTTGTTTATCAATATGTATGGCGATCCAATGGGAACCTGGTTTATTATCAGTGTCAAAATTGCTCACGATATAGCATGGAACTGGAACACGTATCGGTAATTGGTTTGCTGCGTAAACATTATTTTCAATGTTTGCATCAATTTTCTTCAAACATATTTTCTGCAAGTCTAAAGTATCCATGAATACTGTTTAGGTATGTTGTGTTTAGGTAGGGGACCTTATTTGCTATAGCGATTTGCTCGTTTCCGTTCTGGAAATTTCGACCTGAAAAATGAACTTCGCGGTCGTCCGAAGACTTTGGTCAACAATGACGAATTAAAGGCGATTGTGGAAGCAGCTTTAGACGTTAGCGTCAAAACAATATTGGTCTATTTGCATCAAATTGGCAAGGTAAAAAAGCTTGAAAAATGGGTGCCCCACGAACTCAATGATCGCCAGCGAGAAGTACTCGTCCAGACGTGCTTTGCACTGCTCAACAGACATACAAATGAAGGAATTTTGAACCGCATTGTTACCTGCGATGAAAAATGGATTCTGTTTGATAACCGCAAGCGCTCAGCAAGTTGGTTGGATCCTGGCTCAGCACCTAAACAATGCCCTAAAGTCTAAACGAAAACTTACCCCTAGAAAAGTGATGGTCATTGTTTGGTGGTCTAAGAACTGAACACAATGATGGAGAAGCTGGCACATCTGCAACCAGCATTGGTCAATCGCTCGTCTCCGCTGCTCCTGCACGACAACGTGCGACCTCATACTGCACAGCAGACGGTCTCCAAGTTGCAAGAACTGGGGTTGGAAGCTCTCCGTCATCCGCCCTACTCACCAGACCTTGTGCCTACAGACTACTACTTTTTCCAGAATTTATATAACTAAAAAAATTCAATACCCGAGAGGCAGTACAAAATGCCTTTGAAGAATTTGTAGCTGATTGTCCAGCTGATTTCTTTAAGAAGGGCATCAATAAACTGCCACTGCGTTGGCAAAGATGCATTGATTGCATGGGTGATTACTTCGATTAATACAAATAAAAAATACATGAAAAAAATTCGTTTAAATTTTTTCATACAAAACGGCAATTTCATAGGTAAAGACCTAATATGAATAAATTTGACCACTTAGCTTGTCAATAAATTTAAAATTTGGTAGGAAATTAAAAGTATATTATAAATTAAATCGTAATAAACTGAAAAAAATTATTCCTCGTAGGTAGACTTTCCTAGTAGATACAATTTGAAAAAAGTTCGTCTTTTGCCTTATATTAGGTCATTACATATGAAATTGATGTTTTGTAAAGAAGGAACATAAAGTCGTTTTTTATTAAATATTAAATATTTATTTAATGAAAGTATATACCATTGCTATCTATCCACTTTTGCCATCTCATATGTAGTTCATTGATTCCTTTACTAAAAAAACCATTCGGACAGGAATCAATAATATCTTTGATGGCGCTTTGGACTGCCCCAACGGAGTTTAATTTTTTCCCTTGCAAGAAGTTATCCAAATTTCGAAAAAAATGGTAATCTGTTGGAGCAAGGTCCGGAGAGTACGTTCGATGACATTCCAATTGAAGCTCCTCTAATTTGACTGGTTCGCCAGGGTTCAGCCATTGCGATGAGCGTTTCCTATTATCGTACAGGATCCACTTTTCATCACAGGTAATGATTCGATTTAAAATCCCTTCATTATTGTGGCGGTTGAGTAATGTAACACAGCAGTCGACGCGCATTTGTCATTTTGCTGCACTCAATTCATGAGGTACCCACCTTTCAAGCTTTTTCACCTTCCCAATTTGCTTCAAGTGGATTAAAAGAGTTTTATCACTAACACCGCAGCCTGCAGCTAACTCGGACGTAGTTTGCGATGGATCCGCTTCCACAATAGCCTTCAATTCTTCATTATCAACTTTGGTTCGGGGTCAACGGCCGGAGGGCCGCCCACGGGGCTTGTTCTTCAGGTCGAAATTTCTAGAACGAAAACGTTGGAACCAAAAACGCACTGTGTTTTCTTTTACGACATCGCCGCCATACACATCACTAATCGTTCGAGCCATTTCTGCAGCACTGGTGCCACTGTGGAACTCGTACTCGAAAATAATACGATATTTCAAGTTTTCAATTTTGTAAACAGAGTGACGCAAAGAAAAACCCAAAAGAGGAAAAAACAAATGATTTACGGTTTTCGAAACACAAATTCATGAATAAATAGCGGTATAAATTTGAAATTGGAATTCCTAACCAAAAAAGATATAATATTTGAGATTCAAAGTGGCCAGTACGACAAAACGCCAATTTCATATGTAAGGACCTAATTTAACCTAATTAACCCACTTTCATATTATACAGCAAAGCAGAAAAGCGATAGGAATGACAAGTTAAATTTTGTCACTCGAATTTTAAGAGAAAATAAATTACCAATTGTTTTTTAAATAATGTAACATTAAAACAAATTGGATTCAGACAAGACAAAAAAATGTTTCTATTTATTTAAAAAAAGAAAATAAAAATTATCTCCTTAAATTAGTAAATATCTCATTTCTAATTTTTTTGAACGCTTATGCGTACGCGTACGGCAACGCACAAAATTATATATGTGCGTTGCCGGCTCGACCGGCAGTGAATTTGTTAATTACACTTTTGTTTACACAACTGTACCCAAAAGTGTATCTATTAGGAAATGCTACATTGGTTTTTAAATAGTGGATCTATAATGAATAAAGGCTAACTTTTTTCAAAACTGTATCTATGAGGAAAGTGTACCTACGAGGAATAATTCGAGGAAAGGAGCCAGACAGCGGACGGGTGGTGAGAGAGGGGGCGAGCGCGGGCGGGCGAAGTCAGAGTCAGAAACTCACAGGCAGGCCAGCCGTGTCATTCGTTGTTAGTTTATTTTCTTACAAAACAAGTAGGTTTACGGAATACAGGACAATAAGGTCTAATTACTAACACGGGACAAGATGCAAAATACGCGAAGTCTTGTCCCGTGTTCTAGCGATTTCCCGGCCATCTGACAAGATAGATACAAGCGACATTATTTACGCGGAATTATGATCCTCGTCACGCTTTATATTGTTATTTTGAGGTCTAGCTGGATATAAATTCATAATTTTATAACAAATGTATGTAAAAGGTCAAGGTGCATTTTTGTTTAAAGCCCTTCCTCACCGTTGTTTCTGTGAAATGAAATGTCTTGAAAAAAATATTAAGTATTTTATTTTATGACGAAAACTCTCTAAAACATGGGAGAAATTATTTTTACAAAAAAAAAAAAAAAGTTAACACCGACTTCCAAAACGAAGAGGAGAGATACGTTCGGCTGTATAAATATAAACACACCGGCATATTTAGCGGAATACAAAAAAAGGTCCATAATTTAAAAAATATGGTTTTATTTTAAAATCTACTTACTACACTTCTTTTGTTATTAAAAGTTTCATTTGTTTTACTTAAAATGAGATCACATTAAGAACAGATTTTGCGAGTACAGGCTATTTGTGAAAAATGGTACATTTTTGACATTTCCATGTAACCGGGAAAAGTGAAAATTAATATTAAAATAACAATTAATTAAATTAGAAAAATGGTGATTAATATCGCGTATTTCCTCCACGTGCTCTTATTAAAGTTTCTACCCGTCTAGGCATACTGAGAATGAAGTTATCGATGGTCTCCTGGAATAGTCTCCGCCATTCCTCAACTACGGCATTCGCAGTTCACCCACGTTGGCAGGAGCTGGAATTCTGGACTTAACTTTTCTTTTCAGCAAGTCCCAAACGTGCTCTATTGGGTTCATATCCGGTGATCTCGCCGGCCACTCCATAACAGTGATATTCATATCATTAAGATAAGCTTGAGTTACCCGAGCGGTATGCGGCCGAGCATTATCCTGCATAAAAACAAAATCGTCACCGATATATGGGGCAAACGGTACGACATTTTCTTCTAAAATTTCTCTGATATAGCGGTCTGCAGTCAGACTCCCTCTGTCAATCACTACCAAGTCTGTTTGAGCTCCCAAACAAATGCCCGCTCAAACCATTATTGATCCACCACCGTATGCAACTGTAGTTTCAAAATTTGTCTGAATGTATCGTTCTCCTTTGCGTCTGTATATTCTTTGCCTACCGTCAATTTGATTTAAGAGAATTCTGCACTCATCACTAAACAATACCTTACTCCATTGGTCCGCGTTCCAAAGTCGATGTTCCTGAGCAAAAGTTAACCTGTTTCTACGATGATTTACCTCGAGCCTTGGAGCCTTAGCGGGCACAAATGAACCCAAACCAGCTTCTTCGAGTCTTCTTCGTACCGTACGCTCACTTACGGTTACACCCCGCACTGCTTCTAACTCATGTCGGGTTTGGACGGCCGTCAAACGGGGGTTCCTACGTACCCGAAGCCGAATGAAACGACCATCCCTACTCGAAGTGCGTCTTTTTCTGCCTTGTCCTGCTCTTATCACATAAGTACCGGTCTCCCTGAACCGTTGGATACTGCGATGGATCGTTGAAACTGGTCGACGAAGATCTCTGGATATCACTCTGTAGGTTTGACCATTTCTTCCCATTTCGAGTGCTCTGGCAATCTCCGTTGGGGCTAAGTCAGGCATAATTCAGTCCTCAACTCCAAAAAGATACGCGATTAAAAAAAACTGACAAAAAACAGTATTTCAATGAAATTTTAAATCAAACTCAGAAGGAAGAAATATTCGAAGTTCGCTCCAGATAAGGTGTATTTGAATAAAATTAAAACAATTGCATAAAATGTGATGTTCAGTTGTTTTCTTAATTTGAAAATATTTCTTTTTAAATTAAATGACGTATAAACCAGCCAGCAACCTTATATGATACTGATATCAAACCTTTATTTTATGTTCCGCTAAATATGCCGGTGTGTGTATTTCTTTTGTATGTTCAACGATTACTCCGCCGTCTGTCGACCGATTTTCAAAATTCTATGATGATGTATAGGGTATAATCCCAAATTGGTCATATGCTTGCAGTTCTTTAAACAACGCCGAAATCCCCAAACATGTATATATGAGGAGTCAGGAGTTCTGCTCGTTACTTTTGGATCCAGGGTATACCTTGGCGCAAAATCTTACTTTTTGGTAGCATATGCTTGGACTACTTCAGAAAAAGTCGAAATCACCATATGTGTCCATATAAATTTCAAGGAGTTCCCTCGATTCCTCATGGATCCTATCATTAGGTCACCACTTTGGTGAAAACGGGAACAACTTTACATAAAAAAAAATATTTGGAAATCTGTCTTCAGACGGCGGAACACACAAAAAAAGAAAGAATATAAGTACAACGGAATGTATAACCGCCTTCTTTTTTTGGAAGTCGGTTAATAAGATAAGTATCATTCAATGTTGTAGGTAATTTTGTAAATGTTAGCTTAGTAGTGGCAACATGTCTCCGCATGTTGCCACTAGTAAGCTATCGCTACACACTTTTGTTGCTTTTTGAGTTGCCGCCGCGAAAATGTTGTAAATAGCGTGATGTCACGCCACCAGTCGTAGTCGCATGTAGTCTGCCTGCGACGAACCTTATGTTCTAAATTATTTCGCAAAAGTTGGGACGTTAATTGTACGCTCTTTATTTATGGGGTTCCGTGCCTAAAAAGGGTAAAACGAGCCCTTATAATACCTTTTTTGTCTGTCCGTCTGATTGCCTGTGTCAGTTTCAAGATCTTTTTTTTTCGGGAACGCGTGGAGGCTTCGAGTTGAAATGAAAGCCTTACATATACGTCAGGTCTACGGTCCCTTGAAGTTGTGAAAAAATCAGACTTCTAAGTAGGCTAAAAAAGGGTAGTAGTAGGTAGCCTCGGCGTAGACTAGTAACTAGTTACAGCCATTTAACTGTGTCACACTCTCCGTGTTCCTTCTATAAGGAAACAGTACCTGGGTAACCGAGCGTTGCTCGGAGTTCTGATAAATTAAAAAAAAAAGAATCACAAAAATATTTATCTGACCAGGATTCGAACCCACTACATTCCTAATTTTCGAACAAAGCAAAAATGACCAATACAACTACTAAACTCCCAATCGGACTGAGACTTATCTCTTAAGATTCGAAATTATTGCTATATTGTTGCTCGACGAAATAAAAAACATATATACGCAGTTTCATAGGGATAAGACCTGGCTAGATTGATTTTTCTTCCCCAAAACTCCCTGCACGCTCATGGTAATACTTGCAGACGTTTTCGAGATACCGATTATTTATATACAAGATTGTCTCGTTTTAAGTATAAGATGAATCCTAAGTATTCTATATATAAGGACTATAATATTATTTTCTGACGTTATGAACAAAAACAAATTTGTTCAAAATTGTGCTCGCTCTATTTTCAGCATATTTGTTTTTGGGGATGTACCCCACACAGACAAGCAATAAGTTATGATATACTCACAGAGGGTAAAATAGACCATTTTTATTACATTATAATCCGCAACATGTCTTAAATATTTTAAAAATGTAGATAATCTTCCTTATTCTAGAAGTTGTGTGATCTAGATGTGCTTGCAAGTTTAAATTACAGTCAATGATGACGCCAATATATTTAATAATAATCGATCTATTAATTTTGGGGCATGAGCACAAGGTAGAATGAGGGGCATTACATGAGTGAGCAATAATTTAAAAGTCATTGTCTCTCGGAATAATATAATTATAGATAGAGAATACCGTGTATTTAGTTTTATCAGTATTTAGTGTAAGTTTATTGATTCTTAAACACGATACAACAATATTAAATCCTTTTTGTGCCGCATTAAAAGCATCTATCCAATTTTCCGCCGCAAAGGCCATTGCTTTATCGTCAGTAAAAGTGATAATTTTCCCACTAAACAATTCCAAATCACACAGGACATTAATGTACATTAAAAACATGGAGGATCCAAGTATACTTCCCTGCGGAACTCCGTGCGTAATCAGAAGAACGTCCACTGATCTTGTCCCCGATTTTTATTTTCTGTTTTCTATTTTTAAGGTAACTATCAAATAGGTCCAGTTGATGCCCTCTTATCCCTAGACATTCTAACTTCTTTAAAAGTATCTGGCAGACACTGTATCAAATATAGCAATTACTTTTATGTTATCATCGAGATTTGTTACAATAAAGTTTGTCAGTACAGCGTCATTAGCAGAGCGACCAATTCTAAAACCGTCTTGGGAAGCTGATATAAGTGAATTATTTTCCAAATATTTAATAAGTTGGTTATTAATAATTTTTTCAAGTAATTTTGCCAAATATTGAAATTAATTGATAGTTCTGGGTTCAGGATCTGTCCCCAGCCTTATAATATTAAGCAGAAGTTCATCCCATGGATGGGAAAATTTGGGCCTAACCCAAATATAATAATTAAAAAAAAACAAAAAAAAACCATGAAAAAAATTAATTGCGCTATCTCAGGCGTTGAGGTCATTAATCTTATAGAAAGAGCTGATTTAAATTTAACAACTTATAAACCAGAAAATGGTTGACTTTGAAAAAAAGTAATAATATAGGAAACCTTGCCTTTATTTATGTATAGACGAGAGTCGCCTCTAAAATATAATATTTTTATTTTATAATGCCAAAACCCGAAGCGTAGGTAATGTAATAATAATAAATAAGATAAATTTACTATCGACAAAGATCCTGCTTGACCAGTTTCTAAACATTTTCCTTAGCACTGTGACACCTGGTTGAGCGGCAATATGTTCGATAGTAGTACCTACTTACAAAACCAGAAAAGTCTTAATGGTAAGCGCCATTGACCTGAGATCAAACCTGCATCCTCTCGAGAGCGACTTGTGTCACGATAGCGTGGACCACACATCACACTGTTGTGATAGCAACAATCTCACTTGACCGTATTGTTCCGTTTGGGTAATTCCTATACAGAATGAACCGCATTCCGTAACACCCAGGGTTGCCAAAAAGCTGGACAAACCAGTTAGTTTATTAAAAAAAAATAAGTAAAAAAAACTATAAAACGACTACGTAAAATAGGGGTCTAAAAAGGCCGAAACAAGTAAATAATTCTGATAGAAATCCAGAAATGCATAGGTACAAAAATGGTCAAGGTAGACCATGGTCGAGGTCGCACCTACTTTATAAGGTTCGGAACAGTCGATGTCAAATCGCAGCTGTCTGTATCTATCTTGGGGTATAATTCTAGAAACTTCTCTAGGCCTTAGGGTCAGGTGATACCTACACGCGACGCATTTCGGTGTGAACTGACGTTTAGATGCCATTAGTAGGTTCGCACCTAACGGTTATCATAGTTATCATAGTTATATCATCATTTTCATTATATTATTAGTTACCACCACGGCTCTAACTTGACCATTTTTTTCCCTATGCATTTCTGGATTTCTATCTGAATTATTTTCTTGTTTCGGCCTTATTAGACCCCTTTTTACGTAGTCGGGTTATGGTTTTTTTTTGCTTCGCCGTAGTCGGGTAAAAAGGTAAAAAAGCAACACATGACACCTTCTTCTGATTAAATTAATCGTTGCGGGACAGTTCTAGCAGGTCACTCGAAAACCGCTGAATCAAGGCTTTCTTGATGGTTTCCAGTAGTTACAGTTTCGTTTTTGTACTATCGAGCTTATGTTAGACTTTATGTTGTACAATTTTTAACATTTCTTATCGGGTGATGGACCACCATGTCTTCTATACTAATCCTACTAGTATAGAAGACATGGTAATAAATGTGAAAGTTTGTGAGGATGGATGACGGATGACAACTGAACGGATTTGGATGAAATTTGGTATGGTAGTAGATTAGGCTCTGGATTAATAAAACATAGGCTACTTTTTATCCCGAAAAACTACATGTTCCTTTAGGATATTTACGCGGGGGAGCCGAGGGCAACATCTAGTATATCATAAATAGGAAAGATTTGTTTGTTTGTATGGTTGTTTGCATTGAATAGGCCCCGAAACTACTATACTGATTTTGATGAAATTTGGCATGAATATAGAGTGGACCACGAGGAAGGACAAAGGCTACTTTATATCGCGGTAAATGTACGGTTTTCGCGGGATTTACTTTTGCGCGTATGAAGTCGCGAGAAACATCTAGTAGTTTATAAGATCGACAGAGGTAGCCACCAGACCTCTGTCGAACTTAACTATAGTTTAGTTTGACCGAGTTCTGGTGGCTACCTCGGAACTTACTTGACCTATCCACCTTTTTCTGTAGAAATAGGTGGATAGGTCAAAAAGCAAAGTGTAAGGAGGACAAAACTATCAACCTAAATGACTGTGTTCGGAAACCCTAGCTACCAATGGTTAATTTCATTAATGAAGCCGTGGAACGTTTGATTGATCCTGATTCTCCTGACGAGCTAATAATAATTGACTCTATCTTGCAAAAACCACTGCCTAAGTGCATACATTTTATAATTATAGTATAAGTCAATACAATTTGCCAGTTTAAATAACTTATTATTAGTAACTACTTTCGTTAAATTGACAAAATATTAAGCACTATTTTGGTAATGTGGTTTTCAATTTGCAGGAAAGACTTTCAAGCAGTATGTAAATAAAGCTCTTTATGTATTCATAGATTTTTGTGATTACTTAACAAAAATCTAACAATAATTCAAGTGTTGCAGTATAGAATATAGTAATAATAGTAATATAGAGTAATATAGTATATATAGCAATAGCTTGAAAGAAAAATAAAGCTCGTTCATCCAAAAGCTTTCTCGTATAGGACTTTAGTACCTGGGTAACCGAGCTTTAGCCGTTTTCCAGAATACGATTATATATATACAATCTTATACTTTAACAAGATTGTCTTGTTTAAAGTATAAGATTCAGATTCAGCGTAAACGGGCTACTATAGTAAACAACCGCGTGAAGTCGCCCATTTTGAGTAGTCGCAACCTGCCACACATGTGCATTGTGTTCTGTATAAATTCTATGAAAAAGTACGTAGAGCCTAAAAGCATCCCACCAAAAACATTTTCATGTAAAATGAAGCCATAACGAGATCATATGACTCGCACTGTCCAAACAAGGCCTAACTTCACAAACTCTACACCTGAGTCAAATTATGGGGCTTATAGACGTACAATAAGTTGATATTATGTCGAGAAAAACTAGTCTGGTTGTGCGCTTGCGCTTCGCCTGACTCGTCGACTTGGCAGAGATACACCGTGCCCCCAGATAAATAAAATTCTTTACAGATAAAGAAAGCCATTGAAAATCATTATTACTCGTAAACCGTAATCACAATAATTAATTACTGACCTTGATTGATTCCAGTTAATGAACCGCAGAAACTATACTAACCCAGTATAATACCTGCAACGAACTTTTATATTTGCATCGGGCTATTCATAATTATCTTTTATCGATGGCTATTGATTACGTTTGCGGTTTTTGTATTACCAAAGTAACTTTTATCAATCTTTACAGGATCACATTGGCATGGGATAATATATTTTGGCTTAATTATAATTTTACATTTACTTTATTTTCTCACGGTAATAAAGCACACACTAAAATTAAGTAAATGATTTTATTCTGAACTTTGGGTAGCTCTCCAGAATAAAAAGGATTTCTTATGCTGTAATGGGTTTTTCATTATAATATTTTACTAATTACTTCGCACAGATCTCAGGAGCATATTTGTCAGTATGGCCAATTGTACCTATACTTATAACTCATATACCATCATACCCTATCTGACAGTGTGTATATTATTCAATGATTTCAAAACTAAGGATGGGCAATGACGTACATTTGACAGAACAAATCTTCTTAGAAGAAAAAGTTACACCATCTTGTTTCCACCATACCTCAAATGTCAGCCATCTTGATTTCACCGTACTTCAAATGTCAAAATGGCCCCAAACAACCCTTATTTTAAAAACTACTTGTTTTAAAAACAGCAACTGGACTCAGTCGTTAGTTTTTATAACGAGTTTATACATTCAACCCGTACCTATTAAAATATTTACACAATGGATAAGCTATCCAATGTTTTGTCCTTGTCTGTCAAGCGAATTTTCCAACGTATCACTGAAGGACAAAACATTGTATAGCTTATCCATTGTGTAAATATTTTTATTAGTAAAGGGGTAAGTCACTGGAAAAAGCGTCTATTTTCCGTTTAATTGAGTTTCAAATCACAATAAAGTAGTATTTATTTTAAATATTATAAATGTAAGTACTTCAAATGTTTTCTAAGGTTAAGTCCCAATTTCATCAACGCCTCTTAGGCCCACATGTGCAGATCTGGGTTAAAGTTAACCCTGGATTAAATATCATGTTATATCTCTCATTCTTCGTATTTATAAAAGAGAAAGCCTTATATTTTAACCTTAGATATGTTAACTTTAACCCAGGGTTAGCTTTAACCAAGATCTGCGATAGTGGTCCTTAGTGTTAATCATTTGTCTAAATTTAACCTGCTTATGAATTAGATTAACTGATAGTACATTCTTATGCATGTAATAAAGAATTTGTATTATGAATATACTTCATATTATATTGTAGACAATTTACCTTTTCTTTCTCACATTCAGACTTGATGAACGCCAGACATGACTTCTGTAGCTCGTGTTTGTTGAACAGCCGACTCAGGTTCGGTGTGGTTCGGTACATGTTAGTGAACTTCAGCACTGGTATCAGAGTTACCTCCAAAATGTTTACATTAAACTATGTATATATAGCTACTGTAGAAATTTACTTCTCTTGACTTCTCTTTCATTAATACGAAGAACGATAGCGATAACATGGTATCTAATCAACGATTAACTTTAACAGGCGTTGATGAAATTGGGACTTAGGAGGCCTTTTCGCGATAAAAGATAAGAACTAGGTTTATCTAAATTCTAAAACTGGTTATATAAATCATAACTGGTTATTATCAGTCCAAATAATCTAAGATTGCATACAGTTTGAAGATCTCTAGATCTTGAAACATGTTTTGAAGTAAATTAATGATTATAATTATATTTTTCAGCGAAATGAAGAAAGGAAAGTCGGATGTCTTCCACATTAATGGCAACAGCGTCACAGACATGAGGTACCTAAAGTGAAATTTTGTAAATATTTCCTCTTTTATAATTCACCCTTTTCTGAAAGATACATAACATGTATCTTGCCTACACATTCGGGCTCGGGTTCACCGACATTTAATCAACCGTTTAAATAAATAATCGGCCGTTTTTGTAAAAAATTCTGTTTACCACGTCCTAAACACTGGTTATAGAAGTTAACCGGCCGATTATCTTAACCAAGCCCGAGACCCATGTTTAACCGTCGATTATAGTGATTTGACAGAACTTTTGTTGCTTTAAATTTAATAGTTTTATTAAAGAGTAAAGACATATTATTTATTTGAGACAAAATGATGCCTTTTAATGTTATAATGGAAGGAGATACAATCTCAACATGCTTGAGTATTTGGACGAGTTAGAAGCGATGACGAGAAGACCTCGGATTTTTCAAAGTCGCCGTAATTTCTGTGAAGTATACGATGAAGTTTCATTCAAGACCCGGTTTCGCTTATCCAAATCGAGTGCAATTCATATTCTTGGATTAATTTAAGATGAATTAGAATTTGAGTTAAATTCTTCTTCATTCTACAAATTCTCAGAAAGTAGCAGGTTGAATACGACTGTATTCAACCTGCTACTTTCTGAGAATTTGTAGAGGCGTCAGTCCATTTATTCTCAATTATATTCTTGTATTTCATTACAAGTTCAGATAACACACTCTTTTCATTGTTGCTAATATTAGTTGTTCGCTTTTTCTTCTCATCTATATTTATTACAAGAAAACAACAAAATTTGGTTCACTATAATTGTCTACACGATACTATATTGACATAAGGTCTACGTAAATATACGTCCTAGTTAAAATTAATTACTCTTTAAACAAAAGAAACAATATACAACAACTTTCAAATTTTGTAGCGTTAAATTTTACGTAACCAAATCAAAATGTCAGAAACATAAAATGTCATTTTATGTTGTAGCCTTACATTTTTATTTAGTTGTATTACAATATTTCTCACTCATTTATTCATAAACGGCCAGTTTTATCTCGATTTACTAATCAGAGAAAGAGAAGCGATGGTGAACAGGAAAAAATGACTCCTTGTTTAAAGTCATGTTTAAAATTTAAACGACCGGTTACAAAATCAATGGTGAAGTTACTTTTGGTGAACTCGAGCCTAAGTGTATTCCCATTTATCTACAATGGACTAGTAAATAAATACCTTTAACTTAAACATTGCTCCGCTCGTGAAGCTAAAAACATATTTTGGCTTAATCTATATTAGATTGGACATACAACAATTCTGAAAATGTAATAAAAGTATACAATTAACTTAACACACATACACATATATACATATAGGTACACACACGCGCGCGCGCACACACAACGCACATACACACCTACACCTACAGCCTTACACTACCACACACCGCAGTATTTAATAATATTAACTTTAGAATTATAACTTTTTTTTGAATAGTAATGAGTAACTTACTACTTATGTCCTTTAGGTAAGTTTGTTATACTTTTAATTCCCTTACTTCCCCTAGGACAGACTGCGCCTAGTTTAGGGGACAGAACAAATAGCTAATGTTATATATATATATATATATATATATATATATATATATATATATATGTATGCCCTATTAGTTGTGATGTCAATTAAGTAATGAAATTGATAACAATACGAAAACCAGAAACATAATAATTATTTTTCTTGGTATAAATGTAATAGCACAGAGGGATCTATTTCACACCCTAAGTAGAATTTTTTTTCATAAAACTTGTACTAAACTGTTGAACTATAGAAAAAGAAAATAACTTTATACTACAATAAAAAATAAATCTATCTATTGGGCCACTAGATGGAGCTTTTACGCCTCAAATTGTAAATTTACAGCATGATAACCATAGACTATAAGTACCTGTACAGATATGATGACAACGATAACCACAGACTTAACTTATTTAACGTATTTTGCACATGAGCTCTCTGATATTTGGAGATTCATAACTTTTTATTACCAAGTTCTAAAAATATAATATATTTAACTTTTAACTTTTTAAGTAGTATAAAACCACATAATATGTTCGTAACTTGGCCGCTCTTAATGGAAAATCGGGCAGGATTCGCCATTTGTCCCTTAATCTGGATTGAATATCTGCAACTTTTGGATTCCCAAAACTGAATAAACCAATGATGGATCTTTGATTTGAGTATGGCGAATAACCCGACGTGTAATACGTAAAAAAGGGGTCTACTATTACTATTACAAGTAAAAGGCCGAAACAAGAAAATAATTCAGATAGAAATCCAGAAATACATAGGTAAAAAAATGGTCAAGTTAAAGCCGTGGTCGCACCCACAAATGGCATCTGAGCGTCAGCTCACACTAAGATGCGTCGCTTCTAGGTATGAGCTGACCCTAGGTCTAGAGAAGTTTCTAGAACTATACCCCAAGATAGATACAGACGGCTGCTATTTGACACTGTTCCGAACCTTATAAAGTAGGTGCGACCACGGCTCTACCTTTACCATTTTTTTACCTATGTATTTTTAGACTTCTATCTAAATTATTTTCTAGTTTCGCCCATTTTAGACCCCTTTTTCCGTAATCAGGTTATAGTTTTTTTAACTTTTTTTTTATTTCTTAATTTTCCGTTTCCCAATCGAACATATTTTTGGAATAATATTAATAAGTACCTAATCAAAACACTTGAAATTAAAATTAAAATATTTCCTAACGAGCGCGAAGCGAGATATTTTTTTTTCTAGATTTTAAGAACGATTATAATATTATATTATGAACGAAATATTATTATAATATTAAGAATTATTATAATATCAAGAAACGCAATTGAGATCATTCAACAGTCATCACCCTTTCAATTATTCATCGTATAACACTAATTATTTACCGACACAATGATATTGCGATTCAGAAATATGTAAGACCAGTAAAGTGACTATCGAACGAATAAGTGATAAAAATGCTAATAATTTATTTCATCTGCAATAACGGATGAACCGATTAACCGATTTTAATCCAGTTTTTTTTGTTTGAAAGCCGACATGATCGAGAGTGTTCTTATCTATAATTCATCATCATCAGTTCGTTTACTACTTGAAAATTTAGGGGTTTTTCTTTCTTATGTAAATTATTATATAATATATATATATATACAAAATGAAATATATTTTATGAAGGTAAAATAATATATAAATTGTATATAATATTTATAATCTTATTTTACGTAATGTTAGAAAATTCTAAAACTGGGTTTGTACGAATTGTACAACCGCATTTTAAACGTGTATTTTGACATATTTGTGCAAGCACACGACAAATATGTAAAATATATACATATTTGTGGTGTGCTCGCCATGACCTTTCTTTTGATACCACGTGATGATTATCTCGGTAAATTTTTTTAGATGTTAGAATCAGAGTTTCAATTTTCGAAATACAAAAGTTGACGAGTGAAAAAAAAAATGTAAATAACCTATGTTACCCGCGGCGTCATTACGAATCTATTGACACTTCATTTATTAAAATCGGACCAGTAGTTTAGACGCTACGAGGGAACAAACATACATACATACATGGACTGCCAAAACCATTACCCTTCCTTTTGGCTTCGCCGTAGTCGCGTAAAAAAAATTTTTTTTAAATACTAGGAATTAAAAATAACGTTGCAAAAAAATGTATCTGGATATAATTACATACTCAAAACGTTACAAAACAATTTTTCGCGTATAAATTATTCATTTTGAGAAAACACATAATTCGCGTTACTTTTTGAACAGACTGTGAATGTTATCATGGTATAGAACCTGTACTCTTTTGGATGCAATTCAAGCTACCAACCATTGAGCCACAGACATTTAATTGGAAAACCCATCTTCTACCATTCATGTAATTTGCAATAGGTTAGTCAATTGTTTCACTAGTTTCAATACATCATCGGGTCCCCCATACTCCTACACGTAGCTTTCACTTTCCTAGTGTATATATTTTTGGAGCTCAGTCGTGTTTTGGCTACATCGCGGCCTCTCATACTATTTGTAAACAAAAATGGTAAATATTTTATATATCGGTTACGCGAATATCGCTTAAAATTTATTTTACGATGTTGTAGTTTTTCGTTATATATCTGTGTTGCTATTGTATCTTCATCTCGATTACACAAATAACTATCGGGAATATAAATATTCGAAATGAAATCGAACATGTTTAATAAATTATTTGTAGAATCATCCGCAAACGGTGTTTAAAATATTTTCCTTCTATATGTTCCGTGCGTGTGAATTTGTGTCACAGAAGAAATAAAATATAATATTCTTTATTTAAAAACCATAAAGCAGCAACGAAAAATGTGAGGTAGTCATAATACACTGCAAATATGCTGGATACAAAATGAAGAGAAAATGTGTATTTTGCGAGAGTTATCCTGAAAGTTGAACTTGAAAAATATTTTGAATATTAAAATGCCCCAAAATGTATTTTAAACTTGTATGTAACTCGGTTTTCAATCTGAAAAATCTACATTAATATCGCTGGAGCTCTGCATTCATTGACCTCTTGTATTGAATGTAAAGTCTTCTCAAAGCTAAGGGCTTCCTAAATTACAGGCTATCCGTGTTTGCTTGGCAGAAAGATAAGCATTGCTAGACTTGAGAACTCTTTGTCTTGTAGAATTTTAGAATTCGGCCGTTAATGCATAAAAAATAATCCTTTCTTATTTAAAAGCAAAGCAAGTTAAATGAGAAAGGTAGTTAACAAACTTAACTACCTATATCATTTAACTTGCTTCGCGCCGCGTCGCCCGCGTAAACACAGTATCCCACGGGAACACTGTACTTTTTCGAGATAAAAAGTAGCCTATGTGTTAATCCAGAGCACAAACAACTATACCAAATTTAATCAAAACTCGTTCAGTAGTTTTGCGTAAAAGAGTAACAAACATCCATATATCTTCACAAAATTTAACATTTATAATAGTTGTAGGATGGGATATTTTTCAAATAAAGTATTAACACTTTATTATTTCTTATTTGGTTACTGAATATTTAATTTAAAAAAAGTATAGTTTAATTAAAAAAACAGTTGTATTTCCACTTGAATATAATGATATAACACTAAACACAGGAATATAGGTATAAGATCTAGGTTCAAGTTAACTGGCCTACATTGCAAGTAAGGAAAGTCTCACAGTTCGCACTCACAGCCACACAGAAGCGATACTATACGATTTTTGTAGATAAACTATTAGTACCTGGGACACCGAGCTTTGCTCGGAGTTCATGGAAATTAAAAAAAGAAACCTATCATAAAAATATTTATCTGACCGGGATTCGAACCCACCACATTACGAATTTTCGAACAAAGCAAAAATTATACATAAGCATACCAAACTGCCAATCGGACTGACATAATAGAGTCGAAATTATTGATATATATTGTCGACGACGACATAAGAAAAAACATATATATCTTAAAAATGCGTAGTTCCCAGTGATAAGACCTAGCTAGATCGATTTTTCTCCCTCAAAACTTCCTGCATACTAAATTTCAAGGTAATACTTCTAGCCGTTATCGAGAAATCGATTATATATATACAAATTACAAGATTATATATCAAGATATAAAAATACAGATGCTCGTATTACGTGTACATTTCACAACTATTTAAAGTTACACTTTTTATTACCATTAAAATTACATACTCGTATTCAAAATATTCCTTGCGTAGAAAAGTTATTTATCGTTCTTTCTCTTTTTATTTAGGAATATACACTGATGGTATGCTTTTTCCACGCGATATGCCTGGTTGTATGTCAAGAGGGAAAATATATAGACGTAGTCGAAGGTGAAGATTACGATGAGTTGGGAAAAGGTCATCATAGAAGAAGAAAACAACAATACCAAAACCAAAATCCTTGTTACGGACGACACTTTGGCGCACCCGGTAACACATATGTTACCAACATTTACAACATCGGGTGTCCCCCACAGTATCCTCAGTATGGACAGTATCAAGGTGGTCAACATGGTCATCATGGTCATCATGGTCATCATGGACATTATGGACATCATGGCCAGAATCAACAGTACCCGAATAATCAATACTACCCTAATTTACTGAGCCAACAGTACGTGTATCCTAATCAGTACAACAGCTTCAATCGACCGTTCCAAGGCGTTATCTCGGCCGCAGCTTCGGGAATCGGCTCTGCTCTCTCCGACTATCTCACGCCAAGGAGGCCTATTAAACAGATAAACAAATTAATAAGACCTCTAAATAAACTATTATGAATAATAACTATATATATATATATATATATATATATATATATATATATATATATATATATATATATATATATATATATATATATATCATTACCCTTGCCTTTGGCTTCGCCGTAGTCGGGTAAAAATTAGGTAACATTAAGCTTTCTTCGTGTACAGTCACGATTTACGAGCTCAAAATTTATTTTGTAACAATGTTTATATATATACTATATAGTTAAATATATTATATTAGAACTATTAAAAAGAGAACTGTAATATAAACATTATCTTTTGTGTCAGCAGTTCTTTTAAAAATTGCCTCCATCAGTTAGAGCGTGGTCTTCTTATGTTCGTAACCAAGTACACCGAGGACTTTTCAAAAAACCGGTGTTTGTTATTATTGTATATCATTAACGATTACATTCATATGAAATAAACTGTTCGTTTTATTGTGGCACATTTTAGCAATATGCACCCCAAGTATAATAATTAAAAGACAAAGTACAAGAGAAATCATTTTAAAAATAAAGTAATTCTGCTGTGCTAGTCCCATATTCTAATTGGTGTAGGTGTAGCCTTGACAAGTTACGCATTATAGGTACAGACTGTGTCGTGTTGCGTCACTATAAGTCGCTGGCGCTTGTAGTTGACCTTAATATTCGGTAACTTTTACTTTAGCAACAAATACTGGAAGTTATTAACAAAAGAAGACACGAGAGAAACCAGGACCTCACAGAAAATATATTTTTTTAAGTGATTCCCGAATCGTCAAGCAGCGAGTGAGCTGATGATGATGAATCGTGTCTAAGAAAGCTCTCAATCATTTCGGCTTTAAAACAAATAAAAAACTCCATCCAAATCACACAGACAGAAAAAATCGTAGGTATTTCGTTGAGATAGAATTATAAAAAGATAGGGTATATGTTAAAGATAAAAAGATAGGTCTTCAAATAATCGGGATTGCATTTGTGACTACTCTGTATATCGATATTGCTAATTACATAAATCTTACAATAATTCAGTTTCTATGAAATCTCGAATCTCGAATCGAATATCGAATCTCGTTTTAAAACAGCAAAACGGTTTTCTCATAAACTTAAAATATCTGTTTATGACATAAAGATAGTTATTATAAACTAGCTTTTGCCCGCGGCTCCGCCCGCGTAAATACACAATACCACAGAAACACTACTTTTTCGGGACAAAAAGTAGCCCCTGTGTTAATCTAGAGCTAATAGGTACCGTACCAAATTTAGTCAATTCCGTTCAGTAGTTTTTGCGTGAAAGAGTAACAAACATCCCATCCATCCATCCATCCTAACAAACTTCCACATTTATAAGTAGTAAGATAGGATTGTAAGTCTGTTAAATACGAGAATTGGGTTTCTGGTGTTTAAAAGGAAAACAAAGAACACGAAACTATATTTAGAATTACTCTTTCGCTCCTTCCACAAACATAATCATTTTCACACTAGCTCACTAGTTTTCAGTTTGGGCCATCCATAAATTACGCCACACGAATTCCCTCCGTCCCAGGTTGTCACATTTTTAGAACCTAGAACCCCTCAATGTGACGTCACACATTATATGCATGAAATTAAAAACAATCATTACAACATAATTTTTTTTTCCGTATTTTAAATTAATTTTAACATGCGCCGTCACAAAGCCTTTAAGCCCAGCATACCTCCTTGTCACATATTGTCACTTTTGGGTATAATGTATTTTATTTACCCTACCAAATAATGTTATTTACTAAGTACTTAAAAGTCAGTAATTATTTTCATTAATTCAGCCATTATTGGATTATTATGTTGTCCGTTGAAGAGGGCTTTTTCAATTTGCTCGCCGGTCGCTTGTTGTATCGGTTATTGAAAAATTGTGTGTTGATTAACTGGCAATTTCAACCAATCCTCCCAGATTAACAAATTCATTCATGTCTTTTTTATCAATGAAATCTGGCCATTGATGTAGTTAAGTTTTTTATACATAGCCTTGACAGACAAAATTGAAAAATTTGTCGAATAAGCAGTAGTTTTGGATATAATAAAATATTTCTGGTACCTAATCTTTTTTAGGTTATGGTTTTAATTACTTTTATGTCACCTTCCAATGTAACATCTAACACAAAACGTACTGTAACTTACAGTTATTACTTTTATCTACTATAATTTTAGTAACTTACAATTATTACTTTTATATACTACAACTTTAGTAACTTATAATAATTACTTTTATCTATTATAATTTTGGCAACTTACTACTATTACTTTTATCTACTATAATTTTAGTAACTTACAATTATTACTTTTATATACTACAACTTTAGTAACTTATAATAATTACTTTTATCTATTATAATTTTGGCAACTTACTACTATTACTTTTATCTATTATAATTTTGGCAACTTACTACTATTACTTTTATCTACTATAATTTTAGTAACTTACAATTATTACTTTTATATACTACAACTTTAGTAACTTATAATAATTACTTTTATCTATTATAATTTTGGCAACTTACTACTATTACTTTTATCTACTATAATTTTAGTAACTTACTATTATTTACTTTTTCCTAAAATGCAACTACAACAGATAGCTGCTGGAAACGTTTGCATGGAACTATTAACGGAAAAGGAAGGTTACTTTTTTAAACGAAACCCTAAGATAAAAGTAGCACAAGTTACTGCTTATAACACCAGCTATCTGCCAGTGAAAGTATAATCTGTCCGGCCGTTTCAGAGATTAACCGGAACAAACAGACAGACAGACGGACAGACTGACAACATTTTTAAAAATATTTTTTTGGTGTAGGTACCGTATCATTTGCATTTAGTGAAATGCTTTAAATTTAAAATTTCAAACAGACACTTCAATTTTATTTATTTGTATAGAGAAATATTTTTTTGGCAAATTGCCATGTGGAGCAGACTCTTTCTTTTCTTGACAAATCTGTCGACCGATCATCTCTTTTCTTTATTCAATCTACACTAATACTGTAAAAAGTAAAGATTTGTTTGTTTGTTTGCATAAAATAGGTAACGATATTACTGGACCGATTTTATGCTACATGCTACTTTTTATCGCAGCATAATGTACGGTTCTCGCGAAATTTCCTTTTGCGCCCACAAATTCGCGGGTAACATCAAGTAAGTAATGGAAGTCTCGGCGAAAATATTGTACCTAACTTCGAACGCAACCGGTGCACGATTGTCATACATTTTTGACGAACCACCGCTACCGGCAGAGCAGCACGGTGTAGCGGCTACATAAAATCTATAAACTAGTGGTGGCGACCGGTCGCCGTCGTTGGTAGCCCGTTTGTGTCGTGTCATATATTATGTCAGACGCCGGACGTTACGTCATATGGCATATCACGTGTTCGGTATTCCGCAATCACTCCATTCACTTCATCCAATTGTATTTCTTAACTGACTCAAACGCGACTGCCGAAATTGTAAGTGCCCTTTATATAGCAACTTTTGTTGACTTTTGTACCTTGGAATTGTGTAAAGACAATATATTTACTAGGAAATAACATAACATATTACATACATCCTATGCATTATTTTTCATACATACAGTAAATCCTATGCATTCTATTTCTTTTTTTTACCACTCTGAACCAATGTATGATCGACAAACGAACCAATAACTCGTCTAATGATAATTGCCGCAAGATATTGACACATGCAACACTGGTAAAGTAATTTTACTGGTTTTTCAAAGCCCTGCCCAGTACCTGCTTCAGTACCTTCAGCAATCGGATAAAAACATCGCGTTATTTCAAGCCAGTACCATGGCTCTCTCACATTTAATAATGTTTGAACTTTCAAAAGCCCTCTGCAAATTGCATGCGTTCTTACTCGTAGTATACCCAAATTGCAAGTTCGATTTTCAAACAAATACAAGAATTTAATATATTATGTATCTTTTTCAATTAAATTGTTAATGTATCTACTTCTAGTAAATGTATGTTTTCAAGTGTTTACTACCATCGACTTAAAGTGGTCAACATATTAGGTAAAATACATACTTAATTTTATTTTATACGCTAATCTAGTTCGTGTGCTCTTAATGGGTTTCTTTTATAAGCTCCAACAATATTGATCAATGAACGGGATTACACACGAGAAAATACTAGTTTAAAGCTGTATTTTTAAGGCTTTTATTTCATTTACATAATAACGAGCGGACCCGATAGACGTTGTCCTGCCGAGCTGATTTGTGAATCTAAACCATTCAGTGCGCCACCTAAACGCATACAATAAAATTCATTCAAATCGGTCCAGCTGTTTAGGAGGAGTTCAGTGACATACACACAAAGATAATAATACTGATGGACGCTTCACACCACGTCAATCTAGCCCTGTGCTAAGTATCCGAAGAACTTGTGTTACAGTTACCAGACAACTGGAAATATATTTAATACTTTTATACACATATTTATTACACATCCATGACCCATGAACGCAGAAAACTTTTTTGTTCCCTCGGCGGGAGTCAAAACCACAACTTCCGGCTTGAGCGCCAAAGCTAACCTAACCTAACCAATGAGCCACAGAGGTCGTCAGCTAATGCTAATGTACCTAATGAAATAAGGCTAATGTATTAAGATTAACAGAATACAATCTCATAGAAGAGAGCTTACAATAGACGTATTTGCTTGCACATTTTACAGTCACGAATATTGATAACCTTAGAATTTTCAATATGTATACGTAACTATCATACATAATAATATGTATTATAGCCATAAGGTAGAGAAGCGAGGCGACGCAGATGTATAAAGATAGTTAATAACGAAATATAATCTATTATTTTGCCTTGAGTGCAGGACCCTCAGATTAAAAACGAGACAAGACCTAATTTACAGATTTTTAATTTACAGGTTAAATGGTAAAAATTGAGCAATCCTACTAATATGATAAATATGAAAGTTTGTGAGGATGGATGGATGGATGGATAGATGGATGGATGTTTGTTACTCTTTCACGCAAAAACTACTGAACGGATTTCGATAAAATTTGGAATAGTAGTAGTAGTGGCTCTGGATTAAAACATAACATGGAACTTTTTATCCCGAAAAAGTATAGTATTATGTATTTTCGCAGGCGGAGCCGCGGGCAACAGCTAGTTACAAAATATGTGAGAAAGGTGTTGAAAATAAATAAAAAAGTTTACAATAAATGTCAAACGAGAATACGCATAATGAATTCAATGTAAAATAATATATTTCACAAAACAGAAATATTTCTTTGACCTTTCGATTTATTTGTTTGATGCTTGCTTTATACCTCGCAAACAAAAGATTGAAAAAAATATATATCGATAAGATTTCATTGGTCGTGAGTAAATTGCATACAACCGCTACATTTGAATTTTTTTGTTACAGTAACAGCTCCGAAGTCATCGGCCAGTTTCAGTCACAGGAACAAATAGTGAATGTGGAACCGAAGTGTCCTCTTGATGAAGATGAGAGAGGCACAGATGGTCATCATCAAGTCAGCCATCCTACGTCGTAAGTAGCAAGCGCCTATGATAGAGTGTGTTACCTCAGCAGGTAGGAAAATGGTAAAACACAAAGATTTCAAAACTAAAGATAGACTAAGACGTACATTTGACAGAACAAATCTCGATACAAGAAAACGTTACGCCATTTTGGTTTTCACAACTCCAAATGCCAGCCATCTTGATTTCGCCATACCTCAAATGTCTAAATGTCCCCAAAAAGTGTGGCCATTTAAGTGGAGACAGTTATTGCCTCAACAAGCCTCTTCTATAATATATATGTCTAGGTAAAACAGCTCATTGTTGATACTTATTTAGGTACTATGTAGTAATGGCATTATAACCTCTACTGTGATTTACTAGTTATTTTCGATAGTAATTGTAGGTACTTTATTTAGCGATTCAATTATTTTATTGGTATAATGTGATACCTATTTCATCAATAAAATGTACCACAATAATCGATTCGCTAAATAGTAAACAGCTACGGCATTTATCGAGTAGCTATGTTATGATTTTTTGGGTAAATTTTTAACCGTTGCGGTGGCTAATTATATTTTATTTTCAGTGTAGCACGCAAACATTCCTGTGTGCCGCCAAATTCCCGGCTAATTTCATAACTACTAGTAATTAGTAAATTGCTGCTGATCCAGGCATTTGGTATTGCATTTGATACCCGTAATATCATATTGCGTTATAATGGGTCACTGTCCCTTGTCATATCATCCAATATCTTCCGTATCCTTAGTAATAGTTAATACTGATTCAGGGTCTAAACTAAGACGTTCGTATTTTTACTGAGCCACCGCATTTCGCACGTCGAGCCTTAATCATATTATGACGTCATTTTACACTTGTAGATACGTGGGCACAATGCTCCACCTGTTCAGAGGGAACATCGGCTCGGGTTTGCTGGCGATGGGAGACGCTTTCAAAAATGGCGGACTGGTATTCGCTACCATCACCACAGTCATTCTCGGGATCCTGTGTGTACACGCTCAGCATTTACTGGTAACTTTTTTATGACTCTATCAATCGAAAATAACCAAGAGCATATCAGAAGTCAGGACATATATAAGACATACATATATAATAATAACTATTAACACGCAATAGGTTTTTTTTAAACTTCGAAAGTTATTGTCTGATTTCGCTCAAAATATTTTCTTTAGCATGACCTATCAGCATGGAAACTTACAGGTTTCTATATCTTATAGTTTAGAAATGCCAAGAGGAACCAACTTATAAACTACTTTGGAGGCTGATTACTGGAAAATGGATGACCTTTGTAAAAAATCATGTATGAGACCTTGACTTTATTCAAAAAGACCTATTCGACGATACCCCACACTAAGGGGAAGAATGAAAAAATATTTTTCATTCTCACTTTACACATTTTATGAAGATTGAAGAGCCACCCCTAAAATAAAAAAATATGATTATTTTATGTTGCGAAACCGAAATCTATACACAACCTTTAAGTATGCCGAATTTCGTCCATTACAGAATTCATAATTACAGAAGCTAGAAGACAGACGTACAGACAGAAAAAGTAGAATTCCTTGAGTACTACGAATCTGTGATACGTACTGGCTAAATGATAAAAACTGTTTTTGTGTTTTTAAACCTGTTTGGAAAATCACCAAGCTTTTTATTTAACCGACTTCCAAAAAAAGGAGGCGGTTATATGTTCGGCTGTATATGTTATATATGTATATATTTTTTTGTATGTTCAACGATTACTCCATCGTCTGTGGACCCATTTCCAAAATTCTTTTTTTGATGTATAGGGTATAATCCTAAATAATTTTGACACCAAAGTGGTTACCTGATGATGGTATCCATGAGGAATAGAGGGAACTCCTCGAAATTTATATGGGGATTTTTACTTTTTCAGAAGCAAGCATATGCTACCAAAAAGTAAGATTTTGCACCAAGAATCCAAAAGTACTGAACAGAACTCCTGACTCCTTATAGGTACATGTTTGGGGATTTCGGCGTTGTTTAAAGAACTGCAAGCATATCCCACTATGTCAATTACAGTAATCATCATCATCACCACCATAATCACAACATACATCATCACATTATGATACTTCTCATAGTATTTTACACCAACAAAGGTATCATTGAATATTACTTTGCCGTTTGTGAACCTACTTGCAATTTGCTTCAAGTGGATTAAAATAGTTTTATCACTAACACCGCAGCCTGCAGCTAACTCGGACGTGGTTTGCGATGGATCCGCTTCCACAATAGCCTTCAATTCTTCATTATCAACATTGGTCTCCGGCCGTCCACGGGGCTTATTCTGCAGGTCGAAATTTCCAGAACGAAAACGTTGGAACCAAAAACGCAGTGTGTTTTCTTTCGCGACACTGCCGTCATACACATCATTAATCCTTCAAGCCATTTCTGCAGCACTGGTGCCACGGTGGAACTCGTACTCGAAAATAATACGATATTTCAAGTTTTCCGTTTTGTAAACAGAGACGCAAAGAAAAGAGGAAAAAACAAATGAATTACGGAAACACAAATGCATGAGTTAATAGCGGTATAAATTTGAAATTGGAATTCCTAACCAAAGAAGATGTCTTTGAGATCAAAGGCCAGTACGACAAAACGCCAATTTCATATGTAAGGACCTAAAATATTCGTGATCATCATCATCACTATAGTATATTAATGCTTACTGCTAAATTATTGCCGCCGACTATAACAATAGGTAATAATAATTATTTAATAATATTTAATTATTATCATCACTGGTGATTGTTTATTAGGTCCACAGATCGTTAATGCTAATTTGGAGAAATACCACGACCTCTCAGAAAACTGGCATGAAATAGCGCTTGAGTTTGTTTTGCCGAGAGAGTGAGAATAGCGGAGGCTTTTTTATATAAATTATAGCTTTCTTAAAATGTGTGTTCCTTTCTAATTTCGCAGGGTAAAAATATTTTTTTTTTTTCAATTGTACCGGTTTAATTTGTAACAAATACCTATCTGAAAGGGTTTATATATTTATTATCTTTGGAATAAACAAAAGCGCAAAATAGACCATAGAATTCTAACTATTAGAAATAACATTATTATGTTTTGTACATTGAAAGCGAGCGAGCGGAGCGTGCAAGCAAAAATATATCTAATTTTGCAGGTTTCTATATGATTAAGATTCAGTGGGTAAATCCATATGGACCAAAACAAATAACTCACAGTAACACACTCTCAAAATCTGCAGAGTCGCATATCTTCTCAATCCCAAAAAAACCCGCCGCTGCCTGCCGCTCGCATCTAAAAATTATTGAATTTAAATTGTATTTTATAATATTGCAACGCTTTTAGAATATTTTGCATCGTATTATACCGCAAAAGTATAGTTTATAGAGCGTTTAGTATATTTCGTGTTCAGACGTTAGAGTGTAAAGTATACTAAACTTTTTTTACTTTTTTTAGTACTAAATTTGATTTTTCTGACAAATTTTCGAGAAAAATTTTTGTATGCAAATAATAATGTTTTTTTATATTTCTGTAAGACAAAAAAAAATTCAGGCCACTTATTGACTTCGAAAATATTCATTTAATATAAAAAAGCCACTGTAGAAAGCCATAGTGATCTTTATTAAATGCATAATTTATTATAATATTTAAGGTACTTAGTTGGATAAAAATTGATGCTGTATTGCTTGGAATCGCTTCGTAAATAAGCCATTATTTCTTGTAAAAAGTAAAGGATAAAAATAGTTAGTGTGGGTTATCCCTAAGAGTTAGACATATACCATCGCGGACTTTTTTGTAGACGTTTTTATGGTGTACAATACTGTAGTACATTATTTTGATCTATCTCGTAGGGTTAAGCCAGCGTTTGCAATGTAAGTGCAAAAAAATATGTTTATTTATGACATTAGAAACTTCTAAAATTATCAGTGTTTCTCTACTATATTGCATGTTAATACATATAAACCTTCCTCTTGAATCACTCTATCTATTAAAAAAAACCCGCATCAAAATCCGACGACAAACAGACAGAAAAATACTAATAACTTTGTTAAAATAACTTTGTTTTATACTATGTAGTGATAATCGGTATCTCGACAACGGCAACAAGTATTACCATGAAATTTATTAGTTTGCAGGGAGTTTTGGGGGAGAAAAATCGATCTAGCTAGGTCTTATCAATTAGAAACTGCGCATTTTTAAGCAATATGTTTTTTTATTTCGCCATTCAACAATATACACACACCGGCATATTTAGCGGAACATAAAATAAAGGTTGATATCAGTATCTGGCTGGTTTATACGTCATTTAATTTAAAAAGAAATATTTTCAAATTAAGAAAACAACTGAACATCACATTTTATGCTATTGTTTTAATTTTATTCAAATACACCTTATCTGGAGCGAACTTCGAGTATTTCTTCCTTCTGAGTTTGATTTAAAATTTCATTGAAATACTGTTATTTGTTAGTTTTTTTAAATCGCGTATCTTTTTGGAGTTGAGGACTGAATTATGCCTGACTTAGCCCCCTTAGACTTAGAAATGGGAAGAAATGGTCAAACCTACAGAGTGATATCCAGAGATCTTCGTCGACCAGTTTCAACGATCCATCGCAGTATCCAACGGTTCAGGGTGACCGGTACTTATGTGAGAAGAGCAGGACAAGGCAGAAAAAGACGCACTTCGAGTAGGGATGATCGTTTCATTCGGCTTCGGGTACGTAGGAACCCCCGTTTGACGGCCGTCCAAGCCCGACATGAGTTAGAAGCAGTGCGGGGTGTAACCGTAAGTGAGCGTACGGTACGAAGAACGCTCGAAGAAGCTGGTTTGGGTTCATTTGTGCCCGCCAAGGCTCCAAGGCTCGAGGTAAATCATCGTAGAAACAGGTTAACTTTTGCTCAGAAACATCGACTTTGGAACGCGGACCAATGGAGTAAGGTATTGTTTAGTGATGAGTGCAGAATTCTCTTAAATCAAATTGACGGTAGGCAAAGAATATAGAGACGCAAAGGAGAACGATACATTCAGACAAATTTTGAAACTATAGTTGCATACGGGATCAATAATGGTTTGGGCGGGCATTTGTTTGGGAGCTCGCACAGACTTGGTAGTGATTGACAGAGGGAGTCTGACTGCAGACCGCTATATCAGAGAAGTTTTAGAAGAAAATGCCGTTTGCCCCATATATCGGGGACGATTTTGTTTTATGCAGGATAATGCTCGGCCGCATACCGCTCGGGTAACTCAAGCTTATCTTAATGATATGAATATCACTGTTATGGAGTGGCCGGCGAGATCACCGGATATGAACTTAATAGAGCACGTTTGTGACTTGCTGAAAAGAAAAGTTAAGTCCAGAATTCCAGCTCCTGCCAACGTGGGTGAACTGCGAATCGCCGTAGTTGAGGAATGGCGGAGACTATCCCAGGAGACCATCGATAACATCATTCTCAGTATGCCTAGACGGGTAGAAACTTTAATATGAGAACAAAAGAAGTGTAGTAAGTAGATTTTAAAATAAAACCATATTTTTTTAATTATGGACCTTTTTTTTGTGTTCCGCTAAATATGCCGGTGTGTTTATTAATAATTTCTACACTTAATAATTTCAATAATTTCGTATAAATTTTGCATTGTTTGGAAATTCGGAATGTGGTGGATTCGAATCCCGGTAAGATAGATACTTTTGTGATTCTTATTATTTCTTTTTTTATTTATTTTTAACTAGCCGTTGCCCGCGGCTCCGCCCGCGTAAATATATTATCCCGCGTAAATAGTAGCCCACGGGAATACTGTGCGTTTTGGGGATACAAAGTAGCCTATGTTTTAATCCAGAGCCTGTTTTAATCCAGAGCATTCAGTACTTTTTGCGTGAAAGAGTAACAAACATCCATCTATCCTCACAAACTTTCACATTTATAATATTAGTAGGATTAATTTATTGTTCTACTAAAACAACCGTACTGATACCTAAATTACGAGACGTCCCGCGAAATACGGGACGTCTGGCATACCTACCTATAAAACAATTTTCTTTCAGCTAAACTGTTCAGACGAGATGCATCGTAGGACAAAACGGCAGCGGCCCCCCGGGTTCGCTGACACCGTCTCCCTAGTCTTCTCATACGGGCCAGTACGGTTAAGACCTCTAGCCCCAACGATGAAGATACTCGTCAATACCTTTCTCTGCATCACGCAGCTCGGTTTCTGCTGCGTGTATATTGTGTTCATAGCGAATAATGTTAAAACGGTAAGTGATTTAATTTATCATGTTATTTGTAATATTAACCTGAGTAGATTTTTCATGGTTACCTGTTATTTATACCCGCAAATTCGTTTGCTTGGGACTATTAGTGGAAACGAAACTCTATTTTTTAAACGGAACCCTTAGACAAAAGGAGACTAAGTTGCTCCTTATAACATCAGCTGTTTTAATTGGACAGTAGTTTTAATTTACAATGTAATACGCGGTCGAAGTTGCCTGCAAAAGCTAGTAATAGGATAAAAGAAAACTTAATAATAAATATATATTTGGTAGGTATAAATAACCAATTAAAGCTACTGGCACCGTAAACAATAAACATAAACATATGTTTACTGTGTTACCTATACACCTGTAGATAGGTACTTTATTTAAAACCCATGTACTTAAATTCTGATAAAATCCCCTGAATGCTACCTTGTGAACTTTTTTCTAGATTTGTGACCAGTACAACTTGCACGTAGACCTGTCCATACACATGATCATTGTCATAGTCCCTGTCCTCTTATCCTGCATGGTACGGAACCTTAAATATCTGATACCCTTCTCAACCATAGCCAACGCTATGATGGCCGTCGGGGTAGGTTTGGTTCTGTATGAAACCACCCAAGACCTACCACCGGTTTCTACGCGACCAGCCATGGCATCTTGGGCCCAATTGCCCCTGTATTTTGGCACAGCTGTTTACGCTTTCGAAGGAATTGGTTTGGTAAGTTTTTGCATTTTAGGCTGGGACTGTATGCTCCGGAATCCGGAACGCTAGTGAAAATTCAGAGCAGTAAAATTAGAACTCTGGAGGACTATTACAATAGAGTTCAAAATCGAACACATGAGTATCGAGTAAAATGTCAATGTCACATTGTATATGACAGCTCGACACTCTCGACACTTCGATTTTCAAGTCTATTGTACCAGAGCAGAGTTCTATTTTCAGTGCTCTGAATATTCCCGGGCCCGCCGGATTCCGCATTATAATATAGTCCCAACCTTAATATAATTTTTATTTTATTGACTGTTGTTATTAGTTATCTACTATTTTGAACACACGACGCGCTGGTACTTAGATTTGTTTGGTGCGTGAAAGCATAGTCACGGCGCGCGACAAATATCTCCTATCTCATCGCCTCTTCAGCAATTTTCTGAGGGGGCAACAGGACGTTATAATATTATCTATGGGTGGATTCAATGAAATTTATTTTCTTGTATCGACATTTTCAAACTAAAAATAATACTGAATATTATTCAACGGTTTTGATCGTGAAATGCGCAATAAGGGTTTATTTAAATAATATTATCATGCTTAGATCATGCCGCGAGCGGTTTGAAGGGGGCTTATGATAGATCTAGGGCTTGAGTTTGTTTGGTTTACATTAGGAGGATTATGTGGTGTCGGGCAGTGTCCACACGAGTAAATTGATAGTAAAGCATATCAGCGTGTTTCCCTTAATAAAATATAAAGTAAAAACCTCTAACACAATGAAACGTGTGACCAGATTAAAGCAGCATAAATTTTTTTGGAAGTTAGGGAAAATAGTTACATATTTTTGCTTATAGGAGAAAAAATGGAACATGAGAATAATTAGTAACCAATCGGTTCCGTATCAACGCACTATAGGTTTTCTTTAAATTACTTCAAAAGGTATTGTCCGATTTCGCTCAAAATAATTTTCCTAAAGAGTATTTATCATGACTTATCACATATCAGCATGGAAAGTTACAATTTTCTATAACTATGTAGTAAACCAACTTGTAAATCACTTTAGAGATCGATTACTCGAAAATGGTTAATTTTATTAAAATGTCTTGTATCAAACACCGCCTTAATTTAAAAAGACCTTTTCGACAATACGCCACACGACGGGGTAGAATGAGAAAAAAAATCTAGGGACTATAAAATATACTACTACGGACTAGGGAGCCACCACTAAAATATAAAAATAATATTATTTATGGCGCCGGAATTGAAATCTATAATCAATTTATAACTGTAACAAATTTTATCAATTTATATTTACACAAGGTAAAAGGTCGGACAGACAGAGCGAACTCTACTTCTTCTACTTCTACGGAAACCTAACCTGAAGCCTAGTCGCGTAATTACTTTTAGTAAAATCTCTATTGGATTCCAAGGTCAGCGTTTACTGTCGCATTCGCACTCGAACCATTTGAAGCGTGTGCGAGTACGACAGCATATGGTGACTTTGGAATCCAATAGAGATTTTACCAAGAATTGGGCCTCAGATGTTGCTCAATCCTTAGGAATATGTACTATTTGCCATTTGGGTACTATTTACACTCATTTCAACCTTACTAATAGGCACATATCTTCAGGTTCTACCGCTGAGGAACGAGATGCGCCGCCCAGAAATGTTCCAAAAGCCACTGGGCGTGTTGAACGTGGGCATGGTGTTTGTTGGCAGTATTTTTATCTCGGTGGGTTTCCTGGGCTATTTGAAGTTTGGCGAAGAAGTTGCTGGTAGTCTGACGCTAAACATGAGACCAGGGCAAACGTACGTAACTTTATGCGACATTATTTACTTACATTTTTATATAAAATATACTAGCTTTTTCCCGCGGCTCCACCCGCGTAAATACAGTATCCCACGGGAAAACTGTACTATTTCGGGATAAAAATTAGCCTGTTTTAATCCAGAGCCTAAACTTACAGAAGCTTGAAGGGCGGACAGACAGACAGACAGACGGACGGACACAGCGAAAGAAAAAGGGTTCCTACTCTAATTATATATATGTGCTAATGCACATAATATTATCATTTAATTACTTTTTATTTCAGACTAAGCCTAGTCGTCCAAGTGCTGATCACCGCAGCGATGCTGCTGACCTATCCACTACAGTTCTACGTGCCAATAGCAATCACCTGGCCAGGTCTACGCAAGAAGTACGGGGTATCGTCACCTGTTGTCAAGGAGCTGCTGTATAGGGTCTTCATGGTCATGGTTACATGTGAGTAAAATTTTATTTTCTATACAAATAAATAAAATTGTCTGTTTGTAATTTAAAATTAACAGCTTTTCGTTGAATGCATGTGAAAGTATTAGTCCTAAGGAAGAGGAACATTTTTTAAAATAATTACTATCAAGCTAATTTTTCGTGAGCGACTTTATATTCATGAGACGCCTCTTGGATGGTGGTAGCTAACAGAGATAGCAAGGATAAAACATGGCGATTTAACTACTCTCAAAAATTCATTACTAACAGGTTTTTGTTAAATATCTAGACAATTATCTACACTATTAGAAATTATAATATGAGTCCTACGGATTGTATGGTTTAATGAAGGAGTCCCCCGCTTCCAACTTGTATCGATAACGTGGTCGTTGAAAATTATTACTAACCAGTTCTTTTTTTATCAGTTGCTTAGTTTATTTTTTTATAATTTAACAACCACATTGTCCTATAAATTGCGTGGTAGGTTATCCCGGTCCTACATTCAAAAATTGTTAGTACCATAAGACCTTTATTCTCATTATTAACTGTAGGACAAAAAAATACTTAGACGGATACACACTAACCTATGTTAGTGTGTTATCACAATAAAGTCAAATACACAATAGTCTAAGCTCTAAATAAATCAAAAGGCTCCTAAACTGGGTACAAAATGTGTGTTTTTACATAATAAAGAGTCCCAGCAAACTACTTATCGCCTTAGAACTAAATTTATCGTCGTACTGACAGCAGCACCAGGTCCGATTGCAAATCTTAACCATTATCAAATCCACTTGAACAATAAACTTCGCATGGTACCTCCATCAAATGTCACTGCCATCTGACAATTTTGGCACTTGACTGAAGTCACTGTCACTTGACACTTGATATTGGCGTAGATATGCGTTCAGAAATTGCACCGTTTGTATTTTGACTGTTTACTATATAGTCTAATATAATATGCTTTTATTTTTACAAATCTATTCATAATGTGTTTCTTTGAAGTTTGAACAGCATAATATTTTGATTAATCTATTGGTTGTTGTTGAGATTAGATTTAGTTTGTTTTTTATCTCTCAGAATTAATGTACAATTTAAACACTGTAGGCAGACATAATAAAAATAACTAATTATATAATATTATAATATATTGTCTATTTACTAGTTACACTGGTTTAATATATTATCTTGGTAGTGGTTTAAATTAGTTTGGTATTTATTTATGCATGTAAATATAAGCGACGATGATTTGTCGGATGATAGTGCTGACTTTCTCTCATTGACTTCCTCGTCAGATTTCTCCGGTGATAGCTTTTGCAGTCTTTCACTTCCTCTTCATGTTTCTGTGGAGACAGCTTTCACATCGTTCCCTCGTAACGTCAATGCTGTACACATCAATGCCCAAAGCATTCCAGCACACTATTCTGACCTCCTAGCCACTTTTTCAAACAACCGGAATGTCCATTCTGAATCCTTCCTAAAGCCCTGTCTCCCATCAACTTCTTACTCCTAACCCGGCTTTGTCCTCATCCGAAATGACAGAAAGTGATGGTGTGGCAATTTACCTTAGAAATCACCTTCCCTACACCATACTTGATACCCTCTGATTACCCTGAATCCTCAGAACACCTACTGGTTGAAGTGTTATTTGGAAATTTAAAGTTGCTACTTGGTGTGTTCTACTGTCCTTCACTAAACATTGACTACTTACGTCCATAACTTTGAAGTATTATTAGAAAAATATGTCACCATCGTAGACCACACAATAATTTTGGGCAATTTTGATACCTGCGTCGTAAACAATGACAAACTACATTCAATACGTGCCTCGAAACTGCGCTCCTTAATAAACACTGGCAATCTCAATATCCTTCCCCTCAATCCAACATATTTCTTTTCTAACTGCGCACAGTATTTAATAGATCTTATAATTGTGTCATCAACTGATCATGTAAGCACACACGGGAAATTTCATGCCAAAGCCTTTTCCAATCATGACCTAGGCTTTCTCTCCTACAAAATTCGTTCGCCCAAACCGAAAACCTGTATTGTAATGCAGCGCAATTTTAACTCAATAGATACATCTAAGTTAATGGACGATCTCTGTGCTATTGATTGGGATGCAGTCTATCATGCTTTCACTGTAGACGAGAAGATGGACGTTTCTAACACACTTTTAATGCAAGTATTTGGCCTTCACGCCTTCGACCTATAAGATTAAAAAACCTGCCTGCCCCGTGGCTCAAGGATGATATTAAGTATATTATGGCCAAAAGAAATGCAGCGAAAGTTAAGTATAAAAAAAATCCTACTGATTATAACCGCGATAAGTATAAAGAGCTTTGAAACAGATGCAGCAGATTGTCCAGATATGCGCAGCGTCGCCACATTCACTCATCTGTTAGCAATGGATAGTTGCGCAGTCCATACACGAACCTAATTCAAACGTTTTGTAAGCTTTCTAATACGAGTATATCAAGATATTCCTCATTAAGGTCCATCATTCATCCGTATAGTCCAGTATTGGTAGAAGTAAGGACTGCGCAAGCTCGACTTTTGTCTTTATGGGAAATAGGTTCTTCCTACACCTAAGCGCCCTTACCGCAGCAAAGAACCTACGACTGATTTCAGAGATGTGGTGAGACCATTTAAGGGTCGAATCAAAATACACAACCAAGTTTTTGACTACATCGCTACAAGGTAATGTAACATTGTCAAATGTAATGCTAGTGAGCATCATAGTTAGGTCGATGGATCTTTTTTGATCCACCAATGACTATAATTTGCGACTTGTTGGGATTGACCATTAAGTTATGACATTAACTCCAATAAAGGATTGTCGCAAGGTCTTTATTGATTGCTAAAATAGCGGAATTAAGGTCATCGGCAGAAGCGTGGGTATGAATTTGGAGATCGTCCGCGTAGAGGTGAAAGAACCAGGAGAGGTGGGGGGTAAGGAAATTTATGAAAATGTAAAAAAGGATTGGGGACAAAATACCACCCTATGGTACGCCAGCAGATATATCACCCACCACCACCATATATCACACAACCGCAGGTGTGCTAAGAGTAATCATTCTACGACTAATGCCATCAACACTCTCGGCGTTGGATTTGATAGCAGTTATAGTTCTCAACTACTTGCAAAGAAATTGTTTTGAAAATGAAACGAGAAAACGAGAAATCAGATGTAGCAGGAGGTCCTGTCTGGTCTGTTGTTTAATAGAGGCTGGGATGGGACAGGTTGTAGTGAAGTGTAAGTCAAGGGCGTCAAGGTCAAAATTAGAAGAAAGAGAGGACTTCTATTTGCCAATACCTAAGCTGTTATGAAACGACCACACCTCAGGCGGATCACCCTTACTAACAGATGAGTGAATGTGGCGACGCTGCGCATATCTGCACAATCTGCTGCATCTGTTTCAAAGCTCTTTATACTTATCGCGGTTATGATCAGTAGGATTTTTTTTATACTTAACTTTCGCTGCATTTCTTTTGGCCATAATATACTTAATATCATCCTTGAGCCATGGGGCAGGCAGGTTTTTTAATCTTATAGGTCGAAGGCGTGAAGGCCAAATACTTGCATTAAGAGTGTATTAGAAACGTCCATCTTCTCGTCTACAGTGAAAGCATGATAGACTGCATCCCAATCAATAGCACAGAGATCGTCCATTAACTTAGATGTATCTAATGAGTTAAGATTGCGCTGCATTACAATACAGGGTTTCGGTTTGGGAGAACGAATTTTGTAGGAGAGAAAGCCTAGGTCATGATAGGAATAGGCTTCGGCATGAAATTTCCCGTGTGTGCTTACATGATCAGATGAGGACACAATTATAAGATCTATTAAATACTGTGCGCAGTTAGAAAAGAAATATGTTGGATTGAGGGGAAGGATATTGAGATTGACAGTGTTAATTAAGGAGCGCAGTTTCGAGGCACGCATTGAATGTAGTTTGTCATTGTTTACGAAGCAGGTATCAAAATCGTCCAATATTATTTTGTGGTCTACGATGGTGACATATTTTTCTAATAATACTTCAAAGTTATGGACGTAAGTAGTCAATGTTTAGTGAAGGACAGTAGAACACACCAAGTAGCAACTTCAAATTTCCAAATAACACTTCAACCAGTAGGTGTTCTGAGGATTCAGGGTAATCAGAGGGTATCGAGTATGGTGTAGGGAAGGTGATTTCTAAGGTAAATTGCCACACCATCACTTTCTGTCATTTCTGATGAGGACAAAGCCGGGTTAGGAGTAAGAAGTTGATGGGAGACAGGGCTTTAGAAAGGATTCAGAATGGACATTCCGGTTGTTTGAAAAAGTGGCTAGGAGGTCAGAATAGTGTGCTGGGATGCTTTGGGCATTGATGTGTACAGCATTGACGTTACGAGGGAACGATGTAAAAGCTGTCTCCACAGAAACATGAAGAGGAAGTGATAGACTGCAAAAGCTATCACCGGAGAAATCTGACGAGGATGTCAATGAGAAAAAGTCAGCACTATCATCCGACAAATCATCGTCGCTCATATTTACATGCATAAATAAATACCAAACTAATTTAAACCACTACCTAGATAATATATTAAACCAGTGTAACTAGTAAATAGACAATATATTATAATATTATATACTTAGTTATTTTTATTATGTCTGCCTACAGTGTTTAAATTGTACATTAAGGCTGAGAGATAAAAAATAAACTAAATCTAATCTCAACAACAACCATTAGATTAATCAAAATATTATGCTGTTCAAACTTCAAAGCAACACATTATGAATAGATTTGTAAAAATAAAAGCATATTATATTAGACTATATAGTAAACAGTCAAAATACAAACAGTGCAATTTCTGAACGCATATCTACGCCAATATCAAGTGTCAAGTAACAGTGACTTCAGTCAAGTGTCAAAATTGTCAGATGGCAGTGACATTTGATGGAGGTACCATGCGAAGTTTATTGTTCAAGTGGATTTGATAATGGTTAAGATTTGCAATCGGACCTGGTGCTGCTGTCAGTACGACGATAAATTTAGTTCTAAGGCGATAAGTAGTTTCCTGGGACTCTTTATTATGTAAAAACACACATTTTGTACCCAGTTTAGGAGCCTTTTGATTTATTTAGAGCTTAGACTATTGTGTATTTGACTTTATTGTGATAACACACTAACATAGGTTAGTGTGTATCCGTCTAAGTATTTTTTTGTCCTACAGTTAATAATGAGAAAAAAGGTCTTATGGTACTAACAATTTTTGAATGTAGGACCGGGATAACCTACCACGCAATTTATAGGACAATGTGGTTGTTAAATTATAAAAAAATAAACTAAGCAACTGATAAAAAAAGAACTGGTTAGTAATAATTTTCAACGACCACGCTATCGATACAAGTTGGAAGCGGGGGACTCCTTCATTAAACCATACAATTCGTAGGACTCATATTATAATTTCTAATAGTTTAGATAATTGTCTAGATATTTAACAAAAACCTGTTATATATTGAATTGTGAATACTAACGTATCTACCTATTACTGAAAGCTCATGACGAGGATTAGCTAACCATGCTAGCGTAACGACTGCGGAATCGGGAAGACGACTGACTACATGTAAAATATTTAGTTTAAATTAATAATTTTATATTTGTTTACAGAGCGTTTTCACGAGACTTGCAAAATTTTGTAAACAAATCGCTGCACCTATGAAAATATAGATTTCTTCTGAGAACTTACTCATATATTTTAAGAGTACCTACTATTCATTTATGCAATAAAAAAATCTGTCGTCTAGCCTATTGTCGTTGTAAAATATCACATGAACTTATTTATTTTCAGTCGTGTTAGCGGAAACCATTCCTGAGTTGGGTCTATTTATTTCCCTGGTGGGGGCTATAAGTTCAACCACATTGGCCCTGATGTTTCCACCGCTGATAGACCTGGTCGTCTCCTACCAGACAGAGAAGAAGATGCCCATATTTACACTAATCAAGAATCTATTTATTATCATCTTAGGTATTTATATATTTATATCAGGAACCTTTGAAAGTATAGCGTCCATAATAAGAGCTTTTAAAATGTAATTTGTATGTATGCGTTAGGGTCAATTACACCGAAACTCTACGCGTCGCGAACTTTATACGTTACACGAGAAGATATTATACGTTCCATTGTAAGAGTTTGAAAGTCAAGTTGCAACGCGCTGCACAGCGCAGCGCATGTGCGTGCAGAGTATGACTGATGTCACATAAAATATGTATATTTTTGTTCAGTTAGTAAAATTAAATTTTGAATAGCTATCATAAAAATGCAGGGCCGCGTAGCGTTCCGTATCGTCGAGACTTGAACTGACCCTTAGATAGGCCACCTTATATTGATTAATACAACTGAGACGAGCTTATACGAGGGCTGCACTAAAAGTATCGGGAATGGAATATTTCCACTGTTCCTGTCATATTAAAATCTTTTTAATTTAAAACTCCTTGGTTTTAAAAATCGAATACCGTTTATTTATTTAAAAAAAGATTCTCGGTCTTGTCACAAGGTCTTGTCAAACTTGTTTAGTCGTTGAGAAAATGGAATTAACTCGAGAAAATTCTAGAGCGATGATTTATTATGACTTTCGAAGTGGTTTAACACAAAAACAGTGTGTTGACCGGATGATTTCTGCATTTGGTGATGAAGCCCCATCCAAAACCACAATTTATCGCTGGTTTGCTGAATTTCAACGTGGACGTGTCAAGCTCAGTGATGTCCCCGTCAAGGTCGTCCAAAAACTGCAGTCACCCAAGAAAACGTTGATGCTGTGCGTAAGCTGATTGAGGAAGATCGACATGTGACATACCGCGAAATTCAGGCAACTTTAGACATTGGCATGAGTCAAATACAAATAATCTTGCATGAACAATTAGGTGTAAAAAAGTTGTTTTCCCGATGGATACCGCATTTGCTCTGTGAAGAGCAAAAAGCGGCTCGCGTTACTTGGTGCGTCAGAACTCTCGAAAGATTCTACGCAGGATCCTCAAATGCTGTATACAACATCGTATCAGGTGACGAATCCTGGATATACGCGTACGAACCCGAAACAAAAAACCAGTCACGAGTTTGGGTGTTCGAAAATGAGTTAAAGCGAACAAAAATAGTTCGTTCACGGAGTGTTGCAAAAAAAATGGTGTCCACGTTTGTCTCCAAAACCGGTCATGTTGCGACTATTCCTCTTGAGGGACAAAGAACGGTTAATGCAGAATGGTATGCTAACATTTGTTTGCCACAGGTCGTTTCTGAACTCCGTAAAGAGAACTGCAACCGCCGCATCATCCTCCATCATGACAATGCGTGTTCTCACACCGCGCACAGAACAAAAGAGTTTTTAGAGCAAGAAATCATAGAATTATTAGACCATCCGCCGTACAGCCCCGACCTAAGCCCTAATGATTTCTATATTTTCTCTAAAATAAAGAATAAATTGCGTGGTCAGAGATTTTCATCACCTGAAGAAGCTGTGGACGCCTACAAAACGGCCATTTTGGAGACCCCAATTTCCGAATGGAATGGTTGCTTCAATGATTGGTTCCATCGTATGGAAAAATGTGTCAAATTTCGCGGAGAATACTTCGAAAAGCAATAAATACATTTTTAAATAGTAATGTTGTGTCACTTCCTTGATTCCCGAAATTTTCAGTGCCGCCCTCGTACCTAGATACTTCAATTAATAGAAATATAAAGAGCTTATAATATACATTACATTTTCAAATTAAGTAATCATATTAATACATACTGGACTTGTAATTTATTTCCCGTGCAGGGACGGGGTAGAATACAATTCCCTACGGCCCCATCAAGAAGGCCTGTCGTAAGAGGCGACTAAACTTGACTCCAGGATATACCCGAAATGTAGCATAAGTAGTTGTAAGGCCTCTCACTCACTAGGGAGCATAGGTGGCGTCACCAACTCACCACTCAACCACAAGACCTGAAGGTCGTTACTGCTAATTAAATCCTGCAATAATACAGTGCCCTGTGTTTAAAATGTAAAATGTTAACTTCCATTAGGGATCCTGATAGAACTATCTGGATCGAAAAATGCCCAGATAAAATCAGATAAAAGTTGTCATAATTTCTATAAAGTATTTGGAATCCCTGTTTCAAACACACAATGGTTTACAATAACTTCCCATCAATTCCCATCAATCATCGTTTTTTATCTGGAACTTTCAGCAGGGTTACGATCCTGTCCCGATAAGTTAAAACTACAAAATGGTATACTCATCGTCAAACCCATTTTGATTGGTTCAAAAGTAAACTGTAAAATGAACTTGTAGGTTAATTACGAGAATTGGGGTTCTGGTGTTCACCGGTGTCGACACCAAGTACCAATTTCATTTACATCAGTTGTTGGCGTACAAACAACAACAAATAATTACTGTTGGCGCTACAGTGGTGTCTGAGTGGGCAAGGGCTAAATCAATCATGTTCACCCATGAGGCTGGGACTAGGTATATGATCCCGAATCCGGTGGGCCCGGGAAAATTAAGAGCATTGAAAATAGAACTCTGCGCTAATACAATAGAGTTGAAAATCGAAGTGTTGAGTGTCGAGCTGTCAATTGTCATATATGACATTGACAATTCACTCAACACTTGTGTGTTCGATTGTACTAGCGCAGAGTTTTATTTGTCAGTGCTCTGAATTTTCCCGGGCCCACTGGATTCCGGATTGTAGTCCCAGCCTAAGGGATATTAGTCCATGAAGTAGCTTGAAATGTCATGTACTTATAAGTTAACGGGCATACCATTTCTTAATTTATAGTTTATCTTTCTATCATAAAAAACGGTCATACCTACCTTATTTATAAACTTTATACACCTTAGATACCTTATTTATAAACTTTAATAATAATTTATTATTAAGATTTTAAGTTAGGATAAGGAAACATAAAATCAATTTATAGGTCCGACATTTAAAAGTCCGGAATAGTTATTTAAACGTATAAAAGATAGAAACAACTTTGAAATGTATTTTTGTCATATTATATATTTTATATAAATGTATTGAGCCTTTGTGTAAAATTTGTTAGAATATAAATAATTTTTATGGAGTTTTCAAAAGCCAAGCTTTTCATTACTTTCTGACATTTACAAGAGCGCAGTCTTAAAATGGCACTTTAAAGCTTGTTATTTTCAATAATTTATTCGAGAATTATATTTTACAGCGAAGAAGTTGCCTTCTTTCTTTCGTTAAGTATAATATGTCCAACAAGATTGTTAAAACATAAAATCCAGTCGCTTGGGTTTAAGGTTTTAAATAATAGGGGAGGAGGGGGAAATTGGAGCCTACTAAGGAAAAAGTTCAATGTGAGCTAAATTTGTGGATATTTATGGAACTTAGTATTACAAATTAAATTCTTACTCATTTGACTATCATTTAATCACAGCATTAACGTTACATTATTAGTTATTTCGCCACAGTTAAACTTAAAATATAAAAACAGAATCGCTCTCATTACCCGACTTTGTGGGAAATGAGAGCCTATAAATTCCCATATGTGTAATGGGAGCTACTTAAATGAAATCAGTCTCAAAGTTTTCATATCAGTCAGTAATTCACTTAATCATATAAATTTTAATATTTAAACATAACAGTATAACATTGAAAGTATTAACTTTAATCTAAGCAAAAAATGCAAATATAATCAGTCGGGCTGTCAGATCCAGAACATTCTTTATGTGCCCATTTACCGCAAGCTCTACAACGGTACCACATTTCCTTATTTTTTCCTGTGTCACAGCAAATAGAACACAAAGTCTCTTCATCCGAATATTCTGACTCATCGTCACAAATAACCTCAACGTCTTCTTCAGACGTGTCAGTTTCATCCTCAAAAAGTTGTTTTGTTACTCTTCTTATTTTTTCCTTTATTTTAGTTGCCGTGTTTCGTTTTTTTTCTATTTCCTGCTTTACTTTTTTTTTCTTTATCCCTGGTTTCTTCCTTTTTCTTTGCAATCATTTTAGTTTTACTTTTTTTTTCTAAACGTTTCTTCTCCTTCTCTTCAAAAACTTGTTTCATTGGTGTGCTCGACAAAATAACTGAATGTTGTTTTTGTCGCAAAGTCTTATTTTTGTTAGATATGTTGGGTAGTGGACTCACAACTGATAGAACATTCGCAAAATCATTTGACTTAGTTGAGTCTGTAAAAAATGACTGTTCTTGAACGTCAGTTGTTGTGGACGAGGTCTTGGAAGGATTGACAGAAGTTGGTCACGGGAGTGCTTTAGCATTCAACATAAACGGAATATTAGTAGTGTTTATGTTTGGCGACAAGTCTGGCGTACCATTAGCTGTAGATGCCTCTTCTTGTAGCTCACTTAATAAAGAAGGACTTTCAGGGTGGCTAATATCAGGTAACTGCTCTTGTTCAACACTTTCCGTGTATTGGATCAGTGCAGAGTTATCCATTTCCAGCTTCTGTCGAATACCGCGAGATGTAGACGGAAGTGGTTCAAAGCTGCCAATATCATGAGATGTAGAAGGAAGTGGGTCAGAGTTGCCAGTAGCTGGCAATTGTGAAACGAATCTCTGAGACGGAGCAACAGCACTTGAACTTGCGAGCATATTAATTTGGCTCTGATCTTCATCCACAGTAGCAAAATCGTCTTCTGAAAATATAGCAGGATTCATGGGGAAAATGCCCGTGGCTTTGAACCCAGAGATTCCTTTGTCTAAACTTGCTACTCTAGCATAAGCTTTGTTGAACAATCCTGCAATATCATAGGGTGTAATTTTAGCCATATTTCTGGATTTCATATACATGTCGCATTCTTTGTTGTAGGCTCTCTTGAACGGGCCCAAAAAAGTCACATCCAAAGGCTGTAACCGATGTGATGAATGCGGTGGAATAGAAAGCATTACGACATGGTTAGCTTTAGCTACTTCCCAAGCTTCCAAAGTACAATGGCTGTTATGGTTGTCCATAATCAGTAAAACTGGTTGTTCAGCAGTGGGTTTTGATTACTCAATAAAGTGTCGTAGCCATTTAATGAATATGCTTTCATTTGTCCAACCATTATGAGAACATGTATAAACAGCTCCTAGTGGACCGTTCTTTTCTAGCTGCGGTGAGTGACGCTTTCGAGGTAAGATTAAAAGAGGCGGAATAAAAGACCCTGAAGCACTCATAGCACAGATAGCCGTGACGTTTTTACCTCTTTCCCATGATGTGACTGATCCAATACGTTTTTGTCCCTTAGGTGCTATAATTTTTTCAGTTTCCTGGACCGTCGTTACGCCAGTCTCATCCATATTGTAAATATGAGACGGCTGAAAGTGAAACTTTGTCATGACATTTTCCAGATTTCCAAAGAATCGATCCACTTCCACTTTATTGAATCCGAGTATCCTATTGATGCTTGTCGCTTCTGGCTTTCTAATACTGAGATCAGGGTGTCGTTGGAAAAAGGCCACTAGAAAGTCCCTACCCGCAGACTTCTTAGCTTCATTAAATCGATCTGCGACACCAAATTTTTCAGCCATGGCGTAACATACCTTACAAAACTGAGCTTTATTGCACATTTTACGAAGATGCTCAGCCAGAATGGCTTCTTGTTCCTCAGTGAACACAGGGGGCCTTCCTAATTTTGGAGGACATTTATAGCTTGTATCGTCTGCTTTAGCTAGTCTAAACCTCTTTTTTAAAGTGCTGTAGGGTATTCCGGTCTCTTTAGATACCTTGTATACGGATGTATTATCACTTTGAAGTATTTTGATTGCATTTTGTAAAGTTTCCACGGTCCAAGAAGCTTTCGTAGTGGTGCGTTCCCTTTTTCTTGGCATTTCTGCACCTAAAAAAAACATTTCAGCACAGCCTTTCATAAAATAACAAATATTATATAACGTCATGATTAATATTATTCATTAGTCACATACAGTCTGTCAAGAAAGTGAATAAATTAAAAAGTGGCAACATCGTAGTGTCCCTTTCAAATCAATCTAATAAAAAAGGGATGACACTACGATGTTGCCACTTTTTAATTTCTTCACATTCTTGACAGACTGTAAGATAGATCATTAAGATACAGTTCGACAAGGCTTTAAATGAATGTGTCAATGATGTCAATTATAGGCGCTGTTGGTAAAGGAGAACTGTCAAACACATGTCAAAAATGACGTTTTTGTATGATAGAAGCATTTAGTTCCATTTCTCGCCACGTTCATATAAAGCCTTGTCGGACTGTAATACGTACAATTTAATATATATTAGTGATAGTTGTAGGTATGGGGAGACATATTATCCTAAAGTGCATAATATGGGGCAATTGGAGCTACAAAGTAAGGGTAATTAGAGCCTAGGCTCTGATTACCCGTGACTATTGCGCTCTGATTACCCGACTACCACCATTTTGAAATGAAATAAAATAATATACTGAATCTAGCTTGTAACCAAATTGTACTCACTGATATTCAAAATTAAAAGCATTAGTTATAAAATAATACAGTATTGATTGTAACAAACGTAAAACTTCATACATACCTGGGTCGATGAAATTTCGTAAATTTTACAAGCGTGTAGCACAAAATCGACAACCGCCCGCGGTCACACAACGCGCGGCACTGGCGACTCTGGCGCCACGGGGAAACACAATCGCAGTGTATCGATTCCGCCCGAGTCGCAACCGAGTGAATACGAGATATAGTTTTGTCTCTATTTGCACCGCTCCCATTACTCTAGCTCTCATTACCCTCTGTTCCCATACATTACATTTATTGCATATACTTTGACGATCAATTTTTAATTGTCGCAACAGTCGCAACCAAGTGTTAAGAAAGACTCAGAAGGGAGTAAAATCAAAAGATCACGTATCACTTTATGCGATTTATTTGACATTTTATGATCTTAATATACATATCAAATTAAGTATATTCAATCACCAACTTTTCACATATAAAATAATTCAACTAATACATAATTCGAATTCAATATCATCACCAAGTTACTAAACCTAAACTGGATTGTTACAATAATCAACAAGTCTTACTAACCTGTCTTTCCTTGAAGGCGGCTCGTTCAGAAGTGATGGCCGTTATCATGAAATCACCTTAGTTTCTTGACTGACATGAATGACATAAAGTCTGTCAAGTGTCTAAAACATTTGACAGACGTCAAAAGCATCGATGTCATTTGAAATCATGACTAATACCAAATATTATCATTAAAAAAATAAAACGCGGAAGATATTATAAATGTGTATGTAACACAAGATAGTTATTCCGAAATTAGTATAATAACATATTTATTGCATATACTAAGGTGTAACGTAGGGTTTATTAATAGTTATAAAGTAATTATAATGTAGCTAATAGGGAAGGTAATCGAGCTTTAAAGGAAGTTGTTTCCTCCAGTAGATAAATCCACAAATAACACGTTTCGGTTAAGGATATTGTTACCATCGACCGGGACTATAGTTCAGATCCAAAATTCTAGTCCACTCTGTACGAGCGAGAAAACTCGACAAAGCCCGACGACATAGCTTAAATACATTTGTCGAAAACTGAGTGGCAAATCAGGGCGGGTGAGCTTGGATAGCTTTCTCATCGGAGCGTAACAAACCTCGCGTCGCGTCTACGTACTTATGAGTTTTGAGGTGGGGCAGCAGAGCGGACCACAAGTTTGGCGCTACCTGTAATGGGAGGAACATCCAAATCGGGCCAGATTCAAACGTCTCTTCCTCAGCTTCTACTAGCTACATTTCGCATTCAAATTGCCATTACTTTTTAGGACCTGTTACACATCTCTCTGTTAAGTACCTACCGCAGAGCTTATTTACAAGTTTTGATTTTGTCACTCACATTACACAAACTACTTAGGCCTTTTCATCCGTTATTGGATGATTTACACAGTATTCTCCGAGCGAAGTCACCACTCTTTGAATACTGTAGTGCCTGGGACAGTTGGTTTTTAAATGTCGTATGGTTGCCCAAGCACATACGGCATTCTCACAACACAGTCAGCCTAGTCCAGAGGAATGACTGGTCAATACGTCTGGGGCCAACCATGTGCGGGTTTCCTCACGATGTTTTCCTTCACCGTTGGAGCGTCCGTAACTATAATGTACTTGAGATCTGAAAGTCTCATTGGTACACGCCACAACCTGGGAATCGAACCTGCACTCTCTCGATTGCGAATCAAACGGTCTGCCCACTAGGCCACGGAGCTCAACACACATTACACAATATGTAAGAAAAAACGGTATGTGTGCTGGGACACATAGTAAAAGTTAAACTTAAGCAACAACATTTAACACAGGCTACTTTTTATCCCGAAAAAGTAGTGTTCCCGTGGGTTATACGTATTTACGCGGGCGGAGAAAAGCTAGTTTTTATTATAATCCAATTTCAGTCTCTACATTGGCCGTAACGGTTTTTCGTGACAGATAAAATCGTAATATAGAAGTTACACTTAAAAAATAATTTCAACATAAGTACAAATAACTAGCTGGATCTTAGAGGGTGGTGAGTGAAAAAGGGCCCTTAATTTTTAGTTAAGTTTTTTTACTAAGGTGGTGGAAGACTTTAAGAAGAAGATGAATAAGTTAATTATTTTACATAGTTATGAATTGCTTATATATATATATATATATATATATATATATCTTTCAAAAGAACTTTCCATCTTTTTGCTAAAAGATGGCCCCGTGCGAGTTTCTTACGCCAGTCCTTCTCGGCGGGTTAGTGTTGAACCGGTGGTAGCTTTTTCTGTTGACTTTCCGAAAAAAGCTTGTTAAAGTTTCATTTGGAAAAAAATATTTTTTTATTTCATTTGATTATTGTCTACTATCATACAACGTACCTTTAATATTATATTTAGGCAAAAAAAAATAGTACGTAGGGTACTCTACCCAAATAAAGTATTATTATTTTATAAAGGTGGTAATAAGGAGGTAATATGGTATAAAGGTCTAACACTGTGGTGGACTGTAAAATATATACTTACATGTTGTTATATACACTTTATGGAAGGTTCTTCCTAAGCTGTGAATACGAAAAAAAAATCATTACCTACTTACTCAATAATCTGAAGTAATATTTATTGAAAGTTATACACAATTGTTAAATCTATTTTTCTAGTCTTGTCAATTATTTTTTTTCATTGGACGTAACTAGGCCAAAAGTTAAATTTGAAATTAATCTTAATCTGTAATTGTATGTATGTATTTAATGTATTTAAACTCTTATGGGCAAACGCGACGTTCCCTTTTAAAGTATAGCAGCTAAGTCTAGCTTCTTCCTTGGAAACTTGGTACATGCTGCTACTAGGGAATGTATTGTTATGCCAAATTCATATATTTTAAGACCTTAGATGATTTTAAGAGTTTAGGATCATCAGGAATTTAAGGTAACAATTTCAGTAACCGAATCCCATGTTCGTTGGAGTTAGTTGGTGTTGTTCGTGGTATTTTTTTCAGTTGAATTAGGCACCTAGTCTGAACTTTTTGATGTGAAGTGGGTTGAGTCCAAAGGTTCACTAAACTCAGTTCAAAAAGTTCAATCGAGGACCAGGAGGTCAGCACGTTTCTCCTGTCAGTTTCTCTCATTTCAAATACCTAATGAGTAATGTGTTGAGAATGGAAAAGTTGACCGTCTGTAAAGTGCGGTCGTGTTGCACGTAGAACTACGTGCAATGACACATCGCTTCTTGTCTCTTACAGTTGCGCACGAATATATTGCTGTCGCGATCCTATCGCGTACCTGTGTAAACGCGATAGCAATATATTCGTGCGCAAACGAAAGAGACAAGTAGCGATGATTCAATGTACGAAATTTTACGTGCTCCGCGACAGCACTTTAGTTGAGATTTTAATTTGAGGAAAAATACGGCTCACGTGGTGGGTTTTGATACAGACTAAATTTAAGACTTGGGAGTTTCAAAATACATGCAGCCGCATTTTAATCTCGCTAGCTGTGTCGGTGTTATACGAGTAGCATTATATTAAGATTATTATTATTTTTTGAGCAGTTCAGCAAATTCTCCTTTCCATTTTTAGGGTTTTGTAGGAACCTTATAGATTCGCTCTGTACTTCTATTTGTCTGTTCTAGCGTCTGTAATCTTTGTATATTTATTATTGTGTGTGAATTTCGGTTTTGACATCACAAAATAGTAATAACGTTAGTTAAATAACGTTTATATATACATATAACGTTAACTAAGTCCAATTTTAATAGATATCTTTCTTACAAAGTAAACCATTTTCGAATAATTTGCTTCCAAAGTGGTTTATAAGTTAAAAGTATCTAAGTATCTATTAGTTATAATTTAGAAGTGCTAGGGACAGGCTCTGGCATTTCTAAATTATAAAAGATAGATACTTGTAAGTTGCCATTCTGATAGGTCATGCTAAAAACACTTAAGGAAAATTATTTTGAGCTTAACTCGACAATAATTTCTGAAGTAATGTAAATAAGTTGATAGCTACGGAACCCTCCTTAGACGTGCTCTTGGTTAGGTTCTGTTTACTTTAGCTACTTATTTTTTAAAGTTTAGTATATATAACGTCTAGATTTTATTTTTAGTGAAATATCTACTTTATTAGATAAATCACTAAAATAATATAAAAAATAATAATATTAAAATATTTTTATAATGATTTCAGTATTTATTTTTAGATATAACTAAGATGAATGTGATAAAAAACATCTCGTAAAAGGAGATATGTTTTTTTTATAAATAAGGTATATGCAGGTACAAAGTACCCCAAAAGTAATCAGTGTAACTATAATTAATAGATGTAAGTGCAAATATAAACAGCTGCTGAAAAGCATCCTTGGAATTGAATTGAAGTTTTTAGTCATTAATTATATTGACATACCATATCTAGGGACCTCTAACAACATACAATAACGACAGTAAGTATTGACACACTGAAAATAGTAAAATTATGATGTCTAGAAAGTAATTTGAAATAGAATGCGATGTCTCTATGTATGTGGTGTCAATGATTGCTATGAATATAAAGTGCACATAGTAGATAATACTAGCCTACTACTATTATAAATGTGAAAGTTTGTGAGGATGGATGGATGTTTGTTACACATTCACGGAAAAAGATTGAACGGATTTCGATGACATTCGGTATGGTAGTAGTTTAGGCTCGGGATTAAAACATAGGCTACTTTTTATCCCGAAAAGGTACAGTAATCCCGTGAGATACCCGATACTATATTTACGCGGGTGGATCCACGGGAAAAGCCAGTATCTAATAAATATTTAATACACCCTAACTGTATATTGTCAACGTAATCGTTCATCACAAGATGTAACCGCTATAAACTGTGCTAAAGTATCGATATTAGAAATCAATTTCATTGTATAAACAGGTATACATAACGCGTTTAATTAGTGTGGGTTTGAGACTTGTTTGAGACAAATAAAGTCCACATACTATACGTAATCTGATGATTATATGTGGACTTTATTTCATTCAGTAAGTAACCTTTCTTTACGTAAAATTTTTATACTTTAGTTTTTTTACAAATATCATGTCATTTTTAAAGTAGCTATAATTCCATTTTTTTAATTAATCAACATATATTAGGGTCAACTCGCACCGAAACGAGAAGATATCTACGGCGGCACTGCATTTTTGAAATAGTGATTCAAAATTGAACTTTATTCAGTACATAAGAAGATACAGGTTTCGTAGCAAGAGCGGCGCTGGAATATTCAGAGCGGTGCAGTTTGACATTCGGACGCTCGCCTTCTTGTGTAGTGAATATAGTTAAATTTTTATCTTAAAAATGCAGTGCCGCGTCACGTATTGTCTCTTTTCGGTTTGAACTGACATTTGTATTAAGAAAAAGATCCATAATTTTTAGCAATCATTTATTCCCAGTATTACTTTAAAATTGTAATTAAAATTAATTTGCTAATGCTCATAAAATCCAGGTATAGGATATAGTATATGCCTATTTACACTTACCTATTAGTGGCGTAGGGTTCCTATGACTCCATTCCTATCGGCTTCTTACCACTTACCTTTTGAAGACCCTCATCCAAATTCCTACCTACTACGAGGCATGCCTTTTTAGTTTTGTCGTTTGAAGAAAAAAACACAACTAGAACCTTATAGTACTTTTTATTGTTTTTCAAAGTATTCACCACGTAGCTTAATACACTTTTCCATTCGCTCAAACCAGTTATTATAACATTTATTCCACTCTAAAGTGGGGGTGTTCAAAATGGCTGACTTGAAAGCGTCGACTGCTTCTTCACCGGACTGGAACCTTTGACCACGAAGACTTTTATTAATTTTAGGAAATGTAAAGAAATCGTTAGGGCTTAGGTCAGGACTGTATGGAGGATGGTTAAGAATTTATACTTTTTCCGGCTTCAAATACTCAATCGTTTGACGAGCGCTATGTGAGCTTGCGTTGTCGTGGTGCAGGATGTTGCGTCGCTTTGAGTTAGATTTTCGAAGTTCAGCGATTACTTGTGGTAAACAAACTGTGGTATACCACTCTGCGTTAACCGTTCTACGATCTTCAAGTACAATAGTCGCAACATGACCGGTTTTTCCAACGAACGTGGCCACCATCTTTTTTGAAGTGCTTCGAGAACGAACAACTTTAGTCGGCTTTGGCTCGTCTTGAAAGACCCAGATTGTAGATTGTTGTTTGGAATCAGGATCGTAGGCATAGATCCAAGATTCGTCACCACTGATGATGTCGTAGACGTGATTTGACTCTCCTCGGTTGAACCTTTGCAGAATTTTCTTACACCATCTGACGCGGGCCGCCTTGTGATCGTCGGAAAGCAGATGCGGTATCCAACGGCAAACTAGGTTCCTTACACCAAGCGCTTCATGCAAGATCTTCTGAATGGTTGTCCCTGAGATGCCTAATAGAGCCTCTATCTCTCGATACGTCACATGACGATCTTCGAGAATTAGTAGTCTCACAGCAACGATGTTATCTTCAGTGAAGGCGGATTATGGGCGTCCTTCGCGAGATTTGTCACTAACACTAGTATGTCCACGCTGGAATTCTAAATACCAGCGTTCGACAGTCCGCAGACATGGGACGTCATCACTGAACACAGATGTTAGCTCTTCAAAACACTGAAGCCGAGTCAGGCCTCTTCTAAAGTTGTAAAAAATTATTGCACGAACATTTTCCTTAGAAAGATTCATTTTCGTACGTGACCTGACAGATTCCAATCGTCGCTGTGACTAATACTTTCAACAGTTTTGAGATTCAAAATTTAAACACATTCGAATATAGAACAGTTCCAAATTCAAAATTGCCGGGAAATAAGGAAACGACAGAACTTAAAAGGCATACCTCGTATACAGGCTAGGGCTTCCCTATGAAGGAGAACCAGCCTTCACCACTGCTACCTTTTAATAAAAAACAATATTTTTAGTCCAACCGATCTTAGTAATTAGTGATGATTTGTTATTATATGTTTTTATTAGGTATACACACAGACATAGTGTAGACTGTAGAATTATAACTTTATTTTAAAAATCTTATTTTGAAAGCTTTTCGCATACCACAGACCACAACGGTCCGTTTTGAATGTAATACTTTGTTTTGTCACATTTAAATGAAAATAGTTACTTATCTGATATGGTTAATACAAGTTTAGTATCTTACTCCTGCATACATAACAATAACTAGATGTAGCCAATTTATAGCCATACATAATAGGCATGTTGCCTAAAATATTTCTTTTCGTCTATTCGATGTTAGACATGTTAGTAAACAATCTAGAACTCATTTTCGTATATCTTAAAAAATAACGAAGATACAAACAATTTTAATTTACAATATGAAAGAGAGCGATATATCGGCCTGTGACGTCGTGAGTTGCACCCGCCATACATATTTTGTCATTACAAAATGTATGGCGGATGCAACTCGTGACATAACAAATCATTTTGCGAGAAAGATGGGCAATATTTTTTATTTGATTGTAATTTTTAATCGCGTCAATCTAAATACCTGTTTCTTTTAGATTTATGTATCTTCAAAAACAATTTTAAAATTGAATTTATAAAAATGATATTCCACACTAGGCGACATCCCTATTGCGTTATTATTGTTCATATACGTAACTAGTAAAACTCTTACGAACTTAATTTGACTACATGTTTTGAAGTACTCTTGTTTCGTGATATGTAATGTTTTTGTTTTTCGTAATGTGAAAGCGACATCTATCATTTATCTGTTAGCATATTGCGTTTTCATATAAACTAGTTATTGATTTTGTTACGTAACTCACTGATAGAGTTGCTTTTCCGCAAACCGCCACTAAGGAAATTTATTGAAAAAATAGGTGATGTTATATTTAATCAAATTATGTCTTATCCCCCGAGTTTGACGTATAATATTATTGATTTCTTTTGTTCCTATAAGGTACAACACAATACATATTTTTTGTGGCCGCGTATTTTAATTACCAGGCAGTAAATGTATGGCGACTTGCCCGTCTCCAAAGGTAGATGTTTGATTGCAAAAAATCTTTAATGTTATTAGAAATATATATATACAAGTAAATAAATATATACAATATACATACATAATTGAATAGAATTAAATAGATTACTTAATTATAGCCACAGGTGTCGCCAACAACGAAATGGATATTGTACACAAAAGACGTAGCACCGCGCCGTAGTAAGCCCCTAAGAACATAACAACAGTGAAACGATAATATGGTAGCGTAAGGGAATTGGTATTAATTGATTTAATGCGCGAACCGCGCATAGCTTATATAATAAGCGAAACTCAGCGTCAGTTCTCATCGGGACGCGACGCTGCGCGGCATTTTTAATGCCAAGTGTGGAGTCGATACGCACATTTTTTTCGAATTAATTTACTTCATTTTCGTGGACCATTCGTTGTGTCGCGCAAGAGTTCGAATTTCAAGCTGCGTGTAGTATATCTTATTGTGTAGAGTGTGAAGTTCAATTTTGAATCGCTATCTTAATAACCGCCTCCTTTTTTTGGAAGTCGATTAAAAATGCCGCGCCGCGTCGCATCTCGGTGTGAGCTGACCCTAACAGCATGCAACTGCAATTAAAATGAATGTGCACTCTATACTTGCCTAGTATATTATATAATTGTTATAGATAATTTATTGTGATCTTAATTCATTAAACATTTCACATCGAATTACTTTTTGTTGATGCAAGTAAAAACTAAGTATATTTGTACTATAGATAACCAATTTTTACATTATAACAATTTTTTTGGCTGATTTCTTACTAAGTACCTACCTACCTACTAAAATAAAAGAAACGGGTTCCTTTCATCACATATTTTACGCTATTTCGAAATAATATTCTAACCGTGGTATTATTTAACAGTTAATAATTAATAATCTAGGCGGAACCTTGATGAATATCCCTTGAACCGACGAACCCACTTTGGTTATCCCATTGTGGATTAAAGTGCTGTGGTAAAAGTTATACTTACTATCTATGGTTTTTATGATATTGTCAATTATTAATTGCAACTTTCCCACAGAGCAGGCTCACGGAAAATATGTGACAGAGATCGTTGCAATCATGTAGACCCGCACTTATATAGCAAAACGGCTGATAGAAAACTTTTCCTCTGTCCATCTATAACGATAATCGATAACCAGTTAAGTAATCATAAATGAAACAATCTTAAGTTATTAAACTATTTAATAAGTCTTAAGTAATTAAGTAAGTTATACACGTATTAAATATTGTAGTAGGTTTTTAAATGTGCTGTATATTGTGTGTGCTGTCTATGTGCTCGATTTTCGACTACTAGAAACGCTTAGTTAGCGATATTGCGTATTAACTTGTGTTCATTATATAATTTATGTGACTGTCTCAGTTTGGAAGGTTGTTAGAAAATTTTAAGCGATGCGTACGTTTGATTATTTTCAATTAAAGTAGGCGTTGCCTATTTGTTCGAAAACTGGATGCAAGAAAGTTTTAGTTTATTATGTATGAAATCAAAAATGTATGTAGTTTTTGTTGCCTGTGATAGATTATAGCCAATCGGTGTACATTGTATGTAACGTGTGAAATAAATGTAAACAATTCTTGCTTTCCTTTATTTATGTACCTACCCATAATATTAAATATACCAAGTAGAAGAGATTCATTATAAAACAACTAATAAGGCAGCAATCGCGGCCGCAAGTTTTATTTATACCATCTACAATAATAAAGTTTGCATCTATACTCGTATAACCTAACCTAACCAAGAGCATGTCACGACATGTCTAAGGAGGGATCCATAACTATCAACGCGCAATAGGTTTTCTTTGAATTACTTACTTCATATGTTATTGTCAGATTTCGCTAAAAATAATTTTCTCAAAGAGTTTTTAGCATGATCTTTAAGCATGGAAATTTACAAGTTCCTATCTCTTATACTTTGGAAATGCAACGTTGGGGGGGACCAACTCATAAGCCACTTTGGAGGCCGATTACTCTTAAATGATTGACTTTGTAATGTATTATAACGATACCCCACACAATGTTGTAGAATAAAAAAATATTTTTCATCCCCACTTCACATGTATGGAGAGCCCTAAAATATAAAATTATTATTTTTTTATGATTCGAAAACCGAGATGTATACACAATCTATAACTATACCAAATTTCAACCATTTATATTCATAATTACAGAAGCTAGATGCGCGGACAGACAGACAGACGGACGGCCGGACAGAGCGAAACTATATACCTATTATACCTTATGTATTACGGAACCCTAAAAATGAATTACCGAAATATTTGTACGCGCATAACTTCCAAACGACTGCACCAAATTGAATAAATCTTTCTTTTATGTGTTCGATATTGTCAGGTTTGAAATGAAAAAAAAATTACAAATATTAAAAAAAAAAATGGCCGTTCGAAGTTTTCCGGGTCAGATAGTTTATAAGTCCGGTCCAACGGAAAACTGAATTCGCATTCGCAATCCAAGCATTTAGTAAACAAATGCTTAGAAATCCGAAATATCATATTTTAATCAGTAAATACGAAAACACATAACAGCAGACACCATAGTAGCACCCAGGGCGGGATCAAGGGTTGGGAACCGCAAAAAAATTCCTTTCCCATAGGTCTCTCGAGCATCAGTGACGTTTGACGACTGAAATATACTACTAGTAGGTACAAGCAACAACAATGCATGAATATTACTTGTTTATTCTTAGAATTTAAATACTCTACTTTAAAATTATCTGACTTTCGCATAACAAGCGAAATTGATTTTATTGCTAAGAAATACTTTATAAGTGCTGTATTTTATTATCACGAGCAAAATAAAAAATATATCATTTGCAGTAACCCCAAATTTTTGGGAATCGTCGTTTGTATAGGTCACCAGGTTAACGAAGTGATACGTGTGTATGTATATAAAATATGTCGCATTAGTCGCTATAGCAATCAAACATCAAATAAAAAAATAAATAATAATAATTTCTTAACAATATCTCAAAATGCGTAATGCGTAGTATTCGCAATTCGCAATGCAAAGGTATAGCCAGAAATTTAATGTTATGAATTTAAGTGACAAATAGTATTTTTAGACATCGTATTAATATGTTTATTACAAAGGTCGCATGCAGATATGAAAAATTAAACAAAAAGAGAAAGACACAGAACAATATAGTTATATCAACATTTTGAAATGGTAAAGTCGCAGTTCGCACTGTAGCACACAATTATAATAATTAATAAGTTTAATCAATAATAAGAGCATGTCGGGACATATTGTTTAAAGAGACCATAAACGCGCAATATGTCGATATACCATTCGCCCCATCGCACAAAAATATATTTTGTTATTCCGACTTCATATGCGAAGCCACCGCTAAATTAAAAATTTAATATAATTTTATGACGCCAAAAGTAAAATCTATACGCCATCTATAACTATGCAAAATAGCATCTATTTATTTTCATGATTACAAGTCAGAAGGGCGGACGGACAGATAGACGGACGGACAGTGAGAAATCCGTATCTTAAAACTATAAGGGTTCCTTCCTTCCTGCGGATCATAAAAATAAAGAAGTTTAATGAAAAGGTCTTTCAACCCGGCTACGTCGAAGCAGTCTATTTACATGTATGTTCCAACTTCCACCGTAGCGCCAAAACTACTGCCCCTATTTAAATGAATGAGTTTTAATGAATAGATTGGTAATAATAACCCAGGTAACATAGGCTATATAATTTTCGTAGTCGGGTATTGTTTTTAACTTTTTTTTTTAGTTTTTTCTTTTAAATAAAACCATCTATCTCAACTACCAATGATACATAATAATAATAAATTAATAATAATACATAATATTATTTTGATTTTAGATCGAGAAACATCAATTAAGTATAGGTACCTAAAAAATCGACAGCTTCATAATAAAAGAGGGTTTTTTTTTTCAAAGACAAATTCTTGATAAAATTTATTATATTAAAATTGCAGACATTAAAATAACAGAAGGAACAATAATTCAATTATGCAAAAACTAAATTTTCTAAGAAGACAAACTATTCATCCCAACCCGGTTTGTACTACAATTAATAAAATACTTACAAAATAAGTTATTACTTCTTATATATTGTTATATTATTATTAATATTGCAATACTTGTGATATGTTGAAGAAGTCAATTTGTTTTACAAACCATAACCATGAGATTTCTTTTTTAATGGTTATGTTTTACAGCAAAAACAGTACTTAACAAACAAATACTAAGAGGGTATAATACAATTCTTGAAATATTTTTCAATGAATTACTTGAAAATAACTTCTTATATATATAAGAATTAATGAAGGTATTTTATATTACTAAGAAAATTTTCATTGTTTAAATATTTATAATTATACATTCGAATTATACATATATATTTCGTTTATTAAGTACATACACTACATTTCAGTCCTTGCGTTTTGATCGTTTCAATTTAAGAACTACAAAAATCCAAATTAGTAGTCTCATTTATACCTTTGTCTTGAATGGCATTTCTCTTTCTTTCTTTGCCAATTAATAGAGAAAGAATGATTTTTTGGTAGTCATTTTACTCCCTAAGTTTATCATCTTTTGTCGAATTTATAAACAACACATAATACATACTTTGATTTTATTCCTTGTGTTTGTGGTATGGATAACATTATATTACACTATTGATCAAATTAAATCTAACCATATTTATAAGAATTTAGTATACTAATCTAAAATAATACTGTCTACTTCCATATTTGCTTGATAAATATTTTGCGTTTCCTGCTTTGGGATTGGTCTTCACGTTTTGTACTATTTTCTTCAAGCAGTTACAGCAAGTATGTTTTACAAGGCTCAGTACATTTTAATTTATTGTCTATACCATTCACACATACAAAAGTACATTAACAATACTTATGATATCATTATTATAATAGGCGAAGCTATATTCTCGAAGATTAAATAAAGTATACAGTACTCGACCGAAAAAATGCACATCGATAATAATTGAAAAAAGATAACCAGATACAGTACTCGACCGAAAAAATGCACATCGATAATAATTGAAAAACCTATTCGGATAGCGTCTTCGGCCGGGACTATATTGTCCGGAATCCGTACGGCCGGGGAAAGTTCTATTAGAGCTGAAAATCGAACACACGAGTGTCAAGTCAAATGTCAATATCAAATCTGAAAACTCGACACTCATGTGCTCGATTTTGAACTTTATTGTATTAGTCCAGAGTTCTATTTTCAATGCTCGGAATTTTCACCGGTCTTCCGGATTCCGGACAATACAGTACCAGCCTCATGCGGGATATACAGGGGTCGATTTTCGCCGTGTGGAGAGTCGTTTGACAAATCGCCTAGACATTTTTGTTGGCAAAAGTGGCTTGCGACCTAGCCTAATTATGACAATTAATATAGTATTATTATTATTATATAAAATTCTAAAGGTCGATGCGCATTCTTTTTGACAGGCTTATTGTAAGAAACAGAACAATTTTTCTTAACTCTACAAGAATGTATAGTGACCATGTGAACTGAGATATAAGAGACAATTATCACTGTGTTATTAAGCGACACAGCTTGTTGCCACTATGTTAGTGCAACTCGACAGAAGACGTTAAAAATACAGACGTCGCTAACTTCACGTGCATTATTTAAATACAAATTACAATTTACAAACATCGATAGTTCGATAATAGAAGTGACAATATGATAACCGACGCTTATACACATTTAAATACATTAAATATCAGAGTTCTTATACAGAATGAGGACATATGATTGTTGATAAGTATGTAATTTTATAACTTGTTAGATCAAGTACAGTGACGTGGCAATTATAGATGGTGATATTTTATATTTTGTATCATACATCAGTGGACGCAAACATATAGTAAGTATTGGTTGTAGTGTAATTTAAATTTACCTTAAAACTATATACTAATACTACTATCACTTTGGCAGAACATTAGCCCTGTGAATTATGGAAATTAAAATTTCTATAGAGTAAGCTTATATGGATGTGAGTTATATTCGAGACATTTCATAAACTTCAGAATTGTTGAAGTAATGGCTCTAACCAATGAAAGCGTTCACCAGCAAACGTCCAAAATAAATTAAGTAAACTACTCACTAACAGTCTAAATCTTAAATATAAGAAGTATGTTTAAAAATGTTAATTTAAAATAATTCACTCAAAATAATTAAATAGTTAACACACAACCATGAAAATATGGAATAAATAGAATACTGTTCTTTTACGAAATATTGTGACAGAAGCATTGGTCACCACACATACGGTTCAAATTCACGCTGTTTATTTTTTATCACAAAAATATCATCACATTGATAATAAGACTTATAAAAAACATTTTATGTTTTAATGTAGTGTCATGTTCAAAGAAATTCTATAAACTATTTATTTTACCATCGACATAATGCAAAAATTAAAAGACTACAAGTGAAAAATAGAAGAGAAAATGTGATTATAATATTCTGACTAACCACCGAATTGTTTCTTTTTAATAAAACAAAAATGACAATAATGATAGGAATTGAAGGAATAAACAAGCGTAAACAAACTACTAAATGCCAGTGGCAGTGGGAGTTATCTAAAAATATATAGAACAGGCGAGAGAATTTTAAGTAACGTTTACAATAACGTGGTGTCTAAATGTTGATTACATTGACGTAATATAGACACGTCGGACTCTACACATAATCGACTGTGAAATTCAATTCAAATACCCAAAGATAACTACAGTTCAAAGTTCTAGCAACTTGATCGCGAGTTACTGCTGACCAGTCGGGTGCTTTTAGACGCGCTTTGCCAACGTCTTGCGCGAAACAACTCGTCGGCACAAGATAGCTCGACATAATATCTCGCATTGAGTCGCGTCTTTGACAAATTAGGTGGAAAGCGCAATTGTATCTGCTCTTAAGGCGGTTTTTTATGCCAGCCTACATTGCACGATGGACACATCTTGTACAAGAATACGACATCTCTAAATAGTATACGTCAACGGATTACTTACATTGTATTTGCACATAGCATTACATATTACTAACACTAATTTTTAATGAAATATATATTTTTTTTAGTTAAATATTCCTAATATTATTGATGAATATTTAGGTTGAGAATCAATAAAAATACTAATATTGCTCGCGTTTTTATTCGCGCTAAATTCATTTACGTGTACAGAGAAAAAAAGTCACAGACAATGACAAGTTAGAGCGGGAACCATGACAAGTGACATTTATACACATATATACCTTTTAAATATAATCTATAGTAGACTACGTTCAAATACGTAACTAATAAATAATAACACCCTCCCCTGAACGTAGACCTACAAAGCCCATTCTAGAAACACGATACAGATGTTTTTCTAATGCAGTTCCTTTTGTTAAATTATCGGCAACCAATACAATATTAAAATTTTACAATTAATTTATTTACATATTCTCTGAAAATGGATCAATATACTTTGTTCTAGGCTTATAACTACTAATCACTAATAGAAAGTTTAACAGCACTTTGGTTGTCACTACGTATCACAAGAGGATGGTCAGTGTCTTCACATAACTCCTTTTGTAGCTGTATTAGCCATAATGCCTCTTGGACGGCTGAAGCCATAGCATATACTCAGCTTCTGTTGTGGAGAGCGCAACAGTATTGTGTTTACGAGAGATCCATGATATGCTTGCATTTTGGAAGATATAATGTATGTAGAAGGTCATGTACAGGCTATACTTTTAGAGCCTGTACATGACCTTCTATCATTAGGATCATTGGTCCAGTCTGCGTCACAGTATCCAGTTATTTTTGCGGACTCATCTTTCTTATATGATAGCTTAAGGTCCATCGTCCCTTGCAAGTACCTCATAACTCTCTCGACTCCAAGCCAGTGTTCACTGCTGGGGTCATTACAATACTGGTTTAATTTATTTACTGCGTAAGTGATATTGGCTTGGTCTTGTCACTTGTGCCATATATATTAAACAACCTTCCACAGCTTCCCTGTATGGGAAGTTGCTCTTGTCAGTTTCAATTTCCTTATAAAATTTCATATTTACCTCTATTGAAGTGTGCACTGGTTTGCATTAAAATATGCTAAAGCGTGCCAAAACTTGTTTAATATATTTTTCTTGCTCCAACATGATCCTACCTGCCTCTCTATTTCTAGTAATATTTATGCCAATACACTGCTGTATCTCACCTAAATCCTTCATACAAAATTTCTCTTTAAGTTTTTCTTTGATATTTGTAGCTGTGTTAATAATGTCATTGGTAAAAATCATTAAATCATCAACCCAAACTGCAATAAAAATAATTTTTAGTTCATTTATATTGTAATATATGCATGGATCTACTTTTGATCTTTCTAGTCCTATTTCAAGTAGAACATTGTTGAGTTTCAGGTTCCACTGACGACTAGGCTGCTTGAGCCCATAGATTGATTTATGGAGGTGACATACCTGATCACTTTCTTCAAAGCACTCTGGTTGTGACATAAATATTTCTGTATCTATGTCGCCCTGAAGAAATGCACTTATAGCATCCATTTGAATTATATCTAAGTTATATTTAGCAGCTAGAGCGAGCAAGAAGCGGACTGAGGTGCATCTTACCACGGGTGCATAAACCTCATCATAGTCATTTCCTTTTCTTTGATCACACCCCTTAATGACTAATCTAGCTTTGAAGCGAACAATCTCTTCTTTCCAGTTTGTCTTACTTTTAAACACCCATTTACTTATTTAATGGCAAATCCACCAGTGGCCAAGTTTTATTCTTAATTAAGGAATCATATTCTTCTTTCATAGCCTTCTTCCACTGATCAGAATGTGGAGATGAAAATGCTTCATCAACAGTACAAGGATTACTCAAATTATAAACTGGGCAAAAGTAACATACATTGTGATCATCCTTTTCTGTGTGCTGCCTGCGTACTCTGCGTGGTCGTAAGTTTATGTTACAGGTTGGAGTTCGTAGATCAACCTCTTCATCGGGTATGTAGGATGGATCATCATCATTGCCTGACAGGTACTCTTCATTTGAAGACTGATCAAAACAACTTTATTCTTTTTCTTTGCAGGTTTCTTCAATTAACGTTAAGTTTAGTTTAGTTAAAGTTAAGTTAAAAAAGAAGTACACATTATGTTCGAATCTTTGAACATTTTCTAAAAATACTACATCTCTAGTTTTATTAATCTTATTAGTTTTAGAATCAAGTAGCCGATAAACCTTAGTAGATTCACAATAACCCATGAATAACAATTTCTTTGATTTAGGGTCCCTTTTTTGACGTTTCTCTTTAGGTATTTGGGACATTACCTCACAGCCAAAAATTTTTATATTTGATAAATAGGGTTTCTTGCCTGACCACACCTCTACAGGAGTCTTTCCATCAAGTGATTTAGTAGGCGATCTATTAACTATATAGGCTGCTGTTGCTAGCGCCTCTGCCCAAAATAGTTTAGACAAATGAGCATCTAACAACATACACTTGGCCCTCTCTACAAGTGATTCATCCTTTCTGCAAGACCATTCTGTCGTGGCGAGTATGGTACACTTGTTTGATGGTCAATTCCATGCCTACTTAGAAAACTATTAAATTCTTTGTTACTATACTGTTTACCATTGTCTGACCGAACTGACTTAATACTTAAATTAAGTAAATTTTCAACTTTACTTTTAAAATCTTTGAACTATTCTAATATATTTAATTTATCTTTGAGAAAATAAACATGAACTTTTCTTGTAAAGTCATCGATGAAGGTATTGAAATATTTCATACGTCCCAGTGATGTTTGCTCCATCAGTCTACATGAGTCAGTATGAATAAGCTGCAATGGGCATGAAGATCTGGTTCGAATATAATTAAAGGGCAGTCTGCTTTGTTTACCTTCCAGGCGGGTGGTACATGTGAACTGACCTTTACTCTTGTCAGGAAATGGATTCAGACCTTCTGTGCACTCCGGTAACTTGTTAACATCTGAAAAATTCAAATGTCCCATGCGTCTGTGCCACAGGACAACATCATTTAAGTTATTTGAGCATGATAGGTTAGAAAAAACTTCTTTGTGAGTGTTCAATTGATATAAATTGTTTACTAAAATGGCTGGAATTTATTATTTTTATCATAAATATCGCAACTTTTGTCTCTAAAATTTACCCTACATCCATTTTTTACCATGGCACTTCAAGAAATATTTGCAGCAAGTTTGGGTATGTATAAAACTTCTCTCACCTGTTTGTTACCATTCATCAATAAATTAACCTTTCCCATACTTTTCACAGGTAGCGGGGTCTTACTGGCAACAGTTATGGTGGGTATCGGTGAACTTGTTACGTCAAACATCCAGTCACATCTATTGGTCATGTGCATGGAGGCACCTGAGTCCACATACCAAAGGTCCGGATTCATTGACTGTGAACATGCTGAAAATGCTGCAACATAACCTTTGTTGTCTTCTAATTTTTCATTATTCTTCGTCTTCGGAGCATGACAATTCGTGGCAAAGTGTCCATGCTTATTACAGTTGAAGCATTGTGGCTCTTTGTGAACATAAAACTTTTCTGAACTGTAATTCCTGTGAGCCGCTGTCTTTTTGGTGAAAAATACTGTACTTTCTGAACACTGAACCTCTTGCAGAAGTTTTGTTTTTATGGAGTCAGCGCTGATCTTCATCCCTGAGCTTAGGTTTCCGGTAAGCCAGCTAACATTAGAGTACCGAGCCATTCGTCGTCTATGTCGAATTTTATATTCCTCAGCTTATGAGCGGTCGACATAATCTTGTTTACGTAGTCATCAACATTTCGTGAACTGTCCAATGTAGTTGTGATGAGATCTCTCAGTAAAGCAACTTTTCTGTATAACCCAATGCTGTCATCGAAAGCCTGTTGCAAGCTGGTCCAGACTTCCTGACATGTAGTAGCTTTTTGTACATGCACATAGATGATCGGGTCTAGCAGTAAAATAAGTTTTGATTTTTCTTTTCTTTCCTTTTTTTCGTCAGTATTAGTCCCGAGAACACAACACCACAAATCTTCAAGATTGAAATAAGCTTCAACAGCAAATTACCAACTTATTATCTCTTATCGTAATTATCTCTTCCGACAAGTCGGTCAATGTGAAACGGATTGTGGCTTGTATTGGACATCTTCTTTTCGTATTAACAATTTTCCACAACGTGATCGAACGTGCCCGCCGCGCCGGTAACCTCAAAATGTATGGAGGGTAAAAAAAAACGCCGCTGCCGGATGTTAGTTCTATCTTCGATTTTCAGTTTTATTGATTCTTCAGCAACCAGCAACTACGCTCTGCTACCACGATAAATATTTAGGTTGAGAATCAATAAAATACTAATATTGCTCGCGTTTTTATTCGCTCTAAATTCATTACAGTACGTGTATAGAGAAAAAAAAGGAAAAAAAGTAACAGACAAGAATGACAAGTTAGAGCGGGAACCATGACAAGTGAAATGTATACCTTTTAAATATAATCTATAGTGGACTACGTTCAAATACTCTTAACAATTATCACTTCCAGTGATAATTGTTAAGAGTATTTGAACGTAGTATATTTGAACGTACGTATTATGTTAAAATATTGACACAGAATAATTTTTTGGTGTGGTAAGTAAAGAGAAAGTTGCTAAATTAGAGTATTCAGAATTGTTATTTTTTCACTGGATTCTATGTTTTTTTCTGATGTAAAAACAAAACATGTTAAATTTTTAGATATAAATATATACGATTACACAAAAAACAAATTTTACTGTTAGTGTTTTTTTTGTACATAATAAATTTATATTTATTTAAAAGCCATGTTTTTTTAGATTTATTATTAAGTAGATCATTTGAAAAGCGTGATTTTGTTTGAAATGTTCAATTAAACATTCAATTATTTTATTTAATTTTCAAATAAGCGAAGCTATTGCAAAAATAAATACTATAAATTTCAGTTATTTTACTGGATGTCACCAAACCAAAAGTGAAACAAGTTTTATGTTACAAGTTATTACAAAAATTACTAGTTATTCTTTTCTTTTCAATCAATATCTTAATTTACTTAGGACTTACTTACTTTTAAACAAAAATAAATATTTCGTTACTGAAAACCTTATTAAAGTAACAAATATAAATACCGCTAAACTATTTGGAAGTAACTAAGGCCGAGAGCTTAATATGTTCTCAAAATGATGGCAACACTAATTTTAAATTATTACGATCAAGTGATGGCAACATTTGGATCTTTCATCCCGGCACGAAAGAGACAGTAGATGAAAGGGAAAGATTAACTCCAAATTCATTTTCCCGGGCATGTAAATTTTTTAGAGAGATTTACCTCCAAATGATGGCAACATTAGGATCATCCTCTATGATCTGGTCTAGAGTGCCGTGGTCTATGCGAGCTAGACAGCAGATTTCGTCCGTGTTATGTCTGCCTGTGAACAGACGTCGAATGCCCAGCATAGAGTCCAGACGATTGTTGAATCCGTTGGGGCGACTCGGGTTTCTTATGTATACAGGATATCTGTAAAAAATGACAACAGGACCAACTTCGGATTAGACCCTATACAACAAAAAAAAAATATTTGAAAATCGATCCACGGACGGCGGAGTCATCGTTGATCTGGCACTTTTGTAAATGGTGTACGATGAATGATTTTTGTTTCAGTCAACTTTTATTTTGTAAGTTTTTATACTGATTTAACAGTTATTTTGAAACTATATTTAAGAGAAGTATACATACAAAACGAGTATTTTTCTATATTCCTTCTTTTTAATCATGATATTATGTGAAGCAAAAACGGTGTACAATTTTTACGGAAATTATACAAACTGAGGAGCGTGAAATTTGGTACAGGTAAGGGTTATATAGAAGAGGTATAATATATGGAGTTTATATGGAGAACTAAACTTAAAAAACATTAATAAAAATAATATTACCCACTACCCCAGATTAATAATTCACCTTGTGTTTGATACAATTTAGTCTCACGTTGACATTTATCAATTTATCTTTCACGTTCAACGTTCAATAGACAACACTAATATTTTTATTTCATATGCAGACTTAAAAATGATATGAACTAGGTATGGGCGAGTTTTGACAAATGGGCGACCACTGTAAGTTTAAATAAAAGCGTTCGTCCGAACCATTTTTTTAATAATTAGTTTATATAATATGTAACTACTGTACACGTTATTTCACGCCGGTTTTCTGTGAGACAGTACATACCTCTTCAAACACTTGATCAGTTCGTGCAGCTGCGCGAACACAATAAGGCGGCGGACATCGAAAGGATCGGTAGGCGAGGTGAGGAATCGCTCGCACACGTCCCTCAATGTCGTCCCTTGTTGTAGCGAGCAAAGCACATTCAGCACGTCTGATAGAGCGGGCTAGAAAGAAAAATTGGTTTTCTGTTAAGTCTAAACTAAACTAGTTTACAGACGATAATTTCACGTAAGCCGAACGCTTAGGCCGATCGTGCCTCTCTATCGCTTGTTCCGCGCTCTCGCTTGCACGCTCGGCTCCGGTGGAACGTGCAACGAGTTAGTGATAGAACTGTTTTATTCCACTTGAAGCAAATTAGGAAGGTGAAACAGCATGAAAGGTTTGAAAAAAAAAAACCTCATGAATTGAATGCAGCAAACCGACAAACGCGCGTCGATTGCTGCGTTACTGATTTTAAAACGAACCTATGATGAAAAAACGCTCATTGTAATGGCTGAACCCTGGCGAACCAGCCAAAGCCTGCCTCAAGCGAAAATTGACTCAAAAAAGTTACTTGTGAGCGTTTGGTGGACTAGTGCCGGTGTCGTTCACTACATCTTTCTTAAATCTGGCCAGACGATTACGGCAGATGTCTATTGCCAGCAACTGCAAATCATGATGGAAAAGCTAGCTGCTAAACAACCGAGGTTGGTCATTCGCTCTAGGCCACTGCTGCTTCAGGACAACGCTAGACCACACACACTGCACAACAGACGGCTACCAAATTAGAGGAATATCAATTGGAATTGCTCCAACAGATTACCATTTTTTCGAAATTTCACTTCTTGCAAGGGAAAAATTCAACTACGATGGGGTAGTCCATAGCAGCGCCTTCAAAGATTTTATTGATTCCTGTCCCAATGGTTTTTTTAGTAATGGAATCAATGAACTACCTATGAGATGGCAAAAGTGCATAGATAGCAATGGATATACTTTGATTAAATAAATATATTATGTAAAAAAATCGACCCTATGTTCCACCTTTACAAAACGCCAATTTCATATGTAATGACTAATGACCTAGTATAAGGTCGCAGGAACATATTTTTAAATATCTCCGATATTTGTGCGTTTAAGTTCATACTTACCATAATTAATGTTTTTGTATATGATGTAACTAAACTAATGATTTAAGTTATGTTTACTAATTTAGCAAAAACAAAAAAAAAAAAACTTATTTTCTACTACACATAAAATATTATATTTTTTTACATTTATTAAGTTGTAATACTGACATATTTCTGAATATATCAATTCAAATCAATATATCAATTCAAATCAATATTTGTATTATGAAGATATTTCATATATATGGTGGTCCTCCGTGGTTTAGAGCTTGGCTCTCGACTCGGAGGTCGTGGGTTCGATTCCCGCATTGGAACAGCAAAAAAAGTTGTTTCCATGTTTGCTTAGGACAATGCAGGCTGATTACCTGATTGTCTGACAAGAAATGTGATCCATGCGTCGGATGGACATGTATAAAGTCGGACCTGCGCCTGATCTCTCAGCAGTCGTGTCGGTCTGTCCGTCCCACTGGGTTTCGAGAGTAAAGGAAGAGAGAATGCTCGTGTACTGCGCACACACTTGGGCACTATAAAATTACTCCTGCGTAGCTGGCCTGGTTTCAATGAAACAGGCCATCGTCACCGAAATCGGTGTGGGGAGCTATTATCTATTATTATGAAGAATTATCTATTATTATTTCATACTATATAATAGACAGTTTACCTTTTCTTTCTCACATTCAGACTTGACGAACGCCAGACATGACTTCTGTAGCTCGTGGTCGTTGAACAGCCGACTCAGGTTCGGTGTGGCTCGGTACATGTTACTGAACTTCAGCACTGGTATCAGAGTTACCTGCAAAATGTTTACATTAAACTATGTATATAGCTACTGTAGATATTTATTAAGGATATTTAATAATTATTATTATCCACAAAATTTGTCTACTGTCTAAAATTCATTTCACTAGAAATTAACACACGACAGTAGACAAATTAGAAAAGTTAAACAATAATAATATGTATGGTCGTTGACAGATCCGGTGTGCCCCTTTTAACCCTCGACGCAAAAAGAGAGGTGTTATAAGTTTGATGTGTCTGTTCGTGGCATCGTAGCTCCTAAACGAAGGGTCCAAAAAAATGTGTTTCTTTTATCTTTGAGAGCTGACGTGATTGAGTGTTCTTAGCTATAATTCTCACTACGCTCACTGCTTTAATATTCGGGGGTTACTTAAATGTTTTTTATTTTTGTTTTTTCAATTTTATTACATGGCAATAAGGTTTTGTCGGGGACTGTAAATGAATGAAGGACTAGGCAAAGGGTTAGAAAGAGATAGTGTTACTTACCACACCATAGTAAACTAAATTCTGTATACAAGACTTCACAAGTGTTTTTTCAACATTTGTATCGGAGGCAATTTTCGAGACATGGTTGTACCCATTGATATTAGGTAGAATCTGTAATGCATTATGTATTAAAATAACAATTAAGATTGAAAAACACAATAATATTATTTAGGTTGATAATAGTATTATGATGTTATTATGTTTTGTTACTAAGTAAATGATTTAATTTTTATGTTCTTTCCTGACGCAATTGTTGATACATGATAATAATTAAAACATTAAAATATGTATACTGATTTAAAATCCAGCCAATCTGCAAGAAGCTAATGTGTTTTGGAGTACAGTTCACCTTTTCACCATTGAAAATTCTTAAAAATTCTTGTAAACTCACTTGTCTTGTAGTTAAGTCCCACTCAGCCTCTATATCGACTTCGAAAGCCTCATCGTCCTCCACATCTAAATGCTCTTGGTTCTGTATCGTCTCGGTGCCCTCTGGTGGTGCTATTCGTGGTTGCCTGCCAGGACGAGGCAGCCCGACTGATGCCACAAGGGCTGGCACATCGTAATCGTGTACTATGCTCGGATCTTTACGGACTTCCAGCACCTTCAAATGCATTACTGTGTCGCCTTCTAGACGAGACGAGGAAAAATATATTTGTATAATCTTCTTATATATAAAAATGGATTGCAATTCCAATGTACTGCTACAACTCGAGAACGGCTGGACCAATTTGGCTTATTTTGGTCTTGGAATAGTTGTGGAAGTTCAGGGAAGATTTAAACAGTGAGAGATATTAGAAGGTATAGGGTATAGGTTGTAGGTGTAGTTATTTATTTATTCCAGTTAAGTGTTAAGACAGAAAAACATTTTTTGGGACAGCTAATAAATAATAATGGTTATATCGAATCTAGGTTTTAGAATTGCAGCAACAATAAAAAATATATTTACAACTAGGTAAATATTGTGAAATTGTTAACTCCACTTACCCACTAAGGTTGCCTTCCTATATGTATTGAGGTCATGTAGCAAATGCGCAAGGAGAGTTGGCAACTTTGTGGAACTGCTTGACACAAATCTCGTTTCCTCCTCCATTATTGTCTGTATTATAAAAAACATATTATTTAAAGTAGACATTGTTGTAAATGATCAAATGTAACTTAAAACTTTAAATGAATAAAACATTAAACTCATGCAAATACAAAAAATATTATTTAATTTGTTTTTCTAAAGAGTGGAACCGAGAGAAATGACAACTACATTAAACCTTCAGTCTGTCTTGTCTGCTGTCATTGGTATCAGTACCCTTAAACAAGTTATAATTATAATAATAAAGAATGTTGGAATTACCAAATGCTCTCCCAGTTTCTTCACAACAGGTTCATATTGTACAGTCTTGGACCAGCTATCACAGACAAAACACAGATTGAACATGTACATGTTCCGTTCGTATCTGGAGTTATCTATTCGTATTGGATAGCCAATTATTTTGTGACCTAAGGCATTTCTGAAAAAAAATACAAAACAATCTTGTAATATGCGATGAAATAAAATTTTTGTCATTGTCTCATTGACAAAATGTATTAGAAGGGCTAAAAAGCCTAATAAGTGATTTGTAGTATGTATTCTACAATATTTTAATATAATTTTGAATGTGTACTGTTGAACTACCTTCACAATTACATAGTATATAAAAGTATATAAACAAAATTTAAAAAATTAAGTAGCTCCCGAATTGTCAAGCAGTGAGCGATGCCAATGAATAGGGATGATGACTACATCAAAACTATTTAGTTTCATTAATATACTCAGATATATTGAGGCATTACTACTTGGTAAATGTAAAAAATATATAATATTTTATGTGTAGTTTAGTAATTATATACAACTTCAAAGTAAGTACAAAAAAGATTTTTTTTTTTCTAAATTCGTAAACAAAACCTAAATCATTAGTTTGCTTACATCATATACAAAAACATTAATTATGGTAAGTATGAACTCAAACGCACTAACATCTGAGATATTTACAAATATTATGTTCCTGCGGCCGTATACTTCATACACTTTAACCAAGGCGTGGCGTCACGGCTAGGTACGACTATGGAGCGTTTACACGACTTGCGAAATTTTGTATACAAATAGCTGTCTGTACCTTTGAAAATATTGACTTTTGATATACTGTTTTCTTCTGAGAAGTTACTCATATTATTATTACTCGTATTACTATTCATTTATGAAATAAAAAAAATTTAGTCATCTAGCCCAGTGGTTCCCAGACTCTTTTGTTTCATAGACCACTTTCAAAATTTTGCTGGATCCGGTAGACCCCCTGCATCTACATTCTACATTACTACCAATTTCTAAATCTCGAAAAAAAGTGAAGATTAGATCTATCTATCTATGGAAACTTGCGTTGTGGCTGAGTTTCAACGACGAATTAACAGTTTTCGAAAAAAAAAAGTTAGAATTGATTGCTTGATAAGGTTAATTATTTGATAATAAAGTAGGTAGACGTAAAAGTGACTCCAACTTTACTTTTTTGAAATCTACAGTGACTTAGCACAAGCGCCAATCAATTCTCACAAATTTTATTTAGAAAACGTCCCATTCGGAGTGGTAAAAAGAAATATATATATATATATATATATATATATATATATATATATATATATATATATATATATATATATATATATATATATAAATTATTACACTAATAATTATTATTGTTTTAATAGTCGTAATATAATCAAAATTAAACACTTATTTATGACGTAATGTAACTTCTACAATGGTAATTACAAAAAAAAAAAAAAATGAGATGAATGTACTTGATGGATTGACAGCAAATTATCAATATTTGGCTTGAGTTTTGTAAGGCATAACCGTAAATCTCCCTGTTCTGTGATATTCATCTGTTCCTTTTCTGTTAACAAGTTTGTAACGGCACTAAAACTTTTTTAGAAAACTTTTTTCTAAAACGAGATATGACGAGGGAAATACTATCAGAAGCTTCTGCGCGATTCCCCACAGTCCAGTATATTTTTCAGGTATTTCCGCCTGCAGCCAAAATTTTTTATACCCTCTTTTAAATGTCACTTTCAGCTCCTCATTAGTGCTAAGCTAGAATAGCTCCTCTTGTAATATTACATTCTCCACTTCCGTTTCATCAAATGGATTTATGATCCATGGTGGTATTTCCATCGACAGAATGTCTTCAAATCTGATTTTAAAATTATCATGCAGGGCAATCAAATGTTGAACGTATGTCTGAATATCTGCATCTAGGCATTCTACCTGCGATAAGTTTGAAAACTGAAAATTCGCGCCGACCAATATTTTCCTTCATAAATTTCAATTTACCAATAAGAGCTGAAATTACACTCTTTGTTTTTATTACATTAAGGCTGTCCCCTTGTAATAATTGTAAGTTGAGGTCATTAAATTTTTTTAACAAATCTGTCAAATACGCGATGTCTGCTTTAAAATTGATTAAGTTTTTTTTTAAATCAGGATCTTTACTTTCCAGAAATTCTAAAACTAAGTAAAAAAGTGAATAAAATCTTGATAAACATGCACCTTTCGACAACCAGCGTACTTCGGTATGTAACAGCAATCGTTGGAAGTTTTCATCATTTTCATAGCACAATTGTGCAAATAAGCGTATTCAATGCATTGCTTCTAATTTTGTTAATTTGTGATTAATATAGTTAACTAAAATTTGTTAAGTATATTAATCACAAATTGAATCGATTGTTGCAATCTATCACTCAAATTTTTCGCTACTAGATGTTGTCGGTGGATAACACAGTGAATTGCAGTTACCTCTGGTATAATTCTTTTAAGATGATAATCCCACGATATCGCCCGACCATGGCAGGAGCTCCATCTGTTGCCACTGAATTAACGTTTGTAAATGGAATCGATTTTTCTTTAAAGAAATCAATCGGGACATTAAATATTGATTCACCTTTAGTGTCTGTCTTCAAAGTTTTCGCGAATAGTAGCTCTTCATGAATTTCTTCGCCCATAACAAATCGTTATGCCAATAATAATGCTTCATTGCCAAGTAAAGTTGACTCCTCCAGTTGAATAGAAAAATGAGTTGTTTGCAGATAATCACACAAGAAACTTTCAACATCAGAGCTCATTTCATCAATACGTCTTTGTACAGTGTTGTTACTCAAAGGAATTCTTTTGAGTATGTCAAATGAAGATTTGTGCAGAACAGTTTTGAAAACTTCTTAAACAGCAGGTAAAATTAACTGTTCTCCAATGGTGTGCGGTTTTCCAGATTTTGCTATAAGTAATGAGATATTGTAAGATGCCCGCAAGCCATCATCGTTGCTTTCAGACATTGAAGCGAACATACTGTGCACGGTGGGTCTCTTTTCATATTTTTCCTTTAATGTTCGAAAATATTTTAAATCTTTACCCATTTTATCAGGATGACACCTTCTTAGGTGGTTTTCCAGCTTTGGTGGTTTCATAGAGTCATTGCTCAAAACTTTGTTGCATAAAAGGCATGTGGGCAATCGTTTATCTGCCTGTGATGGCAGAAAACCAAATAAATATTCAACACTGTACTGACGACACTTCTTCTTAGATTCGGTCATGTTTCGTATCAATTACCTACCTGTAAATAATAAATAAAAAAATTCAAGCTTTAATACAAAATGTGCCCTTTTAGCATTAGGCACGCGATATTATATTATATAGGCAGGTAGGTAGGTATACAAATAGGCAGGCAGGTACTTACTTTTCCGACACTGGTAATCACTAATATCGATTCACTTTACTTTATGAGTAACGTTTGTGTTTGACATTCGTATTTATATTGGTGAAGAATTAAACACGGTCATACAAGATCGCAAGTACATACACCACAAGTCGTATTAATTTGCACGTTTGAACACGCATTGCGGACGGGACGGCGGCACTCGGCGCGGCAAAAAGTCTCGACGCGTTGTACTGAATATGGAATATGCAAGTTTTTACAAGTAACAGTCGCTGAGCTACTTAAAATATTATCTGCCTATATTGATAGGAGATAATTGTCTTATTGAGAAAGTTTAATTTAGGTATCATATTGTGTTGTTGTATTTCGGTGTGGCTCAATAAGTTATAAATGAAATTGAAAAAGGAAACTAGCATAGAGCTGGATAGCTCAACTGGTAGAACACTCGGCGCGATACCGACATGGCAGATCATGGGAGTCGAACCCAAGGTTCGACTCCCAGTTCGGGACCATCTTTTTTTTTCAATTTATTTATAAATTGTCTTATTGTGAAGGTTTAATTTAGGTATCATATTATTTAAAATAACAAGCCAACATTTTAGTTCTTCACTATCGAAACCAAATTAATTTTCATGCACCCCTGTTTACGATTGTGACCCCCATTTTCGTTTTTTTCGACGCCCAACGTAGACCCCCGTCGAGTCTCCGTGGACCCCTGGGGGTCCACCTGGACTACTTTGGGAATTACTGATCTAGCCTATTATAGCTAAGAACACTCTCAATCATGACAGCTTTCAAATAAAAAAAGACTAGATCAAATTTGGTTCATCCATTTGAGAGATATGATGCCAAAGACAGACACACACACACAGACAGGCACATCAATTTATAACACCTGTCATCAATTCATTTTATAACATCTATAACTATCATCATCAATTTATAACATCTGTTTTCATTGGGAGTTAGTTGCTTTTGCTGTCTGTTTGCTTAGATCTTTTAAAGCAGGGCTGTCCAAACTATACACCTTCGCGGGCTAATTAAATTTCATACAAAAGCTGGAGGGCCAGAAAAATATTTTCAGTTGTCAAGTAAATAAAATACAGGGTAATTTTGTCTTTCTATGTTTATTGATTTTTCGTTAATTTATCTTTAACAATAGTATCGATATCCACGTCAACATTCGTTGTTGCCAGGCGCATTGCATGAAGAAGCGATTTATCTGACAGTGAAGATCTATACTTGGATTTTATAAAATTCATTGTTGAATATGCACTTTCACATAAATAAGTGCTGCCCATCATCGATCCCATTTTCAAGCCAAAATTTTTTAGCTTGGGGAAACGGTCGCCAAGGATCTTAAAAAAATCCATTCCTGTCTCTTTTCTACCCTTGAAAAAGGGATCTGACTGAACGTCACATAATTCTAACTGGTATTCAGTCTTTACGCTTGTTATTTCAACTGTTAATGGATTCGTAAAAAGAGATAAATCGCTCTCTAATCCTTTGAAATCAGCAAAACGCCGCTCAAATTCAAATATTACCTCGTCTATATACTGGAGGTGGTCCGAAAAATTGCATCCTTCTATTTCGCTATAAAGTTCTTTGCAACATGGAAAAAAAGAAAAATCATTTTGTTCCAGTGATGTTTTGAATAATCCCAGTTTATTTTTGAACCCATTCACATATCCATACAAGTTGGCTATATTGTGTTCTTTGCCTTGTAATTTTAAATTTAATTCGTTCAAATGTTGTGTCATATCAGTTAAAAATGCAAGATCAGCAAGAAATGCAGGATCTTGCATTTTAGTTTCCATATCAGTTGTATCAGATTTTATTTCATTTTTAAGAAATATGGGAATTTCTTTCCGTAAAGCGAAAAAGCGCTGCAAGCACTGATCAGCACTTAACCATCGGATTAATGGGCAGTCAGTGCCATTTTGTTTTAAAAGTCCCGTAAGTCCTGTAACGTTTCCAGTCATTGCTTTTGCTCCATCGGTCACAATACAAGAACATTTTTGAAACCCACCGTATTCCATAACAGTTTTATTAACAGCTTCAAAGATATCACTGCCTTTAGTTGAGCCATGTAGTGGCACTAAATTTAACATTTCCTCCGTGATTGAAAAATCTTTCGAAATGCAGCGAATAAAAATTATTAATTGACCGATATCTGTCTGGTCGGTACTTTCATCCAAACATAATGAATAATATTCACATTGTACAATGTAATCACATAATTTTTTCGAAACATATTCGCCCATATCATCTATTCGTCGCGCAACTGTTTGGTTAACTGAGATAACGCTACAGATTAAAATTTTTGCGCCAATTTCGGCTGCATGAAGCGATGAGCCATGGCAATTGCGCTTTGTTTTATAAAAACTCCATCGCTGAATGGTTTTTTAGCTTTGGCTAATTGCAAACAAACATTATAAGAAGCAGCCAAACTTTGTTCATTGTGTGTATTTACTTTTGAAAAAAAACTTGTCTGTTGCATTAGTTTTTTCTTATGCTCAGCCACAACAATTTTCCTTGCTTCACCAACATGTCCTTTATATTTTTCTTCGTGTAAAGTAGTATAATGACGTTTAACATTGTATTCTTTACTCACAGATAAAACTTGCATACAAATCATACACTGAATTTTATTATTGTTGTTGCATATAAAATAGTCAAGTTCCCACCTCTCATTAAATACTCGATGTTCATCACTTAATTTTCGCTTCTTCGTAGACATAATGCAGTTAGTTAAGGTTTTTTTTAAAAACTGCTGCTAATTACTTATTATAATGTGTAAAATTCAAAGCGGTGTAAGTAAGAAGTTCCGATACGAACTAAGTGGAAGCACAAACTTAACTAATACGGTCAACAGCAAATCCTCACTCGACAAAAACAAAATACTTTCCGGGAATTCCCCCAATAATAGTAAAAGTAGCTTCACTTTTAAGTGATCATGCGAATGGAATGTTGCAAGACTGAAGATAAATAATTATACCAAGTATTGAGTACATGTTTTGACAACAAATAATATTTTATCCAAACTATTTGTGTCCAAAACTATTTTTAGATTAAAATGTGTGTCCAAACAAAGGCCCGCTGGCCACATGCGGCCCGCGGGCCTTTGTTTGGACAGCCCTGTTTTAAAGAACTCAACAAATTTTAATGCAATTTTCAGCAAAAGATAGAGTGATTCAAGAGGAAGGTTCATATGTGTTATATACATCATTGCACCCCTGCAAAGCCAGGGCAGGTTACTAATTCTACTGTCACTACTATAAGAACTAAGGAAATTAAATTACTAGGTAATTACAGCTGATAAGAGCTTTAACAGCATGACTTATGGTCCTTCATTAAAGTATAGATTAAAGGGGGTTTCCCATTATTCAGGAAATATGGTACTTTTAATGACATATCATATTATAAATACATATCATAAATTTTATTACATTATAAAATAAAGTTGCAAATATCTAAAAATATCTATAAACCTAACCTAAAACACCATAAATTAGAATATTCACTTACATGGTCATTGTACATTTTTGTATTTGAGGCTTTGGGATAATGTATGCGTTGATTGAATCAAACAATTCTTTGGAAATATAGTCTTCCGGAAACTGAAACAAAACATCAAAAATTAAATAATACACTTTTCACAAGTGAAAAGCAAAATATTTGACATACCTACACATAAACACTGAACGATGAAATCAAGGTATTTAGGGATATTGATAATAGCCAATAGGAATTCTAGTTTTTGCATAATATTATATATTGTATAATATAGTATCTGGGAGACCGAGCATTGCTCGGAGTTTTAGTAGAACAATAAAATAATGAAAAATAAATAAAAAAATATAAAAAAAATAATCAGAATCACAAAAATATTAATCTGACCGGGATATGAACCCACCACATTCAGTTTTCAAACAATGCAATAATTATACGTAGGTACGCATACCAAGCTAAATCTAAATCTAATCAGAACAACTAAAGAAAAAACACAATATTATACAAGATCATCTCTTTTAAAGTATAAGTTACACCTAGTAAAGTTGATTGCATTACAAAAGAATTCCTATTTCAAACATTTTCAAAGCTAAACACTTATAATATTACATTAAATTGATGTACAATCTACTATTATACTCTGTATTTTATGTTCGTTGTATTTACAGTTCAATTCAATGACAAACCTGCTCTTTTCAATAAATCAAAATTAGCTCTTGTAAAGGTACCCTACAAAAGCAGGTAGGTAAAGTTTACTTAATGAGGGTGAAACTGCACATGAATTTGCTAATATTTTGCAGTAAATTCCCAAGGTTTCTTGTCTTAGCTGGAAACGTGTTTTGCGGTTTCATGGATACTAAGTTACACATACCTGACATGATATTTTTGGGCCTGCAACTGGGTGAAATTCTGCGAGGAAAATGCACCGAATAGGACCTTCACGTCCGCAACCTTCGTAATATCTCGTTTCCATTATTTTTGGAGACATTAACCCTCCCTCCTCCTGTACATTGTTGTTGAGCTCATTTTTCGAAACGACGATTGATAAGTTATCTTGCATTGGTTAATACTAACGCGACATTTTATCTAACTCTTATTACACAAAACGGAAAATATAGTTTCGCAAGCTAATGTCTGGATGTCAAGGAGAATTTGAGGGTGTCGCAACTGACAATCTTTTTTTTTCTCTTCTGTTTTGGCAACTTGACACAAGGGATGCGTATGTTGTGCCACAGACATTCCTCTTATAAGTCTGTGCCACCGCCCACAGAGAAATAAAATGGTTAGGAAACGGCGGAAGGAATAAAAGGTAGGTATGTACGGAATTTGGGAAAAAGTTAATTGTAATAGTTTAAGACAAAAAATTTGTACATAAAATAAAATAAGATGAAGAATGTGTGTGTGTGTGTGTGTGTGTGTGTGTGTGTGCGTGAGGCATGAGTAAATGAGATAAATGAATAAATTATATCTTATACTTAGTTACTGTAGTGTTGATATGAAAGATTCTGTTTCTTTATAATTAAGTTTTAATAGCCATTTTCTTAGAACTATTTTACATTTATTACGCGTTTTATTGTATATACCTACAGGGTTTGTCGTAAATAATGGATAACCCGTAAACTGGAGTTGGTCCGGATGTGAAACTGTAAGAAAATCGTATTTTCTTGCCAGGGTTTCTAACCATATGAAAATGGCGTAGCATTTTATATTTTTTTATAAATTTCGCTACTTTTTTCGTTCATTCCGTTGCCATTTCATATTATTAGTATTATACTCCTGAAGACGTGTATTATTTAATTTTAATACAATTTTAGGTGTTTTTAACGTAAACAAATTTCAAAATCATCTTTTTATGCTTTTTTAAAAATTTTTTTCTTAATGTCAACTTTGATCATTTACTGTAAAAAAAAACTATGGCGCTATAGCTGCCCATTATCTTAAATTGTCTAGTATGTGTAGTTTCTAGAAAGGTATTACAATGTGTACTTACTTTACAGTAACAGGGGCGAGATCAATATCAAGGTCAGAATTCAAAATTTTTAAGTATTGTTATAAAAGGTTATAATATATTATATAATATATAATAAAATTTCGTCATAATGATCTTATTCTACCAAAATTCTTTACACAAACGTTATTTTGCCACTAATAAGGATTTTTAGAAGAAAAACAGGTTGTTTTTAGTAAAAAAAAATATTTATTTTATCAATAACTTAAACTAAATGGTCTAAATGCCCTCCGCCGGCAGCAATACAAGCCATCGCCTAATAAAAGATCTTTTAATCTGACGCGCATAGCCGGCTTCTGCGATTTTACTTGCTGCTACTTGAATGCGCGTACGCAACTCTTCCACAGAACTTATTGCTTCCTTGTACACTACTTCCTTAATGCAGCCCCAGTAAAAAAAGTCCAACGGGTTAAGGTCTGGCGAACGTGGAGGCCATAAAATTGGACCCAATCGCCCTATCCATCTATCTGGATATGTATTATTTAAATGTTCCCTTACACGAACAGCGTAATGTGCTGGACACCCATAATTTTTAAGCCACATTTCGTTTCTTATCTCCTGTGGAACGTCTTGCAGTAATCCAGGTAAAGTATTTAATAGAAAATCCAAATACATATCCGCATTTAATATTGCCGGCAACTCAAATGGACCAATGATTTGTCCGTTAATAATGCCAGTCCATAAATTTATTTTAAACTGATACTGCGATCTGCCTTCACGTATCAATCTTGGGTTTTCAAGTTGCCAGCTGTGTAAATTGTGGAGGTTCAAAAAACCATCTTTTCGACACGTTGACTCGTCACTCCATAAAATTTTATTAAAATAACTTGGGTTTTCTCTTATCTATCGCAGCATTGTGCGACAAAATGTTACTCTCGCAGCAGCGTCCCTTGGCATTAGTGTTTGAACCCTTTGATAATGAAAGCGATATAATTCATGCCTTTTTAAAATTCTGTGCACGGATTTTTGAGGTATCACGGTACGCCGTGAAATAACACTTATGGACGTACCAGGGTCTTCAGCGACTATTTCCAGTACTTCGGCTGCATGTGTCGTTGAGGTCGTCCTTCACTGGCCCCGCCTATGCCGGTCCCAGGAAATCGTCCTTCCATAAATGCATTGTGCACTCTAATGAAGGTGAAAATGAAAATGAAGGAACGGTAATCAGGATGTCGAGCATTTGGATGTTTTTCACGGTAAAGTTGCCATTACATAAACCATAAATGTAATGCATGTTTGTGTATTCAGCAGACGTGTATTGCTGAGGCATGATGCAAAAACTTCCAAACAACAAATCCAATCGATAGCACAAAACAATCTCCGTAAATGAGAGCAAAGTCGTCAGTATCACCAGGTTCACAAGTCCAAATCACAAGGCAAATCAATGTCCGATATTAGAAAGCAGTAACAAATTGACGAAAGTAACGAAAACAAGAGCACATGCGATAGTCAAAATTACACTGAGATGTGTACTACACTCTACAATCAGGAGCGCGCCCTAAAGGCAAAAACATGCTAACCTTTTCACACACCGTGAGTTTGAAAGGGACAGTGTGCATCTGCCTAGTAGCAATGACCATCCATCGTCATTTTCACGCATAGAGGCCCATTGTATTGCTGTCTTTGTTAGTTTTTTACCTGATGATCCTTTTTTCGAATATACTTGTCGCAACATGTTTATCGCATTAAACATTTAGAGCACAAAATTTTTAAATTTTAACACTTTTATTACATTATTACCATGGAGTTATGATATTTTCTTTACTAAAAACAACCTGTTGTTCTTCTGAAAATCCTTATTAGTGGCCCAATAACGTTTGTGTAAAGAATTTTGATACTACACTTACAATACACTTCTAAATGAAATAGAAAAATGAAATGAAAAATTTGATGGCACATCTATGACCTCATTAAATATTTCCTTACAAAAATGGCACGTTAATACATAAAGATTCGCCATCCCTGGGCTATGACGTACATTTGACAGAACAAATCTTCATACGTAACCAAAGTAAAAAGGCACAAAAATGAAAAAAGTATGAATATAGTACCTACTTCAAAATTGTGAAGATTGAGTAGAGAGGTAATTAAAATTTTAGATGAATTTAAAAAGGGAATATAATCAGTGTAAATATAAAAATTAATGTAAGGCTCTACTTTTATTAAACTCACTAATACTACAATATGATATACATTTAATCAGTTATGATAACAAAATCAATTGTACTATAAAAGTAGGTAAGTACTAAAAAAATAATAACTACTCCAAAACTTAAAATGCTACAAAAAAAAAGAAATCTCCCAGGTCATCCCCACCAGGCAGAGTACCTAGAAGGCTCAAAGAGTTTCCGCGCTGGATTGCGATACTTATTCTCTGGGCCAGGTAGGTGCCGGCTCTGGGGTCTCGGGTGGCCTCAATGAGTTTTTTGGAGATTTCTCCGAAAAGTTTGTGCGCACCCAGACCCCATGTACCTAAGGTTTCAACCCCAAACGGTTCAAATATGAGATCCCCACTAAGGTTCTCATATTTGCGCCGCTTGAGGTTTTCCGCCTGATTGGCGGCCGCACCTGCAGAACTCGAGGTGCCCTGGACATGGGACGGAGCAAGTGTATCGACGCAAGTAGCGTCCCATACAAGAGCCCGTCCCACTCTCCAAGGGACCAGGGTCATACCGTCTGGTCTCTTGCCATCGTCGCGCGCCAAACCAGAGGGTTCCAGCACAGCTGGCACTCCGGCGGTGACAAGAGCCCGACGGATGAGATCGTTCAGACAGTGATGTCGGGAGATGCGGCCGGCGCTTCGTTGACAGGACAGCCCGTGGTGTCCGAGGCTGTCCACATTTGCACCACAAACACAGCGATGGGGGACGACGTGGGGGGTGCCAAGACGCAGGGAAGTAGCTAACCGGAAAGCTGTTCGATCCAGCAATGTGCCCGTATTGGGTGACGGTAATGCTTGTAGCCAAAGGCCCGACTCCCACTTCTCCGCAGCTAAGAGGCGAGCCTGCTCCACAGGACTGGAGGACGTATTAAGAAGATTATTCCGTACCAGTCTGCAGAGTGGCTCGTCCCAGAGCCTTTGGGAAAAAGTATTGTCAGGCAATTCGCTACAAGCACTAGTTACGCTCCAGGCGTCCTTGGCCTCGTCCAGAAAGGTAACTGTATTGGAGTAGGATGGGTGATGTAGTATTTTGGAGATAAGACTATGGTTCGCGTGGACTGAGGACAAGAAGGCCGGAAGCGATATGTCAGAAGGCTTTCGAACACCCAGGCCACCGAACCTAACTGGAAGCGTTGCCTGAGTCCATGCGCGGTCATCGAAATTTGTATTCAAATAGTGGAGAGCGTTTGTCTTATGGTATCATCCAACTGTTTGAGAAGTTGAGGGAACTTCCACAGTTGACAACACCGTAAGACATATGTCAACACCGTAAGACATATGTCAACACCGTAAGACATATGTCATAAAAGGGAATTATGTAGAAAATAAGTTTTATTTTATACTTTTTTGTGCATTTTTACTTTCGAAGTAGGTTTTAATTTTTTGTTTAAATATAGTATTTTTTTCTTTTTAGCTATATTATTAATACCACATTTTGAGAATGATATTAATACAAACAAGCCTCCGCTATTCTCACTCTCGGCAAAACAAACTTAAGCGTTATTTTATGCCAGTTTTCTGGGAGGCCGTGGTATTTCCCCAAATAAGCATTACCGATCTGTTGACCTACTAAACAATCACCAGTGATGATATTGATTAGATACTATATTATTAAATAATTATTATTATCTATTATAATATTAGATCCTTACATATGAAGTTGGCGTTTTGTCGTACTAGCCACTTTGATCTCAATATAATATCTTCTTTGGTTAGGAATTCCAATTTGAAATTTATACCGCTATTTAATCATGCATTTGTGTTTCGAAAACCGTAATTCATTTGTTTTTACCTCTTTTGGTTTTTTCTTTGCGTCACTCTGTTTACAAAACGGAAAACTTAAAATGTCGTATTATTTTCAAGTACGAGTTCCACCGTGGCACCAGTGCTGCAGAAACGGCTTGAAGGATTAATGATGTGTATGGCGGCGGTATCGCAAAAGAAAACACAGTGCGTTTTTGGTTCCAACGTTTTCGTTCTGGAAATTTCGACCAGAATTTCGTTAGCAGAACAAGCCCCGTGGACGGCCGGAGACCAAAGTTGATAATGAAGAATTGAAGGCTATGGTGGAAGCGGAACCATCACAAACCACGTCCGGGTTAGCTGCAGGCTACGGTGTTAGTGATAAAACTGTTTTAATCCACTTGCCACCACTGTTGCTCCGAATGGTTTTTTTAGTAAAGGAATTACCTATGAGATGGCAAAAGTGCATAAATAGCAAATATATAATATATAATATAATAATATTGACGAAATAAATATATTATGTTTAAAAAAACGACTTTATGTTCCTCCTTTGCAAAACGCCAATTTCATATGTTATGACCTAATATTAAACATTCATGGTAAGCAACTTACAAAAAATCTTTCAGATACTAGTCTATACTAATAATAAAGAGGAATGATTTGTTTGTTTGAATTGGCTCCGAAATTACTGGATCGATTTGGATAAAAGTCGATATCCGCACATTTTTACAACAAAGCTAAGATCGCTTTTAATTAAAATTTTTATTGGTTTTTTTTTGACCCGACTATTTATGAAAATTTTCCATGTTTTGAAAGCTGTCCAAAACTTCAAAAATATAAAGAGGAGTACCTAGTGTTCAGGAGTTCTGTTCAGTACTTTTGGTACTAAAAAGCTTACTTTTTGGTAGCATATGCTTAGAATACTTCAAAAAAAGTCAAAATCACTATAAAATAAATAAAATAAAATGTATTTATTGCAGGTATCCAAAGACCCACAAAATTTGACTTACAATAAAAATACAATATCACATTACAATACATATTCAGAAACAATTTAATAAATTAATTCATGCGTGGTAATAAATTAAGAATTAAAATTAATCAATAGTTAAATTTGAGAGAATGTCATGGCGAGAAATTAAAATCGGTAAATTGAATTTATTAAAATAAAAATAACATAAACTAAAATTACTATTAAAAAGTTAAGATCATAAAACAAAAACGAAATAAAAATTAATATTTCAAATTGTAATGTTGCAACTGCCTCTATATCAGATATGTTTGTCACAGCAGTGGTTGATATAGGGACAGTCAAGTCTATCGGCTATCATGGCCAGCACCGTGTTGGAGCTAACCCGCACTCGCGACAATCATGCCCGAGACACTGCAGAAACGGGGCAGCACCAGTATGGCTCTAAAAGCGATATTAAACTGTACACGGATGGCGCTGTATTCCCGCTGCATGTAGTCGGCTCACAGAACGCAGGTGTACAGCGAAGTTCAGTACGCGCGGAAAAGCGTGATCTTCACCCCGTCGGAACACCGCGCAAACCTGCGGGCCAGCATATTCGCCCGCACAGACAGCGCCCTCCGCTCCCGCTCTACGTCAACGTCATCCCTGAGGACGGCGGTTACTATGTGTCTCGGGTATTTAAATTCATAGACTCTGTCTAAGGCAGTGGCGTGCACAGGATTATGACACTGGGTATGCGGCGAAGTACTCGGTCACAGAAACTTTTTCGTTTATAGATTTTTAGCATAGCTACAGCCAAGCGACGGATCTCTAAGTCGAAACCATGCCAACAGAGCAAGTCTTAGATATACTACTATTCATGTACATCTTCTACGGCAACGCAGACAAAACAGCGATCGATCGTCGCGGCGGAAGAAATTCTAATAAGTAAAATAATAAGCATATTTTTAATTATTATAAATACTCACCAGTCAGTCAGCTTCAATTTTCACATATTCAAGGTTCCGGTTACTTGAGATTACTATATCCCGATGTAAATTGCTAAATAATATGCAAGGAAAACAATATAATTTAATCGTGTGTACACAACCACCCAGCCAGTTATACGCTTCATAACTTTTAACATGAAATTTTCGAGTTACATTATTTTTTTGCTGGTTTAATTGTTGTAACTCGGGTATACACCTTCCTTTAGACAGAATTTGAATCTTTTCACTGCATGACAATTGTGAGAACTTGTTATTTTTAATTTTTAATAAACACACATTTTCAAAACCTCACAGTCAAATAACATTAAAAAAAAATGGACTAACTCACTAGACTCTAAACTAAACTCATAATAAACTGTTAAATGTAGGTACACACTTTCAAATGTTAAAATGAAAAATCTTTTAAGAAAACTATAAATAAACTGGAGCGATTAAATTGTAAACAATGCTTATCACATGAAATATGCAATATGGCTCCCGCGAAACACAAAACGTTTCTTCTATTGAAACAAATAAAACCTTACTAAACAAAAATGCATAATGTGCATACGTGATTTATTAGATTTCCGACTATTCTTTTTACTCGGATTATAGGCAACGAATAATTTCCGACAAGCCAGTTCGGCGGTTTTCGGAAGCGATCGGATAGCCGAGGCCCGAGAGCCATCGCCTGCCGCGGGACTTGCCGGTATATAATCATGTCGATATTCATGGGTGTGTGCGTTTGCGAAGTATGAAAATTACACATATATGCGATGATATGTCCTGCAGAATGCAACGGCATGAAATGAGTTGCTATTTATAAAATATTACTCGTTTTTAATTTATTATATTTTTTAAATTAATTTCTTTACTATTAATTAAAGTCATCTAAAACGTACGAACGTTTTATTAAAATATCTGTGAATGAAAAGTAAAGCACTGCATTTCTGCCTACAAGGAGCGCACGCCCCTGGTCTAAGGGAGCATTATTCAACCACACGGATGGTACGCTCTGGGGACACCTAGCACCGCCAGACTCAAATACCATAAACTGACTCTTGCTCGTATTGTACCTCAGACCGTGACCATCGGAATACCTCTCACAGACTTGTATCAACTGTGGCAACCGACGCGCTCAGCAGCACCATGTCATCCGCGTAGCTGATATTATTGACACAGATGTCATCAACGTGGCAACCGTCATGCTTGCCGCTGAGCTCGCAAATCAGTGCGTCCACGTAGATGTTGAACAGCGTTGGTGAGGTCAACCCACACACAATTTTGCCTCACACCGCACTGAAGCCGATACGGCGCACCGACACTGCGTCAGCCCATCTAAGGATATAATATGAGGTCCAACGTGTTGGAGGTGTTCGATGCTAATGCCGTCGTGTCCTGGGGACTTTCCATTTTGTCATGTTCTTGATCAAAGAGGATATCTCTTTGGCTTTAACAATAAATTGTAGTGTCCCACTAGGATGATCAGCACCGGACATCTCAACTAACGACCCCACCAGTGGTTGCAATGTAAAATGCTCAATGAAAATATCTACAAACCTCTTATGATCGCTAACGCCGTCGACACTCCCAGGAAGGCCGGTCTTTAGCTCATACCTTTTCGTGCTTTTCCAAAAACTTTTGAAGTCACCTACGGCGTGCTTTTCAGCAATGACTTCCATTTTCAATTGGTCTTGGTTGTCTTGACACTATTTCAGGCGTGACTTAAAGACTCTTCTGCTATCACTCATCTCATTGTGCATGATACCGGAGCTAGGCCTACCACACATTACCCATTCTATGAACTTGGACCTAGCATTCCTGTGAGCCTCTGCGACGTGTTCATTCCAACCCATTATGCGTGGGCTACTCCAACCCTTTACAACGGGCAATTGGCCCACCACACTTACCCACCACTGCAACTCCTGTGTAGCCAGGATCGACAGTGGTAACCAACCGCAAAAACCCTTTGATATGATCTCAGGGGTGCCCGGGGGACATGCTAAATCTGTCTTGGAACCCGCATCGAAATTAATCAGAAGATTGTAGGAGGAGTAGGAAGTATTCCAGTTTCCCTCCCCAAGCAAAGCGGGAGACAGCAAAAATTGTGATGACAAAAAGTCAGAATTAAAGGGGAAGCACCACGGGAATAACATGTTTTTTTTTTTTTAAGACTACAAGACAGAATGTAATTAAATGTTTTAATTTATAATATGACAGTTGATTACAATGCATTTATAATGACAAAAAAGTGTTGCATTGTTTCCAATAGTACTTATGACAAAAACGTTTGAAAGCTCGGAAGTTCTTCGCACAGCCCACGAGATCTTCATAGTACACAACCCTAGAAACACAATGGACGCTGTTAACATTTCGATTCTTTCGTCATACCAGAGATCACACTCCCAGACAACCCTCCCAACCCCCTACTCCAACCCTTACCAGTATTCCCTCGACTAGCAGGAGCAGCATTTCTAAGGGCAGACACAATATCAGAGTATAATCTGTCCAGTACCTGCCTGTGCACGTTGGTGCCGACATTAGAGCAAAAGCCATCAGCACAATTAATAAATACAGGTGGGAAATCAAAATATCTTAATCTGTCATGACACTCCTTGGTATAACCAATTACCTGTTCTGTACTTCTTTACCCCCACACTATCTCTTTGTTGCAAAGATCAATCTTACTTGGAATGAATTTGGTAGTTAGTAAATTAAGATTACATACCAATATGAGGGGAAATGGTCCGACCAGAGATTAGCATACTCCACATAAACATCTATTGTATTCATTTATTATTCTTACCTATTAGTTTAATTTGAAATTTACCATTGTTACTCAGTAGTGTCTTGTTGGGTTGTGTTGTTGTAACGATTTCTAGCAGTTTGTGCGGTCTTTTATCTAGTGTATAGTTTGTAAGGGAGTTGTATGTTTAAGTATAGTCTACTGTCATCATATTAGATTATGTATTATGTTTATGTGTGTGTATATATGTATGTATATGTATGTGTGTATGTATATGTATGTGTGTATGTGTATGTATATATATATATATATATATATATATATATATATATATATATATATATATATATATATATATATATATGTGTGTAATTATGTGTATACGTGTTTATATATAGTATATTACGATGCTTGATGTTATGCAGAAAGTTGCATGATGTCCGTGGCTTACTACACTTCACGGTTCAGTTGAAAATCGGTGTCATGTATGCGCGTGTCTTTATACGACATACGTGGCTTATGCCGAACTGGACCCATTTTCTAAGTCACATGAAGGCACAATTTGTCCTATTTAATTTACAGCAGTAACTATAGTGTATGTGTCAATTTGTTTATTCTTTTTTATATCTTCCTATTTTATGCCATGTTACATTTGTGTCTTTTGTGAATTGAAAATAAAAAAATTATTTCTTTCTTTCTTTACAGCAGCCCGCTTGGCTGCTTGCGTCAGTATACAATGATCGAGACAGCTGCAGGTTCCGTGAGCGTCTCTGACTAACCTATATGTACCGGAGCCTGCACCGGGATATTTAACATCATAACAAGATCATAACTGCTCCTCACAAAACTTAATCAGTTCCTGATAAAACAATTCACCCAAATTGGCATTAAAGTCACCTAACATTATAACTGATTCTAAACCGTACTCATCTATTATTACACGCATAGTACTTAGACAGTCAGTAAAATCTGTTAGATTTGTCACAGATACGGTAGGCATCTGGCATATATACGCTCATCACTATAATAAGTCGGTCTTTTGTTGATAAACTGTACTCTTCCATTATATGGTCACACCTCCATGGAGCCTTCCACGAAGTATACCCACGGTATACTTCGTGTACTTCGTGGTCCACAGCTGATGTTCCTGTGTAATTAAACTCTCCATCGATAGTACCCAGATTCGGTATTTCTTCTGGCAACAACCATGTTTCCTGTAGTGCTATTAGTATAAATTTCGAAGAGTCCCTCGATTTAGCATGGATCCTCATCAGGTCTCCACTTTGGTGACTAAGGGACAAATTTCATATTATATCATTTACAACAACAAAACAATTTTGCAAATAGGTTCACATACGGCAAAGTAATGACTAATGTTCAAAGATATCCGTGTCGGTGTGAAATACTATGAGAAGTACCTATTCGATTATCGTAATGTGATGATGTATGGTGTGATGATGATGATTACCGTAATGGCATATGCTTGCAGCTCTTTAAACGATGCCGAAATTTTCAAACGCGTATCTTTAAAGTGTGAGATCTGTTCAGTACTTTTGGATCCAAGATATACTTTGGTGCAAAATCTTACTTTTTGGTAGTATATACATAATATATACAGCTGAATGCATAGCCGCTTCATTTTTGTGGAAGTCGGTTAAAAAGTTAGTCTATGTTTCTATCACAATTTTCTAGACGTCATTCCTAATCCAACAAGATATCACAGATAGTTGTAGGACCAGTATCGCTGTTTGACACGAAAGTCAGTTTGTCGATTAGACTATTGTAGAGTCAAAAGCTTCGCTCTTCGCTTTGACATTGCAAATCTTTTAGTCTCGTCTCGTCGTACATGGAAATGTTTTCGTTGGATATGTTATTCTCCACACTTTTATTATGGCTCTAAAATCGATAAAAATCGTTGGTATGGGTTTCAATACGTAACTTTACAAAATGTTTAGTGTACACGTGAAGTCAAAGTTGTTTGCAAACTTCTTAATGTTGCAAAATAATTTTGACGACAAACAAACGACGCAATAGTCGTTTGTTAATTTTGATTATGACTGGCGTTGTATTTATAAATTCCAAACAAAGACACGTTTAATTATACCAATTTTTGTAGCATTCAGTGCCAGGTTAGGTAAGGACAGGATCCTTAGTTGAAAACTTTTTAACCGACTTCCAAGGAAAGGAGGCGGTTATACGGCGGTTCAGCTGTATATAATAGGTATTTACCTATGAAATTGCAGTTCTGCAGTACTGGCCATTTCAAATCAAAATAATTTTTGTTTGGCTAAGAATTCTAATTTCAAATTAATTTTATTTTAAAAACATGGAATTCTTTTTCCAAAAGTAGTCATTTGTTTATTGATAGGTGTTACATTTTCATCGCATTTCAATTTTTTTCGTCATCATGGATACGTTAAAAATTCGAGTAATTACGGAATATGAGTACCGTCGTGGCAGCAACGCGGCACAAGCGCCACGCAACATCAACGACGTTTACGGAGCTAACACTACAAACCAACCCACCACCTGTTATTGGTTTGCTCCCTTCCGTTCTTGAAATTTCGACCTGAAAAATGAACCTCGCGGTCGTCCGAAGACTTTGGTCGACAATGACGAATTAAAGCCGATTGTAGAAGCTGATGATACACAATCTACGGCTGAATTAGCAGCAGCTTTCGACGTTAGCGTCAAAATAATATTGGTCCATTTGCGTCAAATTGGCAATATAAAAAAGCTTGACAAATGGGTGCCCCACGAACTCAATGATCGCCAGCGTGAAGTACGCGTCGAGACGTGCCTTGCACTGCTCAACAGACACACAAATGAAGGAATTTTGAACCGCATTGTTACCTGCGATGAAAAATGGATTCTGTTTGATAACCGCAAGTGCTCAGTAAGTTGGTTGGATCCTGGTTCAGTACATAAACAATGCCCTAATCGAAAACATACCCCTAAAAAGTGATGGTCACTGTTTGGTGGTCTAGCGCCGGTGTGATTCATCACAGTTTCTTACCGAACGGGGTGAGCATTACTGCAGATGTGTACTGTGAAGAACTGAACACAATGATTGAGAAGCTGGCACATCTCCAACCAGCATTGGTTAATCTCTCGTCTCCGCTGCTCCTGCACGACAACGCGCGACTTCATACTGCACAGCAGACGGTCTCCAAGTTGCAAGAACTGGGGTTGGAAGCTCTCCGTCATCCGCCCTACTCACCAGACCTTGCGGCTACAGACTACTACTTTTTCCAGAATTTGGATAACTTCTTGTAAGTCTAAAAATTCAATACCCGAGAGGCAGTACAAAATGCCTTTGAAGAATTTCTTGCCTCCCGTCCAGCTGATTTCTTTAAGAAGGGCATCAATAAACTGCCACTGCGTAAGCAAAGATGCATTGATTACATGGGTGATTACTTCAATTAATGCAAATAAAAATACATGAAAAAAATTTACATATTTAAATTTTATCACTTTAAACACAGTCAGTGCGCACGACCGGCGCAGGCGTTGTTCTCAGAGCAAGTGAAGTCTCGACTAATGAACAAACGCGCCACTGACAGTTATAATGACGTTGACAACTGACAAGCTATCAAGTTGACAGCTGACAGCTGAAGTCTGTACAGTACTTCCGGTACAATTCATTTTTAAATTATTTATTATTTCTTACACGGCCATTCTGCGCATAAACGCGCTCTCGCGTTTCCCCTTGACGTTTGATGTGCCTAGACGGCAAAGCGCTTATAGCACACACACACACACGCACACATAGCAAAGCGTAAAAGCTTTCATCAAGTTTTAGTTTGACGCTAGCATAGCCTCGGAGCTTATAACATCACCTGCTCGTAACACATAAGCAAAGCGTTGTAGCTTTCAGCATCAACTATAATGAGTATCAAATATTCTCAAACACAATTTCACTGCAAAGCGTAGTAGCTTTCAGCAGATCAGAAGGACAAAGCGTCAGACAAGAGCTTTCAGTCCACTTTTCTGTAAAGCGTTGCAGCTTTCAACCCCAAGCTCAACTGCACTGCAAAGCGTGGTAGCTTTCAACACACCACACAGACAAAGCAATCGCTTTCAGTTCTTCCTTCAACAAAGCGTACTCAGCTTTCAGTTTAAATAAAACATTTTATTAATCAGTAACGGACTTACGTATTTTATTAAGGAATTACCTTACTTGTTACAATTCATAATATTGAACAGAAAGGATAAGATACAATCACGAAACAAAATTCACTACAATGTAAAAACTCATTTCAACAAACAATAAACACATTATTGAAAACAATCTGTTCTGCAATAATTATTAAATAAAACTAATCCGCTATGAGTTCTACACGATCAAGACATTCTGACAATCCTGGAAGACTAGCTGGATATTTACGTAATCGTTCACGTATTGTGCCCGTCCTCCAGATAATTGTTCAACCATGTAGCGCTCATTTGGACAAACCTTGGTAATTTTACACGGGCCGCTAAATTTTTCACTTAGCTTATTAATTATTCGGGGGTTTCTCTGAACTAATACTAGATCACCAACAACAAAAGAATGAATAACAGCTTTATTAGAGTCATAACGCTTTTTATCTTTTGACGCTTGCTCATCCATCCTACACTTAGCCGTTTGTCTTATTTCAGGTTAAATCCTGTTCGTTTGTAGCATGGGACTCTACTGAAAGATAGTTTAATTTGGGTGGGGATTTATTAAATCCAAATAACTCGAAAGGACTCTTGCCAGTACTTTTACAAATAGTACAATTTAAAGCTAATTGAACTTCACCGATAACAGATTTCCAGGATTTATTTTCATGATTCTCAGCAACGGTAAAACAATTAGTTAAAACGGACATTAGACGCTCTACTTGCCCGTTAGAACGGCAAACGCCGCTAGCAATTTCATGGAATTCAATACACCATTCCTTACAAAGATTTTGAAAATCTTGACCTGTGAAGGAGGTGCCTTGATCCGAGATAATGCGTTGCAGTGTTCCGAATGTGTGGACAAAACTTCTGAGGGCTTCGCAAGCAGATCGAGATGTTAAGTCTTTGACAGCTGTTAAGTGGCAGAACTTAGTGAAAGCATCGACTATTACTATCACATATTCCTTGGACATCCTACCACCAGTCAGTTTACCACTAGTATCAATGTGAATGGTATGAAAAGGTTTTGCAACTTTAGATATGGGATGTAACGCTGATTGTTTTTTACCAGAAGGATTTTTATTAATTTTGCACGGTAAACAATGGTCTACATAAGCCCTTACCGATGAAGACATATTTGGGAACCAAAAATGCTCACGAATTTTAAACAAAGTTTTTTCCCATCCTAGGTGTTTTAATTCATCATGAAATTTTTGAATTATTTACCAACGAAAGTTTTTGGGAACAATTACGCGACTAAAAGTTTTACCATCTAATTGAAAATTTTTATGCAACAAATTGTCTTTGTAGGTGAAAGATGACCAAAGATTAGCTTCAATGGTATCGTTCTCAATGGACTCTATAATTCGGTTTATGTCAGAATCTAATCTTTGTTCAGCTTGCAGCCATTCATCACTCACACGCGTGACATTCACTTCCTTGCAGTTCGTGGGGTTACGGCTCAAATAGTCTACGTGCGGAATTCTTTCACCCTTTCGATACTCTATCTCAAAATCGAAGGTTTGCATATACGCCCACCACCTATGGACACGCGGTAAAAGCTCTCGTTTGTGACGTGATGCCTTTAACGCGTTGCAATCAGTCACGACTTTGAATTCTCTACCAAGTAGATAATGACGGAAATGTTTAAGCGCCCTGAACACCGCTAGCGTCTCCAGTTCATAACTATGGTATCTACTTTCTGCGTTCGAAGTCCTTTGACTGAAATAACCTATAACTTTTAATTGATTATCAAACTTTTGAAATAAAATAGCGCCATATCCGATCGAGCTCGCATCAGTGTGTAGTTCGATCGGCTTACTAGGGTCAAAAATCGTTAATACAGGTTCGGAAGTCAAATAGCCTATCACAGTTGCATGAGCTTTTGTGTGTTCAGTAGTCCATATCCACTTAGCGTCCTTTTTTGTAAGGCAGTATAGAGGCGCCATAATAGAGGAGAAATTAGGTACAAACTTTCGGAAATACCCAGCGAGACCGTTAAATTGACGTAACTCCTTCACATTAGTTGGTAAGGGTGCGTTAGCTAAAGCTTCTATCTTCTTAGGATTAGGTTTAATGCTATTGTTGCCGACAATGTAGCCTAGGTATTCTACTGAAGATTTGAGAAAGGTGCATTTCTTCCAGTTAAAAGCAAAACCTGCCTTTGATAGTGCAGATAACACCAGATCAAGGTCACGAAACGCATCCTCCTTAGTTTTTGAAAAAATTAGGACATCGTCGACATAAACCAATGCTACCTTATCTTTTAACCCTTTAAGCGCCTTATTAATGGCCCTTTGGTACACAGAAGGTGCGTTGCAAAGCCCAAACGGCATTTTCAAATATTCCCATACACCGTCCGGCGTAATAAACGCGGTTTTTTCAATGTCCGCCTGGGATGCCATCAAAATTTGATGGAACCCAGAGGCCATATCTAAGCTTGAAAAATGTGATGCTTGCCCAAGAACATCAATTTGTTCCGATATCAGCAGCAAAGGGTAACTATCACGTACAGTGTTGGAGTTAAGCTCCCGATAATCGACACAAAGGCGGTCAGACCCGTCCTTTTTCTTTACTAGCAATGCGGGGCTAGAAAAAGGAGAGGAACTTTCGCGGATTATACCTTTACTCTCTAAATCTGCAATAATATCTCGCATAATAGTGCGTTCGGAAGGGGCTAGTCGGTACGGATGTCGCTGTACGATTTTATCGGGATTCTTAAGTTTAATTTCCATGGTACCTGTATTGACGGTAGTTTGAGAATTTCCACTTGTAAAATTATTCTTGTATACTGCCAATTCGGACTTCAACCTATCAATGTCGTTAGATTGGGTCAAGTCAGTGTTAATTTTATCTAACTCTGCATCCATGTTCAAATTTCGGCACATATTAACACTAGCATCGCGTATAATTTTAGCGCCATCGCTATTGAGAGTAAATATTAATCCAGGGGTTTTAAAAATCTCTCTTCCTAAGATTACGTCATACGGTAGTAAGTGTGAATCGACTATCACAAACGTGACCTCGGTATGTAACCCGTCAAACTCAGCAAATGTTGTCATTTTACGAAATGAAAAACATGACACCGAACCAATACCTGAAAGACGAGTAAACGAAACCTCCTTCTTATCGGGTAAATAATCAGCTATTTCCTTTTTAATCAATGAACATTCTGAACCACTGTCAATGAGTGCTAGTAAAGTATAGCCACCAATACACGTTTTAATCAAAGAGTCATTGGAAGATGAACAAACGTTAACCGATTTCGTCTGTAATTTGGAATCTTTAAAAATTTTTGATTTTTCATCGCGCTGTTTAGTAAAACAAGTAGATTCAGAATGTCCAGTCTAATGACAATAAGAACATTGAGTAACATTTTGCTTATTACTAGGTTAATCGACTGACATGCAAGAATCGGGGTCCTCACGCTTATTTTTATTACGCAACTGTAAACAATGTCGCTTCAAATGGCCGGTCTTATTACAATAATGACAGCGACGCTCGGGAAGTGGCTCGCCTAGTCTGGAACGCTTGGGAATTTCATTATCAGTTCGCGTCATAACGGATTGACGCTTTAAAATTTTAATTTTAGGGTACGTATTTAAATGTCTATCAAATGCCACAAAATTGGTAGGCGTGTTTTTAAGTAAATCAGTGCGTACCTGAACGTCTGTGATGCCGGAGATCACCACCTCAATTTTGTTAGACTCACCCCAACTGGTATCCAACCGGTCTATCAGCGCCATTTTGTTAGTTGAATACTCGATGTACGTCGCCGCCTGGTCGCTCGTGTACTCCACCATGTCGCGAAACAAGTCGTAGAATCTCCTGGTCGAAATAAACTGCTGTGTGAGCCGCTCCTTTAATTCTTCCCAAGTCTTGCACAGCGGGTACGAACGTGCTGCCCATTTCTTGGCACGGCCCTGCAGGCGAATAAAAGCCGCATTCCTGGTTTCATAATCCGTCCACGAGTTGCGCTGTTTGTGGTTCTCAATCTCGTCGCACCATTGTGCCGCAGTGGATTGACACTCGTCCGGATCAAAAGAGGGTAGATAAATTTCGCTAGCTTTCAGTTTTCTAGATTCTACGGCGCTTGTTGGAGACGATTTGGAGTTTTGGAGGCCCGCCATCATATTTTGGAAGAACACAGCCCAGTTTTTAGGTGAAGGCACTGAATTTCCTTTGTTCTCCGATGTTGAGGGACCCGCCACATTGTCACCTTGATCTTCGCGTTCCGGCCGAAAATATTCTTCGTTTTGAGTAGTAGCCATTGCGGTAGGCATGTGAGATGATTTTGAGATCAATCCCACCGCTGCTGTCGCAGATTCGAATGGATTAACATCCGCACGGTCGCCATCGGTGTCCGACATATATAAATTTTATCACTTTAAACACAGTCAGTGCGCACGACCGGCGCAGGCGTTGTTCTCAGAGCAAGTGAAGTCTCTACTAATGAACAAACGCACCACTGACAGTTATAATGACGTTGACAACTGACAAGTTATCAAGTTGACAGCTGACAGCTGAAGTCTGTACAGTACTTCCGGTACAATTAATTTTTAAATTATTTATTATCTCTTACATATATACAGGGTGACCTCAATTCGATACATTCCTTTGAAAGACAGAAAGTAGACCTCATTTACAGTAATATTTTCATGGCATCCCCTATCCGAAAGTTGATATTTACAAAGTTATTGAAATTTCAAAATTTTTTTCTTTATTTTCGACTTTTTGACTTTGACATGACGTATTTTTAAAAATGTTTGTCTTTTTAGTGATTTTTTTATGTATTTTAACCGTCAATGAGTCAAATATTATTTTTAAGGAATAAATAGGGACAAACTAAGCGAGAATTTTTCATTATGAGACATGAAACAGAATTTTCTTTTATTTTACCTTTTTACTTTTTTTCTTTTAACAGGTGATTTTCTTAAAAAAATGTATGATACAATGCGTACAAATATTCTAAACAACTTCCTTATCTCATTAGCTTTCCAAAAAGGTGCAAATGTCTACATAAAAATATGACGTTGTAGTAAACAATAAACATATTAGAAGTAAAATGAAATAATGTCTAAATCGATTTATTTGCGATAAGGTTAAAATAAAAGGAAAAACTTGAATTTAATTACGTTTATTGTGTTTAAAAAACATCAATGTTTAATTAAATTTAATAATAAATATTCTACTTTAGGTCTTGTTCAAAATGTGAACCTCTGTTTCTGATACAGGCCCGTAGTCTTCTCCGTACCTCTGTTTTGATTATTCTGGTAGTAAGACTAGTTTTGATTTCTTCTGCTGCATTTCTTATGCGGCTTCTGAGCTCCTCTACAGTAGTTATGGGTGTATTATACACCAAAGCCTTCATATGACCCCAAAGACAAAAATCACACGGGGTCAAATCGGGACACCGTGCTGGCCAAGGAATTGGCCCGCCTCGACCTATCCAGCGATGTGGGTAAGTTTGGTCTAGCCACTGGCGTACGCCGAGGCGGAAGTGGGCCGGGCAACCATCATGCTGGAAAATCATATTACGTCGAGTTGCTATTGGCACATCTTCCATTAAACCAGTAATCTCCTCTTTTAGGAAATGTTCGTACATTTCACCATTTAAATTTTGAGGATAAAAATGAGGTCCAACTAAATTATTGTTAATTATACCCATCCAGACATTTAGACTGAATCTGGTTTGATGGGCCCTTTCTTTTCTCATCCTGGGGTTTTCTCCTTTTGGTGCCCAGTAATGTGTGTTGTGGAAATTGTTTATCCCGTCACGGTCAAATTTCGATTCATCCGTCCACAATATTCTTGAGAAGAAATTGCGATCCTCCATGTCTGCATTTATCATAAAACGGCAGAATTCCATTCTTCTAACCGGGTCTCCCTCTTCCAACGCTTGGACAGGTGTGTAGTGAAATGGATGTAGACGCGCTGTGTGTACTGTAAACCACACCTTTCATTGACTCAATCCAAGTCTTCTAGCTGCCGCTCTTGTAGAAATAGAAGGATCATTTTGAAAAAGTGTTAAAATTTCTTCTTCTTCATCTGGAGCATACAAACGAGGTCTGCCTGAATCGCCACGTCTTCTATCAACACGGCCGCTTTCCCGAATTCGTCGAAATGTTGTTGAAAACACTCTAACGTTTGGCATTCGTCGATTCGGAAAACGTTCAACGTATGTTCTTCGTGCAGCAGCAGCATTACCATTACAAAGTCCGTAACAAAACAAGATGTCAGCGTATTCATCGTACTCAAAAGCAGCCATCGCGATACAAAAAAATCACAAGTAGAAGTAAGGGTGTAGTTTAAAGCAACAATACGTCCGTACACGGCAATAGTTGACTTAAAACTAATATTAGCTACTAAATTTGCTCTCTAAGCCAGTCGGTAACTCATTGACAAAGGGCCGCGACGACAGTAGCCGAAACATCCCGAAGTTTGAACAAAGGAAACAATTGAAAAAAAAAGGTCGCCTCAGGTAGAGTAATTCTTGAGATAACGTTACCTGATGATTGTTTTGTCTTTGTTTATTACATGTTCATATTTTTATGTACATATTTGTACCTTTTTTGGATGCTTATGAGGTAAGAAAGTTATTTAAGGTATTTGTACGCATTGTATCATACATTTTTTTAAGAAAATCACCTGTTTTTAAGAAAAATGTGCATTTTTCTTAAAAGAAAATTCTGTTTCATGTCTCATAATGAAAAATTCTCGCTTAGTTTGTCCCTATTTATTCCTTAAAAATAATATTTAACTCATTGACGGTTAAAATACATAAAAAAATCACTAAAAAGACAAACATTTTTAAAAATACGTCATGTCAAAGTCAAAAAGTCGAAAATAAAGAAAAATTTTTTGAAATTTCAATAACTTTGTAAATATCAACTTTCGGATAGGGGATGCCATGAAAAATATTACTGTAAATGAGCTCTACTTTCTGTCTTTCAAAGGAATGTATCGAATTTGAGGTCACCCTGTATATACATATGTACGTTTATCTATTACTCCGCCCTCTGTGGACCGATTTGCAAAATTATTTCTTTGGTGGTGTATAGGGTATAATACCATATTGGTCCTTTTGATATCAAAGTGTTAATCTGATTATGGGATCCATAAGGAATCGAGGGAACTCCTCGAAATTTATTTGGACACATATGGTGATTTCAATTTTTTCTGAAGTAGTCCAAGCATATGCTACCAAAAACTAAGATTTTGTTCCGAGGTATACCCTGGATCCAAAAGTACTGAACAGAACTTCTGACTCCTTATAGATACATGTTTGAGGATTTCGGCGTTGTTTAAATAACTGCAAGCATATGCCACTATGTCAATAAGAGTAATTAAAATCATCACCACCATCATCACATCATAAACATAAACTTAAACATCACATTATGATGATATAAAAGATACTTCTCATAGTATTGTACACCGATTCTGATATCTTTGAACATTACTCTGCCGTTTATGGACGTATTTGCAAAATTATTTTGTTGTAAAGGGTATAAATCGAAATTGGTTCTTTAGTCACTAAAGTTGAAGCATGATGATGGAATCTATGAAGAATCGAGGGAACTCCTCGAAATTTATATGGACACATATAGTGATTTTGACTTTTTCTGAAGTAACACTAGCATATGCTACAAAAGAGAAGATTTTGTACTAAGGTATACCCTGGATCCAAGAGCACTGAATAGAACTCCTCAGACTTTAAAGATACGCGTTTGAAAAAATTTTGCATCGTATATTACCGCAAAAGAATAGTTTACAGACCATTTAGTATTTTTTTGTATTCAGACGTTAGAGTGTAAAGTATACTGCACAGTACTAAAATATTATTTTTGATAAATTTTCGAGAATATTTTTGCAAATAATAATGTTTTGTATATTTCTGTAAAACAAAAAAATGTTTAGACCACATTTGCCGCCCTAGGCTTCAGCCTACTCAACCTTCTGGTAAATCCGCTTGGATATTTACTACGTACTATTTACAGGTAACACATGAAAAGATTTAAACAAATTATTGACAGGCTGCTGGATTTGCAGACTGGACCGGGAGGATGGCCCTTAAAATAGTGAAAACATGATTTATGCTTCACGTATTAGAGCGTTTTCACGTTATGAGATACGATGTCGCTTATCGCGCGCGATAATGTGAGAGACAGCTATATTATTTTTATATTGAAACATAATTACTTTGATTCCTTGATATATGATGATACCTTGGGGTAGAAAGGGCGTATAAACCATTTTACCCAAAATCAGTTATGAATGCAGTCTTATTTAAAATTTTCCGCTCTATCGATTGGTCGATAGAGTAATACTTTTATTACGAAAAAATGTTTATTACGACCCAGAAGACTTCAGCGTCTAAACAGAGTTTTTGTTGGAATTTATGACGTAAGAACCAAAAAAAAAATTGCTATGACTATTTGGTGTAATGTCATATTTGTAGTATCGGTTTTTTTTAATAGGATACTAGTATTCAATGATGTTGATATTAAGGAATCACGGGGCGGTTAAAATATTAAGTGAAGTGTTTATTGAAAAGATTAAATTACATCTGTCTTACAGCGAAATTCGGCAAGGAATGCCTCTTTCAGTCCCATACAATTCGTTCCTTACTTGCTGGGTTTCTCACCCCCGCATCAGTCATACTCCGGTCATACAGTTCCCACGCACACTAATATTTAGACACATTTAAACAAACGGACATCTGTTCGTTGGTTTTTTTTCTTAATCCCTAAATTTATAACCTTTTCCCAAGAATGTTTACGACTAAAAATATACAAAGCCAATATAATAATAGAATTAGAAAAACTTAAACTTAAGAATGATACTTCTAGAAAGTTTACGACTAAAAATATACAAAGCCAATAAAACAATAGAGTTAGAAAAAACTTAAACTTAAGAATGATCCTTCTACATTCGGCCATCCTGCAGGACAATTGCCCTCAATTGTCATCGTATGATGCCACATCTGTTGTTTTATTGCTCTATTTAGAACCCAATTCCCCAAGGTTTCATATGGTCAGCGGCTGTAGATGTTTGTTGAGGCCCTCGAGATGTGTTCGCCTATCTTTTCAGCTACATAGCGATCACCTCTGAGCACTTTAGTAATCCGGTAGGGACCCTTTAAGTTCTTAAAACTTCCCTTTAAGTTTTAATCCTGACCCGAACTGCGTCCCTTGAATTGCTACCCAATCTCCTTCCTCATAAACACGTGCTGATTTACGATGTTTGTTGAAACCTCGACGGTTTTCCTCTTGGGTTTGTTGAATCTTCTTTCTCGCCTTTTGTCTCAGTTCTTCTCTGTCTTCTTCAAATTGCGTAGTCCACTCTTTCTGTAGCAATTCTTTTAAATGCCAGTCGTCCTTGAGCCGCATGTTAACCCCAAATAATAATTGGCATGGTGCTTGACCCGTACTACGGCTTGGCGTCGCATTAAGATACTTCTGCACATTTTCCACATGCTTATACCAAGTTTCTGGTGTTGGAGCAGCCATCTTAGTGAGAAGCGGAATAAGAGTTCGATTAACTCTTTCGATTTGTCCGTTTTCTCGCGGAACACCCATTACTATTAGCGAATGTTCCATCTTCTCACTTTCACAGTATTCTTGAAAGTGTCTTGATGTAAAAGCCGTCCCTCGATCAGAGATTATCCTTCGAGGATTTCCAAAAACACTCGACTGATTACGTAGTCGATGAAGCACTTCGGCAGTGTCTGTTGATTTGGTCGGATACAGCCACACAAACTTGCTGAAAGCGTCAACAACCATAAATATGTGTTTGTATTTCTTAGGCGTATTAGACATAGGCCCTACATGGTCAATGTGGTAAGTGTCGAGTGGAGTATCACCTTTACAAATAAGATGCAATAATCCCTCTTGTTTACCTTGTTTTCTTTTAGATAATATACAGTCAATACAGCTAGCGGCTACCTGCTCGACCTTCTGACGCATCTCTTTAAACCAGAAGTCCCTTTTCACAGTAAATTCAGTTTTGTTAACACCAAAATGTCCTCGTTCATGTGCTCTCTTGATTACCTGAGCTACCATACTTTTAAGTACCACTACTAACGGCTCCCCATTTAATATTCTATACAATAATTGGTTTCTTAACAAATATCCGTTGGCTTCATTTCGCGATGCGGCGTCTATAATTTGCTTAAGACACTCATCTTTGTCTTGCGCGCTTCTCAATCGCGCAATTAAACCATCGTCATTTTCACAAACATTTATATGTTTTTAACCGGTCTAAGCTCTATTTTGTAATTAAAATCTGCCAATAAAATTACCCATCTAGCAACTCGCAAACATACCTTTTCTTTACTTACAGTAGCAGTAAAAGCTTGACAATCAGTTACAATCTTAAACTCAATATTAATCAGATACAATCTAAATTTCTCCAGCGCTTTTACAATAGCCAATACCTCTAGCTCATAGCTACTATATCTAGAATCAGCATCCGTTGTTTTACCACTTACTTACTCTCATAATACACAGGGTGAAATTTGCCGTCATTACAATCTTTCTGCATTAATATCATACCATACCCTAAGCGAGAGGCATCTGTGTGCAACTCGGTCTCGGCTCCATGACGATACAATTTTAACACAGGCTCATACACTAATGCAGCCTTTGATTTCTCGAAAGCTTCTATCTCTCTCATACCAAATACAAATTTAATGTCTTTTCTCAGTAGGTCAGTCAATGGTCGGGCAATGAGTGAATACGCAGGTATAAATTTACGAAAATACCCTGTAAGACCCAAGAAACTTTGACTAGTTTTCACCGTCGTAGGTCGGGGAAAATCTCGTACATTTAATGTCTTTGTTTCCGATGGGCGCACCGTACCTCGGCATATTACATACCCTAAATAGTCAACACTTGTGTTGAAAAATTGACATTTCTAACAATTTATGATTAACCCATGCTTAGCCGCTACTTCAATCACTAACTTTACTCTTCTCAAAAGCTCTTCCGGAGTTTTAGCTTTAATAATAATATCATCCATATACACAACTACAGTCCCATCACGTATTAAATCTTTAAAAATGAAATTAATATTAATAGCTTTGGAATACCCCTGGACCAATACAAAAACCAAAAGGTAATCTCACAAATTCGTACTGCCCGTCAGGCGTTACGAAAGATGTATACTTAATACTGTCTTCATCCATCCACACATGGAAAAACCCATTTTTCAAATCTATTAGTGTAAACCATTCGTCCTCGGCTAAATAATCTATTGAGTCTTCAATTAGTGGTAATGGAGAAAGCGGTCTTAACATAATAGCATTTATCTTCCGATAATCTACACAAATTCTAAGTGTACCGTCTTTCTTTTTAATTAAAACAGTCGGACTCGCATATTCTGAGGTACTCGTAGAGGGGCGAATGATACCCTCTTCCAACCATAAATTCATCAAATCATATACTTCTTGTCGCTCTGAAGGAGCAAATCGGCGCGGTCGATATACTACCGGTTTATCTGAAGTCAAAACTATTTTCGCGCGTATACCCACATCACGCACGGCTTCCGGCATGTAATTTGAAATAACTTTTCTATTTTCTTCTCGATAATACTCCTCTTCGATGTGTGACAAATCAAGATCTTTTGCCTCGTCTACAACATTTATCTTATGAATGTAAGGCTTTGTCTCTTCGTCTGTACTGTCGTCAGCGTCTAACTTGAAAAAAGTTACGGTGCCTCGTCTAACTCTAAGATCAACCCGATCCAAAAAGTCAGTACCCAGTATGACCGAACGTCTAAGTATTGCGTCAGGTACAACATGAAAATCTACATCAAATTCATCCTTTTCTGCCATCATGCTAGCAGTAAACATACCTAACGTCTCATTTACCTCGGATCCCAAGCCTTCAAAACATATTACCTGCTTTTTACACAAAACTGTTGATCCCAAATTTTCGTACTCACTCATACTCATGAAAGTCAAATCGCTACACCAGTGTCCACTATTTCTATAATCTTACTGTCTCTAATAGTGACTTCCTTCTGGTATTTTTCGACACTGCGACGATGCGACACTAAATACACTGTCTTCGATGGCGGACACTCGGAGGCTATATGCCCAAATTCCCCGCACTTGAAGCGCTTTTTCCCTTTTTCTTTTTCGGGACACATTTCACTTACATGGTCTTCTCCGCCACAGTTGTAACACTTCGAGCCCTTCTTCTTACCTGTGGTTGAGACTACGCCTCCTGAACTTCCACATTTGAATTTCCACAGTCAGGACGACCTGACTTCTCCACCTTCTTCTCTGGTGGTCGTGGTTTCGATTTTGACATTTCTTGCTTCATTCTTTGATACTGTCCAAATTTCCCCTTAAGCTCTTTAAAATCTGTTGCTCCATAGAGCACTGCTTTGTTTACAGCGTCGTCAGGAATACCTTCAATTACGTACTGTATCACCACTCGAACCTCCAGCTTCGCCGGTGCTGCCATTTGTAACATTTATGCGTATTCCTGCAGTGTTTCCTCACTCTTCTTTTTCCTCTTACTCAGTTCTCGATGAACTTCAAACTGTCAACAGCTTCCTCAAACTCTTCCTTCATGGATTGTTTCAGTTTCTTCCACGTTTTCGCGCACTTTTCGTAACTCACGAACATTTTGGCGGATCCCTCTAATAATCGTTTGGCATATGCTATTTTCTGAATCTCATTTCAGTTACACAGCACCGCCATTACCTCAAAGTCGTCCAACCACTGCTGAACGTTTGTGTGGTCATCACCACTAAATTTTTCCAATGAACCTTCAACGTCTTTAAAGGTCAGTGATACCCGTGATTCGTTACGTCTTCGAATCACTGGAGTATGATTGGTGCGCTCGTCGTTATCGTCTTCATCTTCGTCGTTGATTTCTTGGTCACTGTTCACAGGCTTTCGGACACGTACATCACCGTTTCCTCTTCCTGGGACTTCCTTCGCATTGGCAACTCGAGCGTCTTCAAAATCGTCTTCTTCTTCGTCGTCTACAGGGTCTGCAATTTCTTCTTCTTCATTGTCGGCTACCCGATCCCGTTCCACCAACAGTGCAGCTCTTAGCCTCGCCAGCAACTCTGGTTTGCGACCTGTCACCCGGAGGTTCCGATGCCTGAGCTCCTCTCTGAGCTCTGGGACCCTCAGTCGCGGAAGTTGATCGTTGGTCGACCTTTGGTCGGTTGGTTGGTCCTCCAAATCCGCCGCGGCATTACCTCTTGCAACCTGGTCAATGACACCATCCATGGCTTACTAACTTCGCGCACTTAACGAAACGTTCACACACTACCGACGCGTCTATTCACCCACTTATTAAATTTTCCGAGTTCCGTGATCCCGGACGAGCCCCCAAATGTAGTATTGGATTTTTTCATAGGATACTAGTATTAAATGATGTTGATATTAAGGAATGACGGGGCGGTTAAATTATTAAGTGAAGTATTTATTGAAAAGATTAAATTACATCGATAAATGGACAGAGGTCTGTCTTACAGCAAAGTTCGTCAGGGACTGCCTCTTTCAGTCCCATACAATTCGTTCCTTACTTGCTACCTGGGTTTCTCACCCCCGCATCAGTCATACCTCGGTCATACAGTTCCCACGCACACTAATATTTAGACACATTTAAACAAACAGACATCTTTTCGTTGGTTTTTTTTTCTTAATCCCTAAATTTATAACCTTTTCCCAAGAATGTTTACGACTAAAAATATACAAACCCAAAAAAACAATAGAGTTAAAAAAAAACTTAAACTTAAGAATGATCCTTCTACATATTTGTTATAAGATTAGGTCGTAAAAGACAATAATATTACCAATGTAACAAATGCACTTGGTCGTAAAACCCAAAGTTCAGTACAATTCTGATTACCAACATAACAAATGCGCTTGGTTGTAAAAGCCAAAGTTTATTACGACATTTAGTACAATTTGGTTTAAATATTAAATTTCAACAAATTTAAAACAATTTTAATAAAGTCGATATTAAGTACCTACCCAATGAGTGAAGATTTTGAAGAAGAAGAGAAGATTTATTACTGACGTCCAAAAATTTGTGAACTAATTAGGTATTTAATTTGGTTTAATGCAGAACATATGTACTAGCCCATTTCATTTTGCAATTACGAAATAAAATTAGATAGTAGGTATATTGCTGCATGAAACCAAATAAGGAATAATGTTATTGATAGTTTATAGTTTTATATTGTTATTTAACGTCACCAAAATTATGACGTTATGTTATTAGGAATAAGGCAAGATGATTCTTAAAGTAGTTGATAAGATGGATACTTGACTCATTTTTCTTTTTCGGCCTTATATTTTGAATCATATTGCAATTTCTTATTGCATTCAGTACTACCGCTTATCCACTCAGATTACCCCTTGCTTATACGAATTAAATAAGACTCAAGTTGCTACAAGAGCCAATTACCATATTATATTATTGAATCCTAGATAACTGGTGATAACTTTGATCTTAATGATTGTTCTAAGCATAATATTATTATCATAACTAACAGTGATTTCCTATTTTGTTGCCGCATTAGCAAATATTATAAAGCTTTTAACGTTACTGTTAAGACAGTAATGTTAAAAGCTTTATAATATTTGCTAATGCGGTTTGTTTTTTAATTTATTTATAACGTAAATTATAAATAAATTAAAAAACAAACTACGTAAAAACTAAAAAAAAACAAGAAAGTCCAATAAGTCGATTTTGAGATCGACCTTTGTTACCTACCATTAAAATAGTTTGGTGATCTATACATTTAAAAACAAAACATTCCATAAGGGAACATAATAATTTTAATAATCGGGATTGAGGACCCATTACTTATAAGGTAGCCGGATTTTTGATGGGTCTTCTTTTTGAGTGTATCGATCAGGAAACTATTTCAATGGTAGGTATAGTTATTGAATAATATTCGATAACGAAAGTCTCGATTACTGGAGTTCTTTTTTTTCCGTTTTATTTCATTTAGGTACGCAGCCGGGTTTTTTTTGTAATTATTTTTTTTACACTTTTAAATTTTTGTTTTTTTTATAAATATTTGCCAACGCATTTGGTTTTAATAGTGCCCCAGGTGCAAACACACAAACATAGGCTGATAGACACATTACCACTACTTTTTGTCGCAAAAAAAAAAGTAAAAACAACTTGATACTATGTTATTGGAAAATTAATCACTTCATAAATTTGTCTAAATTTGATTTAATAACTGATTAAAATTATATTTTTTTCCCCATAGACACAAGTAGGTAAAGCAGGGGTATTTAAGTATGATGGTTTTTGTTACCCAAGTTTCTAGTTAAGTTTCTATTCATGTATTACTAGCTTTTGCTCGCAGCTTCGCCCGCGTGGGAGAGTGTTCGTGGCAAAAAACTTCTTTAGCAAATATACCTGCGATATAATACCTAATATCACAGAGTAAAAATATATACTTTATAATACATTTTCACACGTACGTTTTAATTTAAAGATATCTCCTAGATTATAATCTCCTAGATAAGGATAATTAAATTGTATCTGTCTGAATAGCTTTTGAAAATATCACATTATTTCTGATCATTTTTTAAAACTTAGAATGGGTATAGTAACCTATCCATAAAATATAGACATTTCTATGCGTTTGTGGAATTTTTTGTAGACCTATAAAAGAGAAACAATCCCACCATACATTGTTTTGTTATTTATCTCCAACGGCTTAGGTTAGGCAGCGTTTTCGATAAAAGTTCTCTGACGGCTTGATTTTTTCCGACACCTTCAAAAATTATCGTCATAAATCAAACAATTTCCACAAAACATTCCATAAACCTTCATAAGGAACTACTCTGTCGGTATATATAAGCGGCATGAAAATCCTTTCAGTAATTTTTGAGACTATCGCGAACATACATACAGACAGACTCGGCGGAGCACTTAAGTATCTTATGTCCGTCTCCTGGTTCCGCACCAATTATCAGCCAAATCGATTCAACTGTTCTTGAGTTATAAATAGTGTAACTAACACGACTTTCTTTTATATACTTAGTCTGGCCATAAATACTGTTACAATTAAAAATAAACAAAATATTAGATTTGAATCTGGAATCTGTCATTTTTATATGATTGTTCATTGGGTTTTCTCATTTTGGCGCCAAGACATTGTACAATATTTTGCGATATTAAAATGAATGGTGATTTGTGAATGGGCATTACACAAGGTATGTATGGAGCCAAATGCAATTTTTAAAACTCTCTATACTATATAGGTATTAATAGGTACAATGAGACCTCCTCTGTTTGTGACAGAAAAAGACCTGGTCGTCCAGGTAGTGTTCGTACGAAAAAGGTGGTCAAAGCAGTAAGGTAAAGAATTCGAAGAAATCCTGTCCGAAAGCAAAAGATTTTATCTCGGGAGATGAAGATAGCACCATGTCGCGTATTTTAAAAGATGGCTTAGGACTTACAGCCTATAAGAGACGTACGTAGTGGTCATTTCTCAACTGATAATTTAAAAAAGAATAGGGTGGTAAAATCGAAACAACTACTGAAGCGGTACGCAAAGGGAGATCACAATTTTTTTTTACAATTGAGCAACATTTTAACAAACAAAATGACCGTATTTATGCTTTAAGCTCTCTAAGGAAGCTTCCCAATTAGTCGACAGAGTGCAACGTTGCCCACGACTTCAGTGATGGTTTGGTGGGGTATTAGCTATGAAGGAGTGACTGAGCCATACTTTTGTGAAAAAGGTATCAAAACATCGGCACAAGTGTATCAAGATACCATTCTTGAGACGGTAATGAAGCCGCTTAACAACACCATGTTCAATAACCAAGAATGGTCCTTCCAGCAAGACTTGGCGCCGGGTCATAAACGAGCTTTATGTATTAGTCTACACAGTCTTGGTTGTAAACGAACGTTTCGAACTTCATCAGAGCTGAAGACTGGCCGTCGTCTAGTCCCGATCTTAATCCGTTGGATTATGATTTATGGTCAGTTGTAGAGAGTACGGCTTGCTCTAAACGCCATGATAATTTGGAGCCCCTAAAACAATCCGTACCATTGGCAGTGAAGAATTTTACCATGGAAAGAGTGCTTACTTCTATTGATAACTGGCCTCAACGTTTAAAGGACTGTATTGCAGCCAATGGAGACCACTTCGAATAAGCTTTTTATATTTTAAATTGTTTTATATTAAACTAACTTTGTATTAAACTAACAGACTGTAAAAGTAATAAATGTTATTTGCAATAGAATTTTTTTTCTTTGTTTCAGTATTTATGGCAAGACTAGGTATATATATTGGTATAAACTTATTGTAGTTACGACTTCACATATTCATAAGGCGCAGTATAAGTGATTTGACGACTTTCTTAATTTTTGATCGTGGTCTTTAAACTCAATGAAAACGACCTACTTCTAGTTACGACTCATACAATGAAACACCTGAAAGAAATATGAGTTGTATAAACCATTTTTACAGAAAACTGTGGTTGTAAGTCCAAGATAACTTCGAAACTAAGAGACTGACAGTAAAATAAGGTATTCCATTGCAAAGAACATAAAACATAACATATGTCATTTAAAAGAGTTAATATAGGTACCTGTTTTGTTTTTTGCTTCTCTTGTAAAGTAGGGTTTTGGCTTTTACGCCCTTTCTACTTCTTTCTTTCTTAAGGTGTGGTGAAATCTAGATGGCTGATATTTGAAGTATGGTGAAAACCAAGATGTCGTAACTTTTTCTTGTATGAAGATTTGTTCTGTCAAATGTACGTCATACGTTATCCATCCAGTCCCCTTGTTTTCAAAGTACACATGCCGCACGATACTTCGCAAAAATTCTCCATTTGCAGATTTATAAACTTGTATAATAGTATTTCAGATCAGGTTGATGTTTATTTTTTATATTTCCCATACAACTGACAAGACCCGCGACGGAGGAAGGAACAAGGCCCGCAACAGAGGAAGGAACGAGGCAACTCCGAGAAGCCGTATGATAATTTTTTGGTGAAAAGTGAGCCCAGGAACTGTCCCACGCTCAAGCCTACATTCCCCCAGAAAATGAGCATAATATAGTTCAAGGTTTTTTTTTATATTAGTTAAGCAGTTTTTAAATTTTTTGTCTATAGTTTATTTTATTTAAGCAGCCAGGATGCAGTGACCTCCACGAATATTTCGACCGTGTCCTTGGGAAATCTGCTGCAATGCTCCCACTGTTCCCGATATTTTAAAAGCCAGCGGGGTTTGAACATCCATGTAGGCAAACGCCACAAACAGCTTCCAACCCTCATTCCCCCAATAACCAATTCACTTCCGAACCCAATCTATCAAACAAATTTCTGGCAAGAAATGTCCAAATTTAAACGTTTTGTACCAGTTCTAAGACGGATCCCCAGGGGTGCCAGAGTGACTGTAGCCCAGAAGCTTGCCAAGACAATACGCGACACAGAGCTGGAGAACTCGAGGCAAGCCTGGGAAAATCTACTCACCTTTCCCTACCGATTTCTACATATCACTAGAGCTCCGCTCAACAATGCCTCCCTCACTTCAAGAATAAAAAAGAATTGTGTTTCGGACATTAACCTCAACCCAAATTTTTCTTCACATTCCTCGGTCAAACATAACATCGTGAAAACTGTGGAAAATAAAATAAGTGAGGGAGACATTAAGGGTGCAGCGCGACTCCTGTTTTCTAATGACACGGTCGCCCCCGACTGCTCAGAAACCCTCATCACCCTGGAAAACAAACATCCATCACAATCCAATCCTTTCATAGTTTCCGATGACGCATTACCACCACTACAAACGTCTACAGACAAAGTACGCGGAGCCATCATGTCCTTTCTTCCGGGTTCAGCTGGCGGCCCCGATGATCTCACCCCTCAGCATCTGAAGGACCTCACCAGCGGTTGCTGCGGGGAGACCGGCGAGAAGCTCCTGCATGAACTTACGAATCTGTGTAACCTGATGCTACGTGGAGGGGTCGCATCAGATATCGTGGACATTCTGTATGGGGCTAGCCTCTTCGCCTTTAGGAGAGTTGGTGGCATTCGTCCGATTGCTGTCGGCTTCACATACAGCCTTACAGCCAAACTAGCTTGCAAATCGGTCACTTCCCTCGCGTCATACTTCCAGCCAAAACAGCTCGGTTTTGCCTGCAAAGGGGGTTGTGAGGCCGCCGTTCACTCTTTCAGGACAGCTATCCACAATCAAGGCGATGATGTGTTTCTGAAGGTCGATGTCAAAAACGCTTTCAACTCAGTTGACCGAGGGGCCATGTTGGCCCAAATTAAATCTAAAGCACCTGCCATTTTACCATTTTTGCTCTAGTGTTACAACGACCCCACCAAACTAATTTACAAAGACCACCTCATCTCATCCGAAGTGGGCTGCCAACAGGGCGATCCTCTAGGTCCAGAAATCTTCAGCCTTGCTATACAGATCATCGAGCTTCTAAATTCAAAATTTAATTTGAATAATGGGACCCTTGGAGGCGATGCCACCACTGTAACATCAGACTTCCACACTCTGATCCGCGAGTTCCAAAAAATAGGTCTGCAGCTGAACATAGGTAAGTGCGAACTTTTTGTGCCAGACAGATGTGGGGATAGAAACGCGATTATATCCAGCTTTAAAGAAATAGCTCCACAACTGTCTGTCATTGACAAGGATTCGCTCTTCCTTTTGGGCTCACCTATTTTAGACGAATCTCTCCCGGACTTCATAGATAACAAATTACTAAATTTTAATGAAATTTTAGACCGCCTCCTCCAAATTAACTGTCACATGGCCTTTACCCTAATCCGTTTTTGCATTTTCGTACCTAAATTGACATATGTGTTACGGTGTTGGAAGTTCCCTCAACTTCTCAAACATACAATAAGACTAACGCTCTCCAATATTTTGAACACAAATTTCGATGACCGCGCATGGATTCAGGCAACGCTTCCAGTTAGGGTCGGTGGCCTGGGTGTTCGAAAGCCCTCTGACATATCACTTCCGGCTTTCTTGTCCTCAGTGCACGCGAACAATAGTCTTATCACCAAAATACTACATCACCCATCCTACTCCAATACCCTTTCTGGAAGAGGCCAACGACGCCTGGAGCGCAACTAGTGCTTGTAGCGAATTGCCTGACAATACTTTTTCACAAAGGCTCTGGGACGAGCCACTCTGCAGACTGGTACGGAATAATCTTCTTAATACGTCCTCCAGTCCTGTGGAGCAGGCTCGCCTGTTAGCTGCGTAGAAGTGGGAGTCGGGCCTTTGGCTACGAGCATTACCGTCACCAAATTTTTCCAGGTTTCCGGTTAGCCACTTCCCTGCGTCTTGGCACCCCCCACGTCGTCCCCCACGTCGTCGCTGTGTTTGTGGCGCAAACGTGGACAGCCTCGGACACCACGGGCTGTCCTGTCAACGAAGCGCCGGCCGCATCTCCCGACATCACTGCCTGAATGATCTCGTCCATCGGACTCTTGTCACCGCCGGAGTACCAGCTGTGCTGGAACCCTCTGGTTTGGCGCGCGACGATGGCAAGAGACCAGACGGTATGACCCTGGTCCCTTGAAGAGTGGGACGGGCTCTTGTATGGGACGCTACTTGCGTCGATACACTTGCTCAGTCCCATGTCCAGGGCACCTCGAGTTCTGCAGGTGCGGCCGCCAATCAGGCGGAAAACCTCAAGCGGCGCAAATATGAGAACCTTAGTGGGGATCTCATATTTGAACCGTTTGGGGTTGAAACCCTAGGTACATGGGGTCTGGGTGCGCACAAACTTTTCAGAGAAATCTCCAAAAAACTCATTGAGGCCACCCGAGACCCCAGAGCCGGCACCTACCTGACCCAGAGAATAAGTATAAAGAATAAGCGAGGAAACTCTTTGAGCCTTCTAGGTACTCTGAATGGTGGGGACAACCGGGGAGATTTCTTTGTTTTGTTGCATTTTAAGTTTTGGAGTAGTTATTATTTTATTTAGTACCTACTTACCTACTTTTATAGTTTGTAAATATTTTATTTCCTGTATTATAATTAAATTATGTTTATTTTGATAGCCTAACAAAAATAGAAAAGGTTTTAGAAAAATTAAACACGTTCCAGATAACTTTAATCAGCATAAATGATTTTATGTAAATTATTATGAATTTATTACCTTTTTAAATTCAAATTTAATTTTATCTATGATTATTTTAATGTTATTTTTAATGTGATTTTGTAATTTTTAATAAATAAGTATCTTTATCTTGTAAAAGTATTTTAGCTATAGACATAAGAAATGCAATTTTATGAAATTGTTGAAAAAATGTTATTATTTTTTATTAATACAATTTTTTTCTGTATTATTTTTCGATTTAGGGGTTGTGATTATTTGTTTTATACTTGTTTTATAGTATTAGTAATATAGTAAATAAATTTTTTGTGTAAAATAGTGTTCCAATGCACGTTGAGGTCAAATGTAATTAGTTACAGCTAGATACAATATCTAGCTGTTAATTTGAATATATTTTGTTATTCTATGCTATTTTTGATGCAAAACTGTTTTTGGTCCATAGATAAATAAATAAAATAAATAACATATCTTTAGTTTTGAAATCTTTGGTATTGACACTTATGAATACACTACGTGGGTGTAACTGTGTGAACCAAATCCATGGTAGTGTGTGTTGCTGATATTTTAATTAATTTATTGTATTTCAAAGCATTATTTTAAGGAATTTAAGCTTTAGTTAAAAGCTCAGCAAATTCAAGTTGAGGAAGGCGTGCGAAAAGCTTAAACCAGCAAATTTGAACGTGAGTTCTATAAAATATTGTAGGATATTGTTTGGGCTGGTACCGACTTCAAAATTAGGAAGATTGTGTGGAGAAATAGTTAAAATTTTAGCCGAATTTAAAAGGGGAATTATTTAGGAAATAAGATTTATTTCATACTTTTTTGTGTATTTTTACTTTGGAAGTCGGTTTATTATAGAAAACACTGATCCCGCGAGCTTTTTTTTATTGATTATTATCGCTATGAAATATTCAGGTGTCAAAAACCGTGCGAAACAATTCTTGGAGTGGTCGAAAAATGAAGTTTACCTACGACGGTTTAGTACACTTCAGCGCGGTGTTCGCCGAGTGCTGAGTTCAACTTTTTCATCTTACTATTCGTTTTCGCCCTTTTGTCTCGGAAAATTGTTATTTCGCACGCCAACATTATAGTTGTGTAATCTGAGAATTACGCATATTATAATATCTAAGTATATCTAAGTATGTATTTTATATTTTATTTATTGTTTAAACAGCGGTGAGAAATTGTTTAAACCTTTAAAATAAAAATATAAATTGTTTAAAAAAAAACCTTAATACGATGAGACTTTGACTTGAATTGACTTCTTTGTCAATGTTTTTCCTCGGTGGAAATAATATTATATTTATTTTAGGTACATTTTCGTTTGCTCATAAACTTTTTGTCCTCTGTTTTAGTAATATTAATATATATTACTGTTAATTAACTAGCCAATAAGGCGATTAAAATCTAAGCTTTAATCACCTATAGATTGCATTTATATTATAATTAAATACGTCGTACGGGGTGTAAGCGCCCAGTTATGATAACGCGACGGCAGACCAAAGGTGACGGGCGAGCGCGAAGGCTTCCTCTTCGGCACTGGGGAGCCTTAACTGTCCCGAACTCGCTCAATTTTTTTTATAAATCATGGCCACGGGCAATAATTATGTTCTACAGCCGTACATTTTAGCTCAGTGTGCTGAAAAATCGCGGTGTTAAACAAGGCTAATGTGAAAATCAAGGCGCACGTGACGTCGATTATACTAATTATGGTTTCAGATGCTACATGCATATAGCTCTCGTAAAGCTCCCCTGTATTCCTAAACTATGTCGCTCAGCTGGATCAAGTCGTATTTCAAAGCCTTCGACGTAAAGACTCTACCACCTGAGGCTTCCACAAGTGTATCAAATGACGATATACCAAACCTGCAACCTCCATATCTTACAGATACAACCAAATTAACAGTTGCAGGTTAATGTTCTCCAAATCTACCTTTCCAATTTTTAGAATGATCTGTTATGTTTGTCATTTTTTTGCTTGAAAGTATGATTTTGTTTCTTTTTTTTCTAGGGGTGCTAGAGATGAGGGGCTCTGACATTATCCGCTTTAGCGGCTACACCTTCGACGAGGCCACCAAGGCGAAGGTGACCCTCGAGAATTTCTACACGAATCTCATTTCTACACAGCACTACACAGCACAGAGGAAACAGAGGTTAGTCAACTTTCTAAGAAAACGAGAGCGCAATTATTATTTTCAACGTTTTGAGTGGCGGGAAAAGTATTATGGGTATTTGGTACATTTGAACTTGAGCAATCGCCATAATATTATAATTATAAGTTTAGATTAATTAAAAAAATATGTAGGTTGTACATTAATAATGCCGGGTTGGATGTTTAGCAGAACTGTGACGCCACGGCACAAACGCACAGCACCGCAAGCAACAGGTTGACAAAGTTTTACCGCGGGAACCTTTGAGCATACATAAGTAGCGCATTAAATGTTTTAAAACATGTCAGACGCGTTGTTTTTAGGGTTCCGTACTCAAAGGGTCAAAGGTAGGTGCCTACATATATATATATATATATATATATATATATATATATATATATATATATATATATGCGAAAGCGAAGCAGCGAAGTCTCTGTAATATATATATATATCAATATTACAGAGACTTCGCTGTCTATCCGTCCGTTCGTCCGTCTGTCTGTCACCAGCTAGAGAGTTAAAATTTTCGCAGATGATATATTTCTGTCGCCGCTATAACAAACAATGCTAATTATTTGAAACAAAAAATTAAACTGACTTCCAAAATAAAAATTCAAAAAAAAATTGAAAATAAATTCGCTTCCCTTCGCCTTTTAAACTAGGCTAAAATTTTAACTATTTCTCTACACAATTCTTAATACAAGTCGCAAACCGTTTTTACAAGAAATAAAGTACACTGGCGGACACATAAACTGCATCATAGTGACAATCAATGATCAAACAATGATCAAGAATACATTGAATCAAATTTTATTACGAAATATGCAAACTTTTTACATTTATTGCTATTGGAAAATAAATGCTGGTTTAAAAACACAAAAACAAAATCAAATTTAAATATGGTACTGTCACAAAAGAAAGAAAATATTCTATAGAAGAAATCTTGTCAATTTACTTTCTCGTTGTTAGTTACGTTAATGTTGTGATTGATGGTTATTTTTTTTGTTTTGTTACATGTTGAATTATCATTACTATTTGTTTAATTGCTACTCTGTTTTTAATTTTAAACACGTTTTTCTCTCACGAATATGGACGTATCATACGAAAAAGCCGCACAAATTGTTGCTCTAGTGCAGCAAGGCCTACCAACGAACAATTGCTGCAGATTTAAATGTAAACCAGTCTACGGTTTCCCGAGTTTACAGTAGGTTTATGGAGACAGGTTCATTCAAAAGTAGACGTGGAACCGACAGAACTTGGGTGACAACAATGATTTATGAAAGGTAGAGGATATGAACTAAATTGTATACTTATATATTTTTTCGTTATAAAAATATGACGCAAATATGTACCTCGGTAACAAAAACATATCTGTCTCGTTTTAACACGTCATTATGTAAATTAGTAATGGATATAAGTATACGTCATTGCTTCCAATTTTTATATTGATATTTTTCGTGATTTTAATAAGCTTCGCCTTGAAGCACATTTTAAACACGACGCCACTTTATGATTTCACTTTCATTAGGTACTTTGTGTGTCAAATAGCCCTTGTTCGGAATTATTTTTAGTTTTAAAGTAAAGTGTGTGTGTTTTGTGACTTTTGGTTGTATTTGATTAATTATTTGAACAAAAACTAACATGACAAAGTGTTGCATTAGAGGATGTATTTCAAATTCTCGAAGAAATGACGAAGGATTGACATTTTTAAGGTTAGTCTTCGTTTTTCCAATATTCATGTTTATTTTTAATGTTAATTACGTTTTAAAAGGAATGCATATTGCGTTTTCCGCTATTATCCATCATTCAAAGTACTAAGTACAACTATTTATTAGGAAAAGTGAATAATTTGAATGCTTACATAAAATCGTAGTGCTGCTCCCCTATCTACGTATTTTAAGTTTTATCGATATAAACTCATAAACTCAATTGAGACGAAAATTATTGATAGTCTCGTTATTTTGAATACAGATATTGTTACTATGTTCTTATATCAAATCACAGTGTTCTAGATGTATTTCACGAGAGTAAACTTGAAAATTTTGTACCGTAACTATGGCATGTTAATACAGGAATAATAAAAATATTAAGTTACAGTTTCAATAGCAAATATACCTAATTTGATTTTATTTATTTTATAGCAATGAACAATTATAATTGATTAGCATTATTTTTTACAGATTTTCTAAAAATTAAGCCCTTAAAAAGTTATGGACCACCATAAATGGATAAAACCAGCAGCAGTATTAAAAATATGCTCCACGAATTTTGCGGCAAATTGTGTTAATAGAACATAAGATGTGGTGCGCATAAAAGAGGATTTTGGTACCTATTCTTTTTCCAGTATTTATTTTGCAAATAAATAAAGCAGTTACACATTTTATGGTATTAAGTCTAATAATAACGATTAATTATAATTAAATTACTATACAATAATAATTCATCCACGCTTAACTGGAATCTGATATCCAATAACAATTTTCCAATTTCTCATTTCTGACACCTGACTTATAGCATTATCGGATATAAAATTCCCACTTCTGAGTCTTAACAATTTTAATAAGGCTTTTCTGTCTTTTCAGTTTACTTTATCTACAGTGGCTCGAATAACATTGTCAATGAAAACTGACAATATTGAGAATATGGCTTACTAGAGGTAAGTTTTATTATTATTTCTAAATGAATACTAAATACTGCCCTAATTCTTGTATTTTGATTCTAGCCTACCACTTCAAGACTACCACTTGTAGAACCATGCGCAGCAAATATTGTACCACCTTACAATGCAAGTACTTACCATTATTAAGTTAGTTTTGATATTTATTCTCATTAATATAATGAGATCTTTTATCTCATTTTATTAATAATATAAATTTGTAGATTAGAAATTTGTGCAATAGTGAAAATATATTTCAATATATTCATTATTCCATTAATTTCTATTCTAAATATATTTTATTTTTATTTTATTTGCTTGACGCTTGTTATTGAAAATATATACATTCCTGTTAGTTATTATTTGTATTCCGGGATACAGGTAACAATAGATTTTGTGTCTCATTAACGATTGAAGGGTCAAATGATAATTCTAAAACAGCTTATATCATGCAAATCAATAAACAAAATGTATTTTTTCCAGCCTACGCCGATGGACCTATGTCCATATATATAATCCAACCTATCTATACCGAACAGTTACAACTAACAAATATGGATGTAGATTTGTCACTAAATACACGAGAAAGCTCCATGGTTAGTACTTTCATTATTTGTATAAATTTGATAAACTGTTTTACTATCATGTATTAGTTGTAACATTTATAGATTTTATTGTCTTTAATTTCTTTATAACTTTCTTTATAACTCTCAATTTTAAAAGATATTTTGTTATTATAGTAAAGAATCACAGTAAAATTTTGTAACGCACAAGCTTCATCTTATTATTCTATAATATTTGCATGCCGATAAAAAATATTTGATATGAATAACATATCCATATACTTTTTTGAACACCCAGAGCCTTTAGTTACTTTATAACGAGATCTGTAAAAATAAAATTAAACATTTCATGAATAATAGTTGCATATCAAATATCTTTAGAACACCTATTTTCCAGGTAGTGCCACCTAAAACACCAAAAAACGTGGAATAAAAAATATAGACAATTGAAGTTGCAGCGTAAGAAAATAAAGGTTCTTAGTCAAAAATGTAGAAGAAAAAACATCATGTATAAAATTATAAATGTTCGTGGTTGTGGTGGATTTTTCATTCTATTGCTTGAGTGATCCTCTATTCATACCCTATAAATATTGAAACCTATTCCCTACATATCCACGCCATAACCATAATATTTTGTATTCTTTACCATAACCGTCGCACGTCGCGTCGGGCGCTTTTGAACAATTCACTTGCTATTACCAGCAGTAAACGATCGGCATATTTGCCTGTTTTGAATTGTTACCACCCCACCAGCACAAGAAATACTTTGACAAGTATAAATTATGAGAAAGGTGTCCAAAAATAATTATTTTCTGTTATCATTGCATCGATTTGATAATTATCGGGTAAGTAGCAACAACACTATTTACTGTGGGCGGGGCGACGCCATGTTTGAGAAACATTTGGCTTCAGGTCACGTGGCCTTATTTCATATCCTCTACCTTTCTTTTATCAATGGGTGACAACGTCTCGTGACGACAGGTTAATTGTGACAACTTCCTTGCGAAATCGGTTTTTAACGTCTATAAGAATTAAAAATGAGCTTCACCGGGTACATGGCGTAGCAGTTACTACAGTTACTTAGAAACTATAAGAAGAAGGCTAAAAGAGCATGATATCGCACCTTTCAGACCCGCAAATGGACAAAAATTGTCTGCAGCTCACAGGCAAGCTCGACTAAGATTTGGTAGTAAACACTTAAATTGGACTGAAGAGTAATGGGCTTCCATATTATTCACTGATGAGTGTAGGACTTGTTTGTATGGTGCCGATGGTCGCAGACTAGTACTACTACCGTAAATGAGGAGAGCGATATACTCATAATTGCATCGAGGAGAGGGTTCCATTTGGAGGCGGGTCTTGTATGGTTTGGGGCGGCATATCGATGGATGCTCGAACTGAACTTGTGTTTATTGACGCCGACACACATGGCCGTGGTAACCGTGGTTTAACATCACATCGCTATATAACGGAGATATTGGACCCTCATGTGGTATCTTTTAGTGGATTTATAGGTGAAAACTTCATTCTGATGCAGGATAATGCTCGTCCGCACGCAGCGAGACAAGTTGAGCAATACTTTACTCAGGTTGAGGTTCGTTCCATGGATTGGCCAGCACGTAGCCCGGACCTCAATCTGATAGAACACGTGTGGGACAACCTAAAAAGAGCTGTATTTACAAGAAATCCATTTCCAACAACGGTTGCGGACCTCAGAGTTGCATTGTCATAAGAATGGGACAATACTCCGCAATATCTTTTAAAAACACTGATGAGGTCGATGCGAAACCAACTTGATTCAGTTATTAGGGCAAGAGGAGGTAATACACCTTATTAAAAACAAAAAGAAACTTTTTATTTTCTTAGTATTGTAAAATTTTCATAATAAAGCCGTTTTTGTTCTATTCACTGTTTCATTCCAAAAAGCTGCAAAACGAGTAATTTGATTCTTTTAGTGAGAAAAGTTGACCTATACACACATGAATTGATTTTTTTATCCAGATTAAGAACCAGTGTTAGCATTATCATTGAAATAAATCAAAATATCACTAATTATATTTCATTGAAAGTTATCTTGCACTATGATGCAGTTTATGTGTCCGCCAGTGTATATTTAGGTCTGAGAAGAATAATTAAACGGTATTTTATAAAAATTAACAGTATTTATTTAATAAATGTTTTAAGTACATATTTTTTACATTTTTTATTTTTTATTAATTAACAGTCTTTATTAAAAACTTCATACGCCCCACCTCAATCTTAACTATTGTTGACATGTCATCATTCTAGGCGATCTTAGTTTTAATAGTGCATCTGTTTCTATAAAAAAATATTTCTGTTATTTCTTAAGTTTTTATAGTTTATTTGATGTGAATGATGTGTGAATATGCGTGGGAGTAAGCTAGATATTGTGTTGGCTCAGAAGGATGCTGGTGCGAGTTGTGTCCACGTCCCGGGTATCGAACTGGTTCCGATTAATCTATATCACCCTCCTCTTGACGTTGCTTTTTCCATTATGTCGTGTAAATCCAGCGAGACAATTGAACCTAGCAATATCGACCGGCTTCACGATTACAATTTTACCAGAGCGGACTTTTTACAATTATATCACAACCTAAGTTCTGCTCCGTGGTGCGATATTCTAGACATCACCGACGCCCGTTTCGCTACTGATAAATTTTATGACATCTTATTTAATTTATTTGACACATCTGTTTCCAAGAAAAAAAAGGCAATCCTTGGGTAATAGACGTTATCCTGTTTGGTTCACCGCAGTCAAGGGTATAAAGCTAAAAAATCGACTGCATAATAAATGGAAACGGACTCGCTGCGAGCTCACCTACACTCACTTTAGGAACTTGCGATCGGAACTAAAAATTAAAGTACAAGCTGGGTATAGCTCACACTGTTCTTCTATTGAGAGTAGGTTGTTCAATGATCCTAAGCAATTCTGGCAGTATATATCGAATCTAAAATCTAAGGGTGGGTTTGATATAATTTGATATAAGGATATAATTTCTAACGCACTCGACGCCGGATATCAAGTCGACGTTCTCTATTTTGATTTCTGCAAAGCTTTTATCAGAGTCGATAATGATGTCCTCCTTATGAAGCTGAGCTCTATCGGGTTTTCTCGTAGTCTTGTTCGTTTCTTTGCAGATTATCTTCATGATCGGAAGCAATTTGTGAGATACGGATGTTTTGAGAGTACCACTTACAACACACGCTCTGGTGTTAGCCAAGGATCGGTTTTGGATCCTCTTTTATTCCTGATATTCATCAACGATCTCACAGCCATAGTTAAATATACTAAGTGCTTACTATATGCCCATGACTTGAAGATTATAATGGTTACAAAATCGCTGTACGATTGTACACTTTTACAAAAAGATTTAGAGGCGGTACAACGTTAAAGTATTTCTAACAAACTGCTGTTCAATATGAATAAGTGTAGCGTAATGACGTATGGGCGGAAGTTGTGTCCAATTGTATTTCATTACTCCAGGGATGGTCATCCCATTTCCCGCGTTCATAATATAAAGGACTTAGGGGGTATACTTCGATAAAGCACTTACAATTAAGACCATATTTGCACTGTTGCTGAGGATAGCTTTAAACGTCTAGGGTTTGTTCTACGCAATGTTAGGGACTTTAAAAATCCTTATGTAATAAAATTACTATACAACGCACTGGTACGCAGTAAATTGGAAACATATGCTTGTGTCTGGAGCCCTCACACAACTACCTCAATACTGTTGCTCGAAAAAATACAAAAGGCTTTTCTTAGATTTATGTACAGAAGAATATATGGATTTTATGCCTACATGTGTACCCCATGGGCTATTTTTTAGGTACTTCGGGATACAACTTCCTGGAGGTCCGGAGAGATGTAGGACCTAACTTTGAAAATTATAAAAGCGCTTCGTGATGTTATAGATTGTCCGGAACTTCACACTCTATTTCTTCACGATTTGCCGCTTGTATGTGCCCGACAACTTCCTGAGACACCGTCCTAGTCATCGGCCCAAATTATTCGCACTGCCAGCATGTCGATCTGTCGCGAGAGCTGAGTCCCCACTGTACCGTGCGTTAGACCTGCTCAACGCCCTTCTGTCCGCCAATCCTTAGTGTGATGTGTTTGCTGATAAGTGGATGGATGTGAAGAAAGTATGCTTGAAATTTTGTGAGGGAAAGTACGAAAGAGTCTCTTCTATAGCTAGTTAATAAATGTAATTGTATTTTCCATTGTAAAGTTATTTTGTAATTTGTTTGTTGATAATATTAATGTTATTCTAATTTTTATTATTAATTTTGTATAATAACTTAGTTACTAGTTAATTGATGTAATTGGGGTCACCCGTTTTAATTAACTTTAAATAAATAAATAAATAAATAAAGAGGTCCTTCAATAGCATATTAATACACTCTAATACTAAAATAACCATTTAATTTAGGATAGTTAAAGTCTCTTTCTAAAAATAATGTAAGGTTTTTGATGTAAAGGGTACATTATATACATTATATTTCATATTTAAGGATCATTTTGGGATTATTCCTAAATTGATCCTTTTGATATCAAAGTGGTGACCTCATGATGGGAACCATGAGGAATCGAGGGAAAATCTCGAAATTTATATGGTCACATATAGTGATTTTGACTTTTTTGAAGTAGTTCAAGCATATTATGCCAAAAACTAAGCTTTTGTACCAAGGTATACCCTGGATCCAAAAGTGCTGAACATAATTCTGAGTCATTATACAATACATGTTTCGGGATTCTGGCGTTGTTTAAACAACTGCAAGCATATGCCATCATACCAGTTACAGTAATCATCATCATCACCACTATCTTCACACGAAACACCAATATATTATTATGATGACATAGGTACTAACTACATCAGAATTTTGCGCACCGATATCAATGTCTTAGAAATTTTGCTATTGCTAAAATTAAATTAGTGATCATCATCATCACTATAGTATATTTAATGCTTACCTACTGCTACATTTTGTCCGCTGACTATTACAATAGATAATAACAATCACTGGTGATTGTTTAGTAGGTCCGCAGATCGGTAATGCTTATTTGAGGAAATACTTCGGCCTCTGGCATGAAATAACGCTCGAGTTTGTTTTGCCGAGAGAGTGAGAATTGCGGAGGCCTTTTTGTATTTATAACTTTCTTAAAATGTGTTAATAATAAATATAACTAAAAAGAGAAAAAATATTATTTTTAAACAAAAAATGAAAATCGACATCCAAAGTAAAAATGCACAAAAAATTATGAAATAAAACTTATTTTCAAAATAATTCCCCTTGTATGTTCGGCTAAAATTTTAACTATTTCTCTACTCAATCTTCATAATTTTGAGTTCAATAAAATATTATTTTGTCAGGATGTTGTTTGGGCTGAAAAAATACAATACAATCAGTTAGTAGAAAGAACAGAAAACATGTCGTGGGTAAAAATACCAAAATATATTGGATCGGATATAGGTTCCAGATAATTTTATAAAATAAAGATTCACAGATTTCGTGCCAAACACTACTATCGAGCGCATTGGAAATTTTATCTACGGAATTAGAAAAAATATTGTCGCTGAGTGACGAGGAAATTGGGATAATAGTAAAAGGTTACAAAATAAAACTACAACGTAAAATGATAATTATTTTATTCTTAGACTAGCCGTGACTTCGTATGCGTAGATGTTGAGGTGACTATTTTTCTATTATTTTTAGAAAGAGACTTTAATTATGCTAAAAATAATTAAATAAAATGGTTCCTAAATGGTTTAAGACTATAATATAATTAGAGTGCATTATGCTATTGAAGGACCTCTTCATATACAACATTAACTGTATTGCCGTGCGGAGCCTTGCTCCACCATGCAGTCACCAGACTGCTAGCCGAACTTACTCTGGAACACGCAACATAGTGTCTAATCTGTCCGTGTGAGAAACAGTTCTCTCTTAGGTCTATCCCAGCCACTTTCAATGACTGCCCCTGAGCTTTATTGGTGGTCATGGCGAAGCATACTTTTAGGGGATTTTTCGATTTGTCTTTTAAATACAAATGGATACTCTGATGGGATTAATGGTATTTGAGATATGAATAGTTTCCCCTTGAGCACATGTAGTGAGTACAGTAGCTGCGACAACGTTGCGATGGAGAACAGGAGTATATCCCGGAGAAATTTAAATTCGTCATCAAGAATAGGGATACTTTTACGCAATAAAAATATAAGTATTCCACGATATATTATCGGAATCATCAGATATTGATTATTGATAAAAACCCAAGACATCTGTTTTCCTTAAAAGTACTTATTGTATGTGTGTAAAAATATATGTATAATAAGGTTCCGACACACATACAATGTTTAACATACAATCGATCTGTAAGAGAGCTAAAAAATGCTAGCAAACAAGAGTTACTATCCTCCTCACGTCGTATTACTCATTTCTGAGGGTCGTGATTCCCCTGCGGAATAATTTTGATTTTGACTATTTTGCGCCATCTATAGCGATCCATTGCAGTATGGACAGCGTCCAGAAAGTCAGTGTCGAGCGTAGTGTGTACTTGGTCCGACTATCGGATTGGACTTCAACCTCTTGGGCGGCGACCGTCAACCTTGCCTGTAACCATGAGCTGTATTAGGTTCTGACCATCCTTTCTTGCTATGTGGCCAAAGAATTCCAGAACTCTACGTAAGAGATAATATTCTGTTTTTTATTTGTATCTCACGTAGAATGGATACGTTAGTACGAAAGGCGGTCCAAGGTATTTGTAAAATTTTTCGCCAACACCAACATCTTAAAGGCATCAATTCAGCCCCGGTCTGCTTTTTTTAAAGACCAAGTCCAGGAACATTGAAAACTTGTTGTTCCCTCGGCGGGATTCGAACCCGCGACCCCCAGTTTGAGCACCAACGCGCTGGGCCACGTAGCCACAGAGGTCGTCGTAATTAAATCTAATGTATTAAATTTAATTTTATGTTGCAACACCATCAAGTGTTTATTCAAATCAAGATCAATATATTTATAGAATAAGACCATATTATTGTAACTTCATTCTGGAAACAAATGAATTATGAATTATGAACTTATTTTATCTTATCTGGAGTCTAGTGGTGGTCATTGCGCAATATTGGAGTTTCTTAATAACATAACTGGTGCTCCAATATTGATTTTTTTATCTACCCACATAAATTATTCTATCTTTAATTTACACCTAGGTGATGATGAGTTACTCGAAACTAGTCGTGTTTATATAATTTATTGTATAAACCTAATAAAGTGGAAAAGTGTATAAAAAGTTTTGTGGTGTGATATTATGATTTATAAATTAATGAAATGTATAGGTCAGTTATTCAGTATATTTTATTAAATCATTGTACAAAAACCAAATAACTTTTTAATCTCATAAGATTTAAAGATAAAAAATTTCGCATTCGATCGTGAGCGTATTTGGCGTTTACTAGGAATTTGTATGTGATTCATCTAGTTGTCGCGTTTACAACTAGGTGGCGCTGTACAAATCACATACAAATTCCTAGTAAACGCCAAACGCGCTCGCGATCGAATGTGAAAAGAAAAACTCACACTTAGCACTCTGATCATGGAGCTAGAACGCTCTGATGCTTCACTTGGCTCAACTAGACTGCCATGCCCCTTGATATAAGATTGACAACCGAATGAATTATGAAATACGTTACGTAAGTGTCGAAATTACGCTTTTATACATTTGACGTAATTTACGCGATGTACCCCGCAGTTACGGGGGCGGCATGCTCCCACTCATTTCCTTCACCCCCTCGAATACTTCATACTCGACTATAGGCGTTGTCGACTCACAGCGCCTTAAGATGGCTATTCAACTTTATAATGATTCATTGTAAGAGTTCGAATATTAGGCTGCATCGCGCTACACAGCGCATGTGCAGTGTATTATGACTGATGTCATAAGAAACGTGTATCTTTTTGTGTATTGAATAAAGTTCAATAGCTATCTTAAAATGCAGCGCCGAGTAGCGTCGCGTATCGTAGCGGTGTGAACTAACCATAAGCGTAGGTACTGTCGTAGCTGCAGCGCATGTCTAAAGGCGCTTATAGCGAAGTGTCGTAGGTACTCAGCATCCAGCCTGCAAATTAAAGGCTGCTGACTGTAGGCACAAATTATAAATGATAGACACTTTTGACACTAATGACGGCTTTAAGTACCGGTGCTGGATTTGCCATACTGCTTAGTTTATTTCTGAGAAAAAATCATACAAGTTGGGTTCGACTGTTCAATTGTAAGTAGTATTTTATGAACAGGTCGCAATTCAAATACACTATTCCAAACTTAGAGCATTATGCTCTAAGATTCCAAAGTTATAAATACTATATTAACTTTTGAATATTAATGGCCCGTTTCAATAACCTATCTACCAATAACTATTTGTTAGAAACGTCAAACTTGTATCGCAAAAAAAGTTGAAGTTCTCGAAATAGTATCTTCCCCGAGCTCAACTAAGTGGGTCTACGAATCTTCGTAGAGACAGCTACGTCGAAACATGGTGCAAACATAACGAAGGAAACTTTGCAAATACAAAATATTATAATCTATTAAACTCATTGTGTTCTTATATTTTTAGCTCGAATTTTATGACATTTCATTCTTTTTTAAATAAAGGTTATATAATAAGACTTATCTTTAGAGTAAAATACATGTTTCTTGCGCTTTATAATCAAATATTTTTATGTAACATTGATACTTATCACTGTACACATATTATTACAAATAATGCTAGGAATCTTACATAAGATCTACATTATAAGTTGTGTAATTTTTTTTTCGCCCAAAATAATAATATATTGAGATGGCATCAAACACTCGGTCGTGAAATTTCCCTGAAATAACTTTTTACAGTTTTCAGGATGCCGGCGGGGACCTAATTATCCCGATTAGGGGGTGGTAACACATTGACCTAGAAGACAGATGACATAGTATCTAACCGTGAACCGGGAAGTGCTCAAGGTTAAATTGGCGCATGCGTTTTTGAGGGTTAAGCAGATGGGGTGACTTTGTCGCGACGTTAAAATTTTGACGTAAAATTATCTAGTGTGGTGGTTTCGCACTACGTGAAGTGGAGTAACATCGGAACAGTGAAATACTGCTCATTATACAGTGATTATTAAGAAAGTTATTTATTTTATTTTATTGTTACATGTTGACATTAGCCACATCACGATTGGATTGTCCCAAAAATAAACTTAACTGAATATGTATAATATTTAAAGCTAACGTTACTGTAAATATTTATGAGTTTATATTGGTTCATTTGCAAAAGGTTGGCAAGCTTACATAAAGTTAAATATTTTGCTTTTATGATGGGCATCACGCAAGAAGCATTATTAAAAATATTGCTATTTAATATTTTGTGAAAATTAACGACATAAAAAAAATACAGTCCTTTGGGCCACACGACTAAAGTGAAACTAGCTAAGAACTACTGACTGAGATATATATATTTCATGCAGTGGCTATGAGAGAAAGAGAGAAAGAAAATGTGCGCGCGCACTGCTCTCACTTACTCCTATAGTAATATACGTAACCTACTTCTCTATTCAACTTCTTACTTCAACTTAACACAAACTTATATCTCCCTCTCAACATCAGTTCGCCTCGCCCGATCACACTTTTCGTAACGCTCTCGTCACGCATTCACCGTCTTACTTCCCAAGTCAAGCGTGCGTAAAGTAGTTTTACTTAAAAATTATAACAACGATATTATCTAGTTTTAAGAAAAGACGCCCCTACAAAGTCACCATGCGCGGCCAATCCCAGCAATCCCGACATACTAGTAACACAGTTAACGTAATAAACGGTGAGCTTCCGCATATCGAAATGGGAGGATATGTCATACCGCACTCACCCCAAACCCTCGGACAGTGATGCAGTGAGACAACACGAGTTCGTGATGAGTTCGGTGCTAGTCCAAGCCGCCTCCTCCACTGTCGTAGAAGATCTCTATACGTGAGTTTTTGTTTTATAATCAATAACAGCTGAGCCGGCAGCCTTGGTTTTGTCCTTGAATTTTCTCGAGTTGCAGAGCACCTATGGTTAAGGTCAACCAAGGGTTTTCACTGTGAATACATTTTACATGCTGCCCGCGACTTAGTACGCGCAAAACTTTGCGGGAACCGTACATTTTGCCGCGATATGAAGTAGCCAGTGTGCTTTCCCGCAGTCTTCTCTTCTGTGCTAAGTTTCATCAATATAGATCCAGTAGTTTCGGAGCCTATTCAATGCAAACAAACAAACAAAAAAACAAACAATTGATTGTTTGTCTCTTTTCTCTTTATAATATTAGTTTAGATTGAGACTGTTCATTTATAGCGACTGCATATTATTATAAGCTTGATTATTATCAGCATTATAAATGAATAGCGGTTGCCCGCGTAAATACAACACGGGAACACTGGTAACTTTTCGGGATAAAAAGTATACATGTTTTAATCCAGAGTTTAAACTACTACCATACCAAATTTCATAAAAATCCGTTCAGTAGTTTTTGCATGAAAGAGTAACAAACTTATTAATAGTAGGATGACTTATGATGTGTTTTGTTTAGTTATTGATAAGGAGTATTTTTTAATAATGAAACTCAACGTGTTGCTATTATATATTAAACTATTTTAATCAAATCCAAAAATAATTATCATCTATCTATGTACGAGTATTGCTTTTTTTTATTGTTCGGGTTCTGTAGTACTAAAATGAATCCATATAAATATTATTTACGACAAGTAAAAAGATTAGCAGTCATTTTGCCATATATAACATTATTGTTATACCAATAGGGGAAGCAAAAACTTTTTGTACACTTTTACGAGAATTGTGTAATCGGAGGAGTATGATATTTTATGTGGTGTATGTATTACCACAATTTATGTTTATATGGAGGAAGGTGTGCAGAAAGCAAATTTTTTAAAAATAAAGCTTAAAAATGCATAAAATTTATAAAAATAACGACAACCCGTTACACGACACATACATACACACCGTAGTGACATCAAATTATTCTTCTTCTTCATTTATTTATGGCAATCGCGATTGCAAAGTTGCACCAATCTGCCAGTGTCGAGTATTAAAATATTTATTTTCGATTTTATTTAAAATTGTACATTAAACGAATTATTTGATTTTAATAACCTGTAAGTAACGACAAAAAATTATACCTTTAAAAGATCTCCACTGTTAGGTTATTATTAGGATGAACAACACATTGATAAACAACTTTAATAAAAATAAATAATTATATCATTATAATGTTGGTAATTTGTAATGTGAAACTACTTTTATATACCAACTAATACCTATAATAATAAGATCAAATAATAATATTAATGATGAGAGAGTCCTAGTATTAAAGTTGAATATTATTTTCATTTATAAATTTTGATAATTTATAAATGAAAATAATATTGTGTCGGCTTATAACCATTTGCCAGTGTCAAGTTAAAAAGGCGGGAAATAGAATTTTCTTTTCAATTTTCAAACACCGTATTACTAAATCGTGCAGTCAATGAGTCAAGTCAGGCGCTTCAGTACAGTGCTAGAAGCTTTACTGAAAGTTTCTAGGGAGTTTTGAAGGGAACACAAAATAGCACGTTTTTTGAAGTTGTACCACTTGCCCGTGTAGTTTAGGTGGCGCGTAGAACGTTATAATTTTAAAAGTTTTGTTGTTTTTGTGTAGTGAATAAAGTTCAATTTTGAATAGCTGCCTAAAAAATATAGCGCCGCGTAGCGCCGTGTAGCGTCACGAACTGGGCCTCTAGTCAAGACGCATTCGATAATTTCGACGGCGAACTTCGAAATCAAAAATGTGTGGGATTTGACATAAGTCATCGCTAAGTGACATGTCGCTTGCGATGCCTTATGCCAAATCCCATACATTTTGTTTTCTAACTTCGCCGTCGAAATTATCGAATGCATCTTGACTAAAGATCCAGGCCCTTAGAACAAATGCAAACTTATGAAGATATGCAGCTCAGAGCACTCCGTTAGAAAACTATCGATAACTAGGCTTTATTATCTTTTAAGCGGTTTTTAAAGATTATCTAAGCTAACTTAAGATATCCGAAAAACTACGGGCCGCTAAGTTATTTAGCCTAGTTTTGTTCGGCTTCGCAGCCTTAATTTTCGTCACGTAGCCCTACAACTTAACGTTGAGATTTAATTTTTTTTAATAATACCCCCGTTTTGAAATCTTTGCAATATTATTCGTGTTTGTATTTTTTTTGTTTGTATTTTGATGATTCTTTCTTTATTTGAAAGCTGTTGCTTCCCGTGTGGTCCCATTACAATTTGGTCCAGTTCTGACAGTGGCGTCCATGAGAAATTCTTATAAGTCTTATACATTTACTTTGGAAGTCGGTTTTAATTTTTTGGTATAGAAATAATAATTATTATTATTAATTTTATGTATTTCAAAGTCATAGTTAAAAAAAACATTAGCTTACTACACAACTTCCTCCAAATAAACATTACATGTCCCAAATTTACCTCCCTTTGAACAATTTTCGTAATAAACAAAAAAAACCGACTTTACAACAACTTCACGACAGCCAGCCCGAACAACATCCTGATAAAACAATATTTAAAATAGAACACACGTTCAAGTCGGCTGGTACCGACTTCAAAATTTTGATGATTGAGTAGAGAAATAGTTGAAATTTCAGTCAAATTTAAAACGGGAATTATTTAGAAAATAAGCTTTATTTCATACTTTTTTGTGAATTTTTACTTTGAAGGTCGGAACAATTTTTTGTTTATTACGATAATTGTTTTAAGAACGTTAAAAATAAACGATCGAATGTATAATTGAATACGCTCCAAGCTTCCATTAGGTATAGTATATAAGATAAAGATGATGATTACTGTATGTTACATAATGGCATATGCTTGCAGTTATTTAAACAATGTCGAAATTTCCAAACGCGTATCTTTAAAGACTGAGGAGTTCTATTCAGTGCTTTTGGATCCAGGGTATACCTTGATGAAGAATCTTACTTTTTGTAGCATATGCTTGGGTTACTTCTGTAAAAGTCAAAATCACTATATATGTCCATATAAATTTCGAGGGGCTCCCTCGATTCCTCATGGATCCCATCATCAGGTCACCACTTGGGTGAGAACGAGACCAATTTCGGATTATGCCCAATACATCAAATAAAGAATTTTGAAAATCGGTTCATAAACGGCAGAGTAATGTTCAAAAATATCCTTGTCGGTGTATAATATTATGAGAAGTACATATTATAAGAAATATAGAAGTATGTACTATCATTATGTCATGATTTATGGTGTGATGATGGTGGTGATGATGATGATTACATTAATTGACATAGTGGCTTATGCTTCCATTCTTTAAGCGACGCCTTTCTTTAATCCCCAAACATGTATCTATAAGGAGTCAGGAGTTCTGTTCAGTACTTTTGGATCCAGGACCTAGGTGCAAAATCTTACTTTTTGGTAGCATATGATTTGGCTTTATTCAGAAAAAGTTTAAATCACTATATGTGTCCATATAAATTTTGAGTTCCCTCGATTCCTCATGGATTCCATCATCAGGTCACCACTTTTGTAAAAACCGGACATACTTCAAAGTATATCCTTTATATCAAAAATATAATTTTGAAAATCGGTTAACAGGCGGAGTTATCATTGAAAATACAAAAAATATATATAAAAAAAATACATGTAGCGGAACGTATAACCGCCTCCTTTTTTTGGAAGTCGGTTAAAAAGTGATAATATAATAATCATGATGTATGTAAATATTAAAATATTATGATGTTGATTAAAATTACACACTTGTACCAACATGTATGTATGTAACAATTTTTTTCTAAAATAAAAATTTATAGCAAGCTCGTTTATAAGATTCAAGAAGCTACTTAGGTCTATAAACCTGATATGGTTCCTGTTTCGTAGATTTTTAGGTTTCCGAACCCCGAGGGTAAAAACTGGACTCTATTACTGAGACTACGCAGTTGAAATTTTCACAGATGATGTATTTCTATAGCTATAACAACAAATCAAATTAAACAATAAACAGAATAAAATTAATATCCCATACAACTAATGTAACTTTTTAGCCTTTTCTGCTCGTCATTAATAACGGTAACAGTTAGACGCTTGAAATTGTTGTAAATTGTCTTTAAAAATATTAAAAAAAAAATTAAAATACATAAAATAATTAAGGGGCTTCCATATAGATTACTTTACTTTTTGCTGTTTTTTTTGTTTCTCTGATATTAGTACTAATAGTTATATACCACTAGCTGTCCCGACACACGTTGTTCTGTCTTAAATATGAACTGGAATGAATAAATAACTACACCTACAATGCAACCTACGTCCTAGTCCTACACCTACCACCCACCACCCACCTACCTGCTCCTAAAACCTACACTTTTTCCAAAATTCACACCGTTTAAACCTTCCCTGAACTTCCAAAATTATTTCGAAACTTACCAAAATTAGTCAAATCGGCCGTTCTCGAGTTTTAGCGATACATTAGAATTGCAATCCATTTTAACGTCCTTCGGGAACGGGATAAAAAGTATCCTACGTCCGTCTCCAGGTTCTAAGCTACCTCCCCACCAATTTTTAGCCAAATCGGTTCAGCCATTCTTGAGTTATAAATAGTGTAATTAACACGACTTTCTTTTACGTATAATATATAGATTATTTATGATACGGAAATCTCCGAGCGCGAGTCTGAATCGCTCTTGTTGTTGGTTTTTATAGATATGTTTTTTTTTATAAGACTTGGGGGCAAACTTGCAAACGGATCACCTGATGGAAAGCGATTACCGTCGCCCATGAACACCCGCAACATCAGAGGAGTTGCAAGGGCGTTGCCGGCCTATGTAATTATGTTACAAAGGAATCTTAGCTTATATAGAATATCAGTACCTGGTTAACCGAACTTTGCTCGGAGCTTCCGAATTTCCGAACAACGCAAAATTAACGCGCTATACATCGTAAAAATAGGCTTCTTTAAAAACATTTTTGAGACGAATGGATACATTTAAGTGCAGCAAAAAAATATATAATGATCATATTTGTAAGGTATATATAAGTATATCATATATATACGTTACCGTTATATTATATCACGTTGCCGTGCAGGAGCAGCGCAGACGAGCGATTGACCAATGCTGGTTGGAGATGTGCCAGCTTCTCCATCATTGTGTTCAGTTCTTCACAGTACACATCTGCAGTAATGATCATCCCGTTTGGTAAGAAGCTGTGATGAATCACACCGGCGCTAGACCACCAAACAGTGACCATCACTTTTCTAGGGGTAAGTTTTCGTTTAGGGCATTGTTATGGTGCTGAACCAGGATCTAAACAAATTGCTGAGCACTTGCGGTTATCAAACAGAATCCATTTTTCATCGCAGGTAACAATGCGGTTCAAAATTCCTTCATTTGTGTGTCTGTTGAGCAGTGCAAGGCACGTCTCGACGCGTACTTCGCGCTGGCGATCATTGAGTTCGTAGGGCACCCATTTGTCAAGCTTTTTTACCTTGCCAATTTGACGCAAATGGACCAATATTGTTTTGACGCTAACGTCGAAAGCTGCTGCTAATTCAGCCGTAGATTGTGTATCATCAGCTTCCACAATCGCCTTTAATTCGTCATTGTTGATCAAAGTCTTCGGATGACAGCGAGGTTCATTTTTCAGGTCGAAATTTCCAGAACGGTAGCGAGCAAACCAATAACAGGTGGTGCGTTGGTTTGTAGTGTTAGCTCCGTAAACGTCGTTGATGTTGCGTGCCGCTTGTGCCGCGTTGCTGCCACGACGGTACTCATATTTCATAATTACTCGAATTTTTGATGATGACGAAAAAGATTGAAATGCGATGAAAATGTAACACTAATTATAATAATAATAAATTTTGGAAAAACATAACCCTTCCTGACAGTCGGGTAAAAAGAATTCCATGTTTTTTAAATAAAATTAATTGGAAATTAGAATTATTAGCCAAACAAAAATTATTTTGATTTGAAATGGCCAGTACTGAAGAACGGCAATTTCATAGGTAAAGACCTATTATATATTATAATCCTAAACTCGGCAATGGTTGCAAGTATTTACATGAAATTTAGTATGCAGGGAGTTATTATCAATAATTTCGACACTGTAATGTCAGTCCGATTGGCAGTTTGGTTAAGGCGAGGTGAGTCGCCAACTATGAAGTATTCGAAGGGGTGAAGGAGACGAGTGGGGGACGTGCCGGCCCGTAACTGGGGGATGCTTCGCGCGAATTACGTCAAAGTGATGTGTCCATAATGTACAAAAGCGTAATTTCGATAATTTTGTAATGTGCTTCATAGCCTAGCGGTTTTTCGACCTCCTGTGGCCAAGTGTGTTAAAAAACATGAAAGATAAGAAATATATTAATTTGTAATGAGATTTTAACCTAGACGCTACGCTTGGCCACAGGAGGTCGAAAACCCGCTAGGCTGTGAAGCATTACGAAATTATCGAAATTACGCTTTTGTACATTATGGACACATCACTTTGACGTAATTCGCGCGAAGCACCCCGCAGTTACGGGCCCGGCACGTCCCCCACTCGTCTCCTTCACCCCTTCGAATACTTCATAGTTAGCGACTCACCTCGCCTTAACCAAACTGCCAATCGGACTGACATTACAGTGTCGAAATTATTGATAATAACTCCCTGCATACTAAATTTCATGTAAATACTTGCAACCGTTGCCGAGTTTAGGATTATAATATATAATATAAGGTTTGGTAAAATCAATTACGGATATTTCGGGCGTAATATGATCTACTACTTATTTAAAGGCGTTTAATCAGAAAAATAATTGTCATACTCGAATTTTTTTTTTTTTAAATATTGTTTTATAGTGATGAAATTTGGTATGGTAGTAGTTTAGGCTCTGGATTAAAACAAGGGCTACTAATTATCCCGAAAAAGTAGAGTGTTAGTAGGATTACGTTCTTTAATATAAAATATATCCAGGCATTTTAAGATAAAATGTGTATTAGTATCTTCGCCGTCTGTGACGCCCTTATTAGATTTTAAGACTTTTATATTTTCAATGTATACTTTTTGAACAAGTCGAAATGTTAACTCCTTATGGAATACTAGCTATTGCCCGCGGCTCCGCCCGCGTAATTACAGTATCCCACGGGAACACTTCTCTTTTTCGGGATGAAAAGTAGCCTATGTGTTAATCCAGAGCTCATACTACTACCATACCATATTTTATCAAAATCCGTTCAATATATTTTGCGTGAAAGCGTAACATCCAACCATCCATTCATCCTTACAAACTTTCACATTTATAATATTAGTAGGATACAGATAACTATTTTGATAGGCTAGTAGTTAGTTATGCATCAGTTGACATGATGCAACTCGTAACTCGACACCGTCACAAACGCATGCGATTTTATTTTCGATTTACTACATAAAGGTTAGTTCGTATCCAACGATTCCACGAAACACTTAGGTATGTATTACTTATAATTATTGATTGTTGTTTTGAATTAAAACGTTGTTTAAAAGTTGGCTATTTGCTAAACTATTATTAAAGCATGAAACTTTGAATTTGAACTTAGCTTTCGCGTGTGTTTGGAACCACAACAAAAATAATTTAAAATAATGTTCACTGATGTTTAGGTAGGTATATGATTCAATCGAAAGGTATTTTTTGTCCCTTCCCCTAAGGTTCAATTCACACTGCGATGATAAGCGACGCAACTCGGCGCTGTATTTTTAAGATAGCTATTCAAAATTGAACTTTATTCACTACACTAAAAGATACACGTTAATTGCTAGAGCGGCGCTTACGATATTAACTTTGACTGACATTCGAACTCTTGCAATGAAACGTTTATCTTTTTGTGTAGTTATTAAAGTTAAATTTGTCGCTGTGGCGTATTGTCGCTGTGTGAACTGACATTTAGCTAACAAAGCGCGTTTGCAGCGAGGCACTCCATGGCTCGATCCTTTACTATAAGTTGTTTAATTACTTTGGTGGAATAAATTATTTGTACGAACAAAGTGTATAGTACAATTTAAAACAAAAAAAAAACACGTTTGTTGTATGGGCAACAAAATGCCCCGTAATATTTATTTTATTCTGTTTTGTGTATATTTTGTACGGACAAACGGACAGACAGCGGAATCTTAGTAATGGGGTCCCATGAATGATTTTTCCGTTTATACTGAATATATCATTCGGAGTTTTTACGGCACGGCTTGATCGTGTATTTACGAATGTGCGTTTCTCTGCGTTTGTCTTTGAATGGTATTTGAATTTCGAATAACTTATTCTAAATTAAAATGTTGATTGATCAGTATGTAGGACAGAATTCGTCGATTGAATGTCGCTAGAACTTCCTTTAAAAAATTTCCTAGTATTAGTTTTAAGCAAAGTATCTTTAAATCTTGAAATTAATTAATGAAAGTAAATTCATTAATAAAACCTTTATGCGTCTTTTATTAAAAGCATTGGATGTCCCTTTGGTGATGTTTGTGAATATTTAATCAAGAGCTTATAGACGGAAAATTTACTTTTTACATGGTTACGTAAAATCTCAGCAAAGGATTTATGTTTTTAAATTAAATTTAATAACGTTCATTTCGGGCTGCATATATTTTAAATACCTTATAGACTAACATACATAATATGTTTATTATTATGTATGTTAACTCCTCAGTCTTTAAAGATACACGTTTGGAAATTTCGGCATTATTAACACAACTGCAAGCATATTATGCCATTATGTAACTTACAGTAATCATCATCATCACTATAATATTTTTTTTTTGCGTCGACTAGTACAATAGCTGATAATTTAATAGTATTTAATCATTATCATCACTGGTGATTGAATTATTAGGTCCACAGATCGGTAATCCTCATTTGGGGAAATACTACGGCCTCTCCGAAAGCCGGAATAAAATAGAGTTTGAGTTTGAGTTGAGTTTGTTTTATATATATATATATATATATATATATATATATATATATATATATATATATATATATATATATATATATATATATATGTATATAAGTACATCATTACATTAATACGTAAAGTAAAAATTTCAAGTACAGTTTGACGAGAATTGTGCGTATGCATGGATCAGTGTGAAATTCGGCACATTTAAAGTTTAAGTGGAGGAAGGTCTGCTAAAAGATATTATTTTTAAAAATAACAACACGCATTACCTCACTCATGTTTGTTTATATACAGCAAGTTTGACACAATTGTCAATGAGTGTCAATATTTCTTTCACAATCCATAAACAACATTTACATATTTTTATTGCGTATCTAAGAGGCAAAAGAAGCCTAAAAAAGTTTAAACTTTATTTGTTTACTTGTTTTATTTGTAACTTTATTTTACTTTATTTAACATGAATAATGGTCGAACTTCGACCAGGGCGACCTCTAGCATAATAAAATTGTAACTGGTCGCTGTCTGTACATGGTAGTTAAATAAGAAATATAATACCCCCTGTAATAGTTTTCTTTTTATTTTTTAGAAGTGTTAATAATATTTTTATTTTTTTTGCATGTTTTATAAAACTGATGTTTTTAGGGCTCCGTTTACGTCTCGGAACACTTATGGTTTCGTCATCATGTCCGTCCGTCCGTCCGTCTTCGGCTTACCGTCAAAACGGTTGCTGCTAGAATGATTAAAGTAAACCACGTCGACAAAGTGCTAAAATAAAATCACGAAAAAAATTTTTTTTGGGGTACATCCCCGACACGTAAGGTGGGATGATTTTTACATATATCTTATCTTTATTTTAATTTTAAAATCATTGAGAAATTTCCAAGATGATTTTTTTATTTAAGTAGTTGTTTGCGAGATATTCAACTTTAAAGCGCCTTTTTTGTAAAAACATCTAAAATCTAAACGGCTGGTTCGAAAATCTGAAAAAAAACCACGATGATAGTACATTTCATGAACTTTATAACGACTTCTTTAACTTTGTTAGTTTAGGAGTTATATATGCCTAATTTGTATGAAAAATATAGTACGTACTCATCCGGTTTTCATTTTTACTATCAAAACCTACACTCATTATTAAAAAAATAGTTACTTTTTATAATTTATTTCAAAGTATTTATTATTTATTCTTTATGTACAGAGTAGAAACACATTAAAATTTAAAGACTAATGAACACACTTTGAAAGTTATCTTTTAAAATACTAATGCACAATAAGGTTTACAGGTTAAAAAAAATACAATAAAATATAGTACAATAAAAAAGCCTAAGGAGAAAAGCCCACCCCGCAGATTACCGGGCTGTTCCCATGACGCTAGCCTATTAATGACGATATTGTGTTTGTATTTAGACGGTTTCTGTTATCAGTCTTTATAAGTTTCAGTTGACTGAAAATACGTTCCACGCAGGCATTTGAAAAAGGCAAAACGAAAAGTCAGTCTTTATAAGTTTCAGTTGACTGAAAATACGTTCCACGCAGGCATTTGAAAAAGGCAAAACGAAAAGCAAGTTCACAACTTTTCTTAAATTGGGGAATGCTCGGTTATTTGAAGCATTTTTAATTTTAAATATGGTTCTCCAATACTCTTCGGCATTTCCTGTTTCACAATCAACAGAGTCCAACAGCGCATGGCTCGTCCATTCCGTGTGCAAATCTTGAATATTTATCTGAGCTGATAAGTTTGGAAAGCGTGCAATAACATCATACAAAACTTGATGATCGTTCGCCTGAGCTTTTCGTGGATCTACGATTTTTTCGATCACATCAAAAAGTGGGTCTGTGAAATCAAATCTTTTAATAATTTGACCAACCAGCTCAATATAAAATGATAAGCAACTTTTTTGGAATGTCTGGATTTGTTCCATTGGTGGTTGGGCTACTTGTTTCAGTTCGTTTATTGAACTTTGTGCGGCTACTCCCAAGTATACTTTTTCCAAAGTGACAAAATTTCCAGGATTCGAATATTCAATGTTCAAAGGGTTGATGGATTTGCAATAATTGATTTTTATGTAATTGCTTGCCACAGTTTTGATAAGTTTTTGCAATTCCGGTTTAAGAATGTACAAAAGAGGTCTCTCAGATTGAAATAGAATGTTAAAATCTGTGAGCAGTCCCAAAACATACGACATGAATTCGAGTTAAATGCGTGTAAATTTATTGTTTAACGCTGATAGGATGTCGTCGGTCACTTTACTGGGGTCTTCGAGGACCTCTACTCTAAAATATGCAGCAAGAACATCATATTGTTCTAAGACCCTATCTACGCATGCCTTTAATTATAACCATCTGGTAGTTGCAAAATTTTGTGGATGTCTACTTTGAAATAATCTTGAAACTCTTTCAATTTATTCTGCCTTAATGAGCTACGGCTGAAATGTGCGCCAACGCTTCTTAGCATATCTTCAATTGATTTTGGCAGATTCAAACATGCTTTTGATGCCGCAAGATGAATTATGTAACACGAACACTTTACACAGGCAATATCCGGAATCTCTTTTTTTAATTCCTAAACACAGAATTGTGCGCGCCTACCATGCTGTTTGTCGTGTCTGAAGCAAATCCAACGAAGTTTGTCAGAGGAATTTGTCTTTGTTTAAGCCAGTCAAGCAGGCACATAGTTAAATCTTCCGCTTTTCCTGACTTCACCTCGTATATATCAAGAAATTTCGTATCAACAGCATCAGTTTCATCATCAAAATAGATCACTGCCAAAGCACATTGTTTAAAGACACTGATGTCAGTGGTCTCATCCATTATGATGCTGAAAAATTAGTTTTTCAAATTATCTACGAGATGTTCAGTGGATATTGGTCCTAATACATTTGTAATGACTGCTGTGGTTTTGGTTCGGCCTAACTTCGACTAAACTAAACATTAGCTATTTTCGAATCCGAAAATGTATTGGCCAAAAAAGGCACTAAGTTGTCAGTTAGGGACAATGGCAAGTTATTCTTCGCAATAAATGCTGATATTTTTAGTTCTGCTCTCTTTCTAAGCACCTCTTCATTAGTGGGCTTCAACAATTCGGCGATAGGTTTATTGTTGCTCACGAGTCTGATCTGGGCAATGTATCTTTGTGATTCCATGTGCTTGACAATGGCGAATTTCCACAAAACAATCGCAAATGGTGCAGTATGGTTTTTCTTGACCATTCTGCTCTTTCTTTGAGATCCAGTTTTTAAATTTGATATCAATTAGACATTTTTCTGAAAATGATCTCGGTTTAACTGATGTGCTTGAAGTCTTTGAAGAGGAGGCAATTGGTGTTAGAGATGGGCTTGAAGACTTTGAAGAGGAGGCAACTGGTATTAGTGAGGTGCTTGAAGGAGAAGCAACAGGTGTTGTTGTCATGATAGTGGTCGTGGCTGTTATTAATTTTGTTGCATGCTCAATGTTATGAGTTTTATTAGAACAGAAGAAACAATTAAGTTGTTGTTGCTTTGAATACCCGTTGAAGGTTTTGGTGTTGTTAGTCCTTTCATAGCTCTTTTTTGTTAGTAAAAAGCCACACCATGCAAAATAATCATGAAACAAAAAACATATTTGCATAATATTCAAAAGCAAAAAATGACAATATCAGATAATAATAATAATAACTGCAAACAAGGTGTTATACACAGTAATAATAATAATATCTATGGACGCTTCACACCACGTCTATCTGTTCCCGTGGTAAGTTCTCGAAGAACTTGTGTTACGGATATCAGCAAACGGAAATATATTTAATACTTTTATATTATATACATATTTAAGATTTTTATTATATTATACACATATTTAATACATATTCATGACCCAGGAACACGGAAAAACTTTTTGTTCCTTCAGCGGGATTCGAACCCGCGACTCCCGGCTTGAGCACCAACATGCTCAACCACTGAGCCACAGCACAGCTGAGATATAAGCAAGTCGCTTAACGCTTTGTTAATTGGTCAAATGAAATTAGCGTGTACTAGTGGGCCATATTTTTACCTGTTTGGTTCTGTTTTTTTGTAGATGACACTGATGTTAGTGTTTTTGTGGTGAATATCTGCGATTTTTTGTCGAATAGAAGCTTCATGCAGTTCCGAACCCACCACCACTTCGTCATCGTTTTGTCGAGTTGTTTAATATAAACAGTTCTTCTCATTAGCAAAAGTCACAAAGCAGTCATAAATAACTGAAAAATAACACTCACCTAGATTTTTCGAAGTTTTTTAAGTCACTGGATTGGTGAATTCCAACTCAATGAAAAAAATAATCTGAAAAAAAGCAGCTGTAAGTAAATAAAAAATAATAACCTTTGTCTATCCTATAAAATGGATGAAATGAACATCCATTTAAAAATAATAAGATGGCAACAATTTATTTCTTTCATTTGTTTGAAAAATGTATCCGACTGAAGGACTTTGTATCCATGGTCATGAATAAATTTAAAAAAAATCATTTGTTTGACATTGACAAAGAAGGGCGGACAGACCAAAAAAAGACAAAGAAGGATTTGTTTGATCCAAATTCCAATGCTTTTAAGTTTTATTAGAGCATTTTTTGTTTATCAAAATATAATATAAAAACTGAAATGCATCTGTTCTCGAACCTACTGTAATGTAGACGTGTACACCGAACACAGATCGCACTTGTTGAGTCTTCAATCAGTAAAATTGGTTTTTCAAATAGGTCTATAGGTAGCTTCTTCGATTAAAACAATAAAGAAGACTTACCAATAGATTTAAAAACAAAAGTATTAGAAAACCACGAAAAAATTTCCTTTGCACCGCACTACACACTGCACAAAGTCACACACAAAGAATTTATTTAAAACACTACGTATTAATTATCTGCTCTGTGGTCACAAACTTTCTTCCATTTTTGTTTACATAAAATTACTTTTATCTCTAGCTTCACCAAAATAGACCTTTTGGTGGTAGAAATATGGGTACAATTTGTTTGTCTTTTAAATAAGTATTGTTTTCATTTGGGAATAAAAATTCGTTCAAGATTTGATTTTGTTCTATTTGATGCGTTCAGTTCATCTGCGAAATATATTCGATATTTTTTTACCGATGATCGCGCGACAAGTCGAAAAGTTGCCAAAAAGTTGCCATTTGAGCTCGGTTGCCATTTGGTTGCCACGAAGGGTCAAATGTTGCCAAAATGGCAACCAAAGTTGCCAAATGGCAACGCTGATCATTACACTATTTATCTGTAACGTATTAAAATCTGCATAAAATGTGTGTTCTATGACCATTTGGCAAGAAATCTGTATGATCAATGAAAAATAGAAAATATCATGTATTATAATTATATCAGGTATTATATTATGTTTAATTTATTGTTAGTATTTGTATAACTGCGCTCAAGAATTATATAATATTACTATGTAATGTCTGTTATAATTCCGTATAAAATCCGTATCTGCATATCTGGCAAGAATGTATGGAAAGTCCGTATCTGGCAAGACTGGTTCTGCCTAAGGCTGGGACTTTAAGAGTTTTCATGTATTTTAATTGCTTCAATATTCAGTTTTATAGTTAATATTTTATTTAGAACAAGGTACACAACTACACACTAGTATCTATTGAAAATGGTTCTCTGTTAAGCCGGTTTGCGGACGATAATTTTACGTGATAACGTCTTCATAAGCCGAACGTTTTGGCCTCTATATCACTTGTTCCGCGCTCTCGATTACATGCTTGGCTCAGGCGGCACGTGACGGCGCGGCGTTCATCGATCTATAAAACCTTATCACCTCAAAAATATTCATTTAATATGCATAGCTGATAGCTGAATAAAGACTAACAAAGTGTGTAACAAAAAATTAATTTAAAATCTTAAATCAACATTAGTGGGAATAAGGTACTAGCATACTGTTGTTTAAGAATCGTGATCTTAAAAACATAAAATCGTCAAGTCTTTTTTCGGTAACTTGTTAGATACTAAATGTACCAGCAGTAAATAAAGATAAAATAGTGTTGTAGGCTGTGATTACTTCAAAGTTTTTTAAAATATCTCCTCAACCACCACCATTTTCATAAAGTACCATTTCTATGTGAATAACGTTAGTAGTAAATCAGAACATAGTAAATGAAAAATCCTTTAAATGGAGATCAAGGAAGTGAAGACAAATCATATGAAACTACGATATTGGATATTTGAACACGTTTGAAATATTCATCAATTTTTTTTTTCTTAAGTAAGAACCCCACCAGTTTTGGGTCATAATAAAACACTTAAATGGTGTTTTTTATTCCCTCGTCATAACATACTAGCTTTTTCACGCCGCTCCGCCCACGTAATTACAGTATCCCAAGGGAACACGGGGTAAAATGTAGTCTATGTTTGAATCCAAAGCCTAAACTACTAACATACCAAATTTTATCATAATCCGTTCAGTAGTTTTTGCGTGATAGAGTCACAATCATCCATCCGCACAAACTTTCACATTTATATCAGTAGTAAGAAGAACAATTTACAAATCTAAGCACAACATAAGCTCGATAAATATTTTAAGATCTTTATTTTAACATTTTATTTACAAATAAAATATCAAATAAATACAGGTTTAAATTGTACACATATTTGTTAATTTTACTTCTTACTACTTGAGCAATTGAAACCATTTTCAGTGTTATAATAAAATGCAAACTCCTACGGATCATCTACTACGCCTGAAAAAAATTAAAATGCTGAATATCTTAGAAACAGTCCAATATCGGCCATACATATAGCGGATCTTTATTCCTCAGATCTCTACTTAACGTATTGACTATGTTCTATCAAATAACCTGTATATGGAAAATTGTGACATTAACTTCAGCAATACAACTGAAAATGTCGAATTATGCAAATATTGTATGCCTAGAGTACCTAATTATATTTACATATATGTAATTTTTCATAACAGTAACCAAGATCCAAAAAATTCGAAAAATCCAGATTTTCATTTTAAAATCCGGATTTTATTATAATTTTATATATAATTTTAATTATAATTTTTCGAATTTCAAAGAATGCAGATTGCAATACCTACTAGAATTTTAGACTCTGGATTAACACATAGGCTAATTTTTATTGCAGAAAAATGTACGGTTCCTGCGATATTTATTTTTGCGCTTAAGAAGTCAATGGCTTAACCGATTTGAATGCGGTTTTCAGTAATGCGTTTTGGTTTGCTCTACTAAAAATTTCAATCGGTTCAAAAATATAAAAGTTATGTCAGTCTAAAGAATTACTGATTAGTTGACCTGGCTGAAACTTTACTTAGTTATTACCTAATCATTGGTGCACATATAATTACCAGGAGTAATAAGTGAGAAGTTCTATTATGGTCGTAGCGCTAACTCATGTTAAGCAATGCAGGTGATGGATTCATCTACGATGGGTGACCACAATCTCAAATATTTTTAAGACCAAAGTATAGACTAGAATCAAAGAGGAAGAAGTAAGTAAAGTAGGTAGGTAAATACCTACTTCTTCCTCTTTAATTCAAGGGTAGGGCCCTTGTCGGTGGTGCTTCCACCTTTTGTCTCTATCCTCCACTAGCACCTTCAGCTCTCTATAGGACATGACATTTATATTCTTTACAAGTTGACTAATATAAGTTTTCCTTGGCCTTCTCCTACCCTTTTTTTCCTTCTATCTTTCCTTCTAATATTGTCTTTCCACTTCTGCTTTCTAGAGTTTTTAATATGTTTCTCTTTTCTCCTATCACCTGTAGCACTTCTTCGTTAGTTTTCTTTTCCTTCCAACATACCCGCTGCATCCTTCTCCAGCACGACATTTCGAACGCTTATAATCGTGCCCTATCCCTACTTCTCATCGTCCAGGACTCGCTACCATATAAAGCTAAACTTCAGATATATGTTTTTATTAGTTGCTTCTTTACTTTAATTTTTACCTACTATTATTTTATACCTACTAACGTTTTCCTATTCAAAAGATTTTCAAAATCATTAAAACACGACGACTAACATATCCTTACTAATTATAAACGCGAAAGTTTTATGTATAGATTTATGAATGTTCGTTACTCTTTCACGTAATAACAGCTGAACGGATTTTAATGAAATTTGATAAGGTAGTAGTTTAGTCTCATACGGCCCGTTTCAATAACCTATCTATCTATAGGTAACTATTTGTTAAATACGTCGCCATTCAATCATTTGACGATTTTTGTGCGATTTAAGTTTGACGTTTCTAACAAATAGTTATTGGTAGATAGGTTATTACAACGGGACAATAAGCTACTTTTATAGCAGGCAAAAGTACGGTTCTCCAAAGATTTATTTTTTCGTACGAAGTCGTGTCTAACATCTGAACTATACTAATATTATAAAGAGGTAAAGCTACTTCAACATATTTTTAAAATTCTTTTACCAATAGTAAGCCACATTATATGTATATTATATTAACCCGAAAAATTCTTTCAATAAAGTATTTTCCGTGAGTCGTGACGTGTAGTCGGATTTGCAAAATAAATCGAAAAAAAAAAACGAACTGTTATGTCCCGTCCCTGTTAGGGTTGTTGCTGACGTAACGTTAAATCAGCACATCCCGTGTTTGGTCTGCTCTAGATTCTAGCTGTGAGTCTCGGTTGGTCTTCAGTCCTCGGTCGTGACGATTCTGCCCAAGGGTCCTTTCATATACTTACATATTATATTTTCCTTTAATAAAAGTGGTTGTGGAAATAAACCTTTTTTTAAATGGCCTAATCCGAAGGGACCCAAGGCAAGGGACACCATTTTGGTGGCAGCGGTGGGATCGGATATCCCCAGTGTTGTTTAATCCCGGAAAGTTATCCTAAGAAAGTGAAAAACTCAAAACTCGTCAAAAAAAATATCTAATATCCATAAAGTTATCAGGAGCAAAAATTGTGAAAGTGAAAAGTGAAAATCCCAAGTGCATAGTGTTAAAATCCTAAAAGTTATAACCGTGTGAACGAGTCATCCTATCCGGCCGGACGCGGGCATGCATCGAGTCGCCGTGCAGCTTATCTTCGCCGCCCACGCGCTGATATCACTGTGAGTCTTTGGTCACTGTTTACATTTAATACCCTTCTAAGGTTACCTTGTTTCCAAGTTTGGTTAGGACAATGCAGGCTGATCACCTGATTGTCTGACAAGAAAGATGATCCATGCGTCGGATGGGCATGTAAAAAGTCGGACCTGCGCCTGATATCTCACCAGTCGTGTCGTTTATTCGTCCCACTGGGTTACGAGAGTAAAGGAAGAGAGAGTGCTCTTATGTACTGCGCACACACTTGGGCACTATAAAATAACTCCTGCGTAGCTGTCCTGGTTTCAATTAAACCGGCCACCGTCACTGAAATCAGTGTGGGGAGCTATTGCTATTAAGGTTACCTAGATTTAGGGTTCGCTACTCCACTAAGATAATCCATATTTGTAATTTAATTTGTTATCATTCTAATTAATAATATTTTTCAATATGTCGAAAAGTGAACTATTAAATCTTAATATTCCTATGTCCGAATCGGAAGCTGGTCCATCTGACACAGCCAAAAACCCTCCTGTTTCTCCCAAAGCAACGACCCGAAAGGGGACCGCTTAGGGTACGAGTGCCATGATGGTCGAACTGGATCTAAATACACTATTTAAATTTATCATGTAATTAATTCGTTACATTTAAGGGAATTAGATTTAAGTTAATTGTTACCATTGTTAAATTAAGGCTGACATAATCATATGATGAAGAGCCTTTAAATAAAGAATAAAAAAAACCATTTGATGGTTCCCGGGAGTGCGTAAATTCATTTATTATAAATTGTAATAACGCCTATGAATTGGCCACTGAAGTACAAAAGCCAATCCTATTTCGTTATATCTTTAGCCAGTTGCAAGGTAAAGCCGAAATTGCTTGCGCTATCAAAGAATTCAAAAAGTGGGACCAATTAAAGGAATTCCTGCAAACCAATTTTGTGAACGTAAGCATTATGGTCACATACTTATGAACTTGCAAGAAAGTAAACAGGGTCCTAATGAAAACGTTACACAATATTCTTTACGCGTAGAAACCTATCTTTTACAGCTTCTGACTGAGGTAGCCCTGTCCAATTGCACACTAAGAGAAATCCCTGGTCGTTCAGCGGCCATGGAGGATTTAGCGCTTCATCATTTTCTTATTGGTTTACATCCCCGTATCTCAAATATTGTGCGTTGCAGAAATCCGCGAAATTTAAATAACGCTATTAATATTGCGATCGCTGAGAAGCGCATACAACAAAGTCTTTACAAACGACCTCAGTTGAGAGAATCGAAGTTAAATAATAATCAAAGTAACTTGAGACCCAGACCGTTTTTCTCACGATCATATGGACAGCCAAGCACGTCACGTAATCAGTCTTCTTATCTCTCCAAATAACCTTAAAAAAAAGTAACCTTAATTACAATAATAATAATAATTATTCAGACATAACCCAATCGGTGTTTTGTCGCTATTGTAAAACTATGGGCCATGATAGTAAAGATTGCGCGAAAAGGGAATAACAGCCGATTTAATAATAAATTCCGGCAACAACCAAATCGAATGCATTTGGTTATGAATGAACATGATGATCAACACGTTGATGACTCATTCCAATCGGATAATAATATTTTAAACTAAATTCCGTCTCGCTCTCGTGTCGTGCGGGACTCATTAAATCTGAAATCAACACGAAAACTTTCTCTCGCGTTATACGACAGAGTAACCAGCCCCAAAATGGAAACGCTAATAAATCTTCTTGCGTTATACGACAGGGTAAATAGGATAAGCAGCAAAAACATAATCACAAAGATCTCAAAGTACGAGTAGATAAAAGATGTTGTGAGCTGGGACGTTTTGGTTCTTACAGATCCTTCTTATGCTTGAGTGGTGATAATAATAATACAGCAACAATTGTGATATTCTTCTTTATCGGTACATATGAGAGCAAAATGAAAACGCTAATAAATCGTCTCGCGTTATACGACAGGGTAATCAGCCCCAAAACAGAGATGCATCCTTCAGAGTCACGCAGCAGGGTGTAACCAGCCCCAAACCGAAGACTTCCTCGTAGTTGAACCTGAAAAAAAAGAAATTTACGAAATTAATATCGACACAACTAAGCGACGCTTACCTCACATATTAGTAGAATATTCAGTTTCAGATATACCTTTATCCTTGTTAGTCGACTCGGGCTCGTCGATCTGTTTAATAAAAGAAACTTAAATATTAAATAGTCAAACATTTATTAAAGAACCTGTAAAACTTAAAGGCATAGATCCAGGCGATGAACCGACTTCTACGGAAGGTCACTTACAATTTAGGCTAAAATTAAATGACGAAAATCCGTTAGTATTTAAATTTCATGCAATAAAAGAGATTAGCTTACCTTACAATGGTATTATAGGCACAGATTTCTTAACAACATTCGGATGCAAAATAGATTACACGAATGATATACTAAAAATAGGAAAATCCGAAATTAAATTACTTTTCACCGAATCGTTATTTATTGTTCCACCACGAAGTGAAGCTGTAATTCAATGTTCAATACAGAAAACTAATTTAAAAGAGGGTGTTATAGTTGATCAACATCTTTCGGAAGATTTGCATCGTTAAAATCAAAAATAATAATCACATTAATTTACCTTTTTGCCAATACCTCTGAAAATTATGGACATTTTAAAGGAGATCTAAAACTCCATGTTGAACCTTTCAATTTATCCGATAAATACGCGTAGTTTATTTACCTCAGAAAGATCCGAAACAGTAATAAAAGAACTTCGGACAGATCATTTAAATAAAGAAGAACTCAATGCTCTTGTTGATCTTTGTAGTCAATATCCGGATATCTTTCATATGCCCAGTGATCAGCTCACACATACATCTGCAATCGAACATACCATCAGAACAAATAACGAAATTCTAATACATACCAAGTCATATACTTCAACGGAACCTTTTCAACGTGTAGCTCTTGATATTGTCGGGCCACTTCCAGAGTCTGGTCCCGGTAAATTAATACATATACTACGAGTAACAGTTTAAGATGATCTATAAATGAATATTTAAAATCATCATACATTAATGAGGAACAAACAAACTGGCTTCGATATATATATATATATTGCCATGCTAGCTTATACATTAGCTAATACGCATTTTAATACGTAATAAACCATACAAACCAAATTCTATTTATAACGAATCCCTAGGGGCTACATACCCTGAATATGTCCGCATGTTGCAGAATCGTCTCAAGTACTCCCGGCAAAAAGCCGTAGAATTCATCAATAAATACCAGTCAGCTATCATGCTGGCGATTACGTTTACGTAAAGAATCATTTGAGACTGCGGAAAGCCTTGTCCCCAGTGTGGAAAGGCCCCTATAAAATAATTAAGATCAATGGTAATAATACATTGACAATATTAATTAATCGACGTCATGTCGTACACCACTATGACCAGGTCAAACCTGCTCAAGTGCAGAGTTCGTAAAATGTTTGCTTTTATACATACTTTACAATTAAATTTTACTTTATTATATTTACCTATACATTATTTACAAATTACTTTTACTTTACTTTTTTTTACTCTTCATACTAGTGCACACTAAGTATATAATATTATTTATTATAATTTATAATAGCAAGATACTATTCTATTCTTGCAGAACTCATCAACATGCTAAAAGTCAGCAAAATCATTACGTTCAACAATTTAAATCAAGTCCAGGGATCTATTTCGACTATCTTGGCAAGCTCAGCGTTATTAGCGTGAAATTAAATATCTTGATGCCGATGGACATATCTCACTTAAGTACGCATATTGAAAATATAGACTATGCAATAAAATTAGTTAAGTATCTTTGTGAAAAAACGACATTTAGTAATGTCGATTGTCACCATCTCCTCGAGCCGCTAGCTGTAGATTTAATGATATGTATTTGTTCTGTATCCCATTTAGTTACTAGGAAATCAAAGCGTGCTTTGGTGAGTGTAATAGGCTCAATAATAAAAAATGTATTTGGCAATTTAGATGAGAATGATGGTCTTAAATACGATGAGGCTATAAAAGTATTGTTTAATAATCAAAATAAATTAGTTTCTATTGTCAAAAATAATATTTTACTTACCACATCTACCGTGTCGATGTATAACGATACTATAAATAAAATTAAAATTAACGAAATAAATTTGAATAATGCTATCGACAACCTCTCTATTAAAGTACGTAACATATCTATCATCACGGATGAGCTCTGGTCTCAGATCAGTATTAACCAGCTTATTAATAATTTAGAAACTTCAATTATAACATTATCCTTCCAATTGGAAGACATAACTAATTCTATTTTATTCAGTAACCAAAATATCTTACACCCTTCTTTAATCACGACACAGCAGTTATTCAGAGAACTTGCCGATAACCATCAACATTTACCTAATAATATGAAGTATCCTGTGAGCCTCGACATAGCCTCAATGAGTTCTATGTTAAGTATTTCTAAAATTAATAGTTATTATGTAGATAATAAAATATTTTTTGTTCTCTAAATTACGTTAGTGTTAATTAAGGAATTTATGTTATTTCATAATATTGAATTACCGACACCACATGACTCGAGCAACCCCAACTCTTTCAGTTTAATAATACCTAAATCAAAATACATAGCAATGATCAAAGACAAATCGCAGTATTGTATCTTGGAAGATGTAAATAGTTGCAAAAACATGTTAAACGAAAACTATATTTGTGAAATTTCAATAATTTATGTTACAGAAACTAAGTCCACATGTGAAACAGAGTTTATGAGTAAAGTAATTGATAAAGTCCCGGAAAATTATGAAACTAAATTAATTTTTGTAGAGTTAGATATATTTTGGAAACCGCTTAAAAATTATAAATGGATTTTTGTACAGTCAGTACCCGGTAAACTCTCTATAGATTGTAGAAATAGTAAAGCATCCGAAATTAAGATTTTAGGTACTGGCATTATGTCACTTCCTAGTAATTGTATCGGTTATCATAAAAGCAATACTCTCATAACTCAATACGATTTTGTCAACGCTACCATAGAAATTGGAATACCTGATTTTAATCTTATTAATGACAGCTGTTGTAATTTTAAGAAATTAAATTTAAGCGCGAGTAATGTGACCTCTATCAAACTACAAAATTTTGATTTAGATAATATTAAATTTGATCAACAAATTTTTCTTAAAAATCTTGAGGACTCAGAAAATATTCTAGAAAATCCTCATATAGTTGAATACCACATTACTCCATATTAGTTATACTTATAGTGATAGTAATATTTCTTTATTCCATATTTAGATTTTATAACTGTGTGAAACCCGGCAGCAGAACCTTAAAATTGAATCTAGCAAAAGTTGACTCTAATTCCAAAGTATCTAAAAATATTCAGTTTGACATAATAGAAATTAAAGACACTGAACAGAATGTTGAAGATAATATAGAAATTGAAAACAATAATAATATTCGAAGTTGATTTTAGAATTTCAGCTGTAACTTCGATGTTTCCCCGAAGTTACATCTTAGGGGGGAGGTGTTCTGTCCCGTCCCTGTTAGGGTTGTTGCTGACGTAACGTCGAATCAGAACATCCCGTGTTTAGTCTGGTCTAGACTCCAGCTGTGAGTCTCGGTTAGTCTTCAGTCCTCGGTCGTGACGGTTCTGCCCAAGGGTCCTTTCATATACTATTGTATTTTCATTTAATAAAAGTGGTTGTGGAAATAAACCTTTTTTTTTAAAAAGCCTAATCCTAAGCCTAACAGAACGAATGAAATCGTTTCTGAGAAACTATAAGAAAATTTTAGCTTTTGATATTGTCTGCGAAATTTAAAAGTCTGTCTTGAATTTTAAAAGTCCTTTCCTAAGTTTTAAAATACTATAGAGATAATACAATAGAGCTGGAAATCGATCACACAACTGGCGAGGCAAATATCAATGTCATATATTATGACAGTTTTGTGGACACTTTGATTTTCAGCTTATTAGCGCTGAGTTCTGTTTCAATGCTCTGATATTTCCCCGGCGTACCGGATTCCGGACAATATAGTTCCAGCCTAAGGTCGTGTTAACTAGCATGGGCGGGTCAATACGCATACTTTCCACTTTTCTCTAAAATGTATTATTAATTCAAGTCCCCCGCTGAGTCTGTCTGTTCGCGATAATCCCAAAAACTACTGTAAGGATTTTCATGCAGTTTACATATTTTACCGATATAGTGGTTCCTTAGGAAGGTTTACGTCGATAATAATTAGTTAAGGTTTTGAGGAAATTATTTGATTTATGAATCGTCATACTGTCATAATATATGACATTGATAATTGTTGAAGATGTCGAAAAAAAATCAAGCCATTTGGGAGCTTTTATTGAAAACGCTGCCTAACCTAACCCGTTGGAGATAATTTATAACATGTCATATAAGCATGCGTAAAGCACCTACCTCCTCTCATACTGCTTATGCGTACACTTAGAAACAAGATCGTGTAAACACCACCAACACATAAGTAATAATGTAAGCAAGATCGTGCATGGCCCCACACCAGCATGCAGGTTGCAAAAATCGACGCGCGTTTCGCCCCGAACCCGGAACATCCTCAGGAAGTGGACCTGCGAACAAAGTTCGTTAGAACCTAACTTGCATGGTGGTGTGGGGCCTTGCACGATCTTGCTGACATTGTTGCTTGTGTGGTGGTGGTGTTTGCACGATCTAGTTTCTGAGTGTACGCATGAGCAGTGTGGGAGGAGGGACGTGCTTTATGCATGGTTATGCGTGCACTCACACATTTGCTTGCTGGTTGTGGGTATTTCTTCGCGAGATATTGCTAGATATAATATTAATCAAATTTTATATAGAGCTCACATTTTAGTTGGCTGGTATATACAGCCGAACCTACGACCGCCTCCTTTTTTGGGAATCGGTTAAAACGGAAAAAAATATTACTGGTACCGACTTCAAAATTATGAAGATTGAGTAGAAAAAAAGTTAAAATTTTAGCCGTATTTAAAAAGGGAAATTATTTAGAAAATAGAATTATTTCATTTTTTTTGTGCATTTTTATCACTTTGGAAGTAGATTTCATTTTTTGTTTCAATATTGTTATGCTCTACCTACATAAACTCTACAAACTTCGTAGCAACTTTTCAGTATGCTGTACGCTGATATCTACTACATAGGTACTATGTTCTTCCCAAAGCGTTGGATAAAGTTGGTAAGATTTAGTAATTAGTAAAAGTAAGCTTATGATATCGTTTTGCTATGACCCTAATGTAAAAGAAAACTTTGTTTTTAATGTTTTCACTGTAACTAGTAAACAGCCTCCGTGGTCTAGTGGTTAGAGCTTGGCTCTCTGAGTCGAGAGCCAAGCTCTAACGTCGTGGGTTCGATTCCCGCATTGGAACAACAAAAAATGTCGTTTCCATGATTGGTTAGAACAATGCAGGTTGATCACCTGATTGTCTGACAAGAAAGATGATTCATGCGTCGGATGGGCATGTAAAAAGTCGGACCTGTGACTGATCTCTCGCCAGTCGTGTCGTCCGTCCGTCACATCCGTCCCACTGGGCTACGAGAGTAAAGGAAGAGAGAGTACTCCTGTCTCCTGTGTCCTGTATGTGTACGCACACATGGGCACTACAAAATTACTCCTGCGTAACTGGCCCCGGTTTCAATGCAACCGGCCACCTTCACCGAAATCGGTGTGGGGAGTTATTATAACTAGTAACTTGCCACTAGGTAACAGTAAAGAAAGCTTTTAATGACAAAAAAATTATTACTTGTCAAGTTTTTATAGAAATGTATAAGACAGTAGACATACGCAACTGTATACCAACTTAACAGCGTACTTAACTTTAGTTGTATTATTTCATAAAATATAAAGTAAAAATTGTTGTTACACTTTAAATATAAATAAACTAACGAATGGTTGAGACATAATTATTATCCACCTCTAACTACTCCAAAATATTGGGTGTGGGGGATACTAATGTACACATTGTGAAAGACAATTTACCTTTGGCACACTTAGAATACTCTTGAGTCTTCTCAGACTCAAGACTCAGACGCGGGTTTCGTCACAGATTTGCCTTCGCAAAAAACCTTTGAGATCACTATAAAATTATGTAGGGTCTCGTTATGAAAGTAATAAGTATGTCTACAAAGCGTTAGAATATACCTATAAGATTTAAGCAAACTACAACAAATGTACTACTAAAAAACTGTAACAAATTTGTCTTCAAAATAATTTTTTTCGTGATATTTTTTCGGTTACTGCCGAATCTGTGAATATAATTCGAGCCCGCCATAACGACACATAATGCATAACTCATAAGCGATTTTCGTCAATTTTATTACCAATTCTAATATTATTATCCCGCCGTGCCTCACCGGTCCTGTCGGAAAAAGACGGACAAAAAATACGCGTCCTTGAAAGTACAGACTCCTGATAACCTAGTGGCTTATTTATTCCACTGTGCTCTATCCTCTTTCGGCCATAAGATTTTGGCTGCCAAGTGTTAAATATTATATTGGTGCATTAAAGATTGAAAGACTATTATTTATAGATGATGGTTATAATGTGATACGACGTGGATAGACACGTCATGATATATTATGTTCTTTTTCATTTTCATGAATTTAATTAATTAATTATTAAATGAATCACATCTATAAGATGATCAGTCTTTCATTACTATGTAGGTACTAAATCTTATAAGCAATTCTAATGTCTCGCTAAAACTCGAGATCGGCTGGACCGATTTTGAAATTATTCTGAAAGTTCGAGAAAGGATTAAACGGTGGAAAATATGTAGGTGTAGTTATTTATTAGATGTAGGTGTAGTTATTTATTTATTTATGTTAAGACAGAACAAAATATGTCGGGACAACTAGTCATGGGATAAAAGCGTAGCTAAAACTGGAATAGAATCCAAATAGGGTCAAGTTTGTCTAAATACACTGGTGATAGGTGGCACGGGCCCATCTATCGCGTTATACGGCCGATCTATTTCAGTCATGTGGTCGAGCCTGTCACTTGCCAAATTGCATTCAGATAGATCCCAATAAAAGTGATTCCAGCTTGAAATCTAGTGAAATTCCAGCCTAAAACGAAACCAGTGAAAATACAATCTACTTAAAATAAACAAGTGAGAATCTAGCCTAAAATAATAAAACTAAAAAAAGTCTACGTCAAAAATATCACACCTATGATGGTTTGGGAAAATATCGTCGACTAAATTAAAAGTATTAACAAACTTTAACTCTGCATACCGGCGTTTTTTTTCGCACTCTGCTAATATGTTAATCGCATGTTTATTGAAATGGTAAATCTTTCGTCTTGTAATATTTGAGAACATAAAACTACATGATATTAGATAATTTTGCGTTCTATTAAGATGATTTCATTGAACACAACTAACTTAAATAATAATGTGATTTATAATTATTATAAAGTTTGTAATGTTAAGAATATAAAAATAGGTACAGTAAAACCACGTTTTTAGTGTCTTTTAGGAGTAATCATTCTTAGGCTAGCGTTCCGTACTCAAAGGGTAAAAACGGGTATATTACTAAGAACCCGCCGTCCGTTCGTCTGTTCCTCTGTGCGTCTGTCACCCAGTGGCGTGCACAGGATTATGACACTGGGTATGCTGCGAAGTACTCGGTCACAAAAACTTTTTCGTTTTAGATTTTTAGCATAGCTACAGCCAAGCGACGGATCTCTAAGTCGAAATCATGCCAACAGAGCAAGTCTTAGATGTACTACTATTCATGTACATCTTCTACGGCAACGCAGACAAAACAGCGATCGATCGTCGCGGCGGAAGAAATTGTAATAAATAAAATAATAAGCATATTTAAAATATTATAACTACTCAGCAGTCAGTCAGCTTCAATTTTCACATATTCAAGGTTCCGGTTACTTGAGATTACTATATCCCGATGTAAATTACTAAATAATATGCAAGGAAAACAATATAATTTAATCGTGTGTACACAACCACACAGCCAGTTATACGTTTCATATCCTGCATAAAAACAAAATCGTCACCGATATATGGGGCAAACGGTACGACATTTTCTTCTAAAACTTCTCTGATATAGCGGTCTGCAGTCAGACTCCCTCTGTCAATCACTACCAAGTCTGCGCGAGCTTCCAAACAAATGCCCGCCCAAACCATTATTGATCCACCACCGTATGCAACTGTAGTTTCAAAATTTGTCTGAATGTATCGTTCTCCTTTGCGTCTGTATATTCTTTGCCTGCCGTCAATTTGATTTAAGAGAATTCTGCACTCATCAATAAACAATACCTTACTCCATTGGTCCGCGTTCCAAAGTCGATGTTCCTGAGCAAAAGTTAACCTGCTTCTACGCGATGATTTCCCCCGAGCCTTGGAGCCTTGGCGGGCACAAATGAACCCAAACCAGCTTCTTCGAACCTTCTTCGTACCGTACGACTACTTACGGTTACACCCCGCACTGCTTCTAACTCATGTCGGGCTTGGACGGCCGTCAAACGTACGTACACGAAGCCGAATGAAACGATCATCCCTACTCGAAGTGCGTCTTTTTCTACCTTGTCCTGCTCTTCTCACATAAGTACCGGTCTCCCTGAACCGTTGGATACTGCGATGGATCGTTGAAACTGGTCGACGAAGATCTCTGGATATCACTCTGTAGGTTTGACCACTTCTTCGCATTTCGAGTGCCCTGGCAATCTCCGTTGGGGCTAAGTCAGGCATTATTCAGTCCTCAACTCCAAAAAGTTACGCGATTAAAAAAAACTACAAAAAACAGTATTTCAATGAAATTTTAAATCAAACTCAGAAGGAAGAAATACTCGAAGTTTGCTCCAGATAAGGTGTATTCGAATAAAATTAAAACAATTGCATAAAATGTGATGTTCAGTTGTTTTCTTAATTTGAAAATATTTCTTTTTAAATTAAATGACGTATAAACCATCCAGCAACCTTATATGATACTGATATCAAACCTTTATTTTATGTTCCGCTAAATATGCCGGTGTGTGTAGTAGTAGTATTTTACGAAATGACCGATAGATGTCAGAAAACCATGAATTGTAAGCCAGCATATTTCCAATTTACTTTTACTGACTGGGAATTGCAAAGGCTGGAAAACTAGATTTTTTATTCAAATATTATAATAATATTGATTTCTCAGATTAAAACGTATATTTCGTAGTTTGTTACTTAATTATAATTTCAAAATCTGTTTTATGTGTTGATTTCTGTAAAAGAAAGTGAAATTAAACATTTTTGATTAAATCATTAATTTTTATTGAAAAAATAATTTGATTTAAATCGTGATTAAAATCATGATTTAAATCAAAATGAATTATTCATGCCAACCCTGCTTTATTTACTCTGTTCTGATACTAATGAAGTTATAAACTGTAGTTCGCCTTGTTAAATCCCGGCTAGAAATTACGAGCATCAAATATTCCGTTACAAATTAAACCAACGAATTCGATGCAACTGAAATGTTTGACACAGATAAACTTGTCTCTATCTGAAATCCCCAAAACACATTGATTTAATATTTGTAAGTACAAGCTTTGTTCGATAGGTTTATATAAATGATGTATTTCACGAAATTCAGGGATAGAATGAGTACAAGTTATAACTACAGTCACCCACAGTATAAGAACAGTTGAAAATCTTCATACAAACGTGCCGCGATCGGTTTGAATGTGTGTGCGCCAGGCGCCTATCCGCACGCAGGCATACACCTCGTATAAGTAATGATAAGGCGCTCTCAGTGCGGGCTGTGCCTCATTCTGCTCTCGGACACCTTCCGGTGAACAGCTCCGTCCTTTCCGACATAAGTGCTCGCTGCAACAAGTGTCGAAAGCGCTCTATCCCGCAATCGCGAGCGCCATTCGCTCGCGAAAGTGAACCAGTAGAAGAAAGAATACCGATGACTCAAGAAACAAGATAAGTCGCAACCCACCCGCCTTGCCGCCCGAACCGTGCCGTACCGTGTCTCGCGACCGCCGTGAACCGGACGATCGTGCGACCGCTAGCTTCGTCCGTCTCGCTCTTTAGTACAAGCTCTCTGCTTGCACCCCCGCCGTGTAGAAACCGCCGCGCTAGGATGAGCATGCGACCGGTCGCATCATCCGTCTCGCTTTTAGCGCGAGCCTTCCGCTCGCGCTCCGCTCCGTTCTCGTTCGCGAACACTAGCGCACTAGTGTAAGCGTAACGCTTGTGAGTATGTTCCAGCCGCCCGCGGAACAATTGTAAGTACCGAGACACGTCTAGGCACACCACACGAGGAGTTTTCCTCCCTACACACCTCCCCTCCCGGTCGTCGGGAGGGGCTGTATCCCACAACCATTTAATTTGAGAGCAGAATCCCACAACGAGGATAAAACTTTCTAATTATGGACTTAATCAGAAAGTTCCTGGCGTTCCTAAAGAATGAAATTCCCGATGCCGCGACAAAATGGAAACGCTTTGTGCGCATATGACGTAGAATCACCGGCGTCGCCCGACAGCGACGCCCCTCTGATACCGGTTGAAGCCGAAGCCTACTCATCTCCTTCAGAGATGTCTTGCTCGGAGCAAGAATCCGATCGTAGTAAACTAGGCGAGTTCACTACAGTCAAAAATAAGAAGTCGAAGAAGAGGAAGCGCCCAGAGGGCACCTCCTCTCCAGTCTTATATTCCCCGTCAAAATCGGCCACAAAGGCCACCAAATATAGGAAAACCGTGCAGGCTCATAGCACCGTGGCCGCTGTAGCTCCACTGGCCCTCTCGGTCCTTTTGGTTTCCCAGCCACCTCGACCCTCCCAGGCCCCTCTGGCCTCTCAGGCACCTAGGGCCTCCCAGGCCCCTCTAGCCTTCCAGGTCTCTCGGACCTCCCAGGCCCTTCCAGCCTCCCAGGCCCTTCAACCCTCCCGACTCCAAAAGGAGGAAGAAAAAATGGAACCTGATTAGCGCAGCGATTAACGAACAATAGCTTCGTTACTCTTCTGCACACACGACCCCAATTGGAATTAAAGTCCAAGTAAAAACTTCGGAGGATCACCGCCTCCTCACCGCGTTCCTACGCAACAAAAACATAGGTTACCATACCTATGCCCTAGAAGACGAGCGCGTGCTGCGCTTTGTCATAACCGGCGTCGATAAGTACCTCTCCACAAGAGAGGTACTCATGGACATCCAAGCCCAGGGCTATCCCGCCACAGAGGTACATCGCATGTACCATCCAATCAAAAAATACGAATACAATATGGTACTCGTAACCCTCCCGCTAACAAAAGAAGGTAAGTATATCTTCAATATACGAGCCATCTGTCACATCACAGGCCAGTACCACCGATGCCAACTTTACGGGCACTTGGCACGGAATTGCCAAGCTAGGCCGCGTTGCGTCAAGTTTCTGGGAGACCACGGCACCTCTGACTGTCCCCGAAAGAGCCCAGCTGAGGAAATTGAACCCCCCAGCTGTGTCCTCTATAAGACCCAAGGTCACCCAGCCAATTACAGAGGGTGCAAAAAAGCATAACATAAACGAGCTTCGCGATTTTGTAAGCAGTCAAAATGTCGACATTCTTCTAGTACAGGAGATGTTCTTAAAGCCTAGTATGAGGAGCCCAAAAATAGCAAACTACAAAATAGTTAGAAACGACAGAACTCGATCCCAACTCGGAGGTACCCTTATCTACTATAAAAAATCCCTACACTGTATATCCCTAAGGATATACAGTGTAGGGATTTTATCGAGCCACCACCTTTATTAACTTTAGAGACATCTAATTGCCACATTAGCATGTCAGGTCACAGACCAATTGTAATAGTAAGCGCGTACTTAGCGTGCAATAAAGAATTACATTCTAGCGATCTACAAACGCTATTTAACTTAGGCAACGCCGTCATCATTGCCGGCGACCTAAATTGCAAACACACTGAGTGGGGGAACGTATATAACAATAGAAACGGCAACATTCTCTGTAGTTTAATCGATACTTTTAACTTAGCACTATTAGCTCCACTGACTCCACTCGCTATGACACAAACGAAAACATCAACGGTGTCATACGTGATCCTAGTACTATAGACATAGCTTTAGTCAAAAATGTTGCTCTCAATATCTATATTAAGACTCTCCACGAGCTTAACTCGGGCCATAGACCGGTTACGATTACACTTGGTAGTCTTAACCCAAACAATTCTAGTACTAGAAAGATTGTAGATTATAAAGCATTAGCGGAAAACATTAAAGTCCTCCAATCGAGTCACCTTGATAAAATTCCCGACACCATAGATAGCAAAGAGACAGCCATAGAGGCTGCCTCCTACTTGACCGATCACCTGGTAGCTACCATAGAAAATTCATCAAAGGAGGTGCCAAGGACTCACAAGGGCCGTTGGCCCCGTCCAGAGGACATAAAGGAGCCCATCAGACTCCGCAATGCGGCCAAACGCACATATGATCGCTACCCGTCGGCAGAGTGGAGGAAATCCCTCCGTCACTACGAAAGGGAAGTTAAGTTTAAAATCAAACAGCAGAAAGCTGAGAGTTGGGATCGACTTCTCAGTGAGTTAGAGCCGTCACACGTGGCATATTGGCCACTCGCGAAGGCCCTCAAAAATAACACGGAGAGCGACATGCCTCCGTTAGACATACCAAATCGTCCTCCTGCACTCTATGTCTTATTCCTCCTCCTCCTTGTCTATGCCTTAGAAGACATAGACAAGGCCGAATGTCTAGCTGATAATTTCAAACAACAGTTCCGGCCGAGTACTCTTCCGATTGATCCCGAGCAGCTTAGCTTAGTGAAAAGCGAGGTCAACAGCCGACTCTCGAGGCCACCTGATGACGATAGGGGGAGGATGGTGGACTCGGAGGAGGTCAAAAACATTATAAAGTGTATGAATGCCAAAAAGGCCACAGGCCAAGACGGTATTTCATACAACAACAATTTCAACAACGCCCTCTTAGTAGGATGTTCATTCCCAGACATTTGGAAAGTAGCTATTGTCATAGGTATACACAAACCGGGTAAACCCCGGAAGGCACCTGGTAGCTTCCGACCACTTAGTCTCATTAGCTCCCTTTGAAAAGTCTATGAAAGAGTAATAAAAAGGCGCCTCAATGAGGTCATAACCGATAAAAAAATCCTTCCAGACGAGCAGTTTGCTTTCCGCAAAACGCACAGCTGTTCCGCTCAAGTACGCCGCATAACGGAGTGCATAATTGCTAGCAAAAATGACAGGAAGACGACATGCGCCGTATTCTTTGACATAACAAAAGCTTTTGACAAAATTTAGCATAACGGATTGTTATACAAACTTTATCAAATGAGCATACCCGATAATTTTGTTTTATTAATCAGTAACTTCCTTAAAATCGCAAATTTCATTTCCGCATAGAAGGCGCACTGTCGTCGCCAAGATATATGAAGGCGGGAGTACCGCAGGGCTCGGTCCTCTCGCCCTCCCTATATAAACTGTACACTAGCGACATTCCCAAACACGCTATGGTGCGCTAAGGTGCAATTAACCATGTTCGCGGATGACACAGCCCTATATTATTCTCACATCCGACCCTGTACCGCTTCTAAAGCCCTCCTCGGTAAATAGTTCTCCAAATGGAGAATCGAAGTAAATCCCGACAAAAGTCACGCCATTCAATTCGACAACAAATCTTGCGCAAATAAGCGCACATGGGCCCGTAAAATGATAAAAGCCCCGCCTTATAAGTCTGCACTGCAATATAATCCCAGAGGTCTCTCATGTCAAATATTTAGGCGTAGTACTAAATAAGTCGATGACGTTTTCGAGTCACATCACTAACACGTTACGTAAAGCGAAATTTGTACTCTTCAAATTATATCCGCTACTTAATTCGCGAAGTAAAATGTCCCTAAGACATAAGCTTACATTATATAAAGTATGCATAAGAACGATATTCACTTATGCGTGCGTCTCTTTCTCACAAATGAGCGAGCCTCGAATGGACCGATTGCAAAGAGTCCAAAACCGGTTTCTACGCATGGCAACAGGAGCCCCGTATTACATCCGTAACATCGACTTGCATAGAGACTGCGAACTCGTCACTATAAAAGCCCATATCAAAGAAATCGTATAGAGATTATTTGATACAGGCAAAAAACATCCAAACCCTCTTATCCAAAAGGCCCTAGACTACAAAAACGACGCACATACTTTCCGACACCCGTACAAGCGGCCTAAGCACATCTTAGCCGATCTCATTGACCCGATCACAAAATACGTAACGTACTGTGTACAGTTACGTAAACACAAATCACACGCACCTGTGAAACTAGTATCGCACCGGGGTCGACGCCGGCGCCTACCACTAGGACCCACATCTGACACGATCACACGCACAGACGTACAGCCCGACCCAAACACGGGACCGAACCCGAACCCGAGTTCCAGTTAGCATCCTAGTAGCCTAGGTACACTACATAATAGTGACTGCGACCGCGATATTGATATAGAGAGCTCTATCAATACATCGAACCTCATCGACATCAGTACTTACGCGCGCGTGTTATCCCGACCGTACGCGGAAGGGGAGAGGGACGGCCCTCTCAGTACCGAAACCACTAAAAACTCGTGCTCCTCTATCGCGATAACTCGCACGCCGTTAGTTTTTGTTACCGCGCGCGAGCAACCTCACTCCTCAGAGAGTGAGGTTGGACCCCTTACCAGGAGGGACTCGTGTCCCTCTCGACCTAATAATAGCTTACAACCCGTAGCTGTCCCTAATATCCGATCTGAACATCACCCGGGTGATGGTAGGGAGGGTCAAACCCTCCCATCGTCTCTCACCTAATCAACTAGCCACCAGGCTAGTTATAGTCCGACGAAGCTACAGCGGTCTTAACCCGACCGTTAGCGTAGACCATTTCGAGAAAAAAACAAAAAAAAAGGGCTGTGCCGTGGCCAGTGACCGATCGCGTACGTACCGTGATCAGCCGCACTGAATTACGACGGCTAGCGTTTGCTTGCATTATTTTAGCACTTATCTTGACCATGACTTCGAATATAAGTAAAAAATATTGACGTTAAAAATATTTAGAAGCTTTTTACTAAATGAATACGCTTACATAAGGATGAGAATTTGCTTATCTTCATCTGCTAACCACAAACCGTTTCGAATATTATGCAGAAAGAAGGAAAAATTTAATATGAAGTTGTTAATTTTTTTTATAAATGAAATTTTATAATCTGAAATTTCAAAAGCCTTTTATGAATTGGTAAAACATTTTATTATATTGAGGAAATAATAAACCAAGTGCTGTTCCATGATACGGAAATAAAAATAATATGAAGTAACTAGTGACAGCCTTTACGCGAACGCGAGAGTACTCGCCAGACGGCCTAAGATGTCCTACTGTTCAGTCTTTACCGTGTTATAACTAACTAAAATGTCTCCTTAGTTAACAGCCAATTTAGAATTTGACTAACGAAAGTAACTGGATAGGAAACCCTAGGGTGGGAGAGCACTAAAATAGAATTCTGGGCTAATACAATAGAGTTGAAAAAAAACGACGTGACGACGCTTCAAGATCCTGTAATAATATGCATGATATGCTGCGTTACGCGGCGCCGCACGCTATTTCGATTTTATATCGTTAAAAAGTGCACGCTGCGTCGCGTTGCGTGTCGGACAGAAATAACCTTCAAAATTAATATCTCCTTAGTATTACCCGTTTAAGAATTCAGCCGTTAATTATCTAAATAGAAGAAATAAGCTTCAATATTATAGTTTCTTTTTGCTGTCGAATGAAATGAATACCTAAATAAAACGTACATTTTTTATCTCAATATCGATTTTATAATGGCCGGCTCTACCGCTTTAGGGAAATTGTATTTTCTTCATTATTTAAGTGATTCGGTAGCTAGGTCAATGCATAATTACTAATAGAGGAAGGTGTCCTACATTTCGATCACTAACTAATATTTACCTAAGTATGCATTCGAAGCACTTTAAAGTTGATTAGTTTTACATACTTTGTGGTGACTGTAAGTTGCATGGTAGTTAAATTTATCAAGTTTTTTAACATTTGATTTTGTAATATAAAATTTCAATAAAAAATAGCTGGTGCCCGCCAACTTCGTTTGCGCAGAACTAACAGAAACGGATTCCTATTTTTTTTACGGAATCCTAAAATAAAAGTAGTCCAAGTTACACCTTATATCCCCAGCTATCTGCCCGTGAAAGTCCGGTCAAAATCGGTTCAGCCGTTTAAGAGATTAGCCGGAACAAAGTGACAGACAGACAGGCAGACGGACAAAATTTTTATTTAAATAAATTGTTTTTTTATTGAAAGTACCGTACTTATATATTTTCATAATTATGTATTTAGTGAAAAGCTGTTATAAACAGACACTTCAATTTTATTTATTTGTATACGACGTAGGTATAAAGTGTACATATTCTATAGATATTAACGTTTTCCAGGTAACATTGCAAAACAACTCAACTTTTCCAAGATCACTTAATATTATGTGATACTGACGCTCGTTGGTCGTTTCATAGTATCGTCATTACGTTATTATGCACGTTACTTGCATCGATTGAGAATATTAGGTCCGATAAAGATACACTCCATTCATTATAGCTACTTACAAGCGGACAGAACGGTGGCCGTAATTCTTAATGTACTCTTCACACTGATTAGCGAGTCCGAGCGAAAAACAAATTTATGTGTATACTGTATGTGATTTTTTTTCTAATGGTTTCACTAGTAAACCGCTGGATATTTTTATTTGTGGCAACTCGTATTTAAACTGTAATCATAATATATAATTATTAGTTCCGTGGGATGAATAGATTTTTGATTATCGTTCCAACAAAGCAAAATTAGTACTTTTATTACTGTACTTCAAGACCACTTTTATTTTTACCAATAACAATCTTGTGGCATGCTACAAATCTGGATTTGAGCACAGTTATAGGAGCTGCGCCCAAATCCTATATTTCTACAACCTCCGTATAATCAACTTAGAAAATATTAATAGGCCCAATAACATACCTACTTGACGAAGCGCAATAATTTTTTATAATGTTTCATAAGCTTCACAATTATAAGCGCAAATGCTTTTGTAAATAAATCTAATAACTTATCTTACTAAAGCAATTTGGTTTATCATGCGGTCTGGTTTATGGTAATAAAAAACCGGTCAAGTGCGAGTCGTGCTCGCGCACGTGGGGTTCCGTAAATCTAATATTTTACATGTTTACTTATGCTTAAGTTATTTTTATTTTTGCACGGAGTTTTCCAAGTAAACGCAATTTACAAGTTAAGTCTCTGTAGCTCCTGAACTAATGAATTTATGTAAGCCGTTATAGTTTTCCTTCAAAGTCCATCACATGGACTACCATCAAACCTACTTATCTAATTTATACACAAAAAAGTCACAAACTATAACCCGACTACGCAAATTATATAGCCTATGTCACTCGGGCCATAATTACGAATCTATTGACACCTCATTCATTAAAATCGGATAAGTAGTTTAGGCGCTACGACGGAACAAACATATAAAGACTGCGAAAATCATTACCCTTCCTTTTGGCTTCGCCGTAGTCGGGTAAAAAATCACGAATATTTCGTCATCACCATAATAGTCTTCGTTAACAGACACCGTAATAAAAAATAATTAAAAAAACATATTTATTCTATATAAGAGAAAATTATGGAAATTAGCTAAAATATGTGGTATAAGGTATGTGTATCAAGATATCAGTGACATTTAATACTAAAAACTCATAGGCAAAGGCAAAATATTTTGTTTTTAAACAAAGTAAAGTTTTGATAAGTCTTTAATAAGAATATTTACACAACTGAAATAATGCTAAGTACAATTGGAAATGGGAAAGTTAGTGAATATGGGATAGGATAGATGGATGGATGTTTGTTACTTTTTCACACAAAAACTACTGAACGGATTTTAATGAAATGTAATATCTCGAACAACACATAGACTACCTTTTATCCCGAAATAGTACAGTGTTCACACTTTACGTTGGTGAGCTTCTTTCCTAATTTCTGTTTATAATATTTGTTTTTTTTTTAATTGTATAAATGTGCGAACAATTATTTGTTGTTCTGTTTGAGTCTGAAATTACATAATTAGACTCTGTTTTATAATGACCTATCTCTCACCGTATATAACATCGAAGAATTTATCTCGAAAAAATTTAAATCTTTAGCTGCGTTTTGCGAATTGTGTGAAAGGTGCTAATGTAATAATTCACTATGAGTCATAATATAGAAGGCCTTTGAAAACCTTTTGTATAAAACACAGTTGGTAAATATTAAACTACATTTTTCTTGCAGGTTTAAAGACGAGCCTGAGTCTCCTGTGTCACTCGACTTTCCAGGTACGTTGCTTAAATAATTATGCTTCGTTTTATTTTATTTTACTTTATTTTATTTCATAGTTTATTGTTTTTTGTTCATGTTTGGTTGCGTAACCAATTCGTAAGCTGCGCCTAAGTTTTAATGGCAGGTATTATGTTCCTGTGACTATTGATAATTACTGAATGTGTGTTCCTCAGATTGAATTTTCTATATTTATTTTAAACTCAATTATTCAATATTTATTCTCTTAATTCCTTATTTCCATATGATATTTCATCCATCTTTCGCAAAAACAATTTCATTTCAATAATTGTACCTACATCATACATATCACAAAACACTCATTAATAATAAAATAATCATCATAAGTTAGTAAAATCTTTAAAATACGCAGACTGAAAAGTAAATAGATGAGTGATGAGTGAAACATAAAAGCGACTTTGTCAAAAATTACAATATCAATACCAAATTAAAAGAGACAAACAAAACAATGTTCATTACAAATAATAGGACGTAAATAATAAGACGAAAGACGTGTCGAATTGCTTAATGAGGAATAATGATGTTAATAACAATTATTATTAACTTAAAGTTAACATTAAAAAATATGGACTATCGTAACTGGGTTAATTGTCCCGAAACTTCAGCTGTATGTTTGTATATAGTTTAATTTTCCCGTCGTAATAAACAAACATTACGTTGAGGGCAGTTTTCTAATAAGCCGGGTTCAAGCACCAGTGCCGGTATAAAAACATGACTCTGGTTAAGGTAGACTGATCCTCTTGTAATGACGTTACGCTAGTGTGTATCGTGAGCTATAATATTTTACCGCATTGTATATTTAGCGAATACGAACTATTTATTTTATTTTTTCTACAAGTAGGTAGGGTTTACTAACATTTTTAAATAGTACGCATGACATGATTTTCCGATTCCATTCCTAATTATAACTAATTAAGGAATAAACATTAATAAATATAATATAAGGTAAAAAAAATATATTTAATAGTGTTTAAACACACGTAAGCTAAGGTAATTTTTAACATAATATTATCTTCTCACTTCACTTTTTTTTCATTATATACATGTGAATTAAAACTTAATACCTCTTTTTACGAAAGTCACGCAGAGTAGTATGAAATTTTGCACAGTTAGTAAGGTGGATAAAGGTGTGCAGAAAGCCAATTTTTTTGTTTTCTAATATTGCTTAGAAATACATAAAATTAATGAAAATAGCAAAAATAGATACAGTTTATCGGCTCACACTACAATGTTGTTGATGTTTGACAATATGCCACACCATTTTTTTAAAATTTATTTATCTAAGAAGCAAAATAACTTTTATAAAGTTGAAATTTAAAATGATAATATGAATTATTATATTTTAAGTTACAATTTCGACCACAGGGCGCAACCTCTATTTTTTAAAAAATCCAAAAAGAGCGGAATTTTTCGTAGCTTATTTAATACGATCTATGCATGAGCATATCACAAGCGAACATCAAGGATAATCTAGATCAATACGAAACTAATAAAGAATGTAAATTGATTTAATAAACGTGAAGTAACATTTACAATTCATAATTGGGACCCGGTCGACGCCGTTTTACTGATGTCAGCAAAAACAGTCTGCTTCAAATAAATGAGTTTTTTTTAATATAAGTATTTGAATCATTTAGTTAACCGCCTTCCAAAAAAGGAGGCAGTTATTGAATAAGGAATGCGCATGTACGATTTAATGTTTGTTTGCTAAAGTTTTATTTATTTTCGTCACGTCGTTACGTGCGATACCGTTCGGCTCAAGTGTGGCCGGCATGTTGACGGTGGATAGAGCCCTGCGGATGACGTCATTTATGGAGGCATGGCGGGACTGGCGGCTGGCACTACGGTGGCAGGACAGTCCTCGGTGTCCTTGGCGGTCCACCGTGGTACCACAATGGCAGCGATGGGGCTCGTTAGCGGTGGTTCCTAAACGCAGACTGACTGACAGTGAGAAGGTGTGGTTATCCAACAAAGTTCCGATATTGAATGTCGGGAGTGCCTGGAGCCAGTACCCCGATTTCGGCTCAGTGGACGCTAAGAGAAGGGCGTGATCAGCAGGGGAGGAGCAATTTAACAGGTCTTATTGTGCTAAATTAAGAAAGGGTGCATCCCATTTCTTTTGAATGTTACGATGGACTGGAATTTCGCCTGTATATATATTGTATATGTATTATATGTTCAACGATAATTCCGCCGTCTGTGATCCGATTTTCAAAAATCTTTTTTTGATGTAAAGGGTATAATCAAACTGACCTGATGATAACATCCACATAGTGATTTTGACTTTTTCTGAAGACAGACACATATAGTGATTTTGACTTTTTCTGAAGTAACCCAAACATATGCTACCAAAAAGAAAGATTTTGCACCAAGGTATACCCTGGACTCAAAAGTATTGAACAGAACTCCTGACTCCTTAGAGATGCATGTTTGGGGATTTCGGCGTTGTTTAACGAACTGCTAGCATATGCCACTATATCAATTAAAATATCATCATCATATCATCACCATCATCATCACACCATAGAACAACACATTATGACGATAAAGTAGGTAATTTTCATAGTATTTTACACCGACACGGATATCTCTGAATATTACTCTGCCGTTTGGAAATCTATATACAAAATTATTTTGTTATTGTAAAGGTTATAATTTGAAATTTGTGCCTTAGTCACCAAAGTGGTAACCTGACGATGGGATCCATGAAGAATCGAGGGAACTTTTCGAAATTTATTTGGACACATATAGTGATTTTGACTTTTTCTGAAGTAGTCAAAGCATTAAGCCACCAAAAAGTAAGCTTTTGTACCAAAGTATACCCTGGATCTAAAAGTATTGAACAGAACTCCTGAGTCCTTATAGATACATTTTTGGGCATTCCGGCGTTGTTTAAAGTACTGCATCATACCACTTACAGTAATCACCATCATCATCATCATCACCACCATCTTCACATGAAACACCAACAAATTATTACGATGACTACTCATCAAAGTTTTGTGTATCGATATCAATGTCTTTGAAATTTTACTATTGCTAAAATTATATGAAGAGATAATAATAATAATTTAATAATACAGTGTCTAATCATTATCATCACTAGTGATTGTTTAGTAGGTCCATAGATCGGTGATGCTTATTTGGGGAAATACCACAGCCTCTCAGAAAACTGGAATAAAATAACGCTTGAGTTTGTTTTTCCGAATACCGGAGGCTTTTTTGTATTACAACCTTCTTAAAATGTGTTAATAATAAAAAAACTTAGACCGTTTCATCCGTTATTGGATGATTTAAACAGTATTCTCCGAGCCAAGTAACCACTCTTAAAATACTGTAGTGCCTGGGACAGTTGGTTTTTAAATGTCATATGATTGCCCAAGCACACACAGCATTCTCACAACATAGTCAGTCTAGTCCAGAGGAATGACTGGTCAATACGTCAGGGGCCAACCATGTGCGAGTTTCCTCGTGATGTTTTCCTTCACCGTTTAAGCGTCCGTATAATGTACTTGAGATCTGAAAAAGTCTCATTGGTACAAGTACACGCCACAACATGGGAATCGAACCTGCACTCTCTCGAGTGCGAATAAACGGTCTACCCAACAAGGCCATGGAGCGCTTTTTTATAATAATAATATAACTAAAAAGAGAGATATTATTTTTAAACAAAAAATGAAAAGCAACCAAAGTAAAAATGCACAAAATAGTATGAAATAATGCATAAAAAAGTAGGAAATAAAATTAATTTTCTAAACAATTCCCCTTTTAAATTCGGCATAAATTTTAACTATTATATTTCTGTACTCAATCTTCATAATTTTGAAGTCGGTACCAGCGCGAGTTCTGTAAAATATTGTTTTATCACGATGTTGTTCGGGTTAAGGGCGCGTTTGATCACAACAATCATAAGAGTAAGAGCACACCGAGAAGAGACGCGGCATGCACTATGTTGGATAGAGATTTAAAATTGAACTCTTGGTGTGAGCTGACCGTTACGCGGCCGATGTTCTTATGAATTCAATAAAAACATTAATAAGAGTAGCATTTAATAAAAATGTTTCGAGATGATTTACTCAATTATATGTACTCAATATATTTTTCAAATTAACATTATACAAAATAACGTAGTCTCTTTTTCCGGTGTATATTATAGCATATCCCACACTGTTGATAAGACGTTAGAGAACACCAGAGCAATGCACCAGGCATCACTGTAAGCCATTTCTCGATCTAATGCATATAAAAACTAACACCTTGAAGGCTTTGCTTTTTATAAATAAATACGTGTACGATTTAAAATCAAAATTATTTCCGTAACTTATTTGCTGTTTTTAGATTAGTGTGATATTTAGAAATTCATTGTTTTTAGTCGAAAGGAGTCTTTAATTTATTTACGTATGTCGTAAGTATAATATATTTCTTTTGTATATTTACAAATCTATGTAAGTTCTAATAATTTATCGATCTAGCAGATGATTGTATAACTCGCTATAACTAGAGAACGGCTGGACCGAATTGGTTAATTTTGGTCTTGAAATAATTGTGGAAGTTCAGGGAAGGTTTAAACGGAAATAAATATCGCAAAAAAGGGAGGGGAAAATACAAATACTCACTTTATAAAATTTGTCCCTTGACTGACAAATATTTATTTGTGCGTGCGAGTTTAGGTACCTGTTTGGCTTATTTCAAAAAAATCGGCCGGCCTTAGTCGGTTAGTAGGTGTACATGTAGGAGTAGTTATAATTTTAGGTGTAGATGTTGGTGTAGGTTGTATGTATTACATTTTTTTACATTAGTGCGCATATTTTGTCACAGTTAACGACGTCCAAATATTTTATTTATTATTAACACGATTATAGTTTCATTATATAACATACCTATCACTTTAAGATACATTTTATAACAGAATCAAGTTGTCAATAATTAAGTATTAATTACAAACATCATTCATTATGTCAATATATAGTATAATTTTTAAGTAGATAATACTAGGCAATGGTGTATGGTAGCCAGCAATTGAATATTTAACTCAACATGATTAGGCTTTAGTCGGGTCGACCTCGTTCGCAAAACACTGCTATTTAAAAAAAAACTGTTTCTTTTTCATAGGAAACATTGATTTGTATTGTTGCAGGAAAGTTTTATTACATTTTGTATAATAAAGTTTTCAAAGCAAAAGTATAAAATAATTTTAATAGTATGTATCGAATTAGAAAAACCGGCCAAGTGCGCACTATAGTTCCGTACTATAATTCTAATATTGTACGTGTTTACTTCACTTTAGTTATTTTTGTACGAAGTTTTCCTAGCAAGCGCATTTTACACTTTAAGTCTCTATAACTCCTGAATTAACAAAGTTATATAAGCCATTATAGTTATCCTTTAAAGTTGGACATGGACTTCTAACATAATTTTTTCAGATTTTGCGAGCCAGCCGTTTAGCTTTTAGAGGGGGCCGGGACGCCCTATTTTAACATATATATATATACAGCCGAACGTAAAACCGCCTCCTTTTTTGGAAGTCGGTTAAAAAACATTTTTACGTGTAGGACAGGCCCAAAAGAATTTTTTTCTTGATTTTATTTTTGCGCTTTGTTGATGTGGTAAATACACATCCATGCAAAGTTTCATCTTCCTACCACTAACCATTTGGAAAGTAATCTGAAGACGGACGGACGGACATTACGAAACCATAAGACGTGAACAACGGAACCCTAAAAACCTTTTTGTAAACAGGTAGCGTATACGTAACTTTAACAATAATTTGAGCTAAGTATATGCGTACAGGGTATTAAAATTCAACAGTATTTTCGCTGTTTCATTACGCAGATATTTTGTAAAACGAAAACTCAACGTTACACAAACTCGAACGCTTTTATGTAAACTTTTTAGCTTGTTCATTAAAAACGCGACATATTGTATGCAACATCGTTAAGCAGAATCAAAGGGACTAAACGAAGATAAACTTCCAACCTGCTGTACGGTCGCCGATAAATCCGGTGTATCACATTTGGACCATAATGCTATTGTATTAAGATCGAAATGTGGTATACTGGATCTGTCGGCGACGAAACCTTCTATCGCAGTAATGTGTCGTACTTTATGCTGTGCCACTAGACGCGTCGAAACACAGAAATATGAGCTAGTATTTTCTAATGTATAATATGGTATATACTATTTGTACACTTTAAACGAGCAATTATTGCGATATATATATATAATTATATAATTATAATTATATATATATAATCAGTATCTCGGAAACGGCTTCAATAATTTGCTTGAAATTTAGTATGGGGTGTTAATTTAAGAGTTTTTATATAATATACTAGCTTTTACCCGCGGCTTCACCCACATGAAATTGGGTTGGAAACGAAAACTTTCAAAATTATGTAGATTGAGTTGAGAAATAATTAAAATTTTAGCCGAATTTAAAACAGGAATTAATTATTTAGAAAATTAGAATTATTTCATAATTTTTTGTGCACATTTACTTTGGTAGTCGGTTTTCTTATTAGCAAGAAGTTAACATTAATTTTAAGGCAAAGGACATTGTCTATGAATTTCTAATTCTCCTGTTTTAGAACGTTCAAATAGCTCAAACAATGATGTGACGGTGCATTGCTTAGTCAACTCGATTGAAGTGATAAAGCCAGCGGAGCGAGCACGGAGGTTGTCCTACGATTGGTCGCATTTAGTTTGTAGGTCACACTTGTGCATTTACACCTAAAACAAAGAATTTATATTTGCCGAAAATAGAGCACCGTAAAGTAAGAGTCTTTCTATTTAATATTAAGTAATACTTAATATTAAATAGAAAGAGATATTTATTCGCGTTCATACGAATCATAATGAATGCGTCTTTAATAAAAATGAAAATGTATTTATTTTTAATTTCATTCATTGTTTGCGTCCTAACCTAAAAGTAGCAAAATACACAGTTAATGGACAAAATTTTAGTGATGGCACACCTGAATTTCAGTTATTGTTTATGATTACATTATATTTTTAGTTAACAAAACAAACATAATTACGATTATTAAAAAAACCTGTGTGCAGTTAGTTTACACGCGACTGAAGTGAAACCTTCAGTACTTAATAGTTTTTTATTTTAATTTATTAATTTTTATTTATTTTATTATACTTTGAGATATGTCCACACATGTCTGTGTGGACATATCTCAAAACCCACTTGAAGTATTTATAAAGAAAAAATAAAATAAAATACTATACTTTAAATTGTTATTTAATTTTTAAAATACAGAATTGGTTCGTCAAATAGTGTTAGCGCAATTTTTTGGGTGCATTGGGCGCAAAATATTGTTTTGGTTAAAAAATAATATTATATTATACATAATTATTATATAATATACATAAGGCAAGCTGGCTTGTATGCACGCCTCGCTTGTGGGGAAGTAGTATACAGGGTCGTAAATAATGGATAACCCGTAAACTGGAGTTGGTCCGGATGTGAAACTGTAAGAAAATCGTATTTTCTTGCCAGGGTTTCTAACCATATAAAAATCGCGTAGCATTTTATACTTTTTAAATTTTAAATTTTAAATTTCGCTATTTTTTTCGTTCATTCCGTTGCCATTTCATCAAATTTAGGTATTTCTGTGTGATTTTTTTAGTATTATACTCCTGAAGACATGTATTATTTAATTTTAATACAATTGTAGGTGTTTTTAACGTAAAAAATTTTCAAAAACATCTTTTTATGCTTTTTTTTAAACTATCTTTTTCTTAATGTCAATTTTGATCATTTACTGTGAAAAAAAAAGTATGGAGCTATAACTGCCCATTATCTTAATAAATTGTCTTAATGTGTAGTTTCTAAAAAGGTATTACACTGTGTACTTTACTAGCAATATTAAGTTACAGAAGCGAGAGCTTTAAATTGTTATTTAATTTTTAAAATACAGAATTGGTTCGTCAAATAGTGTTAGCGCAATTTTTTGGGTGCATTGGGCGCAAAATATTGTTTTGGTTAAAAAATAATATTATATTATACATAATTATTATATAATATACATAAGGCAAGCTGGCTTGTATGCACGCCTCGCTTGTGGGGAAGTAGTATACAGGGTCGTAAATAATGGATAACCCGTAAACTGGAGTTGGTCCGGATGTGAAACTGTAAGAAAATCGTATTTTCTTGCCAGGGTTTCTAACCATATAAAAATCGCGTAGCATTTTATACTTTTTAAATTTTAAATTTTAAATTTCGCTATTTTTTTCGTTCATTCCGTTGCCATTTCATCAAATTTAGGTATTTCTGTGTGATTTTTTTAGTATTATACTCCTGAAGACATGTATTATTTAATTTTAATACAATTGTAGGTGTTTTTAACGTAAAAAATTTTCAAAAACATCTTTTTATGCTTTTTTTTAAACTATCTTTTTCTTAATGTCAATTTTGATCATTTACTGTGAAAAAAAAAGTATGGAGCTATAACTGCCCATTATCTTAATAAATTGTCTTAATGTGTAGTTTCTAAAAAGGTGTGTACTTTACTAGCAATATTAAGTTACAGAAGCGAGAGCTTTAAATTGTTATTTAATTTTTAAAATACAGAATTGGTTCGTCAAATAGTGTTAGCGCAATTTTTTGGGTGCATTGGGCGCAAAATATTGTTTTGGTTAAAAAATAATATTATATTATACATAATTATTATATAATATACATAAGGCAAGCTGGCTTGTATGCACGCCTCGCTTGTGGGGAAGTAGTATACAGGGTCGTAAATAATGGATAACCCGTAAACTGGAGTTGGTCCGGATGTGAAACTGTAAGAAAATCGTATTTTCTTGCCAGGGTTTCTAACCATATAAAAATCGCGTAGCATTTTATACTTTTTAAATTTTAAATTTTAAATTTCGCTATTTTTTTCGTTCATTCCGTTGCCATTTCATCAAATTTAGGTATTTCTGTGTGATTTTTTTAGTATTATACTCCTGAAGACATGTATTATTTAATTTTAATACAATTGTAGGTGTTTTTAACGTAAAAAATTTTCAAAAACATCTTTTTATGCTTTTTTTTAAACTATCTTTTTCTTAATGTCAATTTTGATCATTTACTGTGAAAAAAAAAGTATGGAGCTATAACTGCCCATTATCTTAATAAATTGTCTTAATGTGTAGTTTCTAAAAAGGTGTGTACTTTACTAGCAATATTAAGTTACAGAAGCGAGAGCTTTAAATTGTTATTTAATTTTTAAAATACAGAATTGGTTCGTCAAATAGTGTTAGCGCAATTTTTTGGGTGCATTGGGCGCAAAATATTGTTTTGGTTAAAAAATAATATTATATTATACATAATTATTATATAATATACATAAGGCAAGCTGGCTTGTATGCACGCCTCGCTTGTGGGGAAGTAGTATACAGGGTCGTAAATAATGGATAACCCGTAAACTGGAGTTGGTCCGGATGTGAAACTGTAAGAAAATCGTATTTTCTTGCCAGGGTTTCTAACCATATAAAAATCGCGTAGCATTTTATACTTTTTAAATTTTAAATTTTAAATTTCGCTATTTTTTTCGTTCATTCCGTTGCCATTTCATCAAATTTAGGTATTTCTGTGTGATTTTTTTAGTATTATACTCCTGAAGACATGTATTATTTAATTTTAATACAATTGTAGGTGTTTTTAACGTAAAAAATTTTCAAAAACATCTTTTTATGCTTTTTTTTAAACTATCTTTTTCTTAATGTCAATTTTGATCATTTACTGTGAAAAAAAAAGTATGGAGCTATAACTGCCCATTATCTTAATAAATTGTCTTAATGTGTAGTTTCTAAAAAGGTATTACACTGTGTACTTTACTAGCAATATTAAGTTACAGAAGCGAGATCAATATCAAGGTCAGAATTCAAAATTTTTAAGTATTGTTATAAAAGGTTATAAAACTTCGTCATAATGATCTTATTCTACCAAAATTCTTTACACAAACGTTATTGGGCCACTAATAAGGATTTTTAGAAGAAAAACAGGTTGTTATTAGTAAAAATAATATTTATTTTATCAATAACTTAAACTAAATGCTCGAAATGCCCTCCGCCGGCAGCAATACAAGCTCTACATCTACATCGCCTAATAAAATATCTTTTAATCTGACGCGCATAGCCGGCTTCTGCGATTTTACTTGCTGCTACTTGAATGCGCGTACGCAACTCTTCCACAGAACTTATTGCTTCCTTGTAGCGTTATGTGTTAACGTTAAAAGTTAAAAGTTAACAGCGTAATGTGCTGGACACCCATCATTTTGAAGCCACATCTCGTTTCTTATCTCCTGTGGAACGACTTGCAGTAATCCAGGTAAAGTATTTATTAGAAAATCCAAATACATATCCACATTTAATATTGCTGGCAACTCAAATGGACCAATGATTTGTCCGTTAATAATGCCAGTCCATAAATTTATTTTAAACTGATACTGCGATCTGTCTCCACGTATCAATCTTGGGTTTTCAAGTTGCCAGCTGTGTAAATTGTGGAGGTTCAAAAAACCATCTTTTCGACACGTTAACTCGTCACTCCATAAAAATTTTGAATTCTGACCTTGATATTGATCTCGCTCCTGTAACTTAATATTGCTAGTAAAGTACACATTGTAATACCTTTTTAGAAACTACACCTACTAGACAATTTATTAAGATAATGGGCAGCTATAGCGCCATACTTTTTTTTTCCACAGTAAATGATCAAAGTTGACATTAAGAAAATAATAGTTTAAAAAAAGCATAAAAAGATGATTTTGAAAATTGTTTACGTTAAAAACACCTAAAATTGTATTAAAATTAAATTATAGGTCTTTACCTATGAAATTGCCGCTCTGCAGTACTAGCCATTTCAAATCAAAATAATTTGTGTTTGGCCTTAGCCAAACACAAATTATTTTAATTCAATTATTTGATATTAGAAAAATTCTAATATCAAATTAATTTTATTTTAAAAACATGGAATTCTTTTTCCAAAAGTAGTCATTTGTTTATTGATTAGTGTTACATTTTCATCGCATTTCAATCTTTTTCGTCATCACGGTTACGTTAAAAATTCGAGTAATTATGGAACATGAGTACCGTCGTGGCAGCAACGCGGCACAAGCGGCACGCAACATCAACGACGTTTACGGAGCTAACACTACAAACCAACGCAGCACCTGTTATTGGGTTGCTCGCTTCCGTTCTGGAAATTTCGACCTGAAAAATGAACCTCGCGGTCGTCCGAAGACTTTGGTCGACAATGACGAGTTAAAGCCGATTGTGGAAGCTGATGATACACAATCAACGGCTGAATTAGCAGCAGCTTTCGACGTTAGCGTCAAAACAATATTGGTCCATTTGCGTCAAATTGGCAAGGTAAAAAGCTTGACAAATGGGCGCCCCACGAACTCAATGATCGCCAGCGTGAAGTACGCGTCGAGACGTGCCTTGCACTGCTCAACAGACACACAAATGAAGGAATTTTTAACTGCATTGTTACCTGCGATGAAAAATGGATTCTGTTTGATAACCGCAAGCGCTCAGCAAGTTGGTTGGATCCTGGTACAGCACCTAAACAATGCCCTAAACGAAAACTTACCCCTAGAAAAGTGAAAACAGTGACCTGTTTGGTGGTGTAGCGCTGGTGTGATTCATCACAGCTTCTTACCAAACGGGATGAGCATTACTGCAGATGTGTACTGTGAAGAACTGAACACAATGATGGAGAAGCTGGCACATCTACAGCCAGCATTGGTCAATCGCTCGTCTCCGCTGCTCCTGCACGACAACGCGCAACCTCATACTGCACAGCAGACGGTCTCCAAGTTGCAAGAACTGGGGTTGGAAGCTCTCCGTCATCCGCCTTACTCACCAGACCTTGCGCCTACAGACTACTACTTTTTCCAGAATTTGGATAACTTCTTGGCGGGAAAAAAATTCAATACCCGAGAGGCAGTACAAAATGCCTTTGAAGAATTAGTTGCCTCCCGTCCAGCTGATTTATTTAAGAAGGGCATCAATAAACTGCCACTGCGTTGGCAAAGATGCATTGATTGCATGGGTGATTACTTCGATTAATACAAATAAAAAATACATGAAAAAAATTCGTTTAAATTTTTTCATACAAAACGGCAATTTCATAGGTAAAGACCTAATAATACACGTCTTCAGGAGTATAATACTAAAAAAATCACACAGAAATACCTAAATTTGATGAAATGCCAACGGAATGAACGAAAAAAGTAGCGAAATTTATAAAAAAGTATAAAATGCTACGCCATTTTAATATGGTTAGAAACCCTGGCAAGAAAATACGATTTTCTTACAGTTTCACATCCGGACCAACTTCAGTTTACGGGTTATCCATTATTTACGACAGACCCTGTATATAGTTGGAAGGTGACCGCTTTCATAAAATTAACCATGAGGAAATAGGGGAAAATCTCAAAAAACAGCTCGACGTACAGAGTTGAAAATTGATAGAGAGCAGAAGAGGTCCTCAATGATTTATTATGCGACTTTGCGCATTTTGGAAGAGAGATAGAATTTAGTAAAGACATGTCAGAAAAGAACAGATTTTCCTAGTTCCAATTAGTGACGGTGCATTGCTTAGTGAACTCGAATGAAGTGACAAAGCCAGCGGAGTGGATTAATAGACTTTTTGAAAGTGATTCGAGCTATCTCGCTTTTTTTATAAGTCTAGCTTTGCATTAGTTGACCAAAATAAATAGTTGAATTGCAGTATGGCTTCAGTTTCAAGCACATTTGCTTATGCATAAAATCGTGCCCGTGAGTACAGTGAGAGACAACATGTACAGAGAGATAGACTGTGTCAAATGCTAAGATTCATTAATTCTACTAACTCTCAGTAATTGGGCGATGACTAAAGACAATTTCCTATTATGTATAATTGTTGGATATAATATCTGTCTATTAACTGAATTAAGATAACTTGCTACAGGAATCGAGGAAACTCCTCGAAATTATATATATGGACACATATGGTGATTTCGATTTTTTCTGAAGAAATCCAAGCTACCAAAAAGTAAGATTTTGAAATCTTACTGCCTGGATCCAAAAGTACTGAACACTGTATAGAACTCCGGACTCCTTATAAATACATAATATTTGAGAATTTTGGCGCTGTTTAAAGAACTGCAAGCATATGCCACTATGTCAATTAGAGTAATCATCATTATCACCACCATCATGAAACCATACATCATCACATTATGATGAGATATAAGGTACTTCTCATAGTATTTTACACCGACACGGATATCTTTGAACATTACTCTGCCGTTTATTACCTATTTGAAACACTTTTTTGTTGTTGTAAAGGGCATATTAATTCTAAATAGGTCCTTTAGTCACTTAAGTGGAAACCTGATGATGGGATCCATGAGGAATCGAGGGAATTTAACAAATATCACTAAAAAGGGAAAAATGATTATTGATAAACCAAAATACTTGAGATGTGTCAAGGGACAACCGGATGGAACGAAGTTATAATATATATATTATAATATAAATATATAGTTGATAATGAAGAATTGAAGCTTCATTATCAAATCGAAGAAAATGTCAGTGATTAGCCGGAACAAACACACAGACTGACAGACGGACAGAAAAATGTTAACAATTTATATTTTATTGTAAGTACCGATCATACTTTTAAATGCATTAAGTGAAAATAAAAGCTGTTAATTTGAAATTACAAACAGACACTTCAATTTGTTTATCTGTATAGATATAATATATTATATTATACAAAACAAATAGTTGAACTAAGGCCCGTATTAATAAATCGTTCTTATCTCTAAGACAGGGGTCTCCAAACTTTCCAGCCTTAGGGCCATACTGATTTCTCCAGTAAGTTCCGAGGGCCAAAACCATATTATCATTGTTGCCGGTGATAAAAAGTGAAATAGTCCACTGATGAAAAAAAAAGTCCGAAAACGTTTAAAAAAGGCTGCAAATCGGACTAAAGTCCGCAAAACGGCAACACTGCATATTATTAATTTACCTGTCATTATCTGTAATTTCTAGATTATTCGTAGAGTACGAGCCATGAGGAGTAACGTGACACGACATCTGGTGGACACAAGCGGAAATAGGTAGTACCTTCTATCGCTACAGATGGCGCTAATAGCACGTACAGAATAATCTCGTTGGTTCGAGAAAGTTCTGGTGTCTTCCACTCACTTCTAGATGGCAGTAATTGGAATATATAAAAAGGCTAGTGGAGCAACCACAAGTCAGTTCCTATGACACTGTTGTGAAATAAAATAGTGCGTACCTCCTTAAAACGTGTTTGTACGTGTTTAAGTTTAAGACATCTTTGTAACAGTATTTTTATTTGAATTGTTGCTTTTTTGTGTGATTTAGTAGTATGGAAAAGAAGCGAAAAATTGATAGTGAATGCAGAAAATTCAAAGATCAGTGGAACATTCAGTATTTTGTAATTGAGTCCAGTAACAAGGCGCTATGTTTGATTTGCAATGAAAGCATAGCCGTTCTCAAGGAATATAACATTAAACGTCATTATGAAACAAAACATTTTCAAAATTACTCAAAATATACAGGAAGTTTGCGGACAGAAAAATTCGAAGCTATGAAGCGCGGATTGAAATCGCAGCAATCTTCATTTACAAAACTCAAAACTGAACAAGAGGCTGCAACTCGTGCCAGCTTTCGTGTGGCTCTTGAAATTGCACAACGTGAAAAACCATTCACCGATGGAGAAATGATCAAAGAATGCATAATTGCAGTAGCCGAAGAAATGTGCCCTGAAAAGGTAAATTTATTAAAAACTGTCAGTATGTCAGCAAAAACTGTGGCTCGAAGGGTAGAAAACATCGCTGAAAATATATCCTCTCAACTGTTCGACAAAAATGGACATGTTGAGTGGTTTTCTTTGGCCTTGGATGAGTCAACGGATGTGTCAGATACTGCTCAGGTGTTGATTTATATTCGAGGAGTAGATAAAAGCTATGAAGTGCATGAAGAACTTCTTGATATGTATAGTATTCATGGCACAACTACTGGTACAGATATTTTTAAAGGAGTTGAAGAACCTTCGATGGAAAAACTTGAAATGTATTACAACTGACGGAGGCAAAAGCATGAGTGGGAAAGATAAAGGAGTGGTCGCTCTTGTGTCAAAGGCTGTAGAAAATGACGGTGGTTCAATACCATTAGTCTTACATTGTATCATTCATCAACAGTCTTTGTGCGGAAAATGTTGTATGTCTGAAGATATGTCTGAAGTTCTGAAACCAGTCATATCAACTGTTAATTTTATCAGATCTTTTGGGCTGAATCACCGACAATTCCGACAATTTATTGAAGAGATTGGAGAAAATGACTTAACTTATCATACTGCCGTACGTTGGCTTAGTTGTGGGAAAGTCCTTCAGCGCTTTTCTGAACTTCGAGCAGTGATCGAATTTTTTTTGAATGAAAAGTATCGCCCTCTTAGTGAATCACAAAACAACGCATGGCTGTGGAAGTTAGCATTCTATGTTGATTTAACAAAACATGTGAACGAACTGAATTTGAGATTGCAAGGAGAAGACCAGCATCTTCCTGATTTATACACTAATATCAAATCATTCCGGAAGAAATTGATACTGTTTCAATCACAACTACCATGTAAATGTTTTTCACATTTTAAAACATGTGAAATATTCCTATCGATTTTGCAATCGAAACTTTGAGTGCTTTGAAAATAAATTTTGATACTCGTTTCTCAGACTTTGATGCTATTGCGAATCAAATTAAGATTCTTCAGAATCCTCTTGATACTGACATTGAAACCCTAGCCTCGGAACTTCAAATGGAAATGATTGATCTACAGTGCAGTGATATAATTAAGAACAAATATCAAAACTCATCTTTGTTGGAATTTTATAAGGGTCTTCCACTGGCACAATTTGATAATTTACATAAATTTGCTCGTGGGCTGTTTTCTGTTTTTGGTACTACTTATTTGTGTGAGAAGACCTTCTCCAAATTGAAGTACACAAAAAATGTTTACAGATCTAAATTAACTGATGAGCATCTTAAATCTCTTTTAATAATTATTCTGTGTTTCTTTATCCAACTTATCACAAAAACAATAACAATAAGCCTACAACAATGTTATGAGTAGTTAGCCCATGACCATATCAATGTAGATGTCATATTAATAATTATTCAACATAAAATTAGAATACTTCAGTTAACTAAATTTAATTTGCTATAAAAAATATGTTCTCTAAAAGGAGTTTTCAAGTATGCTAGCTCTCCGCGGGCCGGACAAAATCTGTCCGCGGCCCGGATGTCGCCCTCGGGCCGTAGTTTGGAGACCCCTGCTCTAAGACAATTCTCAAGAAAGTACTTAAGACGTTGTTTTAATTAATAGACCGTACTTAAGTACAGCTGTAGGTACGGCGTATCAAGAGAGTGCGAACGTATTAATAAACGAGGCTCGTTACTCAAGTACGCTGTCATTGCTGTCAAACTGTTACTTGAGACGCGGTTTACGCGACGCGTGGGTGCAGTCAAACCTTGACTTGAGAACGGCTTGCTTGGGAATTGGGATACAGTACATTATTATTTGTGGTGTTTTTGGGTGTGTTAGAATTATGTAAATGAAAATCTAAATATTTATGATTAAACAAACTCAGAATTCACACTACATACTCAACACAAAATAAAGTTAAAAAAAAAGATGCTATATTGATACATGATTGATACTTATTCTTCTTTTTTTTTGGTAATCGCGGTTGCAAAGGTTTTGCACCATTTTGCCAGTGTGGAGTATTTGTAGAAATATTTTCGATTTTATTTAAATATAATTATTTATTTATTTATATTAAACGAATATATATTATATATTTGATTTATATTAATTGACTTGATTTGACACTTGAAAGCAGTACTTTTTTTCGCTGCCCAAAAAACAATCCTAATTATATGATCCCTCCCTCCTACAATTCCTCGCCCTATCAACCTTAAATCTGTTCTGTGTTTTGTAAATACTCCTTTTACTGAAACTTTATGTACATACTTTTAAAAGGAGCAACTTTAAAGAATAAGAAGAAGAAGAACTTTTTTCGAATGGCAATGATCCGCATTCCGTTTTACGTAGTTGTTAAAAAAATATGGATATTATTATGCTAGACAATAATAAATATTAATATATACGTAAAAATTAATGAAAATCAGTTTTTTCAATATAAAGAATACAGATTAAACCTTTTTTTGGTATTTATATTATTAAATATTACATTTTTAAAAAGAAATATTGAAGGAATGTATAATCAATAAATCCGTTCTTTGTAGAAGTGTAAACGAAACGTTATTTTATTTGTTCTTTGTCGTGTAGATGACGCTTAAAAGTTGAGTAAGTGATCTCAATAACGTTATCAACTGAGACGCTCTTGAGATCATACTATGAATTAAAGACCGTCTTGAGAAGCTAATCGTTACTTAAGACTGTCTCAGCCAAGAAATGTCTTGAGAACGAGTTTGAGAACGGTTTATTAATACGGGCCTAAGTAGTCAAAGATGGCCGAAAGCACGTCGAAGGAATGCCGATAACAGTCACAATGTGTAATTGCTAAATTCTACATTATTGTCAAGGTGATAAGGTCGTTTTTGTATCATTCTTAATAGTAGTTATTACATTGTGATTTCGAGTGGCAAAAAGTGTCGTGCCTAGTTTCTCCGTCTAGCCCCCATTCGCAACGCGCCATAAGGAACTTCGTTCCAAAAATTAAACCGACTTCCAAAGTAAAAATGCACAAAAAATATGAAATAAAACTCATTTTCCGTCTTCTTCACTTCTGTAATACATAAGGAACCCTTATAGTTTCACTCTGTCCGTCCGTCCGTCTGTCTGTCTGTCTGTCTGTCTGTCTGTCTGTCCGCGCTTCTAGCTTTTGTATATAAATTGATGAAATTAGGTATAGTTATATATTGTGTATAGATTTCGGTTTTAGCATCATAAAGTAATAATAATTTTATATTTTAGGGGTGGCTGCCCATACATGTAAAGGGGAGATGAAAAATATCTTTTCATCCTACCCCATCGTGTGGGGTATTATTTAATAGGTCTTTTAGAATAAAGGTAAAGTTTATATATGTTTTTTTTTACAAAGTCTACCATTTACGAGTAATCAACACCTGGCATTTCTAAACTATGAGACTTAGAAACTTGCGATTTTTCGTGCTGACAGATCATGCTAAAAAGTCTTTAGGAAAATTATTTTCGAATGAAATCTGACTTGTAACTTTTGAAGTAATTTGAAAAAACCTTTTACGCGTTTATAGTTACGGAACCCTCCTTAGACATGTCCTGACATGCTCTTTAGTTAGGTTATTACTTTGGAAGTCGGTTTATTAGGGTTCCGTAATACTCAAGGAACCCTTATATGAAAAATATTTTTTCATTCTACCCCATCGTGTGGTGTATCGTTGAATAGGTATTTTAATGTAAAGGAAAGGTTTTATACATTACTTTTTTATGAAGCTAATCATTTACGACTAAGCGGCCTCCAAAGTAGTTTACAAGTTGGTCCCCCCTGGCATTTCTAAACTATGAGACTTAGGGGACCCATACACGGTCCGGTTTTCCTTCAGTTCGGCCTGAACGGATGCAAAATCGTATCGTCTGTGTGCAATTTCGAGATCGCATCAGTCGGCCGCATGGACTGAAGTGATTCGTTTCAGTGTTGCCAACTCTGTTTTTGCGAAACTACTAAACTCGCGTCGTTTTCTACTAAAAACTACTAAAAGAGTACCGATGACTATAAAAAAGGTACTAAACTTAGGAACCCCTAAAAGTTTTTTTAGGGATTTTATGTTTACAAACATACATACATTTCAGTTTTAATATTTAACCGTTAAATTAAACGAAAATCGGTTGTCTGTAAAGTCGGTTTACTGACGATAGTTGAACGTGACAACGTTACAGAGCGAGGTAACGCCTCAGAGCGAGGTAACGCCGCATGAGTCATGTTTTTTCGTGCGTGCAGCCGGCTCCATCGAATTATAAGACGTTATCACGTCAAAAAATATAGTAGTAGTAGAAATATTATTTAAATAGAAATTAAATCGGTAGTTTTAAGCGACTTGCGGATGCGTGCTACTATGTGCTATTATGATAAGGTGTCATAATAGCACATAGATGCAGGCCACTTTGCATATTATGATTACTGTCTAGCTATTTTCTACAAACTACTAACAATTAAATTCCTACTATGGAGGGGAATAAAATACATAATTTAGTAGTAAAACTTTGTAAAACAACTAAGTAACATTAAATCTGACCTATACGGATGGACTGAACGGTAATAAAATTCGAGTGTAAAATAAAACCGGTCAAGTCTGAGTCGGCAAGATGAGTTCTGTACAAAATGGAAAAATCACGTTTGTTGTATGTGCGTCTGAAAATTTTATTTTATTTTGTTTTTAGTATTTGTTGATAAAACGGCAATAGAAATACCTACATCATACATTTGTGAAAATTTAAACTGTCGAGCTATCATGGTATAAGAAGGTTAAGATACAGCCTGGCGAAAGACGGACGAATAGCAAAGTCTCAGTAATAGGGTCCCGTTTTTACCCTTTTGGTACGGAGCCCTAAAAATGGCACGTGTTTTAAATAAATTTATAAAAGTTCATTGAAGTATTTAAAACTTTGAAGCCACTATGGTCGATAAAATCTAAAGACTTTTACTATGAAACAAAGAGAAATGATTTCTATAACATATTACTGGAAAAATGTATGACACAATAATTCGGTTTCGTCTATAGCGTGATTACAATCGCAGCAAAATACAATTAATAAATAAAATAATAGCCTAAACTGACCCAGAGCATGTCACGACATGTCTAAGGAAGGTTCCGTAACTATCAACGCACTATAGGTTTTCTTTGAATTACTACAAAAGTTATTGCCATAAAGTTATTACAGAAGCTAGGAGAGAGGCAGACAGACAGACGGACGGGCAGAGTGAAATTATATGAGTTCCTTAAGTATTACGGAACCCTAAAATGACGACCGAAGCTTGCGGCAATTTTCCGTGTATGTATGTGCTCGAATCCGTTCAGGCCGAACCTTAGATTAAAACGCCTAGAAACCGTGAAACGCGCGTGCAAAGTGAAGTAAATCATTTTGAGCCATATCGGCTCAGTTTGTTCGAACGACCCGTCAGTTGTTAAGGTCAAGCGCTAGTGCATACATCTCCGTGTCGTTATTGGGTGTCACAATGCATCGGAAAAGAATTAAAAAAGCTTCGGATATAACATTTCATATGTAAGTATGAAAGGTTATGTCCGAACAATTTGTCTTGTATTAAGTCAAATATTTAAAACATTTTAAAATAAAATCATATTATGTCGCCATCTTGATTCAGCTATATTGTGATTTGTGAAAGTGTTACTAGTAAAAATAAATTTATTTCAAAATTTTCATGACTAACTAATAGTTGCAACTAAGCCAAAGTTTTATAACATTTTATGATTTTTTAACTATCAGTTTAAAGTATTGCCGGTATTAAGATAATCCTTAAGATATTCCTTAATATCGGTTTAATATAAATAAAGTTCACAAATTGTGTTTAGATGGTTTAAAATGAAATATAAGTTATATTTTTACATCTCACGATATTAAGAAAATCTAATACAATAATTACAATTTTAAAAGTACACACTCCACATCTTTAAAGTTTTGTTTGTGTGCGTTTGTCGGTATGTAATGCTTACGCCTACATCTATCTGTTACTTGCTTCACTTTGTACGTTGCGTTTGTTTGAAGACTATCTAGGCGTTATTAATCTAAGGGCCGAACTGACGTCAGTTCGGTCGGATGCGATTTTCTCCGTGTATGTGCTCGAATCCGTTCAGGCCGAACTGACGTCAGTTCTAACTGAAACGATCGGCCTCTCGTCTGTAGAGGCCTTTAGAAACTTGCGATTTTTCGTGCTGATAGATCATGCTAAATACTCTTTAGGAAAATTATTTTCAACGAATCGGACTGTAACTTTTGAAATAATTTGAAAAAAACCTTTTACGCGGTGATAGTTACGGAACCCTCCTTATACATGTTCTGACATGTTCTTGGTTATGTTATTAATAACGCATTCGAAGCGTGACATACAGGATAGAATCTAAATCTATACTACCTTCATTAACACTGTATTATATTTATAGACGCATTAGAAGTGCCCCGACAGTGTCGACAAAATCATTTGTAATCTCAATTTAGATCCCTTTTAAGACAAAACAAATGCAATACATATACCGTACAGTACCGTACAGTACCGTACGTACCGTACATTACCCGTACGGTACTTTTGTACCTTTAATAATAAAAAAATGAATCTTATTTTCTACGATTTAAATGAAAATAGTTAATTAACTAGTAAATTTATATACACTATTACAACTGTGAAGCCTACCCTGAAATTTTACAATTATTTCTTAAATTACTATATATACTAAAAAATTTCACTATGGAGAACTCTAAGAACTAATTCTTAGCTTAATCTTAGCTATCAGCGAATCTTATGAGACAGCTTGGTCTATTCGCAAATGGCGTTGGCTTGCTCCGGCATAACTAGTAAACAAATATCAGCCTTAAACTAAACACGCTCGGTTGAAAAGCAAAGCGGACCTTATTTACAACACGTTTGATTAGATGCTAAAATTCATACAACGGTACTAGCAATCGATTTTAAACTCTGTTACGAATGGGTAAGGTGTAATTTACGAGGCTACGCAGTTTCTAACAGCAATGTTGGGTTCGCTGACCTGTGCAAAGGTTTCCTTGCAGCGCAAACGCCACTGAGGCTGGCTGTCTTTTTATATAGTACATCTATAGATAGAATGCCGTAATTCTCATCGATGCGGCGTCTCAGGAAATACTGGTGTGATTGTATCAGCGGAATCTCATAAACTTAAAGAGACTACTTTAAAGCTGTGTTTGTTGCCTTATTATATGAACAATATGGCCACACAAACTGCGCAGCCACTGGGTGTATTTTACTATTGTATTCTACAGAGCACTTACTTGTGTCTCTAAGTGACAGTAGGTACTTTGTTTGGTACTGCCTCGTAAGATTATCAATTTATTGCTTATATTCAATGAGTTAATTGAAAATCCATGCTTCGATACAAATACGACTTATAGAGTTACAACGTGGCTTCTAAGAAAACACTCGTGAAAACACTTGCATTGTGTTTTGCCGAGTGAGGACATCGAAGGGCTATGCTTTACTAAAAGGCCAGGAATGAACATTTAATTCTTTTTTGCAAGTATCCTTTGGCGAATTTAGTATCTCATTACTATCTCACCATCATCCTCTCATTTCAGCTGCCCTGTTATGAACTTCAACTGACAAGTGAGAATAGGCTTCATTTTGACGTTTGAACTTTTTAAAACACAATTTTAAAAGTTCTTATATCAATTTTTTTGACATTATAACTTTATAAAATGTGTTTTAATAAGTTCAAACGTCAAAATGAAGCTCATTCCCACTCGTCAGTTAAAGTTCTTATTAGGGCAGCTGGGTCTAATGTGGTCAAAAAAACGAAAGTTATATAAGCGAACGAAGCATTTCGCAAAATATCCACTGAAAACAAATTCGGACGCGGGCGTCACAACGCATAAGAATTACAAATCGGGGCTTGATATTCGTATGTTTTGAAGGTTTTACCCCGTCCAGGTACCCATCGTTATATGTATATTTGCATAACCCTGACGTATTTATTGTTATTCTTTATGAATCCTCACGTGAGTATGGTATTCATCGTTCAGTCGTTGGTTAATAATGAATTGTAATTTAAAGAACATGTTCGAAGATCCACACAAAAATAAAAAATAACCTAGCCAAGAGCGTGTCAGGACATGACTTAAAGAAGGGTTCCGTGCAAATCGATGCAAAATAAGTTTTTTTTTTTAAATAACTTCTAAAGTTAAGCTGGGAGTATATGACCCGGATTCCGTAAGGCCGTAGAAAATTCTATGCATTGAAAATAGAACTCTGCGCTAGAACAATACAGTTGAAAATCGAACAAAGAATCGACAGCTCGACACTCGAAACTTCCATTTTCAACTCTATTGTAACCCATGCCGAGTTTTATTTTCAATGCTCTGAATTTTCACCGGTGTTCCGGATTCCGGAGCATATAGTCCCAGCCTTATAGTCCCATTTAGGTTCTTTTTTTAGAGAGTATTAGACATATTCCATAAGCAGGCCAAGTTACAAGTGTCTACCAGTTATAGTTTAGAAATGCCAGGGAGGGATTAACTTGTAATCCACTTTGGAGGCCGATTATTGGACAATAGTTTACATTATCAGAAAATAATGTATGAGACCTCGCCTTTATTTTAAAATACCTGGTCGACGATACCATACTCGAAGAGGTAGAATGAGAAAAAATCCCCACTTTACATATTGTATCGGGGGCCAACCCGAAAATACAAAACTATTAATATTTTATGACACCAAAAATATAGTCTACATTATATCACAAAATTTCATAACTAATAGCTTTTGCCCGCGTCTCCGCTCGCGTGGAAATGTGTTTGTAGCAAAAAACTTTGTTAGCAAATGACTTTACGAACTGAGGTAGTCCTGTAAATTACATCAAATGTTTTGATATTCCGTATCCAAACGGCTAAAATGGAACACTATTAAATATTAGACAATAGAAATTTTAACAGAATATGTATTTGTGCTGCAGCTATGTATAACAATAAATACTAAAAACATAGTAAAAATATTATGTTTTTAGTCTATAGTTTGTTTTGATTTTTTTTCATTCATTGATTGTTATGAAAAATTTGCTCATTAGTCAGACCAAACCCGAATCCACTACCTACTACACAAATTTTCATTCAAAGGACGTGATGTTTTCGACATTAAAACTATCCTATGTTCTTTCCGGGAACTCAAAGTAGCTAATACCTAATTATATCAAGGTTGAGTAGTATTTTCTCTGGAATTTTTCCAATGTTTCTCACCGTTTGAACCTTCCCTGAACTTCTATAATTATTTCAAGACCAAAATTAGCCAAATCGGTCCAGCCGTGCTCGAGTTTTAGCGAGACATTGGAATTGCAATCCATTTTTAACCGACTTCCGAAAAGGATTCGGTTATATTTTATATATAAGAAGATATTAAAGCTTCTGGAAGAGACATGATTATGTGAAATTACAAAAAATATACAAAAAATTGGAGTAAGAATATAATCGGTTAAATTATAAATTGAACTCATGAAAATAAAACTCAAAATCATATATAATTTTATTTTACTTATTATTTAGTACCCACCTATAATAATAATTATATACTATCAATTATTAATTTAAATTAGACGCTATAAGCTTAAAAGGTTCCACTTTAATTGGGCGTACTATAAGATGAACTCTTTATAAAATTTTCCGAACTTGTACAGTTTTTTCAGCGGCGACAAGGTAATGCGAAGTACTGCGAAGTATTTCAATTGCATGAATGTAAGAGACGAGACGTTGGAATAATACCGTTAATTTACAAGTGTAGCGCTACTGAATATGGTGGATTATGGCTCGTTTACATAAGGGAGACCAAGGCCTCTAGTCAAGATGCATTCGATAATTTCAACGGCGAACTTCGAAAGAAAAAATTATATGGGTTTTGACATAAGTCATCGCTAAGTGACATGTCGCCTGTGATGCCTTATGTCAAATCCCATACATTTTGTTACACGTACAAGACTGCAGAAAACCACGTTTGTCTAGCTACGGTTTACTTTACTCTTGGTTCATAATCTTTCGTTCGTCGTTTCGTGTCTAATTCTGTGTTCAGTAGCCCAAGCAGGAACATTGGACAACTACGTATTCGTAACGTTATCGAGTGTCAATTGTATGGACGCTTTTCATACAATTCTCTTTCGATAAAGTACGGGATACGTTGTTGTGAATTGTTCCTAGTAACCCAACAGATTTCAGCAAGGTGTCGTTCGTGTTATTAAATAAGGCTCATTATTGTTTTAAATACATAATTAACGCACATCGTCTGAAAATAAGTAACCCGTCTTTACTCGTAAGTTCCTAGATTTATTTATTTTTAAAATTATTTGAACTTTTTTTGGAAGACTTTAACATTAGGAATATAGATAATACGTATTGTTAAAGTCCATGCGCGGGCGCATGGTCTGTACTCTGTAGAGTGTAGGGTCACGCGCAAAAGCTCAGTGCGCGCCGAGACGCTAGGCGGTGCGGACGATATGCACGTAATATGGACGTATGGAGCGGACTGCCCGCTCCGTGCGTTCGCGCATCACAACCCCTGATCGATTCTGACTTCGCCCTCACGTTCTATGACAAAGAACCGACGCAGCCGAAACAAGGTGTGTTGTGTTTATTATTTGTAGGGTAGCATTATGCTCCATATTGGAGTATAACTTTAGCCAGTTGACACATATAGCAAAAATGTAGCTTTTTTACAGTGTGTTTTTTACATAATAATATAACATTTTCTTTTTTTTAGTCCTACAGTTTGTGAAATTATTGAAATAATCGCTCGTATCACATTAGAATCTTACTGATAATATATGACCAAAGATATAAATAAATTAAATTCATAATACGAGTTACGTAGCAAGTAGTAACTTATTACAGTTTTAATTAGAATCGTTGATGTCTTTTGTATGCGTGTAGTAAGCGCTGTCTACGGCAAGACTACCAAACATTACCAATGATAATTATTTAATATGTTAATTGTTTTTTACTATGTAGTTTATTCAAATTATGATTCTTATTAACATATAAAATTTGGTTTTTTTTTTAGTTTCGTAGAAAGAGTGTTGGTTAATATATTTTTAGTCGTTTCTCATAATTATTTACAGAGACCAAAAGGCGAATCTATAAAGCGACTAGAGTTAAACAAAAAATAGATAGATACGCGATTTATTTATTATTCACTACTAAAATGCTTTGCGTGTACCGATAACTTTAAAGTTGAGCGTCTTAAAAAAAATCTTTCTCAAGTTCCTTTTTATATCTCATTGTAAAAAATATTGTTTCTAAAAATGTGACTGCAAAAATATACTGCGAGCGAAGTGTTTGTAAAAATAATAGTATAGCAAAGAAAAACAACGAATAATTATTTAAGAATTATAGAGTTGCAATTTCGCTCCCAAATATGTAAAAAATTAATGTATTACATCAACATAACATCATTATTCAATACGAGCAGTGTAAAATGTTTGATGTAAACAATTTATCTACTGTCCTTACCTTATGACTTTTTAAAAGTTTAAAGCAAATACACCAGTTATTTGTACACTAGAATACTACTGACTCTGCTCTACTCCATATATTACACTTACACCTACTGAGTACTCGCTCTACTATTTACTAATATAATACCTAATACTCTGGCGATACTCTATTGATTATGCGATTTTTTCTCACTATAAACTTCTATTACTCTTGGTTTCTAACGAATCTTTAATGTTATTCTTATGTGAAACTTTGCATGGTTTTAATGCCAACATATTTTAAACATTATCAATTGATTCTAAGTACTTAGTTTGTATTATGTAACATAATTTGCTTATTATTATGTTATATGTTGTAGACTTAATTTAGAGTATCATTTATGCCCGCTCTAGACCTCTTTCGAGAATCGCACTTGACACTCGAAAGGTCCGCGAAAAGTTTGCGAATCGCGTGCTTCGTGTTCGTGGACCTTTTGCTGTGTCGCGCGCGATTCGCGGAGGAAGTCTGGAGGGGGCTTTAAAGAGTAAACAGGGCCTTTAGTCAAGATGCATTCGACATGACTTACGTAAGTCACATCCTGTACATTTTTGTTTTCGAACTTCGCCGTCGAAATCATCGAATGCATCTTGACTAAAGGCCTAGGTATATTTTTAGTCAGTGCATTGTATTTTTCGTCCACTGAAGCGTCCATAGATATTGTATATTTTTGCAATGAATAATTATGTTATGTTTACACCTATTTGAGATTTGAAATTATAAAGTTATGTTCTTTACTGCAAGTATTAACAACATTTTTAATTGGGAATATCTAGATCAAACATTTTTGGGTAAATAAAAAAAAAGATTTGGTAAAAGAAAAGCTGTACGAAATGCACGAACTAAACACATTCCTAATATAAGTTGAAAAAGTTTAAATAATAATGATAATAATGAAGCAAAATAAAGTTATAATTTAGGCTTATTGTGCATAATAGTGTATATGAATGTATGATCATCAATATAACCGACAATACAATAGTAGGGAACAGTGGGGAAGCGTGAGATCTGCGGAAAGGTAAGCCGCGTAAGCTAATATCTATTGTACTGAGTGCTAAGTGTGAATTTTTCTTTTCGCATTCGATCGTGAGCGCGTTTGGCGTTTACTAGGGATTTGTATGTGATTTGTACAGCGCCACCTAGTTGTAAACGCGACAACTAGGTCAAATCACATACAAATTCCTAGTAAACGCCAAAACGCGCTCATGATCGAATGCGAACAGAAAATCTCACACTTAGCACTCAGAACAATTTACTACAGAACAACGATTTTAGCGCCATCCATTAAGTAATATTCATAAGGAAAGCCGATATGATGTCGGGTTGTATACACGCCTCAATACTGGTAGGGAACCATATTATATCATAATATATGTAATTGGAAAATATGTTAAAATAATTTTCTATGGTCATTGTCAAACTAATAATGTCTGCTATGTGCGTATTGTAAGCCATCTTAATTAAACGAGAATTTTTATCAATAAAACTTGCAATATCTAATATGTACTTTAATTAGAATTTAATTAGAGTCATATTATTTTAATTTGTTCATGCAGTTTCTTCGTGAACGTTTTGGAAAATAGATAATGTAACTTAATATATTTTGTCGACTAATAAAACACGTTGAAAAAACGCAAAGGAGAGAAAAAACAAGTTATAAAACATTATAAAACTACTATGAAGGAACATCTTCAAATAGTTTCCTGTAGAGATAGCACATAGATGGTATTCGTTTGACAATGCTCGCATGAATAAATATCTAAAATAAATTAATATTGTTTCACTAAGGCATCAAAAGACGCAATAGGCTTAAAGTCCAACGTAAGATTTAGTATTTTAGAATTTTGGGAGTCTTCAGAACGCAAAATATTACATAAGTAATTTTTTAAAGTGTTTTGAATGTTTCTAATTAGCTTTGGTATAATTATAGTAGAGAGTCAAATGAATAAAGAACAGTATTTGAATAATAATTACAATGACGAATAAAAAACAACGGGATTATAATTCTTATAACATTTTGCTGCAAAAATTATTACAATACGTGTTAGTAGATCGTGAGACAGACCCTTATTTTAACGTACTATGTAATTTTTTAAATCCTAGGGATGTTATGGATTATTAGATTGATTAAGTTAAAGGGTTGATAGCCCTTTTTAATTATAAGGAAAACACAGTTATAGATAAATATTTATACATAACGTAAAAAAATTAGTAAAACGATAATAATATTAAAACACATAATAATAATTAATAATTTTAAATTATTTACAAACTAATGGAAAATAAAAAACATAAAAAGAAAACTGAAACTACAAGAAACATACTGCAGACAGAGTTCCCTCGCTGGACGGCAATGCTAACTCTTTGAGCCAGATAGGTTATGGATTTTTGGATTTATGGATTTATTTATTCATTTTTATGGATTTTTAAATGACATACGTTAAATTAAAGATCTGTTATATATAGAAATTAGATGTGCCGAGTAAGATCTTTCAAAGATCTTACTCGGCACATCTTTGATATATCACTTCACTTCTTTGATATATGCACTAGGATGTTTTAAAAAACGCAACGGATGTTAATGCATTTCTCAGCAATAGATAGTGTGATTCAAGAGGAAGGTTTACATTGTGTAAAATATATCGCATCCGTGAAAAAAATATGTGACACCAACATTTTCTTAACACTTCTAGTAATGCACGAAATTTGCCCGTACCAAACCTGCCTTTTAATTAAAATAAGTCTACACAAAATACACTTTACGAGTATTATTAACTTTTCCAATACTTAAAAACTGTTCACTTACTAAATAACTATTCTAAGCATTAAACCTTATGGATAATGATAGAATAGTTATTTTGTATAAGTTCAAATTATAAATAAGCGTGTCAGTTTCTCTTCAAAGCCTATAGTCTATACAGTGTACATATGACAAATCCAACACTTGATTCATGGACAGATTGGACACCGGACAAGCTCTTACATCAAACAGATGACTAATTAAAGAATACAGAAGGCAATATCCAATAATATAGATTGCAATGTCAGAGCATCAGATCCTTTGTGTTAGTATCACAAATAGTACATATTATTAATTAATTAGGTATTATAAATTACCCAGATATTCGTAAATACTGAGTACTGGATTTCAGATTTACTATGGTCTAGATTTCCTTGTATTGGCTGACTGGCATAGTAGTCAAAGGAAATAAATTCGAGCCATCCATATTCCATACTCATCTAAAACAAAGTTATACCTACCTAAATTTGTAGATTATAAATGCAGTGTCCCAGGGGAACACTGTTCTTTTTCGGGATATATTTTAAATCCGTTCAGTAGTTTTTTGTGTGAAATAGTAACCTGTAACAAACATTCATTCTCACAAAGTTTGTTATTTATAATAGTAGTAATATTATTATTTGATTATTGTTACGCTAATTAAATGAAAATCGTATTTAAAAAGTTGTTGATAGAGCTTACAGTAGCTATACACCATACTAGACGATTGGCGTCCAATCGGCATGATGATGCAGACTTGATGCAATCTGCAGTTCGTCCACACACCTATAACTGTCATGCCAAACCTCGCCCATATGGGCGAGGTTTGGCTATACAGGAGACTATATAGTCAGCAGTAAACTTCGAGTGTATCGCAAAGGATAACCGGTAGCCTGTTTCCAGGCAATGGCCTTTAAATTTTTTTCCAATTTCATTTAAATCCCACTCAACACAGTATAAGATATTTCACAAACTTTTGCATAATTATAATATAATTAGTTAGATTATGACTGGTGAATTAGATATTTTAATGAAAAAAGTAAAACAAATATTAAAAGTTATTATTATTATTATTTGGGCCAAGTTTACCTCTTATAAACTAGGCATTGAAATTGAAATGGGAACACTTCGGGCCTGGTAACTGTTTACCATATGATAATCATCACACGCGTCTATACCAATATGAATGCGGAATTTGAATTATTCATCCGCTGAAAATGATAAACAATAAAACAATTCTGTGCAGTTTTTTCAATCATATGTTTTAGAGGGCGCGTGCGTACTTAGCGGAAAAGAAGGTACCTATAGATTATGGAATCACGGAATGCTACGCGATTAAATGCTCTCTATATAAAATTTCATAAGCTCTAATTTACTAAACGTAATAATTATGTTAATATTATATACGTCTAGCATGTTAGAATAGAATCGCTAAAGGCCCTTACCGGCACTAAGCACCGCGACGCTCTAATCTATAGTCGTACATCGAATCTAACTTATGGTCTCATCGTTTCACCATATTAGGTAGGTATAGGTAGGTAAATAAGCAACCTACCCACCTAACTACCTGTAACTTACCTCGCCAAGTGCGTACACACCTTCAGACGTTGGGGTATTCGGGGGCATGTTAATGCGCATGTGACGCACGATCATCTAACAGCCATTTTGGATTTTTGTTTGCTAAATGCCGGATTTTATGGTTATTTTAGATTTAATAAAACAATATCATTTGGTAAAATGTAAAGTACTAAAATAAATATACTAAAAACTTAGAATGCAATTATAATTTATATATTGGTATATTCTTTTCCGTCGAAAATAAAATTATGTTTGTGTTTATGATTTGAAGTGTATTAATTGTCCATAAAAAATACTAGATTTTCTTCAAACACCTAAAAAATATGAAATTGATATTCGTGAATCAGTTTTGCCGGAAAAATTTATATCACTTTGAACACAGCCAATAGTGAACAGGGAATCTGTTATTCACGTTTCAAAATGGAAAAGTGAATTCCATGTCTCATCACAATTCAAGCGAATTCCAATAAGAAAGTATAATATTCCACCATTGATGAATTCAGTACAAGTTCAAAGCTCCTGAATAACTGAACCGATGAGAAAATATAAATAATGCACTATCAGGAAATTTGATCCTTAAGCAGGTAGAGCAATCTCATAATTTGTTAGTATTTTATTTTATACTAAACAAGACAATCCTGTATATGTAATCGGTTTCTCGAAAACGGCTGCAAGTATTAACATGTAATTTAGTTTTGCAGGAGAAGAATACGGCAATTCGGAAATTATTTAGAAAATAAGTTTTATTTCATACTTTTTTTGTGCCTTTCTACTTTGGAAGTCGGTTTTAATAAACGATATCTTTATAATAATTTAAAACTTTTATCCCCTATTTTACCCCTTTGGGGGGTTGAATTTTGAAACATCCTACCTTAGTTCTTAGTTCTCTATATATCTAGATATATATATAGAAAAAATCGTCAAATATTTTTTAGTCCAAAAATTTCATACATGTTTAAATATTTATAATCCCCCTTACTAATAAAAATATTAAAACAATGGATAAGCAATACAATGTTTTGTCCTTGTCTGCCAAGCTACTTTTTTCACGTATCGGACAAAGACAAAACATAACTTAATTATAACTAATCCGCTGTTTAAATATTTTTATTAGTAAGGGGGCTAATGTATTATAAATCTTCTGCGCGTGTGTTTGTTATTGAACTCCTTCTAAACGGCGGGGCCGATTTTGATAATTTTTTTGTGTGTGTTCAAGTAGATTCGAGAATCATCCTCCAGTGGACCAAATTGTAAATCTAAAATATGTAATTTGGTCCACTGAAGGGTGTTATATTACAGATTATTTAAGTTTGAAATTTTTGTATTTAAGACGTGTATATAGGACGTCTGTGGGGTCTGCTAGTTATCTACATATAAAAATTTTGGCACTTATCTCTGACAGAGGCTCTAAAAAAATATTTATTTATAATTTATGCTGAAAATGTTTATTCGCTTAACAGTATCCATTATTAGGCCGGGCCCATATTCTCCGGAATCCTTAAGGCCGAGGAAAATACAGAGCACTGAAAATAGAACTATGTATGATACAATTGAAACAAGTGTCAAGTTAAATGTCAATGTCAAATCTGACAACTCGACACACATGTTTTTTTTTCCTGTTAGTCCTGACTCCTGATTTATATTTTGAATGTTCTGAATTTTCAAGCCGTCTGGATTCCGGACAATAATATAGTCCCAGCCTTAGGAGCTTAATTATTGAAGAAAATGCTTGTGAAAAGGATGCTAATATTGTTAACTCTTTTATATTACAAGTAACTATAGGATGCATATAAGTAAAACGTATAGTTGGCTATAAAAGTTGCAAATCTCTTTAAAAGTCTTTGAAATTAACTTTACAAGTAAATAAAATTTATGAAATATTAAAGGTCATAGATGCAGATAGCCCACATTAATATATTATTAATATTTAATAATTTATCATTTATACGGCTATGAATTATTAAATTTATTAATAATTCATAGCCGTATTATAAGTAAGAGGGTACATTATTTTACATTTACCTAGCATACGAGTTAGTTGACGAAAAAAAGAATAATATAAGACTAAAAGTAGAGCATATTTAAAACAATTTTAATTAATCACTTTTAGTTACTCCAGTGAGGGTTTTTAAATTCGTGACATCTGACAGCTTTTTGACAGACAGGACCGTCGGGCTACCAAGCGCCGCCTGGTGACAGAAATAGAATCTAAAATTCTTATTGACCGTTTTTGATACCACTTACGCCAGCGGATGACGCTTTGTGTGAGTTGGGTCTGCCCCCTAACGGCAAAAAAAATATAAAAAACCCTCATTACGTGAGTTAGTACAAAATAACAGTACCAGTAAGAACTATCAACGTTTCCAAGGTGATTCGATGAGTCACAGGTACAGTTAGGTCTCACAAGTCACAAATGAAATGTCTGATAAGTTTCGTACTTTCGCTGCGTACGATTATATAACACGAATAATATGGCGGATAATTTGACGTAATTTGACGAACAATATTGTGATTGATTATATAATTACAACGATTTAGTATTATATTACTAATTATTACTATATAATTGTTATCGAATTATAGGTATGATTACAGCACACAGTATTAGTTAGGTATATAACTAACAAATAGTTGTGTTTCACACATATTAGGAATAATATATACCATTTTCAATCTGGTTTCGTAGTTTAAATGAGAGTACAGTACTATTTACTGTTCCTATTTTATTTATTGTACTTATGGTACAACTAATAAAATAACATTTATTTCATGTATACAGTAGAATGGCGCATTGTGCCGCTTATCGTTATTTTTAAGTTATCGTTATTTCTGGACGTCGCACAATATACCTAAGCCATGGAAATTTAATTATGTTTACTCCATAAACCACTTATGCCTTTTCAATTCTTATGACAATGAGATTGGCTACTTAAAAATTTAAATAATTAACACTTGCTTATTCAATGATTGTTTGAAAATGTGGATTGAAATGCTAATGCTTCTTGTGGTTTTTCTATGGAGTTTCTATGTGAAATTTCTATGGAGAATAATATAATTTCGGGCGAAATAGATATTCCTAAAAGTAAAATAGAACTTTGTTGTTTACCTATATTTTCCTGATACTTTTCCCGAAGCTTTTTTTACTAGGCACATGAAAGTATTCAGTAATATGATTAAAAGATAAACATAACTGTAATATACTGACGTAAAGAGAATGAACGTAACGCATTTTTCGTGTAGTTTTGTATTTACTTAGCGATACTTGATAGGTTTATTGACTTTATTTGAAATTAAAGTATAGAAAAATGTGATTCGAATCCAAACAAAACTTGATTGCAAAAACACAACAATTATAACAAAACAATCGAACAATAGAGCTCCTATAAACTTAATTGTAACGTGAAAGTTTCGTATAAACACTAAAAGCTGCACTTTATCAGACCGGGAGGTTTGCATAACGCGCGGTCGTTGACCCCCCCCCCCCCTCACCGGGGGTACCCCTCACCCCCGTCTCGAGCCTTTACCAATTCACTCAGATTCCGAGACTTCCGTACAAACTAAACTAAGGTTGCATACAACAATCATTATACAGTTTGTTATAAATAGTTTTCGCTTTGCTTTTTTACCCGACTACGGCGTTGCCAAAAGGAAGGGTAATAATGATTTTGGCAGTCAATGTATATGTTTGTTCCACCGTAGCGCCTAAACTACAAGTCCAATTTTTATAAATGAGATGTCAAAAGATTCGTAATAATAGCCCTAGTAACCTAGGCTATATGTATAATTTACGTAGTTGGGTTATAGTTTTTTTATAAAAATTGTATTTAAATTGTAGATACCTGTCGCCTGTATCTGTACATACGCATGTATACAAAACGCATGGCTAGTGCTAGGTGCGATAAATACGAAGTTGCTCTTAACTTGAGGAAGAAAAATGAAGTATATTCTAAGCAACTTATTATAAAAATGCACAAAAAAGTATGAAACAAAACTTATTTTCTAAATAATTCCCCTTTTAAATTCGGCTAAAATTTTAATTATTTCTCTACTCAATCTTCCTAACTTTGAAGTCGGTACCTGCTCAAACAATATCCTTATAATATTTTATAGATCTCACGTTCACTGGTACCGACTTCAAAATTAGGAAGATTTAGTACAGAAATAGTAAAATTTTAGTCGAATTTAAAAGGGCAATTATTTAGAAAACAAGTTTTATTTGATACTTTTTTGTGCATTTTTACTTTGGAAATCGGTTTTAAATTTTCGTTTTAAAATAATATTTTTTTACTAAAAAGAGAAAAATAATAATTTTTATCTTTTTAGTTAATTTTAAGGTGCATAAAACTGCGATCAGTATTGAGTACCTGTCATCAAAATAATATGTTAGTGGTTCTTGTTAAATTGGTGGTGATGATGATCATTACTGAAAGTGGTATGATAGCAAATCCTTGCACTTATTTAAACAACGCTGGAATCCCCAAACATGTATCTATAAGGACTCAGGAGTTCCGTTCAGTACTTTTGGTTCCAGGGTATACCTTGGTAGTTGGTACAAAAGCTTACTTTTTGGTTACATATGCTTGGAATACTTCAGAAAAAGTCGAAATCACTATATGTGTCCATATAAATTTCGAAGAGTTCCCTCGATTTATCATGGATTCCCTCATCAGGACACCACTTTAGTAACTAAGGGACAAATTTCGAATTATAGCCTTCACAACAATAAAACAATTTTGCAAATAGGTTCACATACGGCAAAGAAATTACTCATGTTCAAAGATATAAACATGTCGGATATAAATTGTTAACATTTTTCTGTCCGTCTGTCAGTCTGTGTGTTTGTTCTGTCTAATCTCTGACGGCTAGACCGATTTTCACGGGACTTTCACTGAAAATAGGCTTCAATTCTTCATTATCGACTATATATTTATATTATAACTTCGTTCCATCCGGGTGTCCCTTGACACATCTCAAGTATTTTTGGTTTAAAAATAATCATTTTTCCCTTTTTAGTGATATTTGTTAAATTCCCTCGATTCCTCATGGATCCCATCATCAGGTTTCCACTTAAGTGACTAAAGGACCAATTTAAAATTAATATGCCCTTTACAACAACAAAAAAATGTTTCAAATAGGTAATAAACGGCAGAGTAATGTTCAAAGATATCCGTGTCGGTGTAAAATACTATGAGAAGTACCTATTATATCATCATAATGTGATGATGTATGGTGTGATGATGGTGTTGATGATGATGATTACCGTAATTGACATAGTGGCATATGCTGTCAGTTCTTTAACTAACGCCGAAATCCCGAAACCTGTATTTATAAGGAGTCAGGAGTTCTGTTCAGTACTTTTGGATCCAAGGTATACCTAATGTATATTTTTTTACCAAAAAGAGAAAAATAATAATTTTTATCTCTTTATTTAAATTTGTTATCTAAATTATTATAACACATTTGTATCGGTGCACAAAACTCTGATGAGTAGTGAGTACCTATGTCATCATAATAATATGTTGATGTTTCTTGTTAAAATGGTGATGATGATGATAATTACTGAAAGTGGTATGGTAGCATATCCTTGCACTTCTTTAAACAACGCCGGAATCCCCATACATGTATATATAAGGATTTAGGAGTTCCGTTCAGTACTTTTGGTTCCAGGGTATACCTTGGTAATTGGTGCAAAATCTTACTTTTTGGTAGCATATGCTTGGACTACTTCAGAAAAAGTCAAAGTCACTATGTGTCGATATAAATTTCGAGAAGTTCTCTTGATTCCTCATGGATCCCATCAGGAGTCACCCCTTTGGTGAAAACAGGACCAACTTGGGATTATACCCTATTCGGACGCGCGCACAAAGGGTTCCGTACAAAAAGGCAAAAAAAAAACACGTTTGTTGTATGGGAAGTCCCCATAAAATATTTATTTTATTCTGCTTTTAATATTTGTTATTACAGCGGCAAGAGAAATATATCATCTGTGAAAACTTCAACTGTCTAGCTATCGCGGTAAAGGAGATACATCCTGTTGATAGACGGACGGACAGATAGCGAAGTCTTAGTAATAGGGTCCCGTTTGTACTCTTTAGATTTTCGGAACCCTAAAAATTAAGACGAACTAGGCTTGGTATATGTTTTGCCTATACAGTATACCAATTAAGAATTTTTCGATAGGTATAGGTTCGACATCCTAGGTAATATTGTAATGGTGCAAGTTTCTATGCATATTTTGTGTGTGTATTTGCAGATTTTTAATTAAAAATCACCTCAAAACCATTCAATGCTGATCAAAGTACATAATTTTAATAATTTATACTGGCAATTAATTAAGCGTACCTACTAAATAAAATCTGCCTGCGGGTTTTAGTTGAGCCTAAAGTTTTTTAACAGATAGTTTTCTAAAGTTCTAGGGCGCGTTTACAAATTTGACATAAATTGGCTGCCTTTCGATCGATTATGCGACCAAATGAAACTAATCCTACAAAACTAATAATTGTCACAAATAAAATAGGTACTTCTTTATCTATAAATTGTTAAAAAACATAGTAACAAGATTATGATTTTTAGTATAGTAAAAACTGTTTTCCAGGGTCTCTTCATCCCAAATTTACAAAAAAATTGTGTTGTGGATGATTTTTTTGCTCTTATGTAGCTAATCTAATTTGTTTGGAACCCAAGTATACCCAAAGGTAACGGATGTAATCACTTAAAATTAGCTAAAAATACATCAATATTAAAAATTATTTGGAAAAGGCATATAAGTCTCCAAAAAATTTTAAATTGTTTTGCTATTACGCATGAATCTTGCCTGTATGGAAATAAGGTTTATATTATTTGTTCAATGTCTAGATTTACTGCACAAAACATTTCTTAAGAAATGTCAGTCTGTACTAGGTACTACTAGTAAACAACAAATTTTGTAAACGCGCCCTTTAAAATTTAAACAAAACAGTAAAATTGATGTAAAACAGGGTCAGCCCTCGTCTCTACAATTTACATTAGCGACAATAGAAGATGTGAATATTTAAAAAAGCCTTGACTTTAATGAGCTATATGTATAGAGTATTGTGTATACCTATTTTGTGCCCTCGGTGAGTTTGACCTGGTGACACATTTCCTTACGTAACCTATTTAGCTGAAGTTTGACACAAACAGCTACAGATAGTTCAACTTAATAAATAATTAACAAGCTCCGCCGTACGGTTAGTGGGCCGCGTCACTGTCACACAAATAAAAGCTGTAGAATTACATATAATATATAGGTGATTTTTTAAGCGTAGTTTTTTTAAAAATCGAATAAATCACTCAAAATGGCATCACAGAATCAAAATTTTTATTGTGATCGATAAATTGGCCTTTGCCATTCACGTTTTAAAATAACTTCATGTAAATGTTGTCCGCGGTTCCGTTTCAAATGGTCCATTCGGAAGGTCCAATTTTGCGTCACTTTTTCGAGCATTTCTGCCTGTATTCCACGAATCACGCGTGTTATGTTATCCTGTAAGGCTTTAATCGTGTTCGGCTTGTCCACATAAACTAACGACTTTACATAACCCCACAAAAAATAATCAAGGGGCGTTAAATCGCATGATCTTGGTGGGCAACTTACAGGGCCATTTGGTGAGATAAGTTGCTCACCAAATTCATCCTTCAATATGTCCATTGTTTCACGAGCTGTGTGGCATGTGGCGCCGTCCTGATGAAACCACATGTCAACCAAGTTCAACTCAGCCAACTGGGGCAAAAAAAAGTCGCGTATCATAGCTCGATAGCGTTCGCCGTTGACGGTAACGTTTCTTCCACGGTCGTCTTTGAAGAAAAATGGACCAATGATGCCACCAGCCCATAAACCACAGCAAACTGTCGTTTTTTCGGGATGCATCGGTAATTCTTTTATGGCATTTGGCTGTTCATCACTCCATATCCGACAGTTTTGCTTTTTTACGTATCCGTTGAGCCAGAAATGAGCCTCATCGCTGAACACAATTTTTCGATAAAACAGCGGATTTTCATGGAGTTGTTCTAAGGCCCATTCACCAAAAACTAGATGCTGTGGTAGGTCATTAGGCTTCAATTCTTGCAGAAGCTAAATTTTATAGGCTTTCAAACCCAAATCGACACGTAAAATTTTCCATGTGGTTGAGTAACACATGCCCAAATGCTGAGAACGGCGACGAATTGACATTTTACGATTCTCATTAACACTGGACGCTACGACTTCAATATTCTCTTCTGTACTTCTGTAAATTTGGTGCGAAATTTGGTGATAACAGCACGAATTGTTGATTCACTAGGTCGATTATGACGACCATAATATGGTCGTAACAAACGATGAACGTTTTTAACAGAGCAAGAATTTTGATAGTAAATTTCAACAATTTGCAATCGTTGCTCGTTTGTAAGTATTTCCATGATGAAATGGCAGAGTATACTGAAAACTTTTCACTTTGACAGATGACGTTTGGACGCCATTACCAACCAGTGCTGCCAACCTGAAAAACTTAACTCTTAGAAAATCACCCGTTATTAATACGAGTAACAATTTTGCAAACGGAGGAGTATAAAATTTGGCATTGTTAAAGTTTATAATATTATGGAGGAGTAAATTGCATATATATATATTTTAAATAATGCTTTAAAATACATTAAATAATAACGTTACATATCAGATTAATAACACACACTACCATGCGTTTGATACAATTTTGTCACAAGTTAACGTTTCAGTGACGTCAATCTGTGTTTCACATTCAATATATTATAACATTTACATTTCTTTTTTACTAGGTTTCCGTAATAATAGAAGAACCCTTATAGTTTCGCTCTGTCCATCCGTCTGTGTCTGTCTGTCCGCCCTTCTAACTTCTGTAATTATGAATAGATATGGATGAGTATAGTTGGAGGTTGTGTATAGATCTCGGATTTGGCATCACATAATAAAAATAATAATTTTATATTTTAGGGCTGGCTCTTTATACAATATGTGAAGCGGGGACGAAAAATATTTTTTCATTCTACCCGATCGAGGGGATAGTTTTTCTAAATGCTTTCATACATGACTTTTTTACAAAGTCGACCATTTTCGAGTAGTTGGCCTCGAAACTGGTTTGTAAGTTGGTGCCAGTTTCTAAACTATAGGAGATAGAAACTTGTAAGTTTTCATGCTGATAGATCATGATAAAACTAATTTGAACGAAATGGGACTATTATTTTTGAAGTAATTAAAAAGAAATACTATTACTCGCTGATAGTCCATAGAAATCCCCAGACATTTCCTTACCTGCTCTTGGTTAGGTTATTTATAATATCCAAGAGGCAAAATAACCCTTATGAACTTAAAATTATAATATGAATTATGAGCGAATGTAATAATATAATGAAAAGTGCCAATGAATGGTTTACGAGGTAGGTGTACCTAATATTATGGAGCCAGCCAAAAAATTTAAATAATAATATAAACTAGTCGCCCTGTTGTCTAAATTCGACCATAATTCATGTTTTAATTATAAACTTTCAACTTTTTTAGGTTTATTTTGCCTCTTGGATACGCAATAAAAATAAGTATGTAAATGTTGTAATATAGAATGTGAAAGAAAGTTTGACACTCATTGACAATTGTGTCAAACCGGCTGTATATAGAGAAACATGCTAGTGTGAGTGGTGTGTTGTTGTTGTTGTTGTTGTAAATTTTAATGTATTTTTAAGCGTTATTTTTTAAAATATTAGCTTTCGGCAGGTTTTCCGCAACTTAAAGTTTAAATGTGCAAAATTACACACTGATCTGTATGCACAATTCTCGTCAAACCGTACTTGAAATTTTTGCTTCACGTATTAATTATAAAGATGTCTTCTAAGTATTTTGTATTTTTTTAAAAACTTACCACAAGCGTGTCAGGACTCAGGAAGCGGCTAAATAAAGTTAAAATAATATTTTTTTTTCATCTTTTTTATTTAATTATAACCTCTGCTTAGGCAAAACAAAACAATATTACTTAATTAGTAAGAATATAATTATACAGACGAGACCAACTTTCAATCTGAGACACCGTTTCCGAGATACATGTATATGTAACGTTTTTACGCGCGAGTACACGAAGGTTAATCGAATAAGAATTATATTATTATAATTTGTCTAAAATCTCCCGACTAAAAGTGAGTAGGTTATTACAAAATTACATAACCAAGAAATTCCATCGGGGCTGCCATTACCTGCCCCGTAAAAACTATTTTTTACAGTTCTACGAGTTTGTGGTTATTAATGAAGAACCGGCCAATTGCGAGTTGGACTCACGCACGTAGGGTTCCGTACCATTATACCAATATGGTAGTTTTGGTTTTGCACAAACAAATTTTTACCGCTTTACCACCTGGTGAGATGTTGTCTTAACACCTACCTAGGAATATGCGCCTATTAAACCTGCATCCGTTACTGAAAACCGCATCGAAATCAGAATAGTAGTTTTGAAGTAATAAATAAAAAATGGCAACAACAGCCCCCGTGGTGAGTCATCATCATAAAAACCTATCTAAGAACATTCGCCAAACAAATCCAAAACCATCTCTGAAAACCGCATCAAAATCGGACTAGTACTTTTGGAGATAAACACACATTCTCTCAACCCAAACAAATACTCTTACACCTTCTCCGTTCCGTCGTGGGTAAAAGTACATATTCGACGATACTTCACACGATGGAATAGAACAAGAAAAAAAAAACATTTCCCACTTCATATGTACGGAAGCCTCCTCTGAAAAATAAAATTATTATTATTATTAAATTTCAAAAGTATAATGTGTAAGCAAAACTATAAAGGTTTCCTTGCACGGAACACTAAAAATGTATAAGTCTGTAACTGACTTTTTGGTAAATCAATGAATATTTAATCACCTTTATTATGTTGTGTATATTAATCTCATTTCAGAGTCAAACATCTTATAAATTAAACTGCACAAAAAACTAGAGCATACAAGATTTTGAACGGAGCCTGATGCTTGCTCAAGCAAAACACATAGATGCTGTCGCTGCATCAAAAACGGGGTCTACAAGCTAAGCTTGTTCTAAGAATATCCAGACATCATCTCATGTACATAATGCACGGACTAATGTTTTACATACTTGACTACAAATATACTGGGCCTTTTGTCAATATGTATTCGATAATTTCGACGGCGATGTTCGAAATCAAAAATGTATGGGATTTGACATAAGTTATCGCTAAGTGACATGTCGCTTGCGATGCCTTATGTCAAATCCCATACATTTTGTTTTCGAACTTCGCCGTCGAAATTATCGAATTCATCTTGACTAAAGGCCCTGGCCTGCAAAAGAATATCTACCTACCTGCTACACTTACAATATTTCATTTTCGAAACCATTTAATCATAATTCTGAAACGTTTTTGCTAGGCAAAAAAAATTTATTGAATTTTAAAATTATTTATTGCAGTATCTAATACATTTTCTTACAGGTCGGTGTATAATTTACCTCTTAAGTGCGAGTCGGTCTCGCGCACGAAGAGTTCCGTACCATTTAGTATTAATATCGAGCAAAAAACAGCGAAGAAATCAAAAATTTTATTATAATTATTGTATTGCTTATTTTTAAAGAAAATATAGAACCCAATATTCAAGGAATCTTTCAAGCGTCTACCTGTTGCCGTTATTAATATTAAGCAGAAAACAGCAAAAAAACAAGTTTGTTGTATGGGAGAGAGGAGAACCCCTGATTTTTTTTCTATTTTTAATAATTGTTGTTATAGCGGCAACAGAAATAGATATATTTCTCAGAGTTGATAAACTCTTACGGTACACAAAAAACAGCATGGTGGCAGACAGACGGATAGACGGACAACAAAGTCTCAGTAATTTATAAGGTTCCGTAGTTCACGTCTCGGAACCCTTACGGTTTCGTCATGTCCGTCGGTCAATCCGTCTTCGGCTTACCGCCCAAACGGTTAGTGCTAGAAAGATGTATTTACTACGTCGACAAAGTCCTATAATATAATCATGAAAAAACAAGTTTTTGGGATCCCTACACGTCAAGTGGGGATGATTTTGTTGAACAAAGTATTGAACAAATAGTTCCCCTTCCTGGTTAAACTATAGTGAGAAACTTGAAATTTTGCATGCTAATGACTTATTGCATGTTAAGACGTTCAGTGCCTTAGGGGATCTAAAGGATCACTTACGAGACTTTCAGCCAGTGCGGTGCCAAAAATCGTGTTTTATCCCTCACGTCGTAATTTCTTTATATTTCTGTGCGTGTGACAGAGTCAAATATACTAACATGCTTCTTACTTCAAATTAGATTTAAAGGTAAAGAAAAAAAAATGAAGATCGAAGAGGCCCTAACGCACTGAGTAGTATTTATGTATACTCGGTGCGTAGAGACAAATTTAAATCTCCTAAATCGGAGGCCTCGCAAGCGCAAGGAGTGAAGAGCGAGTGGCGCAGGCGCCGCGCGCTTCGATTTAGTGCCGTTCAAGTATCGATAGCGTGAGTACTCGCTTTTGGGTACTGAGAACTACGCTAAATTACGAATTATAATAGGTACCTACCAAATACCTATCTAAAAATTGTGATTAATTATATTAAAATTAAATTATAAGTTATTAAATAAATAATAATTAAAAAGGTAATAAAAAAGGCGTTGCACAGGCTACAACAAATTAAGTCTTATACTGGATAGCGTACAGGCATCCAGGAAAACTAAACGAATAATGACATATTGCATGCAATGCAAGTAATCAATGTGTATTTGTGTTTAATGAAAAACTTATTTTTCTTAAATAGGTAAATACTTTAGTAAAATTTATAGTTCTATTGTATCTACTTCAATAAAAGTTTGACTATCGGTAACAAATTTAATTTTAATTTCCCCTCACTAGGCGCTACTCAAACAGGACTATTTTTAATTTACGATGCGATAATAGATATCTAATATTTTTTTCGTATTTTCTCTTAATCCATTTGTCATATTTGCGTGCTAAGCGACCTATAGATAGAGTAATCGATGATCAATTCTGAATGAATGATGATGATGAATTCACGTAAATTTTATGAGTATAATTTATCTTATTATTGGAACGAGTCATGCTTTATTTAAAAAAAACTTTTTTTAGGAGATTGTTTAGGTCTCATACGCACTGCAATTAAGCACGGCTACGAATTCTTATAGATCTCAAACGCACTGTCTGCAAGTCTTCTGAAAATGGCCTCGCGCTTAACGTGTTAAAAACTCTTGTGGAAATTTATTTTCAATGAAACCTATTAATGAGGAATAGGCTAAAGAGGTAGCCCTGTCTAGTTTATTATATCAGACATAATATTAGTTCAGCGGACCGAAATGAAGGTTATCGAGTGTTCAAGACGTGTCTACAGTCTATGGCTGAGACTGAAAAGAGAAAATACCGCTATGATATTATAATAAGAGTTTTTTTCATATTAAAGCTATTTCGGACTTCGATTGGAGCGTTCTGTAATATCAAAGGTTTTAGTTAAAAGTTTAATTCCACACAAATGCTAAAAGGGAATATATTTCTTAAGCAGGTAGAGTCAGGTGCGGATACAGGATTTTGTTCAGGGTGGGGCAATCTCAACCTACACCTACAACCTACACCTACTACCGACACCTACATCTACTACCTACCACTACAACCTATAGGCGATATGTGAGATTGCAAACATATGAGCTATTGACCACTGAGGGTTGTAGATTATTACACTACTAATATTAAAAAATGGAGGTTCGCTTTAGAAAGGTGAAAATTGAGGGTAATATATGTATTTTTATACCAAATCATAAAATCAAAAAATTATAAGACCAGCATGTGACTTGACCGTCACTTAATTTAACTATCGTTTCAGTATTCCGCTGTTAATGTGAGAAGACAGGTTACCAGGCTAGCCTATTGCGGCTTGACTCCGCCATAATATTTCTATAAATACTTAATGATATTATAATTATTAAAGTTGTCTAAATTGAATTCAAATAAAATGAGACTCCCCATTCGCTTCCTCATATAATACCACTCCAAAGTAGCGAATATATTTATTATATTTATGGTCGCTGCGGCTTTCTTATAATATGTTCATAAAGCCTCTTATATAAGGTAACCTGTTGTAACCGGGCAATTTAGTTATTCGTTATTTATTCCAATGTGAAATATTACACAAAATCGACAAAATATAAAGTATCTTTGCATATTTAATCACTAATAACAAATTTTAATACCTGCAAATTACACATAACGCATTAAAATAGTTTATCTACAAACATTCGAACTTATAATTAGTTTAAAATACTACTACTAGCTTTCACCTATACATTTGCCATAGGCCAAGGTACAACCGATCGACACTGGCGAAGGTACAACACTGCGTCATTTTGATCAAAACGGCAGATTTCATATTAATAATATTTTTAAGTAACCTATCACTCAAATGATGGTAAAAGTAAAATATTTGTCACCCAAAAAAATCACACGTAAACAAAATCATACTGTCTCAATGGCGGTAAACTCTGTATAAGATGGTCGGTAGAGACGTAGCAAACACCTTAGGCATTAGATGTCAAAATCTCAGGAATACCTAGAAAAGGCCAGGGCACAACTGGCTCCGAAGTACAACATGTTCCCCTATTTATCACGTAGATACAGTCCCAGTCTCATTCCCTGAAACATAAGAACTATAAATTAATTGGAGGGGATCTAAAATGTAGTTTGTAATTAAGTTGAAATGAGTAAATAATATAGGTTGTCTAAATATTTAAACATATAATAAGCTTTTAATATAGATATTTCCCGCGACTCGTGCGCACAAAAGTAAATCTCGTGGAAACCGTGTATTTCATCAAAAGAGGCCCCGTAGTTTCGGAGCCTATTCAATGCAAACAAACGATCACACAAACAAATAAATCTTTTATCTTTATAATATAAAAGTGCAGCTAACACGGAAAAGCCATGCTTCGGTATAAATGAGCTCGACTGAAAAACGGTCTCTCAGAAAACCGGCAAGCATTAACGCTGGCGATGAATATAAATTGTAATATTAGAATAATACATAATGGTTTCCAAATGATACATCGGATTCGTTTAATAGCGGTATTATGTATTGATTTCAAAAGATAAGTAGGATTTGCCAGTAGCAATTTTGTACGAGACCTAGATATTTTTTTCTATAATTTCTAATGCAGATTGTAGTGTGTTCCTTTGACAAGCTCTAAAATTGCTTCTAGTATTTCTTTCCACTGTTCAAAGGTACTAACAAATAACTGAAAATGAAATTAAAAAACACAGAATTCTAAATCCGGACAATCCAAGGCTTATGGAGCGTACCGCTAACAATACTGTATGTTATATATATGCTAACAAAAAAATGTCTATTTGGATAAAAGGAAATGTGGACAACATTGATACACAGACATATTATAGACGCACGGATAGTCGTAAGTAACCGCTTATGGTAGAAAAAAGTAGACGCACACTGAAGTTTTGGAAAAATTCTCACTACTGTTATTATTGTCAATTCCATAGATACTTTCTATTTAAAAATATTATATGAAACTTTCATGTACTATTTCATAAGCATTGCATGCATTTTCTAAGTGCGTTACTCTGAAAATAGTGTCACCTTTGATAATGTAGAGCAGCGTTAGAGCGTTTTCACACTGTCCGATCCGATTTCCGATATCGGACCGATAGGGAGAAAGACAGGTATGTATATGTTTCAATATAAAACATACTTTTCATGGCGTATAACATAATATTATAATATATAGATTAAAGTATAGATGTTATTATATTAAAATTAAAGATAACATGTATACACCGTAAAATTGTAAATTACCTAAGATTGTTCTACAACTAGCGAGATTGTAAAATGATTTAAGATTGTAAAATGATTGAAACGTTGTAAACCCAATTTAAATCATTATTTTTCGTTACATTATAACCTAGAGAACTGAAACTGTTATTTTACAATCTGTCACGCGACATATCGTCAACTATCCAAAGGCTGTCCCTGATTGGTCGTATTAATTCTCGACTAACACTTATTTACAAACTGTAGCTACTTCTTTTTATATAAATACTATTTTTATATATTAAACAATTTTATTAACACGAAATCAATTAACAATCACCATAAAATTTGATAAAAAACGAATTAGCAAACATTTAATTATGACGGCGTGGGACAAATGCCGTTCAACCAATCGACGCGGATGGTGTGTTCCTACACTTGCCAATTTTACAATTAGACGTGAGACTTTTTAAAATATTATTAGATATCCGATCGGATAATGTGAAAACGATATTATACTTGTTGCACGGCATTTGCATTTGTGGGTTGCTCCACTGTTTGTGTGATCCAACTAAACATAGTGTATGTTCTATCATCTCTAGTAGTATAATTATATTATTACGGTTATACGTTCAGCTGTATATGATTATCTTTATATATATATTATTCTACTGTACGTGTGTATGTCACTGATCTCCTCCTAAACGCCTGGACCGATTTGAATGAATTTTATTGTAACTTGTCTGTTTAACTATTACTCCGCCGTCTGTGACTGATTTTCAAAATTCTTTTTTTCATGTATAGGATGTAATCCCAAATTGGTCCTTTTGACATCAACGTGGAAACCTGATGATGTGAACCTTATATGGACACATGGTGATTTTGACTTTTTCTGAAGTAGTCCAAGCATATGCTACCAAAAAGTAAGATTTTGCTCCAAGTTATATCCCTGGATCCAAAAGTACTGAACAGAACTCCTGACTCCTTATAGATACATGTTTGGCGATTTCAGCGTTATTTCAATAACTGCAAGCATAGCCACTATGTCAATTAGAGTAAACATCATCATCACCACCATCAACACACCATACACATCATCACATTATGATGATATAAAAGGTACTTCTCATAGTATTTCACACCGACACGGATATCCTTGAACATTACTCTGCCGTTTATGGACCTGGATGCAATTGCATGCACTGCACTGGATGGATTTGCATTTTTTTTTATTGTTGTAAAGGTTATAATTCGAAATTATTAGTCCTCTAGTCACTAAAGTGGAAACCTGACGATGGGATCCGTGAGTAATCGAGGGAACTACACGAAATTTATATGGGCACATATAGTGATTTTGACTTTTTCTGAAGTAACACTAGCATATGCTACCAAAAAATAAGATTTTGCACCAATGTATACCCTGGATTCAAAAGTACTGAACAGACCTCCTCAGTCTTTAAAGATAGGCGTTTGGAAATTTCGGCATTGTTTAAAGAACTATAGCTTATAGTAATCATCATCATTTTATTTACAATACCTAATGGAAGATTGACCCCTATTCAATTATACATTCGATAGTTTATTTTAAATATTCTTAAAATGTATTAATAATAATTTAAGAGATATCACTAAAAAGGGAAAAATTATTATTTTTCAACAAAAAATTAAATCTGCTTTTCAAGTAAAAATGCACAGAAAAGTATGAAATAAAACTTATTTTCTAATTATTCCCCTTTAAAATTTGGGTAAAATTTTTAGTCTTTCTCTACTCAATCTTCATAGATTTAAAGTCGGAAACCGGTTTTTTTTTTAATAAAAATGTTTATCTGTTAACGGACGATAATTATTTTACGCGATAACGTCATAACAAACCGAACGCTTAGGCCGATCGTGCCTCTCTATCGGTTGTTTCGCGCTCTCGCTTGCACGCTCAGCTCAGGCGGAACGTGACAATCAGGCGGAACGTGACGCCGTTCATCGATTTATAAAACGTTATCACGTCAAAAAGTAGGTATATATACCTATGTGTCAATCCATACCAACTTTTTTTAAATCCGTTCAGTACTTTTTGCGTGAAAGATTAACAAACATACATTCATCCATCCATCCTCACAAACTTTGACATTTATAATAGTATTAGAATAAACATAATCAATATATGTAAAATCAGTCCTCTCAGCGAAAATATTTTTTTATTCGTACATATAGCTGGGAGACTTTGCTCGGAATTTAATTAAACCGATAAAATAATTAAAAATGATTAAAATATCACGTATCTGCATTTTAAATTACTTTTACTAGTCTTATTCTCTTATCTTGTCTTGAGAAAATACAAGAATTTTCTTAGCTCCTTCAACACCTTTGAACAACAGTCACGAAACTAATTACTTTGAACTTAAAAATGAACCGAGGAATCGGAGATTGAATCAGAGAATTTAAAAAGTACCTTAGCACTGTTTAGATTTTGTTTAATTAAATAAACAAAGTCATCATTGTTTCGTTGCTGTTAAATGCGATGATGAAGCAGAAAGTTATTCATAAGCAACTTCCCACAAATCCATAAGTACTTCTATTGTCAAAAGAGGAAGAAATATTGTTAAACATTACAATAAATTTAAAAGAAATAACATCACTGGTTTTGGTTGACTAAACTCTAGGCAAAGAATATAATATATTTACTAACGTAGGTACCTACATACTTCCAAGAGTTCTATTTTCAAACAATACTATATAAGTTGGTACCTACATAATATATTATATAGGCTAAAAAATTTAGGCAATGTATTTAAACTTGCGACAAAACAATCAAATTTCGGATGTGAAAAATCCGAATATTGAATACTAAATTACCAAGTTGGCGAAAGAATATAACGAACAAGAAATTTCAAATCTGGTGACTAATTAATACCAGATTTTTTCATTGAATATTCCAAACTGACAGACAGATATATTTTAGCGAACAAATAACCATCGTGGCGACAATTTGGGAGTACACATTTAATTTAAGAAAAGGCACATAAATTTTCCCTGATGAAGGTAATCAAAAAAACATAATAAGCAGCAAAACGAGCGCACATAAAAAACGTAGAGGAGGGTACAAAATTCCCATTTTTAATTTTTATGGGTTTCGGGGGGTGTAGATATTGTGTAGATTCATTTTGAAATTTAAAAATGGCGGATATTTGTTTTTCGTAAAATTGATATGGGTGTCGTTTACCAGGATTTTGGGGATGCTGGATACGAAAATGACATTCATTTGGAATTTCCAAGATATTAAACATTAAAAAAATTGATATAGGTGTTCTTTTCTAGGTTTCTGGAGTCACTAGTTTTTAGAGGTGCTGAATACAATAATGATATCCATTTAAAATTTCTAAGAAATTTATTTTTAGTAAATTAATCTAGTGTCCTTTTCTAGGTTTTGGGGATGGTAATTACAAAATATATTTTGAAATTAAAATATATTTTAATTTCTGTAAAACTTTCCTTTGGTAACCCTGCAACCACATATTTTCTTCATGATGGGAGAAAAAGAAATTTTTAAATCCTCAATTTTCCATCATATCTCAAAGCAGGCATTGCCATATTTTTTTTTACAATCTCTTCTCGGAAACGGTACTACCTACTGAAAATAACTGAAAATATAATGAAAAATTCCTCCTCCGTAGTAACTTCGCAATCACATATTTTCTTCGTGATGGGAGAAAAAGCAATTTGAAAATCCTAAATTTTCTAACATTTCTATAGCTTTATGCATCGCATCGTTCGAAAGTAGACCATTGCCATATTTTTTTAATATAATTTTTAGCAGCCATAAATTTATCAACCCAATCTGGTTTTATAGCTGCTTATTTAGTATAATAGTCACCAACTCGGTAATTAAATTGTTAAGTTATAAATTTCGGTGCCAATTTGGATTACATTTTGCCACTTTTTATTTGCGGATTTTTGTATTTTTTGTCACCTGAGTGCTTTCGCCAGTTTAGTGATTTAATCGCCAACAGATTAATTCGCTGTCAAATTCAGTAATACAGTATGCTCATGTGCAGTCGCCACTTATTTTTTGTTCGCAAGAATTATTATATCCCAAAAATTTATAATTAATATACCAGTATTATTTAATCAAACATACTTTTTTTAAACGCCGCATAAAAACGAAATTATAAATTGTAAGTAACCCTTCGAATTGTTAAACAGTGAGCGAGCTGACGATGATGACGCTCAGAATACTCTTGATCATGTCAGCTAACAAAGAAAAAAACTAGATCAAAATCAGCTCCTCCGTTTGGAAGCTACGAGCAACAGACTCACAGACAATCACGTCAAACTTATAACACCCCGCAGCTTTCGTCGGGGGTTAAAAAACGGGGCTAAAGGAGAACCATCGTCCATTTGGTATGGCTAGCATGTGCCGCGCAGGTGCCGACTGCCGGTGTCATTCGCGCCCTTACCGTTAGTAATAACTCGACTTAGTTTGCATCCACATGCAACAACATCGAACTGGGATCAGGAAGGTATGTTTTGCATGCATGCTTAAAAATAAAAATAAATCTCATTTGTATATTAATACGGTATAGCGCTGTTGTTTTTATATTTAAATCTTTTACGCGATCAAATATTTTTACACTTTACTTAATTACAAAGTTTTATTTTGATTTTTGTCTTATTTAAAATCATTAATCCCTTTAAAAATAAAAATTAAAAATGAATGTCTACTTCCACTAGGTACACTCCTTATATAAAATATGTGTTTTATATATTTATTTATATAGTACCTACTTATTCTACTATAAGGTAAATGTTTAAAAAAATAATTTCACACGAAATTTAGATTATAATATTGAATATTTAAAATAAAAACTAGATTTTGAGCGATGCAAAGCGAATGATAGCGGTTAATTTTGAAACTTTATAAATAGTGAGTGAATCTCTTTGAATAAATTAATCTGTCTGGTAAATTTCCTACATATTAAGACTTTTAAGATAGACCGTTATAAAGCTAAACCTGCCTTATAAGTGTTGCATATATTATGTTAATACTATCAATTTAAACTTCATTATTTGCATTTAACAGTATAAAATACAAGGCTCATTGTAAAGCAAAATATATATAGCTCCTACTATTTAACTAGTAAACGTATTTCATGTTTTCAAAAGGCGTTTAATCATATTACGCAGGTAATATTAAAATAATAATAATATTATTTAAGCAAAATCTTTCAATTGTAACAAAAAAACATTTAATCATACCGAATAAAGAAGTCAAACGAGTTAACGGATCACCTGATTGATAAGCGATCACCGCCGCGCGAGGTTAACCCGCAACTCCAAAGGAGAAGTCTAGTGCAAATATTTTTTCTTTATAATTACGCATAAATCACTATTGTTGTAAAGTTTAAGCATTTCAGATCTCTAGTTTGGAAAGATTTTTACTCATATGTAACAAAAAACCGGCCAAATGCGAGTCGGACTCGCGCACGAAGGGTTCCGTAAAAATGGCAAAAAATCACGTTTGTTGTATGGGAGCCCTTTTTAAATATTTAGTTTATTCTGTTTTTAGTATTTGTTGTTAAAGCGACAACAGAAATACATCATCTGTGAAAATTTCAACTGTCTAACTATCACGGTTCATGAGATACAGTCTGGTGGCAGACGGACGGACAGACAGACGGACGGTCAGCGGAGTCTTAGTAATAGGGTCCCGTTTAACCCTTTGGGATGGAACCTTAAAAGCGTAAAATTAATTATAACGATCGCTTAATATTTTTAACAGTACACATATACTGAGTCTCTCTCCTTCTTCTTTTGAATTATATATATTTACACCTTTATCTCGAAATCAACAGCACTAGCTAGTAGCTAGCAAAAAAAAAGAACAACAAAAAAACCAAAAAAGTTAAGAATCGTCGGTGACAAAATCTCCCATTCACATCGGGCAAAGCAAATTGTATGTTTCCTCAAACTATTTCCTAGCATTAAGTACCTAAAATTTTGAGGACCTGACTAACTTTTGATAGAGTTTTTTATGGATGACATAGTTTATGCGTAATTTAATATCATAAGTTTTAATCTTTAGTAATAATAAAAAAATACGATCCTAATAGTGCTAACAGACACTCGAGCTTTGTCCGTGGACCATATCCGAGTACCGAATCCGATGTCGCTACACACGCACGGATTTGGTCCGGCAGACCGAATTGAAAACTCGACACTCGTGTGTTCAATTTTCAGCTCTATTGTACAGCAGCAGAGTTCTATTTACGGTGCTGTTTTTCGACGACGACGATGATTCCAGCAATCAATTGAAATCGTGCAGTGATACTAACTCTCAAAAATATTTGTCTCCAAACTTAATCCTTAATTTGACCTTAATTAGTAGTAGTTAGTACTATTTACAAGATTTACGATGTTTTTATTGGAATATAATTGGGCTATCCTAATTTTAATTGTAATTGGGATAAACCAATTATATTATAATAAATAAGAGATAATTAAGCTAGAAACTCTAAATACTTTATGTGTTTATACACATACAGACTTACACGTAAATGACATATAACTAACGTGTCACTTAATCTGATTTCACTCCCTATAAATTTTCATACCCCGGGCTATATACACATATGAAAATTTATTCTTAAGGAGCAAACTCTTAAAAATCCTGCCCCCTAGTAAACCCCCGTAGATTGTTTTCCTAATTTTGGGGGAAATCCCTAAGTTGGCAATACTGAGATCGTTGTCCGGCCTAAACGCCCGACTGCTCTACAGACGTACGGATTTGGTACGGAGCGAACCAAATCAGATGTGGATCGCGGCGGACTCAGTTAATAATAACTATGTTCGCCGGACTACTCTACACACGGTCGAATTTGGTACGGACGGATCAAATACGTGGTCCGCTCCGTACCGAATCCGTACGTGTGTTAGCAGTATAAGTAGTAGGGTCGTATACTTTTTTGTGCAATAAATGCAGATAGTATCCACTCTCCAAACAAAATAAGCCTTATTGCCACGCTATTATATTGTTAGTTCATTCTTATGCAATTTTTATTCGCTACTTTTGGGTACTTTTAAACAAACAAAGTCAGCTCCATAAGAAAAGAAATGTTGAAATTGATGAAATGTTCTTAGGAACATGAAATGTTATAAGCACGATCTATTTTCGGAAATTTTGGGTGAAGAGATGGAAGAGATTGTTTTTGCTAAACTAGAAATCATTTTTTATATTTTTAAACTAATTTTAGATAAACAAGTACTCTATTTGCGACAATTACAACAAAACTAATTACTGTTTAGTAGGATTTGGTTTCATTTGGTCGCAAATTGAACCGAAAATCCACCAATTTATTACCTATGTCAAATTTGTTGTTAAAAAATGGTTGTCTGTTAAGTCGGTTTACGGACGATAATTTTACGAGATAACGTCAGCACAAGCGAATGCCTAGGCTGATCGTGCCTCTCTATCGCTTGTTCCGCGCTCTCGCTTGCACGCTCGGCTCAGGTGGAACGTGACAATTATTCGTGCGTGCAACCAGCGTTCATTGATTTATAACACGTTATCACGTCAAAAAAAAGAACTAATTGGTTATGGCCTAGGTTCAGCAGTGATGGTGATAATGATGATGACAATCAACCTGTAATAGATAATATATGTCTGCCTTTCTTAGTATTAAAAACAATAATACTAAAATCGTCGTAATTACATCCAAATTATTGAAATACTAAATAGAGTTACGTTAGTATAGAATATATTTATATATATTCTGTGCTAGATTAGTGAACTCAGTTTAAAATTCAGTTAGTACCTGGGAGGCCGAGCTTTGTTCCGAGTTTTAGTAGAACGATAAAATAATTGAAATGAAATGAAAAATTATAGAAGAAAAAGAAATAAAAAGAATCACAAAAATATTCGTCTGACCGGGACTCAAACCCGAGACACCAATTTGCCAACGTCACAAAAAGTCCGATGCGAACCAAGACACCAACCGGATTTGACATTTAAAAATCGAAATCACTCATTTCATATGCGACGAAAGAAAAAACATTATTTAACTTAAAAATATGCAGTTTCCCAAAGATAAGACATTGCTAGATCGATTTCTTTTCCCCCAAAACTAAAAGCATACTAAATTTCACGAAAATATTTGCAGCCGTTTCCGAGATTCCGATTATTTAGATTATATATATATATATATATATATATATATATATATATATATATATATATATAATAATCGGAATATATATATACAAGATTAGCTCGTTTGAAGTATAAGATAGTAAACCTAACTTCATCCAGAAAATTCTCAGCCTAGGTTTAAACGGAAGATACGAAGATATGTTTATGTCATAATAATTGTATCGCGATCTTATACAATTTTATGAGTTATTTTGATGGTTATTTCATTATTGAGTACTCGATTTTCATTTTACATTTCCTTAAAGATGAGGTGAGATGGGCCAGGCCTCTTTCTTTTTCTTTCCGAGTCAAGAGGAACATAATTATTGTATGGCCAACTTTACCCATAAACTGTACCTCCGCTTTTTATCCTGTACGGTGTTCCCGTGGGATACTATGTTTACGCGGGCGGAGCCGCAGGCAAAAGCTAGATTTATATAACGGTATGGTAGAAAAGTTTGTACCGATAAAACTGTTTATATTATGTGGGTTCCTGTTTATCGTCGTTGTGAAAAAATGTGGGTAAAATATTAATTTTCGTGTATTTTTTTTTCGATAGCTATATTTTTCGTATAGGTATTTGTTTTACAAAATAACAAATAATCATACCGCTGTTCTACAAACCAAATATAAATTTTGTGCGGCACAACTTTTAATTGAAAATTTGCTGCACAGAAAACATATTAAGAATGACCTTTTGAAAAATTTAAAAACATACCAGCAGAGAACTTCCGTAAAACCAGTCATATAGAGCTTGTAAAAGTTTTTCGAGTAAAAACTATTCCAGACTCAGTTATTCATGTTGGCCTATTTATATCCTGTCTTATTATCTATTCTAGTTCCCGTACCTATAAAGGTACAGTGGGCAGCTGTGTTGATGCTCCATTTGGCCTGACCTAATATGTGACGTTAGCCCGCTACGGTTCCCAGTGCGCCGAATGCGCGTTTATCATCTATATATTTTATCTATATACTAGCTGACCCGGCAAACGTTGTTTTGCTATTGTATATATTCTAATGCCACATCATATAAAAATAAAAAATAAAAAAATTGTCGAAAAAAAAAAATTAGGGGTGGGGTCACCCAACATTTAGGGGATGGAAAAATAGATTACGACCGATTTTCAGACCTACCGAATATGCAAAAAAAAAATCATAAGAATCGGTCAAGCCGTTTCGGAGGAGTGTCCCCCCCGAACACTATGACTATACTTTACATAATATTCTATACAGTTAAATAAAATTGAAGTGTCTATTTGTAATTTTAAACTTTAAACGGCCTTGTATATGATATATAATCGGTATCTCGGCAACGGCTACTAGAAGTATTACCACGAAATTTAGTATGCCGGGAGTTTCGAGAGAGAAAAATTGATCTAGCTAGGTATCATCCCTTGGAAACTGAGCACTTTTAACCAATATATTATGTTTTCTTATTTCGTCGTGCAACAATATATCAATAATTTCGACTCTCTCAGTCTGATTGGCAGCTTGGTATGCGCACATGTTGTGTTGCCTTGCCTTGCTGTGTTTGGAAGTTCGGAATGTGGTGGGTTCGAATCCCTGTAAGATAAATATTTTTGTGATTATTATTATTTCTTTTTCTTTTATATTTTTTATTATTTTATCGTTATACTAAAACACCGAGCAAAGCTCGGTCTCCCAGGTACTTTTAAGTTAACAGCACTACATGTATATATACGGTAGCTACACCAATAAAACATTTATTTTTAATTTTTTGTCTGTCTCTCAGTCTCTCTGTCTGTTTGTCTGTATGTCTGTTTATATGACTGTTTGTCCCGGCAAATCTCTGGAACGACCGGACTTTCACTGGCAGAGAGCTCGGCTGTCCCAAATCAAAACATAGTAAGGGACTTAGAACAAATTTTACAAGAGAGTCGAAAAACGACTTCTCCACTTTGGGCGCATGCCGCAGCTGAGTTATAAGAGGTACGATGCTGGGAATTAGCTGAAAAGTTGCGGAATATCCATGGTTTTAGTTTTAATATATTATTTATTACTTATTTAAAATACTGCACGTTAGAGAGCACTTACTAACAAAAAACTTGTTCTAGGTATTTAAACGATGACATAAAAACCATTTTCAATTCTAGTAACGGCCTTTACTAGGTTTGTATCTAGTTTTAATAAGCTACGTCTTAACAAATTGTCACGTTCATAACCTAGTAAGTACCTAATCTAAGTTTTGATTTCTGGTTTTACTGTAACATGTTGCAAGTGCAACCCAAAGTGATTCTCGCGCATTAGTTTCTTGATCTCGTGGAATATTTAGTAAATTAATGATCTAAAGTAAAACTCAAAAGTATTAACGATAAAATATAATCATTAAGTATAATCAGTCATGCGCGTTTTGCGCACTATAAGTAAGGTCGTCTTACATAAGTTGGTAATGTTAACAAAACAATTTGGTATTGTCAAAAAACTTTGGAAAACATAAAATTATTACTATAAACAATAGCATGGTATGACTCATTACAATGTAATAACTAAAAAAAGATAACCAGTAATGCCCTTTGCGTACTAGTTACAATACGGTTTAACACAATTATCTGATAATGTAATAAAAACATCTATAAAAGAAAAACATAAAATTATTACAAATAATAACATAATAATATTATAATAACGCCTTATAAGGATAAGCAGCGTTTGGCGCACTCGTTGTAAGATCGTTTAGCTCTTGTAAAGTGTAATGAAAATCAGCTATAAAACTTAGAAAAATATAAAATTATTTCAAAATAATGACAATAATATAATATGACTCTTAACTATGAAATAACGATAATAATCAGTCATGCTCGTTTTGCCCACTAGCAACAAGATCTTCAACTCTATCATTGGTTGGTAATGTAAGCCAAAATTGACGCCTGTTAATAGGCATAAGTGGAACTAATTTTGAGACTATTCCTTCTTTTTTGTTCGGTTTCACACCTCTTGGAGAATCCGCCATTGCAGGAAATGATTTAACATTGAATTTTTTCATTAAAGAATCTAGTTCCACATATGCCTCATCAAAATCTTCTTTGTAGAATAAGTTTCTGTATCCATTTATAAATTTAACCTCTACGACTTGATTCAGTAAGAATTTTTTTAAAAGGTCATTCTCATCATTTCGTCTTGGAGACCGTTTTTTCTTGGACCATTGATAGGATTTTTTAAGTTCCAGAACTGCCATATTTTTTCAGCACTTAAATATAACCTGCTTGTAATCTTCGAAGTCAAATAACGCATCTTGTCGTTTGATATGTGTCTCAATGTTTCCATGTACGCCATCGGCAGTCATGTGAGTATGGCCTTTTGTCAAATATTTTAAAGTTATGCTTTCTATGTTGTATAATCCACAGTTCACTAGAGTTCCAAGAGCAGTATACGGGAACCAATTTTTATTTTGGCTTGTGCAATTATCACACCATATTATGATTAAATGTTGCAGGTCTCTTTGGTTTTCCAGAAAAGCTACAAAGGCATGCACAATATTATTGGCATCCCTTCCGGCCCAAGCTTCGTGCCAAACAATACAAGTACTTTTGACATTGGTCATTTTCTGTAAGGGTGCGAAAGTTAAATTAAATGCAACCAGTCTACTTAAAAAGAAAGAATCTTTTACCTTTGGCATATCAGGCAATAGCATGACTTTTTGCAAATCCATAGAAAAGTAACGAACGGTGTCAATATTTTCCTTTCCAGCATCTAACTGATATTTACAAATAGCTTTATTAGCCTTAGCTTTGTGAGCGTCATATTTCGATGTTACATTTTCTGGAATTTCTGTTGAACTATATTGTTTCATTTCTTCTTCCAGCTCCCCACAGATCGTGCATTTATCTCCTTTTGGAAATTTGAATGAAATATTCATATCTTTCAATGTTTGCCGGTATATTTCTTTTGAAAATTTAATTTCGTTAGGGTTTTTCTTTTTGAAGTCATTAAACATAATGTTAAGAGTTAAAGCTCGTGGTAAATATCTTGCTAATGGAGCATTACGTCGTCTATAATGACTAACAGCTGGATTAAAGCTTAAAATGTGATCCATAATAGCATTTCTATTTAAGCGCCTCTTCTTGCCTCCTCTGTTCTCTTTCACATCTTCGTAAAAAGCTTTTCGTTTTATAGCTCTACTTAATTCTGTAACTACTGCATCTGTTTTAAATCCAAGGGTTTTCAAAAAGAAATTTCGGCACACATTGATAGTTTCACTAGCTTTTGTTAAATAATAATATCGACTCTCCGTTTTAAAGAATTTAGAATTAGGATTAGGTTCTGTAACTTTGCGTCGTTTTACATTTTCAATTCGTATGCATTTATTCAAAAAATGCCGCCTTTGTACCTATGACAAATTCCAAAAGTTATTCCCATATATGTTTTCGCTCCTCTATTGTAAATAATTTACAATTTCGTTTACAGCCATTACCACACATGTCTTCAATAAATTTATGTTTTAGTTTATTTCTCTGTATTCTATTTTTTTCAGTTCGACTTAAGATGTGAGAATTAGTTTCTTCAGCATTTTCATCATTAATTATTATAGGTCCTGGATATTTTGCTATGAAATCAATCTTATTAGTCAAATCTTTGAATATATAACTGTTAGCTTGTTGTTGGTCCGTGAAGATAATCGAATCAGGGTATGTTGCAATAAACATAGATTCATTAGATTTTATTTCATCTGATTTTGGAAGTATTGAACGAATAGTAGATTGTTGAGTTTCTGTAAAATTTGCGAGATCTGTAAAATCGTCATCTGATTCGATTGTAGTTCTAAATAAATCACTTACTGAAAAGTCAGGGTCTGCCACAGAATCGTCGCTGTCATACAAATCTGATATCTCAGACGCATTATCGTTATCAATTTCAGATGTTTTTGACGGACCTGGTATTGGATCATTGGATACAGTTACGGGTTGTTGATCAGGGTTGCTGGAGGCAGTGTTGACGTTTTCAGTTGTGGTGACTACGTTAGAATTTTGGCTGAAAAAAAATACAATATCTATAAAGCAAACAGGAGGGCAAAAGAGGTTAATAAAGGAAGCGGAAGATTTGCCTGAGTAACATTAATGTAAAATCCATTACAAACATAAAAAATGCATTAAATAGACATTTAGAAATTTGTATATAATATAATTTAAATGTTTGAAATTATACATTTTATTAACCTAATGGGAAAATCTTGCCAAATCTTCTATACTAATATTATAAAGCGAAAGAGTTTGTTTGTTTATTTAAATGCGCTAATCTCAGGAACTACTGATCCGATTTCAAAAATTAATTTTTTTTTGGATAGCCTATTTATTGAGGAAGGCTTTAGGCTGTAAAACACCACGATAGAACAAATACGAGTGAAGCAATAAAGAAATCGATTTGAAAATCGGGAGAATGAAGTCGCGGCTCGCGGGTAGGTATAATTTTGTTCTATCCAATTCCACGCGGACGAAGTTGCGGGCAAAAGCTGGTCTTAACTTAAATATGAATTAAAAAAGATTTGCAATCTTGTATGTTTTTAACGAATAAATTCAAAAACAACCCGATCGACTGCAAAAAGAGTTTTTGTAGGTTACAAAATAGTTTCAATTGTAAATTATATTGAAAATTTACATAAATCCTTGTACTTACCAATCCTCTTTGTCCCTCAGGGCTTTAAACATCAATGATAAAACTGAAAAAACGAACGATAAAACTGTCTTTGAGCCATCGTAAACAATAAATATTTGCAAGAACAAACACGAACGATCCGCTCAAGTCAATTACACTCTGCTACATACTAAATCATGGCGCGAAATTTATCTCAAATCGACAGTTTTCAAAACCTAGTAGGGCACAATGACAAGATCAAAGCCTAGCAAGGAACAGTCCCTTGCTAGATTTTAATATTGCCATTGTGTCATAATAGGTTTAAAATTTGTTTTGGCGGCAAATTTTCGTAACCGACTGCTGGTGTCCCTCAGGGATCCATCGTGGGACCTTATCTGTTCCTCCTTTACCTATACGATATACCTATTCAGCCGTATATTCACTTAGCTTACTATGCTGATGAAACTGCTGTTTTAGCTTTGAACCTTGATTTAGATGTTGTCATAGGTAGATTGCAACTTGCACTTGAACTCTTACTAAACTATTTCTAACGTTGGAAAGTAAAATTAAATGAAAATAAAACTGATGCCATATTATTCTCCAGCAAGCAAAAGCTTCATGTTTGTACACATAAAATTAATGACTACTGCATACCATGGAGTTCTAATGTAAAATAATGGTAAATGTGAGTAGTGCTTGACAAAAAACTCAATTGGACTAAACATATAGCTGCTACTACCTGTACAAAAGTCCTTAATGCTTGGGTATATTAAAATCAATTTTTAATCGTAAATCGTAACTTAGTAGTACGAGTAATACAAAACTTTTTCAATATAGTACATTCATAAGACCTATTCTTACGTACGCCTGTCCCGTGTGGAGCAGTACAAGTAAAACTAACCTTAAAAAAACTGTAAATTGTTCAAAATAAGGCATTAAAACTAGCTTTTAATACTCGCTTTAATACTAACTATCATTATATACACGATTACATCTTAAAAAAATTAATTAGTTTCTACTTATTTAAAACACACATCATAAAAATAGTCTGGTTTCATCTATTGGTCGCAGTAGACGTCGCGAACTACCGTACGCGCATCGATATCGCACGTATCGACAACCGGACCACAGTATTATTGACGAGTGAGCCACGCGTAACCGGTTCTAATATACCGCCGCGCGCGCCGCTGCACACCTATGCGACGGCCGACGAGTGCGACGACTGTCCAGTCTGATGAGTTACTCTCATGTCTACCTACATACATTGTAATTGTTACACGAATTTACATTCGTTTTAACTTTTCATGTCATTTACATTAATAATGCTATAAATTCGTTGTTCTTAAAATAACATTTATCATAATATTTTGCTAACTATAGATAATAATTATTGTTACATGTAAAATAATCACTTAAATAGATCATAAAGTTGATTTAGATATGTTGTATTTGCCAACTGTAAAATGTAAAATTTGTAATTTTATGTAAAAAATAAAATAAAATATAATAAGAAGTATAATGGAATATTCCCAGTTTTTCTTTGCATTTCCGTGGTAGCTGTTATATGTATTGAACGTGCAGCGCAAACGGGCAACTTCCACCGGTCTCGATATTACATGTACTTGACTGATTTTTTTTTATTACATAAATGGTAAAAGTGCTCTGAAAAATAAGAAAGTTTAAAAAAATGGTATACTAAAAATTATTTTTAAAGAAAGTACAGATTGTTCAAAACACTTTTTTTTTGTTTTGTGGGATGTGGTGGCAAGCCCCAAAGGGAGATCTCCGACCGAGCGAGTTGGTATGCTCGGTCAGGCCGAAGCCCACTTGTATGAATTTCAGATGTCGTATATATAGTGCCGATCTTAGAAAACTTCGATAGCGCGATTCAGGATTGTGGCGCTAATTGAACCGCCACATCACTCCCCCCCGAAGACCTGAAGTCGAATCTTAAGTCGTCTTGCTTGAGTCGCCAGTGCCAGAGAGTCCCAGTGAGTCGGAACTGTGCTGCTGCTGCACGGGCTCCAGTAAGTCGGAGTGCTGCCGTGCGGGGCCGATGTTACGTGCTAACCAGGAGAGATGTGCTCTGCTTGCTGACCGGTCGTTGTAGTGGAAGTGCCCGTTGAAGCCGATGAGGGTTCGACCAGGCCGCGGTGCGTTGAGGCTGGTGGTCGAGGTACCCGATGAGGCTGAAAAGCTTGGCTGGCGTGGTGCGGAGGGGTGGGGGGAGTGATGATGTCCAGAAGAAGGCGTGTTCTGTCGAGGGTCACCAAATTGGAAAGAGTGGATGCCCCAAAGGGAGATCTCCGACCGAGCGAGGTGCTATGCTCGGTCAGGCCGAAGCCCACTTGTATGAATTTCAGATGTCGTATATATAGTGCCGATCTTAGAAAACTTCGATAGCGCGATTCAGGATTGTGGCGCTAATTGAACCGCCACAGTTTAATGAAAACACCCCATACAAAACTCATTGAGATTGTGACGTCGTCGTTGCTTTAATACAAAATGAATGAAATTTCACATGCATACAATTTCTATGCATGCATAAAATGTACAAAGTTTGTGCGTTTATGTTCATACTTAACATGCTAAATATTTTTTATTTGATGTAAGTAAACTTGGTTTTTGTTCTAATTACGTACCTAACTACAAAACTACACAAAAAATATCTTCTTCTAACTTTTATCAAGTTCTAATACCAAATTTTTCCTGAATATAAAAAAAAACACTTAACTTTTACATGTTGTCTATGGAGGGTATATAAAAGGAGGACTATCTCTCTAAGGCAAAAAAGCTAAAAAGTGTCCGACAAAAGTAGTTGAATAATAATTCCAAAACTGGACATAATGGCACTAGAGAGAGAAGGCGAGAGAAGTTAGCAATAAGAGAAGTTAGTTGAGTTAGTTATATAACTTATTTACGGACACTTTTTCATGTATGGACATAGTCCTCCTTTCCTCTACCCTCCATAATATTGTCAAATATTCAATTTGTGCAGAGCGCACGCAACACACACAAGTCCACAGTCGCCAGTTTGCGCCGAACAGCAAATGTCTACATGTTGCTATCCGATTATGTGCAGTTCCAAGTGATGTGATTTATTTACTGTAGCATGACTGAAGACTGCACTGCGAAGTTTTTTTTTTTATAAACTTTAACGTAGCTTTATAACATTGTTTCTATCTATACATATAATAAAATCGTAACTGGTCGCTGTCTGTACATGGAACATATATAAGAAAAACTTTATGAACTATGTCGTTCAACCCAAAACAATGATTTTTAGATTTTTTGTCTGTACGTTTGTACGCGCTAATCTCAGAATGTACTGAACAGATTTTGATGAAATTTGGTATGGTAGTAGTTTAGACTCTGGTTTAACACGCATAGGCTACTTTTTATTGCGGAAAAATGTACGTTTCCCGCGATATTCCTTTTTGCACGTACGAAGTCAACGGCTTAACCGATTTGAATGCGGTTTTCACTAATTCGTTTTGGTTACTCCTCTCCTCTCCCTCTAAAAGGAGGCGGTGATACATTCGGCTGTTTATTATTATTATTTTTTTGTATGTTCAACGATTACTCCACCGCCTGTGGACCTAGTTTCAAAAATCTTTTTTTGCTGTAAAGTTTTTTTGACACCAAAGTAGTGACCTGATGACGGGATCTATGAGGAATCGAGGGAACTCTTCTAAATTTATACGGACACATATAATGATATTTTTCTGAAGTAGTATATGCTACCAAAATTAGGCATATGCTACCAAAAATAAAGATTTTGCACCAAGGTATACCTGGATCCAAAAGTACTGAACAGAATTCCCGAGTCGTTATAGGTATATGTTTGGGGATTTCGGCGCTGTTTAAAGAACTGAAAGCATATGCCACTGTGTCAATCAAAGTAATCATCATCATCACCGCCTTCATCACACCATACACCATCACATTATGATGATAATATGTACTTACTTCTCATAGTCTTTTACACCTACACGTATATCTTTGAACATTACTCTGCCGTTTGTCGAAGCATTTCCAAAATTATTTTGTTGTTGTAAAGAATATAATTCGAAATTGGTCCCTTAGTCACCAAGGTGGAGGTCTGATGATGGCATCCATGAGAAATCGAGATAATTCCACAAAATTATAAGGGCATTTATAGTGATTTCGACTTTTATAGTAAGTAAAATTTTGTGCCAAGGTGTACCCTAGATCCAAAACCACTGAACAGAACTCCTCAGTCTTCAAAGATAAACGTTTAGAAATTTCGGCATTGCTTAAGGAACTGCAAGCATATGCCACTTACAGTAATCATCATCATCACCACCATCTTCTTACGATACACCAACATATTATTATGGTGACATAGGTACTCCTTATAGTTTAGTACACCGATATCAATGTATTTGAAATTTAGCAAGAGCCAAATTTATATTATATCATAAATAATTATACTTAATGCTGACTGCTACATTTTTTCCGCCGACTACTACAATAGATAATAATAATTATTTAATATTATAGTGTGTTATCATTATCATCACTGGTGATTGTTTATTTGGACCACAGATCGGTAAATGCTTATTGGGGGAATACCACGGACTCTCAGAAAACCGGCATAAAATCGCTTGAGTCTGTTTTTCCGAGAGAGTGAGAATACCGGATGGATGCTTTTTTGTATTAATAACTTTCTTAAAATGTGTTAATAATAATAAATATAACTAAAAAGTGAATAAATATCATTGTTAAACAAAAAATGAAAACCGACTTCCAAAGTAAAAATGCACAAAAAAGTTTGAAATAAAACTAATTTTCCAAAATTCGGCTAAAATTTTAACTATTTCTCTACTCAATTTTCATATTTTTGAAGTCGGCACCATGGTGTCTTCAAAAAAGTTCGCGATGGCATAGATATGTCTATCTTATAAGGATAGGTTACTATACCCATTCTCAGTTAAAAAAACGATAACAAATAACGTGGTATTTTCAAAAGCTATTTAGAAGGATAGAATATTACCTAATCCTTATCTAGGAGATATATTAAAATCAAAAAGTACCTGTGAAAATTTATTATAAGTATATATTTTTACTCTGTGCTTTGTGCTGTGTGTTTTTTGCCCCGAACACTCTCCCACGCGGGCGAAGCTGCGGGCAAAATCTAGTACTAATATAATAAAGAGGAAAGATTTGTTTGTTTGCATTGAATTGGCTCCGAAACTACTGGACCGATTTTGATGAAATTTGGTACAGATATAGAATAGACCACGGGAAAGGACATGGGCTACTTTTTATTGCGGCAAAATGTACAGATCTTTTTCGCGCGCACGTATTCGCGGGCAACATCCAGTTGTCTTAAAGTCAATAAAGTTTTTGTACACTAGAACTTTTTGATTTGATATCACTCATCATATAAATTCAGTATCTAGGGACTAAAAATAACCTAAAAAAAATTGTGCCTCTAAAAAATTAAGCCTGATTTTAAATAAAATAAAATAAAAATAAAAATGTTTATTTCAGACGGGAGTCCATAAGTTGTTAGTAAATACAATAATAATTTTGTTAGAAACTATGGTTAGTATTTAGAAATTATATGAAATGCATTAAAATTAGTTAAAATATCTACGTGGCCTACCAGCAGCACTGGACACGTAGACATGAATGTGCACCCAATGACGCATGATTGGGCACTCTACTTTTTCACTTATCACCCTAAGAATGGTGTTGGTGCTTGCGCGAACTCTGCTCATCAAAGAAGCTACTCGCTTTCGTATGACGGCTTGAAAGCCATCAGTGTGAGTTTGAGCAAACATATGTGATGCGCTGCAGAATCGCGGAAGCCCCAACATCACTCTTAGTGCATTATTATATTGGACTCGGAGAGCGTTGTAAGCCCGCTGCGTGTAGTCAACCCACAGATTGCACGTATAAATAGATTGACAAAAAGCTCTGAAGAGAGTTAATTTAACTTCTTTACTACATCGTGCAAATCTGCGGGCCAACATGTTACATCGGACTGCCATCGCCCTCCGTTCCCTTTCAATGTCACAGTCGTCTTTCAAGTCCTCAGTCACCATATGGCCAAGATACTTGAAAGACGACACTCCAGTACGAGCCCCTCCATTCAAAGTTACAGTTGGCACCGAGTCTAAGTTACAACCTTTAGTTTTAAATATAACCAGCTGGCTTTTCTTAACGTTGTAGACGAGGCCATGTGACAATGCGTATCTCTCGCACACACCAATCAATTCCCTTAGAGCCGAGATTGATGGACTCAGCAATTATACCATATCGTCTGCGTAGCTAATGCTATTGACAATATGGCCGTCAACGGAGCATCCGACTTGAGTATTGCTAAGTTCATCAATCAATTCATTCACATAGAGATTGAAGAGCGCTGGCGAGGACAACTCACCCTGTCTCAGTCCACAGTCCAACGTATATTCGTCGGACAAGTGTCCAAGCCATCTGACCTGGTTTGTCTGATGCCCGTACCAGTATTTAAATAGTCTAACTGTGTTAGATGGAACACCACACTTGGACATTTTAGACCAGAGGACATCATAGCAAACCAGATCAAACGCCTTCGACAAGTCCAGAAAAGCACCATACACACATGTTTTTCTGCTGGTATAATACCTGATGATATGCTTAAGAGACAAAATTGCACATTCTGTGGACAGCTTTGGCCTAAACCCAAACTGTGTATCGTGTAAGTCAAGATGTTGTTTAAGTTGTCTCTCAAGCAAACCATCCAGTACTTTAGCCGTAACAGTGGCTAGTGAGATTGGTATGTAGTTGGCCTTATCAGAAATTTTTCCAGTCTTGTTTTTTACCACAGGTACTACAATTGTCCTCATTAGGTCAGCAGGCAGATATGAGTGCCTTTTACAAATAGTAAACAGCACTCCTAGAAGCCTCGGTAGATGAGGACCAGCGTAAAAAAAATGCTCAATGTGAGGCCGTCGTGTTCTGGGGACTTCCCTCTAGTCATTTGTTTAATAGTCATTAAAACTTCTTTGGTGGTAATACGGTCAAAACCGCCAGGAGCGACGGTCCCTGCACCAGCATTATTCAGCGGCGGTGTAGTATTTTTAACTATAAAGTGAGACCTAAACAAATTAGCAATATTTTTAGGCTCACTAATACTGTCAACACTCACCGGAATACTAGACTCATATTAGACTCATATTACGGAATACTAGGGCTCATATTTTTTGTTTGTCGCCATAATCCCTGAAAATCTTTATTTTTATGTTTGGCAGCAATATCATTCATTTTAATTATTTCCTCATTTTTTTGACAGTATTTTAACTTTTTCTTAAATAAAATTCTATACTCCCTCATTTTATTGTAAATATTACAAACCCGCGGCCGTTCACATTGAATCCAATTCAGAAAATTTTGTCTTGCATTCCGGTGGGCGATCCTAACATATTTATTCCATTCTACAATATTTTTTTTACGCCTCTTAACGTTACTACAGTCTAATTTTACTTCGGAACTTTTTAGTCTAAATTAATATCGGACCTACATTTTTACTCCGACCAAATAAATTTTAGCTTACAATTCTTTTGTTATCGTCAAAATGGCCACATTAAGTGAATCATATTAGACTATGAAACACCAACTTTTGAAGAAGTAGCTCTTATAGTAACTTCTAACAATTCTATATTGACAGTTTTCAATAGTAATACTGTAACACTATAAGAATTACTTAATTATTGATTAAGAGAATCTTTAGAAGTTACTGTAACAGCGACTTCTTCAACAGCTACTCAACTCTATTACTCAACGACCACAATACCTAGGGCCTTAGACAATGTGCGATATTGTAATATTATCTAAATTTGTAAAGAATAAAATGTATGGGAGTAGTCACGTCACTTATCGATGAAATTTGTCGAATTTTATTTTCGAACTTCGTGATTGTAATTAAAGCAGTCACCTTGACTGAATTAATGTTATCGCCCTGTTAAGGTTCCTTGATATCTACTAAATATATCGAAATATGTTTTTGTGTACCTAGTGAATAAAGTTCATAGCTATCTTAAAAATGCAGCGCCGCGTAGCGTCGCCCACCTTAGCGGTGTGAACTGACCCTAACAGTATTGTGACGATAGATTATAATATGCAAATGACGATACATCGCTTCAGGAGCTCGCAAGCGACTTACTTATTATTATTGCTACTACATAATATTACCATGCGACTTCTAGGCGCTGACTAGTTACTGTTTGAAATTATTTTCCCAAACAAAGTTACAAACCTTAAAAGTACTGAACAAATCGTATTATGAAAATTTAAGAGAAATATTATAAACTAGTCTATTAAATAAACTGTAAGATATCTTTTTCTGATTTTCTGATGAAATTGAAAATTTTTTTGCTAAGTAAAGTACATTACAAGTATTAATTATTAATTAATCACGACGTTACGTTCCTACAATTTTTTATCGAAAGCTTCAATTAATCACAACAGTCTTAATACAAACTGAAAATAAATACATATATAACATAACACCGCATAACATAATTAATTTATTGTAGTTTTGAATTTTAACTAGCAAAGATTGAAACGTAAAGAAGAAACGTATTGGAAAAGAGTATAAGTGCGAGTTTTTTTTGTAATGAAATTTCGTGTCAGCGTTGAGAGTTGAGACTGAATTTTTTCAAGTCGCGTGTCGCGCGTGGCTCCATATCACGATTTTTAATGTAACACCATCTGTCGAATACTACACGTATACCTTTTACATAACAACTTTACTTTAAGTACGGTTCAATACACAGATGGCGTGTACACACTAGGTATACAAAATTTAATATTTATATTCTTTTTAATTGATGTAAAACTAGAATTTTGTATTAAAAATTTAGACTAATTGATATTTATTTTCTTTTTTTGCAAAGAAGTAAATTAAAAAATATATATGAACAGACTTTATATTACTTAAATTGGAATGAAAACATAATATTATTAGTAATAGAATCGTCACAATATATTATAATCTTGAATAATCTTAAGTAAGCAGCCACTTCTAAAGATTTGATGTAGGTATACGATAAAGTTTAACAAAAGCCGGGTAAAGTATTTTACCCGGCCTTAAAGCTTTAAAGTATTTTCGGTCAAACCTGAAAGTTCGTACCTTATCAGCAAAACGTCCATAGTAAAGTATATCTATCTGCTTCGGTCTTTGCCTAAACTGGCGGACTCGAGTCAAAGGCCAAAAAACTTCAATTCTTTGGGCTTTGACAAGACGTCAAGTCAGACCTGATCATTGACTAGTCAAACCTACGAACGCCGGACCTTCGAGGTTGACTTTATCATAATATGTATAAAGTATATATATTATAATATACATAGTATACGTTATGAAATTGATAAAGGTATCTTCAGTTGTTGTAAATCTAATTTAAATACGAAGAACACTAGCTTAAACGACACTAATTGTACATAACAACGATTTGTTTCCATCCAGCTCTGTAAAACAGACACCGTTTTAAAATTAAATTACTTGATGCTAACTTATTTAAGAAAGTTTACGAGAATATAGGTCGCTTCAGAATGAGCTAGTTACGGCTCGCTTCACTCTCAAATGTTCATGTACACGAGCCGTTATATCACTTCACTTGCGCGCGACTTCGTCTGTGTGGGTGCCCGTTGCAACCCCAGCGGGGTGCGTATTTTGAAAAATCCTTATTGACGGATTTCTACGTCAAAATAACTATCGCGGGTGCCGAAATTCAACACCATTCCTTCCGTTGTTTATATTTCACTATACAAACTTTGGACCCTTTCACCTTTGATAAATGAATTTAAAAAACTATAAAATACGTACCTTCTCAATAATTTGTATTTATTACCTCGGATATTAATTATAATTAATAATGGAAATCGGGACAGATTTAAAAAATACTTAATAATCATACGATCAACCCTTATTTCTCCCCTTTAAGGGTGGAATTTTTCAAAATACCTTTTTAGTGAGCGTCTACGTTGTAAATTAAAACTACTGTACAAAGGACACTGGCGAATCCTGCCTGATTTTCCATTAAGAGCGGTCAACATATTTGATTTTATAGTGCTTAAAAGTTATTATCTACAAAAATATATATATATTATATATTTAGGACTTGGGAATAAAAAGTTATGAATCTCCGAATAAGAGAACTCATGTGCAAAATACGTACTTATCTGTGGTAATCGTTGTCATTATGTCTATATAGTCTATGGTTATCATGTTATAAATTGTCAATTTGAGGCGTAAAAGCTCCATCTAGTGGCCCAGTAGAAAGATTTATTTTTTATTGGACTATAAAGTTATTTTCTTTTTCTATAGTTCAACAGTTTCGTACTAGTTTTATGAAAATAATGTTACTTGGGGTGTGAAATAGATCCCTCTATACTATTTATATTTTTAAACTAAGAAAAAAAAATGGTTTTTGGTTTTCATAACGTGAAAGCGTCATCATCATTATTTATCTGTTAGCATATTGCGTTTCCAAAGAAACTAGTTATTCATTTCATTAGGTAATTGACACCGCAAATAATAGATGTCGATTTTCTGCAACCCACCACGAGAACAACATATTGAACATGTTAGGTTATATTTAATCAATTATCTTTTATCCCCCGAGTTTGATGTATAATATTATTGTTTTTTTTTGTTCCTATCTTCATAAAGTATAACTTACAATAAATACTTTTTGTAGCCTCGTATTTTAGTTACCAGGCAATAAATGTATGGCAACTTGCCCATCTCCTTTCACGTTTATTTATAATTATTAGCGGTTACGGCTGTGCGAGCGTCTAGAAAGTGAGCCATTCAGACCTTTTATATCATTTTGTCATTGTAAAACTGTAAATACCGTTAGATTGTAATAGATAGGTATACCTAGCGAGATTATAAAATTTCGAAAGATTGTAAACCTGCTTACAATTTAACGCATTTTTTGGTGACATACATATACATAGGTTATGATTATGTGCCTTAGTAATTTAATATCTTTTGTCGTACAGATAAATTTACTTTTCTTGGCACGTCTACAAATAGATAGTTACGTGTGTATGTATATATGTGAATAAACGTGCGCAGGGCCGGATTAACCCTAAGGTATTTAGTTCAGGGCCTTTTAGTACCCTGCCTTTTAACGGTAATAGGTATATGCATAATAATCACAATCATAATCACAATGGCTCCGACGGTCAATCCGCTTCTACATGCTTGGTGTTTTCTGCAAATAGCGAACTCATTACACAAACAACTCTTACAGTTTTGCTCAGTCCGTCCTTCTATTCGTTCGTTCGTCTGTTTGTCCATTTCTGCTAACTTCCGCAATCATGGATATAAATGCATAGGTGTAGTTAATAAATATTGCTATAGATTCTAATTTTGCCTTCAAAGGAAATAGTAATAATATCCATGGACGGTTTCACACAACGTCAATCTGTCCTTGTGCTAAGTTCTTGAGGAACTTGCGTTACAGGTACTAGACAACAGAAATGTACAATCTTTTTAATTCTTTTATACTATCTATACATATTTTTAAGATTTTTATTACATACATTTAATGCTCTAAGTATTATACACATCCATAACCCAGGAATACTGAAAACTGTTTTGCTCCTTTTGTTAAAATACCGAAATGCTCAACCACTTAGTCATAGAGGTCGTAAAATAATGAGCCAAAATTTTTATATAAAATGTAAACTGTTTTATTAGAGCAGTTAATCAATATAAAAAATCAGTCTATTTACGGTCGATTCGTAAAAATATTCATCTGACCGGGATTTGAACCCACCACATTCCGAATTTTCGAAAAAGCCAAAATTATACACACGCATGCCAAACTGCCAATAAGGACTGACATAACAGAGTCGAAATTAATGCAACAGCACGACGAAAGAAAAAACATAATATTATCTAGCTTAAGAATGCGCTGTTTCGCAGGGCAAACCTAGCTTTTTTTTGTATATTCAACGATAACTCCGCCGCCTGATGACCGATTTTCGAAATTTTTTTTTTGATGTCCAATGTTGGTCGCTTTTTCACAATAGTGGTGACCTAAAGACGGGATCCATGAGGATTCGAGGGAACTCCTCAAATTCATATGGACACATCTAGCTTATGCTTATTTCTAGTGTTAATACAATGATTATCACTTTTCTTCTTAAAATTGCTTAAGTTCTTTCTAACGTATAGTAAATTATCCAAAATATACTGAGAAGCGACTGCCAGTCTATTTCTTTAAACTTTTCTTTCAGAGATTCTAAAGGGGACATTTTATAAGTAGCACGTATAGCTCGCTTCTGCAGCACAAATATTGAATTTATGTCGGCAGCATTTCCCCATAAAAGTATGCCATAAGACATTCTACTATGAAAGTAGCTGAAATAAACCAGGCGTGCCGTTCCTTCATCTGAAATTTCTCAAAATTTTCTGACTGCATATGCTGCAGAACTGAGTCTATTTGCTAGGTTAGCAATATGAGGTAATTTATTATATAGCGTAATACCTAGGAATACAGTGGAGTATTCCACGTTCATTCTCTCATCATTGAGTAGTAAATTGGTTTTTACTTGCCTAACATTTGGCAATCTAAACATTAAACATTGTGTTTTATTTGCATTTAATAGTAAATAATTAACATTAGTAAATAAAGCAGTTTAGTATATTTGATAGAGAGCACTGTTTACCTCGTCGTAATTTGATTATTGTCGCTTCACTTTAAATATTAGTGAAGTGTCATCGGCAAAGAGTACTATCTCATGCCTATCTTGAACCACATAAGGGAAGTCATTTTTGTAGATGAGAGAAAGAAATGGACCTAAAATAGATCCCTGTGGGACACCTAATTCTATTTTAGTCCCAGTGGACCTTTTACTATTAACCTATACCCTATTGTTAAGATATGTACTCAAAAGAGTAAGAGCTGAGTCCTTCACACCATAGTGGTGTAATTATCTGACTAATGTAGCATGGTCTACACTCTACACAGTCAAATTCTGTAGAAAGGTCGCAAAAACCCCTAATGCATTCAAGCCTCATATATACTACAAAAAGCTCGATTCCTGCGTCTGTAGTAGACCGACCTTTAGTAAAACTGAATTGTGTAGTATGCGATAAATTATATTTTGTATTACAGAGTACTGTTAATTGATTTAGGATATTTTTTCAAATATTTACTAAAAGTCGGTAGTGTCGATATTGGTCTATATTTAGTTGGGTAAGACCTATTTCCAGCCTTGAAAAAAGGCATAACCTTACTGTGCTTCATTAAGTCAGGAAATACACCACTTTTTATACGATTGTTAAATTTTATGTCTAAGGTAAGGAGCTACAATGACAATTATTGATTTGATGATTCTAGTAGACATACCACAGAGATCGGTAGTATTTTTAATATTTAACAACTTAAATGTATTTATAATATATCTGGAATCAATTTCTCTAAATTTAAGATTGACATTACATTCCTTGACGTTACGAACGAATTAGACCGAAATTTCAGCAAAAAACTTTTCAAAGACTGTCGCAACTTCAAAGTCAGAAGTAATATTTTTATTATTAATACAAAGTTCAAAGTTAGCGCTACGACAGGTCACTTTTCCAGTCTCACTAGCAACAATTTTCCATGTGGTTTTTTTTGTTATTAGATTTTCTGATTATATCTTTTATATTAAGAGCTTTTGCTGCTTTATATACTTTTCAAAAAATGTTAGTATATTTTCTAAAATATGTATTATATTGTGGCGGACCAATTAGCGCCACAATCCTGAATCGCGCTATCGAAGTTTTCTAAGATCGGCACTATATATAGGACATCTGAAATTTATACAAGCGAATGGAGCCTTCGGGAAGGACAAACATGGCACCCCACTCGCTATGTCACAAACGAAAACATCAACGGTGTCATACGTGATCCTAGTACTATAGATATAGCTTTAGTCAAAAAGGTTTCTCTCAATATCTATATTGAGACTCGCCACGAGCTTAACTTGGACCACAGACCGGTTACGATTACACTTGGTAGTCTTAACCCAAACAATTCTAGTGCTAGAAAGATTGTTAAGCATTAGCGGAGAACATCAAAGTCCTGCAATCAAGTCACCTTGATAAAATCCCCGACAGATAACAAACAAACAGACACAGATAACAAAGACACAGCCATTGATGCCGCCTCCCACTTGACCGATTACCTGGTAGCGACTATAGAAAATTCATCAAAGGAAGTGCCAACGACCCACAAGGGCTGTTGGCCGTTTCCCAGAGGACCTAAAGGAGTCCATCAGGCCGCAATGTGGCCAAACGCACATATGATCGCTCCCCGTCGGAAGAGTGGAGGAAATCCCTCCGTCACTACGAAAGGGAAGTTAAGTTTAAAATCAAACAGCATAAAGCTGAGAGTTGGGATCGACTTCTCAGTGAGTTAGAACCGTCACACGTGGCATACTGGCCACTCGCGAAGGCCCTCAAAAATAACTCGGAGAGCGACATGCCTCCGTTAGACAGACCAAAGCGTCCTCCTGCAATCGAAGACATAGACAAGGCCATTCGGCCTTGTCTATGTTGTTGAGTTGGAAATTATCAGCTAGGCGAAGGCCTAGCTGATAATTTCCAACTCGACAACAACAGTACACTCCCGATTGATCCCGAGCACCTTAGCTTAGAGAATAGCGAGGTCAACAGTCGACTCTCGAGGCCACCTGATGACGATAGGGTGAGGATGGTGGACTCGGAGGAGGCCAAAAACATTATAAAGTATATGAATGCCAAAAAAGGCCCTAGGCCAAGACGGTATTTCAAACAAAACACTTAAAATGCTACCGTCCGAGTTATCTCAACTCCTAGTGGACATCTTTAACGCCCTCTTAGTATGATGTTCATTCCGAGACATTTGGAAAGTAGCTATTGTAATAGGTATAATGAAAGAGTAAAAAAAAGGCGCCTCAATGACGTCATAACCGATAAAAAACTCCTTCCAGACGAGCAGTTTGCCTTCCCCTAAATGCACAGCTGTCCCGCTCAAGTACACCGCTTAACGGAGTACATAATTGCTAGCAAAAACGACAGGAAGACGACATGCGGCGTATTCTTTGACATAGCAAAAGCTTTTGACAAAATTTGGCATAACGAATTGTTATACAAACTTTATCAAATGGGCATACCCGATAATCTTGTTTTATTAATCAGTAACTTCCTTAAAAATCGCAAATTTCATTTCCGCGTAGAAGGCGCACTGTCGTCGCCAAGATATACGGAGGCGGGAGTACCGCAGGGCTCGGGCCTCTCGCCCTCCCTATATAACGTGTACACTAGCGACATCCCCTTTATTATTCTCACATCCGACCCTGTACCGTTTCTAAAGCCCTCCGGAGTCAGTTTAAAGAACTCGGTAAATGGTTCTCCAAATGGAGAATCGAAGTAAATCCCGACAAAAGTCACGCCATTGAATTCGACAAAAAATCTTGCGCAAAGAAGCGCACATGCGCCCGTCAAATGATGAGCTCTATAATCCTGCACGGCAATATAATCCCAGAGGTCACTCGTGTCAAAGATTTAGGCGTAGTACTAAACAAGTCGATGACGTTTTCGAGTTACATCACTAGTACGTTACGGAAAGCGAAATTTGTACTCTACAAATTATATCCGCTACTTAATTCGCGAAGCAAAATATCCCTAAGACATAAGCTTACATTATAAGTATAAGAACGATACTCACTTATGCGTGCGTCTCTTTCGCACAAATAAGCGAGCCTCAAATGCACCGATTGCAAAGAGTCCAAAACCGGTTTCTACGCATGGCAACAGGAGCCCCCTATTACATGCGTAACATCGACTTGCATAGAGATTGCGAACTCGACCCCTTAGCAGGAGAGACCCGTGTCCCTCTCGACATAATAATAGCTTACAACCATAGCTGTCCCCAATATCCGGTCTGAACATCACCCAGGTGATGCTAGGGAGGGTCATACCCTCCCATCGTCTCTCACCTAATCAACTAGGCACCAGGCTAGTTATAGTCCGACGTAGCTACAGCGGTCTTAACCCGACCGTTAGCGTAGACCATTTCGAAAAAAAATAAAAAATCATACAAGTGGGTATCGGCCTAACCGAGCATACCATCTCGCTCGGTCGGAGATTCTCTCTTTGGGGCTGTCCACTATTTCCACAAAATCTTTCAGTATTATTTATCGATTTTTCGTTATATAATTCGTATGATTTTTCCTACTTTTTTAATTCCTGTAGTTGCCCAGTCATTAAAATTTATTTTATTAATGCCGTTTTAGAAGTAAATACTGAATTAAATTGTGTTCTTACTAACTTAAATAATCTATTAAAAGCTTCATCTGAGCTGCTGAACTCATTGCAGTACTTGATATTTTCATCTAATTTACTTCTAAATTTCTCTATCGTTTTTAATTTATAGGGAAAAACACAACCTTTCCCTTTGGATTATTGTCACAATTATTATTAAATGAGGCCAGCTGTCCACAGCATGTATAATCATTCCTATTCAGGCCACGATGGTATTCTCGGGGTCGTGTTATTTCTCCAGTAGAACCGTCCCATTCGAGCCAAATCATGAATCTATCATTGTAAGACTAAATAGGCTCCACATAATACTAAATAGCCTGATACTGATGAATTTAAAGAGATCTGAACTGTCTATGTATTAAAGTCGCATCGCGTAATCTTACAAAGGATTGCGAACGTTCATACGAATCCTGTTATGAAAGTTTACTTTGTGTCGATCGAAAAAACGAAAATCGGAGGGGAAGAACGTGAGTTTTAATTAACATAAAGCAAATTTTTAAATTAAGAGTCGATTCACACCGAAAAGATATGCGACATGGCGCTGCCTTTATGAGATAGATATTTAAAATTTAACTTTATCCATTACACAATAAGATTTCGTTGTAAGAGTTTGAATGTCAGGTTGCACCGCGCTGCACAGCGCATGTGCAGTGTATGACTGGCGTTATATGAAACGTGTATCTTTTTTTGTGTAGTGAATAAAGTTCAATTTTGAATATCTTATAAGAGCAGCGGCATGTCGCGTTTCGTCGGTGTGAACTGACCCTAAGCACCGATATGAGAGCTAGGAAATATTGGCTCCTAAATCCAAACTGCCAAAAAATGTGAACGGTACATTAATTTGTCCTGTTTTTTTCATATAAAGTAATAAGTACCTACCTATATAGGTAGTTATATAATTATTTACTTGTTTTATTGAAAGGATGCTTCCACTCTGCAGTTATAAGTTATATCGTCATATTCATTATAAATATATTTGGGATTATGTCGCTTAGCGATGCTTACATATGACAAATGTCATACATATTATGTTTTCGAACTTTGCCGTCGTAATTACAAAACACATTATTTTGTTACTTAGTTGAAAAAATACACTGTTTTAAAATTTTATCGTGTTAAACAAAGTTATGTAACGTTTTATAACTTCTGTATCATATCCTTAATCCTTAGGTACCAAAATACTTTCTTTAACGTTCAAAATTTTCCGTTTTAGCAATAACCAATCTTGTAGATCTAAAGTAAAAGGGCAAATAAATGCCATTGTTTCACCATTCTATAGAATTAAAACGATAAAACGATGAAATGAACTAATAAGTAGTTTTATTTCATCGTTTATATTTATAACATAGGTACATGTGACGTATTACAGTTATTTGATTTTAGTACTTTGTCGACGTGGTAGATACACTTATCTATGCAAAGTTTCATCTTTTTGGAAGGTAAGCTGAAAACGGACGGATGGACATGACAAAACTATAAGGGGAACCCTGTAAGTGAGACGTGAACTACGAAAACCTTAAAAGATTTATTCGAATATACCCCACACGATGCGGTAAAAGAAACAAGTAGGTTAGGATATTTTCATCTCAACTTCACATGAATGGAGAGCCACTTTTAAAATATGAAATTATTATCTGTATACATCCATTAATGTTCACAATTACAGATTATAGAAGGGCGAACAAACAGACAGACAGACGGACAGAGCAAAACTATACGGGACCCTAAAAAGGCTAAAAATACCACCTGCACTTTACCTGACCACGAAATTCTGCGGTAAAAGCAGGTAATTATAAATAGAATTTAGATTTATATGTAATTAAAGGTCTTTTACTTCCGTATAATTTTTAAAACCACCAGACCGTTTGTCTCTTTGCTGTTTGTTTTATTAACGATTGTTATATCATAAAATAATTAACACTTTTATCATCATCATGACAAAAGACACTAATAAATATAAGGAATCAAAAATGTCTTATTTCTTTTGGCTTAAGTAGACCATGTTTAAGCATGGAAGGATAGTTTTTTTCTATGGTCTAAACTCAATCTAAACTCAGGTTTTTCAAAGAAAAGACTTTAATAAAAATACTCTTAAACTGTGTTCAGAACCAATTGAATCTGTTTGTAATTGTTTCTTACCAGAGTATTAAAGGTGTTAAAGGTACGCATACCTACTGAAGAATAGTTATGTCTCTACGGTCCAAAGGTTTTCCAAAGAAATGCCTTTAATGAAAATACTTGTAGAGCTTTTATTATGCCAGATGGAGAGAGGTGATGATGAAGAGATGAGTGCAAGCGAGAGGGAAGATGGTTAGTGCAGGTTCAACGTTCGAATCGCGCGCAGTTTGTTGAACTGCAATCATTGCTTTGGAAAATTGACAGGGCTGACAAATCGTGATGATTTATTAAATTGTTAATTAAATTTAAATCAAAAACATTTTGTATTTTATTAAACCATTAAAAACCATTTAATCCCACCAAAAAACATTTTCGTGTTAAAATATTGCCAAGACAATTTTATGTTATTTATGACAATTGAATATTTTTTGTTATTTATGTACTAATACCAGCTTACATACCTACTACTATACTTTCAGCTTTCTAGGACATTCGGAAGTACCCTATAATTTGGTTGATCATCAGAGGGTCAGTGACGAAATCAGAGTTTTTAGATATCAATAGAATCTAAAGATCAATAGAATATATAACACCTATGCAATCAAAACTTTACATGTTACTTAATAAGTCCGCCACTGGGAACATATCCTTAAAATTTTATTTATCTGGTATACGCTTCGCGTAGTGCCCATACGCTTCACTTAGCTGATCTTGGCGATATTATAACTATTATTTAATATTAAATATTAAGAATTTCTATGATAGATATTTAATTGACCTAATGACGATTAAAAATCTTCCGTATAAAGGTCAAAATAAAAAATAAAATCCATGTCGTTTTTATACCTATTTGACATCGTATTAAAAAGTTTAATATGCGTAGGTAGCATGAATCTACATTAAAAAATTATTAATTTAAGTTTCGTTGTGTGAAATTTGTAGACAAATACTTACTTTGTTGAATTTGTAGACAAATAGTTACGTAATTAATTTCATAAAAGTGGCAACCCTGAAGGACAGTCTCCGGGACCATATCGGTATCCCTCTCTTGCCTACTATTTAGAGCGAGATGGGGCGTTCGCGGAAGAAAGTAAGACTCGTTACGTAACTTGCTTTATCGCCTGTACTATACCGTATACGCGATTGTACTATCCGAAATAAAATAATGCGATTTCAACGTCGCCCATGCTTATCCTCTGAATGCAAATTACTAATAGCCGATACTAAAACGCTACTTAAGTTTAAGTGGCGTTTTAGTATTCGGCCGTAATATAATAATCCTACTACTATTATAAATGTAAAAGTTTGTGAGGATGGATGGATGGATTTATGGGTGGATTGATGGATGTATGTTAAGCTCTGGATTAAAACATAAGCTACTTTTATCCCGTAATATCATAGTTTAAAGTTTAAGTATAAAATTCACAGATTTCGTGCCTCACACTCGTGACTATCGAGCATATTGAAAATGAATCTACGGAATTCGAAAAAAACTTGACATTATTAAAAAAAGTTAAGCTACATGGCCTTTTACCCGAGTCTTTGTTTTAAGTTCAAATTGCAGCTGACTAAATTGTCCAAAGGAGTTCTCAAATCAAAGTTCACTATTTCGGCCATAACTTATTTCGTTTTTTACTTTCTCGAGTAACTCTTTTTGCACCTTACAGCTGCTCTCGTGAAAACGCGTCTTTTGAGCATTTTTGAATATCTTAACTTCCCGAGATAATATAAGGGAATCGCACTTTTTTGTGAAACGAAGCCTACACTGCACTGGAGCGAACGAAAAGACATTTCCAATGTCAATACCGGCTAAGAGCGACTTGCTTGCACACGAAGGGTTTTTGGTATTTGGTGTGATATCTGTGAAAATTATAATCGTCTAGTTATCACGGTTTATGAGATACAGCCTGTTGATAGAGAGAGAAGACTTAAGACTTGTCTAATTGAATACTTACGTGCTAAGTAGTACTTTTGCTTGTGAACTAAATGTTTTAACTCGGTCTAGCAAACTAGTAGATTAATAATAATTATAAGTAAACAATCACAATACACAGAAGCCACATTAATTTGTATTATTTTATTACATGGTTTATTTTTGTAGACTTAGTACGCGTAGAAATAATTTTTGTCGATACATAGGTAACTCGAAATTCAATTCGAATATTTTACGGAATAAGTTTTTTCGCACAAGAGTATAAAAATATATTTTGTAAAGCGTCGCTCTACAAAAAGCTTAAGTATTATGCATAAAAAGTAAAATAGTAAATAACACAACTTAATATTATAGTTTGTAGTGGTGTTCGAATTCCAAGAAGCGTGTGAGCAATGGGAATGTACGAGATGTTACCTCAAGCGTTAAATGTAATATTCATTATAATTATATGGAAAAAAAGCTTTTCCTTGGTTTTTTTATATTGTTATAATATAGTCTCTGCTTTATAGGGTTCCGTACTTAAAGGGTAAGTAAAAGGGTCTCATCCTTTTGCTGTCTGTCCGTTTGTCTTTCACCACTCACCAGGCTGTATCGCGTGAACCGTGATAGCCATCACGGAAACAGCTGATTTAAAGAGGAAGCGAAGACTTTACCTAAATAACATTAATTCAATGAGTTGTGAGAGGTCAATGACCTTAACAGTGGCGTAAAGAGCGTAATGTAAAAAAGCGTTATTAGGTAATTTTTTTTTCGAAATCTTTAATTAATTTTCAGCCTAAACGTCTTAACATAAGCAAATTGCCCAAAACATCCGTCGTTGATTTAGTACAACCTTTTATATACATGTATGTATACAGGTGAAATTTACACAGATGGTGTATTTTTGTTGCCGCTACAACAACAACTTACTAAAAACTTAACCAAGAGCATGTCAGGACATGTCAACAAGAAGGGTAACCGTACTATCCGTACTAAACCGTAACTATCAACGCGCAATAGGTTTTCTCTGAATTACCTACTTCAAAAGTTGCTATCCGATTACTCTCAAAATAATTTTCTATTCATCCCACTTCACTTGTATGAAGAGCCACACCTAAAATTTAAAATTGTTACTACTATATGATGCCAAACTGAGATCTATACACAGTATTTAAATAAATATTTTTTTTTTATTACACTTAAAATTTATATTCATAATTACAGAAGCTAGAAGCGCAGACTGACAGACAGACGGACAGAAAATATAAGGGTTCTTTGAAAGTCAAAGTCATTTTTTTGCCTTTTTTTGCTCGATGAAATTATATATTAATTTATAGGTTCATGCTAAGAAATAGTAGAAATAGTAGATTTTGGAAAAGATTTGTAAGCTACGTCTGCTTTAGGTACCTATTTAAAAGTTACAATACATTTTCAATCGGACAAAACAACGAGGTCTAGACAGTGACGTTCTTGAAATAAGAAAAATTTATAATGTATAACTGTTTAAATGTATAAATGTATAAGTGTATTATGTATAATTTATAATGTATAAATGTGATTTTATTACGAAATTATTCATAGACATGATAAAAATACATAGCCAGCTGTCATTTACTGCCTACCCAGGATGTGCCTTGGCAATCTTTTTATATCAATAGTTCTCTATATTCGATTTTTTTGTTCCGTGGTTAATAAGAAAACCTTATAATTTTGTTTAGATTTTGATTTGCCTTAAAATATTTATCACTATATAGCTGTTGCTCGCGGCTCCTCCCGCGTAAGTATAGTATCCCTCGGGAACACTACTTTTTCGGGATAAAAAGTAGCCTATGTTTTAATCCAGAGTCTAAACTACTACCATACCGAATTGAATCGAAATCCGTTCAGTAGTTTTTGCGTGAAAGCGTAACAAACATCCACCCTTTCACATTTATAATATTAGTAAGGATGGCACAGGTCTTTCGAACTTCCTTATTATGAAAGAGAGCTAGGTTTTAGCCAACTACTTTCGATTCTCAACTCCACACGCAAAATAACATCTACACATTTTAGAATATTTAAACTGATTTTATTTATAGTTTTTGACTGTTATGTGTGTATTATTAGAGACAACAGAAACACTGATCGACTACTGTTTAACTGTGTAACAGACGCTCGACTCGCTTGGCGACTGATATTGGAATGGCAGTGGGTACTTGAGCTCCCCACATAGTGCATAACTAGTTACCACTTACCACCAATCCATCACCGTACCACGCGGCGCCCCGCGAGTGCGCGTGTTTATATTAATTAAACTATAAAGTGACTTTCGTTTTTACGTAGTTCCGTAATATTCAAGGAAACCTTATAGTTTCGCTCGGGCCGTCCGTCTGTCGGTCTGTCCACGCTTCTAGCTTCTGTAATTATGAATATACAATATAGAAGAAATTTGGTATAGTGTATAGATCTCGGTTTTGGCATCACAAAATAATAGTAATCTTATATTTTATGGGTCGCTCGCCATTCATGTGAAGTGGGGATGAAATATATTTTTTATTCTACCCCATCGTATCGTGTGGGTACCGTCGAATAGGTATTTTTTTTATTAAGGGTAAGGGTAAGGGTTTTTATACATTACTTTTGGAAAAGTCAACCATTTTCGAATAATCGGCCTCCAAAGTGGTTTATAAGTTGCCTCCCCCTCCCCCTGGCATTTTAAAACTATAGAAGATAGAAACTTGTAAATTTCCATGCTGATAGATCATGGAATTTTAAAAACTCTTTTGAAAAATTATTATGAGCAAATAGTATAAGTACTTAATAAATTTGAAGTACCTAATTGAAAGAAAACCTATTGCGCGTTGATAGTTACGGAACCCTCCTTAGACATGTCCTGAAGTGTTCTTGGTTAGGTTGTATTAATATAGGGTTGCCAACCCCAAATTAAATAAAACTGGGATTTGAAGTTGGAAAAACCAGGACATATCAGTTTATAAACAGGACGCAGTAACAGTTAAATTGAAAATGAAAATAGGTTAAATTATATTTTTTCATAAAAATATTTAATAAAATTAAATTAGAAAGAAAAATTTTAAAAGTGGCACGCGAATTTTAAAATACATGAACTTATCATGGCGTTTTAGAAACTAAGAACGCTGTTTTAAAACTATACAGGACACTGCAAAAACTAGGACATGTCCTGGGAAAACAAAACGGTTGGCAGCCTTCACTGTTAAGTAATGACCTTCGATTTTTAACTATCATTCAAAATATCCATATTTTCTTAAATCTAAAGTCTAAACAGTCAAACATTAGTATCAATATGTTCCAATAATAGCTAGTTGACCGCGGAACAAACGCGACAAACATAAATGATTCTCGCCCTTTCAATTATCCACTATGCGTCGTAAATCGGAAAGGCGTGACTCCTGCTCATGTTTTTTGAAACATTACACAGAAAACATGAAAAAAAAACATTTGTTTTCATACACAAGCTGTCTCCAGCTACAGAAAATGTTTTTGATTGAAACAAAACATTTTGTGTAGACAAGATCATGAGTTCCGATGAGGAAGACGTAAACACTCGCAGTTTTAGTTAGCTATTGCAGATGCAGAATCTAGGAAATACAGGGGGTCCAAAAAGGCCACTTTGGGTATTTTATATATATTTTTTTAACTCATATTATGTGCGCCATTTTACGCATTTCTATTGAAAACTGTCAAAATTGATGTTTTATTATCAATGTACCCATTTTACCATTTCACGGTTATTGTATGAAATAAAAGGTATATGAAACATAAAAATAAACATCTAAAGTGGCCTTTTTAAACCCTCAGATTTCGAGTTAGGCCATATTTACTGACCCGTAATTTTAGTATTTATCAGGAGTTACGAATCGAAGATCGATTTGGGATTGATAAATAATTTCTTCCGTATTTCTATGTTTAATGGTCATGTGAGTGGTGTAACAGTTGATAAGAAATGAAATATTCCTTCCCATCTCTACCCGCGCGGGGAATGTTTTCCGTTTGTACGGAAGACAATAAAATTGTATACTTCTACACAAATGTATATAGCCACGCCCCAAAGTTTCGATGTGTTGTGTAATGTTTGAAAAAAACACGCGCAGGAGACGCGCCTTAATATACACATAAGTGTATTTTTATTAGCATACAAAGTACGTTCTATGTTTATATGCATCCCTACTAATATTATAAATGTGAATGTAAGTTTGTTTGTTACTCTTTCACGCAAAAACTACTGAACGGATTTTGATGAAATTTGGTATGGTAGTAGTATCGACTCTGGATTAAAACATAGGCTACTTTTTATCCCGGAAAAGTACAGCATTCCCGCGAGATACCCGATTGTATATTTACGCGGGCGGCCGCGGGCAACAGCTAGTTAATAATATAATATGTTAGTTGTATATTATTACACGAACATTTTTTTCCGAGTATGTGTGACTTTTGTGAACTGAAATATACTACTGCGCCAAACATATTTGTCGTACATTGCCGTTCATCGGCCAAAGAACGCAGTTGTCAGTTGGAGCAAGTTGTTCTTTACAAGACGTAAATTCCTCTTTACCTGGATTAAAATTAATTTACTGTTGATTAAAAAAAAACCCAACTGCGTCAAATAATTTTGATATTTTTTCTAGCTACATGATTTTGATGCACCCAGTGTAACTCTCACAGTAAATACGAATCTAACGATACCTCTCAAGCTAAAGGTAGGGATAGGGATTTTTCCCTGGAGCTTTTAAGGCCGCAGAGCGTGCCAAACAATCATACATACATACATACCTACATACTCTAGAAAAACATAACCCTCATTTTTACGCAGTCGGATAAAAATGGCCTATCAAAGACTAGACAATTTTGATATCTATCCCTAACTAATTAAAATATATATACTATATTAGACTAAATAAAAAAAAAACAATAAAAAAATTGAACCGCGTTACGCGTTGATATCTTTTAACATGTTATACTCGAATTATAGCTGCGGGCCACCACAAACTTTACAATATTTCCTCTTTTACTTTTTAATGTCAAATATAGTAGACATTTTTATTTCAAACTTGTTTTATTTAGTTCGGCTAAAAGCTCAGGCCGGAACACCAATTTTCGTATGTAACTTAGACTTTCAATGAATCTTCTTGATATCATAAACTGTCTTCTGAAGTTTAGACTAATCAAAACGTGTTAAGCATTGCTTTGACGTTTTTGAGAATACCATTTTGCTGTTTTAACATATCGAGACTGCGCCGAAACGTTATTATTGTAAGATTTAATTAGCGCCGAATCGATCTACTTAACAATGGTTTTTAACCAAAAACGGCTGTCCATTTCTTTGTTTAAAAACAAACCTTTATTTTTCAACATCCACAGGACAAATAAGTAACTAGAAGTTTAAATACATTTAATGAGTAGCGATTTCTTTTTATTTTCCTAATTGTTAGCATCATACAGTAGGTACAGTTCCACAAATACTTTTCTAATACATACTAGAAAGAATTATTAATTTCACTCACGACACACAACACCCCATCACAACTTCAAAAATCACATTTTTATGCGATTTCAATCCAATCTCAATATAAAATTTTGTTGTGCTGTGGATAATTTTATTTGTCTCAGTCCTCAGATATAGTATATCTAATAAATACTATGCAATGAGCCAATGATTAAAAATAAGAGAAAATGTTAAAAGTATGCTTGTATGTTTGTTTTAATCATGTTGATTGCCTAGCGAGAAATGAAGGGGAAGAACCAACTCAACATAAAGATAATTTCCAGATCAGCATACAGATAGTGCGTGTGCCGGGAAAGCAGCGGCGCCGTGCAAAGTCTGCGGGGACAAGGCATCGGGCTACCACTACGGTGTTACCTCCTGCGAAGGCTGCAAGGTAATGATGATGATGAGATAAATACCTCCTGGAAATAAGAAAAAAGGTAATGATGATCATTAGAATATCTGGCTAAAACCAGGTATCCTACTTATCGAGCTACATATACAGTACACACCTATGTAGCTCATAATACCAAAAATTACGGTCCAACGGCTGAATACTCAAACGCTTCTTAAATTACTCTTAATTTTTCAAAACATCTCTAAAGAAATGTCCGTCCGTACTAGGCCGCTGTTAAACAACAGATTAAGTAAACGGGCCCTTCAAATTAATCGTTGATTAGATATCATAATATTAACTCTCTCGTTCTTCGTATTAATGGATAAAAAAGCAGGCCTCTGTCACTCAAGTCTCATTCCTTTCTCCTTATTGTGGAGATAGTGACAACCTGTGTTTATTAGATGTTAGGTAGAGTTTGAAACTTCGGCCGATAGTTTTATAAAATCATACATAGTGGAAAATTACCTATTATTGGCATCCCCAAATAATTGGCCTCAAAGATTTAAAGAGAGTATGTACCTCTCTGTTGGCCACACTTCATTTATACATACAATAAGGCAGAAAGTAAATAAGAATAAACACAATTACAATCTAGTAGTACCTATAAAAAGATAAACAAAATGAATACGTATCCCGTATTTTATAATTACGATGATAAAGAGGTAGCCAATAGTTGGGGTAGGGGGCAAACATTTGGCCGTTCGGGGCCAACAATTGGTTGTTTTACCCTACTCACTTTCGCTAACTTCTAATAATAATAATAATAACATTTATTCAACAAACACGCTCACACTACACTACATTATCAACAAAGAACCGACATTAAGCACAAACAATCACGATAAGATTACAAATAACAGAAATGAAACGGACATTTTTTATGTGGTTAGGCAAATGCCTAACCACATAAAAAAAGAGAAACATAGATTATACATAATATTAACAAACAACAAATAAGGAGTTTTGACGGGGAGTTCAATGGGTGACGTTGTGGAATTCGTATTTCTTCATAATTTTGTGTTATTTCGGTTCTTAATGTGTAATATTGGTAGAATATTAACCTTTAAGTATTCGTTAACGTGCACAAGTATGGGCAAGTGGTACAACTTCTAAAAACGTGCTATTTTGTGTTTCCCGCCAAAACTCCCTAGGAACATTCAGTAAAGTTTCTACCACTTTACTGAATCGATTGACATGACTCATGGACTGTACTTTGGACTTTGACTAGACTTTAGACTTGATGATATAGGAATACGGTGTTGAAAATTGAAACGAAAGTTCTATTTCCCGCCTTTTTAACTTGACACTGTCAAATGGTTATAAGCCGATGTCATATATATAAATAAAAAAAAAACAACAAATAATATCAAAATAACATATCATAATAAAAAAGAACAGGTATAAGGCAGGGCAATGCGAACAGCTGTCGTAAAGGACTCCACTCAGGTGTACGAGCGCGGCATAGTACTCAACTATACCGCAATTCCTGGTATTCTGTGGATCCTCGTTGTTGTCAGGCGACCGACAGATACACTGATTCTGATATTTTCAATGTACTTTGCGCTGACAGTTGACTTTTCTTTCTATATTTATTTACCTTGCTTTATTTAGATAGATTTTAACAATCATAAAAACCTCCCTTGTGATTTTCTGAGGTCTTTCTGAGGAACGAAGTCCAATTATTTCGAAACACAATAGTCTGATATCGAAATTTCATTTATTCACAACGAATTTCCACGTTCAAAGTACAAAATATGAAATATCTATTGAAAATGGTATCCTTTAAAATATATTACAGATGTGCTAATTTTTTTAAAATTTTATATATTTTTTAATTTATTGTATTTCATAGAAATAAGTTGTACAAATATTAATTTTCATTATAAAATTCCTAATTTTATATTATAAATTTCGCACTTTATGAATAGTGTGATAGTTATGACTTGAACGTGCTTCCGCATAAAACAAAATACTAATTTGTAAACAGAAATTCCTAGAACTTTTTCAATAACTTTTGAAACCGTTTTCAGAGCTTTAACGCCAATTTTACCAACGTCTGATAAGCGCTCATTAATAATTTTGACACAAATTGGTTGTTTTTCGGTCGATTTTGCGACCAAATGAAACCAAATCCTACAAAACCAACAATTATTACAAATAGAGTAAGTACTTCTTTATCTAAAAATGGTTTAAAATAAATATTTAAAAAAATGTTTATTTTTTAGGTCACCCAAAATTTACAAAAAGTGGTCGCCTTTAGGGTAATTTTTAACCGACCTCCATTAAAAGGAGGCGGTTATGCATTTGGCTGTATATACCGGGTGTTTTTCCAGTCAGTATCTAAACTTTCAGGAGTGAATTATACTCTTGAATATGAGCAACTTTATCTGTAGCTAATTAGTAATTTTGTTTGCTTTATTATAAAGATAGTGAAATTAAGCACCCTAAAATTTTATTATAATAATACAACAATATTAAAATTCATTTGGAAAAATCATAAAAACCCTCCTCAAAATTTTCAGTTGTTTTGTTATCACGTATGATATCTTAATTCGTGACAATATTATTTAACAACAGATTGAGTAAAAATTAATCGTTAATTAAATATAATGATATCTCTCTCGTTCTTTGTATTAATGAAAAAGAAGGCATGAAGGTATATTAATACTTTAGAATTATATAAACGATTAACACTAACAGGCGTTATTGGTGAAATTGGGACTAAATATTAGGTAGGTACCACTTTTGTTAGGGTTCCGTAGTGACGACAAGGAGCCCTTATAGCTTAGATCTTATTCCGAATGTTCTCTCATGATAACTTCTATAATTATGAATATAAATAGACGAAATTTTGGCTTCATAAAATAAATGCAATATTGTGCTTTATGGCTCCAATCTCCATACATATTGAAATGGAGACTATTTTTTTTAACTCTACCTCGTCCCGTGGGGTACCTATATATATATATATATATATATATATATATATATATATATATATATATATATATATATATATATATATATATATATATTGGGGTACCTATATAGATATTTTTAAATAATGACGAGGTTTCATAGTTCATACATGTCTTTTTTATAATGTAAACCATTTTTGAGTAATCGATCTCCATAGTGGTTCACAGATTGCTCCGCATGTCATTTCTAAACTGTAGAATACTAATTATAGGTATTGCTAAAACTTAACTTTGAGTATATTTAAAGAAAAAAACTATTGCGCGTTGATAGTTACGGAACCCTCCTTGGACATGAACTGACATGCTTTTGGTTACGATATAACTAATCAAAGAGGAGTCAAGAAAAAAAGTAAATATGTGTCAAAGTTTGTTTGTTATAACTTTAACTAATTGTCTTTATTGCTAGTTGTAATTTGTAAATTATAATAACCAGGAAACTTTCCTCGAAGTGCTGAAGCTTGAAAACATAAAACTTTTGATTTGAACACCATCAAGAAAATGAAGCTGGTTGAAAAAACGTTGCTTACTGAGTAAACATAATTGACTTAAAAAATATCGTTTGCTACTGATGATACAGGAAAAATTCCGTCAAAGAAAATCCTTATTAACTTTACGAGAAAAAAATAATTATAGGAAATAATATTATATTAGTCAATTAGATTTTCTGCTGCTTTCAAACCGATGCAAATTTAGACTGCACTCACTGGAATATAAAACCTAATTAGGTTTTAATTTACGACACTCCAATCTCTGATTAGTAACGATAAATAGAATAGATATACCCGGTTTTAAGCAGTAGAAGGAGACATATTATATTAACTATTATTATTAATTATTATTATTAATTATTATAATTAATTATTAAATTAACTATTGCGCTAAGTGTGGTTTTGGTACACACCTTATTTCCTTCTGCTTCCAGGGCTTCTTCCGTCGGAGTATACAGAAGCAGATCGAGTATCGGTGCCTGCGCGACGGCAAGTGTCTGGTGATCCGTCTGAACAGGAATCGCTGCCAATTCTGCCGCTTCAAGAAGTGCCTCGCGGTGGGCATGAGCAGAGACTGTAAGTTCTCTTTACCTGCTAAAAACTTTTATCAGTTGAAGTAAATAACTATATTTTTTATAAAAACTATAACCCGACCACGTAAATTGTATAGCCTATATAAACTGGGCTATTGTTACGAATCTATTGACACCCAGTTTAATAAAATCGGATCAGTAGTTTAGGCGCTACGGTGGAACAAACATACATACATATACTGCCAAAATCATTAACCCTTCCTTTTGGCTTCGCCGTAGTTAGCCGTAGTAGGGTAAAAATACTGCAGTTCGCTGCCAGAAATAATGTAGGTACATTAATGTTTGAAAAGATATGTATGCACACTTTACGACAAAGATGGCGAACCTTTATGTATTAGGGGCTCATACACGGTCCGGTTTTCCTTCAGTTCGGGCTGAACGGATGCAAAATCGTATCGACTGTGTGCAATTTCGAGATCGCACAGTCGGCCGTATGGACTGAAGCGATTCGTTTCAGTGTTGCCAACTCTGTTTTTGCGAAACTACTAAACTCGCGTCGTTTTCTGCTAAAAACTACTAAAGGAGTACCGATAACTATAGCTATAAATATAGATAAAAGCTACTAAACTTAGGAATCCCTAAAAGTTTTTTTAGAGATTTTGTGTTTAGAAACATATATACATTTTCAGTATTAATATTTAACCGTTAAATTTAAAAAATATAGTAGGAAATATTACGTATGTAGAAATTAAGTAATTCGGTAGTTTTAAGCGACTTACGGATGCGTGCTACTATGTGCTATTATGATAAGGTGTCATAATAGCACAAAGAAGCATTTGCATGTTATGATTACTGTAGCTATTTTCTAGAAAACCACTGCTAAGAACAAAAGCGCTAGTGCATACATCTCCGACTATTAAAAACATTATGACGGTTTGTGTCGTTATTGGGTGTCACAATGCATCGGAAAAGAATTAAAAGAGCTTCGGACATAACATTTCATATGTAGTATGAAATGTTAAGTCCGAACAATTTGACTTGTATGAAGTCAAATATTTAAAACATTTTAAAATCATATTATGTCACCATCTTGCTGTCCTATTATGAATTGTCCAAGTGTTACTATTAAAAATTAATATATTTCAAAATTTTCATGGCTAACTAATAGTTGCAACTAAGACAAAGTTTTATAATATTTTCTGATTTTTTTAACTATCAATTTAAAGTATTGCCAGTATCAAGATAATCCTTAATATATTCCTTAATACCAGTTTCATATAAATAAAGTTCACAAATTGTGTTTAGATGGTTAAAAATGAAATATAAGTTATATTTTTACATCTCACGATATTAAGAAAAACAAATACCACAATTCCAATTTTAAGAGTACACACTCCACAACTTAAAGTTTTTGTTTGTCTGCGTGTCCGTATGTAATGCTTACGCCTACATATATCTGTTGCTCGCTTCACTTTGTACGATGCGTTTGTTTGAAGACTATCTAGGCGTTCTAATCTAAGGTCCAAACTGACGTCACTTCGGTCGGATGCGATTTTCTCCGTGTGCTCGAATCCGTTCAGGCCCAACTGACGTCAGTTCTAACTGAAACGATCGGCCTCTCGTCCTGTGGAGGCCTTTAACGAGTTATTTTTGTAAAGAAATGTTTAATCAGGTCATAGGCTTGCCATAAATTTTTCTTTTCTTTTATCTTTGTAATTCAGTAGCGTACCTATTTAACGAGTTGGCGCCCCGGGCCAATTAAATATTTTGCCACTTATTAAGCAGTCACGGATAACTATCAACAAATTTTGTTATTTTACGATTAAAAATCTTAATCAGGCTGAACAAATAAAGACTAAGAAAAAAAAAATAAAGACCGGTATGCTTCGGGAAAATATTAAAAAAAAACCAATATCCTAAAACTGAACGTCATTTGACTTAGCGAGCGAGCAAAACTTTTCTTCTGTTTTACCTATACCTTAGATTTGTATATTTATAAAACAATGTTTAGCACAATACGGTATTTTATATATCCGACAACACTTTAACTTAACTTTAAGTACATTACTTAACATTTAAATTGGAGTAATACTATCGGAATATATATTATTTTGCAGGTGTCAAGTCAATTACGTTTTCCGATGCACCAGCTTCTAAATTAATTACCAATGAGATATCTGAATTATAAAACTATCTGTTATCTGTTGGAACAGCAAAATATACGCTTTTATCTTAACTACGATGAAGAAATTTATTTCTAGAATCGATTTCTTCTATTTCCATTCAACTATGTGCACCGGCAAATAAACCACACCACGTCAATTGCCAAGTGATAAGTACTCAAATCAAAATCGAAATCAAAAATATTTATTCCGATAAATAAATTGTGCTATTTGTCTGAACAAGGTTGACCTGTGTTTCAATCAAATCAAATCAAAGGTAACTGGTATTAGGTACAGGTACCAGATAACGAGAAGTATATTTAATACTTTATATATATTTAAGATTTTATTATATTATACACATTCTTGACCCAGGAAAACAGATTTTTTTTATTCTTTCGGTGAAATTCGAACCAGCGATCCACGGCTTCAGCACCAACACACTGAACTACTGAGCCACAGAGGTCGTCCACTATATTCCTGTATAATAATAAATGCATTATTACATACAGCTAAATAGGTTTTAACGAAAACCCTTATATATAAGTGTAGATTGATCAATTGAGTGATAGTTACGTGTTAAATTGTCGTTCTCATAGTCAGGTGTGGGGTCCGTGACTGTGTTAGGAAACAATATGATATCGACTTTATGCTCTATAGTATATTACTCTAGAGCATATAGTTACTATATAGTTATATAGTTACTCGAGTTCAGACAGAATAAATAAAACATTTACCCTCTTACTAATAAAAATGTTTACACAACGGATAACTTATACAAAGTTGCTATCTTTGTCTGTCAAGTGACTTTTCCAACGTATCATACCCCCCCAACGTATAAACCCCCATAGGGTTAGTGGTTCGCAACCTTTGAATGAAATTAAAATAAAACCGGTCCGAGTCGCACTTTTACCCAAGAGTAAAAATTCACAAAATTGAAAAAATAAACTGGTCATAAAATCAGCAGAGGAGTTTACTTAACCTAATTTTAGATTATTCAAGAGCTTTCGCACGTTGTATATGTTTGTACTAAAATGATCAGGTTATATTATGGATAACGGTGCTGGTTGCTTAATTACTTTTAAGCTATTATTTAAGTATTAGAATTAAGCACGTATTTGTTTTTGTCCCAAAGAAAATAAAATAAAATCAGCGGAGCGGAGAGGGCCAGACATTTTTAATGAAAATTACCGGTTCCAATTTCATAAAACATTATAACGTAACCTGCAAACTCTACAACAAAAATATAGGCTCCATGTAATCAATGACTGATTTTTTTATAGAGCTATTAACTGAGATAGGTTTGAAATCTGTTGGTGGGCGGGGGACACAGCCCATACAGTGTTTTGCATGGTCCTTTGAAATGCATACCCTCTACATTTTTATAAATGCTAAAACAAATCTAAATATTATTTTTATCATTCTAGGATGATTGCAACCCGTGCTGACTGAGTCGCAGAATTTACGAAAAATTGCGTTCTGTACTGAAATTTTGTTCTGCTACGAAACTTGATAAGTACAAAAATTAGGTAAATTAGAATCAAAATAAAACAAAGCTGTCATGAATACTTATTTAAACTCATAAAATAATAAAAATCAGTCTTGATAACTTCTTTTTAGGTCAGTTTTTACAGGTCTGATACAAGTTTCTATGTTGACGACACAGCGCAACAAGAACCTTTAAATTATTTTATTTTTTAGCCTTGATTTACGTACTTTTTTATGAAGATTCCTGTGAAAGAGTGCAGTTTAGATGTTTTAGCTTGATCTTTCCCTATAAGCTCCCTGGTTTTTCAAGTCCAAGAAGCTGTAGTCTATCGTCAAATGTAGCAATAATTGGCAAATTTTCTTCTTTTCAACTTCGCCGATACATATAATTAAGCAATAGTTTTCCACCCTAAGATAGTTAGACTAAGATTTCTTCAGATAAGTTGTTCTGAAAGACATATTGATTGCTTCTGCCCTGGATTCGTACATAGACGGGAAAATCTTGTCTTGCACGCTGCGTCCAGAACTCAGAATCTGTTACCTATATGACCAAATCTTTTTAATATTCCGTGTTATTTACAGAAAATGTAGAAATAACAACTAATAACTCTTTGTTCTAAAACATTATTTGATGTTGCACATCCTAATGCCTTCAAAAGAAGGAAATTGAGGGAGAAAAAGTATTTTTAAAGTCGATCGAAACCATTGTTTAGTTAGACCTTAGGTGGTGTAGACAAAAAATATGAAATAATAAAGAAAAGGACATGGAGTTAACTTTCTTTCTTCTTCTTGTAATCGGTTTTGTCTAAGTATCTTTCTTTCTCCGCATTTTTTTTGTCTAAACCACCTGAGTTGGGTGATCTTGCTCTCTTTGTTTCTTTGAAAATTATTTGTCTTCCTCAATTATTGTAATCCTAATCAAGTTGACAAAATATGTTTTATAATCTTTTTAAGAATATATCTTATTATTATTACGTTTCTATATCTGGCAGTTATTTTGACTTCATAAATAATGTAAAATACACTTGACGATTATGTGTTGATTTTGCACCATTTATTGGTGACTATGCAGTATTTTTAGGTACGCATTAAAGAATTACGCACAAGAAATGTCGAAAACCACGTATGAAACGACAAATGCAACATTTGATTGCAGCTCATAGGGTTATCCCCTTGTAACTTGTAGGTATGGGAAAATTAAAATCGCAAGTCGGCACAGGTTATCGATTTATCAATTGGGCTAATATGTTTTGTAGGCTATACTGGCTCTATACGAACATTTGAAGAGGTTATGCGTAAAAAAAAGAACACAAAATTTAAGGGACACCCCGATGGAGAGCTACCCCTAAAATATAAAATTCTTATTATTTTATAATGCCAAAATTGAGATCTATATACATTAAATAACTATACCAAATTTCATCTATTTATATTCATAACTAGATGTTGCCCGCGACGTCTTGCACGCAAAAGGTAATCCCGCAGGAACCGTGGATTTTGCCGCGATAAAAAGTAGGCTACTTTACTTTGTCCTTTCCCGTGGTCCAATCTATATAATATGTGACAAGTTCCATCAAATCGGCCCAGTAGTTGCGGAGCCTATTCAATGCAAACAATAAACAAATAAATCTCTCCTCTTTATAATATTAGTATAGAAGTATACATTATAGAAACTAGAAGGGCGAACAAACAGACAGACAGACGGATGGACGGACGGACGGACGGACAGAGCGAAACTATAAGGGTTCCTTTAAACCTATTAAATTACTGAACCCTAAAACCGAAGTCATAATGTAGATCACTCCAAATCTGGAAAAAATGCTTTAATATTCTTTCTAGAGGATAAATTAATTATAACCCACATTTTACAATCACAAAGAAATTTAGGAAGACAAACAGTATAAAATCTAAATTTTCCCTGACTGAAGAAAGGTGATCCCTCTATTTCACTGACTTTCCTGACTGGTCTGAGCTTCCCTGATTTTTCCCTGAATTTCCAGAATGTGGACACCCTGTTTTAGTATATAGATCAATGCACCGCGGCTTATTTTCCAATTAAGGACCTAACACCCGACGCGATGCAGCATGCATCAGTTCGGCGAAATCATTTGTGCAATGAGGACTTGTTTATCAGCCGTTAGGTACGGACGAGTGCCGAAGCGACCGAGAGAAGCCGTAATGGAGAGCATGCCTGATTTGGCGAGGAACCTGGTACCTGCTGCGTCAGTCCCAGCCCCAGTAGAAGAAGTCGACAACGAGATCCTACACCAAGACCTCACGAAGGAGATGGTCAGAATCGTACTCACCGCGCACCGAATGTTTGGTGCCTCCTCCGCGGAGCTTAAGGAAGGAATTCAAATTCGAACATTTCGACTGAATCTGAACGATTCTGATGAAGGTTAGTTTTTGAATAGGTCTAATGATTCGATTGAATGGACCCTTTGTACAGCAATCGTATTGGCCCAAATACGAGCTATCATGCACTCACACATCACAATATGCCAGATATTGTGTAGTCGGCCTTCGACTATACTAACTACATATTAATTCTAATATTATCCATTAGAAATATTAAACCTTCTGACTTTACCACAACCCCTTCTCAATAATTGTTTCGGTCACCATGGCAAAAAATGCAATGTTAATCTTTTAGTTTCTAATCAACGAATAGGTATTTAGGTCCCATATATTATCTCTCATATATAATTGCTCAAACAAGACTCATTTAATAATTTTTTTTTTAACTAACCTCATTGAAGTTCAAAAGTCAAAGAAGCCCACTTAGAAACTCTTATTTATGACCATAGGAAGCAGCGGCGAAGACGCGCCCAGTTCGTCTACTGGTCGTCCAATCGACGTTCTGTCTACTCTGTGGTACCACGTCGCCCACAGAATTACCCCATCAGTGCAACAGTTAGTGGAGTTTGCTAAGCGCATCCCAGGATTCAACTTGCTCCCGCAAGATGATCAGCTTATATTGATTAAGGTAAATTCTTCTATTTAGTATATCAATATTAGTTGAAGCTGTTTTTTTTACTATGTTAATATTATTGGTTGAAGCTTTAAATACTAGCCTACTTCTGGCGGGTAGAGAAATGTAGATTGCTATGTTGAATTTGATACTTGGTACCTAGTACCACTACCCACATATTACGGAATATACCGTAGGTACATAAATATGATAAAGTGGTGTGTCCGATTTCATAAATAAATATCACGAGGTTGCATTGCAATTCTTTTTCCGAAGTCTGAAGGTAAAGATGGATGAAACCAATGCCAGACATATTGTAATACGTGAATTAAATAAAAGACAGTTTTTTCACGTAATTATGGTTTTCCAATAATATTTATCTGCATTCTATTTAACAGCGCCTGAACAAGGCTCATAAGTTTGTCCACTCAATGTTTTTGATATTGTACCTATTAAGATATGCTAATAAAGTTTTAAAGTTTGAAGCTTACCTAAATAAATTCTCTATATATAAAAGGGCTACACTATATTATGTTCCACGTTGCAACGAAGGCACAGCGTATATTATATGTTAACTAATAACACATTATTATGTCCATACCGATCAAATCGTTTTACTTTTAGTAAGACTAATGCAGTGCAATTGACTTTATATACATGATATACTAGGTAAGTCCTGCGTATGCGACTGTATTCTATCAAAGCTATTGTTGTGAAGCTTGCGATCTTTATATTTACGAAGCGCCATCATAGTGTTTATTGTTAACCTGTAACTTTTTTTTCTTGTGAACTTGTTTATACCTACATGTGCGGTAGAAATTGGCAGTGTTAAATGTCCGCAGCTCGGCTTTTTCGAGGTGTGGTTGACGAGAGCTACCAGAGTGTCGACGCCGACTAGAATCGTGTTTGAAGACGGCACAGCTATCACTAAGAACCATCTGGAGATTATTTATGACGTGAGTGACGTGACTTTTTAGCACCCAATTCTTATGAATTTTCAAAAAATTTACACTCTTATGAACGGGACAATGCGCTATCTACGGGTCCCAACGTACATTGCATAGCTTAGCTTCATACCGCGACGATACGCGAGGCTACGCAGCGTTGCATTTTTAAGAGAGCTATTCGAAATTAAACTTTATTCACTACACAAAAAGATACACGTTTCATATGACATCAGTAATACACTGCACATAAGCAGTGCAGCGAGCTGCCACTTTACATTCGAATTCTTACAATGAAACTTGTATCTTCTTGTGTAATTAATAAAGTTCAATTTTCAATAACTATCTCAAACATGCAGCGCCATGTCGCGTATCGTTTCGTTTCGGTATGAATTGCCCCTTACACATACGCGAGAGCTCGAGATTTTTATTCTCGCACGAATATGCTGGCTCAACCCTTGTAGGTAATATCACGGCTCCTTAAAAAACCAGCGTGAAATAACGTATACATTGTGTTTCGCCGAGGTATAAGGTTACGAGGTTAGAAGGCCGGTTCACATCTGGACATGTCGCGGCCGTCGATGAGGGTCCTACTACTATTATAAATGTGAAAGGATGGATGGATGGATGTTTGTTACTCTTTCCCGCAAAAACTACTGAACGGAGTTTGATGAAATTTGATAGTAGTTTAGGCTCGGGATAAAAATATATGCTACATGTTATGGCCAAAAAAGTACAGTGTTCCCGCGGGATACTGTATTTACGCGGGCGGAGCTGCGGGCTAAAGATAGTTTACAAAAAAGCGATCCGTCTACTCATTGACCGGCTGTGGCGAAGCGTAAGCGGAATGATAAGCCGCGAAAGTTAATATCCATTGTAATACGATACTTTATTTTTATTTCACTTACCGCCGTCATTAACTAATATTCATAAGGGAAGCCGATATCTTTTTTTTGATTCTATGAATAAAAACCTTTGTATTTCCAGACTCAATTTGCGAACGCCATGCTAGCGTACGTCCACAAGCTGATACAGATGCAGATCACCGACGAGGAGTTGGCGCTGTTCTACGCGTCGCTTTTCTTCAACCCGAGCCGCAGTGGACTCAACGATATGGAGAGAATCAACACACTCGATCACGCTATTAGGGACGCTTTCCAGATGGTTGTAAGTATATTATACTTAGGTAATTACTTTCTAAGGAAACAATATTATTCTAATTAAATAAGGTTCTGAAACGTTAATGACACTAGCGTTTTATAATACTTAATAATATCTATGGACGCTTCACACCACGTCTATCTGGCCCCGTGCTAAGTATGTTTTATACTATACAATATAAGCTACATAATATTTAAGATTTTTATTAAGTATATTATACGCATATTTAGTACACCATTACCCAGGAACCTTGAAAACTTTTTGTAGGTACCCTCCGGCTTGTTCGCTAACGCGCTAATCACTGAGCCACAGAGGTCATTATTATTATTTAGTCAAGCCATAACTATAGTAGAACTAATAAATAATGTCTTAAACATTATTTACTTTGGATTTAGGACTAGGGGCATCACAGACGGTGAAGATACTCTAATATTTTATGTTTAGTTAAAATGTCGCTTGCTATAGGTACAGTTATTATGAACTGTCACAGACGGCTAAGATGCAAATTTTTATATCACGTACTGTAATATTAAATATATCCAGGCATCTTAGGGGCCATCCTTAAATTACGTCACACGAATTTTTGACCCCTCTCGCGTCCTTGTCACAGCTGGTTACATTTGTACGACGTCAACAACACGTCCCTACTGTGACGTCACATTTTACAATTTTATATCTAGAAATAGTTATTCAATTAAATCAATATAAGGTGCAATAGCTATCATATCATAGCACTTATATTAAATAGATTTTGAAATATGACGTCACGAAATTTAGGACCCCTTCCACCCCCTTGCCACACAATGTTACACTTTGTCGACCCCCTACTTCCCCTAAACGTGTGACGTAATTTATGTATGGCCCCTTAAGATAAAATATTATTGTATCGCCTTACCGTAACGAATATTGGATTTTTCTTATGTAGTTATAGAATAAAACGTAATAACTTACACAGTACATTTTAGTAATTAAAAGTGGCCTAAATTCGATATTTTTTGTAAAAAGGATTCAAACAAGGACAAACAATCTTAACCGTTTTCCTTATTACGTTCTTTTCAAGATAAACGACAGTGGCACTCCTGACGTGTCCGCCCGATTAGAAGCCTTCTCTTCCGCGGCGCAAGAAATCCGCATATTGGGCGCCCGACACAACGACCTGCTCTCGTGGTGCCGGGTCAACTGGCAGCGCCTCGTCTTGCCTGCCCTCTTCTCCGAGATATTCGACATACCGAAGGCAGAGGAGGAGGACACAGCTGAGTCAGAGAGGGCATCGGCCCCCGTCTCGCAGTTACAGGGATAGATCTATACGTGTTCACGACTCATATATTTTGGTTTAATATTTTATTTAGTTCCATCTTTTTTTTGGCAGTTACAGCAGCGGTCCTTATAATCGTTTTTTTCTACAGTATTTTATGCATCACATTTACAGAGTTTTTACATTACGCGATACGATAGCCAATATCGGACTGGAAAACGCTCTTATGTCGTCGGCATAAGAGTTTTCACATTGATTAGGTCCGATGTCTGATATCGCGCCAATATGGCATGCAATGAATAAAAAAAGGTATACCTATTATATTTAAATATTTAAAACATACAGCTGCCTCTCACATTATAGCGGCTGTCTAACTCCCGACTTAAGGATCTTTTTAACCCCCGACGCAAAAAGTGGGGTGTTATAAGTTTGACGTGTCTGTCTGTCTGTGTGTCTGTCCGTGGCATCTTAGCTCCTAAACGAAAGGTCCGTTTAAGATGCTTTTTTTTTTAATTTGAAAGCTGACGTAATTGAGATGGATCTAAGCCATGGTCCAAGAAAATATGCTCAGCCGTTTGAAGACCATCAGCTCTTTTCTAGTTGATGAAAGATTGCTATCAACTTCTACTGGTCTAATTAAACTTGGTAACATTAAGCTGATGCTGCAGCATCACCTGGAATTAATAGGATACCCAACTCCTCACTAACTTATAGCAGAGGTATCATGTTTGGGGTCATTTTAGTGACCTCAATATAGATAAATAGTGATCATTTTCACCTGATGATGCATCATTATTTGGAGTCTGCAAAAGTCCAAAATCTTCACTTACGCACAGCAGACGTATCATATTTTGTCTCATTGAAAAGGCCCCAATAAATAGGATGTATATAGATGGTGATCGTCTGCACCTGATGCTGCAGCATTATACTAGAACCTCTAATCATACATTAAAAAGTGTATGCAAAAATTTTATGAGTTGGTAAAAATATATCTATATTCTACAGTCCAAGAAACAATCCACTTATGGTCAATTAGTCAATAGTAGCATTAAGCATGGGCATAATCAGAATATCAAATGGAATGGACTTTACAGAGACCAGTTTGTTAGAAGAAGGTTGTACTTAAATTAATTTAAAAAGCGTGAAATAAAACAAAATTTAAAAAATTTACCGCCCCGACACAAAAAACTATAAAAATAAATAAATAAATTTCTATTTTGGCCATCCAATATTTTGATTGCGTTAAATTAATAAAATTAATCGTCTTATAAATCAATGAACGCCGGCTGCACGCACGAAAATTTGTCACGTGCCGCCTGATTGTCACGTGCCGCCTGATTGTCACGTGCTGCCTGATTGTCACGTTCCGCCTGATTGTCACGTGCCGCCTGATTGTCACGTTCCGATTGATTGTCACGTTCCGCCTGATTGTCACGTGACTTAACAGAACCACTTTTATTAAGGGATCTTTTGAATATGTGCGTCGCCGAGTCGGGGGACCGCGGCGTGATAATGTTTATTTTAGCTATAACGAATAGAATATTTAAAAATGCAAATAAATATTTAGCCTTATCTTTTTAATCTAGGAATAAAATATTTAAAACTAGTATCTGCATATTATTCTCTTTTAGTTCTACGTAGCTAAAAAAAACTTCTTCACAGACACAACAGACAACAGACAGAAAGACATGTCAAACTTATAACACCCCTCTTTTTGCGTCGGAGGTTAAAAAGATCCTTTAAAGACGTGAACTCCGACTCGCATTTGGCCGGTTTTTTTAAATCTAATTATTTTCGGTCACAGGGTTCGCTTAAAAGAGTAAATATTCTTAGTAATTAGCACTTATTACTACCTAAATTATTTTCATCATATTATGTTAAAAGTGTTATAGGTTCATATTCTATTTACTCTTATAACAGTGTTTACTGTCCATTATACAAACATACATTATGTTCCATATAATAGGTGTTTTATATAAAACAAATAAAAAACAAAAATATATTAATATTTTCAGTACAACTTTGGAGACGGGAATTTATTTTCACTGAAAATAAAATAAAATATTTCGATGATAATTTACACCTTTCTTTACTATTAATTTCATACATTAATAACGATAAAACTGAAACTAACAAATATTTTGCAAAATATTTGAGTCGTCTAATTTTTTTTAATAAGGCCAGATTATAATTCTTTATAATAAGTATAATATGATGATAGTTCGAAAAATATACAACTTGATAGGTTATGTACCTACTCTGATTTACGGAGCAAATACAGGACTAAAATTGTAACTTTTAACCCCCTTTTTTTGTTTCCCCTTTAACATATTGCTTTGATGGCCTTTTTACTGTGATACTCTTATCTATCATTTCGTACATTATGTGATGCCAGATGTTATAATTTACAAATTTGAATGTAGATGAATGAAATATTTGCTATTATTCGATTGTTACACGAATAATTCGTTAGAAGTCAAATGATTTTCCGGCCGTATATACAAACACGGATCACCTCAAAGTCAATAGGCTCCCAAGACACATGATGTCACTCTCTGCTAGACAGAGTGACAAGGGCAGCATGAGATTTGAAAGCCTCTTAGTTTCAGAAACGTTCGGCTATTTGAATTGTAAAATCTCCTAATGGACTGGGATCCCAGGCCCGCCAGACTACTCTTAAATTCTTACTGTTGGAATTTTTTTAATGTTCTATTCGTTATAGCTAAAAGAAACATACTCACGCCGCGGTCCCCCGACTTGGCGACGCACATAATATCAAAAACACGTCATGTACACAATAATACTACAATATTATATATATATATATATATATATATATATATATATACATTTTATCAGTAAGAATTTAGGAGTAGTTTGGCGGGTCTGGAATCTCAGTCCATAAGTTAGGTATCATCTATTAAATATTTGCCGTCGAATAGGTTCTCAATCTGGTAGAATTTAAATTATTAATTGATTCTAATAAGTCTTTTAGACTAAAATTATGTGCGTTTTGTATAGTAGATATTATAATACACACTTACGAATTATCACGCAGTCATATCGCTATACCGTTACGACTACTTTTTTTGTACTCCTACTCTTTAAAATGTTTAATCTTGAAATGTATCAAATCTACTGTTGTGATTTGTGACATAACGATACCATAATGACGACTTCACAATAATACAAGCAGACGAAAAAAAAAAGTTCCTAAATTAAAATGTTACAGGAAGAGAAACGAAATAAACATATATTTTTTTTGGTGTGATTGAAGAACGAAAGTTACGGTCCAATTCTTTGTTATTTGTGATATTTTTGTTAGAACAATGATATACATAAACGCAGTAGGTATTTAAGTTAATAAAATCAATTTTGTATTTATCTTGTCAGCCGTGCATAATTTTTTTGTATAGAGCGTTTTTATGCTCTCCAACGATATCACTAAAGCGGCTTTCAGACTACGCTATAAAAAATGCACAACAATATCGCGCACCATACATTGTTATGGGCACGTTCACACTGTACTGTACTATATATTATTGGCTTACCTACTATACGCTATAAAATAGTGCGCTGAGTTCATGCTGTGCTATATCGCGAGCCGCCCTCTTCCTCCTCCCTCACCCCCGGCCGTCCGGCAAGCGAAACGAGCGACTCAACATGTCTGGACACGAACTGTGCCTGAGGCGGATTTGCGCTGGCGCGGTCGCCAAATGGTTGTTTTTGTCGTAGTTTTTCTCTATTGTAGATCTAGGATTACAACATGGAACACTTTATAGAGAGTGTAAGAAAATATCCGTCAATCGTGATGTGTGCTGTGCAACTGTGCACACTCTTCAAAGATCGCGGTCTACTGAGCTTGCTATATACCTACTATAAATGCTTGCGATAATATCGCGTAATGTGAACGCCATGCTATATAGCATTAGGTCCATCTTTGCTATACTATGTAGCACAATGGTATAGCGTAGTCTGAAATTAGCTTAATTCGTCAACGATATGCCATACTTTTCATAAAGTTGCTTTTCTAAAAGCCAATAAAAAAACTATGCATATTCCGCGTTTGTCGAAAAAGCCATAATTTGTCGAAATAAGAGAGGGTAGGTGTCAAAGCCCAACATAGGTACCTCTTCGAGTGAAATGTATCGCTTTGACACCACATCTCTCAATTTGTTTACAATTATTAACAGTAGACTTGGTGTCCCTTTGTTTCTGAATTCTGATAAATAAAGTTAAAGATTAATGTAACCATAGATAAAATATCGATGTATCAATAAATGTCGTAAATTCTATAAAATATAATATTATAGTAGTCGTCTATACCTAGTCTCGATTGGTGATAGAAATTTAGTAAATTTGCGTATGGAGTAAATATTTTTTAGCAATAATGTCTAAGTCTAACAAAACTAAGACTTACTTAGTTTGTCATTTTTTTCTTTCGACGGTATGACTTACACGACGAAAGAAAAAAAATGACAAACCATAAGATCCATAAGGTCAAGTCGGAGGTAAAATAATTTTTAACACTTTCAACTAGTCAGTAATGAGCATTTCGGTGACGCGAGCCCATAAGATTTTTCCCCTACTAAAAAGCGCTCAACGCGGCTAAAGGAGTTTTCACTTCAATAAAAAAATATAATATACAGCCGAACGTATAGTCGCCTTCTTCTTGGAAGTCGGTTAAAAATACAAGTGCGTCTCTTTTTGGTTTTAGGCAAAGATTTCAAAACTAAAGATAGGCCATGACATACATTTGACAGAACAAATCTTCATAGATGAAAAATTTACGCCATCTTGGTTTTCACCATACTTCAAACTTCAGTCATCTCGATTACACCATAGTTCAAATGTCAAAATGGCCCCCAAAAACTCTAAAAGTGGGGCCATTTTAGTGGAGACAGTTTTTGCCTCACATGCCTCGTCTATAATTTATAAGTCTATGGTTTTCGGTAACATCACTTATCAAAGCTTTACGCCGGTTTTCGGATTTCTATCATTAAACGTGACTACAATGATATTATTATTCAACATATAATAACATAGCTAAGTTGTTATTAAATATTAATATAGTGTTGAGTAATATAGGGGCACGTGTAGAGGCCTGATACTCTTTCGAACTGAAGGTTTTCGTTATACTTTTTTTTTTATTGTTTTGTTATAAAAGTTCCTATTGGGTTACATTTTTAAAATTATATAAAAGTTAGACTTAATTTGTACGGTACGGTTCGACTGTGCTCTGTAAAATTTGTTTTCCCTTGTCTGTTATGAAATAGATTTTGTAAGTCGTTTAGAAATTGTATGGTCGGTTGTCTTAGAATGTGTTTATTTTTAATTTAGATTGCCTTTATTAGACTCTTAGTTAATTACTATTATAAATGTGAAAGTTTGTGAGGATGAATTGATGTTTGTTACTCTTTCACGTAAAAAATACTGAACGGATTTCGATGAAGTTTGGTTTGGTAGTAGGTACTTTTTATCCCGAAATAGTACAGTATTCCCGTGGGATACTATTTTTACGCGGGTGAAGCCGCGGGGAAAGGTATTTAATTATAAAAACAACGTACCGTTTGACGCCAGACAGATGTGAAACATAAAAATTTGCTGGACGCGGTCGTAGCGATGTGTACTCTAGCATATTCTTATGTTTACATCAAACGACTGCTATTACAGAAATTAAAATTGATTGCACGTACGTTCTGCTTGCCTCTTTGTATCAATGCTTGAAGTGAAATGATACGAGGCTCTTTAAAATCATTCATATTTATAGTGAAGCATACTAATAGATAATTAGAATTTATTTAAATAAAGACAGCGATCGGCGGGGTTAGCGCGAAACAATCGACAACTACATATTCGTAAACGTAATCGAAAGAGAATTGTATGAAAATTATGACAGCTCCCATACAATAACGTTACGAATACGTAATTGTTAATTGTTCCTGCTTGGGCTACAGGACAAATGACGACCGCTTGACGTCTTAACTTATCGTATGCAGTCTTTATTTATCTTAGTCCATGTTACGAGTTGTACCGATATTTACGTAAGGTAAATTTACTGTGAAGATTTTATAGCGCAATTTCATGTCGCAGCTACATTATGTTACGATTCAGGTTGTATTTGTTACTAAAAATACTACTTGGGTACTAATGCCTCACCACTGCTATTGTTGAGAGAATACCGTGTGAAACGACTATTAGATGAAGGAACGCTGTATTATAATTCAAATACTACCTACTACAAATATACTGTCGTAATAACTACACACGACATTGTGAAAAACAAATGTAAAAGTTCATGCATAAGGCCATAACGCAGCGAACGTGTTAAACTTTTTAAGGAAATTTTATTTCGGCATATAAAATGCGTACACGTTGACATGACGTAATCTCGACGTTCTTTTTTTTCTTCTTTTTATTATTATTTGTAATGGGATATTGCAATTTTACTATGTTTCGTTTGTTTTACTTATAAAATTTATTTAATGTTTCATAGATTTACAATTGAATTTTATTTCAATGCGGCTTTTAGTGCATTCTACAAATATTTTATTTATTTGTATGATCTAGATCGAAATTTATTTAAAAATTACTTTAGAAATAAGTTTTATACAATTTTGCTCGAATTGTTAAAAAGGGTTTTGTATATTTTGCTTTTTTCTTAGCCGTCGAGAAATCTTGAAATGAAATAAAAAAATAACTATATATTTATTTATTTCATATTCTAGGAATATTGTGGTTAAACAAAGTAGTTGTCTCACAGGCTATTGCATTTACTAATCTTTTTAAGCACATTTCCAGTTTCTATACAATATTTTTATGCAGTAAAGTAAACCTGCTTGTTAAATAAAAACATATGTATTAGGTATTTTAATTAGCTAATTGTTTAGAATAGTACCAATCGTGAATATTTTTTCTGGATTCACAAAACAGAGTAAAATAAGACATATGATTTTGTATTACAAAATTTTGCCTTTTCTCCGCTTCTATATCGATTGCAACAAATATTATTTGAATGATTTTATATCTGTATTATGTTAATTAGTTATCGTAATGTTTAAATAATTTGGTAAAAGCTCACTACGGCACTAGGATTTAGGACGTAACTGTGAACAATTTCTAGTGATAACAATCCTAATGCCTAATTATTTGAACATTAGGAGCCTGTTTCACAATAGCCTAAGTGACAAATAGCTTAACCGGTAGTTCTGTTCTGTCGCTCAGTATAAAGTAAGCAGCGACAAAACTACTAAATAAGCTATTCGTCACATATTAGGCGATTGTGAAATAGACCTTAAATATTATATAGCATAATAATTTGGAGGTCGCGGGACAAAAACTGCATTTATTTCATAAAAAGTCATGACAAACTAATCTTGCCTCTATGTAGGTACTGAAAATTACTTTTAGCTACTTTGTTTTTTTGTTCACAGTTTGATTTACGCCGAGATGTTATAAGTTATTTGCTATAATCGAGTAGGTAATAAATATAAATGATAAATGTTGTTTTATTGTGCCATTCTAGTACAGTGAAATTAGCTTAAACCTTGGAACGAGAGATATAAATCTGGAAACCGTATACACATTCATTTTTGAATTTTAAATTTGTAAATCAAGTCTTGTAAAATCTAATGTAAAGCCACCTATAAAATATATAATTATTATTATTTTATGATACCAAAAAACAAAAACTATACACAATCTATAACTATACCAAATTTCTTAATTCAAAATTACAGAAGTTAGAAGGGTCGACTCTAGATGGAATTCAGGTTGCATCGTTATGTGCTGCGCGATCTCTAACCTCTATCTCAAAAACGATTGACCGTATAAAAAAAAAATGTCTTATGACACCTAATACTTGTCGTAAATTTTATGCTCTATAACTTCACAATGTGCCAATGTGCCATGGAAATCGTGATAATCGCGTTTTTTTTTTTTACATTTGATCATGAGTAACTTTCGGCGCAGATACAAGGTTTTATTTATTAATATAGGAGACATTTGCGAGTACATTTAGAACACTAAAATGAGTGTATACGAGATTTCAGCTTATAACTTATTATCTCTCATTCCGAGATTTATACTAATTCAACTGGACTATTCCTTCCCCTCAGTTTCGAGGAAATATGTCCTGCGGCAATCGTCGTTTTTCTACGGCAATAACAGACGATGTACGAAGCACCAAGTTTTCAGAAAGATATTAAGAAATCGATTGAGCTGTAGAAGGAAGGTTGCCTATTTCGATTTGAACGTAATACCCAACCTAAAGAGCCCTCGAGACGATCAAACGGTTTGACTCAAACACGTAAATTTTGGTTTGAGTCAAACTAATTTGATCGGGGGCCCTTAAGAGGCAGGCATTTACATTACATCTCGACTGTAATTTTTGCGTAAAATGGCCAATTATGGCGTTCTTGATCTCAGAAACAAAGATACATTAGCAATTTTGACATATTGAATAGTGCAGAATAGCTATTGGCCTAGTTCGTAGCGGTCTCGCTTTTTGTTAATTTTTGTTTAACTTTTTAATTAAACCCAAAATTGCAGAGATAGATTTTCATAAAATGCGCGAAGGCACTTTTTTTAGCTTCTGGATTGAACTACTGTTCTAAGGAAGTGAAATAATAAAATGAAAATGCTTAGCTATTTAGTTAGATCCTATATAGTCGTATAGTTCGTAGCGGCCTTAGAATTTTGAAATATCTTTGATTTAATATAGAAAAAAATCTTATTCTAAGAAAAAAAACGAATATCGCTTTAAGTTAACTGTGAATTACTCCTATCTACGATAATATTATTAAGCAAAATTTATACCAGAACAATTGTTACTTCATGAGGAATAAAGATTTTATATTTTTATTTTATGAATTTATTAACCTATTTCAATAAAAACGATAAATACAACTGCAAAATTGCTACAAAATGCGAAATGTCGGGGACGCTTCAAATACCTAATCTCGCTGAGTGCAGATTTGTAATAGGGCTCTAAGTTAAGACTAAACGTCTAAGACCCACTTGCGCAGATCTGGGTTAGAGTTACGCCTGGGTTAAAATATCACGCCTCCTCTTTCGTAAATACGAACGAAAGAGATAACATGATATTTAACCCAGGGTTAACTGTAATCCAGATCTGCGCAAGTTGGCTTTAGGAACCTTACACTAGAAAGGGTTAAAGTAAACAGAATCAATGTCGTATCGATTTAATGCTTATTTATATTGCCATTCTTAAAATCATAATATGGAAGAAACAATGTTAAACAAAACATTAAAAAACTTACATTTTAAGAAAATTAAATAATTCAGCGTCTCTATTAACAATAACAAAGCGAACAGCCAATTTTAAATAGACCAAGCTCTGACGCCGTAACGTCGCTACGTTACACATGTAACAAAACTGCGATTTACTTGCCGATGCGATTTACATAATTGATCGAAAAAGTTTAATCATTTAGATTAATACGTGTACAAAGAAATTAACGCAAACGGAGGATTATGAAATTTGGCACAGTTAAAGCTCATTTGGGGGAAGGTGTGCAGAGAGCTAATATTTTTAAATAATACTTAGAAATACATAAAATTAGTTTTTATTAATAATTTGTCATCATTTGACACAATTGTCAATCTTTCCTTCATATTCCATAGACAACTATTACATATTTTTATTGCGTACTATTTAAGAGGCAAAAGAGTTATTTTGCCTATAAATATAAAGTTGAAACTTAAATAATAAAATGTGACTTATGGCCGAATTTCGAACACTAGGCCAACACTAGATAAGTGCGCAAATCAGTAATTTTGGCAAACTCCATAAAAATACCAACCCCAGGTTAATATTTTACAATATTTCGCAGATCCACTGAAATGAATATGGTCATAACACAAATTTGCTGCACTTTGGCCTGCAAAATGTGCACAATAAATACTCGTAACTTAATAACCTTTTAGCATGACGACAAGTGAATCCCAGTTTAAATTGTAATGAGTGCATCATACAGTTTAAGCGTCGATTCTTAAATTAGACGTGGAAAAAAATACTTTTTTAAAAAATATTTTACATAAAATGTATTCTCTTACATCACTAAATTTACAACTACAGATGGTACCTAGAAATTAATTCACAAGCATCGTTAAATACGCGTCCGGGTACGGCGTTCAAATATTCTGCATGATTACTGGTTGCCTCCGGGAACCACATTAGAGAATTAGCCCTGTATAGCCAGACCACATATATAAGAAAAACCTCGCCATGTAGCGAAAAACTCACGAAACTGAATTGAAATGTCGTTAACGTCAAATCATCGAAATTTAACCAATCACATCCCAGCTTTTCGTAGTGTTGCTGCAATAAAGAAGTGCAGGTTTCTATGTTAATGGTCAGGCTTGATAAGGCCGCGACAAAGGCCAGCGACGACAGCGCCAGTGCAGACAGCTTAACACTATAGAGCACGTAACACAACAAGCTACGTCTGAAGCTACAAACAATATGCTTTAAATACAATTACACCAAAAAAGGCAACAAAAATATTTTTACTCGAATAGTAAATATAACATTTAGCCGTCAATATGTGTACACATTCACCTATGCTACAATATGTTAACTGTCTACTTTCCAACGCCTCAATAATGCTTAATATTAATATTAAATTAAAAACATATTCACATAATCGTAGGTCAAATTATTAATTTCAAAGACTAACTAAATAATTTAACTAAATTATAATTAGTACTAAAAGTTAATATACAAACTCTAATAACGTGTTAATCCGTGACGTTTAAAAAGGGTTTCCCTGTAATTCCCAATTGGAATTTTCAAGATGCCAAATAGCGGAAGCCCTCGCTCTACTTAGAAACGCCACTGACTACATTAGTGTCCGTCTTGCGTACGTGTAACACGTGTAACATGTCCCGACTCCCGTAGTGCGGGCTCGTGTCACAGTGTTCTCGCCTACGTGCCGACCCCGCATACTAGTGCAGTGCCTAAAAACTCCAATGACGAATAAAGTGTTGATTGCCGTCTTGCTGAGGAGTTGCCCTGCCTTTGGCCTTCCGTTGGAATTTATTCCAACGTTGGGTCACGGGGAGCCAGCCCCTGTAAGTGTGTGTGCCGTCCGAAATACGTACACTATAGTGTCAGCTTAAACTCTAAATACGTGTGAAGTGTTTAGTTTTTCTGTATGTGTGAGTACTATTCCTGTCTGTTTAACTATCCGATTGTTACATGTTTCACTTGTGTCGTGTTATGAACATGTCCTTGACTCTTATACGGTGCACGTAAAAACTGTGCCGCTACCATGGCTGACCGCAACGGATCACACCGGAATGGTATCCGAGGAGGTGTTCCCTTAAAACACGACATTTTTGCGTCCAGTATTCGTACTGGACGCGTCTCCCTCTAAAAAGAATTTCCGATGTAGATGGGCTCTAGCCCCTGATCATGGTTCCCCACCCAGGGCCTTTTCAAGGCCCTGGGTGTGTGAGAAGACGAAGTAGAATTCTATGTACTGGTTACTTTCTGGTTACTATTTTGAGCTGTGTATGTGCAGCTACAGTTTTTACGTAGTTTGGTAGAGTGAAAAAATATATGCTAAAATATATAATTGCAACATAGTTACTGTAATAGTTGTATTAGGCAGGTAAAGACACTTCAAGAAAAGTATAGCTAAGACACTTATTGGAAAACACCCACACACAAATGTAGAATGATTTTCAAGGCAATGTAGACTTTGTCAATATTAGTTGTAATAAGTATATTGTATAGTTATGTATAGATACTGTGTATAATAAGACACCTTACACCAGTCCAAGACATCATGAAATAGAAAAATATAATGAAAAAGAACTATTAAGACATTTTAAAATATTAAGACATTTTAAAATATCTTTTCAAAATTGAAACTTTAATTTAGTCATGCCATCCCATATTTTTTTTATACAAATGTTTTATTAAAACGTGTATAGCAATGATTGTTTGCAAAGCGATTTGCAATGGTCTAATATAAATACCTACATTTGTACTTAAGCTATCGGCAAGATAAACCTACCGCTAAGGTGTCTGTTTATTTTAGTAGTTTTGTATCGTCTTTGATTGGTGAAAATTTGAATTATGACTAAATAAAAGAATTAAGTGCAAGTTAAAAGACTTTAAAACGATAAGTCGACAATAAACTCGAGTTTTTTTTTAAGTGTAAAAACGTTTTTATGTTACCACAAGAATCACAACGCGCCGCCGAACACCTGTTTTCATTCATAGCAAATTTACCTAAATCGACTAGGCCATAACGTACAGATTTTGAACAATTAGCTGACCGCGCAGCCGCCGCCACACTGTTAGGAGGTTGTCATTGGAATGAAAACAGGTGTTTGGGCTTCGCACGCCTCGTCTAACTGGGCCCTTAAATTGAACAGAATGAATTTGGAAACAAAATGTTTTTGCTGGGTTTTGCCTAACTTTAAAAAATAATTCAATATATTTTTTTCTTAATTACACACCTTAACTCGATAGGACTATTATAAACAGTTTTATTATCATTATTTTGGTAAATGTTATTAATACTTTTACCCTTTTTTTTAAACAAGGGCCTGTACAATATATTTGTCTTTTCTCTTCGGTATAATTCTCTGATGACGGTATGTTATTTTCAACTCGACTATTTCCTTTATGATTTATGGTTTTATTTTTAAAAGAGAAAAAAAAAATTTTTCATTATAATTCATGTGCTATTTTTTTTTTCTGGCAATACAATCTCTTTAAAAGTTTTGTTTTGTTTATAGTTTTCCATTGTCCATGAAATCGTTAAATTGACAGTTAAATAAGATGGCTGCTGTTGGTTGACATTTTGGGCTAATATAGTTATATCTTTTGATTATACAATAAATTCTCTCGATCTAGTCAGAAATGTTGGCATAATAATAAAAATTTAGTTTTTGCAAAAAAAATAAATGTTTCATTTCTTAAATTCATCTTTAAATATATTCGGTAGTAACTCAACATATTGGACGGAATGTTATATTTTCGGGCGAATTGTTTTACATTCAGTTATTTACAGAGATAAAGACAAAGTATTTTCGTAAGGGAGTTTAAGGTAATCAACATTTCTGACTAGATATTAGTTTACAATTTGTTGTATACTATCCATGTAGTATTTACGAATAAAATAATAAATTAAGGGTCTGTTTCACAATCTTCTAATATGTGACGGATAGCTTTTTCGGAAGTTTTGTATCTGCTTAATTTACATGGAGCGATAGAGACAAAACATGCAAATAAACTATCTGACACCTGTGCATTGTAAAATAGAACATAACAATGAAACATTTTCTATAGCACATGTCAATCTTACTAATTCAAACTCGGATAAAGATCTTCATTGTCATAAAGATAGTTCCCTTTTTTGTAATTGAAAAAAAAAAATTAAATAACTTTTTTATATATGTATTATTATATATAAAAACATAAAAAGACAATAAAAAAAAAGATAATTTCATAAATTAAATACAAAACCGAGGAAAATTTAAATACGGTATGCCACTTTACCACAATGTTCCAATTGTAAGACTTTAATAGTAATACAATTATAATTTCGTTAATACCGTATTTGAAAAAAAAAACAATAAATAAGCCACAATTTCATGAAATTACGATAGACTTAACTAACCATAGTCAAGTATTTCATGAGTGAGACGTGTATTTACGTAATATAGTCATATTTATTTTTAAAATATCTTAACTTGTATGTAAGATCTAGTTTGTAATTAGTTATTTGGCAGTTGTGATCTTTATATTTATCACATTATTTTTTTTTATCTGTAATTTATATTCTGGTGATGATAATTATAGACAGTCATCAAAACTGTAAGATATTAATTTCAAAATTAAACAGAAAGTGATGTATAATTTTACAAGGAAACAAGTTACTACATCATTGAAGAAATAAAATCAAGTAACTTTGTAAAAGAAATAAGAAAAAAAAAAGAAAGAAAGCAAAATCATAATAAATAAACAAATCATAACAATTATACAATAATTGTAAAACAAAATGTAAATGTTTTGTAGTGTGAACACATTTATGTATTTACATTTACCATTGTAACGGGTACTCCTAATTTTACATTTAGGCTGCCCGCACACTCGTTTTGTGATTTGTCGGAAAACCCTATGCATTTCGGATTATTTCCGGACTTGTTACGGAAAGCCTAAAGCATAATATGGACACAGCAAAAGCATCGCTAAAGCCTTAATATAAAGCTTTATGAACAAAGTAATTTATATACCGCTAAGGAAATTTCAAATGAAATTCAGCATATTATATCGAATTCTGGCGAATAAATCTTTAAATTTTAGTATGTAACTTACTTATAGAAGAATTTTCGTGACCGTTACAGTTTTATAACATTTCCTACTTCAATTTATAATTAACATTTTTTACTTATAAAATTGACAAAACTCAATGCATTTTAAGTTCGAATCACTACCAAAAGCAGTATATCATTTGCGTTGTGCGCAGACCCTTATAAATTATTAAAATATTGTCAATATGTCTCGTTTTCAATATATTATTTACAGTAATTTCATAGTCAAGTGAAAGAATAAATACTTTTTGTTCGTTAAAAATTAAAAAGGATATAATGCTACTTCGGCCATACGACACATATGGTTACTGGACAGCTGTGTGTATATTCTATAGCATTAAAAATATAATTAGCTCTTTCAATATTTAATATATTATGAATAAAATAAAAAATATATTTTTTGTCAATAAATAATATTTTTATATTTTAGTTCTTTTTGTGTTAAGAAAAATATCCAAATTTCATTCGAAATCGCCTCTGACGCTTTATGTTTATGTACTTTAACACTCAGTAGATATTGACAAAATACTGCACTTTCGGGAATTGAGATAACTTTTAATACATAGCTTACGAAAACAGGAACAACTTTAAATGCATAATATAACAGACATTGAAGTCGATGAACCATCTAATCTAGAATGCAAACATCTAGGGCAATCGAATGTCTTAATAAATACATCGTTCTTTTAATACATTAGCTTCTTTATAAAACATGTACAAATCAGAACATGGACATAAAATAATTCATAGAGTATTCGTTACGGTTACAATAAATATAATTTAAGTTGTTCTTATTAGGTTCTAACAAACTAAAATGTCTATCCGGGCAGCTTATAACGCCCGCGTGCAAACTATATCTTACCACTAACAAATATGGACTAAAGGCAATTCTAGTGCATACCTTCCTGCAATTATTTGTGCCAAATTTCACCAACGCTTGTTATTATTAATCGTTTGTCTAAATATCATGCCTTCTCGTTCATTAGTACGAAGAACGAATGAGATGACATGATATCTAATCAAATTAACTTCAACAGACGTCGGCAAAATTGCCACTTAGCAAGAGAACACAAGCGTTAACGAACATTTGGCAAATCTGAAATACTAGGGGTCCCACGAGTGCTGGATTAAGTGAATATGTACCGTCGAGTTTGGAGGTATGAGCTCATTTTTTGGTGGGGGTCCCCCTCTGGGTGAGGCCCTCGAACCGCTTGAACGTGTAGTTGATGAACACCCAGTCTTTGTACGCCACTTCGCCGTCTTGAGTTGTGGGCGCTGATGCTGAAACAAATTGGCATAATAAGTTTAACGTGTTTAGGATGGGTTAAACGGTTTTTGCCTTTTGGTGATGAAAGAGGAGTAAACCAGTAAATATAACGTCTTATAACTTTCCATACCAAGGTCAACACAAAAGGGTGGTGCCAGTGCGTTGCCAACCTTATCTTCATACTAGACAGCCCGAATCGACGCACGCACACATACGCGTCATTTACATGGCCGCTAACGAAACCTCAAATAACAGAAAGATGGATTGTCACGCCGCGCGCCGCGCCGCAAAGACGTCTTGTCGCTGCATTAAACAACTAACGAGTTTTAGTTAGTTGTGCTGCGATGCTTGCTCACTGTTAACGCCTTCTTTGAAGACGTACCAGCCCCCCTAGCGCTCCACTCGGCCACGTTCAATTGTAGGTAAAAATTTCAAGGACTCGTCTTAGTTCTACTAATGTACATTATTTATATTGTGTTTTCAACACACAAACTATACAGGCGACTTCTCACTACTAAAGCTCTACTCACGTATCTCGAGCTTGACGTCGGGGAAATCGTCAAAGTTTGACGTGTCGTCTATGGAGCGGACGTCGACGGTGATGGCGGCGGGGCGCTCGCGCACGTGCGACCAGTCCACGCCGCGGAAGAACTGCACCGATTTCACGTCCTCGATGCCGCGCTGCGAGCCGAGTCTGAAAATAGTTTGGTTATGAAAGCTCTTAGTTAATGAATAAAAGTTCTTTCGGTGTAACTGTTCCTGCTACACAATCCGCAACTACTCGTTTCAGAATTCAAATTCGAATTCGAAATTTCGAATTGTTTATCATTCAAAAAAGTAACATAAAAGTGTAAGTTAATTTCGAGAATTCAGGTTATGGGTAGAAAATAGTTGTTGCTAGTTTAAATAGCAAAAACTGTAGACTGGAGACGCCTTGCTATCGATAAATTATGGTGAAAAACTCACCTGCGATCTGGCTCCGAGCAAAAGCGCAGTATGGTCTCTCTAGCCTCCTCGCTGATCGGGATCTCCGGGGGGAAAGTGAGCGACTCCCGCCACGACATCACTTTCCTGTACGTTTCTTGAGGCGTGTCGGAGCAGAACGGCGGATAACCGATCAGCATCTCGTACCTATAAATTTGAAGACGGTTGTAAAGCAAAGTTATTCATTTTGGTTATGAAAAAAAGTTCTTTGATATCGGTTGTGATGGAATTTTTATTATGTTGATAAGTTCTTTGCATTCGTTATATTAGTATATAGTTATAATAGTATAGTTCATATAGTTTGCTATAAGTCATAACATACTTATTTGCACTAGAAATATGTAATGCAAAATGACTAGTATAAAAAAATTGTCAAAATTCGCAGTCTGATACATTCATTATATATTTAACATAGTTTTTTTTAGTATTGACCTAAATTGCATAGGCAAAATAATGAATGAATGAATGAAAAACTCTTTATTGCACGGTCTTATCGCTACAAGCTATTTCTGCCAGACAACTTTTATAATCATGACACATGTTTACATGTAATATACTGGTAGGTGGCTTTATAGACAGGTAAAGAGAAAATTATTTTAATACATATTGTAATTTAAGATTTCATAATACTTTTTATAATATATATACTATTTAGGTACACTACTTTATAATATTTGTAAATACATACACAAGTACTTACATATAGTACTATAAAATAAATAAATAAATACTATTATTAAAAGTAGAAATAATGCATACAAATTATGGACTTATAGTAAATATCACCATGTTCATTGTGACAAAAAATGTTCCTTAACTCCATCTTTAAATACGTGCAAAGATTGAGCACGTCTTAATGAAATTGGTAATCTGTTCCACAGATTGACTGCACCAGCTGTGAATGAAGAGTCAAAAAATTTTGTATTTCGCGTAGGGGGTTTTAATGATATACTAGAATTTCGAAAAGATTTTACACTATCATCCAAAAATTTGAAACCTTTCTTTTAAGTAAGGTGGCGACTTGGGGTCAAACAGTATACCATACAGGTGGGACAGTATATGAGCATTCCGCCGAAGTCGGATTGGCAGCCACTTGAGTTTGGTACGAAATTCGGATATGTGATCATATTTTCGTAAACCGAAAATAAATCTAATACAAAGGTTTTGGAGACGCTCAAGTTTATTAAGCTGCTCTTCTGAAATATTTGTGAAACATGTGTCAGCGTAATCTAATATAGGAAGGATAAGCGACTCAGCAAGCAGAATTTTGGTCAGAATCGGCAGAAAATGCTGCAAGCGCCTCAGAGTACTCCACGCACCAAAAACTCTCCTACCGATCTCACCAATATGCTTAGACCAAGACAGTGTTGAGTCAAGATAAATTCCAAGATTTTTAACGGATTGTGAGAATGGGATAATGTTTCCTTCGACCATTACTGGGCAAAGATCCTGTAATCGAACCCTTGTCAACAACCTTGGACTGCCGATGATGATCACTTGGGTTTTCGTAGGATTAATGACTTCATCCATGAGATTTACTCCAAGCACATATACTTTTTAGATCTTCATTAGTTCGTGCAATAGCCGACGGTAAGTCATTAAGTGTTGCGTGGAGATAAATCTGCAAGTCATCAGCATACATGTGAGAGCAGGAGAAGATGTTTTTGGCGATGGTAGTAATGAAAATGCTAAACAGTAAAGGCGATAGGACACCGCCTTGAGGGACACCAGCCGTGACTGTTGACCACTCAGATACGACTTCTTCCACCGTAACACGTTGAAGACGATTACATAAATAACCACGGAACCATGCAATTCTTGTAAGTTCCTGTAATATATAATGGGCCAAGCGGCGATAACCTTTTTACGTTAAAAACTTAATTCAGTAAAGCGTTTCCGATAAAGTTACTGGAAAAAAATAGTACGTGCCCTAAAAGCTGGGATGACCCAATTTTAATAATTACTCCGAGAAATAAACAAAGCTGTGATAAAATATATTCTGTTCGCTACTTTTTAATCACAGTTTCTCGTTTCTGAATGTTGTAGACACCGTTCCTCGACCACACATACATATAATGGAATTGAATGTCTCGTGCGAATTCGTCCGCTTGCGCGTATCTTTTATATCAGCATCTTTTCATAGAGTTCCGTAATACTCAAGGAACCCTTATAAACACACCGGCATATTTAGTGGAACACAAAAAAAGGTCCATAATTAAAAAAATATGGTTTTATTTTAAAATCTACTTACTACACTTCTTTTGTTATTTAAAGTTTCATTTGTTTTACTTGAAATGAGATCACATTAAGAACAGATTTTGCGAGTAAAGGCTATTTGTGAAAAATGGTACATTTTCGAACTTTTCATGTAACCGGGAAAGTGAAAATTAATATTAAAATAACAATTAATTAAATTATAAAAATGGTGATTAATATCGCGTATTTCCTCCACTTGCTCTTATTAAAGTTTCTACCCGTCTAGGCATACTGAGAATGATGTTATCGATGGTCTCCTGGGATAGTCTCCGCCATTCGTCAACTACGGCGATTCGCAGTTCACCCACGTTGGCAGGAGCTGGAATTCTGGGCTTAGCTTTTCTTTTCAGCAAGTCCCAAACGTGCTCTATTGGGTTCATATCCGGTGATCTCGCCGGCCACTCCATAACAGTGATATTCATATCATTAAGATAAGCTTGAGTTACCCGAGCGGTATGCGGCCGAGCATTATCCTGCATAAAAACAAAATCGTCACCGATATATGGGGCAAACGGTACGACATTATCTTCTAAAACTTCTCTGATATAGCGGTCTGCAGTTAGACTCCCTCTGTCAATCACTACCAAGTCTGTGCGAGCTCCCAAACAAATGCCCGCCCAAACCATTATTAATCCACCACCGTATGCAACTGTAGTTTCAAAATTTGTCTGAATGTATCGTTCTCCTTTGCGTCTGTATATTCTTTGCCTGCCGTCAATTTTATTTAAGAGAATTTTGCACTCATCACTAAACAATACCTTACTCCATTGGTCCGCGTTCCAAAGTCGATGTTCCTGAGAAAAAGTTAACCTGTTTCTACGATGATTTACCTCGAGCCTTGGAGCCTTGGCGGGCACAAATGAACCAAACCAGCTTCTTCGAACCTTCTTCGTACCGTACGCTCACTTACGGTTACACCCCGCACTGCTAACTCATGTCGGGCTTGGACGGCCGTCAAACGGGGGTTCCTACATACACGAAGCCGAATGAAACGATCATGCCTACTCGAAGTGCGTCTTTTTCTGCCTTGTCCTGCTCTTATACTGCGATGGATCGTTGAAACTGGTCGACGAAGATCTCTGGATATCACTCTGTAGGTTTGACCATTTCTTCGCATTTCGAGTGCCCTGGCAATCTCCGTTGGGGCTAAGTCAGGCATAATTCAGTCCTCAACTCCAAAAAGATACGCGATTAAAAAAAAACTAACAAAAAAAAGTATTTCAATGAAATTTTAAATCAAACTCAGAAGGAAGAAATACTCGAAGTTCGCTCCAGATAAGGTGTATTTGAATAAAATTAAAACAATTGCATAAAATGTGATGTTCAGTTGTTTTCATAATTTGAAAATATTTATTTTTAAATTAAATGACGTATAAACCAGCCAGCAACCTTATATGATACTGATATCAAACCTTTATTTTATGTTCCGCTAAATATGCCGGTGTGTGTAGTTTCTCTCTGACTTGACTGACGCTTCGCTCAGACTGGCTTACAACTACGCTCGCAGTACATACACATTTCACATAATATAGGCATTGTGACGAATTGATTTAAAACTGCACATAACCACATAGATTTATAATGTATGAATAAGCGAGGCAAAATTTAAATATATTTTATATACAATTCATCATCATTCTTTAACTTTTAACTACTGAAAATATGCCTCTTCCTCTTTACGCCTGTGAATATTTAAAATTTCATTGCAAAAAATATATTTATTGGAAAAAGCGTTGCAAATATATTAATATTTATATATATAATTTAAAAAAATATAATTGTCACGTCACAAAGTCCAGAACATTCCAAGTCTACAAGCCATAATTTTGATCGCTTTGAACGGCTAAAATCAATTTTATTGATGTAGGGACTGCAATATATATTTCAATTCCGGTAAACAAGCGCGTCAATCAAACCACTCGACGATAAAATGCAATTACTGTGCCATAATATACACTGGTCTGCACTAAACTTTAACAGCCTTCGCGGTCCAGTGGTTTAGAGCTTGGCTCTCGACTCGGAGGTCGTGGGTTCGATTCCCGCATTGGAGCAACAAAAAATGTTGTTTTCAATTTTGGTTAGGACAATGCAGGCTGATCACCTTGTAGCATACGCTCGAAGTAAGATTGAAACATGAACAACATCGTTCTTATAAGAACGTACGCCGGTACGTCGAATGAAACGAGAAACGCTTCGAAAAAAGCTACACAGTTCGTTACGAAAGAAACGATTGTCCGAATAACATCACTTACTATTCGTGACTGAAAACATCTTTATTCATCTTCATCTTCAACACAGTGCAGTCCTGACAAAGACTTTTAGAAATTCTAATAAGAATTCTTCGAACTCCGAGGCCGCTCAGGCCTCGCAGACCGTCCCGACTCCAAAAATGCCTCCTTCTTTAATCATACAGGAGAAGGAAAAATGGAACCTAATTAGCGCAGCGATTAACGAACAAAAGCTTCGTTAGTCTTCTGCACACACGACCCCAATTGGTATTACAGTCCAAGTAAAAACTTCGGAGGATCACCGCCTCCTCACCGCGTTCCTAAGCAACAAAAACCTCTAGGTTATCACCTAGAAGACGAGCGCGTGCTGCGCGTCGTCATAACCGGCGTCGATAAGTGCCTCTCCACAAGAGTAGGTAGGTACTCATGGACATCCAGTCCCAGGGCTATCCCGCCACAGAGGTACATCGCATGTACCATCCAATCAAAAAATCCGAGCCATCTGTCACATCACAGTCACACAGTTTCTAAGTGACATCGGGCCTATTGACCTGATGGAGCTTTTTATTTTAGCCACAAAGCTAAAAGGGTCGGTCACAGACCGCATCCAAGCTTCGTCAGCCCATCAAGTCTTGATCAGTAGGATCAAGGCGCTCTCCCCCGCACTCATTACGCGTAGTGTCGTTGAACACTAACGACATCAGAAATAACATAAACGAAATTCGCGATTTTGTAGGCAGCCAAAATGTCGACATTCTTCTAAAGTAAGGCCAACGAGACGAGATAAGAAACGTAAATAAACGGACCGCTACTAAGTTGCATTATGAAAGTGAGTTAATATTATATCTGTCCTTATCACTCGTATGGAATAATGACGTCAGTTGGTCGACGACAGCTGTCGTAGCGTGTTTCGTGGTACAGGAAAGCGGCCAGTGCCGCAGTTGTCAACATTTGGTCCGCCAAACAATTGTGATCAAGTTCATTCCTGTTTGGATTGCGTTCGAAGTGATACATATTTTTTCGTCTCCGTATGTACTTGGTTTTTTGTTGTTATTATTCCGTTTCGGTTAGTTTTATTTTTGATTTTTGCTGTTATTGTGAGTGCTTAGTTGTTGATTTTAATTATGGAATTACAGACTGGCGTAATAAAAGTCGAGGACAATTTTTATAGCAATATTAACAACATGATTGATAATACAATAGATAGTTTTATCATAAACACAGCTGACTCGGACTCTTCCGACGAATCATCTTTGTCTAGTACAGACGACAGCGATTAAAATTCGAACTTTATAATAATTTATTCAAATAAAAATGTTTTGAACCCCTGAAAATTTGTTTACATTCTTCATCTCATCTCGTAGGCCTTACTTTAGTACAGGAGACGTTCTTAAAACCTAGTATGAGGAGACCAAAAATAGCAAACTACAAAATAGTTAGAAACGATAGAACTCGATCCCGACTCGGAGGTACTCTTATCTACTATAAAAAATCCCTACACTGTATACCCTTAGAGCCACCACCTTTATTAACCTTAGAGACATCTATCTGCCACATTAGCATGTCAGGTCACGGACCAATTGTAATAGTAAGCGCGTACTTAGGATGCAATAAAGAATTACATTCTAGCGATCTACAAACGCTATTTAACTTAGGCAACGCCGTCATCATTGCCGACGACCTAAATTGCAAATACACTGAGTGGGGGAACGTACATAACAATAGAAACGGCAACATTTTCTGTAGTTTAATCGATACTTTTAACTTTGCACTATTAGCTCCCACTGACCCCAGTCGCTATGACACAATCGAAAACATCAACGGTGTCATACGTGATCCTAGTACTATAGACATTGCTTTAGTCAAAAATGTTTCTCTCAACATCTATATTGACTCTCCACGAGCTTAACTCGGACCACAGACCGGTTACGATTACACTTGGTAAGTCTAAACCCAAAAAAATCTAGTACTAGAAAGATTATAGATTATAAATCATTAGCGAAGAACATCAAAGTCCTCCAATCAAGTCACCTTGATAAAATTCCCGACACCATAGATAATAAAGAGACAGCCATAGAGGCCGCCTCCCACTTAACCGAACACCTGGTAGCGACCATATAAAATTCATCTAAGGAGGTGCCAATGACTCACAAGGGCCGTTGGCCCCTCCCAGAGGACATAAAGGAGTCCATCAGACTCCGCAAATGCGGCCAAACGCACATATGATCGCTATCCGTCGGAAGAGTGGAGGAAATCCCTCCGTCACTACGAAATGGAAGTTAAGTTTAAAATCAAACAGCATAAAGCCGAGAGTTGGACCGACTCGAGTATCGACTTCTTAGTGAATTAGAGCCGTCACAGGGGGCATATTGGCCACTCGCGAAGGCTCTCAAAAATGACACGGAGAGCGACATACCTCCGTTAGACAGACCAAATCGTCCTCCTGCACTCGAAGACATAGACAAGGCCGAATGCCTAGCTGATAATTCCGAACAACAGCGCCGGCCGAGTACTCTCCCGATTGATCCCGAGCACCTTAGCTTAGTGAATAGCGAGGTCAACCACCGACTCTCGAGGCCACCTGGCCACCCATGACGATAGGGTGAGGATGGTGGACTTGGAGGAGGTCAAAAACATCATAAAGTGTATGAATGACAAAAAGGCCCCAGGCCAAGACGGTATTTCAAACAAAACACTTAAAATGCTACCGTCCGAGTTAATTCAACTCCTACATTTGGAAAGTATCTATTGTCAAACCGGGGAAACCCTGGAAGGCGCCTGGTAGCTACCGACCAATTAGTCTCATTAGCACCCTTGGAAAAGTCTATGAAAGAGTAATAAAAAGGCGCCTCAATGGCATCATAACCGATAAAAAACTCATTCCAGACGAGCAGTTTGCCTTCCGCAAAATGCAAAGCTGTCCCACTCAAGTACACCGCTTAACGGAGTACATAATTGCTAGCTTTTGCTAGCAATTATGTACTCCGACAGGAAGACGACATGCGCCGTATTCTTTGACATAGCAAATTTGGCATAACGGATTGTTATACAAACTTTATCAAATGGGCATACCCGATAATCTTGTTTTATTAATCAGAACTTCCTAAAAAATCGCAAATTTCATTTCCGCGTAGAAGGCGCACTATCGTAGCCAAGATATGGAGGCGGGAGTACCGCAGGGCTCGGTCCTCTCGCCCTCCCTATATAACCTGTACACTAGCGACATCCCCAAACACGCTAAGGAGCATTTAGTCATGTTCGCGGATGACACAGCCCTTTATTATTCTCACATCCGACCCTGTACTGCTTCTAAAGCCCTCGAGGAGTCAGTTACCGAACTCGGTAAATGGTTCTCCAAATGGAGAATCGAAGTAAATCCCGACAAAAGTCACGCCATTCAATTCGACAAAAAATCTTGCGCAAAGAAGTGCACATACGCCCGTAAAATGATGAGCTCTATAAGCCTGCACGGCAACATAATCCCAGAGGTCACTCGTGTCAAATATTTAGGCGTAGTACTAAACAAGTCGATGACGTTTTCGAGTCACATCACTAACACGTTACGAAAAGCGAAAATTGTACTCTACAAATTATATCCGCTACTTAATTCGCGAAGCAAAATATCCCTAAGACATAAGCTTACATTAAATAAAGTATGTATAAGAACGATACTCACTTATGCGTGCGTCTCTTTCGCACAAATAAGCGAGCCTCAAATGGACCGATTGCAAAGAGTCCAAAACCGGTTTCTACGCATGGCAACAGGAGCCCCCTATTACATGCGTAACATCGACTTGCATAGAGACTGCAAACTCGTCACCATAAAAGCCTATATCAAAGAACTCGTAGAGAGATTCTTTGATAAAGGCAAAAAACATCCAAACCCTCTTATCCAAAAGGCCCTAGACTACAACCACGACGCACATACTTTCCGACACCCGTACAAGCGGCCTAAGCACATCTTAGCCGATCTCATTGACCCGATCACAAAATACGTAACGTACTGTGCACAGTTACGTAAACATAAATCACACGCACCCGCGAAACTAGTCTCGCACCGGGGTCGACGCCGGCGCCTACCCCGAGGACTCACATGTGACACGATCACACGCACAGACGTACAGACTGACCCTAACACGGGACCGAACCCGAACCCGAGTTCCAGTTCACATCTCGTAGTAGCCTAGGTACACTACATAATTGTGACCGCGACCGCGATATTGATATAGAGAGCTCTACCAATACCGCGAACCTCATCGTCATCAGGACTTACGCGCGCGAGTCATCCCGACCGTACGCGGAAGAGGAGAGGGACGGCCCTCTCAGTACCGAAACCACTAAAAACTCGAGCTCCTTTATCGCGTTAACTAGCACGCCGTTGGTTTTTGCTACCGCACGCGAGCAACCTCACTCCTCAGAGAGAGAGAGGAAGGAGTCGGACCCCTTAGCAGGAGGGACCCGTGTCCCTCTCGACCTAATAATAGCTTACAACCCGTAGCTGACCCCAATATCCGATCTGAATATCACCCGGGTGATTTTAGGGAGGGTCAAACCCTCCCATCGTCTCTCACCTAATCAACTAGCCACCAGGTTAGTTATAGTCTGACGAAGCTACAGCGGTCTTAACCCGACCGCTAGCGTAGACCATTTCGAAAAAAAAAATTAATAAAGTATTTACTTCACTACTGTAGGCCGAGTTTTACTCTCTACCCTGAAGACCTCGATAACACCTTCAAAGTGGTGACCCCGAAGACCAAGCAAGCACCTTCAAGAGGGAAAATACTGCCTGAAGTCTGCATAGAAAAACAAGAAAGGAAGCCAGAAGTGAATCCCTGCCCGAAAATTCTGCGAAATTTTCACAAGAAATCGCCGGTATCGCGCTCTCCATGCGTATACTACCCGTCTGGAGGGACAAACCACGACTATGGTTTATCACGTTTGAGGCAGCCACAAGCAGCTTACAGAAGAAGCCAACTTTCCCAGATGGTCATCGCACGTCTAGAAAAACAAGACATCGATCAAATCGCCGATTTGCTGTACAACCCGCCAGAGAAAAACGAATACCAAGCTCTCAAAGACAGACTAATCTCAGCGTACGAAGAATCCGACAGCAAACAGTTCCAGCAGCTCCTGTCAGAAATGGAACTCGGGACCAAAAACTATCACACCTCCTCAGACGAATGCGTAACCGACACGCGACAAAGTTCCTGACTCCACTCAAACTGACCAACCCAACCACCTACCTGCATCTGTTCGCTCCGTTTTGGCCGTCAGCGAGACATTCAGCACGAAGACCACACTCGACGAGCAGGCAGCGATGGCTGACAAAATTCTGGAGCAAAATCTTGTACATACTGTAAATAGCATCAACACTCCTTCAACATCATCAAATTTAGAAAATATTCTCATTGCGGAAGTCGCAGAACTGAAGCAACATCAAGCTCACTTCAATAATAATTATAGAAGAGGATATCAGCATCAGCAATGCTCCCGATTCCGTTCAACATCAAGACACCGCCATCGCTCATAATCACGTACACGACTCCAGTCTCCGTCTCCATATTGTTTCTACCACAAAACATATGGTAATGAAGGAAGAAAATGTACACAACCATGTACATTCAAACAGGGAAACTAACTGAACGCTGGCAGCGGCGGACTCCGGCGTTCACAGCAAACAATACCGCCTTTTCGTCACGGACAGGACTACGAAACTCACTTTTTTGGTAGACACGGGTGCCAATATATCTGTCATATCGAAGAAGAAAGGCACACATCTTCAACCGCTACCATTTCAACTTTATCGCCAACAACACCGACATACCTACATGCGGCGAGAAAACATTAGAACTCAACATCGGACTTCGTCGTCCGTACAAGTGGAAATTCGTCGTCGCTGCAGTCTCAAAACCTATCCTTGGTGCCGATTTTCTTCAACATCACGAATTAATTGTCGATTTGAAGAATAGAAAACTCATCGATGGAAGAACAAGCCTACACATCAACGCACCTGGAAGCTTTACGGACATACCTACAGTCTGTAGCATCGACGTCACTCAGTCGTATCACGATCTACTAGCAGAATTCCCCGGCATCACGAGACTATCAGCAATGAATATAACACCATAGCACAAAGTCGAACATTTCATCGAGATATCTGGCCCACCACTACACTGTCGCGCCAGACCGATTCAACCACATCGCTACAATCAAGTAAAAAAAGAATTCGAGAACATGATGCAACAAGGTCTCTGTCGTCCCAGCAAGAGCTCCTGGTCTTCACCCCTTCACGTCGTACCAAAGAAGAATAGCGACATAACGACGGCGACTACCGACGACTCAACGCGGTCACAAAACCCGACCGTTATCCTATACCACGACTACGAGATTTCACATATCAACTCGCCGGAAAGAAGATTTTCTCAACAATCGACTTAAATCGAGCATACCAACAACTCCCAGTTCATGAGAAAGACGTCGAGAAGACAGCAATCACCATTTGGACTATGCGAATTCCCGAGAATGTGTCCTGGGGAAATTGTTGTCCTGTGTTCCTAAAGGAACGCAGGTCAGACATTCCAACGATTCATACACTACTACTGCTACTACTACTACTAAATAAATAAATAAATAAATATCTATGGACGCTTCACACCACGTTAATCTGGCCCCGTGCTAAGTATGCGTAGAACTTGTGTTACAGGTACCAGAAAACGGGAAGTATATTTAATACTTTTATACTATATTTAAGATTTTTATTATATTATAGACATATTTAATACACATCCATGACCCAGGAACACAGAAATAATTTTTGTTCCTTCGGCGGGATTCGAACCCGCGACCCCCGGCTTGAGCACCAACGCGCTGAACCACTGAGCCACAGAGGTCGTCGAAATCCTACAATATTACGACTTCGTATTTTCATTCATCGACGATCTACTAATAACATCGAGCAGCGAAGAAGAACATCTGTTCAAAACAATGTTCTGCAACGCCTGGAAGAAAATGGAATCACTATCGATCCCGTCAAATGTGTACTCGGCAAACAAGAAGTCAAGTTTCTCGGTTTCAACGACAACAGCGACGGGATCAAGCCGCCACAAGACAAATTACAAGCTATAGAAGATTTTTCATTACCGAAGTATATAGAAGAGTTACGACGTTTCCTCGGCATGCTAAATTTCTAACGAGACAGCATACCGAACGCCGCTACACTACAAGCACCGCTACACGCATATCTTCATAACGCGATGAAAAGAGACAAAACACCGATCGAGCGGAACGAAACATAAAAACAAGCATTTATCACTTGCAAAAATAGCATCAAAAACGCTGTTTTGCTTGCGCATCCTAATCACAAAGCACCGATCACTATATACTCCGACGCATCAGACACGCAGCTGGAGCCGTAATCAACAATACATCAACAATAAGTGGCAAGCTCTTGGCTATTTCTCAAAGAAATTCACAACAGCGCAAACGAGGTACAGCACCTACGATCGCGAACTTCAAGCTATCTCTACATGGCAGTGAAATATTTCCGCAAGATATTCGCGCTTTAGACTACGAGGCCCTATCTCGCGCGCAAGAGCGAGATAGCACGCTACTTGCACTGTTCACACAAGAGAACTAAGTTTCAAGACAACCATATTACCAAACTCCGATATCAAGATCGTATGCGAAACTTCAACAAAGTACATCCGTCCGTACCTACCGCAAGACTTTCGACGTGCCGTATTCAACTCCATTCACAACTTAAGTCATCCCGGAGCAAAAGCTTGAAGAAAAATTATCATACAAAAATTATTTTGGCCGTCTATGAATGCCGACATCAACAACTGGACGAAAACCTGCATACAATGTCAGAGAAGCAAGATACAACGTCATACATCGAGCGCCGTGTTATCATTTCCACAAGTCGACCGTTTCCATGACAAAGCCATCGACATCATTGGCCCGCTACCTACAACAGCGAGCGGTCATAGATACCTCACTATGATCGATCGAGCAACAAGATGGCCGGAAGCTGTACCACTCACCGACATTACTGCTGAAACCGTCGCAAGAACATTCTACGAGCAATGGATAGCTATATTTGGTTTTGCTACAACAATAACAACTGATCAAGGACGCCAGTTTGAAAGTCATTTGTTCGTCAATTTAACACATTGCATGGGTATCGACAAAACCCGTACAACGCTTTTTCACCCGCAATCCAATGGAATGATAGAACGCTGGCACAGAAGTTTGAAAAACTCGCTGAAAACAAGATTAATCAACAATAATACATCATGGATCGACGAAATACCTATAGTTCTACTTGGACTTCGCGCCGCTATTCGAGAAGACACTGGAATCAGCGCCGTTGAACTCACCTACGGGTGTAACCTCCGTTTACCCGCAGACTTCTTCGAAACATCATCAACATCAACAAGTCTGAACCATACCTACGTTGAACAGTTAAGAAAAAGCATCAATTCACTCGAGCCAAATAAACAAGTACACGCCACGGGAGTCAGCGAAGCATCTTCGTACATCGCGACCTACTCACATGCGATTACGTATTCGTTCGTAATGACGCAGTAAGGAAACCATTACAACCACCGTACGATGGACCGTACAATGTTCTAAAACGACAAGAAAAACATTTCACACTACAGTTACCCGACCTCACAGCAACGTTATCCAGCGAACGTTTGAAGCCCCCTTACACCTAGATGAAGATTACCTCAGCGAACCAACGAGCAATGTATAACAGTCACCGAGCACCAAATTACCAAGAGCGACAAGACACTTACCAGAAACTTTACCATTACCACTTACCACGAAGAAATAACCATTACCTGAAAATACCTCAAAACCGTTACCTCAACAACATTACCAAGTGCAACACTAATCAAGCAGAAGTCACCAGCGAGTCTAGCAACACCAAAGACGACAAGAACAGGCCGTGCTGTCAGACTGCCGGTGCGCTTCGCTTGAGGGGGAGCACTGTAGCATACGCTCGAAGTAAGATTGAAACATGAACAACATCGTTCTGATAAGTACATACGCCGGTCCGTCGAATGAAACGAGAAACGCTTCGAAAAAAGCGACACACGTTCGTTACGAAAGAAACGAGTGTCCGAATAACATCACTTATTATTCGTGACTGAAAACATCTTCATCTTCAACACAAGTGCAGTCCTGAAAATAAATTTTGGAAATTCTAATAAGAATTCTTCATCAAGCAGGAGCGGCATGGAGCAGCAAGACGTCGTGATCCCGCGGAGGCTCGGACGAAATGGACGCAGCGCAGCGCGTCTAGGCATATTTATAGCCGGGCCTACTTCGTCTTCTCACACACCGGGCCCTTGAAAAGGCCTTGGGTGGGGAACCATGATCAGAACCCCTCTACATGGGAAATTCTTTTTAGAGGGAGACGCATCCAGTACGAATACTGGACGCAAAAATGTCAAGTTTTATGGGAAGACCCCCCCGCGACAGAACGCGAACCCTAAGCGAGGCTATAAAGGAATGAAGAGCCGCCATCCCGGCGCGACTTCGACCGGCAGCCGACTCCAAACGACGCGAGGGGGTCCCGACCCGGCGGCCGGGAAACGTGCATGTGGACCACTCCCGCTCGCGCCGCGTTTGCCGGGCTGTGGACTCGACCGACCTGGGAAAGGGTGGGAAAAACCTTCCGGATCCCAGACTTTTTATGTCGGGGGCGAAGCAGCGCCACGGGGCCGACGGCTGGGGCATTAGGGCTGCCCCACGTCAGGCTCAGGGCGATTTGAAGAAGTAATAGCCGGGCGTCGATGGCCGTGGGGGAACAAGACAGAGCGATGTGTGAAACCATGATGGTGATATGCCCAGCTGGCTAACCGATCAAAAACAACTTCTTTCATCCAATTCTTTTTCTCTGTTAATAATAATAATTACGATAAAATTTTGTATATAAGCCTGTACATTTTGTTAATAAAGTATTCACTTCACTACTGTAGGTCGAGTTTTACTCTCTACCCTGGCGACCTCGACAACACCTCCAAAACCTGATAGTATGACAAAAAAGATGATCCTTGCGTCGGATGGGCATGTAAAAAGTCGGACCTGCGCCTGATCTCTCGCAAGTCGTGTCGGTTATCCGTCCCACTGGGTTATGAGAGTAAAGGAAGATAGAGTGCTCTTTTGTACTGCGCACACACTTGTGCACTATATAATAACTCCTGCGTAGCTGAACTGGTTTCAATGAATCCGGCCACTGTCACCGGAATCGGTGTGGGAAGCTATTATAACTAGCCTTTATGTTCCATACTATAGTTGCAGGTATCGTCGCGGTGTGAATTGTAACTTAGGGGCTTTGTAAACGCGACGAATAAATTAAAGATCATCTTTTTAGTCGATGAGTATTTCTTAAAATACTAGAATTTTTTATAAAAAACTGTACCCGACCACGTAAATTTTATAGCCTATGTTACACGGCCTATTATTACGAATCTATTGATTTGATATCTAATTTATTACAATCGGATCACTAGTTTAGATGCTATGGTGGAACAAACATAAACATATACATACATAGACTGTCAAAATCATTACCCTTCCTTTTGGTTTCGCCGTAGTTGGGTAATAAATGTACTTACATCTAAAATGTATCGCTCCCGATATAGTTCAAAAGTCTAAATATATATTTTTTAATCATACAATGAATAATAATATTTAAGATAACGAATAATTATCAGTTTAATCTAATATTTATTACAATTATATTCAATATTCGTTACGTACAATACAAAGCTGTAAAAAAATATTCACTACTATTATATATACATATCTGACTATATCGTAACAATATTTAGTTTAATACCTTTTCGTTACGTATATTTATTAATTAAAAAATCAATTTGCTAGTATCACGCTTTCAAATCTGACCACACATACATTATTATAGGCTGTAGACGGGTTTACAAACAGGCAAGCATACAGACACACAAATAAACATAAAGACGAAATGACAATAAATAAATGTTATATAATCGCAAAAGATATGCGTGAAAATGCGTAGCTCAAAATGAATTTGCGATTTCGCATAGCAATTTTAATCATTTCTTCATCATTCATCTATAGAATTACGTACAAACAAGTAATGTTTAAATGCTTATTACTTTTAAGCGTTACTGTAATGGTTTAATAATACTAGAAGCAGTTCGTCGCTTTATTTTTGCAAAACAATTGTAAAATGTAAATCACATGATTATTAACAAATAATAATACGAAGGATATGTTTTCTAGTATATAAATTATTATAAATCGTCTTTCTAAAATAACATAAATTTGGTTAATCCCATCGCTTGCACAAAAGTTAGAATTGCAATGCATAATTAAGAAATATGCAGTAACAGTGATAGATAAACAACATGACACATGAAAAGCAACATGGAAATACTTGTGCGTATGCATTGGCAGTCTAGCCGACCGCTTTAGAGGATCCTTAAAAAAAGGCTTATACTTAATATAGTTAATGATTTAATGATTAATATATAGAGCTTATAAATGAAAATACAATACATGAGTTTGAGCTACTAAATGAAGATTCAATACACCGTTTTAATCAAACACTACATAGTTAAATATTATCACCAGCAAGTAAACACCGATTATACGTACATTATAACGCCAAGACTCCACCAATCAGCCTGCGGGCCGTATCCGGTCTGCAGGAAGACTTCAGGAGCGATATAGTCTGGCGTGCCAACAGTAGAGTATGCCAGAGCCCGCCTATTTCTCTTCCAAGACTCAGCGCGTCTCTTAGAGTCCATAGCAGACGACGTGGTGGATACTGAAAAAAAATCTGTAATCGGTATTACAGATTGGAAGGCGTTATAAGTTAATGTGGAAACTAAAAATAATTTTAAATTAAAAAGTAGTAGTAAAATGATTTAAATAATCATTGAGATAGATCGAATATGAAAATAATGTATACGTAAATAAATAAAAGACGCAAAATTATTTCGATAAAACAGTAAGACAAGTTAGTATTTAGAGAATGAAGAAAACAATTAACAAGAATGACCATGAATATCCGTTACAGACAGATATAATATTGATTAATGAGAGTTTTTAAATTCGTGACATCTGACAGCTTTTTGAGACGACAAGGACCGTCGGGCTACCAAGCGCCGCCTGGTGACAGAAAAAGAATCGAAAATTCTTATTAACCGTTTTTAATACCACTTACGCCACCAGATGACGCTGTGTAACGAGACCAATTCTCGTATATAACTTTATTACTTTCTAAGGAGTGAGAGGAGCGTTGCCATTAATTTCTACTTCCAACTTACTAAGCTCAATATCAATTTACTATCTAAGCAAAAGTTACTCACTAAAGTCAGAAGGCGTCGCCCTAGACAAGTCACGGTAGAAGTCAGTGCGGTGACTTTTCTTCAGTCCCGTGCAAAGGCCAAAGTCACTGAGCTTGATGTGACCGCGCGCGTCCAGCAGCAGATTGTCAGGTTTTATGTCTCTGGAAATTGTAATCATTATTATCAATCTCTGGTTGAACTGGTTAACTCAGGTTTAACTGGTCTCTCCGTTTATAAAGGACATTAGACATTTTTACCCGTCTTTAAAAAATAACTTCCATTCTAATTCTTGTACTTTCAAATTCCCATAATTATTTTTTATCCAGATCCATGGAGGAGTGGAGATAATCAAGAATTTTTTAATAATATTTTAAATGAACATTCGTTGAAATGAGTTAAATGTCACAGTTTTTTCCCCGCCTCCTGCATATATGCGATCTACGCCGTTGTAATCCAGGCACTGTCATATCTAACCTAATTTTATTTTTGGTCGCCGGTATTAAAGGTGTATATGATAAACTGATTATGATGAAATTTAGGTGTTCTATTTCTATCATAATAAATTGACAACGTAATATAGAAGGACATAGGCAACATTTTACAAACAGGTACGGTAGTAGTAGTAAGGGTAAAATGGTGGAAGAGATTTTATTTCATTCAGATAGCTTGAGATTTAGAATAATCTATGCTACGGGATACAGGCAGACAGAACGCTCAATGAACAGCGACTGCCGCGCTGGGTGTTGGCGAACAAAACCTTTTTTGTCATAATATAAGGGTTCTTTATTTAATAGTTACTGACAATAATAAAGGAGTATACCCATTACCCATTCAAAGTTTTGTCGATGTTCAGAAAGTTTTTTGTACAAGTGGGTAACTAAACAAACAATCCTTTATTTAAGGTCCAATGGGGTAAAATGGCCCATTGACTTGTAATGATCGTTAACGATCAAACTGGACGGAACTGGATTCGTAGTTGAAATTTGAAGTATAAGCTGAGATCCACGGCCCGCCTGACTACACCTGCCACTTACAAGCACAATTAAATCGTACTTTTGACGCCCACCGCACTAACAAGTGGGTATGCATACATCCTTATACACAATAATACTCTTTATCATCTATTATGATATATATATATTTTATAAGTAACATTGTATGTGACAACAGCAGGCTTAGCATGGGCACCCTAGAAACACCGAAGTATCGACAAAATGACAGATTGAAGAAACATTATTACTATTGTTGTTAACTTATTCACGGCGAGTAGTGACAAAAACTCGCACTCAGCACACAGGTCCCCAGTGTCGTCAAATCACATATAAAACATCTTGTACCTGGATAACCAACCAGAGCCAAATATTTCTTATTGTAAGGCAGCAAGGTCGATTCATCGTCGTTATGCGAAACAACATTTCTTTTCTTCTCAAGCATGAGCTCACAAATTGGCCTCTTTTGACAGCTAAAGTAAAAACGTTTTCTTATTTTAATGTCAAATGTTCTTACAATAATGTCAACTACTCCACATCATGGCGGTCCAAGACAAACAGTTTCTTTACGTTCAGTCATTTACTTCAAAATTTGATCATTTTTGACAGAAGATTACACATTTCACAGCCATTTAAAAAATATTGCTATTTAGAAATGTTGACTTCTATTGACGATCTTGTTACCATGGATTAAAAACTATTTTGCAACGTACTGTTTTGGATAGAATATTTCTTCTTTAAAATTATTTCTTCGCATCGCCATGCTCAGTCCGCTATAGTCAGGGTGGCTATAGTCAGTAAATAATTTATGCTAAGAGATCCCAGGATCTCTTAGCACAAATTATTTACTTTCAACTAGAACTACTTGCAGTTCATAAGAGTTTGATCGTTAACGATCATCGCAAGTCCCTTTAGATTGGCACTATGTTCTACGGAATTCGGAAGGCCGTGGACAATTCAGAGCACTGAAAATAGAACTCTGTCTGGAATTAGACTATTATTTCCACTAGGTCCTATGCACGGTTTGTGTACGGCTGGCAAGCGATAGTAAACACTATGAGTATGTAAAATAACATCGGGGTTCGCTAACGCGCGGGTCTGCAAAGGTTAGCTAGGACACCTTAGCTGGCATCAACGGTATTACTCTGATATTCCAAGTAGGAATGACTGAGATCATAATTAACGGTACGAGAACATACTGCTTAAGCGGAGTCTCTCGACCACCTGGCAGGCGAAGTGTAAGGTAAACGCTCTTACTAACGAACAACATACGTAACGTACGTAAGGCTGTGACTATACGAGCCGGAATCCGGAAGGCCGGGGAAATTTCAGAGCATTGAAAATAGAACTGTCCTAATACAATATATCTGACAATCGAACACACATACACACACACCAACTATATACCACAAAATACCTAATAATGTTAAAGATAAAACATTGCAATTATTTAAAAACAATCTGATAAAATAATTAACTGGAAAATGCTAAATTATGATTAAATGATAAATTATGATTATGAAGAATGATTTTGTGATGATTATGACATTTTTGATTAAACATTTTTTTTTAACTTGACTTTAAGCTTACACTTTAAGCTTACAGCTTGACATATTTTATGTGATTATTGATTAATTATATTGACATATTTATACATGAATAATAAATATTTCATCATCATTTTTGTTAAATATTATTTATTTTTTGTTTCTTTTAGTAATCATACATTTTATTGTTTTATTATTTTTAATAATACACACTGATTATTATTTTCTATAACAAAATGAAATTATTTATATTTAATATTTGAATTTGTTTGAAATGTACTATCTATTTTTCCTTTAATTACCTTATTGTAAGACAAATGAATAATACTACAAATATTACTAAATTGTTATGTTACTAATAAAATCTGATTATTGACATGGAATTTCACACACCATGCTATATCATGGTAGAATGGACGGACTACTATGTCACCACCTGCATATAATACTACATTGTGTGAATAAAGAATTGATTGATTGATCGAGTCAAATGTTAATATCATATAATATAATATATGACAGTTCGACACTTGACACTTCGATTTTCAACTCTATTGTATTAGCGCAGAGTTTTATTTTTAGTGCTCTGAATTTTCCCGGGACCGCTGCATTTCGGATTAGTCCCATGCTAAGGGGAACTGGCTGTTCTGTATAGCACTTGCCCCCTTTCCCCATAAAACACTTTTACCTCTTCGGATTTAGAAACATACCTGTGTATAAATCCAAGTTTATGTATACTGTCTATAGCTAGCGCGGTCTCCGCCACATAGAACTGAGCACACTCCTCGCTTAGCGTATCTTTCTTCATGAGCAGCATCATCATGTCACCACCGGGTAGGAACTCCATGATGAGGTACAGGTTCATGGGGTCTTGGAAGCTGTAGTACATCTTAACTACCCATTGATGATCAGCTTCTACCAGGATGTCTCGTTCGGCTCGCACGTGGGCTACCTGTAAGTGAGTAAATGAGCATATTGTTATCTTATACTTTAAACGAGACAATCTTGTATATATATATATATATATATATATATATATATATATATATATATATATATATAATCGGTATCTCGAAAACAGCAGGAAGTATTACCATGAAATTTATTATGCAGGGAATTATTTTCATAAAAAATCACAGCTTATAATATATTAGGTCCTTACATATGAAATTGGCGTTTTGTCGTACTGGCCACTTTGATCTCCAATATATCTTATTTGGTTAGGAATTCCAATTTCTAATTTATACCGCTATTTACTCATCAAATGCATGTTTCGAAAACCGTAATTCATTTGTTTGTTCCTATTTTGGTTTTTTTTTTGCGTCACTTGAAGCAAATTGGGAAGGTGAAAAAGCTTGAAAGGTGGGTTACTCGTGAATTGAGTGCAGCAAACTGACAAACGCGCGTCGACTGCTGCGTTACATTACTTAACCGGCATAATAATGAAGGGATTTTAAATCGAATCTTTACCTGTGATGGAAAGTGGATCCTGTACGATAATCTGAAACGCTCATCTCAACTGAAACGTCTGCTGAACCCTGGCGAACCAGCCAAAGCCTGCCCCAAGCGAAAATTGACTCAAAAAAGTTACTTGTGAGCGTTTGGTGGACTAGTGCCGGTGTCGTTCACTACAGCTTTCTTAAATCTGGCCAGACGATTAAGGCAGATACATATTGCCAGCAACTGCAAATCATGATGGAAAAGCTAGCTGCTAAACAACCGAAGTTGGTCATTCGCTCTCGGCCACTGCTGCTTCAGGACAACGCTAGACCACACACTGCACACCAGACGGCTACCAAATTAGAGGAGCTTCAATTGGAATGTCTAAGACATCCACCGTACTTCCCGGACCTTGCTCCAACAGATTACCACTTTTTTCGCAATTTGGATAACTTTCTTGTTGAAAATTCAACTCCGATGGGGCAGTCCAAAGCGTCTTCAAAGATTTTATTGATTCCTGTCCGAATGGTTTTTTAGTAAAGGAATCAATGAACTACCTATGAGATAGCAAAAGTGCATAGATAACACTTTGATTAAAAAAATATATTATGTTTAAAAATCATATGTAATGACCCAATTTACGATGATTACCTAAGCCTTAACATAATTTTTACACTTGATACCAAAAGATGGCTAATATTTTTAATGTTATGATTTTAATAAAATAATACATACCTGTTCCTTCTCCAGCATATCAGCTTTCCTTAATATTTTCATAGCGTAGACGTGGCCTGTGTCTTTTTTCTGTACCAAGCGCACCTCGCCAAAAGCGCCCCGACCGATAACCTGCCAAAATAAATCAGTAGAACCATTCAAGGCGAGGAAACGAATATTTTTGAAAGTGTCGGACATAAAAATATAACGATCAAAACGTACAGGGGCGATTCGAGGCGAGCGGTTACCAAATAAAATTCTTTCAAACCATGCGGCGCCTTAAAAATACGAACTGTGAAAAAACAGTTAAAAGAGTGATCCCGGTATGTTTAATTTAACGTAAATACTAAATATGAATCCTACTTTAACGTAAATACTTATGAATATTTTTATTGGACGCTGAATGCGTTGTAATTGCGATGTAAATTCAGCTATGAAGTAGCGATCGGATTAGCGTTAAGCGAATACAATAGGCTTTGCAGAAGTAACGTATTATTATAGTACTAGCTTTCGCTCGCGGCTCCGCCCGCGTAGATACAATATTCAACGGGAACACCGTTCGTTTTCGGGATAATAATCAGCCGATGAGTAAAACCAGATAACAAATTTCATCGAAACCCGTTAAGTAGTTTTTGCGTGAAAGAGCCACAAACATCCATCCATGCTCAGAAACTCTCACATTTATAATAGTAAAGTAGTAGTATGATATAAGTAGATGCGATGACGGGTGTTTCTGTTATAAGCTTAAGAATTTGAAGATTCATTTCACATACCATCAGGTAGTAAATAATGATTATGCTTTACTTATTAGATGGAGAGCTACTAGGAAAAGAGCAGGTGCTTGAGACAAGCTACATTGTCCAATACTTCTCCTATTGTACCTCAACACGAGACTGCAGGTCTGGCTCCGGCTGGTCAGAAGCGGGGCTAACACCCGTATCATTAGTTGTTTCCTCGAGATTTCCTCCCCTCGACTTGAGTCGAGGGTTGAGGTTGAGTCGTGTATTGAGGTTGACCTCAATACACGAAAATTGTATCATTAGTTCAACTAAATGTCCTCGACTTGAGGAATTTCCTTAGGCGAGTCAAGGAATCAACTGTCAAATTTAAGTACGTACCTTGAGGCTCTCTCGAGCGTCTATTTTCGACATTTATCTAATTATATTTATAAACAGAGTGGTATTATTTGAAGCAATTACAGAGGGATACTTATTTAAAGAGAAGCATGGAGGATTTTTTGGAGTTTCTGGATTACCTTTACGAAACTTAACGTGAAAATATCAACGAAAATATCAACACGACAATACTAGTTAGGGGTACACATGTTCACAGCCAACAGTTCACACTTCACATACATCATGAGGGTTTTTAAATTCGTGACATCTGACAGCTTTTTGGCACGACAAGGACGGTCGTGCTACCAAGCGCCGCCTGGTGACAGAAAAAGAATCGAAAATTCTTATTGACCGTTTTTGTTACCACTTACGCCACCAGATGGACGCTTTGTGTGAGTTTGGTCTGCCCCATCAAAAACCCTCATTGACTATGGCACTGATGTTAAATTTGAAATTTCTTTTTTTTTAACGAATGGTTATAGCATCATTCTGCCAAATTCGGATCGAGTTTTAAATCTGTAATATCTTCGAAAATATTCATTTAAATTACATGCTGTAAATGGCCATATTGATGTATATTAAATGCACAATGTATTTAAGGTACTTAATTGGATAAGGATTAATGCTGTATTGCTTAAATTCGCTTCATAAATAAGCCATTATTTCTCGTAAAAAGAGGATAAAAAATGGTTATTGTGGGTTATCCCTAAGAGATAGACATACCATCGCGGACTTTTTTGTAGATCTTTTTAATGTGTACAATACTGTGGTACATTATTTTGATCTATCTCGTAGGGTTCAGACAGCGTTTGCAATGAAAGCGCAAAAAAATGTATTTATTTACGACATCACATTAGAAACCTCTAAAATTATCAGTTTCTCTACTATATTAAGCATTTTATATACACATAAAAATCAAGTTCCAGGTCGCTCAGCGAGCTATGGAGAGGGCTATGCTCGGTCTCTCTGAAGGATAGAATCCGGAATCAGGAGATCCGAAGAGGAACAAAGGTCAGCGACATAGCCCTCAGGATAAGCAAACTGAAGTGGGTAGCGGGGCATATTTGTCGAACAGCTGATGGCCGATGGGGCAGAAAGGTTTTGGAGTGGAGACCGCGAACAACCCGCCCCGTAGGACGACCTCCCGCGAGGTGAACCGACGACCTAACGAGAGTGGCGGGAAGCGGTTGGATGCGGAAGGCGGAGGACCGGGTATGGTGGCGCGGAATGGGAAAGGCTTATGTCCAGCAGTGGACGACTACGGGCTGACGATGATGATACACATAAACCTTCCTCTTGAATGACTCTATCTATTTAAAAAACAGCATCAATAACCGTTGCGTAGTTTTATAGATTTAAGCATACATATGGACAGACAGACGGGAAGCGACTTTGTTTTATACTACGTAGTGTTGTGTGCAATAAAATTACGTATTGTGCAATAAAGTCTAATTGACTCGACAAATTGTATTTATAAAACAAATATTAATTAAATAGAAACGGCATACGAACCAGTAGCGCGCGCCGCCTATCTACGATCTTCATATCATCGTAAATGCGACATCTAGGAAGGCATTAAAGAACTACATGGTCTTGATATTAGCAAAGTTGATATGAGTCGATGACCGTTCTAATAGATTTTCCTATAAAAATTTAAGACTTCCATTCGTTGTTTATACAATATTGTGTGCAGTAAAATTACGTATTGTGCAATACAGGCTTACTCGACAAATTGTATTTATAAAACAAATATTCATTAAATAGAAATGGCATACGAACCAGCAGCGCGCGCCGCCTATCAGGGTAAAAACCTGACATTCGATGTTCACGTCACAGTCCGTTTTCATCGCTATGGTACGGTAATAAGGTTAATTAATTATTTAAACCAAAAAAGAATGACTCATATCGCTATCTACTTTGCTAAGATTCTCAAGACCACGTAGTTCTTTGAGGCCTTCCTAGATGTCGCATTTACGTTGATATGAAGATCGTAGTCCATAAAATGACCGATAGATGTCAGAAAATCATGAATTTATAGCAAGCATATTCTCGATTTTCTAAGTCACCTGGCACCTGGCAGGTGGAAAATTCCACAAAAATTATATATTTTATTGAAATTTTTTTTTTCAATAATTAATAATATCCTACTAAAATTTCAAGGTGCCTCAAACACCTTTTTTTAACCTTTTTCCAATTTGCTTTTACACTGGTCTGGCAAGCTTAAAGCCCCGACTAAATGACCTGGCTTTTTTCCTCCAATTCCTTAAACATTAAACTAACACAATATGAAATTTTCAAATTGCTTCAAACATGTTTTTTTGGAGATAAAAAAATTCACTTTTCAAAAATTTGAAAACATAACAAAAAAACTAACTAACACTAATCGCATAATATTTGTTTTTTCAAATTACTTCAAAAGTTGCTGTCCGATTTCGTTCAAAATAATTTTCCTAAAGAGTTTTTAGCATGCAGTTTTTTAGCTGCAGTTCGGGGGGGGGGGGGGGGGGGGGGGGGGGAAAGACGGGAGACGGGCGGGAGAGAGACGGACAGACGGACAGACAGACAAGACGGACGAACAGCGCGAAACTTTATGGGTTCCTTGACGGAACCCTAAAAACTAGATCAAAATAGGTTTATCCGTTTCGGAGCTACGATGCCACGGTCAGACACACACAATGTCTTCGTCGGGGGTTAAACATGATATTCGTACAAGCACCTACCCGGCCAAAAATAATAAACATCGACCTTTGAAAAGATTATAGATAGATATTCGGTTTTTGTCGGCGTTGAAGACCATCATCTCAGTCACTCAAGTCAAGTCACTGCTGATATGACGTTAGGGTCAATTCTCACCGAAACGAAACAATACGACGCGGCGCTGCGTTTTTAAGATATTCAAAATTGAACTTTATTCATTACACAAGAAGATACATGTTTCATTGTAAGAGTTCGAATGTCAAGTTGTTCCGCGCGGGATGCGCATAGCGCATGAGCTAGTATGACTGATGACATATGAAACTTGTATCTTTTTGTGTAGTTAATAAAGTTCTATTTTGAATAGATATCTTAAAAATGCCGCGTTACGTATCGTCTCGTTTCGGTGTGAGCTAACCCTTAGTCAAGGCATCTGCAACTGTCATAAGAGCAAACGCACTACAAAGCTTCGTAATTTTTGTGACTTAGAAATGCATATAATTACAAAACTACACATAAAATCCTAATTATTTTTCATATAGGAAAAGTATTAATTAATTATTACTTAATTTATTTAAAAATACTAAATGTTTACATGTAGGAAAATACCCAATTGTAAACAAAATGAAGAAATGATCGTTGAAAGTACAATTTGCTCCTTTCAAATTGTAATTTCAATGATCATTTCTCCCTTCGATGATCATTCTTTAACTCACTTTTAGCGGTTCAAAGTCTTCAACCCCAAGTCTGGAGCGCTTGAGCCTCAGAAACTCTGTCTCCTTCTGCGCATGTTGCTGTCTCTTCTCCTGCTTCTGGCTCTCTGTTAGGCTTTCATCTTTGAGCGTCTCCTCCAATTTCTCCAGCCTGTGTGAATTAAAATACATAAGCTAGAAGAGCGGACAGACAGACGAACAGAGCAAAACTATAAGGGTTCCTTGAGTACTACGGAACCATAAAAAATAATAAAGGTTTTTTTATACGACCAGTGCGAAAAAAATCGACACTAGGTACTCACAACAAAGGAATTATACTTGTATATTACGAGGGCTGCACTAAAAGTATCGGGAATGGAATATTTCCACTGTTCCTGTCATATTAAAATCTTTTTAATTTAAAACTCCTTGGTTTTAAAAATCGAATACCGTTTATTTATTTAAAAAAAGATTCTCGGTCTTGTCAAACTTGTTTAGTCGTTGAGAAAATGGAATTGACTCGAGAAAATTCTAGAGCGATGATTTATTATGACTTTCGAAGTGGTTTAACACAAAAACAGTGTGTTGACCAGATGATTTCTGCATTTGGTGATGAAGCCCCATCCAAAACCACAATTTATCGCTGGTTTACTGAATTTCAACGTAGACGTGTCAAGCTCAGTGATGATCCCCATCAAGGTCGTTCAAAAACTGCAGTCACCCAAGAAAACGTTGATGCTGTGCGTAAGCTAAGATCGATATGTGACATACCGCGAAATTCAGGCAACTTTTGACATTGGCATGATTCAAATACAAATAATCTTGCATGAACAATTAGGTGTAAAAAAGTTGTTTTCCCGATGGATACCGCATTTGCTCTGTGAAGAGCAAAAAGCGGCTCGCGTTACTTGGTGCGTCAGAAGTCTCGAAAGATTCCACGCAGGATCCTCAAATGCTGTATACAACATCGTATCAGGTGACGAATCCTATACGCGCGATATACGCGTACGAACCCGAAACAAAAAACCAGTCACGAGTTTGGGTGTTCGAAAATGAGTTAAAGCCAACAAAAATTGTTCGTTCACGGAGTGTTGCAAAAAAAATGGTGGCCACGTTTGTCTCCGAAACCGGCCATGTTGCGACTATTCCTCTTGAGGGACAAAGAACGGTTAATGCAGAATGGTATGCTAACATTTTTTTGCCACAGGTCGTTTCTGAACTCCGTAAAGAGAACTGCAACCGCCGCATCATCCTCTATCACGACAATGCGAGTTCTCACACCGCGCAGAGAACAAAAGAGTTTTTAGAGCAAGAAATCATAGAATTATTAGACCATCCGCCGTACAGCCCCGACCTAAGCCCTAATGATTTCTATACTTTCCCTAAAATAAAGAATAAATTGCGTGGTCAGAGATTTTCATCACCTGAAGAAGCTGTGGACGCCTACAAAACGGCCATTTTGGAGACCCCAACTTCCGAATGGAATGGTTGCTTCAATGATTGGTTCCATCGTATGGAAAAATGTGTCAAATTTCGCGGAGAATACTTGGAAAACGTAATGTTGTGTCACTTCCTTGATTCCCGAAATTTTCAGTGCCGCCCTCGTACTAACGCCTACAACTATATCTATATATTGGGCCTTTACCTATGAAATTTTTTGATGCCCTTCTTAATGAATGATATCAGCTGGACGGGAGGCAACAATACTTCAAAGGCATTTTGTACTGCCTCTCGGGTATTGAATTTTTTTCCCGCCAAGAAGTTAGTAGTAGTCTGTAGGCGCAAGGTCTAGTGAGTAGGGCGGATGATGGAGAGCTTCCAACCCCAATTCTTGCAACTTGGAGACCGTCTGCTGTGCAGTATGAGGTCGCGCGTTGTCGTGCAGGAGCAGCGGAGACGAGCGATTGACCAATGCTGGTCGGAGATGCGCCAGCTTCTCCATCATTGTGTTCAGTTCTTCACAGTACACATCTGCAGTAATGCTCACCCCGTTTCGTAAGAAGCTGTGATGAATCACACCGGTGCTAGACCACCAAACAGTGACCATCACTTTTCTAGGGGTAATTTTTCGTTTAGGGGGCATTGTTTAGGTGCTGAACCAGGATCCAAACAACTTGCTGAGCGCTTGCAGTTATCAAACAGAATCCATTTTTCATCGCAGGTAACAATGCGGTTCAAAATTCCTTCATTTGTGTGTCTGTTAAGCAGTGCAAGGCACGTCTCGACGCGTACTTCGCGCTGGCGATCATTGAGTTCGTGGGGCACCCATTTGACAAGTTTTTTTACCTTGCCAATTTGACGCAAATGGACCAATATTGTTTTGACGCTAACCTCGAAAGCTGCTGCTAATTCAGCCGTAGATTGTGTATCTCAGCTTCCGCAATCGCCTTTAATTCGACATTGTCGACCAAAGCCTTCGGACGACCGCGAGGTTCATTTTTCAGGTCGAAATTTCCAGAATGAAAGCGCAAACCAAACAAGGTGGTGCGTTGGTTTGTAGTGTTAGCTCCGTAAACGTCGTTGATGTTGCGTGCCGCTTGTGCGGCGTTGCTGCCACGACGGTACTCATATTCCATAATTACTCGAATTTTTAACGTATCCATGATGACGAAAAAGATTGAAATGCGATGGGATGAAAATGTAACACTAATCAATAAACAAATGACTACCTTTGGAAAAAAAATGTTTTTAAAAAAATAATAATTTGAAATTAGAATTCTTAGCCAAACAAAAATTATTTTGATTTGAAATGGCCAGTACTGCAGAACGGAAATTTCATAGGTTTCAACACAAAGGTCACGGCAATTTTCAAGACCTATTATAAAATGCACTTTATTTAAGTAGTAAGTACCCCTTAAAATGAAAAAGTACCTACTTATAAAATTATATTACTAGTTAATGCTGTTCGTAGTTAATAATTTTCTTTTTGAAGTATTGAATGTTCCAGGTACAACTTTAGTGTCTATTTTAGCGGAAAATTTATCGGAAATATTGTGTCAAAGAGGGACAATTAATTAAACAATAAAATATTAAATGTCACCTAAAAGGATAAACGCCTTTGAGCAATTTGGGTAACGAAAAATGTTCAGCAGTTTTTAAAACTATTTTGTATATCATTAATCAGTGCCGAGAAGACATGTCTTAAATAATTATAAAACATTACGCTAGATAACAAAAATTTTTTTATTGCATAAATGAATAGTACTCTTTAATATGAGTAACTTCTCAGAAGAAACAGTATATCAAAAGTAAATAATTTCAAAGGTACAACAGATATTTGTATACAGCATTTCGCAAGTCTCGTGAAATACATACTAAAGTCGTACCTAGCTGTGACGTCACGCCTAGGATAAAGTGTATGAAGTATTATATGAGGCCGCAGGAACATATTTGTAAATATCTCCGACATTTGCGACATTATGGTAAGTATGAACTTATAGTTCATACTTACCATAATGAATATTGTTGTATATGATGTAAGAAAACTAATGATGTAGGTTTTGTTTACTAATTTAGCAAAATAAAATCTAAACTATACATAAAATGTTACATTTCTTTACATTTACCAAGTAGTAAGTAATGCTTTAATATTTCTGAGTATTTTAATGAAACTAAATATTTTAGATGTAGTCATCATACCTATTTGGCTACATTCAATAATCTTATCTAATAATTATCTTTAATAATAATAATCTTTAATCACTGAAATAGTGCATTTCCTATATGGCGTCTTTACGATATTTTCTTTTAGTTTTATTTCTCATATATCGGAGCTATTAATGTGTGGAGAATTAGGGTGTACTGTAGTGTACTGTGTACCTCACCCAGCAATCTTCTTAGGGTCAGTTCACACCGAGACGGGACGCGGCGCGCAATTTTCAATTGAGTTGTATCGCCAATTCATTTTGTATCGAAATTGCAAGGGGGGTCGCGCGATCCAGCGCTGCATATTATTTTACAGCATCTCTAAACATCGTCGCGTCGCGACTCGCGGTATAGGTGTGAACTGACCTGATTCGTTTTTTTAAGGGATATATTTAATCTTGCGAACGAAAAATAAGTTGGCGACTGCACATGAGCATACTGTATTACTGAATTTGGCAGCTAATGTTGGCGACTAAATTACTAAACTACCGAAAGCGCTCAAAAAATACAAAAATCGGCAGATAAAAGGTGGCGAAATTTAATCCAAACTTACACCGAAATTTATATGTTGGCGACTTTATTTCCGAGTTGGCGATCAATATACGATGTAAGCAGCTATAAAGATTGTGTTGATAGTTAATGACATTTACAGGCTACTGAAAATAGCATTTTTAAATACTGTTGGAGTTTGTTTTCCATTGGTGTGGGAGTAATTTTTTAAGGTTTTTGGGGTAATTTTCAATAATATGAAAATGTATTCCATTGTGAAATTCCAAAATGGCGTACTTTTTTGTTATTTAAAATTAATATGGGTATCCTTTTCCAGATTTCTGCGGGTGCCGATTACAAAATTGACTTCCAATTTCAATTTCCAATTTTCTTCGTGACAATGACATAAGTACTAATTTAAAAGTTCTTGGAGATGCTGATTGATGGATTGGTTGGAGGATTGATGATTATTATCAGAGTTGTTATGTGGTTCGGGATACCAGCTATAGAAATTTTTGGAAATTTAGGATTAAAAAAAACTTATCATATAGTAAATTGGGGTAGAAAATTTTCATAGTAGGACAGACGAGTTGCTTAAAAGGCAAGTGGGCTACTTCAAGGCTCTTCAGAGAAAGGTAACTAGTGTTAACAGAGTTTGAAAAATGGAAGACGATGACGATCTACTAAATACGTTACAATCTCGTTGGTCGGTGATTGATGCTTTACATCTTGAAATAGATAGTGAACTAGAGGGTAAAAATCAAGAATATGATGCGACTTTTTATCATTATGAGCAATTGTATGAGGATATAAAAAGGCTATTAACAGAAAAATTAGGTCTAATTGCCATAGGGAGAAGTCAACTCCGCAGATGGAGTTGCCTACTTTTAGCGGAAGTTTCCAGCAGTGAACGTCATTCAAGGACTTATTTAAAAGTAAATTTTGACTATAAATTATGCAATCATCGAGATATATAAAACAATCTAGACCTTGTAATCCTGACAATACAGTATTCATTAACCGTTGAAACGTGGCTGGGGCATTTTTCAACCGAAAAGGCATTCTGGTAAATTCATAATGTCCAGACATGCTTGAATTAGTGCTAATTGTAAAACCCTGTTTTAGGGGCGTCCTTGCGATAAGTTTTTATTTGGTGAAAGCCACTTGTAAGATCGAGTGTGCTGAAATATTTTGAATGACCAAGTTGATCTAGGATGTCTGTGATAAGAGGCAGTGGATATGTTTCGGAAACAGTGACGTCATTAAGGCGACGATAGTCTATGACTATTCTCCAGTTTTGTTTGCCAGAAGCGTCGATTTTTTTCGGGACTAACCCATACTGGGGCGCTCCAAGGCGAAGTAGAAGGGCGAATGATATCTTGATCTAACATTTTTCAGATTTGGGAATCGATCTCTTCTTTGTGACACTCAGAAAAACTTAAATTAATATCATAATTTGTCACATGAAACTTATAGTTGAATTTTTCGTTAGATATTGTAAATTCTTATTGGAAAGTACGCAATGTTTCGACAGGATTTTCGGAGCTGTTAATTGCCCTTTAATTTAACAATTTCATGTGAAAGATCTGGAATTTGTAATATACAGTGCCCCTTTATGATACTGATAGCTGATCCCGAATCAACTAGAAAACATAGCATTCCCGATCCCGGTGCATGTTTAGAATTTAAGTAAGTATGTGGCAATGACACCTTTTTACTATGATTACTAATTTCGTATATAGACTTAGAATTAGAACTAGAATTTAAGTTAGATTTAAGTGATTTATCATTAATAGTAGATGTAGAATTTTGGACATTTTTGTCCTTAGAATTAGTTTGACACAGTGCGTTTGACTGTGGTATCAATTTAGGATAATTATAGCTAGATATAGATTTAGTATAAGATTTTTGATTATTAATTAGACAACTTGTTTTGCCATTAGAATTAGTTGAATTAGTAAAATTTTGTTGAATCAACATTTTTTGTTGAGATGAATTCAGCATTTCTGTGGCTGAGATGGAAATTGACTCGGCATATTTTGTCGAGATGTAAAATTAGAATGACTCACATGCATTTCGTTGAGATGGACTCAATCTCGCGGATTGAGGTGTAGATTTAGGAGAATTAGTATAAGAGTTAGAATATATCGTGTCCTTATGATTTTGGTTGGATTTTGGCAGACACGGTACCAAAATCCTTCCTAATTTAAATCATCGTGAATAGATTGAAACTGATGATTAATATTATAATTATTAGTTTCGTATTCACACGAATGTGCTGGAACATTACCGTGGTCACGTTGTGCGTTGCTAGCACTTTCGCGTCGTTTCATGTTAAATTGACGCTTGCGACATTCCATAATCGTGTGACCCACGTTTTTACAATAACTACACGATTTAGCTTAAGAGTTAGAATTAGACTTTGGAATAAAATTATTTTTAGAATAAGAATTGTTATTAGAGCTATTATTGAAATTAACATTATGGTTTGAATTAAAATTACGTTGAGGATTTACGTGATACAACTTTTGGAAAATAGGTTTTTTTATTTTTATAACATTCAGAAGAGCCATGTCCGATTTTATTACAAATAGAGCACTGTCTTTGAGACCTACTGTTATTTTTAGATAAATTAAACAATTTCTCCTCATCGGTGGCATATTGAATTGCATCACTGAGGGTTGTAGGATTTTTACACCTTATAATAGTTGAAATAAAAGGATTTAAGCCCAATAAAAATGTATTTAAAGCGAGGTCTTCCATGGCGGCTATTCGACCAGGAAGTTCTTCCTCATTTCTACAACTATAATGAATATCCGATTGAATTCTTGTAAAAATTATCTCGACTCTGAGGGAATATTTTATAACATCTTCGCTAGGTAATTGTTTCGAATTTTGTAAATCGGATAATAAATGTGTTGCGTGTTTTTTTTCACCGAAAGTTGAACGTAAAAAGCTTTTTAATTCTTGCCAACTAGAAAAAGTTTCTAGGCTGCAAGCAACTGGCTTTGCCCTCTATCTGTGAAATTTAGAATTTGGTTTATCCAAATTGTTTTTCAGGCCTTTTATTAATTTTTGTTCAGGGCTAGCTAATAGCATTGCATTTTCGCAATTTGTGAGAAATGCAGGGAGTGATTCCCTGTCCCCACTATATGGTTTAATAAATTTAGTTAAAAACGTTAGTGTAATTTTTTCGGACATTTTGTTTTCCTCAGATGACTCTCCTTTGACTGACATTAGCTTTTATGATATGCTGAACTTGTTATTAAAATTAAAATTATTTTGTGAGATACAATGAAAATTTAGAAATTAAAAATAGAATCAACTAGAATTTAGAATTAATTAAGACTTAAAGAGTTTGTAAATTTTGGATTTAGAAGTTCACGATTTAGAACACTTTAGGATTTAGCACTTTTTGATTTAGAAAAAATTTTATATTTGTAAAAACACAAAAACACTCACAGTAAAACGCCGATAACCTGCATACCGTGGTTTGGGAGCCGGGGTCGCGTTCCACTTTAACACCCTTCCCGGATTGTGGGAGATGATTCGCCTGGTGTGGTGAGTTAGACCCGGAGCTGGTGGAGCGGACTCAGACAGCGCCGCTGTTGGGGCTACTGAGACTAACCGTCGTCCTGGTGGTGTGTAGCTGGAGCGGGTTCAGGATTTGACCTGAGGCTGACCGTCGTCCTGGTGCCAAGTACTCGGAGCGGGCTCACACAGTAACTGCTGAGGCTGACCGTCGTCCTATTTCTGGAACAGGCTCACACAAAGACCGGACGCTTACTGTCGTCCAGGTGTAGCTAGAGCGGGCTCGCGCTTTCCAATAGCGGAGTCTTACAGTCGTCCAGTAAAATAATAAGGGTGCCTGGTTCGAATCCCTGGTCTATTTTACTCTCGTCTTTTTAGACTTTCTCCGGGATTCCACTTCTGACACCAATTTGTTAGGCGGCCGTCCCTGTTTGACTTTTTTTTAAAACTACACTTTACACTAAACTACTTTATTTGAATAAAACACACAAACTACACTTGAA